>JAREYC010000001.1:117917500-119182500 GCA_030015325.1 Cryptoblepharus egeriae
CGGTGTTTTAATCTTTATTTATGATCTATTTTAATGATGTTTTATTTCCCTGATGTTAGCCGCCTTGAGCTCCCTCTTGCAGGGGAGGAAAGGCGGGAATACAAATTAAATAATTAGATAAATAAATAAATAAATAAATAATTTTACTGAAGTAGTCATAAGACAAAGGATATAGGACAAAGATGTCCCTTGCTTATATGCTGGGCTGTACCATTTTCTTCTTAATATAAACTCCCTGTATCACAGTTGGTAGTGACTGGTGTTGGTAGTGACTGGTGACAAAGTGATGGTACTCCAAAAAGGGGTGGTACAAAAACAGTCCTGATGCCAATCCGGGGAAATCTTGCAAAAGGGAAGTATTACCATTTAGCCTTTGCTGAAACTCCATATCAATGCTATATCAATTGTGTGTCTTTCTGTGTGCTATATTCATAGTTTTAAAATCCAAAAGATAATTCTGTTGAAAATCTAGTATGAATCTCAGCACCTATGCTACAAATTAAGTTCAACTTCATTTCTTTTTCTTGAATTTAAATATGGAAAAGGAGTAATGGCAACTTTATTCAGTTCCATACCTGTCAATAATGATGATAAAAATGATGATGAAAAATATGCACAGCCTGCCAGAGGTTGGTGGCTGGATTTGGCCTGTCGAATGCTGGGTCCTTCACAAGGACCTAAAATATTCACAGATGTTTTGGTAATATGCATGCTGTTCCAAGTAAGGCTGCTTTCTGTAGTAGTAGTAGTAGTAGTAGTAGTAGTAGTAGTAGTAGTAGTAGTAGTAGTAGTAGTTGCAGCAATTTTTAAAAGAATGTTCATATACATTTTTTGATGAAAACATTCACAAGTTGATTTACAAAGCAAATAAAGCAAAAGTAAAAACCCAAATGGTACCTGTCCCAAATTGCTCACAATCTAAAAAGATAGAGGAAACACCAGCAAGCAGCTACTAGAAAAGATGCTGTGCTGGGGTGAAGAAGGACAGCTACTATCCTCCGAACTATAAGAGGAGTCCAGCAAATTTCAAGCAAATAGGAGAAATACTGTATTGTCTTCCAAAAGGATTAGAGACTGCATTTTTTCCCCAATATGAAAGCTGAACATTCATGACAGGGGTTTGGAATACGCCAGAGGGGGAATGAGCCCTCACAGGTCACTCTGAGTCTATAGTCCTGTCTAGAAAGAGCAAACAAAAAAAAAATACCAAAGGAACAAAAAAAAAAAGCCATGCAGTTCAGCATTGAAATATATAACTGCATTTCCCAAACACTCATGTGATATTGATAATTCAGTAAGTGAACTACAATTGTATGTAATATTTTGATTTAGTAAGAGAGCAATCCTATTCATGTATACTCAAAAGTAAGTTCCATTGAGTTCAGTGAGGCTTACTCCCAGGAAAGTGCTCTTAGGAGTGCAGCTTATGGGTGCAATCCAGAGTAACTACAGGGAGCTCTTACTCCAGTGTAAGAACAATTTTACTTTGGATTGCAATATGAATTTCCCATAGGTTTTCACTACCTGGTGCTGTAACTATGTTGACGTAAATGTCTCTTACGTGCTTCCGTAGTTACTCTGGATTGTAGGGTAAGTTTCCTTCGTTTACATGTGAACATTCAGCTAATTCAGTTAATTGCAGGTGTACCTTCTTGTTTCCTAAAGCTCTAATTTATGATCCCATTCAGAAAGCCAACTGTCCCATTAATCACTATTTCTTAGAAAGGTTTGTTCTATGGCTTTCTCCAAGAACTGAGTCGGGTACATTCAGTAGCATTGAATACATTATTCCTTGAGGACACATAGCTCCTCATATTTTGTTTTACTTATTTTTCTGTAAATTCTGTTTTATTTGAAAATCATTGTAATCAATGAGATATATTCTCTAAAACATTCAATGAGTAGAAACAAATATCAAGCAGACCTTAATAAAGAAAATGATGAAAACTTCCCAAATAAAACATTTCGAAAAATCTGCAAAAAATATTTGTTGTGATGGGTTAAGGAAGGTTTTCTTCATAGGCTCAATCAAAAAATCAGCAATTTGTATATTTAAAAGGGAATTTATTATTCAGAAAGTGGCTGTGGGTGGCGTAAGCAGTTAAGATGCTGTGCCTGTTAACCAGCAGGCCAGGGTTCGAGACCCAGGTTGGCCCCACAAGACAGGGTGAGCTCCTGTCCTTAGCCTCTGTGATGCCAGCTGGATCCAATCGTATTGGCTCTGCCTTTCCATTGGACTAATTCAGTGGCGTGGAGAGAGGGGATTTGCTGCTTGGGTAACAGCCTATCCTCCATAACAATCTAACCCAGGCTTTTGTGCTTCACATGCAGTGTATGCAGCGCAGAGCACAATACCATAGTCTTCCAAGACTGATGGAGGCCTGCTTATTAGAATTCTTTATTTCTTCATGTCAGTTACAATGTTTGTAAAGGCAGGTCTTGTTTTTTGTAAGCTTGACTGTTAAAACATTTTGGCTGAAATCCTAACTACACTTTCCTGGGACTAAGCACTAATGAATAGAATGGGATTTACTTCTGAGTAGACATGCTTTGGAGTGCACCTTTTACTAAATGAGGAAGCCTGATGAGTCAGTGGGATAGGAAGGAGTGTAATTGATTTTTTAGTTTTACCTCTAAGAGAGCTTATAGTGTGCCAAAAATACACAGTTATTGTGTACCTGATAATTCATCATTACCAAAACCCAGAAAATTCACTCTCTCTTGCTCTGGGTATATGAAGAAGAGAGAAAAAGATGGTTTGGGGCCATGGCATAGTATGTGATTAACACTTTTATCCCTGTGCCATTTGCAGTGAAAGACTTGTGCCAAGGCAAAGAGTTAAGTTCCCCTCTCCAAATACCCCATACTACTGTGGCAAAAGGAGACCGTTCAACTTTCTAGTGAAACCCTTATGTTGAAGATAGAGTTGGCCAAGAATGGTTTGTAAAACTCTGATGTTATTAAGTCTATAGCCCTCACATGAAATGTTCTGGTTTGGAAGCCAAGGAAAACACCATTTAGATGATCCTTTCCCAACTGGGCAAATTTAAAAAAGCATAATTGTCTGGCTTCAGGAAAAGAAAGTGCTACTATGTGACACAGACATGCTCCCCTGGAGAAATGGCATCTGTAATTGCCCCTGCTACTGATCTTTTCCTGCTCTTGCCATGGTTGCCATTGTCATGACCCTATTTGCCTCTTCCCTTCCTTTTTTCTCTTCCTTTTCTCTTCCTTTTTCTCTTCCCTGCTTTTACTCTTCCTGCTGTCTTAATTGTAAGGATGATCTGAACATGAGCTTTTGTTGTTCGAGATACAAATTCTCTGTGGGGGAGGCAGCAGTGGCAAGGAACAGAGGCACATTCACAGACATGATGAAGCCATGAAGACTCTCTACAGTTCCATAATGTCTACCTAGGGCTTGATGTTGCCTAAATCCCTGTAATGCAAAGCAGTGACTAGTAATGGAATGTGTAAATCATGGGTAAGTTATACATGGTTTTGATTCTGCATTAGTTAGCGATGGTTAATTCATCACATCAATTTATACTTGATGTAGTAGTCCAGATTATGAATTTGTTTGTGTGGCTCTCTTTTGTCCTAAGAATGTGGACACTGTTGTATTTTTGAAGAACTTCCCAGAACTATCACAGTTCTTTTGTACTTGCTGTTTTACACACTTTCTAAGATTATATTCTTTGCCTGGGGCTTAAACAAACCGAGCAATTCACACCCTGATGATGTGATGTGAAGGCTGTCTCATTCCCATTTTAAATTTCCTCTTAGCTGACCAATGTGATCCTTTCATTAGGTAAATCAGGCTGCAAACCTAACCCTGATATCCTAAATCTATATACAGTGGTACCTTGAATAAAGAGTGTCTTGAATAAAGAGCATTTTGTATAAAGAGCAAAATTTTATCAGAAATTTTGACTTGCTTAAAGAGCACTGTCTTGAATAAAGAGCACTGAGGAAGTTTGGAACAGGCTTCCATGGCAAGGAAACTCACAGGCGGGATGAGGAGACTAGCTTGAGCTACAGTGGGGCCCTGGGCAAAGTTTGGAATAGGCTTCCATTGCCAGAGAACTCATGGGACGTCCGGGGGAGCAGCCTGAGTCAGGTCTGTATGTGGGATCTGTGTGTGGCAGTGTGGAAGGTGTGCCTTATCAATGTTCTAGTGCTGCTCCCCATCAGCAGCTTGGGAATGTTAAAGTTGCACAAAAAGACAATAGATTCCATTGAGCCAATGGATAGCAGTGACTCCATTAGTGATTGTGAAAGAGCACAATCCTAACCATGTCTACTCAAATGTAAGCCCCATTGTGTCCAATGGGTCTTACTCCCAGGAAAGTGTCTTTAGGATTGCAGCCAAAGTCATCGCCACTCTATAACCCTCAGACCAGCCATGAAGGTTTTCAAAGGTACAGTACAGTTCAGTACTGTACAGTATTTTCTTTATTGCAGTGTTGTGTGTTACTGTATATTACAATGCTTAGTACAGTGTTGTATTGCAGTGTTTTGTAATCATTTTTATATACAGTTAATATTTTTATATGAATATTTTTTGGGTTGTGGAACCAATCGTCTGAGTTTCCATTATTTCCTATGGGAAAATCTGCTTCACTTAGAGTGTTTCACTTAAAGAGCGTTTTCCTCCCTATACTTTGCATTGGAGAATTGCTGACTCATCAACATTCCGCCCAACTGCTGGGCCTGAAGCATGGAATTCTGGGAGTTCCTTCTGTCACCTGAACTCCCACCAAGAACCACCTGGAGAAATTTAACCCTTCAGGGGCTGAAAAGGGGTCAACCTGTTTCTGCCCCATACTTAACATGGGAGACTGAACAACATCCAGCCAGTTTGGTGCTCGGTGCCTGGTGCAGATGTTGTTCAGAGGAAGAGGTTGCACTGGCGAGGATGTTGTGCATGGGGGGAAAATTGCGCATGGGGGAAAGTTGCACATGGGGGAAAGTTGCACATGGGGGGAAGTTGCGCAAGGGGAAAGTTGCGCAAGGGGGACTGATGTAGATGGGTGATCTTGCATATGAGGAGTTCAGGCACATGGGGGATGACGCATATGGGGAAGTTGTGCATGGGTGGATGGTGCAGATAGGGTTTGATGCGCATGGGGATGTGTTGCGCATGGGGGTGTGTTGCGCATGGGGGAATGTTGCTCATTGGGTGTTGATGCGCATGGGGTGTTGATGCGCCATGGGGGGATGGCATATGGGGAAATGTTACTCCCGCAACTCGGGCACGCTTTTCGCTAGTTCTGATATAAATCCTGTACTAACTTGGGGGAGTCACAAAAGTGCCATAAGACACTGTTGCCCCACTCTTGAGGGGGTTAGGCCAGTGCACAGGCATTCACTGACATCCCAACACCATCATGGGAAGATATGCCAGATGAATTAGGCCAGCCTAAATTGGTTAGGATTGCATCTTCAGACTGCATGTTCTTCAAGCCAGGAAATGGATTCCTTTCTCTACTGCATGTAATACATACTCATAAACACTTCATCAGAGGAAGTGGGAGGCCAGGCTCCACTGTCTATTAGTGGCCCAGGTATTTCACTGTAGCCACCCTCTATAGCTGTTTGCAGAATTTGGAAACGAGCTCCATGGACTGTGGATCACATGTCAATTTCATATCAGCGCCTATGTGATGACATTGTCTCCAGAGATGGTGTTAAAGTTCATCATATTTCGTTATGTATATTTGGAGAACTAAGGAAGCAGTGGCTTTCTATGACCCTCCGGCATGGTTGCTGTTTCCTATCACGCTGTAGGCTTTAGTCCTTCTGAAATATACAGAATGTTTTTTATAGGTTTACAAAGCACCTGCTGTTTGGGGCCATCCACAAAGTGCCTGTGTGCTATAGTCATAACCTTTCCTCCTCCTGCTCTGGCATTTGCTTTCTTTGGCACATGCAGCCTTTTGGATGAAGTGTGCACACCGTGATGGTGTTTCAGCTCTGCTCATGGGGAGCAGTTTTCCTCCAGAAAGAGATGCTACATTTAAGCTGCTGATTAAATCACCATTGCTTGGCACTGATACTGTCAGGAAAGAGTCCAAGCAGCTTGCAAGGGAGCACATGTAATCTGAACAGATGGGCATACATGCAGATGGCCAAGAAACATGGGCATCAGTTTGGGGAGTTGATTTCTGACTGAGAATGCACGAGCAGCTGCCTGTATGTAACTCAGAGTGGGAGGAAGGCTTTGATCCAGAAAAATACTTTCATACACTGCTTGACTTTAAGCACACATTGAGTTCCATTAATTCTAGTGGGAGCACTTGCATATTAAAAATCCAGCACCTGTTTAACTGCCTTACTGAACTGGGGCCAAAATTGCTATCCCTGTTGTGCTGTTAATGTGTAGTTGGTGAAAAAGATGTTCATTGGCTCTTTAACGGCTTGACTAAATGTAATGCAAGTATTTCGATATCCTGCACAAAACAAGTACATGAAATCAGTCTGACTAGTATCTCTCATTAGAAAAATTTGAACATAATTCCCAGAAAATCTCTCAACTTATCTTCATTCTTCAAACTTTTCTTTGGAATTTCTTCTGTTGGATCATTAAAACAAGCCCTGTAGAGGTTGTGAGACATACCAAATTATTTTTCACCCCAATTGGATCCTGCAGGTTCACCTCTGATTTTACTTTATATGAAATTTGTTGGCAGAACTCCTTACTTCCAATAAGATTAGCAGGCTTATACTTTCATTCATTGGCATCCATCAGTCTCAAAAGATTATGGTATTGTGCTCGACGCTGCATGCAAAGCATGAAGGCCTGGTAGATTGATATGGAAGATAGGCTGTTACCCAAGGAGCAAATCCCCCCTCTCCATGCCACCAAAATAGTCCAATGGAAGGCAGAGCCGATACGATTGGTTCAAGATGTGTCGCAGAGCTGGGCTAGGGACAGGAGCTCACCCTGTCTTGTGGGGACCCGGGTCTCGAACCCTTGCCTGCTGGTTAATGGGCACTGTGTCTTAACCACTTGTGCCACCCACAGACTTATACAGTTTGTACAATATAGTTTTTGTTCAGTTATTCCTCCCAGATTCCATCCCATATGCAAACTAATGGTGTAAATAGCAAATGCATCCTCAACACCACCATGCATTCTTCTTATGAGGTGTATTCATTGTACAAACCTCTATCAGAATTTTTACTCCTGGTAGATTTCTGAAAATTTTCTCTTTTTTTGTAGCTGTAGAGAAAGATATGTTTGATAATGTTGGTTCCAGTGACTAGACAGTGGTACAACTTCTGGAGTATCATAAAATACTCATAAGAAAGATTCACAAATGCTGTTCATCAGGCACAAACCATGAAACAAAGGAAGGTACAGGGTGATAATAAGTCCTCTTTTTCCAGGACATGGCCTTTTTTCCTAGGATGTGTCCTCTTTTTTTAGCCTTCTGTCCTGGAAAAAAAAAATCTTCATTGTACTCTTTTTCCTTGTGAGCAGGCAGCATGTAACCTAATTAATAAATTATCTTCCAAATCCAGAGTAACTACAGAAGCACATAAGACACTTTACTTGTACCCGTAGTTACTGCACCACCTGGTGAAAACATATGGGAAATTCATATTGGAATCCAGAGTAAGTTATTCTTACACCGGAGCAAGGATTCCCTGTACTCTGGATTTTGCCCTATATGTAATAAATCATATGCAATAATTTTAAATTTAATAATAAGTTATATAGTGTTTAATAAACTAACCACATGAAAACAATATAAATGAGTTTTATTTTATGTCCTCCATTTTTCTTGGGTGTCCTTGGTTTTGGAGAGGCCTTGTCCTCTTTTCTAGTTTGGTCAACCTGGGAGGTGACCATACCTAGGTTTGGTTTGCCACATCTAGGTAAAAACCGTGCTCCTTTTCTGTTTTCCTGCACACGTGATTCAGGCTTTGGTCCGTGACAAATGTATGGAATGCTCCTATGTTTCCTGGTTTTATAGTTTTTTCCTGCACTTTTGTTCCCTTGGGAGCAATATATTTTTCTTTAAAAAATTGAAGGAAATGTCTGGCCATGGAGACAACGGTCTGTTTGGGATGACTGATAGTTTTGATGGACTCTCAAAGCACCAACCAGCCTCAGAATATTTCTTTCTTTTTTTTTAACCTTCCTCCTATGAACAGGGTGAAGTGTGTTGGGAACTCCACAGTGACTGTACAGAAGTGATTATTGTTGGTATAATTGTATTTATTTTGTTTGGGAGGGAGGCCATCATAACTACAGTTCACAGATATTTTTACAGAATTACCCAAAGGCCATTTGTAAATTATTCCGTGCTTTCTTGGGTAGCCATAACAAACAGTGGAAGCATCAGAGTCAAAAATTAGATTGAGCAATATTCATTCTTTCCTGCTCTCAGAAAGAAGGGTCAAGCACTATGAAAGCAAAAAAGAGCAGCCCTTTAAGAAATCAGTCTTGTATAGCAACAGCTGCATATTTATTTTGAACTAATAAAGTGCGGAAAGGGAAAGGTTCAGAGGGCAAGCAGTTAGGCACATTACATGTAATTGACTTGTTGTTTGGACATTAAATGCTTGTAAATTTGACAAAATATGTTTTGATTAGATTAGTTGGAAGACTTGGGTTTCATCCATTCCAGTCGTTTAGATGATATTTTTCTTTTGTTGACCTCCTTTAGCAGTCTTTTTAAGCATCTGCTTATTAATGACTGGATTTTCAGAAAGACTAATATAATTATATTAACAACAGTGAGAGAAACAGGTGTTATATGTTTCCTAAAAGTGTTGAGGGAATGGAACAACTATCTCATGAACAACTAAAAAAAAACATACTTTGTAATTGTCAGCAACCAGCACTGGTAGAACGCATGTTCAGCCAGGGAGCAACCCAAAAGAATTGGGCTGTTCCTTTCACCCCACAGGTCAATGGGGAAAACATCTTGGAAAACTTGTACTTTTAAGTTTGTGCTCTGCAGCTAGTCTTCATCATCAACCTCCAAATTTAAACTCAGGTGCCCTCTTTTTAACCTGGAGATGAGACATGAAGATTTTTTTAATGTGCTAATGTAATAGCCTCTGCTGACTCCAAAAGGTACCTGAATAAAATGTAGTAACAAGGCGTGCCAAAACAGACATGGAGTCTCACTCACTCACACATGAAGACTGATTAAAATCTGCGCAGAGGCAAATTGTTGGTTTCAATGGGTAGCAAAGGCTTTGTGTAGCTAAGAGATGGAGATCTTTGTCAGCCAGGGACTGCCTCACCTAAGAAACGCCACATGGGATGTCTCAAACTGAGCTGGGTTGGCAGGTATAGATCACCTAAGCTGACAAAATTGTCAAACAGCTGCCTCATGTATCCGGAGCAAAATCAAATGGGGAATGATCCCAAATGGGGAATGCTCCTTCTTTTCTCTGCAGAAGGTGGACTTTCTCTGTTTTTGTATCTGTAGTCTGTCAATTCTCCTCTTCAGTGTAATGGAGCAAAGAGGTGGAAAGTAAGAGCCTGAGAGGTGGGTCATTTATTCAAACTTTTGCGTTGAGAAGCAATATACTTTTGAATAACAAATGCTGAGTATACCTTAGGAGACAGTTCTTCTTTCTCTGATTGATAAATGCTCATTTTCCTCCTCTCTTATCTGTTTCCTACATTGTCATCTTCAGGGTGACAGAAGACTAGTAGATGGAATGCTGTAATAAGAAAATATCAGCAATGGTATATTAGCAATAGAAAACAGTGACTGTGTTGTTTCATAGTGGCAGGGAGTTTTGTTAATTTTCATTGATATATCATGACATTTTGCCCATCTTATCTCTGAAGGTTTAGGGAGGTAACAATTTCAAACACACAAAATCACATCTGTTGTGTCTCAGTCCAGCAAGGATGATTTGTACAAGAATTAATGGAGGTTCTGGAGTGAGCCCTGTGCAATTGGAAGGATCTTACTTGGGGAAAGGGGGCAGTTTTCTGGATCAAGGCTCTGTGTCAGTTGAAACTAGATAGTTATCAGCAGCATTACCTACCAGATGATTTTTTGTCATCCTTAGCAGATGAGCAAACAGTACTAACCATCTGTTCAGATGGTAGAGAGTCATACATTGTAGACATTTGCTGTCCAAGGAAAATCCATGGATCAGGACTTAAGATATGGATGGATCCCTTAAAAGAACCTTACTTATGTGGGGTCAACAGTGACAAACCATGTTTTTTCCAAAAGATGCTCCGCTTTGGGTTATTCTGTGCCTGAAGAGTGGCAGCTCCATATATTATGGAGGAGGATAATGTCACAAGAAGAACGTGAAAGCCTTGTGGTTATAGGTGCTCCCTCAACTTCAGGAGCTGCTGTGCATGGGAGAGCAATATGTCCAATATGCAGATACAAGGGCAGTCACTCCAGCAACACTGGCATTTTATTACATGCTATTGAAAAAATAAAAGTTAGCTGGTAAGTCCTTTTTAAGATTACTGATGGCATAACTAGAAACTATCATTCTGGTATTAAGGTTTGATGCCCCAAAATGCTGCAAAGCAGCATCAGCATCAGCATCAAAGTATTTTTCTATCCTCTGACAGTTTTTCGTATGGATACTGAACACAGACACACACCCTTATATGATGGCTGTTTTGATACTGTTTTGGGTAGGGTGTTTCCACTTTTGGTTAAGGAGTTCTCAGTTGATGAGGGCAGGAGAATAGAAATGCCTTGTGGAGGATATTCTAAGGCTTAATTTTTGGAAGATCATGTAATACACATTAGCTGTTTTAATGCCCCTTTAATCATTTTCACACAAAGCGATTAGGTAAATGAGGCTTTATATCCCCTGCCATTTTACTGCATCTTTGTGTGCAGCTTGTAAAACTAGAAATAATTTTTTAAGAATTTTTAGAATCATTAATCTAAAGTGCAAGATTTTAAACATATCATGTAGAATTTTCAGTTACCTAAGTCAAGGCCAAGCAGAGATGGAAGGCAGGAATTAAACTGAGATCACCTATGGGTTTTATAGTCCATTGCTAACAGTTTACATGATGAAGTGGTACCAACAGAGCACAAGCTGTGTCATACGGTCAGGAGGTGACTAGGTGGCATAAGAGTGGAAAGTTAAAATATTTTTAACTAGCCCCTAGCAATCCACTGTGCCACCAGTGGATCTCATTAGACCTATGCCATCTACTTAGGTGGCAGGAGTCCTAGGAGCCTTGGGGGGGGGGGTGAGTCTGAACCTAAAAATGGAGATAGGATCTTGGCATGTGCTGCTGCCTCTGAAATAATTCCTGTCCCTCCCCTGAACTGACCATGGTTGCCCCAGTTCCTATTCTGAAATGCCTTCTCCATCTTCTTACCTGCCTGTGCCAGGCATCCAAGAGTCCTTGATGGGCATTCACAGAGTCTCCAGCCATTTCTACCAGTGGATCTGTAGCATACAGTGGTGGTGTGGCATTTGTAACACTGCATCAGGACTTACACTGGTAACCTGAGAGATCTGCTGTGGTATAGGATTGGACTGTGCTGCCCATTTTTGGAAAACAAACAAACAAAAAATTTGACAACATTTGACGTGTTGAAATGTAACATAAATACCAGATTTTAATGCTGTGGCTCCAGAGAGCTTGTATATTTTGGGAAGGTTGTGGGTGGGTAGAAATAGGCATTGCAGTAAGTTTCCTTCTTTACATAGTCCCATAATGACAAAGTGAGTTCTGATTTGTACTCTTTAATTTTAGAAATAATCTTTCCTCACTTTGTTGTAAGATTGAACAAGATTGTTTACTATTCACTACTAATTGTGATTGCTATTTTTATTTTAGGTGGCAAGCTGATTTTTGCTGGACCTGGACCATTAGAACTGCATGCTCATTACATCTTGGTATCAGATGGAGGAGAACTGCGGATTGGATCCCTTCGTGACCCTTTCTGTGGCTCAGCTCACATTCATCTCCATGGTAGTTCTCATTCTCCAGTGTTCTTTCCATATGGAGTCAAATTCTTGGCTGTGAGAAATGGAAGCCTTTCCATGCATGGTAAGTTTAAACGTGTATTATTCTGCCTAATGAATAAGCACATATGAAAGTAGTGAAGTGGTGGTAAGTCCATTTAGATTTTATTAGTGTGATGGAAGTTTTTATGTTCTGCTCTCACAGACCACTGTTGGCTGTTTATTAAAATAACTTAGATTTGAAATATGAAATAAACCTACCACTTAAAATAGAACTATAATAAGTGAGTTTAATTTTCTGTTGCCACAACAAAGTTGCTATTGCAGATTTACATCCAGATCAATTGATAAGGTCTATTTGTGATTCCAAATCAAGCTTGGGTGCATAACAAAATCAGCAAAAATACGCTTGTGGAATGTACATGAACACTGCTTTCCTCTGAGTTTCTTAGGGTGCAGTCCTAACCTAGGCAAGCAGAACTTGTTGGTCTTCCCATTACCATTGGGAGGCAAGCACATATCTATGCACTGGCCTAACCTTCCCGAAGGAATGGCACAGAAGTATTTTATGGGCACTTTTGCGATACCCCCCAGGTCAGCACAGGAATTATGCCGAGGCTTAGGCCGGCCTACCTAGGGATTGCAGCCTTAGATATTTTCAGAACTTCTATATTTCACCTGAACACTATAGTAATGCAAATGTTGGATATTTACCCAAATGAAAAAGCAGGCCTCCATCACTCTTGAAAGACTATGGTATCGTGCTCGACGCTACATTTGCTGCATGCGAAGCACGGAAGCCTGGGTTGGATTGTTATGGAGGATAGGCTGTTATCCAACCAGCAAATCCCCCCTCTCCACACCACTAATTAGTCCAATGGAAAGGCAGAGCCAATACGATTGGATCCAGCTGGCATCACAGAGCTGGGCTCAGGACAGGAGCTCACCCTGTCTTGTGGGGCCGACCTGGGTCTCGAACCCTGGCCTGCTGGTTAAAGGCACAGCATCTTAACCGCTTGTGGCACCTGCAGCCCAAATGAAAGCATATGTATACAGGGCACTATTTTGTCCTTAAGGCATTTCAAAAACGTTATGGCATGGAAAGGCAAAGAAGACAAAAAGCCATGTGAAATAGCAATTTCTGTTCATTTCCACGGATCTAGTTCAGGCTTGGGAGTAGACTGGAAGGCTAGAAAATCAAGATAAGGCAGTTAACTAAGGGTGGAAGAAAAGAAAATCAGGGTGGCCTTGTCAACTATTGAAAACATCTCTTATCTTTAGTTTCTTAGCGCTGATGTAAGAAACCTTAGGCTTGATATGGAGTTGCATCCAGTCGTCACAATTCCAGCTCATGGGTACAATTAAGTTTCATTCAAACCATAAAATCCCCAATTTAATTTTAAAGCAGTGGAGCCCCCTAAAAAATGAGACCGGAAAGAGAGTGAGTTCGTTTTTTTTCCTTTCATACTGCTTACATCAGAAATTTTGCTGGTTCCAATTTAGCACCAGGCAGGCTTGTAGTATATAACAAATTGGTGTACTTGTCAACATTTTTATATTTTTGAAATAAATGTGTATAGCTAGTGCAGATCTAAATCATTAAACAAACAAGGGTTTGAAAATTTTTCAAGCTGTCTTTGTGCAGACAGGATTGAGTATCATTAAATTTCTTATTTTCCTTTCAAATAGAAAATTTTACAGGAAATGTTCTATAGCCATGGCTGAATCCTGATTGTTTAGTAAGTGCCTGTCAGCTTCTGCCTTTGATATGTTAATATGACTTAGGGTTTTCCCAGAATTCTTGCTGAATGGCAGTCCTGCACTCGGGTGGTCGGAGTAGATTGGGAAATTTCTCTGTTGCCTTTGGCTTTACCCAGCTCCCCTGCCAATCAGAGCATGCCACCCATAAACTGCCTGCCAGTCACATGTCAGTTTTAAAGGAGGTCTCAGTCAGCTGGGGTAACTTGAATTTTTGACAATGTAATTATGGCCCTTGTGTCCACAGCAGAAGCCTGAGTAGGATGGAGAGATTTTTATTGATTGTTCAGAAGGGAAATTTATCAATGTCTC
Source organism: Cryptoblepharus egeriae (assembly GCA_030015325.1). Lineage (NCBI taxonomy): Eukaryota > Metazoa > Chordata > Lepidosauria > Squamata > Scincidae > Cryptoblepharus > Cryptoblepharus egeriae. The sequence continues at coordinate 117,931,505 of JAREYC010000001.1, forward strand.
TGGCTCACTTCATATGTATTCCCTGGAAACTCCTCTGACAAGTTTCCAAAGAGAGATCTAGATAAGTGGCCTTGGCCATATCTTTGTCCTTTCCATCAAAATTGATTTAGGCTGGTTGAAATCTTGAAAAGAACATGCAGAATTTCTGGTACTATGAGGTTTGTGCAATGAAGACTGTGTTAAAACAAGAATAGTGACAAACTGCACATGAAACAAGCCAGTCTCAACCTCATTGGGGCCTGCATAGACAGCGTATCAACCAGTGGTGGGCTCCAGCAGGTTTGCACCTACTCTATAGAACCTGGTGTTAATGAGAGATAGGATATATAAAGTTTAAAAATAGCCATTTAAAAGCAGCTGCCAGTTGGGCATAGAACCGGTTGTTAATTTCTTTGAATCCCATCGTTGGTATCAACATATGCTTAGAAACTAGAGGATTTGTGCTCCGGGACATGGGCATGGACTGTGGTGGTCAGAAGGCTTTGTAACTATTCATCTACGATCTTCATCTATTGATCAACTATTCATCTGTTGATTCTGCATGTCCTGCTGTGTCTTCATGTTTCCACCTGCTCTTCTATGTTCCTTAGGCTGCAATCCTCACCACATTTTCATGGAAATAAGTATTATTGAACACAGTGGGGCTTAGTTACTGATTAACTCCAAAGGGTCACATTCAGAGTAGTAATTCAAGGTGTCTTTGAGGAAAACCTGAATCTTGGTAGCAGAATAAGTTGTGCCAAAAAAGAAAAATGACAAATTTACAGATAATTCTGAGTGCTTCACTGAGCTTCTTTGGTTGCAATCCTAACCCGGTGTTACATACTGAACTGAAGATTCAAGGCTTTGTCTCTTAATGATCAAATAATTAATCTTCCTTGCTCAACTTTTTTCACCAATTTCCCTTCATAATGACTGCCTTTTAACTCCTGGATATAATAGCCAACAGATCTTAACATTTGGATGATCATCTTGCCTTACATTCAAATTCCTAGAAGCACACATTATTGGCCTCATTCAGGATCAGCTTAGCAGATTAATTGGCAGTAAAGGAAAATGTGAGCATCCATTAATGAGTATGTGCAGTAATTCTTAAGCCCTTGTGCTTCACCATCCGACCAGTGTAGTTGAATAGTATGTTCATGGCACTGTAAATCACATGTTGTCATGTGAATATTCTGACTTATGCTCTTATATTAGCTGGCACTTGCTCAAGTATGTATTTTTGGAACACACAGTACCTGCACCAGTTGCCAAACATCACCATAACATAAATTAGCTACAATATTCAACTGTAGGATTTGCTTCATTCATCTGTAGTTTTCGGAAACTCTCTTTTATGTGTCAGTGTTGTCCTCCTGAAAAACTAGAAGGACGTTAGTTTTGGGAGCAGCTGCTTAATGGCTGTCTCCTGATTGACCTAGATATTCTGAAATTAACCTGACCAATATTGGAGGAGGCATCCTATCAGGTGTTCTGCATCATTAGCAGGATGGTGTAGTGTTTAGAGAGTTGGACTCACACCTGGAAGGTGCAGGTTCAGGCCCCCTCCCTCTGTCATAAAGCTTCTTATATGACCTTGGGCATGACTTACTCTCAGCCTCCCTTACAGGATTGTTGTGAGGACAAATTAAAAGCTTTTTGATGTGCCTTGGACATTTGCATTGGCATGAGAAAGGTGGGCAATAAATAAATAAATAAATAAATAAATAAATAAATAAATAAATAAATAAATGTAGTGTAGTTGTTAGCACAGTGTTGGAAATCAGGAAGTCCCACACACAGCAAAAAATTTTGCTGCGGACAAAAGAACTGTAGCCATTGTTACACATGAAGAACAAGAAGACAGGAAAAAAATAAGTTAACAAAAATAAGTGAAGACAGGAAAAATAAATGAAAATAAGTGAAGATCAGGATGTAGTTAAAACAGGAGGGAACAATCTATAAGCAATGAAAATGAAAAACTGCATAGGTCAGGAGGGGATGAATACACACAACCATATCAACTTTTATGGTTTATGTCTAGCTTGCTTGCTATTTCTCTTCCAAGTTGGTAAGGGTAGGCAAACGTTCCATAAGCTGGAGTTTTGCACATAATTGGTAGTACGTTCCTCTGTTTTCAGTGGGTTAAGACACTATGTTTGTTGACCTGAAAATTGGTACCGCTTTAAATTAATGTTGAGTATCTAGGTAGTTATACAATTTCTAGGTAATTATGTGGCCCAGTGAGGGGAAAAAATGGAAAAACATCTTGGTTGATGTGTTACGATACTTGCATCAGAATTGCAGGAAATAAAAGTTCCACATTTGTTGCTGTGTTGCAGTGGGAAATCCCTCTGCCCTCCAGTGGTCCAAGCTCTCCTCCTTCTGAAGCATGTTCTCTTTGATACTGGGGTGCTTCAGGGAGTGATGCTAGGAAGCTTCAGGGAGTTTCACTTAAGGAGCGCTCAGTAACACAGGACACTTCATGTTCCTTAGTACCAGACAGCGATGAGGAATAAATTCGTTCTCCATGTCCAGAGGATGTAGTCATTATAAATAAAGCAAAGACCCACTGATACCTGAGGATACATATGAAAAGCTTGTGGAGTGTCAACCAGCATCCAACTGACTGAGTAGAGTCTGCTTTGCATCAGTAAACTGCCCACACATTTGGCCTGAAGTGCTATATGGGGGTGGATCTAACTTTTCACTGGAGGCAAAGAACATCTCCTTATTTATAGAAGTTGCGGAGTAGTCAAACCAGAACTCATTTCTGTTTCAGATAACCTGGCACATCAGATATTTTCAAAGGAGGGGAGAAGGTAGAAAGAAAAAGTCCAGTTTGCTTTTGGATAGCTGCCGTCTGCCTGGGTCAAATCTCATGTTTAACTCAGAGCTGGCCTGATTTTGCTAGTGTGTTGTTTCTTCAGAGCTTTGCCAATTACTTCTGATTAGAAAAAACTTATCTGTATATACGGATGACATATTTTTGGAACTTTTAAAGCAACAAGAAAGCAACAAACCTTTTTCCCCCAAGTTTAAAAGATGCGATATGGATTTAATGTGGCTAATTGTGTCTGCAATTACTACAAGACTGATTTTATATGATGAGCAAGATGTGGTGGTGTTAGTTTTGGTCCAAAGTAGTATTACCTGCATATAGAGAACTGAAGAAGCCATCATTGTCCTTCCCTGAGTGGTGCAAAGTTAGAGGAGTGTGTTTGTTCACAATAAAAGCCCAGCTAAAAACACAGAAGGACTTGCTGGTTTAGGAAATATTCAAACTGACCTATAAAGGTCAAGAAGTCAACCTGGTTCTTTAATTATAATAATACTAGTGAAATGTACCCGCGTTGCGGGAGTAAAATACCGCCCCCTCATGTGCCTTCCCCTATACTCATCATCCCCCATGCGCATCAACCCTGCATGCACATCAACATCCCATGCACAACATCCACCCATGAGCAACATCCCCAATGCACATCAACCTCATGCGCATAGTCCCCCACGCACATTGTCCCCCATGTGCAGCGTTCACCCCATGCGCAACATCCCCCACATGCATCAACCCCTCCACGTGCATCAACCCCCCATGCACATCTACTCCCATGCGCATCAACCCCCTGTGTGCATCAACCCTCATGCACATCATCCTCCAGTGTGCACCATCCCTCCCAGTGCATCAGGCACCAAATTGGCTGGATGTTGATCGGTCTTATCAAAGGTCTTCAATATAGGACAAAAACACGTTGCACCCCTTTTCAGCCCCTTAAGGGTTAAATTTCTCCACTTCGGTTCTTGGTGGTGTTGATGTCACAGAAGGAACACCCTCCCTGAATTTCATGCCAGGGATTGGGGAAGAGCATCCCTCAGTCAGGGATTCTTCAATGCAAAGTATAGGGAGGAATTGCGCCCCTTTTCACTCCCTTCCAGTTGGAATTTCCAAAAACTGGATCTCACTGTTTGCCTTCACCTTGGAAGAAACACCCTCCACAAATTTCATGCTTCTGGGACCAGCGGTTTTGGCTGGGCATTGATGAGTCAGTCAGTTAGTCAGTCAGTGACTTTTCAATTTTATATACAGTATATAGATTGAACTCTCTGTGCCCATATGATGGCAAAGGAACTGAAACTAAAAAATTGGGAAGGATAACGGCCTCATTTACTATTGCTCATCAGACAGTAGGCTTTTTGATTTTTGAGTGAACAGCTTGCCAATGAAAACTATGGATGAATAGGAGAATATCTAGGAGGTTTTCCTTACTATGTTTGCATTCCTAAAAACACTTTCCTGGAAGTACCCATTGAAAACAATGGGGCTTACTTTTGAATAGACATGGTTAGAATTGTGCTCTAAGTAAAATGTAAAATGTTATCAATTGCTTAATGGTCACTAATTTTTTATTGGATAGATTTTTTAGTTTATTTTTGTTTTTTTTACTCTGTTATTCTAAGTTTCTTTTTATTTCACAAAATTAAAATAAAGGTTACAAAATTATTTAAGTATTTTAGTTTCATCACAATCATTTTAGTAAAGTATCATAATCTGAATAAGAGACTATTTAAACTATTCACTACACCCATATTGTGTCTTCTATACAGTAAATATATGCTTGAAAATAGCATCATTTTAAGTTTCTTTCTCTAATCAGGATCAGTTTCTATCAATTTTCAAACTTCAACTTCCATTTTTATCTTGGTAAGCTTGAAAGAACTGAAGGTCCGTTGTTTGCCCTTGAGTGTAGTCACCACAAAGTTTTATACTTCTGACTCTCAGAATATGTTTCATAATTTGACACTTGAGTCCTAGAAACTGGCCATGACCTTTTAAAGCCTCCAAAGTATTCCAGGCTCTATGAATTTGTAGAACTCATGTTTATTTCCCTGAGTTTGCTGGTGTGTTTGAGTTGAAAGCAGCCTGCGTGGCTATGGAAGAGAGTTGTTTCCCCAACCAGCACTTAGTTAATAATTAAAAAATGAATTTAATAATTGAGAAATTATATGGAGCCATCAATATTTTAGCACTTGGCAATGTTACTAGCAGTAGGTCTTTAATAAAAAATAATTTAATTGAATTTAATTTTGGCTATGTCTGCCACCTTCTTCTCCAAAAAGACATCTAACTGCAGTGGAAATGAAAATCACTGGGGTTATTATTTTTTTTAAAAAGCAGGATACTGACCCAGTTTCTTTCACTCACTCACTCACTCACCAATGCCCAGTCAAAACTGCCATACATAGAAGCATGAAATTTGGGGAGAATGAAATCTGGTGCATGATGGTGCCCTGATGCCTGCCGCTGCCTGCCACTGCCTGCATTGCCCCCAATACTCCTTAGTGTCTATCTGTGTCCAGTGGTGCCCAGTACCTGCTGGTACCCAATGCCCACTGCCCACTGCCTGGTGCCATTTCCAGTGCCTGGTGCCCACCAGTGCACAGCTGTGCCCAGAGCCCACAAATATTCTTGAAATTTTACTTTCACAATACCAAAATTCTACTAATAAGTAGATAAATTTATGAATACATTAGAGATGGAATTTTTGTGAATGAATGGATTTTTCTGTGGCAATAGTGCACAATCAGGGATGTGTTTTTTTTAACCAAACATACATATCAAGCCAGAAAAGGGGGCAGTAGTAACCTAACTCCTGACCACACACCTCTTTCCCATAACTAAAACACATGGAGACATAAATAGTTCAGGGGCAATGATAAACATGGGATAAAAGTGAGGCCAGCTTTTGCTGCCATTGCTTTTCAGAGACATGGAAGTGCCCTGTGGGCTGGATTTAGGGTCCCATACAGCTGCAAATGGCTCCACAGGTCAGATTTTGGGCACTCTTGATCTAGATCAGTGGTTCATAATGTTTGTTTCACTTTCATATCCCTTGGCATCCATTTAAATAGATTTAATCCTCACGTTAGCAAAATGTTTATAATTAATATAGTAACCCATTACTGATCTGTATCTGATAATGTACTACCATCTGTATCTACTACTACTATTAAAACCAACTACTGATCTGTATCTGATAATGTACCATTTAATGACCAAAAACTAGCAGTTGGCGGGGCTTTGACAGCCAGTGAGCTGACTGCCTTCCCACCTTGCCAACTCTGCAAAGCATTCTATTACAGATTTGTCTTTTCCACCATTACTCAATTATTTTCCAAGTACTTTGAAAGTACCCCAGGTTGGGAACCACTGATCTAGCATTGCTTTGGCTGTCTTATATTGAGCAAATACAGGGAGAGTGCAACCTTCCTAGTTCTCCTGCATCTCTCAGTTACATTTGCTAACCTAAGTTTGAACATGTTGCACCAGAGACTAATGTATTAGCAATTCTTCTCCTGGACAGGAACAGCCTGATTTGTTTTCTCGTTTAGACTTCCACAATGCATTGTACATGGAATTGCCTTTAAATACAGCTTGGAAACGACATTTATTTCAGAATATAAATTTAACTGGGGCAGGAAAAGTCCATCAGGGGTTACTAGCCAGTTAATTGCAAAAAGTTGTTGGGATGCACTTGAGGGTGTAAGCTGTGTTTGTTGTTATCTTCTCTAATTCTTTTAAAGGAGCTGAGCAGAGTAGAATATCTATCAATAAATCATGTAAATAAGTATTATTTTAAATGAGCAGTATCCTTTGTTGAAGGAGATTTTAACTAGATTTGCTTAGCACTGATGTTGCCTCCTGATGGACAGTTCACTGAATGTATTAGTATTAGTATTGGCATCCATCAGTCTCGAAAGACTATGGTATCGTGCTCGATGCTGTATGCGAAGCACAAAGGTCTGGGTAGATTGATATGGAGGATAGGCTGTTAGCCAAGCAGCAAATCCCCCCTCTCTACACCACTGAAATAGTCCAATGGAAAGGCAGAGCCAATACGATTGGCTCCAACTGCGTCGCAGAACTGGGCTAAGGACAGGAGCTCACCCTGTCTTGTGGGGACCTGGGTCTCGAACCCTGGCCTTCTGGTTAACAGACACAGTGCCTTAACAACTTGCTCCACCCACAGCCCTGAATTTACTGAATGTACATGCTGAAGAACATGAATCACTGCTACATGTACTTCTATGCTTTTGAGTAAGCAGGCCAAGAATGTAATGAGCTAGGAAAAATGAAAGGCCAATTTATCAGCTGCTACCAGCTTTTTTACAAGACTCCTTAAAATTCAGTTAGTTCACCTGAATCAAAGAAAAACAAAACAGTAGATTAATGATGGAACATCATTAATGTCTACAAAATGACAATGGCTTACCAGGAGAGAACCTATAGGAACCTATACCAGGCAGTGAGGGTGGGAAGCAACAATAGATCCTCATTGAGGGTTGACCTTTGCATAACTCTGAGCATGGTGTCTACCCTACCTGGTCCCATCCGTGGAGCAAACCTGTCCAGACCCTCTCACCAAAAGCAAAAACAAATATCTAGTATGCCTCACAGCTCTGGGAACCAGCCCTTAGTGGCTATTGCTAGACAATCTGAGTGAGTAAAAATCTTTTTGAAGTAGGGATTTTCCCTTGCAACAAAGGATAACAATCTGAAATGAGATCTGCAATTTGATTGTGGGGAAAAATTATTTTATTGTAGTAAGAATGCAATAATGTATTTGAAGCTCATTGAAATCATCACATGTGCTACACAAACACTATGTATTATTGTTGAAAGTATTGCTACTTTCAGTCACATGTTTTGCAAAAGTCAGGTTGCCATGGCCTATATAACTACTACATGTGTGGTGTGCATGCTTGGCGAATAAATTATCTTATCTACTATCTACCTCACGGTAATAGAAATTGCAGGCTTTTAGCACGTTTGGAAAAGTCCTTTATGCTGGCATTTTTATTTCCAGGAACATCCTATATGGTTCCTTGGGGATGAAGTATACGCCTTGTTTGTGCAATGATTGGGTCTATTGGAATGATACTACTTTATGACCAAAGTTTGCAGTGGATTTGGTTCAACCTATATTCCTGCTAATATTTTTCAATATTCCCTTCTCTGTGAACCTTTCCTCCATAACAATACAGTCTTTAACTACTTGGAGACTTAATTCTTGCTTCATTTAATGATTCCTCCCATTCATTCTTGCTACTTCTTATGCCTGGAACTTCTATTTCACACACATGTCTTGCCCTATCCCTCCTTAAAATTCACCTGAAGTGTTTGGCTCCACTTATTAATCTTCATATCTACTTATAATTAAGTCTAATGAGTCCTTGCCCCTGCTATGCTTGCCTATTCTGATCATTCCCCCTTTTATTTTAACTTTACTATGATTAAAATTGAAATGGGTGGGCTTATAGCCTTGTTGGTAAAACACTATGTATGTTGGAAGCATTATATAAATTGTAACATGAGGCTAAAAAGCCCCACAAAAAGTCTTCCCAGAGAACCCCAAGTACTGTAAAATGGCTCAAACTACAACAGGTTTTAAAACTTTGGGCGTAATCCAGAGTAACCACGGGGAATCCTTGCTCCGGTGTAAGAACAATTTACTCTGGATTGCAATATGAATTTCCCATAGGTTTTCACTAGGTGGTGCAGTAACTATGGGTGCGGGTAGTGTCTCTTATGTGCTCCCATAGTTAATCTGGATTGTAGGGGAAGTCTCCCCCCAGTAGGAAATTTTGGAATATTTCGCTAGTGGCTGCATAGTCAGAGTGGCTTTTTGCTGTCTCTGTTTCGACATCACCCTTCTCTGTTTGCCCCCAAAAGCTTGAGGGGTTTTTCTTTGTTTTGATCACCACAAACATTTGGAGTGCCTGAAAGACAAATGAATATGTTATACAGTGTTTTAACTGGCTTTAGGTCCAAAACAAAAAAACGAAATAAGGCAGGATGATTCCTTAGAATGGAATTTTTTCATATTGATACATTAGGTTGACCTTTACTGAAAGAAAGCAAAAGGCTTTTATCATCAGAAGTCAAGGAGCTATTTTCCATTTCTATGGGTGCAATCCTATCCAATTTAGGTCAGGGCAGTAAACCTGTTTCTTCAATTCAGCTGTAGCATGAGGAGGCTGGTGCACAGGCTGTTGGTTAACCCGTAGGGCAATGATGGGAACCAGTGGTAGGCTCCAATAGGAGCCCACCTATTCTATAGAACCGGTTGATAATGAGAGATAGGACATATAAATTTTAAAAATAGCCATTTAAAAGTGGCTGCCAGATGGGCATAGAACCGGTTGTTAATTTCTTTAAATCCCGTCACTGATGGGAACCCTTTTCGGACCAAAGTGCCAACTGATGGCACTGGTGCTCTGCATGTGTATATTTTGCCATTTAAATTCAGGTAGATATGCACCCTGATCTGAGGATAAGTGAACCATGGATATTTCATCCACAGATATGCAAATACGGATATACAGTAATATTAATTAATTTTTGTGTGTATAGGATTACTTCCTTAGTCAAAACTTAAAAGGAAGACAACCTGGGGAGAGTAAAGCCTGAGTGTGCTCTAAACTTGATTGAATCCCTTCTCTTTCAAAGAGTGATTATCTGCAGAGGTGTTAATGACTAGTATTAGATGTGTCGTAAGGGGAGGAGGAGTCAACAGAATTGCTATTCTAATTTGCCCAATATAAGGTCTTCATATTTATAGAATAGTCACCAATCCATCCAAAGCGTGTATTTTCATGTACTGTAATCTCAGTATCTGTAGCCAAAAGTAGCCTCTATTAGCAATCTGAGAGTTATGCCCAACTTGTGACTAAACTAGGGTTTGAACTTGGACCTTATTTCTCCAAGTCCAATATTTTGTCCTTTACGGCATGTTCTTCTTGGTTTTGCTTCCTGGTTATGTTCTTCTAAGAATAGATGGTAATAAATGGAGATTCAGGAAAATATCTTCAATTCTCTTCAGTTCTCTCCTATCCTCCCTCCCTTTCCCACATACTCATTTTTTTTCTTTCATTCTCTCTCATGTTCATCTGACCATATATTCATTTAATGTCTTTTCTATTGTAGGTTGTATTCCTAAAGTCACAGTGACACATCTGAAATCAGTGGCCCAGTCCAATGATACTAAGCTAATTCTCATGGAGCCTGTGGACTGGAAACCTGGGGACAAAGTTGTTGTGTGTGGAGGAGAAGCTCAAAAGAAAGAAGAAATAGTCACCGTCAAGACCATAAATGGCACTGTGCTCCACATTATGTCTCCACTCAGGTAATAATACCTATGGGTTTACAAATGTTCCTTTACAGAACATGATGTTAATATGGGACTTGCTTTTTTTTTAAAAAAAAATCCTAATTATTGATCTTCTATATAAAAGTTTTTAGTACACATAGTGATTTACCAAATTATTATTATTTTACTGTTGAGTTTGTAACCTGCCAAATAGTATGCATTTGTAACTTGCCAATAGTGATAGCATGGTAAAATTACTGCAATCTTGTTAGAAGCTGTTAGGCTTGCTGTGAAGTTGCATTCAAACTTGGGTTGTAAACCTAAATACCCTTTCCTGAGAGTAAGTACCATAGAACAGAATGGTACTTCTGAGTAGACATGCTTAGGATTGCACTTTAAATGCACTTATGTGGGTGGTTATACGTATGCCTGAAGAGTGGGAAAGGAGGGAGAGCAAAATCTTTGGGGCCATGGCTTCCAGGTCATGACAAAAACAATACAGTACAAAATAAATTTATTACAAAATAAACTTTGGCACCTTGAATTCAGCCTATCCAGGGTTGCATTTCTGCTAGTTTTAGAGCACAGTCCTAACCATGTACTCTCAAAAGTAAGCCCCATTTTGTTCAATGGGGTTTACTCCCATGAAAGTGTCTTCGGGATTGCAGCATCAATCAATTTTAAATGCACTTTTGTAAACCCAATTCATTTAGGAAGTGGGTCCCAATCAGACATCTTGCCCCAGGTGCAATGCCTGCAGCCCTGCTTGGTGTATAAATTTCATGTGTTTGGAATGTGGGATTGATCCATGTTTTGTGTTCACTGAGAAATACTTGCCTTCATTGTTATACTCTGAACTCCTTGGTACTAAAACAATAATCTAAAGCTAGTTTCTGAAACTAGCACCAGCTCAGCTGTTTCTTCTTCTTTTTGTCTTTTCTATAGGTATCCCCATGGTGTGTATGAAGATCAGGTGTTTGGAGAGCAGTTTGCTTTCAGAGCTGTTGTGGCAGTGCTGAGTAGGAATGTGGTCATCCAAGGGAATGTCACAAATGAGAGACGTTCCCACCTGAAACAGTGTAAAGAAGCAGGCATTTCAGGAGGTGAGAGAGAAGAGGGCATGGCTTTTGAGGGTCATGTAACTGAGTCAGGGCACAATCCTAAAACACCCTTAGGTTGGCACAAGTTCCTTGCAACGAATTAGGGTTGCTATAAATGTGCCATAAGGCACACGTTAGCCAACCCCGCATAAAAATAGGTTGGCACATGAAGATCTAGGGAGGACAAAGAGGGTCTCGGATGGGGAAGGAGTCAGGAAGGGTGTTCTGAGGCAGGGGGGATGGCAGGCAAAGGGCAGAACTGGGGCAGGAAGGCAGAGAGCAAAAGACTAGGCTCAGATCCAGCAATTATGCTGGATCCAAATCTTGTGTCCTAGACAGCCGAGGACATCCTCTGGCTTCTCTCATCTCCACAGACTTAGGTCTGAGTTGTCCCTTTTGGGCTGCTGTACAGTACATGAACTTTCCTTCCCCATGGTAGCACAGCAGCAGTCACAATACGTGTGCTAGATTCAATATGTGTGGAGGCAAGCCCGCCTGTCTACTCCTGCACAAGTTAGGATTGTGTTGCCTCTAAATAAGCATTTTAACATCATATTTATATATTGCTATGCAAGAAATGTTTCTTAATGAAACAAGCTTATAGTGTCTAAACTTTGCAAATTATCTATTTAGCATTTGTCAGATGTATTAGATGTATCAGTCCAAATAATTTAGGCCTTGATTTAAAATACTTGCTTTTGATATTCTATTTGTTTGCAGTTTGATGAGCTAGTTGGTAGGCATCTTTAGAACACCATTCTGTTCATTATCCTAGACTGGAAGAAATCCTCCCTTTTATTTTCAAGCAATGGGGTACGGTAATGAGATATCTTATGGCAACTCAGATATTGAAAGCTGTATTACAGAAAAAAAATGTTTCAGACAAATGTTTGAAAAGCCAAAAACGGGGAGAGAATCTATTCTTTTGAAATGAGTTCTCTTGATCCATGTGATTTGTTTGTTGAGCTTGGGAGCTTTAGCTTTTCTTCTTATTTTTCAGAAGTTATTGTTCTTATATTGGTGTTTGAAGACAGGACCTGAGGTTGTAAAATAAGTATATTAAAAACCTTTCAAATGCACATATTAGTTCAACTATGGGCACAATCCAGCGTTACTACTGGAGCATGTAAGAGACATTACGTGCACCTGTAGTTACTGCATCACCTAGTGAAAACCGATGAGAAATTCATATTGCAATCTAGAGTAACTTGTTCTTCCTTTGAAGCAAGGACTCCCTGTAGTTACTCTGGATTTCACCCTATGTTTACAGTGTGTGCCTTCATCCAAGTAAACATTTGTGTATTGTTAATGAGTATTATTGCAGAAATAACACAGCAACAAGTTGTGAGAATAATTTAGCTTGTCAGTGTTTCAGTAATCTGGCAACAGTTTGTTGAATAGGAGATAAAAATCTAGTGACTGTAGTGTGCGAATAATGTTCTTTCCAAATCTCATGACTTCATATGTTCCTAGGAATTTCAAGGAAAGGTATGCGCATATGTCATGCTTTTAAAATAAAAATGCTGGAAAATGTCTTCAAACTTGGGCTTGGACATGAACTTTGGAGATTTTTTTAAAAATAGCTGATCCAAATTTAAAAAATGAACTTCTAAAGGCAGCAAAGAGCTGCAGGCCTACTTTTGACAAAGTTTCTCAACTTATCTTCCTGCCACCTTCCTCCACATCACACATTGTGTTGCTTTCCCTGCCTGATGCCCATGCCAAGCAGCAGAACAAATGCCACTAAGGCAGGCACATGCAAGATCTCCCCTGCAATAAGTGAGGCAGCCCAGATCTGTTCAAAGCGCCATGAGGCTCAGAGCAAGAGGTAGCATCTAGGCAAGGAAGGGCTCGAATTGGGGCTGCTGCTGCATAGGTGCATCTTTATTGGCAAGACCATCACTGCAGGGTGGATTACGGGCTTGTTTGAGTGGTTTATAGGGAAAGGTGGTGGTGGAGAAGAGCAAGGCTGGTGTGGGGCCAATTTGGTGAAATTGCTTCAGTGGCTTACAGACTGCCACTTTTGTTGCTTTACAGATGTTTCAAACTGTCTGTATAAGAGAAGTGAGAGGAAGCTTGGATCTCGGGACATGGGGGCTGTTGTCATCGTGCAGTCCTATCACGGGGAAAGAAGTTGGCTCCATCTGGAAGGTGTACAGTTTCGACATGTTGGTCAAGCTTTCCAGAAGCATCTCAGTGCTCTGACCATTGCTGGGAACACCCAAATGACGGGTAGAGTATTAATCATATCTTTACAGCCTCTTTGGTATGAACACTTTCTCCAAATGGATTCCTATTAAGACCCTACTGTAGAGGTCTCCAAACTAGGGTTTCACAATGCCACAGCCAGCGAAACCCTTTCACTGCCCCCATAAGGAGCAGGGTAATGTTGACAGCAGTGATGATATTGTTATGGTTATGCTATTGCCACAGGAAAAAGAATTTTTTAAACTTGCCTGAGGCAGCGATGTCCTCCTGGGAGGCCGTGGAAGCCTGTGATACCCTCTGTAGGGCTTCCCAAGCCTCAGACTTCTGAACACAGTAAAAAACCAGTCTTTTCAGTTTTCATCATGAATCCATAAAAAGCCTTTTTTCTAGTTTCAGAAGTTTGGAAGCCATTGCTGGGTCAGATAAGTAAAAAGAAAACATCTTTTGCCAGCAGTGATGCAGTCATAGCAATCATATGTCTGTCTGCATGTCCTCCCTCTATAGCCATTCTCAAATTGCTAGAGAATGCTAAACACTTAAACATCAAATTGTGATACATTCTTGAAGTATGGATTCTACTGTGTGACCATATAGAATGGAGGACCGAGTGCCTCTACCTTTAAGCATGGCATAGAAGAGGGAATTTAGGAAGGTATAGCTCAACATATAAAGGTTTAAAAAGCAGCACCTGGTTCAATTCCCTCTTCTATGCCATGCTTAAAGGTAGAGGCACTCTGTCCTCCAATATTCTATATGGTCACCCTTGGAGTCTATGATCTCAGCTTCAGAGAAGCAGAGAAAACTGCTTCTCAGAGAAGACTCCACATTTCAATCAAACAGGAATATTCTGAAAATATAGGGAGTACTTTCATTTTTTCTTGGAATCCATTACCAATATCTTGATAGGTTGGCTGGTCCCAAAATTTCCTGGGAGGAAGGGTGTAATGGCTAGTTGCATTTTTTTTTTTTTTGGATGAAGCAATTTTCTAGACCAATTTCAGTCCACGTTCTAATCCAGTTTGGGATGCCTGGATTAGTTTGGGAGCCCTGTGTAAGATGTCTTTTGCAAAGAAAGTGCAGGAGGAATGTGATCATGTCCCTTTTGATCCTTCTATGCACTTTTGATCCATCCTGCCATGACATCTTTCTAATTTGGGTTGCCTGGGATGGAAATAGGTGTTGCAGTTCAGCTTGCCTCTTTCCATGTGTTAGTGAATATCTGCACAGAGCTGTGATTGATCAAGAATTTGGGATTCTGGATGGAGCTGAATTTCTTTTGGTGAACTGAAGATGCTTGGGTGTCTACTTGTAGAGCTGGATCTCAAAGTCTTGTCCATGGCATGAATTTCTTTTAGCAAGTTCCAGTTAAAACGTCAATTGCAGCCCTTTCTGGGAAAAAATAATAATCTGGGTGCAATGATTCATGACTTGATTGGTCAGATTACTACTGTACGTAGGGCTCCCTAGGAATACTATTCTTTTGGTTCAGAATATACCTGCAAGACTGAAAGGAACAGTTGCCAACTTTTAAAAAGCTTCACCATCTACCTGTTTGTTTCTGGGAATTACTCAGAACGTTGGCCCTGACCTGTGAAGTTCCAACTGCTTTTGGTCTGGGTATGTGAGTAATTGCCTGCTACCCATCTGATTGTTAAGAATATGTATGCTTTGTACTAATTTCTTGTCCTCTGTAGATTCTTACATTCAAAATTGTGTTGTGTTGGATTCTTTTGGACGGGGAGTCAGCCTATTAGGAGTCTCGGATCTAAGAGTGGAAAGCAACATTTTTTATAACATTATGGGCCATGGTCTTAGAGTGGGTAAGTAGATGAAAATAAGTTTAAATATCTGTATAATAAAATAATTAAAGATATTTTCTAGAAAAAATATTTTTTCCCACAACCCATAATTTAGCAAATTCCTCCCACATTTTTTTTGCTTGGTAGAACCTTGGTACAAGCCCTCATTTTACTGTTAAGTTCCAAAAGGTTCATTTTTCCCTTGGGCTAACAAACCAATATAGATAACGCCTGGTATCCACAGATAATATGTTTCTCCTCCTCCCCATGGATGCCTAAACTGTGGATAAGGGAGAACCCAATGTGGTTCCCCATTCCCCTCGCACCTATTCTTTATGAGTTAGCACATTTTAATATACTGTATGGGTTAGTGAATTATAACCAACTCATGAACGATATAAAGTAGTAATGAATGGTCAAGGAGATGGCTTATTGGTACTTATTGGTTTGTTTTAGGAGATTGGTTGGATCGAAAGAACCAATTAAGGCACAATGTAATTATTGGGCTTTCTGGTACTGATGGGCTTTCCAGTACTGAAATCTTATCACCTGCTGGGATCTACATCCAGGCTCCTGATAATTTGATAGAGGTAAAGGAGGGCTGAGCCAAAATGCCCCACAGGTAGGGGTCAAGAAAGGAATCGGGTCTTGCTGAAATGATTGACAATGATTCTGCTCCATGTGGTCCAATAACTGGTGGCTGAACACTATTTCTTCTGAGAAGGGGGTATACATGTTTATTTGTTTCCAATGGTGGGCACTGCAAGGAGTGCCACTGTCAGAAAGAGCATCGTTTCCGTCAGTTGTGGTAAAAGTGATAAGTGTTTCAGGGCATCTTTTGCAATTCTCCAATTTAGGGTTGCCATAATTCTCTTCCACAAAATCAGGATAGGACCCTCTTGTCCCATTTGCCAGTACACAATCCCCCCAAATAGGGATTGTCCCTGTTTTTTCAGAATATATAGCCACCCTACTCCAGTAGGCCTGCTGCTTGTCTTTGAGTAAGGGGTTCCCATGACAAATGGTTTTGCACCAGACCCTGCAACTTTCAGAGCTGGCCCTGTTTAGAATTATTTTAAAATGCAATTGCTATCACTTTGGACAGTAGTTCAGCATTCGTGTAGAGTAGACAGAAGAGGGTCTTGTCTGATAATTCTCTGCTTTGAAGCTGAAGGGCAGGCCTTACGTCATATAGTTTATTTTAATGTACATCTAAGAAAAGCTCTTTGTCTTTCTTCTTGGGCCCAGTGGGACAAGATATTTTGAATGACGTGACATTAATCTTTATGCATTTTCACATGTTTGCAGCACACTAGTTTACACATCCCTTGTTCTCTGTGTAACTTTTAGTTCTTTGCTTTCTCAAGCACCATGAGGCGTTGGCCTGAAGACTGAGAGGAAGGTTCATCTCATAGATTTGGTTTGGCCAAATTATGCATATTATGTCTGTTTTCCCCTTTCTTCTTTGATATTTTGTTTGCAATTATGAAGTTGTAAATTCAGGGCACCTATCAGCAATGTTTCTTATCTTCACATTAGAAGGTTTCCAAATGAGCCCTAATCTATTGCACAGGCACAAAATCTTTTGTTACATTTGGGGAGGTGCATCATTTTGTTCAGCATTATTGTAATGCACAAGCTGAAGCTTAATTCTCAAAAACCACAGATGGTGTTGTTAAACTGTGCCTGGACTGTATTAATTCATCCTGCAGTAGCAGGCTCACATGATTGAGTGCTGCACAGTAAAGGACTAGATGTTGGCTCAGCCTTCTTAACTAACTGTGCCATACTAAGCATGTCTACTCAGAAGTAAGTCCCATTGCATTCAGTGGAGCTTACTCACAGGAAAGTGTGGATAGGATTGTAGCAAAAGACTTTTTACCTAATGGGCTAGTTATATATATGTAGGGCTGCAATACTAACATGCAGTTAGGCCAGCATAAGCCCCAGCATATGTCCTGATCTGACCTGGTAGTGTTACAAAAGTGCTGTCAGGCACTTCTGCCTCACACCTGGGGGAGTTAGGCCAGTGCATAGGCATACGCCAACTTCCCCATACCGCCATGGGAAGATACGCCAGGTGAATTAGGCTGGTCTAAATTGGCTAGGATTGCACCTAGGAGTGTTTTTAATGCTCATCATGTGAACTTGTACAGTCTAACATAGTCCAGTCTAACATAGTCCACAGTCTAACATAGTCCAGACATAAGTTCACTGTGTATGGTTTGTGAGAATTGTGTGAGCCAGATTATCATGCTTATTTGAACTGCAGCAATCTTCATGGAATTTAGGAAAGCGCATCCCACAGGCAGGGCCAGATTTAGGTGTGATGAAGTCCTAAGCTGTTGAAGGTAATGGGGCCCTTTATATATGATATTTTAGGGAGAAGGCTAGGCTAGCAGGCGGGGCCCATTACTTACATTGTAGGAGCCTACACAGTACAAAACACTGTTGCTGTATGTAGGTTTTATTTTATTTGTTTTTATCTTATATTTTGGAAATGTACATTCAGTTTTTTTTCTTTAAATTTTTGGGGGGCCCCCAAGAGAGCGGGGCCCTAAGCTATATCTTGTTTAGTTTATGTGTAAATCTGGCACTGCCCACAGGCATACCTTGGATTTCAATGTAGGCAAGCGTTGGATTGTAAAGTGTGAATTACCATAGTTCTGGATGTTGTTTCAACTGTCCATTGGAGAGGAGGAAACAAAGCAAACAGAGAAGAAAGTTCAGATCTAAACTCTCAAAATATGTGCATTACCTGCACTATGGCATTTGACTCACTTAAAAAGGTCCTCTGGCTGTATTCCAGTCTTATGTGTAGGTAGAAACACAGGTAATTTCTCTCTAAAGAGATCCACAGTTCCCCAAAGAACTGAAGAACACTAAATTCCCTGTTTGCCTTAAACCTCTGCCTTTGAGCTGCTAGATATCCACGTAAGTACGTATGTAGGACTCCAGTCACAAATCATTTGGAAAAAAACACTGCTAGAATCACAGGTAAAATAGCCACTGAAATAATAAGACTTGACTACTGAAGTCTGCATTAACTTTGCTATGGGCAGCACAGTCTGGAAAGCTGTGTTTTTGTAACAAGGTGCCTAAACCTGTGCTTCAGGCAGTACTTCTTATCTCTTTATGTTGTGACCCTTGTGACAAATGTCAAGACACCACGACAGTGGGAAAATTGGATAGGTCAGGAGACTGGAAATGGGATATGGAGCCTCTCTCTTTTAGGTCACTGACTCTGCTTTGATTTGGGTCACACATAATGAACAGTCATTACTTTCTTAAGACTCTCTAGTGACCTCTGGAGAGTGAGTTGGTGGTCTTGCTTCCAATCCCCATGGACAAATATCCACCTAACAAACATACCAAGTGACACCAATGACCACCTTTTGGCCACTACACATCTGGATCAAATTTCTACTGCAATTTGGTATTGTGGAAAGATGGGGACCATCCTCAATTCTTCCCATTGTAATTCACTTCCCTTTTAGTTTCTCCTGATAACCTCAATTCTCTGTTCCCTGCATATGCACAGCCCAGTTTTTTGTCCTGACTTGGTGGGGAGAATTTTTTATCCTCACAACATACAGGAAAATTAACCAGTGTAATGGCTCCCCATGTGAATTTGTTGCTTATCTTATTAATAATAAATTAAATAGGTATACAGAAAATTGGTATTGTTAAACAGGATGTTTTTCAGAGATACTTAAGCAAAAGTGAGATCCCTTTGGC
The DNA here is from genome assembly GCA_030015325.1 of Cryptoblepharus egeriae. NCBI lineage: Eukaryota > Metazoa > Chordata > Lepidosauria > Squamata > Scincidae > Cryptoblepharus > Cryptoblepharus egeriae. Next base: position 117,950,477 of record JAREYC010000001.1, read on the forward strand.
TCAAGACCATATCAGTAAAACCTAAATACCATCTAAGAGGTCTTAAAACTGTCCAGCACTGGAATCCATATGTGAGCAATTACTTGGGAGGGATTTATTTTGAATTGCTAAAAAACTGACCCAGAAGCTCCCCACTGACTTATCAGAAAAAAACAGTTTAGCTGCATTATGGAGCCTTTTGGCCAGTCATTTCTGGTCACTTCCAGAAGGTCCTCTGTGAGTCCTCCAGACACTGGTGAAATCCCCAATCTCTGGGAATGGAACCACTGTAGATACTGAGGACCAACCTACAGTATAGTAGTAAGTTAAAAGTTAGGAGAAAAGATTGTCAGGGGGAAACTACAGAGACTTTCCTGCAACCTATCATTTTCTGTGGAGCTAATTAGCCCAGACCAGCAGCTGGTCAGATTACATAGTCAACTAGCCATCCATTCCAGACCAAATGATGGTGACAACTCTACAGAAGGATTTTGGAATAGTGCTTCTCGGGCCCTCCATAGGAGATTATGATGATCAATTTGAATTTTGGGGGGCAGGGCCCCATTTAAACTCTTAGAGATATAAAGTCTATAATAAATTTTATTTATTTTTCACTGATCCTGGAAATGGGACTATGCAAATAGTGCATAGAATAACATTCCAGGTTGAACAGTAATTGTTTATTTGACAAGACTAAAGTAGGTTACCCTAGTTTGGGGGGCCCTTAGGTATGCTGCCCAATTGGGAGCAGTAGGTCTAATTGGCTTAAATCTGGCCCTGCATGCTTCTCAAAACAAGTGAGATGTTTTGTGACATGTGATGCAAAATATATGATGCTGAAGTTAGTAAAGGAGTTCACATTCACACACCACACACATGTCATACTTGCTCTCTATCTCTCTTTGCTCCCTCAATTTCAGTGGTTTCTACATGTGCCAGAAAATAAAAGTGGGAAGAGAAAGCAAACTAAGGCTGCAATCCTAATCTCCATTTAGACAGTCATAATCCCTGGCATAAATTCTATGATAATCTGGGGATGTCATAAAAGTGACATAGGGCACTTCTGCCACACTCCTGGGGGGGGGGCAGATTAGGCCCGTGCATAGTCATATGTTGACATCCCCACACCATCACAGGAAAATGGTGAGTTAGGCTGGCCTAAACTGGTTACGGTGGTGCCCAACAATGCTGCTCAAGAATCTTTATTTGGATGTTGCTCAGTGATACCTGTATTTGGATACATTGAGAATGCTAATTTAGGAGAGGAGATGGTTCAGAAGTATCCCTCATATTTAGGCAGCTGACTCCGAGATGAAAGAACCTTTTCAAGCATCTTCTGTGAACTTTCACCTTAGTTTTCCACTTTCCCTTCCTGGAAAAGCAATGGGAGATAAATACTTCTAGCTATTGAAAGTTATTATAAAATCTGTTTATTTCTGCTTTGTTCTGTCACTTATTTAAAGTAGGATCCAAACCATGCCGTATCATTTAGGGAAGCCTCTTAGGGAAGCCCTACAAGGAAAGATTGGGGGGAACTTGGGATGTACAGCCTGGAGTAGAGAAGGCTCAGAGGAGACATGATTACCCTCTTCAGATACCTGAACGGCTGTCATATAGAGGAAGGGGCTCATTTATTCTTAGCTGCCTCTGAAAGCAGAACTAGAACCAATGGGTACAAACTGCAAGAAAGGAGATTCCAGTTGGATATCAGGAAAAATTCCTGACGGTTCGGGTGGTTCGGCAGTGGAACAGATTGCCAAGGGAGGTGGTGGACTCTCTCTCACTGGGGATCTTCAAGGAGAGGCTCGATGAGCATCTGTCGAAGATGCTCTAGGAGGATTTCTTGCGACAAGCAGGGGATTGGACTAGATGACCTACTAGGTCCCTTCCAACTCTATGATTCTATGATTTGTTCTTAATTCCAGTCCCCAACTATTTATTTTATTTAGCGTATGGCAAAAGCATGGACTTATGGTAACTCAGATGTTAATGTTCCATTGCCATGTATTTTGAGAGCCAGGAATTCCACACTGATGTTTGGCTGCCAGCTATCGTCAACTGCCAATTCTTCAATGTATTTTGGCTGCCAATTGTTGCTAGTCATTTAGTTCACACTTTCGTGCTATCCAGGGTGCACCACGGGGAGCTGATCTAGCATCACAACCTAGTCCCCAGCTGTTGGAATTGATATGGTTCCTTCAAGTGGCACCATGCACAGTTGTACCCTTGGGTAGTGAGGTGTGCTATTCACATGTTGCAGTAATCTTTCAAACACTGTCTTGAACCACAGAGAGGCCCCCTGTCTATGTTTCACCAATAAAGGCAAGGAAGGCTATAATACTTTAATTGTGAGCACTTTGGGGACAAGAACCATTAGTTATTTGATTTCCTCTGTAAACTGCTTTGTGAACTTCTGTTAAAAGTGGTATATAAATACTTTCAATAATACCAAAATTATGCAGGGGAAAGATGTAGCTTCTCTACACTCAGAACTTAATCTACATGATTGCATAAGTGGGTGGCTTGCAGGCTTGCTTATTAGGGGAAAGAGGCAGTTATGTTGCATAGCCCTAAACTGAACATCTCTCAAGGTAAAATTAACTTTCCTAGGGTAAACGTGTCCTGAACCTTCTTGGGATTCAAAAGTAGTTTGATGAGTATGTTAATAATAAAGTACTGAAATATTTGTATAGATTTTGGCAGATGCTCTAATAGCTTTTTGTTTCCTGCAGGGCAACATAGTGTGTGGAGCGGGGCATGGCTACTTCTTTCACCTCTCTCCTGCTGGACCATCAAAGGCACCTGTTCTATCCTTCAAGGAGAATGTAGCACATTCCTGCACTAGGTATTGTTGCATTTTATTTGTTTGAAGGGCTTTTTCCCTCCCCACTTCTCTCTCTCTCTCTCTCTCTCTCTCTCTATCTCTCTCTCTCTCTCTCTCTCTCTCTCTTTCCCTCCCTTTAATGTTAGCTGCAACAGCCAATTAGAAAAAAAAATGTGTTTAATGTTTTCTCTGATGTTTAATAGGATCTCCCCCCAGCAGGATGAAAACATATTGATATGCTATGGTCCATTTCTCATAGACTGTGTAAATAGGATTCATTTCAATTTCAATTACATATATTCTTCTCCAATTCTAAAACATTGTCTAGTATGCTCATCTATTAAACAGCTGCTGCATTTCATTTCAGAGATGGGAAATCTGCATAATGTTTCACTATTGGGTGAAATCTCGTTCTGTTTTTAAGCATGCTTTTTTGATAAAAAATAGGCTTTAAATTTAGAACTTTGCATTTTCTAATGATCTCGTCTGAAGCCCCAAATATTAAACGTTTACAAATTCTTGTGCGGCATCCTCAGCTGTTAACAGAATTGGTTCTGTTCAGGCGTTGCCTTGTAGTGCTGTTTGGACTTTGTAAGGGGAACAGATTTCAGGAAAATTTATTTTCTTTCTCATTCTCATGAAAATTTCCCCAGTTGTACGATACAGTGATAACAGCTGGCTGTCAACCCTATGCTTGAGCACTATATTTCTATAAGGAAGGGAGGTGAAAGGCAGTTTACTGGAAAATAAGAAAGAAAAATGGTGACTTTCCTGAAACCTCCCTCTATGGTATAAGGTGGAGAGGAGTTTTTTTTTAATATCACGTACAGACAGCATCAGAAATTGGCAAGATGAAGCTCTGACCAAAGATCCATATCATTGAAAGCACCTGTCTGGCTGGATTCATGGTGTGGGAAATGGGTTCCATTGGTGCCAGTGCAAGATTTTTCTCTAGGGCCACCAACAACCGAGGTTGACACTGGCACTGACATCTCAAGATGCAACCTTTGATGCTAATTTCTTTTATCAGATACTGTAAGCCAGTGATTTTCAATGCTTTTCTTTTCACTGACCTCTTCTGGTCAGTGATTTTCACCTCTATGGTTTTCAGCTCTTGTGATGTCAGCTCTGGCTTATGGGGGACCCCTTCAGATGCTGCAGCTCTGTTTCTAGGGCAACTGCCTATAGTAATTAATTGTCTGTCAGTTCACAGACAGTTTGTTACTCTGGACAGATGCTCTAAAAACAGCTGCAAATCCCTGAAGAGTTTTTAACCTGTTTTCAACCACTCCAAATTTTAGTGGCATATCTGTGGACCTTTCATGGCATACTAGTTGATAATCAGTGCTGTCAGCAGTTAAGGGCTCCAGCAGACTTAGGGTGCAATCCAGAGTAACTATGGGAGTCCTTGCTCCGGTGTAAGAACAATTTACTCTGGATTGCAATATGAATTTCCCATAGGTTTTCACTAGGTGGTGCAGTCACTACGGGTGCACGTAATGTCTTTTACGTGCTCCCGTAGTTACTCTGGTTTGTAGGGACATTCTGCCTTCTATTTTCCTTTCTTCAACTATCAACATTCCCTAAGCGATAGAAGTCACTGAACTCCTAGGAAAGTCCTTTTGGACCATTTTGAGGAGTAAAACAATTTTTAAACTTAGCAAATAAATATCCTTATGGACATAATCCTAACCAATTTTCCAGCTCTGGAGTAAGTGCAATGCAATTCCAAGGTAAGGGAATAAACATTTCCTCACGTTGATGCAGGATGCAGCACATGCCCCACTGGCACAGCAATGCCAGTGCTGGATTGCACCCTTTCTCTGTTTACAGTGTATTTCCTGTGTATGCAGGAATTGTTATTTTTGAGTGGCCTTGTTCACTCCAAACTTCTCACCACTCGATCACTTAAAATCAGTTTTGAGGGAATGATGTAATCAGTATTGGAGGGAATTTTAAAGCCGTTTTCATCCATGAGCTTCAGGTGCGACAGCAATTTGAAGTAAGCACCTATATTAAGAAACATTGTGTTTTTTTGATGATTCAAAATTGGATATTACTGCAGTTTTTGTAAGGATTATTTGTTTTTTATTAGAAAAAACAGTATGTCTCAAGTCTGTTGGATCCCTCCTGATGTTCAAGTGCTTTTGTTCAACTGGCTGTGAAAAGCCATTTTACAAAGGTTTTGCACATAGTCCCCTTTTTGGCATTGTTTACCATCCAGTTTCCTATCTGCTGTTTTTCTTGACTCTGTTCACTTGGTAATTTCCTCCACCACAGTCTCATTCCTATGGGGTCAAATGCATCTACTGAACTCCCCTTCCCCAGGGTATAATAAAGGAAAGCAGTACTGCCTGGCTCTGGTTTGCAGTTATCCTTGTAGAATCTATTTGATTTTAGCAGCTGATTCTGTGGAATATTGTCTATGCATACATGCTGTGATAGTTGATGTTTAGCCTGGACTGAGTTAACAGAGGATGACTATTATGGAACACATTTGCTTGGCCAATTGTGTAGGAAAAAAATAAAATTCCATCTCAATTTCTAAAAAATTATTATTTGTTTCAATCTAAACAGGTATGGACTCTTATTATATCCAGAGTATCATCCTCAAAAAGCAAATGATAAAGTCCCTGTCGTGCTGGAGACCTTCACAGCTTGGCAGTGCCAAGGTGGAGTGCAGGTACAGGCATCCATCACTTATGGGATGGGTTAGCGACCGGAGCACCATCCAAAAATAAAAACCATAAAAAAATTTATGTTTTTAAATTAACATAATGCTGAACGGCATAACAAATAAGATATATTTTAGGTAAGAAAATGAAGCACAGTAATAAGCATAGTGCAGTATTTTTGGCAGCATAAGCTCTTGAGCATCAAACCCTGAGTTCCAGCATTCACCCATTCACAGTCCAATCCTATTCAGCTATCCAGTGCTTGTTGAGCTGCATTGCAGCCTCAAGGTATGGGAACAACATTCACTTTTCTTGAAGAGGCCTCCATGCCTCTCTCCTCCACCACCACAGAATTCATCACCCATCTTACCGACATAACTACATTAGCGCTGGAGAGTTGGCTCAAATTGGACTGTCGGTTCTGTATATAGGAATCTGAATGAATGTTTATGTTTTCTTGATTGTTTTTTAGTTTTGAATGTTAAGCTGAAAATTGGCTTCCTTAAAAATGAAGAGTACAGATTGTGCATACTTCTATAAATACATTGAACAGAATATATGAATTGCATTAATATGCATATATTCACATGTTGTGTATGGCATGCCTTGAGGAAGTCTAAAACAATTTTATTTTTTCATGGATTTTGGTATTATCCTAAAAAAGGGCTGAATGTGATGTTATGGCGATGTATGTGTTTTTGTTCAAAATTAATATTTCAATCAATTTTAAAGCATTTTTATCAAGTATAATCATATGTTTTTATTCTTCTGGCTGCCTATAGTCATAGACTCAGGAGTAAAATAGACATAAAACACACAAACGTACAATTATATTGTCAGCTACTTGAATTAAATCTACCGGAGCTATTTAAGATTTGCACACTGCTTGTACAAGCAACTACAGTGAACTCAATGCTGCCAAACAAAAACAAATTGAGACTTTGTCTTAATTACAACATTACAGTTAGAATATCAGATTACAACATTGAGAAGATAGCAACTCAAACCAACAGAATAGAACATAGCATTGAATTGCTATGGATACAAACTGGTTTTAAAGTATAGGATGACACCGACACACCATGGAACTAGAAAACATTTGCTTAATCACAAGTAAATGTGGCTGTGTAGCTCAGTTTCACTTTGCATAAGATTCAATGTATTTATGAGGTTGGAGGGAAGGACTTCCTTCTTGAGTTTTTTTTTTGGGGGGGGGGGCTGCACTCATCAGATAGGGCATGTTTTAGCATTCCTACCAGCTTGCCCTTTGTGATGGACCAAGGCACAGCTATGCCATATTTATTTATTCACCATAAAAACACACTGTATATATGTATTTACACACACTGTATAAATACATATTTATTCACCATAAATACACACTGTAGCTCAGTTTCATTTTCCATAGAGCTCCATGTATTCGTCCTTGGGAAGTTCTGAGCATGCTCAATTAAAGCAATATGAATTGGGACTTAAGAACAGTCAGTAAATCTACAGATACTCCGCAGCCAATGACAGTGTCCTTCATTGAGTGGGATATATCATGAGGTTTTATAAGCCCAATTCCATGTTATGGCTGTGTTATTTTGCAAATACCATTTTAGACGACCACATAATTATACACAATGTTTGCATGCTCTGTTCAAGATATACCACACCGTCCTAAAATGAATTATGTAAAAATATCTCATTACTTGAAGCTAACAGCCCAATCCTAACTAAATCCTCACACAGTGATGCAGCACCATCAGCCCAGGCTGTATTTGTCCTCATGCCTAGGAGTAAATTCCAGCAGCCAGAATGGATCAACTCAGACCTGCACCAGTAATGTTACTGGTACAAGTCTGGATTGATCAGTGTTGATAGATCAGACATAGAATCATAGCATTGGAAGGGACTCAGTGGATCATAGGACCACCTGCCTATAGGCATAGGACCTAGTGGACATAGGACATAGGCATAGTGGATTATGGGACCACCTGCCTATAGGACTACCTGCCTATAGCAGGATATCCTCATCTTGTGGTGGCCCGGGTCTTGAACCCTGGCCTGCTGGTTAACAGGCACAGTGTCGGGGGTTAGAGTATGACGCACACTTTATCCTGGGCCAAATCCTAGGTGATTATCCTAGGTGATTTGTAAATTATTGAGTCAGTTGTATTAGTTTTTCCTACTGGTATTTCATGGTTTTTATTTTTAATTTTTCTTGTAAGAGCCCGAAATTTTTGTTACAATAGTGGGATATTCTTTTTTTTTAACGCAAGGACTATCTAATCTGATGACTTTGTAAGGTACATAGATACCTATTATTGATTTCTTTAACAATATTGTAATACTTTAAAATATTTCAAACAGGTTACTAGCAGCAGCAATGTACGGATTCAGACCTTCCACATTTGTTCTTGCAAAGATTTTGGAATTGACATAATGGAAAGCCTTGGAAATACTTCTGTTGCAAACAGCTTACTAATTGGCCATGTAAAGGTAAAGACTTCAAGTTGTTCTGTGTTTTCAGAAGCATGTGGCCTTTCAAGAAATCAAAATTAAAAAAAAAACTAAAACTACTATGGTTAGAAACACAGCTTCTCATGGAAATACTGGACTGGTTTCTCTGGGTCATTCTCAGACTCCCTGTTTCCAACAATAATAAGGAGGAGACAATCTTCTCTTTTTTTAACTGAAATTAAATTATCACTATTGTCATAGTGATCCAGATGACACTGGCATAGTATCATTAATATGCTTTTTTAGTAAGGAAACATTTCAGCAACTTTTTCTTTACTGGTAGGGAATAATCCAAAAATGAGTGTCGCTGATTTAAGAAGTAATCAAGGCGTTATCAGGTAACAGAACTTTTTGGAGAAGGTTGGAGAATGTGGCTAATGGTTAGTGCACACAACCGCTTCTATCTGGTACTAAAATCTGGCATAGCCTAGCAGTATCATAAATACATGGACCTGTGATAAATCAAATGTTAATGTCCAGACCTCCCATCCACTCAAGGACAAAGTGATCTATAATGAAAAAGTGATCTATATTTTTTTATTTTTAAAAAATCAGACATTGTGCCGGTGTAAGCTGTCATTGGACACTCGAACACAATGTGATGAATATTTTGTCCAGGAGCACTAAGGGGTATATGCAAGACCCCACTTAAACAGTGAGTCCTGGCAGACACCATGCTGAGTACAGATCCTGTTCAGAGTTGACCCATGCTGGTGAGGTAGGTCAAAACCTGGCACCTTTTGTGTAGGGTCCTCTAGACATTCAGCAGCTCATTTCGTTTTCCATTAATGTTAAAAGTTGTTAGATCACTGTTGTGCAAGTGCCAGAGAAAAAAGCAGGCCTCCATCAGTCTTGAAAGACTATGGTATCATGCTCGCCGCTGCATACACTGCATGCGAAGCACGAAAGCCTGGGTTAGATTGTTATGGAGGATAGGCTGTTACCCAAGCAGCAAATCCCCCCTCTCCACACCACTGAATTAGTCCAATGGAAAGGCAGAGCCGATACAATTGGATCCAGTTGGCGTTGCAGAGCTGGGCTAAGGACAGGAGCTCACCCTGTCTTGTGAGGCCGACCTGGGTCTCGAACCCTGGCCTGCTGGTTAACAGGCAGAGTGTTTTAACCACTTGCGCCACCCACAGCCCAAGTGCCAGAGAAGGCTTCCTGGATTTCTATCAATTGATAGATGGGGAAGATCAGCATACATAGGAAGAAGTCGGTTCCTTATAATTTTATTGTGCTCCTTCACTAAAGCATCCTGCCTTCGTAGAGCTGCTGGTGCTATGTGGTTCAAAATGGGAAGTAGGAGTAGATTTTATACAACCCCTTATGATCCAGCCGCTTATGGTTTTATTTAGTCCATACAACTGCTTACTCCATACAACCGCTGATGGTTTTATTTAGTCAGGCATCAGTCTTACTAGTGTGGCAGCTGTTAAGCCAAACAGGGGCACAGTATTCTACTGTGGAGTAGACCAACCCTAGTGCTGATATTCTGCAGTGTGCTGCTTATGATGAATACGACTAGTGCAGGCAACATAGCTTTCAATAATAATATTGGAGGATGGGGACCAAACAGCCTGAGTACTGAACTTAGGATCCAGGCATGAGAAGCTCGTATAGTATTTTTTTTGTTTTATTTTGCTATTGTAAGGATGTACAGCACATGAGTTTTCCCCCCATACTTGTTAAGAGATTTTAAGGCACTGAACTGTCTTGTTCATCACAGCACCCCAGGGGTGTGATTATCTTTGATTATCTCATGATAAAGAGTCTGCTTGTCATACTTTACATCTTAATTTATGTAATTCTTTTCTTTAATAATGATGTCTCTTTAACATCAATTAAAACTTTATGACATTAATTTAACACGAAAGCTAAATCTTCTATTCTGCTGCTAACCCTTTTATTTTTAAAAGATGCCTTTAAACCAGTTATTGGTTCTGTGCTTGATTGTTTTAGGACCCACTGCATTTGGTGGGAGGGATGGGGAGTTTACATTAAGATGACTGAGAAAATTTCCCACTTTTAAAGTTTTGATGTAATATAAGTAAGTGTTCTTTTGTTTAAGAATAGCACAGAAGGTGCCAGCGAGAAGGCCTGTAATGGTCTTAGCATGCACAGAAAATGTTAGTGCCAAGCAGTGGAGGTGAAGAAGCAGGACGGAAGAAAAGTGGGGAGACTGGGCAGACTGTGCTAGGAGAGAGGAAGGATTAGTGAGGTTGATGTGAACCAGGGTGACCAGATTATTCCTCAACCCCAGGGCCAAAATTCCTGAACCCCAAGGCCAAAATTCCTACCTGCTTTAAAAAATTTCCAAAAAGTATATTTTTTTGTTTTTGTTTTTAGGTTTTTTGACCATAACGTTTGATAGGAAGGAGATATCTCAAAATTATTTTTGCATTGGATTCTGCTCTTGATTACAAATCCAATGACATATGGCATTATGGGGTACTGTGCACTATCGCGAAGTTTCAAAATTTAGGACAATGAAACCAAAATGTAGGACACCTAGACAGGAGGCTAAAAATAAGGAGAAATCCGGGTTTTTCTGGTCATATGGTCACCCTGGTGTGAACCATATCCTATTCCTCTTCCATTGACATAGATCAGTGTGAACTTGTACCAATGATTTAGCAGATATAGGTCTGAATTGACCAACTGCCGATTTCTGGGGCAAGAAGACAAATACGAGTATTTCCTTATCTCAAGGAGCCCTTGAGCCTGTAACACACAGCAGAAGCTAAGCTAATGCCACTGCTTTGGCAGAGTGGAATTTCATTAGAATTGGGCTGCCCATTATTCAGTTGATAATGAAGGTAAAAAAAAATTATACTTTAAAAATTATCAAACAAGGAGAGATTCTGGATTTTGTGGAGTGAAAATCTACTAGGAAAAAAACAGCTTGTATTGAGTCTTAAGCTGCAATCCTATACACACTTTCCTGAGAGCAAGTCTCATAGAACGCAGTGGGACTTACTTCTGAGTAGACATGCTTAGGATTGCACCTTTAATTAGAGATATGAAGACCCTAAAATAGTATATATGATATATAGTTTTTAAAAAGAAAAAGATAAACCTATATTTTGACAGGGAACTTTTTACAAGTAAGTGTAAAAAAGGAATAGTTTTCTGTACAAAATTAGACATTTGAGGAAAACGAAGGAAAAAAACTCTTTAAACATATTCAGATCATGAATGAATTACCTTTTAAACTATAGGTATGTCTCCTAATGGTTGGCTTTTCATAACAAATTGGACATCTATATATAAAAAAGAAAAGTCACTCACTGACTCATTCACTGACTCACTGACTGACTCACTGACTGACTCATCACCGCCCTGCCAAAGCCGCTGGGCCTAGAAGCGTGAAATTTGGGGTGGGTGTTCCTTCCGTGACTGAGGGGTGCACTAAGAACCGGTTTTCGGAAATTCCAACCGGAAGGGGGTGAAAAGGAGCGCAATGCGTTTTTCTCCCTATACTTTGCATTGAGAATTGCTGACTCAGCAACATTCCGCCCCAACTGCTGGGCCTGAAGCATGGAATTCTGGGAGTTCCTTCTGTCACCTGAACTCCCACCAAGAACCACCTGGAGAAATTAACCCTTCAGGGGCTGAAAAGGGGGCAACCTGTTTCTGTCCTATACTTAACATGGGAGACTGAACAACATCCAGCCAATTGGGTGCTCAGACCCTGGTGAACTGGGGGATGTTTTTCAGAGGAAGAGGTTGCACTGGAGAGGATGCTGTGCATGGGGGAAGTTGTGCATGGAGGAAGTTTCGCATGGGGGAACTGATGCACATGGGAGGATGATGCGCATGGGGGGAAGTTGCGCATGGGGAAAGTTGCGCATGGGGGAAGTTGCGCATCGGCGGATTATGCGCATGGGGGAAGTTGCACATGGGGGAAGTTGCGCATGGGGGAAGTTGCACATGGGTGGAAGTTGTGCATGGGGGTTGATGCGCATGGGGGAAAGTTGCGCATGGGGGAAGTTGTCCATCGGCGGATGATGCGCATGGGGAAAAGTTGCGCATGGGAAGAAAGTTGCGTATGGGAAGAAAGTTGTGCATGGGAAGAAAGTTGCGCATGAGAGGAAAGTTGCACATGGGGGAAGTTGCGCATTGGCAGATGATGCGCATGGGGAAAGTTGCACATGAGGGGATGATGCGCATGAGTGGAAGTTACACATGGGGGATGATGTGCATGGGGGAAAGTTGCGCATGGGGAAAAGTTGAGCATGGGGAAAAGTTGCGCAGGGGGAAGTTGCACATGGGGAAAGTTGCGCATGGGAGGAAAGTTGCGCATGGGGAAGTTGCGCATCGGCGGATGATGCGCATGGGGAAAATTGTGCATGAGGGGATGATGCGCATGGGTGGAAGTTGCGCATGGGTGGAAGTTGCGCATGGGTGGAAGTTGCACATGGGGGATGATGTGCATGGGGAAAGTTGAGCATGGGGAAAGTTGCGCATGGGGAAAGTTGCGCATGGGGAAAGTTGTGCATGGGGGAAAGTTGCACATGGGGGAAGTTGCACATGGGGTAAAGTTGCGCATTGGCAGATGATGCGCGTGGGGGAAAGTTGCACATGGGGGGAAAGTTGCACATGGGGTAAAGTTGCGCATTGGCAGATGATGCGCATGGGGGAAAGTTGCGCATTGGCAGATGATGCGCATGGGGGAAAGTTGCGCATCGGCGGATGACGCGCATGGGGGAAAGTTGTGCTTGAGAGGATGTTGCACATGGGGGGGATGATGCACATGGGGTGTTTCTGTGCCATGAGGGGATGGCATAGGGGAAAATGTCACACCCACAATGCGGGTACGCTTTTCGCTACTTATGTAATAAATTAGTGCACAATTCTAACCGTGTCTACTCAAAAGTAAGCCCAATTGTGTTCAATGGGTCTTACTCCCAGGGAAGTGTGTTTAGGACTGCTGCCTTAATTGGGGGATACAAATTGCGTAACATGGTCTTCTATTGATTAAAAAAGTGATCCTGATCAGGAACTAGCAGCTGGTTGTGTACACAGCACAAGAACATATAGCTGCTTTGGCTGGCTGGCTGCTCAGTTGGTGCTGTGTTCTTTTGTTTGGTATTGATGATTGAAGATTGTGCTTCACTTTCTTTTGATCTTTTTTAAACTATGTTGTTTTATTTTTGTGCATTGTTTTTCGTTTTTGTGCATTTTGTGCAAGAATTTTAGTGATCGGAAAAGAAAGAACATACAATCTCAGACTAACTTGAAAGAATCTGAAAGACTGGAAAATGGATAGCAAAGAGGGACATTCTTCATGTGGACACACTGAACAAGGACAGACAGGAAGATAACCAGCTAAAAACAGAATTCTCCAGGGTTGTGCATTTGTGCATTTTATTATGTACATTTAGCATTTATGAGACCAGGATTATCAGCTGGTCTGAACTAAGGCCCAGCCTAGGGATGACAGGATCTCTGTGTTTTGTAGTTGAAACTGTCAGTAACAAGAATTTGAAAATAGGGGGTATGGGACTTATATCTGTCCCCATCACACAAAAGGTAAACTGAGGAACATTTTTGACAACAAAATGACATGAGAACAGAAGGGCAGACCTCTCTAGGTCTCCAGCCACTGCTTCCCTCCCTGCAGCCCTTTCCTCTGAGCACTGGAGGGGTTTAGACCCAAAAGCAAAAACTGGGGCACAGGGACCAGTCTGCATTTCTTACCAGAACCTTGGTGTTCATCTTTCTATCCAACTGGAAAATCTGTGTTTAAATACATAGATCTGCTACCTTTATATCTGCTTTGACACCACCCCACTATATCATGACTCTGTATCACATGAACTTTACACTGTTTTTGCAGGATCACAAATGTATGCTGACTGGGCTGAAAACTCCCAAAAGGCAAGAGTTATTAATTTCTAATACAACCTTCATGAACTTTGATGTTCACAATTGCACTGCAATTGCCACCTGTTCTGGTTGTGAACAAGGTCAGGGTAAGTAAGTCTTTCTGTTCTCAGGCATAATGTGGGGGAATCAATGAAGGAATAGTGTTGCACTTGTGATTTACGAAAAATTGTGTTCTGACTATTTGTACAGTAAGCTATTTATGAGTGGAGGTGCTGGAGATTTCCACACCAAAGTGAAGTGTATTTTTGGAACTGTGGTTTTAATAAATGGTCATAATAGTATGAACTTTCATGAGATCTCTTCTTTTTAATTGGATGGGATTTTATAAACTCTTATTTTCTCATTAAGGAAACTGAAGTAATATGTTCTTCCTCCTTTCTCAGGTGGATTTACTGCAAGTGCAAAAGAAGTACAGCTCCTCAATGCGCCAAACTGGATATCATTCCCATTTCTTCATTCTGCCATTCTTAAAGATCTAGATGGTTCTATCACAGGGCAGAAGGGCAGTCATCTCCTTCCTTCAGTGGACATACTTCCAGCTTCCTGTATGGCAAGTGTCAATGCCAGTCAAGCTGCCAGCGGTAGTGTTTGTTATGGAAATATTACGTTTCACCGTATGTCTATTGGCCTGTAAGTGATTATTGTCCCTTTCTCAAGTTTCATTCATTACCTGGGCACTCACTTACTACATATTGAGAGGATTTCTGAGCTGATTACAGGATTTGTGAGTTGGCTAGACGGTTTGCAAACACACGCAGAGCAGTAGTGCCTCATGATTGGCGCTCCCTGTAAGACCTGTGAGAGTTTGACCTGCAACTAAGTTGCATTGGCATCCATCAGTCTTGAAAGACTATGGTATCGTGCTTGACGCTGCATGCAAAGCACGAAGGCCTGGGTAGATTGTTATGGAGGATAGGCTGTTACCCAAGCAGCAAATCCTCCCTCTCCATGCCACTGAAATAGTCCAATGGAACAGCAGAGCCAATATGATTGGTTCCAGCTGCGTCGCAGAGCTGAGCTAAGGACAGGAGCACACCCTCTCTTGTGGGGACCCAGGTCTTGTACCCTGGCCTACTGGTTAACAGGCACAGTGTCTTAACCAACTTAGCACAATCCAAATGAAAGTCTGCAAAATATTTGCGAACTGTCACGTTAATTTCTCGCCAAGTCTCAGGTGTCTCCAAATTGCAATACTTGGTGACTACTGCATCCTTCCAAAGGCTTGAATGACACAGAACATTTGCAGACAGTTGGTTTGCTTGTAAATGTACAAACCTTTGCTTCTGTGCTCCTTGGGTTCCTTTAGGCTCCTTTCATTTGGTCTCCTTTCAGTCCTGATTGCAGGAGCTCAAAATACTGAGCATTCCTTGATGAACTGCTTGCAGCATCTGGATCAGTTGATATACCCAGATATCAGTTTCCCATTTATAAAAAACTTGCAAAAAGCATACCCGAGTTGCAGGAGTAACATTTCCCCATACAACATCCCCCCATGGCGCAACTCCCCCCCATGCGCAACTCCCCCCATGCGCAACTTCCCCCCATGCGCATCAGTCCCTCATGTGCAACTTTCCCCCATGCGCAGTATCCTCGTCAGTGCAACCTCTTCCTCCGAACAACATCCTCCCAGTGCACCAGACACCGAGCACCAAATTGGCTGGATGTTGTTCAGTCTCCCATGTTAAGTATAGGACAGAAACAGGTTGCCCCCTTTTCAGCCCCTGAAGGGTTAACTTTCTCCAGATGGTTCTTGGTGGGAGTTCAGGTGACAGAAGGAACTCCCAGAATTCCATGCTTCAGGCCCAGCAGTTGGGGAGGAATGTTGATGAGTCAGCAATTCTCAATGCAAAGTATAGGGAGGAAAACGTGTTGCGCCCCTTTTCACCCCCTTCCCGTTGGAATTTCCAAAAACCAGTTCTTAGTGCACCCCTCAGTCATGGAAGGAACACCCACCCCAAATTTCATGCTTCTAGGCCCAGCAGTTTTGGCAGGGTGATGATGAGTGAGTCAGTGAGTCAGTCAGTGACTTTTCTCTTTTATATATATATAGATTGTGATAGTCATTAAATAAATAAATGCATTTGTTTGTTTGTTTGTTTATTCATTTATAAATTTATCAGAGTCCTGGAATCAGTTTGCGACTGTTTACAATGTCGTTCTGGTAACTCCTGTGATGGAGCTGGAACCAATTGTATCGGCTCTGCCTTTCCATTGGACTATTTCAGTGACGTGGAGAAGGGGGATTTGCTGCTTGGGTAACATTCTATCCCCCATATTAATCTACCCAGGCTATCGTGTTCTGTAGAAGACACTCAGAGCACAATAGTATTTCATGACTGAAGGATGCCAATGCAAATAAATACTAAAAATTGTGGTAGTGATGCCCTTATGAACAGCACTATTCTGTCACCTTTAAAAGATGGCTTTATTTTCTGGAGATAGATAATTAGAGATTATTTCACAGAAGTACATAACAGAAAACATTTAGAGCAGCTAAACACAGTGTTTGCTTTATATGCATTGATATGGACCCTTGGGTTAACTAAGCTCTTGGTAAACACAAACAGAAGGCTGAATATTTATTCTGCTTGGAGTTTACGAAATCCTTTGTGGGTCATTTGTGTTCTATAGTGGTACACAATACACTTGAGCTAAATTACATAACAGTTTATGCTAACATGATGGTAAATTGTAAGTCAGACTGTGAAATTCCATCACTAGTCTTGCCAGATTTCTGAAGCAAATTGCTTCTTAATTGAAACTTACTTGGATATAAAAATATAGCATTGCCAATAAATCATCCTGGGTTGCTTTTGTTTTGTTTCTGTTCTGAACAATTTGCAGAGGCACTTAACCACTTGAGGGTTAATTTTGCATTATGACTGTTGCCTCCTCCTGGTTCATTTTGCATTAAAGACAGGAGCAGATCCTAGAGAGTCTTCCCCCCTTGATAATGAAAGCTCTCTTGTGTTAATGATCCATGTAGACTCCCTCAGCTCCTCTGAATTACTAATACTCATGTCCTACTCTGCTCCATTAACATTAAAGAGAGGTAGATTGGTGGCTATTTAGGGCACAGTGAAAATCACTGGCTATTTAGGGCAAATTAAAATGGTGCTAATTATGGTTGCAGGAGTGCTCAATTATGTTAGCAATATAGTAATTCTGTTTTGGGGCTAGGTTGACAGTGCAGGGTTGACAGCACAGTGTATAAAAGCGGAGCCATTGTTTGGAAAGAGAATATTGGTGCAATCCTATTCAAGGTCAGCACAACTCATCGGTCTTTCTGTTCCTATTGTATTGTAGGAAGGGAAGCACATGTCTGTGCACCACCAGGAATGGTTCAGAAGTGTCTTATGGCACTTCTGTGACACCCTCAGGTCAGCACAGAATTTGTGCTTGAGGCTTAGGCTGGCCTAACTGAAAGTTAGGATTGCAGCCTATGATTCTCATCTGATTAACCACTTTTTAAAGGAAATTGTTGCCTTTTCAAACATTCAAACAACATTTTGTTTTAGCATTATGGATGGTGTAACTTCACCCACTGACAGTGCAATCCTAAGTTTATGCTGGCACAGTGACCACATCACTTAACTAGAGTATTGCAAACAAGCCATAAAGCATGTTTACAACACCCATTGAGTAGGCTGCACCAATGGGAAGATACTGAGCCCAACAGTATACTTCAGATACTGTGCCTAACAGACCAGGTAAGCTACCACTGGGCAGCACAGAAGCAAGAGGGAAGGAGGAAAAGGGATGCGGAAGGGTTGGATCAGTCCTGGGAAGAGAGAGTGTTCAGTGGTGCTGGCTTATGCCAAATCCCATTTTCACTTCCAGGGATTGACATGAGGCTACTCAGTGCTCCAGTGATTTAGTTAGTGCAGATCCAGTTAGCCCCATGGTGCAGGCTGGAGTTGAATTCAGCTTATTGGAAAACGTGAAGAAAACATTTGTTCCTTTACATTCCAGCCTTCTTCTTCCCAGAAATGGATACAGCATCGGCCATATGGGTGTACTGCACCCAGCACTATTTAGGATTCATCTTCCTGTGTGTAGTGAGGGAAGAGGTGTTAGAACTGTATTCAAAGAATGCAGGCCTCTCAGATATTGGAGTTTGACCCAACAATGTGAGTGTGACTAATTTGTTATCCATGGTTTGGGTCTGGGTCTCAAAAAATCCCATTGTTTTGTGTCTTTTATGGAATGACTTCTGTGTCAGGAAGTCTCTCTGCCTTAGGGCCAACTTGCACAATCTCCCTGTTTATAAAGGGAACTTTTGTTTTTGTGCTTATGGTGGCAGCTCAGAGCACATGGGAAAAGATCAAATCGCCTCACCTGTTCATTGTAAGCTGTGTCTGAAATGTTTAATTCTGTAGGCTGTACTTGGGATAAAAGGGTAGGGTGACCAGATGTCCCTTTTTGTAGAGGACATGTCCTCTTTTTTATTTTTGTGTCCAGGAAAATAATTTAAAGGTCCTTATTTTTTCTGTGAACTACCCCTGCAGATAGATTTTTGGTAATTAATAAATTATGGCTACAGTCCTATCCTCTAGTTAGCCCAACATTAGTCCTTTGCAGACCTGAGGGTGAAACAAAAGTGCCACAAAGCATTTCTGCCCCACTCCTGGGTGAGTTAACTTAGTGCACAGGCATACACCCACCTCCCCACACCACCATGGGAAAATATGCCAGGTAAGTTAGGCTCAACCTAAATTAGGGGGAGGTTAGGCTAGTGCACAGACAAGTGCTTGCCCCTCCCTACATCACCACCAGAACGGTAAGACCAATGAGTTGTGCCAGCCTAGGTTAGGGTTACATCTTAAGGTTATGAAAATATATGAAGGGCAAATATAAGTTGATTAGCCCAACAGCAACCGTTAGACAATGAAATGTTATTTGGAAAGATTCTCTGTTTTTTTTCCCCAGAAAGGCTCCATTGGATCACCCTTACCATTTAAAAGTGATTGATGGCAGAAATAAGACAACCACTGCCAGTTATGTCTCTGATACTCTTTCAAATGCCTTTGGCTGGATGGTGCTTCTTTTGGATCAGGAAGCTTATACTCTATCATTTGGCAACCCACTGGTCAGTGAGAACCTACAGGTACTACAAGATACTTTCCCCCATTGTTAAACTGAACTGTATATGGTACTGATCTTTCTTGAGCAGGGACTGAATTTCTGCATTTGTGCAAGGATAAAAAGCATTCCAGTGCTAAGAGTTAGGTATAATTTCATATTTAATCCCAGTGAAAGGTGCTTTGTAGTTGTATGATTCAGGCACAGAGAGTGGGGCATGAACAAAGCCCTTCTTGGAGCCCAGAGAACCAGATGGTGCAACTGTTTGAGAGTTGGACTTGAAAGATCCAAGTTCAAATCCCCACTCAGTGCAATCCTAACCAATTTAGGCCAGCCTAACTCACCTGTTATATCTTCCTGTGGTGGTGTGGGGAGGTTGGCATATGCCTATGTAGTGGACTATCCCCTCGAAGAAGTGGGGCAGAAGTGCCCCCAGGTAGAACAGCCACAGGACTTATGCTGGGGCTTATTCTGGCCTAACTAGAAGTTAGAATTGCAGTCTCAGTCAAGTTTCCTCAGTATTCTTTGTCACTATTTCAGCTTCACTTACTTCACAGGGTAATTGTGAAGACAAGAGGAGGGAAGGAAACATGTACACAATCCTGTGTAACATAAAAGTTTAAAAAATAAAATAAATATCTACAGTCCATTTGGGATCTTCACATACCCAATTTTTTTTTAATTCTGAGAAAGTAACTTCATCATCGAACTAGATGATGCATTAAGCTCATGATTGGGGATGGTATTTCTGGTTTGGGGTGGGGAGGCTTTCTAGGCAATAGCAGCCAGGTCAGGACCCCGGAAAGGGAATGGTCCTGATAAAGATCAGCCTAACTGCTGTTTGCTATTCCCGGGGAGTGCACTGCCATGGAGTTGAATTATAGGAAAAGTAGAAGATCACCTTGGCCTATCTCTTGTAAGGGACTTCTGCTTTGTTATAAAAGACCTGCTTTTTCCACCCCGTTCAGTACATGCATTTTGTGCTTCTATTAATGAGAAAAAGCTTTTGAAATGATTGTACCAATTTTGACAAGAGCAGTGTGAGAACTAGAAGTTCAATGTTGCTGTGCTGGAAAAGAACCTATGGGAAGCCTGGATGAAGTAGTGTGGGAATCAGAATGGCATTGTGAGCTAGGTGAATAAACACTGTGCTTACTGATTCAGCTAGCTCTTATCATCTCTTAGGTATTCTGCTAAGATCCAGACAAAATTTGAAAACAGATTTTTAACAGCATGCATGTATATTTTGTTTCCTTCCTTAGTACAGAGCTACGTTTGATAACTTCGTAATTGGGAATTATTTACTGGTGGAACATGAAGTGCTCTCATCTCATATCAACGTGACAGTTGCCTGTGGGACAAAGCAAGGATCACAACTTTTGTCACATCCTTCGCATATGCATCACAAAGGCTGTGACTGGTTTTTCAATAGGGAACAAAGAAAGTTAATCTATTTAGGTAAGAACAAATAAATAGATTTCTCTTTCTGATGAGTTCCTTCCAGGCAGTTGATCATCAGTCACCATGCCCACTTTGCTCAAGCCTAAGCAATTGTGGGGATTTTCAATCATAGCCCTTCTTTAAGACAGAGCATCAGAGATCAAAGATATCCTCCTGGTATTTCCCCCAGTTTCACTCCATCCTGACACTTAACAAGTATGTTACATTATGGTTGCAATCCTAAAGACACTTTCCTGGGAGTAAGACACATTGAACACAATGGGGCTTATTTTTGAGTAGACATAGTAAGGATTGTGAAATTGGCTTGGAGCTCAAGGATTTATCTAGGAATTTAGATTAGGATCAGCAGATTTGTTTTCTGTTACTGATGTATTCACATCCAATGTGCTCTGCATGTATTTTTGTAAATGCTCTCTCTTAGAGAGGGAACTAAAGACCCAAACTTTCCAGAGCCAATGTAGTTGCAATGCAGCTTGAGAGTAAGGGAACAAACTCTCCCTTCATTGATGTAGCTCCACAAAATGAAGCACATGCCTCACAAGGCGGTGTTGGCAGTGGAAAGTTGGATAGACTTGAGACCTAAATACCGTTACGTACTCCATAGGACTTTTCAAAACTTAGAAAGCCGATGAGCATGTGACGAATAAGAAACTGAATTTCTGGTTTTAGCCACTGCAATTCAAAACCCCTAAAAAAGGTTACTTTGGACAGCATGCTTATAATACATCTGATCATGTGGAAGCTACTTCACGCAATCAGCTGCCTGTGCCATGAAGCAGGCAAGTAATTCCTTGACAAATACCATGTCCTAAACATACAACAGTCTTTCACGTATCCACAAAAGCGACAATATCCAGCTGGCAGGGTCTTTACATGAGGAACTATCCTAGGCGTGAGGAAGCCTGATTTTATTAAGGCTACAGGTTACAATTCTGTGGTTACAGTTTATCTCTGTTGCATTTTTGATTTACTCTTGCATAATCACTTACAATAAAGAAATTGTACTACAAAGTTGTATCAATAGTCATGATCCCAGAGACTCTGAATAAACCAGAATGCTACAGTAATGACTTTTTGTAGATCATCTTACCTCTTGACAGTTTACAGCCCCTTGTTCACAGTTATGATAATTTCTGGGCAGTAGTGGCTATTGCTGAGTCAGTGAAATGGATGCAGATTAACAAACTCCTTGTGCACTCTTATGCTACCGGCATGTGGACATTATTCCTCCTATCCTTTTCTGACATCTGTTTGGACTTGGGGAGAAGTAGGTGAAATCCTGGGAAGCAGAAGCAATCATTTAAATGATTACCAGGATGCCAAATGAAATAAATCCTTTTGAAGAGCAAGCAGATCTCCTAGAAGAGACCTAGGGAAGTAGCAGCAGCCATAGAAATTTTGGCTACAATTGAAACTATGGGCAATGCAGCTCTAAGGTAAGAAATATTCCTTTACATTGAGGAGGCCTCTATAACTGTTAAGGTAAGAAAATGAGGACTTGCATCTTTAACTGCAGGATGCTGTTTGTGCTGGATTGGTATTTGGCATAGTTGTGTCAGAACTGGTTAGGCCTTAGGCTGCAGTCCTAATCTGCAGTTAGGCTGGTATAAGCCCCAGCACTAGTCCTGTGCTGACTTGGGGGTGTCACAAAAGTGCTGTAAGGTGCTTCTTTGCCACTCCTGGAGGAGGGTTAGGCCAGTGCAGAGACATGTACTTGCCTCCCTCCATCACTACAGGAATGCAAAGAACAAGGATTTGTGTTGGCCTACATTAGGATTATACCTCTAGTCTTGGAGAGTTTCAAGAGTTGCAATAGTGTGGAGAGAAAACAATGTTGATTGAGCTGTTGGAGAAGGTAACGGCAAAAGCCATTAACAGTAACGGCAAAAGCCGCTTATTTGTAACGGCAAAAGCTGGTCAAAACTGTATTTAAAGGAGAGTCTTTGTTGCATTTCCAGCTATACACTCAACTCCCATTTCATCCCATCTTGGTTTAATGCTCTTGACTTCCATTGGTAAGAGTATGCTCCTTTCGGGCAGAAAAGACAGTGGAAATTAGAGATGGTGGCCTTTGAGAAGTCAGGTTTGTAGCAGCCCCCTATTTCTTCTGGCTTAATTGGAGTTTTGCAAAAATAGAGGGCAGATTGGGTTGTAATCCTCCGAACAGCTCCAGTTATGGTATTAGAAATGGGCTTTATTTTTTGAGTTCCATTAATGGTCTGAAATAATTAGTCAACTAATTAATCCCGTTTACAAGCTTTGTAGGATTCTTCAGCTGTCACTCATTTCCAAGCCTGGGGCTTCCTGTTTAGTGTCTGCTCTCATGTTCATGTGACTCAGTCTCCATGGCTACTGGCTGCATCTGCTGACACCCCCTATACTATTTACTGCTTAATTAAGAATTTCACGCTCAGCCCTTATCAGCCACAAAGAACAAGAACACGCTGTTAAGAAATTCCAAATTTAGGCCACTGCATAAGGAGAGCCTTTCTTGCAGGCCTGACTCGGTGGAGCCTCTTTAACTCTCCTCTTGGCGACGGAGCTGCCACCTTTCAATCAAAAATCATTAAATGGGGCAGAGATAATGAGCATGCAGCATATCAAAAGGAGGATGTTTGCTCGGGCTGGAGAGGAAAAGCCGTACGAGCCTATAAGCAGCCAGCACTTCAAAGGAAGAGGAGGGTTGCTCCGTCAGCGGGACCGATAAAGCATCATTTGTTCCTGCGTGACTTATGCAAAGGGGCCTGGCGTGTTAGAGTCCCGTCTTGCAGACGTGGGTCTCCTGCCCTCTCAATGCTTGTGTGTCAGCAGTTAGGCAGCTGGGCCCAAACCGTATCAGCCAGAGCATATAATCACTTGACTCCATCTCAACAATGGACACTTGTAGGGGGTGGTCAGGAGGAGGTCTGGGCAACAATAGGAACACAATTATTGCAGCTGCTAGGGAGGGCCATAATTCTTCTCGGAGAAACCAAAGGGACCTTGTAGAAGTGGTGAGGAGGGGTGTATTATTAATAACCAGACTTTTGGAACTACTTTGCTGTGCCGGTGGGGTTCCAGCAGCTGCTCTTGTCCTGGCCTCCTCTAATAATTGTACATTCTGTCAGGGGTCAACTTACTTTTGACCTTCTCCTTTTGTGCCCGTTAAAAGCCTTTTAGGATGAATTGTCAGATCGTGGCAGGAGTGCATTAAACCTCCAAATTTAATGTCAATAAAAACATATCAGATGCCAGCTCATTCACAGGCGTGCTCCTAAATTCACACAGCCCTTTACTTCAGCCTGAATGACACAGTTAAAGAAGAAGACATTGTTATTCAGAAATGAGCATCTGAAGGAAGCCACCATGGAGAGCGGCAGAGGCTGTTTCAATGCTCTGTATTCTTCTGTTATTTATTCAGTCTGGCAAGTACTCCATATACTCTCAGATATGAACAGCGAGCCTACCTTTTACACACAAGATACAAGCAAAACTGTAGCTGGTATAGGGGAGCAAGCTTCCTAAGCCAGTCACCATGCATCAGAATTTTTTATTGAGTCTGTCTTCTTTTGATAAATGAGTGATCCTCATTTATGCATGTCAACTCAGAAGTCAACCTCGTTGAATTCAATGGGACCTATCCCCCAATGGGTGTCTAGCATTGCAGCCTAAGCCTAAGGGAGTAAGACCCACTGAACAAATTGGGGCTTACTTTTGAGTAGACATTGTTATGATTGTGCTCTGACGCAACTAATAAATCCCATTGAACTCAATGGGGTTAACTTCTGAGTAGGTGCACGTAGGATTGCACTGCAATGTGTACTATGGTGGCATAGATGGCGGTATAGATTCAAGTTATTTATACTGCCATAGTATGGAGGTTTTCTTGCTAGTCATATTGTGATGTGCACATTTTCCTGAGATGTAGAGTTTACAAAGGAGACTGTCCAAATTTTCAAATAAGAGTTCTCATGAGTTCCCCTTAGGACATACATTTCAAGGGACACAAATGGAAGTTATGTGTTTGGTTGCTCTTCTCCCCCAGATTTCTGTGTGATTCTTTTGTGCCTAAATTTCTCCCACCTGCTCTGCCTCCTAAAAGGCAGACTCCTGCCTACAGTATAATACACAAAGTCCGAACTACATGGGAAGATGTGATCCATGTTTCAGCTATGGACAAAATCCAGAGTAACTACAGGGAGTCCTTGCTCCGGTGTAAGAACAACTTACTCTGGATTCCAATATGAATTTCCCATAGGTTTTCACTAGGTGGCACAGTAACTTCAGGTGCATGTAAAATCCCTTACGTGCTCCCATAGTTACTCTGGATTTGGGGGTCTGTGTAAATTGCCAAAGGGTATGATTTAACACATTAAAAAGGAGAACAGGCAGATGGATGACAGACTCTTCCGAATTGAGCAGTTTCCCATAGATGGTCCATTTAGATGGTTCCATAGATGGCCCTTTTTGGACTTTGATTCCAGACCAGCTAAGTGAAAAGCTTCAAATGTGGAGAAGATTCAGCATCCTCCAGTCAAGCTTCTCGTGAGCTTTGAAAATACACATGCTGCATCTGCTTCTGCTGTTCTTTCATATTTATATTTATATACTACTTTTCAAAAAAAGTTTTCAAGACTGTTTGGGCAAAGAAATAAATGGATAGCTCTGTATCACAAATTGGCTTAAAACTTGAAAGTAGAAAGGGAGGGAGAAAGAGGAGGCGGAGGAGCAAGCGGGACTGGGTAGGGGCCAGCCAAAGTTGCTAAGGAAGGAAGATACAAAATATTCTGGGATTAATAGGACAGGTGCTTTCTCCTGCCACCACTTTAAAAGCTGCATTTTGCCTATTTAGCAGAACCTCTAATATGCATGGTCACACAAACGCACATAGACTTCAACAGCTCAATCCTATGTATGCTTACTCAGAAATAAAATCCATATAAAAATACATATAGAAATCCTGCCAAAATGAAGTTGGAACTGAACCCCATTTAAAGCCATGGATCTGCTGCCACCACAAATGTATGGCCCTAAAACAGCATTTATAAAATCAGCATCCTTATTAATATTAGCATCTGTCCTTGATATGCAGTGAAATACTTCTTATTGTTTTGGAAGATGAACAGGAAAGTGAAATAGAAATTGAGCCATGTTGTAATTCATGTTCTGTGTTGATTCATCTGTTACTGCGATCTGTTTGTCAACTACCAACATAATTTTAGTTACAGGCAGAGGTCTAATTGAAGTGACATTCAAAGCTGAAGACACAGGCCCCTTACCTATGCCAGGTATGTAAAATGGGCTAGAAAATATAACACCCTGCTACTTTTAGCACTCAGTATTTTCAGGGATTATTGTTATCTATAGGATTGCAAGATGGTAGTATGTGCCTGCATTTTTTAAACAATAAACCTTTGACCTGCTAATAATTATTTGACCTGCTAATAATTATTCTCCTGATTCAGTAAAGGTGATCTATGCATGGCAGCAATCTTCTAAACACCTCTTCCTCTGTGAAAAATGGCTCTGAGAAAATCAAAACTCACCATCCCTTTGGTATGAATGCTCCCTATTGTCAGTATAGTTAGCACTGCAAGTAATGCTGACAATACCAATCACCTCTTTAGTAGGGAGAGAGCCAGGTCGTCTGTAATAATATTGTCCCCAATTGGTCCCCAATATTGTCCCCAATTGGTTCTCATCAGAGCTGCAGGGAATTCTAACTTGATTCGAGATACAAGTTAAACCCAGGGCCAGATTTAGGTTTGATGAGATTGAAGGTAATGGGGCCCTTTATATGTCCAGCTTTCCTTTGTCAACAACAAATTGTAGCTGTTTTTTTGTGTTGAATATATGTTATATGGTAATTTATGGTCCTGTTTTATGGACCTAAACAACACAAAACACTGTTGCTGTATGTAGGTTTTATTTTATTTGTTTTTTATCTTATATTTTGGAAATGTACATCCAGTTTTTTTCTGAGATGACCATCTAAAAATAGCCTCATTTGCATAAATTATAATAGCCGGGGCAAAATCCAGTTGGTCATCTAAGGGTTACATTCTTTTGGGGGGTCCAAGAGAGTCGGGCCCTTAACTATAGCTTGTTTAGCTTATTCGTAAATCCAACACTGGTTAAACCAAAATGGAAATGCTAAACTGACATATTAAAAAAATTATTGTTTTTGTAAGTACACTTTGAAACTGAATAATTGAATCCTCTTTAAATTAAAAACTTTCTTTTGTTGTTTTAAAGCTTACATTTTTCCACTTAATATTGATCTTCTAAGCCACAGTGAAAAAATCCAAATATTTTGCTTGTGGTTGAAATAGAAGAATTGGGAAAGGCATCATTGGGGAAAGTGTAAGGAAAGAATGAGTTCATTTTCGCCCCAAGCTGTGATTTTGTTATAAGATGACAAGCACCTAATTTTGCTCTGTGACCATAAATCTGCAACTTAACTCCATGATTTGTAGTACTTTTCATGCTGTTATGAACAATATGTGTAACATATTTTGGTAGTTGAAACCAATATATCAACTTGACAATTAAACCTCAAAAGTACTACTAGTCGGTTTTTATGAAGATGAGCATCTTGCTATAAATTCCTTGGTTGTACTTACTTCTAAAGAATGCGAGGGCGCTATCTGCAGCAGCATGACTTTTCTTTCCTAGATCCAGCTCCAAATCCTCCTTTTCCTCCTGTTTTGAGATGGTCTGAGGCTAAG
This sequence comes from Cryptoblepharus egeriae, assembly GCA_030015325.1. Lineage (NCBI taxonomy): Eukaryota > Metazoa > Chordata > Lepidosauria > Squamata > Scincidae > Cryptoblepharus > Cryptoblepharus egeriae. The sequence continues at coordinate 117,977,602 of JAREYC010000001.1, forward strand.
TCTTGGGATGGAGTGACAAAAGGCTGGGGTGGTTACAATAAGACCATACCGTCTGCTGGTGAAGATGTCATCATTTTGTCTGGTACGTAAAAGTTATGCTTAGTGGTTCTAACTTTCACAAGGGCTCTGGAATGCAAAAGTCTCAAATATTGTCATTTATACAGATAAATACACAGAAAAACCAGTTAATGTTACTGAAAGGTATCCTGGATTCTGCTTGACGTCCTAGAGCATGTTCTTTGTTTCTTACACATGCTCATGTATTCTAAACACCCTTAGCAAACATGTACACACAGAAAAAGGTAAGACGAGTACCCTCCTCCAAGAAAAAAATCCCTATATTTTAATACGAGGCATTTCTAACCCACATAAAAAGAACTATTTCACAAAGCAGCTGTTATTCACTGTCTTGTTTAAGGAATGTTGGTCATGAATCAATAGTTTTGACTCATTTTCACTGGAAGAAAATGAGCAAGCCTTTCATATCCCAAAAGGGATGAGACTCTGGGTACAAATTACCCTAGTTTTCTGAAAGTTTTTTCATAATCACAAATCCTTTTCTTTTTGAACTCGGAAAGAGGGCTCCAGAACACTTTCCTTGCAGAGCTCAGAATCAAGCTAGCAAAGCATGGTCTTCAAAACATATCTTGCAGCCAAACATATGGGCCACATAACTTGCATTCTGGTGGCACAATGTACTTTACTGCAGTCACAAAATGTAACCTGCCATTCTGTGCACTAAGGCTGTTACTGCAATGATGCACCTGCAGCCTCTGCAGTGGGTGCTGGTAAGTTAGCACAGGAGTGGGTGGTGGTAAAAACAAGGAGAGAGGGGGAAGGAATGGGATGTGAAGGGAGCAGGATATTTCGTAGCACCTCAACCAATTTCCTATCTCCTTTCCTGACTTCAGTCTCCTTACCCAGGTCCACTTGAATTTGTATCAGCAAAACCACAAATGCAAGATCAAGTAGACCCGTTAGAGCAGTGAAGGCTGACCCCTTGGCAAGGTTACAAAGGACTTCTCCTCCCTTGCAGGATGCAGCTTGTGTTCTGGTGTCATGGCTGCGTTGGTGGGACTGGATGTGGGTAGGATTTACTACACTTGATGTTAGCCAAAAGACCAAGAAGCCTTGGTGCTATGCCAAGCTCGTGTTCTCATCTCACCTTCGGAGGTAACAAGGGTGCAACATACTTTTATCCACTCTTTAGCTAATTGTATGTTTATTACCCAATTGTCTATTTGTTTTATGCTAATAAAGGTATATTTGATTTGAAATATAAAATCCCCCCACTCACAGGACCTCACAGAAAACGTTGCCTCTTTGGAGGCTCTAAGGCAACAACTTAACTTGATCTGTTTTTATCCAATTGTTTGTTTATTGTCCTGTTGTCTATTTGTTTTTATGCCAATAAAGTTATGATTTGATTTGGATAGGATTTAATTGTAAATCTTTTATTATTATGGTCTGGAGTGGAGAGTTGAGATGGTTGTTTTATCTGATTCTGATTTATCTTCTCACACTTTGTTATGTCTCTTATTTAGCTTATTCTTTTCTTGGGATTTCTTTACAGTTCCTTTTTCTTTCCTGAGCATTGATGAACCCCAGGAAGTTGGAGTACCAGAGTATGTCATAATAGTATTCCGAACAATTTTAATGTGTAACATTGTTATTTTTTTCATCGCATTTTTACAATTCTTTGAAACTGAAATGATGTGATTTTTTGAGGGTAACTTTTTAAGAATTGTCGTATGTTACTGAAGTAATGAAATAATAAACAGTAATGACCTGAGAATGCAAGACAAAAAGAAGGTGCCCAACTTTTATGTTTTACATTGTATTCTAAGCCTTATGTTTTTTTCTTAATGCCTGAAATGGTGAAGTGAAATTCGTTCAGTGCAGGCAATAATATACACAATTTAGTTCTGTTCAGTCAAAATCACTTTTTTTGGCCAGCATACACATAACAAATCTAAACCGGTTGTTTTGCACTGTGTGTGAGAGCAAGTTTGGTCCAGAGTGAATTGCTTTAGAATATCCATGCATATCCATAGAATATATCCTTAGAATATATGCATAGAATATATGCATATCCAAAAATATATGCATCCAAAAAGAAGCTTTGTCAAACAGACACTCTTTTGTTGGTGTGTTATCAGATTTTCTCGTCCATATGTGGTAGAGGAGATGTTTTCTTCTCACATAAAAGGCAAGGGAATAGGGAAGTCATTAAGGCACATATATTGCCTCCTCAAAAAATAATCCAGACCTGTTGCCTTCATGAACACTGCACAGTCATATAAAATATTTTTAAGTAAATTACAGAGATTGGAGAACTGTAGGGGAGATGTTTGAGAACCATAATATTTGAGAAGTATTTAAATTTGTAAATCCTTAAGTGATTTTTGTCTAAGTTGCAAGAACCACAGGAGTGAAGAAATGAAGGAAGATCCTATTTGTGCTGTTTATAAATGGCAGTCTTTTGTTGATGCTTTTCCACAGAAGGCAATTGGCACTCTATATTTTCACATTTTGCACAGTTTAAATATATCACACTCTTCTTGACACAGTATGCTAAGAGTGGAAAGAAGAGCATGTTATAATTCTAGGTAATGGTATGTTGTTTTTGAAGGGTGTAGATATGATATCATATAGCCCTTGGCAATTTTTTTTAGTGGTGGAATCCATTTTTCCCCCTGATTTTGATTTGCTTTGAACTTTTTTCTGTTTGAAGACTTGAATGCTGGAGCCCTGTATCTCATATAATAATGCTTCCGTTGTTCCCTATTTCCATTTGGTGCTATGTTTATGGCATTTCATAGTGCAAGAGGACTGATCAAAGGCAATTCTGTGTCATTGCCTGAGTCATTAGGAAGCTCGTTTTCTGCCAGAGCTTAAAAATGGTGCCGAATTATTTCTGAACTTTTATCTGGACAAAGAAGACACACACCAGAATGGTGCATCCATTTAAAATATGGAAATGGTATTCCATTACATATGGATTAGCATGGGCTTGTGATGTACCATTTTTTTTTAGTACGTGGCACAGAGTGGGTGTAAAGAGTAGAGATGAGTTCAACCTAATGATACTTGACTTTGTCTTAGAAGTTGACATAAAACAGGCAATTGTTTCCCTCCTTAGTTCTCATGATGCCAGATAGGTGCATGTTACAAGGCAGTGGTGGGCTCCAGCAGGTTTGCACCTACTCTATAGAACCGGTTGTTAACAAGAGTTAGGACATATAAAGTTTAAAAATAGCCATTTAAAAGTGGCTGCCAGATGGACAGAGAACCGGTTCTTAATTTCTTTGAAGCCCATCACTGCTACAAGGAGAGCAAAAGGTTTCCATATCTTTCCATTTTCCCCCTTTTTTCAGGAGTGTGAAAAGAGCTTAGCTCTACAATGGAGCCCCCTGGTGTTCTATTATATATATATATCCTCTCCGTCCACCATACAAAATACAGAACACTATTATTCCACCCGCTGTCATCCTCTGATATCACAGCAGAGCAAGTATTCTGGAGCCACAATGATCTATGTTGCTGGTGTAAAGCTGGATTTTGACTAAGCCCCATTGAAATGAATGAGGAAGTTGACTGCGACTATCTCAAGGTCGATAGGTTTCAATAAGGGAGTCAGGATTCCCTTTCTTTTGGTACACCTCATGGGGTTACATTCAGTAAACTGATTTTAGAGCAGATCAATATTTTGTTTTAAGACAGTTAATTCTAAGGATGTGCAGGTTTTTTTTGAGGGGGGGAAGAAATAGAAAAAAGTATATTTTTATGCTCATAAAAAAGCAGGCCTCCGTCAGTCTTGGAAGACTATGGTATCGTGCTCGGTGCTGCATATGCTGCATGCGAAGCACGAAAGCCTGGGTTGTATTGTTATGGAGGATAGGCTGTTACCCAAGCAGCAAGTTCCCCCTCTCAGGCCACTTAATTAGTCCAATGGAAAGGCAGAGCCAATACGATTTTATCCAGTTGCGTTGCAGAGTTGGGCTAAGGACAGGAGCTCACCCTGTCTTGTGGGGCCGACTTGGGTCTCGAACCCTGTCCTACTGGTTAACAGGCACAGTGTCTTAACCACTTGTACCACACACAGCCCATTATTAGGGTTTCTGAATCTGAGAAGTATATATCCCAATATGAAATACAACTTTTACTAGAACTATTCTGTAAGGCAGCCTTCTTTTGCTGTACTAAATACAGGTCCAACTTTGTTTGGTTTTATATACACAAATTTGACTCAAAGTGAAGGGTTACTGCAAATCACAGTTTTGTTTTGTTTTTTAAATGCTTTTCCCCTATTTTGAAGAGGCAATCATACAGGCAATCATTCCATTCTTCAGCGAAGCAAAGATAGGGGGTCTTTTACATTTCTAACTGATGGCTGCCTCTCTACAACAGAAAGAAAAGCTGATTTTAAACAATTGAAACATGACACACTTTATTTTTTAAAAGAATTGCTTATATTTAACACACTTTTTGGTATCAGCAGGGAGTTCCAGGATCAGACCCCTGCATATATTGAGGCATAACCTAGAAGCAATGGAGGAAACCTAGAAGTGGGTTTTTAAATCTATTTTTTCCACATTTTCTAAAACAACAGATTTTATTTATCCACTGGAGGTTCTAGAACGAAATCGTATTAGATAACAAGGAACACTTGTTCTTGTTGGGAGCAAGTTTTTTATCACATGCCTAAATGCACTATCTAGGGCATTGGTTCCCAAAGTTCATGGGAGGAGGGTACCACTTCAGTCTTTGTGGGGGTAGGGCTGCAGAGCCGACCTGATCCCCAGGATCGTACTGCTGCTGCTGGGACAGAAGGGAGAAAAAATTGATTGTGAAAACAAAAGTAATTTCCCATTGCTATTTTTTGTTACTTGAAAGCTTGGGGAGCCCTCTTAGAAGGCTGTGTGGGGCTCTCCACACACTCCAGAAGCAGACCAGACAAGTAAGTCCTCCCTTCTATCCCATAAGCATTGTTGTGATCCTGGGGATCAGGTTGTTGACTTCTCCCTCCCCGTCCTTAAAGTACTGGTACTCAAACTATGGGTTGTAGTCCCCCAATTTGTGTAAAGGTTTAAGGGGCAGAATGAGGTTGCAAGAGCAGTTCTCCCCTCAGAGGGAAAGATGGCACTCATCATAGTATGGGTTGCCCCTCCCTGTCCAGGAAGCAGGCTGGACTTGATTTCTCTCGGGGAGGGTGCCCCCTAGACCCAGGCCATATAACGAGCTGGAACCAGGAGCTGGGCGCCTGGTAAGCATGTGCAGCATACCTTTCAGACAGGGAGCCCGCCAAGCTGCAGAGGCACCCAGAGAGCACATGCAGCTGTTTTCCTGGCCAGGAGGGTCCCGTCAGGGCGAGGAGCAGCAGAGCACGGAGGGTGGTGGCCATTTGACCCAGCCTGAGGAGGCCCGGATCCTCAGTCCATCCGACCCAGGAGCAGCACAACCAGGGAACCAGGCAAGAGGGGCCTAAGGGGACGCATTTTCAGGCTGCCGCCATTTTGTTGAGCATATCCTCTGTGATTTAGAATGGGGGACAAGGAGGAGGCTTCTGTGGGGAGGGAAGCTGGGTCCTTCCAGGGACACAAGTCCTCTTCTAAATGAAAGCATGGGTCCAAACAGGCCAAGACTGAGCCAAATGTGTCTTTCATGATTTATATCTATAATATTTTTACAGTATTTTACAGTATTTTATAAACCTGCACAATTTTATTCCATTAGGAGCAATGGAGGAGCAAGAAACCTTGAACTGGATCTTTAAGGGTGAAATCCAGAGTAATTACGGGGAGTCCTTGCTCTGGAGTAAGAACAAGTTACTCTGGATTGCAATATAAATTTCCTATAGGTTTTCTCGAGGTGGTGCAGTAACTACGGGTGCACGTAATGTCTCTTACGTGCTCCCATAGTTGCTCTGGATTGTGCCCCAGGTCTATTTTGCCACTTTTTAAATTCACTGATTTTATTTAATCCAAAGAGTTTCTGGGACGAAACCCTAATGGATAGCAAGGGACACCAGTGCAGGTACAATCTTGCTAGGCAGGGTTTTGACTCAACATGAATGGTCACTGCAAATCACATTTTAAAAAACTGCTTTTCTACTGTTGTAGCCAGGTAGTCATACAAGCCAACATTTCATTTTTCAGTTCCAGAATCAAAACCTTGCAGCGATTGGGGCATTACCTTATTCGATTAGATGCAATGGAGGAGCAAGAAACCTGGAAGTGGGTCTTTAAATCTGTTTTTCCACATTTTTATTCACTTTTTTATCAGTGGAGGTTCAGGGACAGTACCCTAGTGGATAACGAGACATCTTCAATTTATTACTGTACATCTAATTGTTTAATTCCAAGAAGGCTCCATGCTGCCTTCTCACAAGAAAAAGGAAGATGAAGAATTTTTTGCTAGGACACAAAGCTAAACAAGAGAACATGTCCTGGAAAAGAGAACATATTACATATAATTACATATGATTAATGAATTCCAAGAAGGGTGCACATTATTAAGGCCTTTTGTATTGTACAGAAGCCTTCCTCTTCAAGGCATGCCAAATGTTCAAAGTGTTCTCTTTCCACTACTTCTGCGGAGTCTTCCTCTTCAGGTTTGGGGTCTGAGTCATCATCTGAACCCCTGCTTAAGAGGACTAAGTAAGTCAAAGGCAGGAATAAAACAAGAATTCTCTTGGGCTTAGACAAGCAGGGTGACCTCACTTCTCCCTTATCTTACGAGAAGGAGGAGGGGAAACTCTCCAAGGACAATAGGAAGGTCAAGACCCCCTCCCCCCAAAAAAACCGCCCTGATGGAGAGGAGGAGAAACCTCCAGATTGCCCTTTCCCTAACACTGAGGGACAGCTTCACGTGGTGGTTGCTCCCAGGGTGACTGTCCCAGGGATTTTCATGGAAACACCTTCTAGGATGATCCTCACCTCAGATGCCTGTCTTCTGGGGTAGGGAGCCCACCTGGAGGAACAATTGGCCCAGGGAACATGGTCCAAAATGGTCCCACAGCATAAATTAGCTAGAATTCGGGGCAATCCATCTGTCTCTGAGACACTTTCATCGGTCTCTTCAGGGACCTTGTCAGGATGGACAACATGATGGCAAAGGCCTACCTGAGCCATCAAGGGGGGACTACTTGACACTGATGAAAGCGGCTTCGGCTTTTTCTCTGGGCAGAAAGGAATCTTCTTTCCATAAAAGTGGAACAGTTGGCCAGCATCATAAACGACTGATTGAGTCGACAGAGACTCAGCAAGTAAGAGTGGCAACTACATCCAGAAGTGTTCGTGGAAATCACCAAACATCTAGGGATGCCGGTCATGGACCTGTTCACTACCAATCTGAACAGTTAGCTCCCCAGGTTCTTCTTGAGAACTCACCTCCCCAGGGGCAGAGGGGGTGGATATGCTTCAAGCTCCTTTGCCAAGGGGCTTGCTATATGTCTTTCTTCCACTTTAACTTATAGTCCCCTTGTTAAAAAGAGTGCGCCTTCTCAGGGCCAAGATTGTTTTGGTAGCTGGACAAGATGCCCTTGGTTCGCAGACATCTGCCAGTTACAAGTGGGAGGGTCGTGGTCCCTCCCCTCCTGGCTAGACCTACTCAGAGGGGGTCCTCTTCTCCATCCTCAGTTGGACATATTTCATCTGATGGCATGGACCTTCTTAGTTAAGATGGGGTACTTAGACAAGGTAGTAAATGATGTAAGTTCTCCATGTGGTGTGCTGATAAGGGACAATCTTCTTAAGCCCGGGACAAAAAACATACTTCAGTATCACCTAGAGAAGGGCCTCAGTACTAATACAATTAGACATCAGACTGTGGCTTTACACAGTATTTTGCAGCGTGGGCTAGGGCTCACAGTAGCCTCTCATCTGGAAATATTCCTGAAGGGAGTTGCACAAATTAATCCACAAGTGGTGCATGGATTAATCCACAAATGGTTTAATTTAATTAATTAAACAAATTAATCCACAAGTGGTGCACTCGGTCCTGGAAGGCTTGACGAAATCGCCTTTTGAGCCCTTATACGGGGCAGATCTTCAAACACTTATCTCACAGGGTAAGAAGGCCTCCATAACAACTCTGTCTAAGTGGCTAAAGGAGACTATTGTGGGCGCCTATAGGGCTTTGGGAAAGGCCCCTCCTGGAAGTATCACCGCCCATTCTATTTGGGGTGCAGCTACTTCAGCAGCTTTTCAGTAGTTCTTTTGTCTGGAGAATATTTGTAGGGCTGCCACCTCTTAACCTTTACCAGACATTATAGAATTGACCAGGTGGCCTCTGTGGAGGTTGCATTTGGCAGAAAGTTTCTTCAGAAGGTAGTTCCACCTTAGGCCAGTTTGATCCCCCACCCAGTACTAGATTTACTGCTTTTTTACATCCCGTGCTTTGCGAGTGCCACCCTTCCCTCCAATGGGAGAAAGTGAAATTCTTACCGTGAATCTCTTCTTCTGACGAGGAAGGAAGGATGGTACTCGACCCACCACATTGGATCAAACTGAGTGATCTATATGGTTGGTCTGGTCTATGGATCGGAAAAAGGGGGAGAAACTGGTCCGATCTTCCATTTTTTATTGTGAGAATCTCTTCTGTTTGTTTCTGCTATCTAGTCTTTTCTGAGGATTTGTTAGTCTATCATTACAGTTTCTGATTGTGAGGAACTCCTGGTTCCAGCTCGTTATATGGCCTGGGTCTAGGGGGCACCCTCCCCGAGAGAAATCAAGTCCAGCCTGCTTCCTGGACAGGGAGGGGCAACCCATGCTGTAATGAGTGCCATCTTTCCCTCCTTGTTAGAAGAGAAGATTCACGGTAAGAATCCTGCTTTACGCAATCCCCAGGATCATGTCACTAAGGGGGATAATTTTTTTTGTTTTTTTACTGTCATTCATTGAGCTCTGCAGCATTTTTCAGGAGGTGTTTTGGAACACTAATTTGTCAGTGTACCAAATCTGTACCAAAGGGGAAGGATTTCTATATAGGTAGGAACAACTGTAGGTTGTACTGAATTAATACTATAATTAATAAATGTGGCTCATCTGATCTTGTCAGATATATTGATACAAAAGCTGATCTTGTCATGTGTTGTCTTTGCGGAATACTTAGGCAAATGGTTCAGGTATTGCTCCAGCAAGGATCTGGAGTTTATACAAATTATATATATATATATATATATATATATATATATATATATATATATATATAGATATAGATATAGATATAGATATAGATATAGATATAGATATAGATATAGATATAGATATAGATATAGATATAGATAGATGTGTGTGTGTGTGTGTGTGTGTGTGTGTGTGTGTGTGTGTATATATATGTTCCAGCTGCTTACGAGTTGTTAGTTTCACTCCATCTTTCAGATAAAAGTTCTTGCATCTAAGAGCTCTTTCCAAATTTTGCAGAGGCCTTAAGGGAACCCCTTGAAATCCAGAAAGAGGAACAAAACAGCATTCACTGGTTGGAGCATGTGTAATGGATCTGGGTGTCCATTGCTCATGAAGGCTGGAGAATCTGAAAACCTTTTCATAAAACAGAAAACCTTTTCCGTAGTTACCACTAATTGCCATAGGGCACACATTGATTTCACATAGAACTTTAATCACAGGACTGTTAACTGTATTCTAGAACACACCAACAATCTAATCTACGCACTGAGGACTCTATATAAAAGTCTTGTGAGTCCACATCTTCCATGTCAATCAAGCAGGCTGAGGGTTCTATAAGCATGATTCTCTGGGGCAGAGAATGCTTAGGGTGCTATTCATTCCAGCTGGAAAAAAGATTTTTTTCTACTGATGAATATTATTATATTGTACCTCCGCAAGCAACAACTGAATGCTGTTACTGGTCTTTAATAAGCTTCTAAGTACCACCTGATATAAATATCAACCTGGGTCCATACATGATGCTTTCAGAATGATCGCCTCAATATATCCTGAGTATTCGAAACAGTACTTTGAAGTACCTTTGGGGGTTTTTTCTTTTTTTAAAGAAAAGACATTTCAGGTTGTTTTTTAACAAGAAAAATGCAACAAGAAATCTTTTTTTTTTTAATTAGAAGCTTCAAAGATTTAATCTTTCTTCATAAATTAACAATAGATAAAACAGATACAGTTCACACCAATGACCTTGTTGTCATTCAAACTGCATGTATGGATACAGGGTGGTTCCGCCTCCATTCACAATCTACTTGACCTCTGCTTCTTTTGTTTATTTATAGCACAAAGAGAGAAAAGAACCCTTCTATTCATTTTGGAGCCATCTGTTTTCCACTGTTTGTTTGACTAGTAACTTGACCTGATGATAACGTGGTGTTTGAATAGGAAAACAGATTGATCTGTTGGGTAGTGTTTTAATCCTGGGAATTCAGTGACATGCAAGTGGAGGAAATACAGGCAGTCCAACTAAAGAAGGGAGATAACCATTTTGTGTTTTGTTAAATAAGTTGATTTTGATAAGCAACATTCACAAACAAGCATTCCTGCATTGACTGAGAGAGGGGATCAAGAAGAAAAAAATTTGTGTTTATTTGAAGACAAATTAAATTAGATTTGTTATTTTAGTAGACGTTCTAGTAGCAGTGGTTAGTATCACAGTAGGTCTTTGTGATTCTCTGGAAGATGAATTGGGGCATTCCTGACCTTTGGAAATGCCACTCCCTGTACCAAGAAACAAGGCCAGTAGTGAAATGAAATTCTCTTCCTTGTGGGAGGACATCCCACCTCTCAGGTCAGCCCCTGCCTCTCCAAGATAACAGTTGGGTTTTCTCTGACTGTTTTTTGCCTACCTTTTGTTACTAGTCTGCCTCCTCTGCATGAATTAATGTGTGATGGCAAGTAGATCAGCTTCTCCCCTGAAGTCAATATGAATGCTTAAATATGTCTGAACATCCTAGCAGACTACGCGCATGTATGTCTGAAATGTGCCTGAATACTGACCCATAATGGATGCTCAACTTTAGTTTCCTGTAATATAAGGCATAAGCTTTGAATGATGTTATCAGCTCTGATTGGCTTAAAGGAGCCTTGCTCTAGTAACTGTGGCTTGTATCCAGAAGTAAATACTCCCTTCCTCTTCCACTTTAGCTAGTATTGTTGGTCAAACGCAAGGATGTGTTGTTCAGAGAAGAAGTTTCTTTTTAAAAAGGAAGTAACTGTTGTAGCAGAAAGAAAACTAATAGGCTATAATGTGTAGAACATAATAGCCTGATTTTCTTTTCATGTCTTATCATCATAGACTCCAGCTTTAGGATAAATTAAGGCAAAGGACCAGTGGCATATCTAGGGGGTGCATTAGGTGCAGTTGCACCAGGCAACAAGCTGAGTTTGACAATAGTGATTAAAATTGTATAAAGCAGGATATGTACAAATGATATATGTACCATCATGTTAAATATTGTTGTAAAGGTAATTTAGAGGGGAATGCAGTGAAAAAACTGCATTGGTATATTTATATTCTATCTAAAGTTATGGCCAATTAACCAGAAAATGAAAACATGTATATGGGAAAAAATTAATTTTCTTAACTCAAAACCTTCCCATGGTACTGATTAATCTGAGAGCAAATGTAATTTTGATACTGCATGAAACTAATAAGATGTTAATATGAATCAGCTCTCATTTCCATTTACATGTATACATATACAGCAACATATGCTAATTGGGTATACAGGCACTTCTAAGTGGTGCTCCTCTTAATAAGGAAAAGAATAACCATTCCTGTTTGTCCCAGCACAACATAAAACAATAATTTCCCTACCCAATAATGGACCCAATTTTCATTTCTTTGCTTAATTAAATTTTATTTTGTTGTTGCAGAGGGAAATTTAAAAATTTTCCTTTTAAAAATACTGGGGGATGACATCAGTTGCGGTTGTGACATCACTTCTGTGGCAACATTTTGAACTTTGCATTGGGCTACGTATCATTTGCTATGCCACTGCAAAGGGTTTTTTTTTTCCTGGAGTAAACATATGTGAACCTGTCTGTTTGGATACTCATAATCAGTTAGGGGTATAAAGAGCTTGCATTATCAGTTTTACATTTCTTTTTTTTATATCTCTTTGAACATTTTTTTAAAAAGTGGTTTGATAAGCTGTGATTTCTTTAAATAATTTTTAGCCAATGTTACTGAGATGTTTGAGCTACAGCATATTTGTAAACAGAGTGATTCTGTACAGATTAAAGTTTCTTTGCATCCCTGCAGTTAACATAGGTCCCCACTTTGGCCAGTTAATTTTAAATCCCAACATTATTCAAGTTTCCAGCACAAATGCAACCAGAATGCAACCCCTAGGCATTGCGTTCCCCTTTCCTGTACCTCAAGATGTCTCCTTGGCACAGTTGCATGAGCACAGAAAGTTGGATAGGATTGGGTCCTCTGTGATGGGGAGTTGGGTATGTACAATGTAACCAATTTTCCTCACTATGACCCCTTTTTTACGGGTTTGACTTATCTTCCTTCCTCAAGATATTGCTTGAGATCATTTCCTACTATTAATATCACTGGCATCAGCCTCAGTCATCTGAATGGACAACTTCTGTTCCTGCCCATTCATTGTGCAGACATGCCACCCTTCAGTTCTGACTTCTAGTAGATGCTCTTTACCAGACATGACACAGTTTATTGCAATTTCTTTGAAGTGTTAGTATCCTCTGTGTGTCTTGTGAAATGAATTTCCTCAATTCCATTGAGCTTCTCATGTCATTTTCTTAGCTCTAGCACAGATTTAATTCTTAAGTTGCTTGATGGTTCAACAGTGAAATGAAACACTACAAGCAAGATAGCAGTTATTATTGGATCAACTTGTTGATTGGTGAAAGAGTAATCACTTTGGGCACATTCACTGAGAGCATATCTAACACAAACCTTTACATGCAAGTAGCTGAGGACCTAAGTTTCAAATTTGAAACTGTGGGAAACAGAATGTCTACTTAAGTCCACAATCCTATATACCAAGGATTTTCAACCTTTTAAAATTCACAGCACACTGACAGTGTGACAGCACATTGCCATAGCACACTGACAAGGCACTCCATCAGTTTTTGGACAATCGACAAGGCACACAGTGCTGCACACTTACAGCCTCATTGGCCCTAGTAATGAGGGCCTTCCCCAAACTTCTGCAGCAAATCAGTGTGCCACACAGTGGTGGGCAGCAGCAGGTTCGCACCTACACTATAGAACCGGTTCTTAACAAGAGATAGTACATATAAAGTTTAAAAATAGCCATTTAAAAGTGGCTGCCAGATGGACAGAGAACCGGTTCTTAATTTCTTTGAAGCCCATCACTGATGCCACAGCCTACTGGTTGAAAATCACAGGTGTACACACTTTTTTTGAAGTACAGAGTGAGAAGACATGCATAGGATTGTACTGTAAACGTTTTTTTGCAATCAAAATCACAGTCCTTGAAGGTTTCTCCTCATTTTTCCATCGCATGGACTTATGGTAAATCAAATGTTAACATCCAGTCCACCCAGACATTCAAGAACAGAGTGGTCTATATTTAAAAAATCAGACATTGGGCCGGTGTAAGCTTTTGATGGACACTGTGATGAATATTTTGTCGAGGAGCATCACAGTCACACTGAGGGGTAGATGCAAGAACCCACTTAAACAGTGAGTCCTGGCAGACACCACATTTGATATGGCTCCTGTTCACCACTGACCAGTGCTGGCGAGGTGGGTCAAAACCTTGCACCTTTCGTGTAGGATCCTCTATGTAGCTGACTGTATCTGGGTGTTCAGCAGCCCATTTAGCTTTCCATTGTGAGTTTTAAAGTTATGAGATAGCTGTGATGCAAGTGCCAGAGAGAGCTTCCTGGATTTATGCCTGACAATTGATAGACGAGGAAGATCAGTGTGCACAGGAAGAAGTGGGTTTCCCATAATTTTGTTGTATTCCTTTGCTAAGACATCCTGTCTTTCGTTGAACTGATGGTGCTATGTTGCTCAACACATGGAGCCAGCAAGTAGGCATTTTCTAAGGTTTTAAAAAGTGATGGCTCTTTGGTTTCTTGTCTCTACTGTGATTCTTTTTTACTTTTTCTTAGGCAGGACTATCTTGGTGGATATAACTCTTCCTTATCTGAAAGGCCTTTACATCTTGGGTACCCTGGAATTCCCATTAAATTCAAGCAATGTTCTAAGTGCAGCCTGTATTGTGATTGCTGGTGGTGTCCTGAAAGCAGGTAAGTTCAGAATAATAATAAATTGAGGGAAAACTGCCTGTTGTAATTTTTTCATGCAGAATGAATATGAATATAGTATATCTGTTTTAAAGTAATGTCAATGCAAATTCTAGAACCCCTAATCCAAATTAGGCTAATTTGTGGAACTGACATTTTATGCCGATGGACAATGTATTAATGTCGCAGCTGCACATGTAAGTTAAGAGGCCAGACATATATTTCAAATGTAGACTCCCTTCTAAATACAAGAAATAACTGGGCTGTTATTTGTGGATATTTTAAAGAGAAAAGCTGTAACTGAAAATACATTTGTGCCCCACAAACCAGATAAGGTGTGTGTGTGTGCATTTTGTACTTGGGTATCTGTACCTTAGGGCTGTAGAGGCTCACGGGTTAAGATGCCATGCCTGTCAACCAGCAGGCTGGAGTTTGAGACTTGGGTGCTACGGGAAGGTGCTTGGGTGCTTGGGTACTGCTAGTCAGTCAAGACTAGCAGTACAACCTGCAGGGGACGCCTTTACCTTTACTTATTTGTACCTTAATAACAAATACAGTAACTATGAAGCAGTCTCCCCAGTGACGGGGGTATTCAGCTAGAGTCCTGGAGCATGGATTTAAACAATGTACTTTTTAAACACTTCAGTTCACCCAACCGAATCTGGACACCAAATACTTGATTGATTGGATTGGGAAGCGAGGGGCGTTAGAGGATGGCAGGAGAAAGTTCCTGCAATCCATGTTAAGATATGATCATTTACTATGATGCTTACTGTTGTTTAGTCGTTCACTTGTGACGGACTCTTTGTAATGCTGACAACTCAGCCCCTTCTTCTACTCTTGTACCAAGCAGGAGAAACATATATAAAGCATGTATTGGATAATCCCCCCCTTGTTATTTGTAGGTGTTCAAATTGTTTGGGTCTCTATCCACATTAGTTAGCTGAACAGTATTTTCCATATTTAACACTCGCCCAGTTTATTTGGGTAAGACCAAAAATGAAAAAAAAATCATGAAACAGAAGAAGAAACCAACTTGAAAAATGAAGTGATATACCTTGGTTATTTGCCATATGAGTAAAGCCAAGAAGTTATTAGTGCTGGATTTTGCTCTTTTGCACATTAGTAGTGTTGATATCTTTTATGGGAATATTACACGAAAGTATGTTGTCTTCTAATGCATTTTACTCCAGATGTTATTGGTCCCCTTGCTTATTAATATTCTCAATGAGAACAAATAATGACATGTTCTTTTATGAAATATTAAACTTTAAATGCCAAGTTATTGTACTTAACATGTGGGGATCTTTACCATTTTAAAATTGCTATGTTGGTCACTCTCTGACCTTTTTCTAGATTGCTTTTTTATAAACTTTGTAAGGGGAATTTGAGTAATCGGGTTCTTGAGAAATTCATCCAGCTATTTTGTTGCAGTTCATCTCTGGGGGCCTAGCTAGTTAATGCAAACTTTGTCAAAATGAAACACTTTATGGTTAATTTTTGCTTTGGGAATGAAATAAATGCCTAATTCTGAAGAGTTTCCCAGAAAGGTCAGTTCAATTTTGAATATTCTTGAAGACTAGCTAGTAGGTTTGAGATAGGGCATAAGGTAGCCATGAGCTTCTTAGATATTTGTTCGTTCCAGCAGCTGCAGCAGTTTTCCCTTTTCCCTAAACTACAGCAGGTACTAGATAGCAGTGGACCATGGGGCAGTGCCCTGTTCTGAGTCTGTTTTGCACCCCTAGGGCATTAAATGTTAATGTGTAAAAGCTCTTCACATTGCCCCATATAGCCAAGGCAAGCAGAAAGCAAAATGAATGCAAAATGAAATCAGATGCCCTGATTAGAGGTCTTTCAATTTTCAGAAAGTTAACTCTTTTCCTCTTTATCCCTTATGACAAAGCCAATTCTATGCTAACTTGTTTGAGGCGAGGTTACTGCATGCTGCTGTTTAATTTATAATTTTAAAATGTTACCATGCACATAGAAGAATCCTATCTCAAATATATATGCCTGATAGTTTTCAAATATAGTTCATGTTTCCCTCTTGCCACTTTTATTCCAGTTTTCCTCTGTTTCCCTATTGTTGTGAAGGCATTTCCCCATTCCCAGATAGAGGAGCACTTAAGGTGTTCCATTCTCTGTCCTAAGAGTGAATTCAGAAAAAGAAATCCACATCTGTCTTAAATTGCGACTGTCAGTTGGTACTACCTACCCTAGGTTAAAGACAGTGGACAAAGCACAATTTGCCTCTGAAATGAAAATAGCTACTCCTTATTAATTTTGATGAACTAAGCACAAAAATGACAATGAAATCTGTCAATTGACTCATTTAGGAGAAGTGAAACTGCATACATAGATGGTGGAAGAAACAGACACATCAGTTCATAGTGGATCACTCTCCAACAATAGCCCATTTTACATTTTCATTGTCATATTCTGTTCAGCACCTCAAAATCTATAAGAAATCGTTAATTTAATCTTAGGGGTATGAACCTTGAAAAATCTGTTGTCTGGTGTAATAGAGCAGCAAGGGATGTGAAGGCTAGGTGTCTTTTTATTTCTCGGCTGCAATCTGCAGTGATCCTAGAGCCCAGAAAAATTAACTGTGTCATGACTTCCATTTCTTCCCCTTCTATTTGCCGTGAGTTGATGGGATCAGAAGCCATGATCATGGTTTTTTAATGTCTAGTTTTAAGCCTCATTTAGCACTTTCTTCTTTCACCCTCATCAAGTGGTTCCTTAGTTCTTCCTCACTTTTTGCTGTTAGAGTCGTATCATCTGCATATCTGAAGTTATTGATATTTCTCCCAGTGATCTTAATTTCAGCTTGTGATTCATCCAGCCCAGCCTTTCTCACGATATACTCTCCATATAAATTAAATAGACAAAGTGACAGTATGCCTTGTCGCACTCCTTTTTAAATTTTAAACCACTTTATTTTTCCTTATTTGGTTCTGACTGTTGCGTCTTGACCCACGTACAAGTTTCCCAGGAGGCCAATAAGTTGATCTGGCACTCCCATCTCTTTAAGAAATTAAATGATTGTGATTAGGCTGTAATTTGAACATTCTTTGGCATTTCCTTTCTTTGGTAGACTAATCTTTTCCAATCCTGAGGCCACAGTTGAGTTTTCAAATTTGCTGCCAGATTGAATGCATTACTATGACAGCATCATCTTTTAAAATTTTCAGGAACCCAACTGGAATACCATCACCTCCACTAGCTTTGTTATTAGACTTTCTAGGGCCCACTTGACTTCACTCTCCAAGATGTCTGACTCAAGTTCAGTGAGTCATCGTGATTGTCAGGGACATTAAAAGCAGGCCTCTGTCAGTCTTGAAAGACTATGGTATCATGCTCGGCGCTGCATACGCTGCATGCGAAGCATGAAAGCCAGGGTTAGATTGTTATGGAGGATAGGCTGTTACCCAAGCAGCAAATCCCCCCTCTCCACGCCACTGAATTAGTCCAATGGAAAGGCAGAGCCGATACGATTGGATCCAGCTGGCGTTGCAGAACTGGGCTAAGGACAGGAGCTCACCCTGTCTTGTGGGGCCGACCCGGGTCTCAAACTCTGGCCTGCTGATTAACAGGTACAGTGACTTAACCACTTGCGCCACCCACAGCCCTCAGGGACATTAAGATCTTTTTTATAGAGTTCCTCTGTATATTCCTGTCACCTTGTGTTAATCACATCTGCTTCTGTTAGGGCCTTGCTATTCTTGTCCTTTATCATGCCCATTTTTGCACAGAATGTTCCTTTGATATCTTCAATGTTCTTGAAGTGGTCTCTAGTTCTTCCTCTTCTGTTGTTTTCCTCAATGTCTTTGGATTGCTCATTTAAGACGGCCTTCTTCTCTTTCCAGGCTACTCTCTGAAACTCTGTATTCAGCTGGGTATTGCTTTCCTTCTCCCCTTGCCTTTGCTTCTCTTCATTCCTCAGCAATTTGTAAGGCTTCTTCAGACAACCATTTTGCTTTCTTGCATTTCTTTTTCTCTGAGATGGTTTTAATTGCCACATCCTGCATAATGTTATGGTCCTCTGTCCACACTTCTTCAGGCCACTCTATCTATCAAATCTAAACACTTAAAGCTGTTTGCTACTTCCACTGCGTATTCAAATGGGATGTGATTTAGGTCATACTTGACTGGCCTAATGGTTTCTCCTACTTTGTACATATCAAATGGCAATTGTACACATTAGAATTAAATTGCAATGTACATACTAAATGGCAAGGTACTTATTAAATGGAGTATTACATGGCATATTAAATGGCATTGCCATATTAAATGGCAATGTACATGTTAAATGGCAAAGAATACTATTATAAATATAGCCAGGTTAACTAATCACATTTTAAAATATATTTTAAAAAAATCATACAGTACAATCCAAAGACTTTTCTACTTTGTAGCAGTGCTGATTGGCAGACTCTTTTGAGCATTTTTCTATTAAAACTGAACATCTCTGGTTGATCTTGGGTTTAAAAAGAACACTAGAATTCTTGCAGCTGAATGGATCTGACTGGCTTTCAGTTTTCAGTCTTGTTATGCCTCCAGCTAAAAATGAGACAGACCTCTCCTTTGAATAGCAGAAGGGGAGCCAGGACTGGATGCACAAGATGCTAATCTCCATTTAACAACACATTTTTTTTCAATGTAGCTTATCTTGTTTTCCTTCCAAGCATTGTCTTGTCATCCATGAAAAACATTGTATTAGTCATTATGCTGTAGAACTTCAAAAAGAGTTTGAAACACAGATGCGTGGGCTGATCCATAATCCAGATAAGGAAGAGTGTTGGCATAACTGACCAGTCCTGCAGAAAAAGCATCAAGATTACCCCATACATGTCATAAGATACAATGGACGCAATCCTAAGAAGTTTAGGCCAGCCTAACTCACCTGGCCTATCTTTCTGTGATGGTGTGGGGAAGTCGATGTATGCCTATGCATTGGCCTAACCCCCTCAGGAGTGGGGCAAAATGTCTTGCTGCACTTTTTTTAACATGCTCCGGTGAGCAGAGGACATATATGCTGGGACTTAGGCTGGCCTACATGTAGGTTAGAATTGCAGCCAATGACCATGTCCAGGTATTGAGTTGTGTGATACTGCATACTTGTGTGCTTGTACAACTGACTGAATTAAAATTTTGAGTATAGTATCGTACATGGTGATAAGAAACTATCTGATCTCAGTTTGACATGGAGAATAGGGTCTAGTGGTCCCACCCCTTTCCTGCACCTGAGAGATGGATGGATACATACTGCTTAAAGAGAATACCACTTCCCCCTTTATTTATCCTGATAAATAGATTATTTGAAGAATGGAGGGCATGTGTGCATTGCTTCTCCTTTAGTATATGCTATGCTTGTGAATCTCTGGGTCTGAACTGCTTGTGCAGGACTACTCAGGTGCAATATTCTGCCATGCTGCAGCAGTGTCCAGTGTGGATTCATTTCATAGGATCTCTATATATGTATGCATTTATGTACGACTGATTCCTTTTAAGGTTTATAACAAAAAATGTTTTGCTAGGATGCAGAATACGTGCTTTCTCTCTTGCATGCTTTCTCTCCCCTATCTAATGCATAATTTTTAAATATTAAAAGATCATGACAGAATGGCTAATTCTGCACAGATTTATTTCTTTCATTCTACATCTGCTGCAGTTTTGTGCTGTATAATTGATTTAATCTCTAATTTTAGAGGAATGTTGAACTCTCTTACTGGACCCTGCTTACATTTCTCAAGGGCAAAAATTGCCCTACTTTTTCTTCCAAGTATCTCTTTAGTACTAGACCATTTTTTTCTCAGACTGTATACTACCCTTGGTGAAATAAATAGATTCACAGTTGTAACACAGCTTATTGGACAGACATCACCACAAGATAAGAGCTACACTTCTCTCTCTTCCTCACTCATTTTGACTTCATATGTTTTCATTCTTTTGCATTTCCAGTATCTTTTGGTCGTCTGGAAAATACACTTTGGATTTAGTTCCAGAGATATAATCGCTACAGAATACAGAGCTCAAGGCCAAAATGGTGATATGTTAAACTTCTTTAAAAATGCCAGTATTTTGGAGATTTCAGATGAGTTTTTTTTTTAATCTCCACTAAATAATTTTTTTTCCTTCACATGCCCTGCTGAGATGTTTTTGGATACTTATTTTTTAATGAAAAGAAAGAGATGGCAAAGTTTTTAATCTAAATGAAATCAAAACATCAGTCACTTAATACATATTAGCTATTTAGTTAACATTTATTTTAAAATTCAACAAGAAATTTCAAACGTTTTAGTTTCCAGCTTCCTTTCATTTGAACATTTTAAAAAAAGAATTAATTTTTTTTCTAAATCTGTCAGGTTTTAAACACCAGACTAAAACTAAAAATAAAAGCATTATTAAAGTGAATTTTCAGAAAGAGAGTGTGGAGCATTAACCAGGTAGACAAAAACTATGGTAAGAGTTTGGGAATATCGGTGCAGATCTCTCAACTGTCTTTGTCAAGATCAGTTTGGGGAGCATTGATGTGCATCAGGCTTGGTAGCTGAATACCAGATGCTGGGGGAAAAGGGCGTTTTCCTTCATGCTTTTCAAGAACTGTCTGACTGGCAACAGGGTATTCTTACATCGTAGTGCTGTGCATGTCTACTCAGAAGTAAGACTTACTGAGTTCTGTGGTATTTACTCCCACAAATATAGTCATATGCTAGTTAATACCACTTTTTTTGGACTTAGCACATTTTTTGCCTGTTCATTTTCTCTAGATGGAATGAATGATACTGGTAGACCTTTCTCTGTGCCTACGATGGTGGGAAATTTGTTCTTTCTTAAGAATATCCTTTCACTTCAAACCTGAGATGAGCTCATCTCATAATGGACTCATCAGCATTAAAATCATCCATCCCACAATATATAGTGTTCATGAGCTCACTACGTCGCCCCCATGTACCTATTCCTGTACAAAACCATCCAAGATAAATTACAGTATCTTACAGACAGCCTAAATGTGGTGGCATTATTAGAGTTAGCGTAATTCACATTAAATTTGCTTAATATACAACAGTACAAGACACAACAAATCAGTAACTATCTAAAAACAGTGGCCAATTTGATGGCACTTACAAACCTGAATAAAAGTTGTAGTATCAGCTTTGACATGGAAATAAGAACTGTTTCACACCTCAATGGCTCCCTGCTGTGCCATAGGGCATAATCCAAAGAGTTAGGGCAGTGAGAATGGTCCAGTTGAGCTGGCCCAAGTGGGCTGTATCCAGAGCAGAAAGTTATGCTTAATCCAAAAAGTCAGGAAGCCTGGGCTGCCCTAACTGCTCCAGTGCATGCTCAGTAGGCATCAAGTGGCATCTGGGATGGGCTTGCTCCCAAGGAGACCTGCCTCAGATTACACTGAACAAGGAACAGCTGCGGTGCCTGCATTATAAGGAGTCTCTAAAACCAGTAACAGCTGCAGCAGGAGACTGCAGTACAGCAGTACCAGGAGTGGAAGGTTGATGCAAGGGCATTGCTTGGAGTTGTGAGGTTGCGAGGAACGGGTTGCAGTTAGGCTGGCCAAGGACTCCAAATTTTTGCCATCACTTCCATTTTTACTCTGGCTTATCATGGACCCCTATGGGTCTACTCAGATTTATTCCTGCTCCTGAAGTGGCATAACTGAGGTGCTGGAAGAAGGCATTCCTGCCCTGGAAAGAGGCTCTGGATACAGCCTAACTGCACTGTTCTAGGCCATGCTGAACGTGCCCTCAACATGCCTCTCTTGAACTGCCTAGGCTGGCACGGCTAGTCCAGCCCAGGTCCATTTGTGTTGGACCAGCCTAGCTTGACTTACACCGGCCCAAGCCTTTCTGGTGTAACTGGGTTGCCCCATCTTGCAATTGGGCCAGCCCAAAGATAGATATGGTAGCCCAAGTGTACTTCAGGATTGCATCCATAATATCACTTCTTTGGCTCTCAGAACAATCAGTCTCATTGTTCAATTTTGAGTTTTAGAAATCCACTTTTTATATGATTAAGCAGTTGTATAACTATGTAGATTTCTAGATTTTACCTTGAATGCTTAGTAAAAATTGGCTTTCCTGAAGAGTTTTTGGCATCACATATTATCACATTTTATCTATTGTATTTTATTCTTGTTATAATTAACTATCTGTGATTATATTATAACTTCTAAAATTTAAATTATAAATGACACCTTTTACAGTAGAATCTTTGCTCTGAATTCAGTACTGTATTTGTGATTAAAGATTTGATCATGATGGTACAAGGCTAGTTTATGAACTGCTGTGAACTTGAGAACAGATTGTACATCGTGCTGTTTTAGCTCCATAAGTGTGGAGTTGTGATTTGTCATCTGTTCACACACCTATCATTGCTGCATGGCATGACATAATCTACTGAGTTGTTAAATTTTAATTTTAATAACAATAATACTGGGCCTTGGGTTTGGGTGAAGATAGAACATGACAGCTCAGTGGTAATATTTGGCAAGTTATGTCTGTTTGGAACTTGAAAACTGCTTAAATTTGACTGGAGAATATATTGGGGAATGAAAGCAATAACAAAAGGAAAAGCTGTTGGCACAGCACTGACGTGTACAGTTTGTTTTTTAAAAAATCCTGACAATTGTTTTCCTGACTGAATTCTATTTTATTGACATGTGGTATAATTATCATGTGGCCACTCTAGAACCCAGTGCCAAATAATCCATATCAGTACATAATCAATTTATACAATAATAATAGGTTAAAATTCAATTAAAAGGAAATTGTAACTGCTTTCAAATACTTAAGTTTTAATGGTTTTGCCTCTGTGAAACTCTTGATACTCATTTGATTTGATATTATAAAAATAAAACATAATTTATACATTTTTCCTGAGACAATCTGTAAAACTATTTCTTCCCATTTTCATGTGGGCTCTTAGAATACATAAATGGTCCTTTGATGTTTGGTAATATACTTATTATTCAAACAAATTTTCAACCTTTTACATCTCATAGCACACTAGTCAAGGCATACCAACTGCTCTTGACAATTGACAAGGTACACCATGCTGTCAGTGGGGAGCTCACATTTTTATTGGCCCTACTGATAAATGTCCTTCCCTGAAATTCCTGTGGCACACCTGTGGCTTACTTATGGCACCCCAATGTACTGCAGCAAAGTGGGGGAAAATGGCTGGATTTTAAAAAATGCTGAGTCCTGATGTTTTGTCTCATTAATATTATGATGTATATGTAATAGTCAGGGTGACCATATAGAATGGAGGACAGAGTGCCTGTACCTTTAACCATTGCATAGAAGAGGGAATGGAAGCAGGTGCTGCTTTTTAAACTCTTCTATGTTGAGTGAAATCTGCTGAAATCCCTTTTCTATGCAATGCTTACGTACAGGCACTCTGTTCTCTGTTCTATATGGTCACCAATATTTGTAATAGTCTGGAAGTCTTGTAATGTGTCCTTTTGTTCTTTTACTAAATTGTACTTTTAGTAACTGGTACCTGCATTTATGATATTTGTTTAGGTTTTTTATCATGCGGAAAATAAGATGGAAAAAGCAGTATAAGCATGTATGAATTTAACAATAAGTTTTAAAGCATTAAATAGTGGTGACTTCTTTTTTCCCTAAGGTACATTACTGCACCCATTAGAAAAAGGGGCAAAGCTGCAAATCCTCCTTCGAGCATCTGAGGGAGTTTCTTGTGATCGATTAGAAGGAATAACTGTTCATCCTGGTACTATCGGTATGGATTCCTTGATTTGATTCCTTGGGTGTATATTCAGGGCTGGCTCAATCAAAACACAAATGATACTGCTTACATTGAACAGGGGGTTGTGGTATGAAGTGTCAGTACATTTGGCAAGATAGAAAGTACTGCTATTGCTTGCAAGACTTTGCAAGAGAGAGGGTTTGCTGTGTTTTTCATCTAGCCTTGGTCCTTTTTCCATCTCCTGTCAAGGTATTTTTGGAAAGCTCCAGATGCATAGTGCTTATACCAACAACTCTTGGACACGTCTTCGAAGTGATGCCGCACCTGGGAATGAAAGGTGAATGTTAAAAAAATGCATAATTTGGAAGGTGAATGGCACAGGGAATGTCCATCAAGCAAAAGATTTTATGCTTTTCTTAGATTATAAATGTATTCCCAAAATTTGACTTCTTTGTATTTTTGAGGAGTCAAAGGATATTGGTTTATAGTGAGGGCAATTGATGGCACAATTCTTTTGAAAGTGTTACTCTCAATGATATTTTCAGCTCAACCCAATTATTTCATTGCTTAAACTTTCCTGTTTTCTTCACTGTTCCAAGAGTTTACTTTTTCGAAAGCAGAAACACTTATAGCCTCACAGCTCCTTTCTTGTGGACTGTGCCGTGGAGGCTAAGCTATACAAAATAGTATTCTTATGAGGCTATAAGTGTTTCTGCTTTTGAAAAAGTCGAATGAAACTCAGCCCAAGTCGACACTGAGTCAAGCAGAATACCTGTTCGCATCTAATATCAAGGAAAACCATCCTTCTATTGAAATTTATCTCCAGCCTTTATTGTTATCAAAGGACTATTTACCTATATACAGTATAATGTCTCCATTGCATTTTGATTGTCATATATGATAATGATGATATGATTTATGAAACTCAGAACTTTTGCATTAAATGATGAATTTGTATTCACATATTTTAAATTGTAATTAATTCTATTATTGTGCTTTCACGGTTTATTGTCGTATGTTTAAGGGTTCTTGTACAAGACAGAGTGGACTGGCGTCAAGGTGACAATATTGTAATCAGTTCCTCGTCTTATGAAGCCAATCAAGCTGAAATGGTTACTTTGGAAAATGTCAACAATCATAGCATCAGAATCCGTGAACGACTTGTCCACAGACACATAGGTATGAACTCTGTCATCACTGACTTATATTTACTCCAAAATAATTGAATGGACAGTGTGAGCTTAATGCATGACTCAGATGCTAATTCAGCTAATAATTTTAGCAATGTGTTTGAAATAATATCCTGATTAAATTTGACTTGGATTTTAAAGGGATTCTTCTTCTGAGATCTTTACCACAATTTTTCCTTTTGTTTTGACCTGCATAGGACATTCCCACATATTAGAAGATGGTCAATGGATTCCCCTGGCTGCTGAGATTGGGCTCCTAACAAGAAATATACAGATTAGGTCTGACACAGATTGTACAGGGGGACTTCTAATAGGACCCTTTAGAAATGCTAATGGGACCCAATATTCAGGTAATCATATACTGACACAATTTTCAACAGGTCTAATGTAGAATACAACCAAGTGAAATACTAACCATGTCTACTCAAAAGTTCAATTGTGTTCAATGGGTCTTAATCCCAGGCAAGTGTGATTAGAATTGCAACTTTTATTTGTTTCTTGTTAAATAAACCGGCATAGCTATTTTCTGAAATGCTAACTGAAGTAGCCTCTAGAAGTGCAAAGGACATCATCTGGAGGCCATTCAGGCTAGCAGTAATAGATCAGAACAAATTTATAAACATGGAATACAGTTGTGACCATGGAGAACTTCTTGAGTAACTGCTAAGTCAATCTATTGCAACAAATACCAAAACATTCAAGTAGCATCTTAAAGACAGAGACTCCATGCATTGAATGAACTGGTATGTAGTTAACAAAAGCTTATTTCCCAATTACCCTTTAGTATTTTAGTGCTACAAGGCTTCTTTTTGAGAGAGCTCCTTGTTTCCACAACGCCAAATAACATCCAACACTCTGAATGCTCAACTGAGTAGCAACTTTCCTTCCAGGGCAAAGAGCAACACTGTGATAGAGGAAAATGTTGTTGGGGCTTGATGGATAACCCAACCTCAAACCATGTCATAGTTCTAAACTAGACTATATTGGTTAAAAGCAATAATACTGGCTGCACATGCAGTAATTGCTAAGGGATGGAGAGATGTAACGAAATGGAATATGGAAACATGGAATTCTTATTTATACCAGTGGGTTCTGTCAGATATTTTTGCAATTTTGGGTCAGGAAAAGACTTGGGAGGTGAAAAACGTAGAGATAAATAAGAAATGATATAGATATATAGGTTGAGTAAAAGAAAGAGGGGCCAATAATGATATTTTTGTTAAAATACATAAGGTGTGCTCATGGCTAAAGCTATAATCGGATGGTCTCTTTTAAGGGGTGTGTGTGGAAATAAAACAGGGGAATATGGGGGAAAAAGAAATGTTTATAAGGTTTACATGGGGATATGAGGAATATGCTAATTATATGTAAATATGTAAGAAAAAGATATGTAACTATTTAAGCATCAAATAAATAAATTACACACAAAAAAAACTAGACTATGTTGATCTGGACGCTTCTATTTTAAAAGAAGAAAGAGGAAAAAGGAAGCATATTGACGTTTTTAGTGTTATGCTTGACCCTGATAAATAATAACAGTTTGCAGTGGGCCGGTAGCTAAGGAGTGCAGAGGTTGTAAACTGCACACGGTAGTGCACACAAGTCTGAAGGTCGTGTCACCACTACTGGCCAAAGTTGTTTAAATCTTAGTATTTTCAAATAATGCCACCGTGTTATTCAGTGGTACCTTGTTTTACTAGCATAATTTGTTCTGGAAACATCATTATAATCCAAAATGCTTGTATATCAAAGTGAATTTTCCCGTAAGAAATAATGGAAACTCAGACAATTTGTTCCACAACTCAAAAATATTCATATAAAAATGATTACAATACTGTAATATAAGAAAAAATAAGAAAGAAAATATAAAGAAAAATAAAACAAATTAAACTGCACCTGGCCTAAAGTAGGCTATCTCCTGAGCTGACAGTTAGGTCAAATCCACAGGGTTAGGAGGCCTCTAGGTTGACATTTAGGCCAAATCCACCACCTTGTTCACCATCCATACCAGTTCCCCACCCACTGCATGGGAGGAGATCCATAATGGGGATAATAAGCTGACCTCCAGCAGCAGATGATGCTAACCCTAGTGAAGGGGCTGATGAGGGATACTATTCACAGAAAACAAGTCAAAGTTTCCACTGGGTATATTTCCCCTGTGCATGCTATTATTGTACTTGAAATTTCATCCTGTATTATACCTTTGCAATTTATTATCCAGTAACAAGATGTGACTTCTGCAGCTATTAAATCAGCCACGTGAGAAATAACCATTATTAGCGTTTCTGCTTTTACTAGGTGTAAATATATTTATTTCTTAAAAGCATTTATATCTTGCCATTCCAACAGAATGGGAAAGTTGGTTCCTAGCATCTCTTTTTTTCCATTTTGCAGGTGTGCTCCAGCTTTCAAATGTTGAAATTCTAAACTTGGGATCTCCAGAGTTTCCTTCAATCGACATCAGAAATGCATCTGACTCCTTCGTAATCTCCTCCAGTATTCACCATAGCTGTGGATCTGGCATTCAGGCAGTTGCAAGCAGCAGGCTCTTATTACGTGGCAATGTAGTATTCAGCACAGCTGGTCATGGCATACATTTGCAAGGGCAGAATCATTCTCTCATCAGGAATCTTGTCATTCTGAGTAAACAGCCAGAGAAATCATCTCGCTGGGTGGTTGGCATTAAAATAAATGAAGTAGATGATGGCTATGTATGTGATAATGTTGTAGCAGGATCAGAACGAATAGCCTTTCACGTCAGAGGGCAAGAATGCTTTGTAGCTAAGCAGGCTTTTACTGGTAATGTGGCTCATTCCAGTCTCCATGGGGTCCATTTGTACAGAGGAGATCATTTGCCACAGTGTAGCAAAATAACAGGGTTTCTGTCCTACAAGAACTATGACTACGGTATCATGTTTCATCTTGAAGGAAACATCGTGGTAGAGAATGTGACCCTGGTTGACAATGCCGTGGGTCTCCTGCCAATACTGTACTGCCCATCAGCTGAACTTCAGTGCCAATTAAAGAAGCTACGCATTGAACTGAGAAACTCCATCATTGTGGCCACAAGCTCCTCCTTTGACTGTATCAGGGACAGAATCCATCCTCTTTCAGCTGACTTGACAGCTGCAGATAGGGCTCCCCGCTATCCTTGGAAGGGTCGTATTGGAATTCTATGGCCTTCATTTACTTCTGAACCCAGTATGTGGCCTGATAACCCCTGGCACAAAACAAGAAACTCTTCACTAGTGAGAGGAATAATGACATTACAAGGTTAGTATTCCTTGAGCTTAGTGGTCATTTTGTGAATCAGTTCTGAAATTAGAAATAAAATAATTGTTTGAAATATCATTTTTCAAATTATGCTTTCTCAAAAGATCTTTCACTTCAGTTGTAAAAATTTGATTGCAAGGTAAGATTGTTAGATTAGTCTAACTATTTTATGGATTGTAATGCAGAGATACTTACATGGGTATTGTTATGAATACTAAAAATGATAGTTCCTGATCATGTGTAGCTAGCTCCCTGTTAGGCTATGGTGTAAGATGTTGAGACATTTGGATGAATACAGACAAATGGTTCAATTAAACAAAAATCAAGAGAGGAAGCTTCCTCCACCAATTATTCACATTCAGTATCCACAACAACTTATGTACCTAAATAAGGTTTCAGTTATGTCATAAACCCACAGCAGTGTATTCTTGTTCAGTATTATATGACTGATAATCATTTCCTATAATGTTTATTTGGACTAACCTTCCCTACAAAATCTTTTTTTGTATTGTTTTTAAATGTCAGATGTCACATTTGCTGGCTTTAAAAAGAGTTGCTATACAGATGACAGAGATGTCTGCATCATGACAGATCCGGACAATGAAGGCATCCTTCATCTAGTTACATCAGAGCGGACAAGAATGCTCCATATCAATGAACAAAATATGTTCTATTTTTATCCACTTAAAACTAGGTAAGGTACATATCCTATGGCGAGCCACTGTGAGATATAGGAAGATGGTCTAGATGGGCCTTTAGCTGTTCTTATTTGTGTTACCTGCTTTGACTACACTACAGATTCTAGGCTTTATATCAATTATTTCAAACAGCCTGTTAAGTGGAGGAGACATTTGGGGCACAATCCAGAGTTATGGCAGTGAGGAGTGCCCTAGCTTGGCTGCCCCAACAATTCTGAATCCAGAGCAGAAAGTTATGCTGGATGCAGAGTCAGGAAGCCTGAGCTGGCCTAGCTGCTCCAGAGCATACTCAGTAGGCACCAAGTCAGTGGCACCTGGGGTGGGCTTGCTCCCAAGGAGACCCCCCTCAGATCACAGCTGTGGTGCCTGCATTATAAGGAGTCTCTGACAATCAGTAACAGCTTCATCATGAGACTGCCGGTATAGTCTACAGTGAATACAAGGGGCTTCTTGGCGTCGCCTACTGTATCCCCAGATTAGTGGGCTGCCATAGTTGTTCCATATCTTGAGGTAGAGAAGCAGGGATTGCATCTAAGCTGGCCAAGAACTCCGATTTTTGGTCAACACTGCCATTCTTACTCTGCCTTATCATTGACCCCTATGAGTCTACTCATTACTATACTTGCTCCTGAGGTGGTGAACTCTAAGGAGCTGGAAAAAGGAATTTCTGCTCTGGAAAAGGCTCTGGATAGAGTAACTGCTCTGCCCTAGGCAGTGCTTAAACATGCCCTCAACATGCCTCTCCTGAATTGCCTACGCTGCCCCAGTGGGCTGTGGGTGGCACAAGTGGTTAAGACACTGTGCCTGTTAACCAGCAGGCCAAGGTTCGAGACCAGGGTCGGCCCCGCAAGACAGTGTGAGCTCCTGTCCTTAGCCCAGCTCTGCGACGCCAGCTGGATCCAATTGTATTGGCTCTGCCTTTCCATTGGACTAATTCAGAGGCATGGAGAGGGGGGATTTGCTACTTGGGTGACAGCCTATCCTCCATAACAATCTAACCTAGGCTGTCGTGCTTCGCATGCAGCATATGCAGCGTATGCAGCACCGAGCACAATACCATAGTCTTTCAAGACTGAAGGAGGCCTGCCCCAGCTAGGGGCAGCCCAGGTCCACGTGTCTTCAGGCAACATGTGTTGCCTTAGGCTACCCCAAGCCTTTTCCAGAGTTGCAGTTGGGTCAGCCCAGTGATAGATAGGGTAACCCAAGGGCACTTCTGGATTGTACCCTTAATGTGGTTTCAAATTTCAGTGTTGATTATACATTTTGATTTGATTGCTCTAAATGAATTTGAATCTCAAAATTGGCAGGAAAGACAAACAGAATTGGACCCAAACTTTTCTGCATGTATTCTTCAATTTCACAAAAAAAGGAATTAGTATTTTAAAAATACTTGGGTGAAGAGGTCCTCTGTATGTCAGCTTCCAGTTTCTTTGGATTGTTGTAGGTCTGAAATTGAGAGAAGATGTTTTCCTGATGGAAGAACCAATGGTTCATTTCCAACTTTTTCTGAAATTGAATCTTTTGAAATGTTCTCATTGCAAGTGATAAGAGATTCAAACTGGTACTTGTTAGAAACACAGCTAAATTTCAAGTTAATATCTAGAACAAAAATCCAGTATAACAGCCTACAATGCCATCTATTTTTAGAAATTATATATCTATTTCACTACCTACTAATATGTGCTTCTGTCAATAATGGGAACAGCCATACATTAAGTTCAGAATGGCTTCTTCCCAATCTTATATTTTTTTCTCTTCTCGGACAGAGAATCAAGACTTGACTCATGCGCTGATATATGTGACAACTCAAGAAAAGCTCTCTTCAAAGATTTGGATGGAACTGCCTTAGGATTAGCTCCACCTGCATCTGTCTTCTCAAAGTCAGAGTTTGAATGGGAACAGCCATGTATGGATACTGGTAAGTCACAGGCATTACTAGGAATTATACACAGGCATTATAAGACCCAGAGATAGATTAGTGCACTCTATTGAATGGTTGGTTTTCAGTGAGTAGTTCAGCTTTGGTCACTGAAGACAGCCATTTCTGGCGGTAAAGTCTATAAAACTGTTCCAAAAAGACAGAAGTATGACCAACAAAAGGATAGTCCATATCATAGTAGTCCATATCTCAGTAGTGCTATTTCCAGTTCCAATTGTCTTTCTTTATGGTAGGGTAAGTAACATAGGCTGCAATCCTAAGGACGCTTTCCTGACAGTAAGACCCACTGAACACAATGAGTAGACATGGTTAGGATTGTGCTCTTAAATTCAGTAAAACCTTTATTCGCATTAGTGGCCCAGTGGTCCATGTTTATTCTTCAACAGAGCAAGATAATCTTATTCACTTTCACAAGTGTTTTGAGATCCCTTAATGAGAGGTGCCTTCTTAACAATTGACCTAATAAGATTTCCCTTGAAATCCCACAGAGGAGGAGGCCCCCGGCATAAAACGCTGCTGAAGTCTTTTAAAGCAAACTGTCTGTTGCAAAAGAGCCATTCTGTTATACAGCCATGTGCTGGGAGTGCATGCAGCGAGGCTCTGCTCTGCTCTCATTCTGATTAAGGTTCTGTTCTGTGATTCCAAATAAACTGTTTAATTACAATTAGCATCTCCTGAGTGTGCTGCTCCTGATGGCGGCCATTTTGTAGAAAAGTTGCATCATTTATGACTCCTGCAGTATGGGAACTCGGTGCATGGGACTGTAATTAATCCCGTTTTCCATCCTGCCCGAGAAACTGATTAAGCACAAAGAAAACTTTAATCTTTAAGCAAAATGTCTAATCCTTAAACAAAATGTCTAATGTCTTCCCTGGTACAAGGCATTTCTCTAAGGATCCCTCTCTCTGGCTGCTTAGAGAGCTGATTAATTCACTGTCTTGTCTTTTTTCCTGCTTTCTCTGACCTGATTATGAATCACAAACTAATGCCAGTCCCGCAGTGGCCACTGCTGCACTGAGCTGCCCTTTAACACCAGGTTAATCGTTCTGTGTGTTTCTGCTCGTAACTTATGATAAAGCTTTCAACCTTTTGGCACTTTTAAAGATCATCTGATGGGCAATTGTTACCAAATGTCAGGAAACAACTCCACCATCTTTGCCAGAATAGGACTTTCCACTTGTTACATTTTATGACAGCATGTTGTTGGGCTGGATCAACAATTGGATCAACAATTAGCAGCATTGGAGGAATCACCCCCAAAGCCCTGGAAAACCAATAGGTTTGTTTTATTATTGTAAGAGTTCAGAACTGACTTGTAATTTTGGCTGCACATTGCATATTGCTGTATCATTTTCAACCACATCTCTAACTGTTGTGTGTTTCGAGTCAAAGTCACTTGCAATAACTTTTCATTTGAGTTGATCACTCGGTGTTTAGAGATTGACAGGCTGGCAGTTCAAGACCTGAATACCATATAATGGAGTGGGTGCCCACCTTCTTGCCCAACTTCAGCCAATCTAGCAGTTCAAAAGCATGCAATGCAAGTAAGTGGGAAAGTAACAGCATTATGTGTGCTTTGGCATATAATCATGCTGACCATATGACCATGGAGACATCTTCGGACAATGCTGGCTCGTCAGCCTTGTAATTGAGATGAGCACCACCCTTAGGGTCAGTCACAACTAGAAGGGCAATTTGTGGTGGACACATTTAACTTTTACCTTTCTACTTTTATATAGGTGCCCCTTATACACACTCTCATAGCCTTCCCTTAGCCTCTACCTTCTTAATCTTTTAAGATGAAATCAGAAACTTTCCTCCCAAAATATGCTCAATGCAAATTAGATGTTTCCCTCTAGTATTCCCCTAATTAGTTCATATCTTTCTTTCAATTGTTTTCATTTATTCCAGTCAGATTTGGGTTACTGCTTTCTATAATTCATATTACAGGTAACTGTTCAGCGAGATGCTCAGAAAATGGAAAACTAGGTCACTTGCCAGTGAGTTTTCTGTCTGAATTAAACAGGCATACGTGTGCTTGTACAATTATGGCAGATGTTGAACTGCATTCTACTGTTGTAATGCCTGGATATGCTTTCAGTGATGAGTGGCTGACAATAAAATGGCTTTCCTGTATCCATTCCATGCATAATTTTATATATGTCAATCATGTCCTTCCTCAGGGGTCTTTTTTCTAAAGAGTCCCAAATATTGTTTTTCATTTTAAGGAAGAACCTTGTAGAAGCACCTTTCCCAGTTTCACTACTGTTTATCGCTTTGAGATGTGGTGACCAAATCTGGACAGAATAGAGCTGAGAGGCCTTTCTATTGATTTGTACAATTGGCTGTTTTGTTGTTAACCACCCATCAACTCTGTTGATATTTAAGTAAAAATAGCCACAATCTCCTTTCAGTGGAGTGGGACATTAACCCACCCTCTGGATACAAAGAGACCCCCCCCTTAGAGTTAGTATTTTCCCATGGCAGTTTCTTAGACAAATGTCTGTATTTGGGGGATTAGGATATCCAATGCCTTATCTGTATGACTGTGATTGTGTAACCAGTGGGTTCTGCAAAAGGAGAAAGATACAGTAACCTCTAAGAAAAGGAGAAAAAGGAAAGGTGGCTTCTGGGAAGGGATGCGTTCCAAGAATGGTTTTATGAATAGGACTCTGTTTTTGTGACTCCCAGATAGTCCCATCCAACCTAACTCTCCATGTGATGATTCTGTGACACCAACATGGCATCCAGTGTGTACTTTAGAGCAGTGGTCCTCAACCTAGTGAGGACCACAGCCCGGCACCATGGGAAAAAATTTCCCGTGGCCTGGGCAGTTCCTTCTGGAACTACACCTGTGCAGTTTGCCCTGGCTGCAGGGTGAACTGAGCAGATGCAACCCAGCGCTGAGCTGCACCTGTGCAGTTCATCCTGCAGCCATGGCAAACTGCACAAGTGCAGCCAAACAGGCACACACAGCCTGGCTTGCCTTGCAGCCAGGGCAAACTGCACAGTGTTGTTTTTCATGATGTATTTTCATGAATGTTGCACAGCCCCAGCATGAAGCCACAGTTAAATTTGACATCTGAACTGGGCCTAAGGCTACAAACCTAATCTTCAGTTAAGCTGGCCTAAGACTAGGCACAAGTCCTGTCCTGGGAGTGTCAAAAAAGTGCCGTAAGGCACTGACCCACTCTTGGTGGTGTTGGGGGTAGTCCACTGCATAGGCATGTGCCAGTCTCCCTACACCACCATGGGAAAATATGCTATATAAGTTAAGCCAGCCAAAATTGGTTAGGATTGCATCTTAAGAGTCATAGAATGCTCTCATTATGGTGGGGAGTAATTCCCTGGTCACTTGACGGTGATTTTTACTTGCTACACATAAAATTAAGATTAGTTTATTGCCTACCAGTTTTCAAATAGAAGCCTAATTTTCTTGGAATGAGGGTTAGGCAGGACTTGTAAAGTATGGGAGACAACAAGAGAATGGGAATAGCAGAATGGATTGCTGATGGGCATTTGTATATAATCACAAAATTTGAATGAATTTGCAGAAACAATTCTGACATTTTAGACATCTGGTTTGTGGCACGTTGAATTTACAAGACCTTGCTTGTGATAATAAGAGTACTTATACACTGTGAAGAACAGCATTTTGGGTGGCCTAAAGAATTAGTCAGCATTGTTGAACTTGAGTAACGTTTTTAAACAGTTGCAAAAGGCATGTTGTGAGAATATTTGTATTTTAAAATGAAGATATGATCTATGAAACAATTCACCCACATAGAAAAACGAGTAAGCTACAGCATGAGTTGGGTTAATAGGTATTTCACTAGTGCATTGAAGTGGGGCCCTGTAGCCTTGCCGATAAATCTTATGTGCAGGCTCAAAGAATAATTGTATTAGTTTCTCTGAATTTCCCAGGCATATCCATAACCCAAGCAAACTGCTGAGTGTTCATGTGCAGTGCTTTACACAGAAGAAATGCTGTGTTTTGCAACAATTAATTTTGCAGAGGAAGCAGCCTGTTTAAAGATGCCTGAAGCACTCGCTAAAATGTGTGTTGTTTTTCAAGGCCACCAGACACACAGTTGGCTAGGTTGGCTAATAAACAAAACAACAATGCAAAACCCTCAGCCTCGTGGGTTTTGCTGAAAAGGGAAGAGAGG
The DNA here is from genome assembly GCA_030015325.1 of Cryptoblepharus egeriae. Taxonomy (NCBI): domain Eukaryota; kingdom Metazoa; phylum Chordata; class Lepidosauria; order Squamata; family Scincidae; genus Cryptoblepharus; species Cryptoblepharus egeriae. The sequence continues at coordinate 118,012,816 of JAREYC010000001.1, forward strand.
TAACATGAATAATGCTTACCTGCCAGGGGTGGGTGAAGACAGTAATTGTTTCGCCTGCAGCAGAGCTCTGCAAGGGTTAAAAATGACAGAGATATTAGTTGAAGAGTGCTAAGATTGTTTGGTTTGAAGCTTTCAGCAATACGCAGACTGTTATTTACCGGACTTGGTCGATTTACTTCTTAATGCAATAATGACCTGTGAAATGAAACGTGAGCTAGACAATTGTTCCTCATTGTTTCCAGTAAAACATCCTTTCATACCCCATTAAACCACCATTAATTCCATATGAAAGAGAGGCAGGCACAAACACACAGATCTTGATTTTTCTCTTTCGTTATCAGGAGAGCCCCCTTTTTCCCTCTTTCATCTAAAAATTACATTTTTTCATGTAAAAAATTGTATATTTTAAAATATAAAATAATCCATGTTGAAACCGCATTAACAATTTTATGTGTCCATTTTAATGTTAACCCACTAGAACAAGTCAACACTTGATGTGTCTGTGCTAGAGACTTCAGCACAGTCATGGTCGATGGACGTCCACAATATTTTAGAAGGAAATTAGCAGTAAGTTAAATAGTAGTTACGCATTACCAAAGCAAGTAATAGTAAGGTAGATTTTCTGTTCATCCTATGTATCTATTTAAGAACACAGTAATAAAATGATCTATATCAACCTTCCCCAAAACAAAGGAACCTGAAGAAAGAAATCTTCAGAAGTGCAGAAATATGTTCTACAAATAGTGTGTGAAAGTTGAAACATTGTGTTGTGTCTGAAGGATGTCTGTTTTTAGATCAAAGAGAACCAACAGAGTGAATCTAAAGAGTTTGAGTGTCTTAGGTAGATGTAAGGTGCAAGAATATCTGGCACCAGAAAAACATTGAGACTTTGGATGCCTGAGCCATGGGAAATCTTTCCGTTGGAATCTTCAGGCGATTCATTGGGCTATACCAGCCTGAGTTCTATAGGTCCCATTTGGCTTAAATGAATATGGCTGCAATCCTAAAGACAGTTTCCTGAGAGTAACATCTATTGAACACAATGTGGCTCATTTTTGAGTAGACATGATTAGAATTCTGCTCTATGAATCCCTTTCTCGTAATGTGAGCTAACGTGTCAGATGGAAGTTTATTTCAGAGGAAAGTACTGTCTCTGGTCACTCAAGGCAAAGTTGTATCAATTAGTTTTATATTAACCATACATTCCAGAGTAACTATGGGAGCACACAAGAGACTTTACGTGCACCCGTAGTTACTGCACCACCTACTGAAAACCTATGGAAAATTCATATTGTAATCCAGAGCAAATTGTTCTTACACTGGAGCAAGGACTCCCCGTAGTTATTCTGGATTGCGCCCTAAGACTAACAATTGCTTCTTACCTTCTGTTGAAAGGAAATGTTGCAAACGTTTCAATGACTATAGGAGTGGCCAGGTTACTGTTTGTGGGACAGTCTCTGTTCTTTGCTGGTTTTTTAAAGACAATCCTAGGAACAGAACATGCTCTTTATGGAGCATGGTGCTTCAAATATTCCTTCTCTGGTGGCCATGTCCATCATTTCTTTCCTAGAGTAAATTAGAATAATTAGAATAATTAGAATAATTTTTGTATGCTCACCTATAAATGTAACCACACTTCCTCGTCCTTCCCCAACAATGAACCAAACATGGTGATCTTTGCTGCAAATGCGGAGATAATTTGCTTTTTAATATTGCTGTTGCTTCTTTTTTGATATTATACTGGTTTCAGGTTCAACTTAATTGCTTTAAGGCTGCAATCAAAAAGACACTTTCCTGGGAGTAAGAACCATTGAACACAACGGGGGCTTACTTTTTGGTAGACATGGTTTGGATTGTGCTCTTAGCCACTCAAGTTATTTTTGAAAAGGTATAGTGTTTTGCATTAAAAAAGATAGAAGAAATAAGATTGATACTGATTCAGTCCTGGCACAGATACTGGCACAGTCCTCTGTGATCTGATGTAATAGACAGGGAGAATGGCTTTTTCTTCGTGGCTGTAGCTAAACCTGCAAAGGTCAACCTTTTTGTGCAGTGGAATCAGGTGCATCACTTGTGTCCCTGGGATACTATGATGTGAACTTTTCATTTATAAGAATTTGCTTGCCAATCAATGTAAAAAAGTCAATGAAACCTTTTTTTTGTTGTTGCACAGGTGTTGCCAAAAGGAATCCAGAGATATAGATACGTAGATATCATTTCAGGCTGAAATAAATACATTTAGAATGGAATCAACTTCTTGTGATTGGTGTTTAATTCTGTCTCTGATAATCATGGCTGATCACAGAGTGCTGGGGGGCTAGAAAATTAAGTGCAAGAATAAAAAAGGGAAGTTGGTTTTATTGTTCTTGTGAGATTTTAAAGAAACATGACATGGAAAAAGTGTCAGCAAAAATCACGACCCAAATCGCTTTATAAAAGAAATTAGTTCATGAAAGGTACAAACAACTTGGAACTGCCTGCAGGCAGTTACATGTATAGGGTGAGTTTCCTAGTAATTAAAATGCACATAAGCCCAAGAGTAAGCAAGGATATATTTGAAGCCTGGAAAAGGGCTATGCAATGATAAACTTAATTTCAAGGGTGTCACTTTTTCTTAGTGGCTCATCTCAGTGGCGCAATATTGGTCAGAATGTTTTATATTTTCATTTCTTGAAATAGGGATGCCACTTCTGTGCATTTTAATTTCTAGATTTCCCCCCAATATTTAGTAATATTAGAACTGATAAATAGGACAGGACATTTACTGGGTCTTATTTATAGAGCAAAATAAGTCTTTGGATGTAGTTGAATACCCAGGTCTCATTTCAGGAGCTCACTCTCAGAATCAGTCATCATGCTTATAAGAGAAACTCATTTTCAGTAGGTTCTAATACATATAACATAAATGCCAGGAAGAACATACTTATTGAAAATGAGGTGTTACAGCAAGGTTATGCTCTTCCACTTTCACTGCCATAATAAAGTGCCAACAAGACTTTGACTGGAAGTTTGAAAAAGAAATTTGAGAGCATATGGGGAGCTTTCCAAATTCCATCGTTGAACGTCAGTATAAGTGCAAATTGATGTTCACTGGAACAAAAAAAAATCATAAATCCCACCCCAATTCTGCTGAGTTCTAAAGACACCAGCAACAAAGACTCTGTTGGGGTAGACAAGCATATTTGCACTTCCCCTGCTAAATATGTGGACTCCCCTTTAAAAGGTGACTATGGGCAAAATCCAGAGTAACTACGGGGAGTCCTTCCTCCAGTGTAAGAACAACTTACTCTGGATTCCAATATGAATTTCCCATAGGTTTTCACTAGGTGGTACAGTAACTATGGGTGTATGTAAAGTCTCTTACGTGCTCCTGTAGTTACTCTGGATTTGGGGGTAAGCGAGAAACATTGCACTAGAACACTGCAAATGTTTCAACTAGAGGCTCCCTTGACCTTGGTGGCTCACCACGTGGCCTATAATCCTATGCTTTGTATAGTGTGGCAGATTTTTTTGTAAGGGTTACCTGGTTGGAAGAAGATACAGTAAGCCATGGAAGTCAACAAGGCTTCCTAGAGAGGTTTCTGTGGCTTGCCAGGGAGTTATGGATCACAGTGTGGGAACCACTGCACTAGTCTAAACTTTGAGATAACAATACACAGATAACAACGTTGAACCTATCTCTGTCCTTTGTGCAGTCTTAAAGGAGCTACTTGGATCTGTTCCAAGAGTTGGTACAAATCTGAGCAGCTTTGGACTAACCAGGCTGCACAGAAATGGGATTAGGATCTGGCATAACTGCCAAATCTGGACCTGCCTCCTGCTGCCTGAGGGACTCCAGCCGTTCATCTTTTCCACCCAGGAGCGCCTTCCTCCTGCCTTCTCTCTTCTGCCTGAGGTCACCAGGCACAAACCTACCTTTTCCTGGGGCCGTGGTAGTGCAGGAAGGCCAGCATACATCACTGCACAGGCTGACTTCCCCTCAGAATGGTATGAAAGTGCTTTATGGCATTTCTGACACCCCTGGGCCACTGCAGGGAACTTGCATTAGCTCAAGGGTGCTTCAGGATTGCACCCTAAACCTCTTATTTGGGCTCTCTGTAAAGAAAGCACAGATTCTGACAATTGCTCTAGGTTAGTGATTCTCAAACCTTTAGGGAGATTTAGGGCACAATCCAGAGTAACTATGGAATCACGTAAGAGACATTACGTGCACCCGTCGTTACCGCATCACATAGTGAAAACCTATGGGAAATTCATATTGTAATCCAGGGTAACTTGTTCTTACTCCGGAGCAAGGACTCCCTGTAGTTACTCTGGATTTCACCCTTACTACCTAAGTTAGTCTTTGGGGCAGCTGAGAACTTCTGGTTTAAACACAATTGCAACTTTCACTATTTGAAAGCCGCCTGGAGCCTTGTAAGTGCTCCGCGAGGCACCCCCCCTCCAGACCCTGGTCACCCCTGAGTTTAGTTTAAACATAGTTACCCCTCCCCTGCAGGGGCATGATCCTCAAGATTGTGTTGCTGCTTTCCTACTACATATGTCCCTTAAAAGGAACAGGTGAGCATTACACAGGTTGGGGGGTTCTGACCCTCTGGTTTGAGTACCACTGCCCTAGGAGCTGCTTCCACGTCCGTGTGAAATATCTGTTAGGATACATTTCATCTCCTTAATGCAGAAAGTAGAGTTGGCTTCTTCAGGTCTGATTTGAAACACCAAGCATTGTGGCTTTCAATGATCTTCAATGCAATTATCAGGAGCATGACTCAAATCTAGCACACATGAGTCTACCATGCTTTGCTAAAAGAGCTGTGAAACATCAAGCTCTTTGTGAAAATTTGCTAAAGGCAAATGGCGTTAATGGCTTGAGAAAGTATTCTTTCCTGAGATGAATGGCTCTTGCGTGTAATGCTAAAATTGTGGGAGAAAGAGTGAGAAGGAAGATTACCATGCTCGGTTCCCTTATATATCTGCACTTGGAAGTCTTTCATTATTGTTTTCTCCTTTGTCTTCCAAATATTAGCCTTTAATGAAATACACATTTCCTCCATTTATCTTGACTCTATTCCAAGACCAGCAAATACCAGAATTTCAAATGTTATGATAGGATAGGTTCTTTATTGGTTTGTTTTCTTTTAATTCTCTCTGTTTTCACTGTGATTTTTTTTTATTATAAATCCTTATGTTTTCAAATCAAGGAGCCTGACTAATCAGAAAAGCTTCCAACTGAGGTAGACAGCTATTCCTCAGAAATGTCCCCAAATCCATCCCTTGCAGACAGCTGTTCCGAAAACAGGAAATTGAGGAAGCCAGGTTCATCAGAAAGACGGGATGTTTCAGATAAAGAACTTAAAAGAAAGATTTTGAACACTGCACATATAGTGAAAAAGACACTGAAGAAAGGATGTACTCAGTCGGCTGTGACATTGTAGGTTATGACAACGAAGAAACTGTAAGAAGCCTTGAGTGCCATTCAACAGAACTATTCTGTAGGATTCTGGTGGAATACACTGAAAGACTAACCCTACAATCCAGAGTAACTACGGGAAGATGTAAGAGCCACTTATTCTGGATTGCTCTATGCATTTCCCATAGGTTTCCCAGGTGACACCGTAACTATGTCGGTGTAAAAGATCCCGTAGTTACTCTGGATTGTAGCCTAAGTGCAATTGTTAGTCTGATAAACAGTGTGGATGAAAACCCAGAATCTTCAGTGTTTTTTGAAAGAACTGGGGATTTTTGCCATTTAAGTCACTTTCATTAAGAAAATATAATTCTGAGAATTGAGAATCCATTAATATTTGTTCAATTTGGTACATATAACTATTTTTTATATTTCTTCATTATATTATATGCATTATAAATAAAAAGCAGCAGGCCTCCGTCAGTCTTGAAAGACTATGGTATCATGCTCGGCACTGCATATGCTGCATGCGAAGCATGGAAGCCTGGGTTGGATTGTTATGGAGGATAGGCTGTTACCCAAGCAGCAAACCCCCCCTCTCCACGCCACTGAATTAGTCCAATGGAAAGGCAGAGCCAATATGATTGGATCCAGCTGGCGTCGCAGAGCTGAGCTAAGGACAGGAGCTCACCCTGTCTTGTGGGGCCGACCTGGGTCTCGAACCCTGGCTTGCTGGTTAACAGGCACAGTGTCTTAACCACTTGCGCTACCCACAGCCCAGGCGTTATAAATGTATGCGTAATAATTATATGCATAATAAATATATTCATAATAAATGTATATGATTGAGGGTGCAATCCTAACCAAGGCCCGCACAACTCATTGGTCTTCCCATTTCCCTGATGATGTAGGAAGGCAATTGCATGTCTGTGCATTTGTCTAACTCTCCTCCAGGAGTGGTACAGAAAGTGCCCTAGAGCACTTTTGTGACACTTTCAGGCCAGCATGGGACTTGTGCCAGGGCTTAAGCTGGCCTATCTGGGGATTAAGATTGCACCATATCTTCTGGACAGTTTTTGATGGCAGCCATACCTAGAACACAGTTGTCAAAATGAGATGTCATCAGGCATGGAGCACCATAGTAAGATCTGATTGGTTTGAATATGGTTGCAAAAGGCACACCAGCTGAAGTTGGGCAAAGACCCCTCTGGCTATAGCTGCTCCCTGGCAATTACAACAACAACAACCAGTAAGTCTCCTTGCCTACATACTTGATTATTTAGTGGGAACACCACTCCTATTGAGAGCATGTTGCAGATTTCATATTGCATCACAGTTCTCTGAATAAGGAGGACCTGTGCCTTAATTTAATTTCAGTTTATTGGCTTTTCTCCAGGACCCAACTGCTTCTGAATAGCACTTTCCTTGAAAACATGTGGGGAGAGACTCAGACCTGGGTATCATCCATATACAGATGACATCCAGATCTCCAGTTGACTTTCCACAGCAGTTTCATGTAGATGTTAATAGCAGGAGAGACAAAATGGATCCCTATGCAACCCAACAAGTTGGCAACTAGGAAGCCAAATATGTATCCCCCAGCTTCACAATCTTTGTCTGATTCTCTAGGAAAGAGAAAAACCAATGCAGAAAATTGAATGCCAATCCCAACTCAGCCAGCCAGCCCAGTGACACCATGATTGATGGTGCTGAAAACTACAGAGAGGGCTAGCAGGATCAACAGGGATGTACTCACTCTGTCTAGCCACAGGTCATCAGTCAAGTTGATCAAGGCCAACCCATAGCCCAGCTTGAAACCAAATTGAAAGGGGTGCAGATAATCCATTTCTTCCAGAATTCTTTGGAGCTGCCACTACCTGCTCAATCATTTTCTCTGAAACTGTAAGGTTGGGCACTGGTCAGAAATTATCCCAGTCATGTAAAGGGAGTACTTTTTCAGGAGATGGCAAATCATTGCCATCTTTAAGGATTAAAATAAATACTTTCTTAAAGATAAATTTACTGTTCTCCCCACCCATTTACCCAGTGCACTCCACCCCAGGCTGATCCTAAGAAGTTGAGTTGATCTGAACTACTGTATCTAATCTACAAAGTGCTTCACAGCAGGTAATTGAAGAATCTCTTTTTTCTTGAAGTGTTAAATATCAGAGGCCACAATGTGATTGTGGCACTGAGAAAATAAGGCTTTCTACACTGCCACCATCCACCTTGGAACAGGCATTAACTTCTGTTGTAACATCTGTAGTAACTTCTGATGATCAGATTCTCCTAGGATTGCCATATGTCCCCAAAAAACAGGGACAGTCCTGATTTTAGGGGATTGTGTTCACTTGCCTATCTACAGGCAAGTATGACAGAGGGTCCTGTCCACATTTTGTGGAAGAGAATTGTGGCAACCTTAGATTCACCCCACATTTTGGTATCTATATTAGAGATCATGCTACACTTGGGATGCAAGACAAGAAGGGAAAAGGCATAATATAGAGATGAGTTAGAGCAAAAATTAAAAATTTTGCTCTAACTCATCTGATTGTATGTTCAGTCCAGTTGAGGCATCCATTCTAAGAAAGATAGCAACATATTCATACTTTATAAATCCAAACAACAAACACAAGACAGTTATCAACAAGGATGCTAAAAATACACAGATGCAAACATTCTGCAACAATGTTATCATCTTAATAAGTGGGTACAATATGTTGTTTTTTAGTCATTAAGTCATGTCTGACTCTTCATTATCCCATGGACTGCAGCCTGCCAGCCAACCTATTCCCACTAGCTTCTAAAGTTTATCCAATATAGATTCTGTCCAATATAGATTTATCTTATTTCATGTATGCTTTTACCTGGTAATTGCATCTGGTCTCCCATCTTCATTTCCACACCTTTTCCCTTCCAGTTCTGGATGTTTAGTGCATGGCAGGTTATATTACTACCCTGACAGAGACTTTTTTTCCTGTCAGTCTGCAATTTAACCTCTTTGTCTGACAGCATAATTGGCCAATGTTTAATAAAACCATCAATTAAGCAATAAAACTGTGAAAGTAATTAAGGTGTCCTAACTCATTTCAAGTCTGTTCTCTTCCTGAATTGTCGTGCTCTTAAATAACTTTGTTCCTTTGGTGGTTTGTCTAAAATTAAGCCCATTGACAAAAGTGGGAGAGCATAATTGTATTTTGATATTACTCATAATTATATAATAATTAGTGTGGTGAGAGGAGAATTTCTAATATAAATGGCCTATACTGCAGCAAGGACAAGATTTTCAAAGATAAGTCACATGTTAGCCTCAGCAGTCAGTTAAAAAGGAATCTGTTCATGCAAATACATATCTGATGAAAGACAAGTTGGGACAAATCTTGCATGGCTGACATGTTTTAGTTCAAGACATAACCCATTATGAATAACAAAATAAAGGTTTTACTGTATTTCACTAACATTTCTTGCAAGGTGGTGTTCTAATGCATCAGTGATCTTCAAAGTGGGGGTCAGGACTCCCTTGGGGGGCTCGCAAATTCATTTCAGGGGGTCATGAAAAGCTGGATGCAGCCATCTTGGAATCTGGGCATCTCTAATGACACCTCCAGCCATGACATAACATCTGGGGGGTCCTGGATAGATCATCATTCTCAGAATGGGGTCCTGGACTGAAATTCTTTGAATACCACTGGTATTCAAAGAATAAGGGATAAGGAGTTTCTGTTCTCATGTTCTTTTTGGCATGTGTGTACTGTTCTTTGGAGCAATCTGCTTGTTCCCAAAACAACCAGGAGGGATTTCTTCAAAATTGTTATTGCTTCAATAACAATCTGAAGTATTTTGAACATGGGCAGTGCAAAATATGTTGATTGTATGTTCAGTCCAGTTGAGGCATCCATTCTAAGAAAGATAGCAACGTATTCATACTTTATAAATCCAAACAACAAACACAAGACAGAATAATAAAAAATTCCTAAGGTTATGATAGGCTACCAGTTTGAAAGTAACAAAAAATAAAGGTTACAGAAATTTCTTCCAGACATATTTTTCTAACCCCAAAGAAGTCAGTCTGATTACACTTGTCCAAGGATCACAGAATCCAAGGACCGGCACTTTGAACAGAAACAGAGCAGGAGGCCTGGTCTAACTGGTAGAGGTTCTGTTAACCCAAAGATTTGACATCTGAAGATTGCCACTTCATGACCAGTGGAAGTCTCTGAGAAACAGGAGACCTGGAGAGCTGATAAGCTGAGTTGACTGGGTCAGAGCCAACAAAGCTGGCTGGGAGGCAGCATGGAGTCGGGAGATTTCACCAGGCCATGAGATCCACCTGGAGAGTAGATAGTTCTTGAAGGACAGAACTTATTTGTTGACTAAAAAAAATCCCTTTGGGGTGCGGTGGTTAGAAAGAAGCCTTTGTAAATCATCTTGAATAAAGCCAAAACAATAATCCAATGACAATAAAGGTGATATATAAATACCTAGGATCAGTACGAATATGTTGAAATCAAGTCAAAGTGCTTGACTATGGCTGGATCATGTCCCATTGTAACTATGTATGTATATAATTCCACATGAAAATAAGAACCACAAAAACAATTGAGAACTGGTGTCTTGTAAATTGTAATAGTTATTAACATAAATTTTATCTTGATTCTCAAGAGCAACAACAACAAAACACTTCTGAAACTGGTCTGCAAATAAATGATGGTACCAATTGGTACCAAAGGCAGTACAATCATCTGAGTTTCCATTATTTCCTATGGGAAAATCCACTTCATGTAAAGAACGTTTCACGTAACAAACATGCCTCCAGAACGAATTAAATTTGTTACATGAGGCAACACTGTATTAGGAATGCTGTAGTTCTCACTGATCAGCAACTCACTCAAGCAACTCACTGATCAGCAGGTGGAATAAATGATCTCCAATTATCTCCTTTTACCACCACATTCATAGTTATATATTTAGGACTGAGCTGCTGAATTATTTTCATTGCATCATTCAACAAGAGATTATCATAAATAAAGGTAATAAGAAAGACAGCACCATGATTCCCAAATTTGATTGCTCATCCCGCTTGATGCTTGACCAGCTATTCATACAGAATATAATATATTGTGTTTTATATATTGTATATAATGGTGATTTATAAAAAGGAATATTAAATAATAATATTAATATTGCTAGGAAAAAAGAGAAAGCTACCAAATAAAAGTAAAATTTATTAAAAAATGTTTAGAAAACATATTAAAATAATTGGGTGGCTGAGTAGTTAGTTATTCGCAGTGTTCCTCAAGTGCTTATTTTGGCATGCATTAAACATTTGCTTGTTTTGCAGAAACATTTGATAAAGTGACTGACAGCCCCGTTGTAACTCACCCCTATGATAGTGGAACAGAGCTCCGCTGTTGTGAATGGCCTCATGGCTGCATGCTCAGTGTGCTGCCAGTGGCCATTCAGGAGACTCCCATGAATCGTGGTGGCCTTTGTGGCCCACTGCTGTAGCTAGCATCTCACTGCAGACTGTTAAGTCTAAGCAGAGGTGCTGTTCTAGGGAGGAGAGAAATGGGTGGGTGAGAAGTGGAAGGGGGAAGGAAGGGAGAGATTTTGGTGGCAACAACCTTTGCTGGAGTCCTTTCACTATTCCTTCTTCTCTTCCCTCTCTCTTACTTTCCTTGGACCTGCATAGAATAAAGTAGCTCGGGTAGGTCTGAGGAGATGTGTTGGGGAAAAGGAGACTCACCCCAAGATAAAGAAACTAAAATTTCTTTACCTTGAGGAGACCTCAGTTTGCCTCCCCCACTGCAAGACACAGGTCAGACACCAAGACATCATCGCTTAGGATTGGACACTGCGGGTGTTAACATTGTTGCTTAAATGCCAATGGAAGCTCTTAAATAGTATAAAGTGTTTAGCTGACAAGAGAACAATTATAGTTTCAAGTTTATTTCTAAGTGTCACATAGATATATAGTTTTATTCTATTTGTATTTATATAGATGACAAATACCGTATTTCCCGGCTTATTACATGCACTGGACCATGAGACGCACCAAAGTTTGGAGGAGCAAAACAAGAAAAAAAAAATATTCTGAACCAAATGGCGTACTAATATATTTAATAAAATATAGCAGAATAATATTTCAACCATGTAAAGTCAACAGTGGTATTAAGAACCATTATCACTGTCATTAACAAATGAGGAAAGACTTTAAGCTTCAAGCATTCTTTTAATTTTCTGGAAACCCCAAAAACTCATCATCTCTAGAGTCAATGATTTGCGACTTCTGCACAAATCTCATTGCAAATGATCAGACATTTTGCACAAATCTCATTGCAAATAGTCCAGGGAGGCAGGTAAGTTGGGGGGTTCTTTTGGGGGGGTAGGTAGGGAAAGGTGAGGGGATCTAGATACACAGGGAAGAGTGAGGGATGCACAGGCATGGAACAGGAGGGACTAGGTCTTGTGCACGTCTCCAAGCCAGGGAAGGCTGGTTAGGATTGCAACTGTGCCAGGGTGACCAGATGCCAAACCCAAAATTCCTGAACCCCAAGGCCAAAATTCCTACCTCCAGAGCAAAATTCCTACCTGCTTAAAAAATTGCCAAAAAATGTATTTTTTTGTTTTTATATTTTTGATTTTTACTTTTTTGGCCATAACCTTTGATAGGAAGGAGATATCTCAGAACTGATTGTTGCATTGGATTCTGCTCTTCAATACGAATCCAACGACATATGACATGATGGGGTAAGGTACTCCAGAATTGGCCCTATCACTCTATCAGACGCACAGACGTTTTCCCCTCCTTTGGAAAGAAAAAAGTGCATCTTATAAACCGGGAAATATGGTAGTTGTATTCTCTTCATTTAATGATGGGACTACTGAGTTATGCCCAACTTTTAAGATTGTATTTGGACAAAGACTCTTCCCATCATGTAAACAGAACTCTCATAATTATTTCCTGGGATGAAAAAATAATTACCTCCTGTACAATTTTTCCCCCCAAAGTAAGCATTGACAGCCTAATCCTAAAGCTCTAGGCAGTGATAAAACAGTGCCAACATGGATTATATTGTATCTCATGGTGGGGAATTTTGGCACTTCGGGCCAGATGGCGGAGGTGTGCCAAGGGCCAGATGGAGGCTAACCAAGGGCCACATTTGGTCCCAGGGCCGGGGTTTGGAGATCCCTGCTGTAGACTTCTGAACAACCTTACTTGCTCTGATGGGAAGGCCTAGTCTGTCCTCATGCAAAACTGGCCACTCATGCCATAGGTATCACATTTGGAACAGCATAGTGCTGTTTGCAGCAGCACAGTGTGTTATGCCAATGGAATGCATGTTCCACCAGTATAATGTGCCATAGGATTAGGACATAAGCATTAATAAGCTGAATCTCAGAGAGCTAAATTTAGACAGGTCTTTCACTGTTATCAGTAAACTACTGAAGAAACATCTTCTGCCTATGATTACATGAGCTACATGAGATCATGAAACAGTTGTCTGAAATAGGGACTGAAATAGGGGTTTGACTTCTTTGAATACCTTTAAAGAAGAATAAGAGGAATATAGAGAATCTGATAAACAAACACCAAAAACATTCCATACATAAATTTTAAATACTCGGCTTTGAATTACTGAACATGGAGATGGTGAATGAACATTTTATCAGACTGCAACTTTGGGGGGGGGGGGTGTGGAATATTATTTTGCATCCCTCTAGGAATAGTACTTAATTGGTACTTTTAAAAGTTTCATTTGTCTTTGTTTGGTACTTAATGTACAGCCATGTAAAACATTAACCTTGGTGATATGGAGTTGGTTTCACCAGAGAGTCTGATGTTCTTTGCTTTGGTCTTTATGTTTCTGAAATAATGTATTAGAAATAACAAGGGTTATGGAGCTGATCCACTGGTTGAATTTAGGCCAAGCTCTAAATCCCTAATCTAAACTGAGGGATAGCAAGATGAAAAAGGATTATGCTGCAGTCTAAAGTAGAATAAAGTACTATTTTTTTTAGGAAGAGGTCAAGATTTTCACTTTCCTAAAATCAATGCAGTTCATTGAAGAATGTTTTAGAGTTGAAACTGGCTTCTTCCCTGGATGAGCCACTGCTCTAGCAGGCACAAGGAAGCTCCAGACTGGGTCTGAACTCAGATATAGCTTCAGTGTAGTTATTCCTTGGTTTCTTCTGACTTTTCATAAAATGTGAATAAAAGTGAATCACCTGGTTGGGGTAGTGTTAAGATTTGTGGGCATGCATAGAATAAGTTTATGAAACGCCAAGTGTGATGCCTTTGAAAGTAATTTATAAATAATAGTCAGGTCTTTGATTTAACCTGGCCTGGGGTCCGATGCCGCCTACGACAAGCCTTGTAATCCTCCAGATCTGTGTCTAAAACATTCTTATGTGTAAATTTATTCAAATCTAAAATGTAATTTTTTTCTGGCCCCCAACACCATGTCAGAGAGATGATGTGGCCATTCTGCCAAAAAGTTTAGACACCCCTGAAGAAAATGATACCTTTAAAAAAATGCTACCTTAGAATATGCTGTGAAAAGTTAGGGCAGCAGAAGTGGGGAAGAGAGAAGCACTCTCCATATGCTTTGCAGGATGGGGATGTCTTTGCATTTTATTTTAAAATTAAAAGCTCTGATGTGTAACAGGATAAATCTCTATTTGTCCTATCTCTAGTATCATAACAAATATAGTTGTCCCTTTTGCTGCCCCAAAGTTGTACAGGCCAAACAACCCCTACACAAATCAACAACTTTAAAACAACAACAGCTAGGGACACAACATCATACTTAGAACAAATTCCATGTGACATGTGACATAGAGGAAAGGTCACATTGCCCTGCATCAGGGATTACTTAAGTCAAGTTAATTAATGGTTCTTTCTTTCCTAACTCAACTGGATAGACCTCTGGGCAAACTACTTGCAGCTTGTACTGCTGTGTATGGCTATCATTCTGACACCCTCCATCACCCTTTATACATGCACACTATAAAGGTTTGATGGTTTGAGTACCAAAGAAACACTTCTGAGGCAGAAGTACTCCCTATAGGTAAGTACATGAGACTTGAACCACAGAGGGTGTTCTTGACTAACAATGCAGAGCAAGAGAGCTTAGCAGTATATGTGCTTTCAGGAGTCATGACTTTAGCTGATTTCATCCTGCATCTCCCCCAGGCTTTCTTAACTCATTGTCAGACTGGTTGGTGAGCATCTGGCTACAGACCAAATCTTGGAAGGATACTTGTGTTTATGAACAGGTATCTTCTGTGTGGGGAACAAGAAAGCTTGTTGGATACCCATGAGAGTGTGCATACATGTGTCTCTGAGCACAGAAGTACTGTACCTAAGGTGTCTGGCACTATGGGAGTGGACAGATTCCAAGACCTTCCTCTATAGCAGGAGTCTCCAAACATTTTGGCATGACACCCATATCCGCTCTCTGACACTGTGTCAGGGGCCAAAAAAACTATTTTATTTTTCAAATTTGAATAAATTCACATAAATTTACATGTAAGAATGTATTGGAGTGGATTACAGGGCTTGTCCTGGTGCCAGATAGTGGGATCTTGAGGCTTGCAGAGAACTGCATCTGGCCCCAGGGCTGGATTTGGAGACCTCTGCTCTAGAGGCACCTAGGAGGTAGTCTAGGCATGAGGAGACCACATTTGGCCTCCTTGTGCCTGAGAAGATCTGCTGGAGACCTTACAAAAGCATGCCCGGTTTTAGCATCTGAAAGACCTTTTGAAACCTTCCATGATGCACAATGCTCTCCTGGGACTCAGGATGCTTACTTGAGGCCACTGACTGCCTGGGGATCTGTTGTTGTAGATGGGGATTGTCACCCCCACAAAGCAGGGCAATATACCACCACCCCTTTAGCTATGCCACTGGAACACAGTTGGTACCATAAGGGAAGAAGAACTCTTTCAGACATGAAAGACAAATCTAAATGTGTTCTGAACGTGCTAGACAACTGAAAATAAATTTTAATTTGGTTGCTTTTTATTTATTTTAATTTGCAGTTATATTTGTTAGTTTGAATGCCCCTGCCTGCTGGTGGCTCACAGCCTAATCCCAAATCTGTCTACTCAAAAGTATATCCCATAATGATCAGTCGGGCTTGTGCCCATAGATGTAGCCTCATGAGCTGCTTTTAACAAAGTTACATCCAGTTAAATGGTGCGGAGAAAGTTCTACCAGACATAACCAATGGGAGAAACTGTGGAGATTTGCCTATTTCTTTCACTTAAAGGTAGCTTGAATGGAATGGAACAAGCAGTCAGACATGGCCTCTTAAAGACATATTTGAATTTAATAAAGCTGTCTGGAAGCGAAAAGAGACAAAAAAGATTAGAAAGATAAGAAGGAGGAAGGAAATGAAGGCAATTATTGACTGATCAGAGGACATTGTTCTTTTTGAGGGTCAAGTGGCTTCAGTTAGGAAATTAATTTAAATGGTCAGAAAACAAATATGAAGAAACAGAACAGAATATGGTTGAATATTCTGTTTCAGAGGAGGGCAGAGATAATCACTCTAGGCAGATACTAAATTATCACTAGATCCAAACAGATTATTTTAGGGGTTCATTCATTGGAGAACAGGAGAAAAATATGTTGATTTTTAAAGTTATTTGAATTCTTTTCAATAGAGATAAGAAGGCAATTATGTGAATAACAGCCCGGTCACAAGGTGGCACCACTGCCATCACATAAGGCAACACCAAAACAACAACTGCTGCATGCTGTGTACCTGCAGTGATCACCAGAAATCTGCTCTCAAGTATGGGGAACTTGCTGGCAGTATAGAGCCAAGGATTAGTCCTTATGGTGACTTTGGTCAAGATCATCTAGTTGTTCTTCAAAAAGTATTAGTTGTGATTAGTTGTGATTAGTTGTACCAGAAGTGAATGAGAATGCAACTTCAAAGGTACTTTAAAATGCACCTACCTGTGCATATTCAAATGTGTCCAAAAACATATGAAAGTAGTGCAGCATAAATAGATTGCATCTAAGCTCTGATGCCCATTTGGGTTGCGCAATCCAGAGTAACTACTTGCTCCAGTGTAAGAACAATTTGCTCTGGATTGCAATATGAATTTTCCATAGGTGTTCACTAGCTGGTGCAGTAACTATGGGTACACATAATGTCTCTTACATGCTCCCATAGTTACTCTGGATTGTAGGGTATGTCTCTGTTTGATACCATTACTTAGGCTGCAATCCTAACCACAGTTTCCTGGGAATAAGTACTATTGAACACAATGGGACTTACTTATGAATAGACATGTTTAGGATTGTACTGTTAGCTCTTCAAATAATGGCAATGAGAGTTTCATGCCTTGAGTAATCTGGCAGCAAATTTTTGACAAGCTGCAGTTTCTGAATGCTCACTGAATATGTGAGAATATGTACATATCCTCTCCCTCTCCCATATGCATCAAGTCATGGATTGCATAATTTTCAATGGATTGTGCACATCCGAGAAGCTTGACTCTTCAGCGTATAGCTGCCTTCCCCACTCCCCACTTTCCTTTCTTGATGCAGAATTCTGTACATTTTCATATGGGCAAAATAGGCAGAGGGTACATTTCAGTAAAGCCAATTAGATATGCACTAATTTCTTCTCTGTGAAACAGCAGTAAGCAATTAATCAGAATTTTGATCACTACTCAGATGGCAATTCTAATTGCACTTGCCATTTTCCCCAGCAAATATAGAATCATTATCTCTCTTTCTCTCCCCCCCCCCCCCTTTCTAATCACTCTGGCTGCTAGAAGCAAAACATTTCCAAGAACGAGATATTGTCTCTTTCAGCGCATGGATGGCATTTTACCTCTGGATTGAGGACTAGTATGAGCAGTCTTGGCTGTGTTTTTAGTTCAAGGTTCAGTGTAATTTGAATGAATACAGAGTGGCAGGCTGGCTGCTTGCCTGAGGGATGGGGAATTCTGCCTTGTAAAATTACAAGAGGATGAAAGCTAGCAGCTCACTCCATTATAAACCTTCTGGGAAGGGAGCTGAGACACCTGACTTCTGTATAGTTACTCACCGTGCATCTAAGGGCATATAGACTAGCAGTCTAGGATGTGAAGGAATTCTTTTCACATGTGATGTAGTGATATCATTACTGCTAAGGACATCAGTCTTGAAGGTGACTGGATGGGAGACCACTTCAGAACCTTTTGGCAGTTTCTATTCAGTTTTTGAAAGAGAGTTATAAATGTAAATCTAAGGCTGCAATCCTAAAGACACGTTCCTGGGAGTAAGACCCATTGAACACAATGGGGCTTATGTTTGAATTAGACATGGTTGGGATTGTTCATTAAGGGTGTATGAATTTTATTGTCTAAAACTAAATCTATACTTTTTGACCACTATTCCAGCACACAATTGGTTGTACTTCTAGTACTTGGCACAGTACTCATACCGTGCTTCAGGGCACTACTTTGCCTGGCCTAATACTACAAGAAGTGTGATTGTGTGGTGGGTTTGGACCTTCGATGGGGGTGTGTGTTTTTGTGTTCTTAATTCTGCAAGAAAAGTTGCAGAATCAGGAGGCAACAGCAGCAACTGGAGAAGACTGTTTTAGGAACACTTATGTGCTGCAGTTACAATCTCTGGTGATTATTAGCCTTGAGATTATTAACCTTAGAGTTTTCAAAGATCTGCCTGGAAAGGTGATTTTTGCAAAAAATAAAATAAAAAATAAAAATGCCAAGGGTTTTGCTTGTTGGGCCCTTCTTGCAACATGTTGACTTGGAAAACCAAGGAAATGTGAGAACTTGCTATATGAGGATGCACAACCTTTTGGGAGACTCAGTAGTTATTTTGTTTAATGTTTATGACAAATTGCACCATGCTGTTCCATACACATTAGCAAAAGTTGTTACTAATTATTATTATCACCACCTGGTACTTCCACTGCCAGGAGCTCCTTCTCTGAATAGAAGTTCTCTTTATAAATAAAAGGGGTAAAAAGGAAATGTAAGGAAACGAACTGTTCCATAACAGAAGAGCACTGATTGGGATGCTACCTATCATAAATAATAAATTGCATGGCTTAGGGCAAAATCCAGAGTAACTACAGGGAGTCCTTGCTCTGGTGTAAGAACATTTTACTCTGGATTCCAATAAGAATTTCCCATAGGTTTTCACTAGGTAGTGCAGTAATTATGGTTGCACGTAAAGTCTCTTATGTGCTCTCGTTACTCTGAATTTGGGGGTTGGTGTGCAGTCCTAACCATGTCTACTCAAAAAAGTGTCTACCCAAGAAAGTGTCTTTAGGGTTGCAGCCTTAGTTTGCAAAATGGAAGCCTTAACTTTCCATAGGACTTTTTTTGTTAAATGTTGAAAGAGTCTGTCACCTATTCTATTTAATATCTATAGGGCAATGGCAATGGCTACAGCACTTAAAGACTTCTTAGCAGTCTTTAAGAAGAGACTGGATAAATTCCAAGAGGAAAAGACCATCACAGGTTACCAGGAAGTGGTTGTGACTACGTATCTGTTGTGACAGGCTCAGGTTGCTGGAATGTGTCTGTTATTTCATCAATCTCCTTTTCCTGCCAAACCACAAATGAAGGCTTAACCTCGTTGTCTATTTCACAGACATTTTTCCCCACCCCTGAGGAAGAAACTCTAAAGTTAAATGTACTTGAAACAATTTAGTGTAATAATTGAGTGAAAGAGCAGCTTTCTCTTCCATACTCAAAGTTAGAAGGAAAAAAGTTGCTTTATAAATTAAATTCCAATACAATAATTGCTTCTGAAGAACAATAACATCCAGTATTTCTGGGTGCCATAACACACTTTAATCAATAGTGAGAACATATGGGCAGCGTTCTGAAGACAAATAAGGGCTCTTTCACCACAGGAAACTACTATGTAAGCCTTTTCATCTGTGACTCTTCTGCCATAGTGTTCTTTCTTTCTTTCTTTCTTTCTTTCTTTCTTTCTTTCTTTCTTTCTTTCTTTCTTTCTTTCTTTCTTTCTTTCTTTCTTTCCCTCCCTCCCTCCCTCCCTCCCTCCCATTGTGGATACTACATAGAATCACAGTTGGTGTGCACAAAAACCAGGGTGCACAAAAAGTAGGCGTACAAGAGCCAAGCAGTTGTCCCATCCTACCTTAGTTTTGTTCTTTCACAACCAGTGCTGTGTGGTCATGTTTAATATAGCATTTCATTTGAAATTTCTGAAGTGTCCTTGTTTTCAAGTAGAAAATGGTATGAGATGTATATGTACAAAAGAAAAGACACTGTAGAGTTTACAGTGTAGACCCAAACCAGAGCTCTTGGAGTGCCAGGTCTTTTACAGAAACATGAAAGCCAGGCCACAATCACTTGTTTCTAGGCCACTGCCACCAATAAGCAACCCTCTTGCATCTCTTTAGAGACTTCTGGCCACACTAGTAAGTTGGTGGTTGTGGGTGGGGGCGGGGAGTGTTCTGGAGAAAGTTCCTCTCCAAGCAGCCTGGAGATTGGGTGAGGTTGGTTGGGGATCAGGTGAGACTCAGGTGAGGTTGGCTGCTTGGTGGGAGTCTTTCCCCAGCAACACCTTCCTGGAGGAAGCAGAGGAGCATATACAGAGGAGCAGTGGAGCAGCTTCTGCTCCACCTCTGCTCCCAAGTCCTACAGCTGCCAATTGGAACAAGGAGGGGGCGTGAAGTGGAAGGTGCGCCAAGGCAAGCTGTGGTCCTCTTGCCTTGGTGGTAGCAGGGACGGGGCGATATGTGGTAGTCTTGGAGGAGAACCAAAACTGAAAGTGTCTCCTGGCTGGGATACTTTTTCACTTGTTTATCAAGACATCACTTGTTTATCAAGTTAAAATTTATTAGAAATGTTTGCTTGTCTTGCAGAACACTCTGAGATCAAGTTATTCTCTGTCTCAGTTTTACTGAATTAAGTGTTGGGTATATCTGAAGGGACCAAAAATCTCTGTGGGAAGTCTCTTAGGTCGTTTGCCCTGTGAAATAGAAAAAAAAGTTTTGCATGAGGCTGGAGTATGAATACTTAATTTTCTGGATCTTCCATAGCTGGATGTGATGCTCCAGAGCAGGGGTCTCCAAACTTTTTGGCAGGAGGGCCACATCATCTCTGACACTGTGTCAGAGGCCAGAAAACTCATTTACATTTCAAATTTGAACAAATTTACATAGAAAAAACTATTGGGGTGGATTACAAGGCTTGTCCAATGGCCAGATAGAAAGGTCTTGCCAGGGGCCACAGTGAGGCTTGTTGAGGGCTGCATTGGCCCTAGTGCCGAGGTTTGGAGACCCCTACTGCAGAGTATTGTTAGTGCCCATTTCTGCTGGGGAGCATGGATAATTTAGTTTTCTCCATCTGATTACAGAGTAATTGCAGTGGTAGGTAAAGAAAACTCCAATCTCATGCTCCCCAGTAGTAAGAAATGTTCCCAGATGTATTATTTTTAACTAGCAAAAAGTGTACCCGCATTGCGGGAGTAACATTTCCCCATATGCCATCCCCCATGGTGCATCAACACTCCATGCGCAACGTCCCCCCATACGCAACGTCCCCCCATACGCAACGTCCCCCCATACGCAACGTCCCCCCATACGCAACGTCCCCCATGTGCAACTTTTCCCCATGCGCAACATCCCCCCATGCGCAACATCCCCCCATGCGGAACATTCCTCCATGCGCAACATCTCCCCATGCGCAACTTTTCCCCATGCGCAACTTACCCCATGCACAACTTCCCCATGCGCAACTTTCCCACATGCGCATCTTTCCCACATGCGCAAATTTCCCCTTGAGCATCATCCCCCATGCGCAACATCCCCCATGCGCAACATCCCCATGCGCATCATCCCCCCATGCGCAACTTCCCCTATGCGCAACTTCCCCTATGCGCAACTTCCCCCACGCGCAACTTTACCCCATGCGCATCAAACTCCATGCGCAACTTCCCCCCATGTGCAGCATCCTCGCCAGTGCAACCTCTTCCTCCGAACAACATCCCCCACTGCACCTGGCACCAAGCACCAAATAGGCTTGATTTTGGTCAGTCTCCCATGTTAAGTATAGGACAAAAACACGTTGTCCCCTTTTCAGCCCCTGAAGGGTTAATTTCTCCGGATGGTTCTTGGAGGGTGTTCAGGTGACAGAAGGAACTCCCAGAATTCCATGCTTCAGGCCCAGCAGTTGGGGCAGAATGTTGATGAGTCATCAATTCTCCAATGCAAAGTATAGGTTCTTAGTGCACCCCTCTGTCACGGAACACCCACCCCAAATTTCATGCTTCTAGGCCCAGCGGTTTTGGAAGGGCGTTGATGAGTCAGTCAGTGAGTCAGTGAGTCAGTGAGTGACTTTTCTCTTTTATATATATAGATGAAGGAGAAACTAGAAAAGCTGTGATCTATAAATAATCTTTTGAACCACCTGCTACCACTCCCCACAGAGGTTTGAATAGGGGCCAGGATCAGACAAGGAGGACTTGCTAGAGTTGGTGTGAACTTTTCAGTAGGCTATAGCTAGAATTCAAAGGGTTAAACTTCTTGGCTTATAATGGAATAAGGCTTTTTAGACTGTGAATTTCCCCATTGCTATTTGAAATAAGTATACATTTGTGTGTCACAGTCACAGTTTACATTTGCTGCAAGAAGCACCAGTGCACCACCTGTCTTTCCTGCAGCAATTGTATACAAAAATGCCTTCGAAATATATGGGTCAACAAAGAATAGAATTCAAATTCAGAATACTTCTCTTGCGTGGCAGAAGGTCACCAGAAGCACCAGCCCGCCTTCAAATCTGGCTTTGTGCATCACAGAGAAATATCTGCCTGCTGCCAGAAAATCACCCCCATGCTGAGCTTGATTGGAAGGTCTGGATGCAGAAAAAGCAAGCAAGCTAGGCCCAGTTGTACATTGCGATTTGTGTCTGTGCTCTGCAAGAACGTCAGGCATGGGAGGCTTGACTTAGGGTGACTCCGACTTGCCAACTTGGGCATGTTCTAAAGACTTCACCCGAATGTTCAGCCAGCTCCTGATATGCAATATGGTGAAGGGAGTCACATATGCAGAGCAGGCTGCTCTGTGCTGAGAAGAGCAGACAGGCAGCCGGGGAGTCAGAATGGGGGCAGCATTTCTCTTTGTCAGACAAATGTGCACGCTGTGCATCAGCTGTGAATATCTTGAATCGTCACAGTGTTGGAGATGCTGCCCTAAGATTTGGAGAAGAGACAGGGGGTATCTTCAACTCCAAGGAACTGTGTTGCTGTAATAGATAATTCTCGTTGCACACCCTTTGCTCTCAGTATGTTATACCATTGTACACTATGACAATTATCTTGATTTCTTTCCCCCAATATCTGGTCTAGAAACAGTAAGAACATGTGGATTTTGTGAGGTTGCATTGTGCTGTGCCTCTTTTCTGGTTTAAGTGGCCAAAGGCTGCTGCCATTGAGCCTAGAACACAAAATATATGGGGAGATTAGAGAATAATGGTAGAGATACACTTTTTTGCCTTGACCGTGCGATGAAAAGGTTGAAAATTACTGCTCTATAGTATAGCAGGTTGACCAGACCACAGCTCACAAGCCACCTCTTTGACATATAATGTGCTGTTCAGAAATAACCCTCAGTTATTTCCCACCACAAGTCCTGTGTGTCTCACAAAAGTGTCATGAGACACTTCTGCTCCACTCCTTTGCAGGGGAGTTTGGCCAGTCAAGAGACATGTGCCTTCCCACACCACAATAGAAACAGAGAGACAGGTGAGTTATGCTGGCCTAAATTGGTTAGGATTGCATCCATAGGCACAATCCTAACCAATTTAAGCTCATTCATTGAAACTCACATTTTAATTTCTTTATGAAGATTAAGACTAATTTCTAATTTAATTAATTAAATGTAATTTCATCATATGGGGATTCAAAAAATTTCTGTGGCCCTGGACAGAATATGGCTTAGGTATATCAGTGCACATCTCTCTTGTTTCCCTTCTCCGCATTTACTCCTGCTAAGCTTCTTCATTGGACTCTGGGTTCTTGTCTAGCTTACCAGACAGTGGTGGAAAGCAGCAGGAGGACTTGTAAAATAGAAGAGGACAATCTGCTGGCTGCTGCTGTTCCTCCCAGCCTTCCAGCACACCAGTCTTTAAGAATCTAGGAACTTAAATTGTTTGTTCTGGTTCAGGAAGTCCCCAAAGAACAGGCTCCAGACACAAACTGGAATTATTGATTTTGGATACTCTTTAGTGAAGAGTTTAGATTCTAACTATATTTTTGTGGTAACTCTGCATGCCATAGTGCTTAAAATATACAAACCTGTTATAACAAGGAAGCTGCTAAAAAAGACAAAAGTGAATGTTTCTATTCTGAAGCAATCATTTGATTTCCAGAATTTGTTTTTGCAGCAGAACAAGACAATTTATTACTGCTGGGAGAACTCCCTATGGCTTCATCCCCTCCCCTTTAAGCTTTCTTTGAGCATTCTTATAAGAAGCTTGAGAGTACTGTATTTATTTTCTCCCCAATATTCTCAGCTTGAAAAAGTAAATGGGTGAAACATGTTCCAGGTATGTTACTAGTCCCACCAACTATTTTCCCAGTGGCTATTTTGCTTTTTTAGTCTGTCAAACAGGGATAGGATCCAGTGAGGCAGAGATCCACCAGTCTCATCCTCTGCCTGCCTGCCTGCCTGCCCATCCATCCATCCATCCATCACTTTTCAACCAAGAAGTTCAAAGAAAATCATATCCTCCTTATATTAAAGGTGCTGGAAACATGCTTTAGGGCACATTTACAACAACCAGAAAGCCTTTAGGATTGCCCCCGATACCCATACACAGCCCTCCATTTTGAGTGAGTGTTACTAGTTACAAGCAGTGGTAAGGGCTCCGGGGAAGCATATCCTTAACTGGAAATCATATTGAGCATGCCACTCCCAGGTTGCTTGGATTATATTTTCCCCTCCCTCCCAGTTCAGTTTGGAAAATAGTGAAAACTACAAATCTGTTGCCCTTCTCCATCTACTGGAAATGTCATCGCTTTGAGGTGCAGGTGATCCTTTTACATCCCTGGTATGTCCTTCTCAAAAATATTGCTCTTCTGGGAAGTTACTTATGATAGGAAGGGGTTAGCTATAAGCAGGGGCAACCCACATTTTGAATCAGAGCTGAACCCAAGGGCTCCTGTGCTTTATGTTCTTTTTTTCAGAGTTCCTATTTCAGAAACCCCTATTTGCACATTCTCCCCATCGACATAGTTTTCCTTGGAAAGGATGATGATTGCAGGGGGGAAGCAGGGGAAAAGAAATCAAACCTCAGAATCTTCTTGATTCTAAAGATCCTTTCCCCAATAGAGGCAACAATACTCTAAAAAGTTTATTTGATTAAATCCTGCACTGCCTGTCAAAGAACATACTTTTGTTATGTGCTAACAAACAAGCTCTATTGCTCCCATTTCTCTAGCAAAGCTGGACAAGGCACTTGTGGTGAGTACACACACTCCTGCTAACTGTTATGATGTTTGCTGTCAAATTCATTTATTTATGCAACTGCTGTGGAAGAGCCCCAGGCGGATAAGCAGCCATGAAAGATTTCAGAGTCCTGGTGTGGGGTCATGAAAGCGAAGGGGGGAGGGAGAGAGCAAGAAGAAAAAAAATCTTCCACTGGTTATGAGAAAGGAACTGACACAGGAAATGGTCACATATGGCACAGATTTATTGTGTCCGGGACTTCCCATTCAAATCTCATTATATCCACAGCTCGGAGCATTACTTGGCACAACCCACGTTTGTTTTTGGATTTGGCATCCAATGAAATCACAGTTCTAGTCTCCAGAAAGAGGTGATGGGCTTATTATGCCATGGCAGAAATGCCAGGGATCGGTATTGCACCCTAAAAGGAGGCTGTTTTGGCTTTTCAAAGCTGGAGAAAGGACTGGGAACAGGTGTGGTTGATAAGAAATAACCTTTTAAATGTAGATGTATGCAAAGTGGCACCCACCCACAGATCATGACTTTTTCTCAAAGTAGCTCCAGTCTCATTCATCCCACATTGTCTGCTGCAGCTGTGCTCTTGTTTGCATGGACACATATCATAATTCACACTGTCTCTTATGTCTCTTGACTCCCTAAATGGCATTTTTCTTGTTCTAATGCTGACCCACAAAACACTCATGGATGGCTGAATGAATGGATGGAAGTTAGATAAAGATATTATAGAAGGCCCAGTCTTTAAGTTTCTTTTTGACCTTTATGAAGCTGCGTTGTGAGGAATTCTCTTTGTCCCACAAATTTTATTTCCATTGTTATCTTCATTGTCTGGGTCCCCGTTTACTAGGCAGACTGGTTGCTGGGTTTGGGGTACAATAATCAACCCTACCTCAGCCCTTAGACTTCAGTCAACTCAGCATTGGTGTTCACCCCACAGTGTCTGGCCACTGATGCAGAGGAACCCAGAAATGCCTGGCAGGGCTTGGGCCAGGCACCAACTGCAAGAGACAAGGGCACACTACAGCGAGCAGACATCCATGAGTTTCCCAAGGCTTGAGAAGACAGTGGGAGGGAGCTGCGGGGGACAGGGGATTGGCGGTGGTGAGGCCCCCAGGACTCACTTTATTCCCAGTAGAGATCCAGAAGAGGAAGTTTCTGCAGAGAGCCCACCTAACTCTAACATAATAATCAAATGCCACACAAATTGTCTCGGAGAGCTGTTGGGCCTGAGGCCTGATCTGTTTGTTTGTTATCCTGTATTGAGCTGTTCAAGAATGATAAGGACTGTGGCAAGGTGATTCTGTGGCAAACCATTACTATTTTATAGAGGCCTCTGCCTCAATAAAAAAGAGGCCTTATCTGCATGGGTACCACAAGTCCATTATGGGTGAGGTGATGCTGAGGAACTCACTGAAAAAGACAGTGAAACACCATCATTGAAGGCCAGAAGTCCAAAGAGCAATCTTCTGGGACTTCAACATTGATCCCGTCAATTTGGTGGCTCATCAGAATCTGTATGCCATGACTTGGGTGACATTCCTTTGGGTGAAGGATCCTTTCACTCCTAATGGAGAATCCAAGTTTACTTGGTATCAAAAGGGAACTAAGGGACATGTTACTGACAGAAGGAAATAATCAGGCTGTAAGAGTTATTTAGCGAAGTGGAATGGTTTTGTGCATATCTGGTATCTATCAACTTTCAACCAAGACATATTTCTGGAGAATATCCTCCAGGATATCCAGCCTAAGTCTACAGTGTAGGCTAACTCTTCTTTGAGTTAGAGTTAGCTTTGCTGCCACCTCTTCCTGCACTGGACTTTTTTTGTCACACCATCTGCTTAGAATGCTTTTCGAGAGCATATCTTGCTTCCACCTATTTCCTCTGTTTCCATAGTTGATTTGGTCCTGGAGCTATAACAGCATAGGAAACAGTATACTGTATATAACACAGGATACTCTTTGGAGCTTATAGGAAACAGTATACAGTATAGGACACTCTTTGGAGCTTAGGGCTATAGTGAACTTATGCTTGCTCACCCTCTAGATGGTGTTCCTAACAGTCTTTACTTCTGCACAGAGGGCTGGTGAACTGTGAGCTCTGTGTTTTGACCCTCCATTCATCAGATGCCATCCAGACAAAGTGGTGTTGAGACCGGACATGGCCTTTTGGCTAAAGTTAGTCTCAGCATTCCACATTAATCATGACTTGACATGATTGCTTATGTTCTTTCTAAATCTGGCTTGAGAAGGAGAAAAAACTCCACACTCATAGGATGTTAAGTGAGTCCTTTCCTTCTGTGTTCATAAGAACAGAATCATATTCATCTGTAAAAGATACATGTCCCACACAACCATCCTTCCTGCTGGCCTGACTTTAACTGTTAGATGTTTCTTTCAATGCTACATTTTGGACTTATGGGATGGTTCTCAAAGGGGCTGAGCATTCTTACTGCTTTAAAGGATGCAGTAAATGCTTGGTTTCCCTCACTCAAAAGCAAGGCTTTGCAGCTCCTGAGGCTGACTTTGTGCTTGTACAGAACTCTGTTATGTGTGAATATGGACATGACCACTCAAAGAACTGCAGTCTAGTTCAAGGTAAGCAACCTGTCCTTCCCTGCTTTTTAGCCGTTCCTCTTGGCGTTTATAATGCCTGATCCCAAATCTTAGCAGCAAATCTGTTTTAAGATTATCTGCAGTTGCCAGAATCATCTTTCTCCAGTCTGACAAAACTTCCGTCATGATGATGTTTACAGTTTATCAGTGGCTACTGCATTAGTGTCCTGAGCCTTAGCACGCAATCAGATCATACGGAAAGTCTTAGAGCACAATCCTAACCATGTATACTCAAAAGTAAGCCCCATTGTGTTCAGTTGGTCTTAATCCCAGGAAAGTTTCTTTAGGATTGCAGCCTAAGGGTGCAATCCTAACCATGTCTACTCAAAAGTAAGCCCCATTGTGTTTAATGGGTCATACTCCCAAGAAAGTGTCTTTAGGATTGCAGCCTAAGTCTCCAGTTTCTACCCCATCCCTGGTTAACCTCCTATGACTGCTAAACTAGGGAATGGTCACTGATGCTCCCAAGTGTGCTTGTCACTCACACACTGGATGTCGCATTGGAAGAGAAGGGTCCTACGTACATATGTAGAACACACAAAAAGGCCTGATCTGTTTGTTTGTTATCCTGTATATTTATTGAGCTGTTCAAGAATGATAAGGACTGTGGCAAGGTGATTCTGTGGCAAACCATTACTATTTCATAGAGGCAGAGAAACTTTGTTACTTTGGTAACAAAGTAGCTGTTACCAAAAAAAAAAGAACTTTTCGTTCTGCTCTGGATTGCTCTATGCATTTCCCATAGTGGCATATGGGAAATAAGTGCCACCATAAGTGGCACCATAACTACGTTGGTGTAAAAGATCCTGTAGTTATTCTGGATTGTAGCCTTAATTCCAAGCCTACCCAAACCAAAAATTTATTCAATACCTACTCTTACCTCCTTGGTTTCCAAATATTACTAGGTGGTTTATAAAACTGAAGGAAACTAGTGAAGATGTAGTTCTATTATTTGGCCACTGAATTATTTGTCATACTTTCTCATAGTGGAATGTGCTGGATTGTTTGCCTTGCCCAGGGCCACTGAGCTATTGTGCGTTGGATACTGTTCCATTAATTATACTGTTCCCTACATTCCTTTTTAACTTAGTGGCTGCATTTGTATTTGCATTAGAAATAAGTGACTGACAAATCTAGGCAGTCAGAAACAACATTGCATGACATTTTTTTATTTTGATAAAATACGTATTAGAGAAACTTGATGATACCTCTTTGTTTCAGTCAAAAAGTCCTATATTTTTCCATACAAGTATACATTGTGAAATCTATCATAAACTGGGGAAGAAATTAGTAAAAGGAAATGGTGGCACTAACCTGAAGGGGAAAATCATTAATTTTGATGTATTTCATTCAATTTTAAATGTAGAACTTTTGGGGGCATTGGTGAGTAGGAGCGGGGGAAAGCTTCAGACAACAATGGTTTCTATGCCTTTAAGTAAAAATATTATTTAAAAACACGCACTTTAAAACAAAACAAAACTTCCTTCTTGGTCCATTTTCTAAATAAAGGATATGAGTTGTATGTGGTGTTGTTGTTGTTTTTTTTTTCCTAAGCAAAGAGGACCCCCACGGCATATTTTTCTTTTCAAATGTGAAATGAGGTGGAAAATCCTCATTTCACGACAGGAAGGACAAATATTGACACAAAGTTAATATTTGTCAGAAGCCCTGGAAGCAACCTGAGTGTTTGAAAAGAAGTAAATTAAATAAAATAACAAATTCGATGCAAGTGGTTTTTTTTTTTGAATTTACAAAAAAAATTGATGTCTTTACCGCAAAAAGTAGCTAAAGTAAGTTGGCGTTCAAACATGCACGCACGCAGACAAAACCTTTCGTTTTCTCCTTCGTGGACACACAATGGACTTTTGTGTAACACATCCATATGCACGTCTCTGGACATTAATGTCATAATTCAAGAAGAACTTCGTGTTGATGCAAAAACACTGTCAAACATGCATGCATTTTGTTTTGATTTCTCCTGTTCCACATACCATTCTTCCTCCTTTTCACCTCACAGTTTCACCTGCTTCTTAGAATTTTGGACCTTTCCTGCCTTGCATGCGCACCTATTTCCCCCCTTTCTTTTTGTTTTGTGCACAAACAAATATAACCTGTTTTAATCTAATTTTATCCATTTAGAAGGAAGGCTTCTGGAATTTATCACTGTTATTGTTCATCTCCAATGTAAATAGCACATGTCACCTCAATATTCAGTGGTCAATCAGTATTTATTAAGCCCTGTCCATTCTGGCCTTTCCCTCTGAGGAAAGCCGCAGGGCAGATTAGCTGCTGCCCCTGACACGGTGTGTCACTTATCTATTTGTGTTGATTATGAGAGTCAGCTGTGAGCAGGCCTTTTTTTCTCCTTCTCCTCCCAGCCCCTCTTACAAGCACCCCTGCTTGGATTTTCATGAGGAAATAATCAGATTAAGCTTTCAGCGGTGAGTTCATATGGAGTTCTCTTTTCTCCTATGTGCTACTAACTGAATAAACGTGTTTTGTGGTAAATTGTAAATGACATTATGATTACCAAAGCCAGCATGGCTTTCATTTTAAAAGTGATCGAAATGGCTGGCCGCAGAAATTGTGACTGGCAGATAAGACCATTTGAAAGAACGGAGGAGGAAGGGTGGCGAGGAAGAGAGGAAAGGGCCAACCGAGGCACAAGCAACCTGCTTACAAAGGTTTCTAGGACTGATAACGGAAATTCCAACCCTGACCCCCAAAAAATATATCTGAGCAGGGCTTTCTCAAGAACGAAGACATGCAAAACAGAAGTGTCACCGAATGAGTGACTCAGCTGTTTGCATGTGATCAGAGCAGGAAATTTAGCAGCAGGACTATAAAGAGACATTTACCTACTCAGGATAGATTTTTTGTTTTTCTATTTTCCCTTCCAAACAGCACCACCCGAATCCAAAAACACTGCCTTGTTGTCATTGAGATTATACTGTATATAGCATATACAAAATGTAATAGGATTGTTGTGATTCTTGTTAGGAAGAATTTCAAATAGAATTGCCTATTGGCTTGTTGTTTGTGTGCATGTCCCCTTTTCTTTTTTACCCATGCTTTAGTTTTGGAGCTGGTTGTCAGATGAGGAGGATTTTTTGGTTTTGTTTTTATAGAGACTCAAGAAAGGGATTTATTATTTTCCTTTGTTGCAAGTCCCCATTTATTTAGTTTCATTTTCCCGCTACGTATTGTGCATACACCTGCAACTGAAAACGTTGGTGAGTGCATGTAATGTGTATGCAAAATTTCCAACCTACTTTAGGTGGCTGGAGAGAAGAGACAGTAGAATCAGAAGGACTGGGAGAACAGCAAGGATTCCACAGAAATGGAGGCCAACAAATTATTCCCCTTGCTGGCAGAACTGAAGGAGGCTTCAATATTTTGGTTTCACTCTCCCTAACTAACACCTGAGGCAGGCTACCCTACCCCATGATGCCCCTCCTGGAGGGAAGACCACATTCAACCCACTGCCAGTAAGGCTGAAGTTGTAATAGCAGAAGCAAATAGAAAAGGACTAGACCGACGATACCATGTTAATTTATAATCAGTACTACCAGGCTATTTTATAATTCAGTCCTTGGTATCCATTATCCCATCCGTTCTTTTCAGTGCTTCTTGAAAGTTTTTGCAGTTGATCCAGTCCATTGGATACATTGAAAAGTTTTATACCCATAAGTAGTCTTTTTAAAACAAAGAAATAGAAAATTGATAATTTTTATTAATTGATAATTAATTGATAACTTATAATTAATTTAAAAAATTGATAATTTTAAATAAAACTGTAAAAATACTTTATATTTTCTGCTCAGCAAGTGAGAAAGGTCCTGAGGGTGCATGTCACACACACCTCTTTCCAGTTCTTACCTGCAAAATCATGCAAGGAGTACTCCATCTAAACCACCCCCATGTTTATCTACATACTACATAAATATATCATTTAAATTGTATGTGAAAAATAGTTCTGATGATGAATAGTTCTTGATTGTGGGAAGTGGAATGTCTTATTGAACCCAACATGTGTCATATTTACTCAGGATCACTTAATAATTTAGGTGTAATTAATCTGTGTTGATCATGACTATTAACTCTTACTTAAGAAGAAGGAAATACCATTCAGGATCAAACCAAGATCCACCTATTGCAACATCTTTGCAAGAATCTTAGTACCCAGCAAGCAGTGGGTGCTTTACTTTTTTTTTCTTAGACTTTTTGTTAACACACATATCAGGGAATATTCAGCACAATCCTAACCATGTCTACTCCGATGTAAGCCCCATTGTTTTCAATGGGTCTTACTCCCAGGAAAGTGTCTTTAGGATTGCTTTCATTGTCTTATACAATATTAATTTTCACAACTTATTTGACTTTCATCCTATTTCATATAATTTGAATCATTAACATGAGGAAGGGGTCTAGAACCCCACGTTCTGTTGTAAATTTCAGCAACATGTTTTTAGACATTATTGCAAATTTGCAAATTCAAAAGTAGGCAAGGCTTATCACAGCGTTTCTCAAAGTTGGGGTCGGGACCCCTTTTGGGGTCGCCTAGAGGTTTCCTGGGGGTCGCCTAAAGACCCCTGGTGCAGAGGGCTAGGTCAGGCTTGCCAGACCTCCGGATGTAGTTGCACACGCACTGGTGCTGACTGGCAGCCTCTGGGCCAAATCCTATGCATGCCTACTCTGAAATAAATCCCATTATAGTCAGGGGGCCCTTACTCCCATGTAAATGTGGATAGGATTGCAGCCTCAGGACCCAATCCTCTGCCCAATCCTCTGAAATAAATCCCATTGTGTTCAATGTGTGCATAGAACACACATTTCATTTGTAACAATGAAAATACATCCTGCATATTGGATATTTACATTATGATTCATAACAGTAGCAAAATTACAGTTATAAAGTAGCAATGAAAATAATTATATGGTTGGGGGTCCCCACAACAAGAGGAACTTATAAAGGGGTCACGGCGTTAGGAAGATTGAGAACCACTGGCTTATCAATCACCTTGAATAATCAGTTGGAACTCTGCATATAAGTACCTGAGGGCACAGTCCAGAGTTAGGACAGTGAGGAGTGCCCCAACTGGGCTGCCCCAACGATTCTGTATCCAGAGCAGAAAATTATGCTGCATCCAGACAGTCAGGAAGACTGGGCCATCCTCACTGCTCCAGAGCATGCTCAGTAGGCACCAAGTCAGTGACACCTGGGGAGGGCTTACTCCTGAGGAAACCCCCCTCAGATCACATTGAACAAGGAACAGCTGTGATTCCTGCCTTATAAGGAATCTCTGATGAGTTTGCCAGGACAGTCTCCAGTGAATACAAGGGGCTTCTTGGCGTCGCCTACTGTATCCCCAGATTAGTGGGCTGCCGTAGTTGTTCCATATCTTGAGGTAGAGAAGCAGGGATTGCATCTAAGCTGGCCAAGAACTCATATTTTTGGTCAACACGGCCATTCTTAATCTGCCTTACCATGGACCCCTATGGGTCTACTCATTGTTATACCTGCTCCTCAGTCAGTATAAATCTCTGGAACTGGAAGAGGGCATTTCTGCCCTGGAAACAGGCTCTGGATACAAAGTCAGTGCTCTGCCCCAGGCAATGCTAAACATGCCCTCAACATGCCTCTCCTGAACTGCCTAGGCTGCCCCAGTTAGGGCAGAGCAGATCCACCTCTCTTAGGGCACCCTATGTTGCCTTGCTCTGCCCTAAGCCTCTTCCAGAGTAACTGGGGTGGAGCATCTTGCAGTTGGGTCAGCCCAGTGATAGATAAGGGTTAGCCCAAGTGTCCTTCTGGACTGTGCCCATAAATAAATAAGTCTGTGCTTATAGTTTATTATTTATTTAACAGGTATCTATAGGGAAGACAGAGACTGCATCTACAGACCTTCAGCAAATGGATATTTTTGTAAGGAAACAAGCCATACAATGGTGACTTTGGAAACATTAGATACAGATTCAAGTCACAGGAAACACTTTCCACCAGTATTGGTGACCAGCAGTTTTGTTGATACTTTCAGCGATTCTGTTTCAAAGACATCTTGCTGTGCCTCATCAGTACTTTACTCTGTATTGCCATCCAACAAGCTCTCAAAGATTTGTTTTGCAGGTCCAGTGCCCTGGTCATTAAGACTCTACCCTAATAGTGGTCACAATACTACCAGAATCCTCTTAGGTATTTTCTATGATAACCCACGAAGCTTTCACGTTTTGGTTAAAGGGAACTATATTTCACCATCCTTGTCTTTCTCCAAATCTGCCTTGGAAAACACCACAGCAGGAACAAATTACTTCAGCTTCCAGGAGAACCTTCTATATGTTGCTATTCACTGGGATGAGCCTGTTGAAATATATACATATAATTCTCTCCATGTTGCTTTCATCAAAGAAGGGATCAGTGGAGAAGAGACTCGGGCATTGGTTATTCAAAGATTAGCTGATTTTTTACGGATTGGGCATGACCAAATCAGAATAGTGCACAACTCATCTGGATGTGAGAGCTCATTAAAGGTTATTGCAGACAACGCTACAAAGAGGAAATATCAGTGTCCCTTGACAAAGTCATGCTTGTT
The DNA here is from genome assembly GCA_030015325.1 of Cryptoblepharus egeriae. Lineage (NCBI taxonomy): Eukaryota > Metazoa > Chordata > Lepidosauria > Squamata > Scincidae > Cryptoblepharus > Cryptoblepharus egeriae. The sequence goes on from JAREYC010000001.1 coordinate 118,046,898, forward strand.
TGCTCATCAGTCAGTAACCTCTGAGGACTTGCAGCCATACCACTCAGTGATGGTTTCAAGAATATTAATCATGGAAATCAGTGATCCACCATACTTTCTAAGATATAAGCGTGTTTCCTCATTTTCAAGTGACAGATTAAACAGTTTAGCTGACACACTTATCAATGCCCATCAGGTTGGTGAACTTCAGCGAGTCCTCAAATTGCCAATTGACACTTTATTAGTGACAGTTTCCGCCAACTCAGTTCCAACAGAAGAAAATTTTAAGTACCGGTAAGTACATGTATTGCTTGTATACATTTTTAGAATAATATAATTATCATGACAAACTTGTAGTGTTTATGCATTCATAGTGAAACAAAGTACTGAACTATTTCAAGAAGGGAAGTCATGTATTCTGTGGTACAATGGGATTAGCAATGGTAGAGGTGTGTGTGGGTGTGTGTGTGTGTGTACACATACACACACATATGCACATATGTGTGTAAACATAAACATGAAGTATATTTAAGGAAGGTTTGAAAAGTCTCTCCAGCTGTTCTGTGTCTCTTCCAGAGAGCAATAACAATATATTTTACACATCTTTGTTTCACCTATTGCCTTGAAAATTTCTACTGAAATTTGATTTGGGTGCATATTGTGGTAGTCCCAGAATTTCTAGTAGTAAACTGATGCTTCTTAGGAGTGCGTTGTCTCATTTCCAGATTTTGGGAACTGTACATGTGCTCAGCACTCTGACAGAGGCACATTCTACATCAATACTAGGCCAGTGTGTCTGCATGTTTTGTATTTGTGGCAGACCTGCCTCTTAAGCCCTCAAGCCGCATATTTTTTGTCTCAAGTTGAACCAGATTGTAGAAGAATCATTGTGTATGCAGATGAATTCACCCTTGGAAAGTATACTCTTGAACACTCTTCTGGGATTTCCATTTTGTGCCTATTTCAATTTAAACATTTCTAAATTTTAGCTAATTAATATTGACTTAATAACCCCAATTATTTCAAATTTGCCCATTCTGTTGTAACCTAATAAATTCAACTGTATAGTTCACAAGAGTTAATATCATTCAGTATTTGCGGTATCTGTTATTGGTTTAGGAACAACTATTTTATGCATGTTAAGTTTTTTATTATTATTATAGTCACTTGAGGTGGGCTAATTTTAAGTGGTTCAACACATATCAATAGTGCAATAAAAAGTCGATTCTGAAAATCTTCAAAATGCAATACTATTGTATTTGCAATACTGTTGCAATACTATTGTATAGTACATTGTACAATGCAATGTACTATTGTATTGTGATACAACTTTCCAGTAATTTGTTATTTAGCACACTGAAAATCTACTGGAAAAGTCAACTTGAATTAACTTCAGCATGTATTGGGTCTAAGGAAAATGGAATTGTCTCTTACCCTTTCTTCACTATTAAAGGAGAACAGAAGTCAACATGAAATTCCTACATAGAGGGAAACAGGACCAGAATGCTGAAGTTTTCCTCATTTAGTTTTTCCACTGTCCATGGCTTAATATAGATGTAACAAATTAACATGCTTCATTAGTAGACAACTCAGTGTGTGGAGGGTTAAATGTTTTGGCTGCTGGGCACTTGGACATATTTTTTCACTCTCTCTTTAGCTGGAGGACCTTGTACCCACAGGCCACAGTCACATTATCAGCTAGAAATTGGATAACAACAGCAGAATGACAAATCCAGGTTGCTTGCAATAAGGTGCTAATCCCTTTGCTTTAATATCGAAGCAGCATGTAATGATGTTTGGACATCACTCCAGTTTACTGACGACCCCACTGGGGCCTGCAATAGAACTGTACAAACCCCCTAACAAGGTGTCAGGTGACTGCCGTCGTCAAAGCAACGGACATTGCAATCTAATCTTCCTTCCATCCCTTCCAGCTCCCAATAAGGCCCGGGTTATGGAAGTGGCCCATCGATGCTGGGTAACTGGAATCAATTAACGTTAATTCGTGCAATGCTATGATGTATTGTGATCACTTTCATTTCGGAGAAGGGGGAAGGAATTGCTATAATTCACCTAAAATGAGATTGTCTATGGTGCTGAGGTATTAATTGGGTGTCCATATTAAATGGGAAAGGAGCACAGCAGTGAAGGAAAAGTGGATGAGTGACTCTCTTGGCTGCTATTGACCTATCAGAAGAAGACAGTGCCCTTTTCCTTTGCTTTTATCTATTACAGTTTTCCCTATTGCGTGTCAAGTTGATGTATTATAAAAAATTCATTTGGTGACCTTTCACCCCCTTTGCAGATTAAACAATTTCACCAGGATGGCATCATTAAGAGGGCCTTGCATTTAATGATGATTTCTCTAAAAGGCCACGGAGATTCGATTTTAAGCTAACAGATTTATTGCACTATTATAACATATCGTAAAAAACTCCACCACCTACGGTCTAGTTTTAGGATAGAAGCTATTTAAGAGTTTATGCGGAGCTTAAAGTGGTATTACCTTGGGATATGCTGCTGTAGCCAATCAGCCAGGACCTGTCCTGTGGCACAATCCTGTTTACTTGTGACCAGCTATGTTGCTCAGGTGCTAAACCTGAGAAATGCATTAGAGGACATTCATGCTTCAGTGCTTAACAACTGGCAGCTACTTTGGCAAGGAAAGGGTCACATCATTGTAGTTCTAAATATAAGCTGTGGTTTTCTTTATCTGAAAAATGTATCTGGCTTAAACTTAATGCAGGAGTTTCAGGAAGAATCATCTGGCTGTTATGAGAAGTTATAGGGTGTTCACTGAAATGCTGAAAAGTTGAGGTCCTGAAAAATAGAATTTTCTATAGAAATTTGGAGCTTTGGAAACTTTGGGAGTTGCTCCTGGAAATGTCCAAGTAATGTCAAAGCAAAATTGCAATTGCCATCCGCAAATTTCCTTCAACCTTTGGGGTGAGAGTTGAGGAGACGAATGCATTTGGCCTGGATTCTTGTACCAACATGGAAGATCAACTTGTGCCAAAGAGACAGGCTGTAGGATTCTAACAAGTCAATTCAATTCAAACAAGGATTCCCAACAATAACCAATTGTTGGAAAACACTTTTCCAATAAACATTTGGTTAGGAGAAAGCGGTATTTTACAGTGGAAAAGCATTCCATGTGATATGAGTTGACCAGGTTTAATAAAACAATAAAAACAAGTTAAGCATCTGAAATCTGTTTTGAGTCGACTGTCCTCTTCTCCGAGGAACAGTGTTGGCAGGCTTTTGCACTGAAGCTTGAAAAAACTTCTCTTTCATGTAACAGAAAGATGATCTATCACTTCCACATGTGGGGTGAAGAGGTACAGTTGTTCTCCCTTTGCTATGTATAAGAGGGCCCCACAGGACTGCATTTTTCAGTCCATTTTTCAGTCAGGTTTTTTCAACTGGTGTGCCGCGGCACACTGGTGTGCCACCAGAGGGCAACAGGTGTGCCGTGGGAGTCTGGACATACTTGAGAGGTATTAGGAGAAGCAGCAGCTTTGAGCCTGGCCCCAGCAGCAGTTGTCAGCAGCTCCTCCATGGAGTTTCCATGGAGCCTGGAGGAGTGAGGAGCCTAGGAAGCTGATGTGGTGCCACCCCACGTTGCTTCTCCCACGCTGTCCTCTGTCCCCACAGGCTGGAGAAGCTGCATTCCTGGGGTATAATGGGGTGATCCCTGAGGAGACAGGTGCCTCCACCTCAAAAGGGGTCTCCCAAGTTCAGCACAGGTACAAGCCATGGGGGTGAGGGCAACAGCCTGGATTGTAAATCATCACCAGTGTTGCTGGGCTGTGACTAATCCTATCCACATTTTTCTGGAAGGAAGCCCCATTGACTATAATGGGCATTACTTCTGAGTAGACATGCCTCGGATTGGGCTATGAGGTTGCCTTCTTATCCACACTTTCCTGGGAGGAAACTCCATTGACTCTAATGGGCGACTGCTGTTTATAGAAAGGCACAGGATTGAGCTCTGAGGCTGCAATCCTTGTCACATTTTCCTGAGAGTAAGCCTATTAACTATAATGGGGCTAACTTCTGAGGAGACATGCATAGCCTGGGCTCCCGCCCCATAGCCTCCCACCCCAGATGAATCCTGCAGAAGTTTGAATTGTGTCTTCTCACCCTCATGAAGGTGACCATATGCCCCCCTTTCCCAGGACTTGTCCTGGATTTCAGCCTTGTGCCCTAGAAAAAATACTTCAATGTCCTCCGTCCAATAATTCATTAAATTATATGTAACAAATTATATCTAATTGGTTTTAAATGTAATAATAAGTAATGCAGTGTTTAAATTAACCACATGAAAGCAATTTATAATGTATTTTTTTGCTTTTATTTTGTCATGGCCTACATTTAGGGGGCTTGTACTCATTTTTTATTATGACATATGGTCACCCTTACCCCCACATGCTTAGGATTGTGCTCTAAATAATTTAAATGTACTTATTATAATAAATCAATTTAAAAAACAAACAAACCTGGTGGTGTGCCTCAACCCTTTCAGTGACTTTGGAGGTGTGCCCTGAGATGACAAAGGTTGAAAATCCCTGTTCTGGGCGGTGTGAACAACCCTATCCTTAAAGGAACTGCCAAGCAAGACTACTTACCTCTTTATACTTTTCAGCAGGAAATAGCATTCAGGCTATTCCCAATCTGTGGATGACTTGTAGATATAAAAGCTGTTCCAGGGCTCCTTGTAGATATAAAAGCTGTTGATACAGGAGAACCCTATCTCCACAGCCCTCCTTGTCTGTGCCCATTGACATGTTTAGATGCTTATTGGGGTGAATTGCTCCTTTTTGCAGGACACTACAAGCATGCAAATTTCTAGAGTGTGCAGGCAGGCTACAGGCAGCTGAATGCTTGAAGGGTCTAGAATAGATTAGGAGTGTCCGAAAGGCCACATCATCTCTCATCGTCTCTCAGAGGGAGTGCGGCAGTGAAAAATATGTTCGGGACTAGAAAAACGTGTTGGGAGCCAGAAACATGAGTTACATTTCAAATTTGAATAAATTTACATAAATGTACAGTGTTTTGTTTTCTTGGTTAATATGAAATTCTCTCTCTAAGCAAAGTCAATGTGGTACAGTGGTCAGAGTGCTCTTGGATCAAGAAGACCCAAGTCTCAATACTTGCTTCGGCTATGAGAACTGAACAGGGACAACCTTGGGTTAGCCATCAGCCTAACCACTCAGGATGGTTGTGAGGAGAAAAGGAAGGAGAGGATCCAAAGACACTGCTCTACTTGGAGAATGGTGGCAAATAAATAATGCTTTGGACTTTTGCTGTTGCACAGAAAAAGGATAAAATTATTTTAAATAAATAAAGCAATAAAACAAGCACTTGTTCTCTGACCTGAATGTGGGAAAATGTAATGAATGCATGTTAATTTCCATCATGCTTAAATTGTTATATCGGTCTTCAGCTCCAAAACGTATGTGGTCATGGAAGGGATCATAGACTCTTTAAAAGCATTAGTACTGTGACACCATAAAGACGAATTAGCTCTACTGGAGGAGAAGCTTTGGTGTCTGTAAGTTTATAGTCTTACAATAAACCCACTTCTTCAGGAGTATAAAGTTTTACTTTCACTTGGCAAATATATTGCTATATAATACATGGATATAAGGGGAGGAGAAATCACATTATTTTTATTCCCATGTATTTATCTGCCACTTGAAGACAACAGTTCATACTTCTGATGAAGGGGCAGGGATGGTCCATGACATCTTAATACGTTATGTATAATGCAGTCATAACCTAGGCTAGCACAACTCATCAGTCTTATGGTGATATGGGGAAGCAAGCGCATCTCTGTGCAGTGGCTAACCCTCCCTTAGGAGTGGCACAGGAGTGTCTTACAGCATTTTTTTGAAACCTCCAGGTCAGCGCTGGACTTGTGCTGGGGCTTTGTCCAGCCTAACTGGAGCTTAGGATTGCAGCTTTAGATTTATGAAATAAATATTATGATGGCAATAAATCTTGCTGATTGAAATGGTTGACCCCAGTTGTGTATTGTCTTTTGTATACTGTATGGGAGGTCAAGAGTTATCACTATAAAGTAACCATTTAGGTGAACTAGATCAAGCAGTTTCATCTTTGCAGCAGTGGTCTGTATCAGTGATCAAACCTGTACAATACCTTGCGGGGTCTGAACAGTTTTAGGCTCAAACCAGTTTTTCAGGGGGAGCTCTCAGTTACACTACAGTTATATCTTAAATTTTTTCTGTGTGTTTTTCCCAGTATTGTATTGCAAACAATAAATACTGTAATTATGTTATTAGAAGAGATCTGTTGCACCCAACTGTTCTTATATATCCAATATATTAAGAATCACTTGTGGAATGGCCACATGAAGCATTATTTGCTTACTTTCTCTGGAGTTTGGAGCAAAGGGCAGTTTTTGTTTCTCAATTAATCTCAGTGCATAATTGTAGGCTTTAGGAGAAAACAAAACAGAACAGCTATTTCCTCAGTGACTGCAAGGGTTCCTGTCCTGAGATCCACATTTCTAGCTTTGCCAATGCAATGAAACTTATGAGTCCCTTCCTTTTGACAGCAGCAGCTTGGGCTGTATGATTAAATTCATCCATGTAGCAGCATGTGCATAATACCTAACTGAACCACCCCCAAGAATCAAGGTTACAACAAGCTATTTGCAGCACTTGCCTTTTGGTTGTTCTTCCCAGTGTGGACAACAGACTTTGGCGCAATCCAGAGTAACTACGGGGAGTCCTTGCTCTGGTGTAAGAACAATTTACTCTGGATTGGATATGAATTTCCCATAGGTTTTCACTAGGTGGTGCAGTAACTACGGGTACACGTAATGTCTCTTACGTGCTCCCATAATTACTCTGGATTGTAGGGTTTGTTTTGCCATGTGGGCCTGGCTGAATCAATATATCGTAAGGGCTCTCACTCCTGTGAAATGGAAAGGGTATTATTTGCATTGTGTGCTTACCTGCTTCTCATGCACAGGAAAGCCTTACTATGCTACATTTCTCACAAGTAGTGGTAAGTATATAAGAATAGTCCGCCTGCTTACATGGTGATAATTCTTATAGGGGCCAATCTTGTATCCCTGTCAACCAAGTTTCGTGAAGACTTGGTTAGGATACAGATACAGATCAAATGTATTAGGCAATAATATGCTGCTATTAGTTTTGAAATTAGCTCCTTTGTGGATTAGGTCTCTTTTTTCTTTTCCTCCCCTGTGTTATTTGTCAAAGCAAAAAGCTTTGCAAACAAAGAGTACAGTAGAGACTTTGAAATGCAAAGAAACCTGCTGAAGAAATTGAGTTAAACCAAAGCCAATTGGTTCTCAATAAATCCATTGTTTGTAAACACCTTAAAGCAAACACCGAGAGAGCTGAATAAATAGTTTTCATACTTTTCATTTTGAGGCAATATCAAACCCCAAGTCACCACTCTGCGGCATGGATTAGAAGAATCTATAAGAGAGGGATTGCATAAATGAAAAGAAGCTTTGAGCAGGAAGTGAGATAGGAAGGTCTCAAAATGAAGTGTCTTTAAAGTTTGTTTTTTAAAAAATTCCAGTGCAGAGGGCTGGAACCAGGATATTTTCCTCTTGGAATGCTGACTTACTAATAGGATAGCTTCCTGTACATTCAAATTAAAAAGTTAATGGATGACCTAAAATGACTGGATGCACTGCACATAGTGATGATGGAGGCCTTAAGAGTATGCCCAACAATTGCTACTTCCTGCAGAGGAATTTGCTAATTTAATTCATTATATGTACTATTTATTTTTAAGATTGTAGGAACTGGTAGATTCCAGAAAGGAAGTTGCATGGATATTGACTGACATTCTCTCTCTAAGGTCCTTGATGATTGTGCCTGGTAGCTTTTAAAGTCTTTTGTTACCTTTAATGATGGTTCCCTGTTCTCTCCTCATTTTCCATGTAAAAGGAATGAAAGTAGGTTGGTGCCAGGATGGGGCTTGTATGTCAGACCTTATAACATCTCTGTCCAGATTCAGCCCTCTGATGGAGAGATGAAGAGCCCACTTCCACGGCAGCCACGTATTGTTTTTCTGGATAAGCAGGTATGGAATTGTGATAGGTAAGTTTGGGTCTAGAATTTAGAAAGTTACACAGTACCCAAATTTGATGATTTAGGGAATCCTAGCTCTCACTTAGGTTGGCACAGATTCCTTGCATAAAGTGGGAATGGGGCAGGCATTCTGGGGCAGAGAGAGGGTAAAGCAAGGAAAACAAGGCTCAGATCCAGCAGTTAAGCCAAAACCAAATCTTGCCTCTGGCAGCTCCCAGCTGTACAGACTTAGGCCACCTCCAAAAGTAGACAAACATCTGCTTTCCAACAGTAGTACAGCAGCAGTCCCAACCCTTGTGCAGGATTCAGCAGAGGCAAACCAACCTGTCTGATCCAGCAAAAGTTAGGCTTGTGCTGTTAGGATTGTGAGTTAAGACTGATATTTTAAAAAGGAAGTCATAAAATGATGCCTCTACAATGGTAAAAACCAAAGGTTTCTGAAAAAGAAAAAAGGGCATTTCCAATAAAATGTCGAAGATTATAATCCTTTGTGAACCACTTGCATTGGTTTAAATGCATGTTATAAAAATAATGTCACAAAGGATTGCAGCTCCATTTTTTGTATCATATAGATTTAGCAAATGTTAACTCAGAATTTGCCTGATATTGTAGTGTGAAACAGGAAGGAAGGGATGAGGAAAAATGGCAGGCAAGCTGACGGCCATTTTAGTATGTGAACCTGGTAGCTGTCAGAACAGAGAGATCTGTTTCATTTTTAAAAAGAAAGGGAGATAGTGAATTGATCCAATATTAATTGACGAGCTGCTTATGAAGCTGAGCAGCATGAATTGATACACTTGGTGAAAGTATTTTTTTAAGAAACAGATGGATTGTGACAGAGAGTATAAGGAAATTGCTTAAAGCTGGGGCTCTTCTGAATAGCTGCCCAACTAAATCATTGATGTATTGCCCTAATATTCATTTAATATTAATCTGTCTGTCTGTCAGTCTGAACTTACATTTTGTTTCCACAGTACTGAATCAATAAATCTTGCAGATGCCACCACAAACAAAAAGAATTGACAGCAGTTTTTGTGTCTCTTTTTTCTCTACAGAGCCACAGGGTTGAGGCGTTAGGCTTTCCTTCCAAACCATGGGTTGTGACAACATACCTCACAGGCAATCCAGATGCTGTGTTAAAAGGTTTGAACACATTTTCTTAATGAGATATGTGGGTCCCATATGGGATGCATGATGAGATGCATCTTGGAAGAACTAAGCCAATGCACAAAGTTAAAGGAGCCATGAGTCATGTGGGAGAACATCAGAGAACTGCAGCCCCATCTAAATTAAATTCCCCTGTTAAAAAATAGTTGCCAATCTAGTGTTCTGTCTACTAATTTGGATACGGGGAGCCACTCTAAATGCAGAGAAAGAGTGAAAAAATATTGTTTTGGTAGAAGATCATGGCCTGTAAGGTCAGCATCACGTTGGAGCTAAAGTGATAGAGCCAAACTACACCTTCCAAACAGCATGTGACAGTTCTAGAATACAGATGAGGATTGTCATGATCAAATGCTTTCCTATGTCAGAAATGCCACCTGTCCATGAAACTCCCTTACAAAAAAAAAAAACCCCTGCTCACTTCTCTAATGGGTTAGTTTTCTATGTACCAGAAGTATTGTTTTGGTTTTTTCAGTGTGGGTTTTTTCAGTTTTCAGTATCAGTTACCATTACAGTCTCAAGAATATTTTTTTTAAATGAGAGGATTTAATCTTATGCACATTTACCTTGGAATGAACCCCACTGAAGTTCCCTGGGGATCCAAGTATTGAAAGCTAAGTTAAAATACTAGCTGAACCCTGGACTTCCTTGTTTATCATGGATAAATCATTATTCTTTACAACCTGTTTCCCATTTGTGAAATGGGTCTATAGAGCCCATCTCACAGATCTGTTGTGAGGATAAGTAAGATATAAAATTATAAAGTTCTTTGTGTACCAATTAATGATGTGTATTACATATTATATCATCAAGTGAATCAGAAATGCATAGATAGGAGTCACCTGAGAATTGAAGTAACTGCAAGTAGGAGTTTTGGTTAATAAGCAAAATTAAGTAGTCTTAGCTGTATTGACACATTAAACTCTCCTCAAAGAAATAAACAAGTTCTGAAAAGGAAGAGAATTTGAATAATAGAGAAATGACCTCAGAGACTTCTGTTTGAGAAGACCATCTGAAACACTAAAGTGGGTGTCACCTCTAATACTACTTATAGGACTGTCTAAGGATTTGTGAATTAATGTACTACAGAATTTGAAGTATTGTTGTTTCTTTTGTAATTGTGGCCATTTAAACTCTCAGGCAGGTCGTAAGCACCCTACCTGTGCTTACTGAACTATTGAAAATAGTGGAATAAATAAACAACATTAAAAGTAATGTGAGGGGTTTCCCACTGTGTGCCAATTTGAAATTGCAGTGGGGCTTTGCACGTATGAGCCTTGATCATGCAAAATATATCTTTCCAGGGGTTGTAATGGCTCACTCAGGTAGGCATGGTTGGTTGAGGATAGAGAAAAGAAATTCACTGTGCAAACGACTTTCAATTATGGACCTAATGACCCTGATGCTTTCCCCCCCTCCGAGGTCTTTTAAGCTGTGAATATAATGGACTCAGTGCTGCGACTGACATTAACCTGGGCAGTTGCTCTGCTGGTTTAAATTGGCATAGCTCCAAGGAAGCCAATGAGGTAATTCTGATTTACATGCTGGTCGATGACTTCAGCTGTAATGCTTATTTCACAAGGTGGACATTTGTCTACTGTTAAATAATGTTAACCACCTGAGTAGTTCAACATGGCTTGGAAAACACCAAAACGTTCAAAAATGAAATGATGTATGAAAGATGGAATTATGTAATAACATTCAAAAATAAAATGAAGTAATTAGATCTCCTTATTCTCATTTTGCTCCACCCTTCATTGTAAAGCTGCTGTTGTCGTTTCAATTAAAAACTAGTCTTGTGAGTTGTGGAACAACTTGTACTTTTCCCTTTGACCTCAAATTAATTAAGCCACAAGAAAAACAGGAGGGAAAGAGTGAAAGAGGCAAAGTAATGAAAGAGGACATAAGCTTGAATAAAGGACAGTCACACCAAACAGAAAAAGCATGTTTGTATTCTAAAAGAAACATGTATCAAATTAATAGTCAATAAACTCCAGGAATGAGCAGAGTGTTCTCTGCAGATGTTCGCTGCGTAATCGTTTGCTGCATTTATTCCTTTGACAAACGTCCTTATTGTGATTGTTGTTAGCGGCGTTTAAGGAAAATGGGTCTGTCTTGTGTACTGAGGCTGCTTCGTCTGACAGCAGCCAAACTGCCTCTTGGAAAGTAGTTTTGTTCCAAATTAGCTTGCTCCAGCGTTAAATACCAGCTTGCTTCAGAGATCTTTGTGACGAGCCTCATATATATCCAGAATATTCTGGGATTTGAAGCATATGTGCCAGAAAGCTGAGATAGTCTCCTTTAAAACAGTACAGTATGTTATTCTGGGCTTCATCCTAGATTTGGAGTGGCAATTACAAACTCCTCCAATGCCATTGATAGGATCTTCTGGAAATCAAGCATTATTATTGCCTGCAAATTATCTGGGTAGTCAAAGAACTTGGATGCTCCAGTGGTGAATACCTGAAAGCAGTTTAATGCATGAGTGGGCCTGAACCCTTTCTAGCTGGCAAGGGTAGGGAACGGGGACAGGGTGAGGGGGAGATGGACATGCATAGAAATAGCTATATGATTTTCTTGGAAAGCATTGGATTTAAATAGTAGCATGTGAAGGTCACTTGGCTCCCAGTGCCCATAAAATTTTTTGCACCCGGATACCAAAATTATTAAATAATAAAATTATCATCATAATTATTGTTTTCATATAAGCTATTCCCCAACAGATTAAAGCATCTGCCAACACATTTCCCACAAAATTTCAACACAAAAGCAGCAAAAACAGTTTAGCTTTTACTGGAGGAAAATGCACTCTGCACACACTTGGAAACAACTCCATTGTTGCATCCAGATCATACTTCTTCAACCACAACATACTTCTTCCCCTCCACATTAGCAGCCCCCCCACCAACACATATCCAACAGCGTTTGTTCTTCTTTCTTCCCCCCACCCCAGATCTGCTTTATAATCATCATATTGAGCACAGGCAGCCTGAGTGACTATCCTAACAATCCTAACCATGTCTACTCAAAAGTAAGCCCCATTGTGTCCAATGGGTCTTACTCCCAAGGCTAAGGCTACAATCCTAAAGACACTTTCCTGGGAGTAGGCCCCAGTGAATTCAATAGGACTTACTTCTGAGTAGACATGCTTAGGATTGCACCGTTTAAGCAGCACAAAAGTGCTGTCACTGCAGCACATGATTTGCCCCAAAGGGTATAGCAGTCACTAGAGGAAGGTGCACTCTGCACACACTCAGAGGCAGCTCCGTTTTAATGCAGTGCTACTCTAGCCATTCCACAGTTCAGAGAACACCAAAACGATTGCTGGCTGGTTGCTCCCTATCTTTCTGGGATTCTCTGCATGTCTGTTCAGAAGTATGTTTGTAGAATAGATGTCTCATGAGGCAGCTGCCCTGAAACAGTCTGAAAGAAAAAGCTTATATAAAACGTATTGATACATAATATTAGAACTCAGTAATGACTTTTTAGGATCATTCTCTATGAGAAGTCAATAAGAACTTAGTATGTGGCAAATAATTACTCGTTTTAAATACAAATGATCTATGGGTGCAATCCAGAGTAACTACAGGGAGTCCTTGCTCTGGTGTAAGAACAATTTGCTCTGGATTGCAATGTGAATTTCCCTTAGCATTTCACTAGGTGGTGCAGTCACTACGGGTACACGTAATGTCTCTTACGTGCTCCCATAGTTACTCTGGATTGTAGGGTTAATCTAACAATTTAGACTATTTGTTTAACAATTCTGTGAATTTTTTTAAGCTATCTTAGATTTCCAAGGAAATCTTATTGCTTAGTAGAGGATTATAGAAAAGGGCACATAAGGTGACTTCTGATGTTGAGCAGCTTTTTTTAATACTAAAATATTGTTCTAACCATAGTGTACATATTCCATGATGGAAGTGACTGATTTACTAAAAAAATAAGTGTGTTTGTTTGTAATCTCTGGATTTTGTCTAGCATTTTAAGAAGTATGACATCCAGTCAGTACTTAACACCTGAACCAATATTTAGAAAATTGAAGATTCTTCTTTTCTCCCAGTGGTTGAGAACTTTGATATTCACTTATGGAAAGTTTATTCTTTCATCCTTTGACAGTGGGCCTAGGCCTACAGTAGTTTAGCAATCAAAGGATGAAAGAATAAGATGCAGATTTCTGTCTTTTACATGGTGATGGTTATTGAAGCAGTATTTCCAGGATAGAACTAGTCTTTAAATACAGAGCTGGAATCAGTGCTGGGCTCCAGCAGGCTCGCACCTACTGTATAGAACCAGTTGTTAATCAGAGATAGGATATATAAAGTTTAAAAATAGCCATCTGAAAGTGGCTGCCAGATGGGCAGAGAACAGGTTGTTAATTTTTTTGAATCCCATCACTGGCTGGAATAAATAGTAATGTTACCAGGACCTTCCCGAAAATTTCAAACTGCAGCACTCAAGACCCCAGCAAACAATGGGATGAGAGAGTAAGTGCAATCCTAACATCTAGTCAGGCTGGCCTAAGCCCCAGCACAAGTCCTGTGCTGGCCTGGGTTGTCACAGAAGTGCTGTAAATGCACTCTTGCTTCACTCCTGGGGGAGGGTTAGGCCAGTGCACAAATGTGCACTTGCCTCCCTACATCACCAAGGGAACGGGAAGATCAATGAGTTCTCCCGGCCTAGATTAGGATTGCACCATAAGTGACAATGGGTGCAATCCAGAGTAACTATGGGGAGTCCTTGCTCTGGCATAAGAACAATTTGCTCTAGTTTGCAATATGAATTTCCCATAGGTTTTCACTAGATGGTGCAGTAACTACGGGTACACGTAATGTCACTCACGTGCTCCTGTAGTTACTCTGGATTGCAGGGTATGTTTCAGTTGGCGGAGAGTTAGTGTTTACTCTGTCTTTCTGCTTCTTCCAAATCAATAGGTAGGAGGGTGAAGCAGGTCAGCAGTGTGTACTCAGCTTTGAAAGTGTAAGAAGAGAAAGAGGAAGTAATGCAAAGGCAGATAAAGAACAGAAAGAGTGTAGACTGTTCTGGGGCAGATGGTAAAGCATCCCTTCCAAAATCAAAACCAGATTACAGTCAGATCTACTATTCTGTGCAGGCTTGAACTTTTAAAAAAATGTAACTCTGTTCTGATCCACCTGAAATTGGGTTGCAATCCTCTTCTGGATCCCAAATCTATCTGTTGAAGAACTGTTATGGAAATATATGTTACCAACAGTGCTTTGGAAGAAGATGACAATTCCAGCAATCAACACATTTCTGTAACAGTTTGATTATTTTTCGGTTATAGCCAGCTCTATATCCAAAATACTAAGGACATCACACATCGTTAGGTAATTTTAAAAATGGAGTGGTACTAAGGATGGCTAATTACAGTTCCTTTTGGAGCTATGGAATGATTCAGGGCCAAAATATTTTAAAGCATGATCATTTCAGAAAACAATTATTGAGATGTATCCACCTCTGATAAGAAAGCAATGCTCAGATAAAGATTTTAAAATCATATAAAAACAAGATTTTCTATTAACTGTTATCTGAATAGGTCTTTCTGTCAGCTATTGACTGTTACCTGGGTAAGTCATTCTCTGGATGTAAGTCCCTTAGATTTCATTGGAACTCTTGAGTAATTGTGCTGAGGATTTTTTAAAGAAGGTTTGGTCTTGGTGAACTCAGTAGGAAGCAGTATATGCATAAATGCTATATATTATTCTTCAGGTGACAGAAGAGCAGAGGTCCACCATGGACAGGCTGACTTTCGGAATCTGGTTGTGTCCAGCTCCTGCTCAAACTGTTACCTTGTTTTCAAAGTTACTTCTCCACCAGGTAAGAATAATTCCCAAGTGAATGATCTGGCTCTTGATCTGGAAGTAGCTAACTAGGAAAGAGATATTTGATTACAGGAACCCCTGCTAACCAAGCAAGAGGCACTCTTTCAAGTAGGTGTTCCTCTTTTATTTAGCAGGGGGAGAGGAACCTGCCCTACACACCCCAGCAGTGTCTGTTCAAGTGGCTTCTGCTGGTGTTCTTTTTTCCATTTTAGGTTGTGATCCCTTTTGGGACAGGGAACCATTAGCTTTTAATTAGCTATTATTATTTTTCCATTTTCTTTGTAAACCGCTTTGTGAACTTGTTAGTTGAAAAGCGGTATATAAATACTGTAGATAGATATGAGAGAGAGAGAGAGAGAGAGAGAGAGAGAGAGAGAGAGGTAGGTAGGTAGGTAGGTAGATAGATAGATAGATAGATAGATAGATAGATAGATAGATAGATAGATAGATATTGACCCAGTGTTAAATGCAAATTCCATACCAGGGATTGTTAGGGAAAAGAACTATGGTAGGACTGCCACAATCTGATTTGGGAGGTGTCTGAGCACTCTTGACTGTCAAGTGAAGCTGCATGTTATTTGTGTGTTGTGCGTGTATCTATTGGCAGAGCAGTCTGCCTATTGTCAGTTATGAGAACCACTCTGTCAGCACACCAGTGGGGAGGCCAAAGAAGTGACACCTGGCACAGGTGATTTGCATTGAATGCTATCCCTTTCCTCGCCTCCCAACAAACTCTCTTTCTCTGCTTGGACTTACACCAGCTCAGTAGGTCCAAGGAGACCAAAGACGAGTGGCAGACTTATGAGAGGTAAATGAAGATATGTTTCCACCTCAAGCCTCCCTATCTGTCTCTCCACTGCAGGATGCAGTGCAAGTCTCAGCATTGGGAGGGGGGAGGATAGGATTGGGCATTTAGTAATCATAGATTAAAGGGAATTTTATTTTATTCATGGATTAAAGAGTGATAAGGGGTGCAATCCTAACCCATTTAGGCCAGCCTAATTCACCTGACCGATCTTCCGGAGGTACTGTGGGAAGGTCAGTACTGTGCTCTGTCTGTGCACTGACCTAACCCCCCTAGAAGTGGAGCAGAGATCAGTTATATAGAGCTATAAGGCACATTCCATGGCTGATATATCATGAACAAGCAAAAAAAAAAAATAAAAAGGTGAATAGAAAGTCCTTATTCAGTAGCAGTATATTTTTGAAAGTCTGTGGAAGGGCAAAGGTTGCTTTCAGAAGCATTGGGTTGTCAGAAGCATTGGGCTGTCAGAAATATTTAATGTTGGGCTAGAATGATGTACAATCTTTATATGATCCAGCAGGGATTGTCTTATGGACTTCTTAGTGAGCAGTATTAGATCCTTGGGATTCTCCTGCTTCATGGTGGTCTGTTTACAATTTCAGTACTTCATCATGGTACCATGTAGGAAGATTTTAATTTGTGTTCCTCTCAGCTTTGTATAATCCCTCTGAGAGTTGAAATTATGTGTCTTTCATTATTTTAGTAGTCTTATTTTGCATTTTTACTTTTCCAGACGCTGTCCTATCTGTCAAATCCAACTCTTTTACCGTTTACCCTGTTGTTGTGACAGAAAAGTCTGCCATAGCCTTCACTGCTGTGCTGGGTTCTATAACCTCTGTGCTTGTTTTGGGATGTGTTGTTATCTGCTGGCTCAAGAAAAAGAAAAGGAATAGTAAGTTACAAAAGTAAAGCCTATATCTAGAAAACATCCAACTTGTTCTGCTGTTGTTAGAGAAGATCAGACATTTAACAGTGTCTTAAGAATAACTGGCTAAAGGGGCTAAATAAAAGGTTAATTGCCTTTATAACATCACAATTCTAACTTGCACTGGAACCATGAGTGGCATCTGCACTACCCTGGGGCAAGGGAAAACTTCTCCTTACCCCAGGTAACACAACAGCAGTTCCAATAGGTCTGCTGTGATCTACACCACCTCATACAAAATGTTCCTTCCCATCCTCCCATGCCAGAGGTTGAAACTAGTCCCTTGCAGGCTGGTGCTGCTGTGTGGCTTTCTTCAGAGGTGGCACAAACATGATTTATGGCATGTTTGTGGCACTCCCAAGCTGAAACAAGGGTTTTGAGCTGGCCCAGCATGCAGTGCTGTGCCCTAAAGTCTTCCAATTCTAACCTTGGTGCATTCTTAATCTTGGCCAATTCATTGATCTTCCCATTACTGTGGTGATGGGGGGAGGCAAGCACATGTCTGTGCAGTGGGCTAACCCTCCTTCAGGAGTGGCGCAGAAGTGTCTTACGGCACTTTTGTGACATCTCTAGCCGAGCATGGGACTTGCTTATAATAAACATAAGCTCAGCTTATGTTTCGTATGTTTCTGTTGCACAGGTGTCTGGGAATATGAGGCAAAGAACTGCCTAAAATATCATGCCTTATGTTTCAGAATACTGAAATATCACAATTTAAAAATAAATATTTAATACTCTTAAATTTTTTTAATTCATTGTTCATCTAAACAAGGGTTACTCAAACTTTTTTGGCAGGTCAGCTACTCTTACCTTGTATCAGGGGGTAGAAAAAAGAAATTAATTTACATTTCAAATCTGAATAAATTTACATAAATGCATATACTTGAGATACATGAACTTGAATGAATGCAAATCTATATACAGTGGTGCCTCACGGAAAGAATGTCTCACATAAAGTATGTTTCACGTAACAAAGAAAAATTTCTCTCGGATTCTGCTTCACGCAAAGAACATGCTTCACGTAAAGAACACATTTGTTGGCAGTTGGGGCAGACGCGCTGGCCGGCAGCCTGTTTAAAAAGCGTCAGGGCTGCCTAGCGCACCTGCCCATAGCGAAAGCAACACTTCCACGCTGTTCCTCCTGTGGCCGGGTGTCTGCTGGGCAGAGGTAGAGAACAGCAGTGGAGAAGAGGGAAGCAGGTCAGGGCTGGCCAGAAGGGAGCAGGGGAGAGAGAGGCTCAGGATGAAGAGAAGGAGAAAGTGGGGAGACACTTTGAAGGTGTCTTGGATTGCAGCCTCCTAACCATGTCTACCCAGAAGTAAGCCCCATTAAGTTAAATGGGTCCTACTCCCAGGAAAGTGTCTTTAGGACTGCAGCCTAAGTAGACTTCATAAGATCATACACATTGAATGCATGTTTTGAATTCAATCCCAGTGTTCTGTCATCATTTTTACATCCAGTTAATATTTTTATATGAATATTTTTGGGGTTGTGGAACCAATCGTCTGAGTTTCCATTATTTGGTATGGGAAAAACCGCTTCACGTAAAGAATGTTTCACGTAAAGAACATGCCTTTGGAACGAATTAAATTTATAACGTGAGGCGCCACTGTATATAAAAGAGAAAATTCACTGTCTGACTGACTGACACACTCACTCACTGACTCACTCATGGACTCACTCACTCATCAACGCCCTGCCAAAACTGCCGGGCCTAGAAGCGTGAAATTTGGGGTAGGTGTTCCTTCCGTGAAGGAGGGGTGCACTAAGAACCGGTTTTCGGAAATTCCAACAGGAAGGGGGTGAAAAGGGGCGCAACGCGTTTTCCTCCCTATACTTTGCATTGAGAATTGCTGACTCATCAACATTCTGCCCCAACTGCTGGGCCTGAAGCATGGAATTCTGGGAGTTCCTTCTGTCACCTGAACTCCCACCAAGAACCATCTGGAGAAATTAACCCTTCAGGGGCTGAAAAGGGGGCAACGTGTTTCTGTCCTATACTTAACATGGGAGACAGAACCACATCCAGCCAATTTGGTGCTCGGATCCTGGTGCACTGGGGGATGTTGTTCGGAGGAAGAGGTTGCACTGGCATGGATGCTGCGCATGGGGGAAAGTTGCGCATGGGGGAAGTTGCACAGGGGGAAGTTGTGCATAGAGAAATTTGCGTATGGGGAAGTTGCGCGTGGGGGTAAGTTGCGCGTGGGGGTAAGTTGCGCGTGGGAGGATGATGCGCATGGGAGGATGATGCGCATGGGAGGATGATGCGCATGGGGAAATTGCACATTGGGGGGAGGATGCGCATGGGGGAGGTTGCGCATGGGGGGAGGTTGCGCATGGGGTGTTGATACGCCGTGGGGGATGGCGTAATTGGAAATGTTACTCCCGCAATGTGGGTACACTTTTTGCTAGTCAGTTTGTAAATTCTTTCTAACACATTGAGAGGGAATGATCTTTAAGCCAGTCCATAACTACTTTCACATAGAGAGGGGTTGATCTTCAAACCAGTTCATAAAGCAATTTCTTACACAGTTTGAGGAGGTGTTTGCAGCCTTCTCAGTACAGAACAGAGCTGTCCTCACCTACAGAGGATTACAGGGCTCTTGTGCAGGCCAATGGAGAAAGCTTGCTGCAAGCCTCATGGAGGCTTGCTGCAGGCCACATCTGGCCACTAGGCTGGGGTTTGGGTACCCCGATGTCAGTACTACTGACTACTAATACTGTAGATGTCAGTAGTATTAAACTTCATATATATGTGAAATTCAGTTAGACTGCAATTGCATAGGTGTTGAAGCAGTGTAACTTTGCAACAAGTGTTGTTTTCGATGTTTTGATGCAGAAAGTACATTCATACAAGCTATAAGAAATGAAAAGCATTCCCAAACTCAGACAAATCACCAGATACATCATGCTCATCCACGGTGCACTGAACAGACAAACAAACACAATATCACTGCTATGAGAAAAGGTAAGACAAATGTACAATCTACTATTTGTATAAGCAGCTTTCATCCAAAACATTTCAGGTGTAATTCTAACCAACTTTCCAATGTAAAAGGTATTCAGCTCCCAGGTAAGGGAACAAAGATTGCCTTACTTTATGGAGGCTTCCATGACTTCCTCCTAATGGCAGAATGCAGTTCATGTCCCATTGGCACAACTGTGGCAGTGACGGAAAGTTAGGCTCACTTAGCCTTAGAATTTAACTGGATTAGACTTGTAGCCTGTTAAGGCCAAGTACATGGTATATACAGTTTTTGCCCTTTTTTCTCTAGTGCCTTAGCCTCAGATTTTACTTTTCAACCAGCCTCAACATTTATTGACTTCTGGTTCATTGGAGGCCGGCAGTGGTTGAAGTAAAGATTACTTTTGCAGAAGAATGTTGGTTTAGGACTCCAGGTGAGTGATGGCCACCATAACTAGTATCCCTTGGAAGGTGTGTTCTTAATTTTTCTAGGGAGCTAGTACTGTTTCCAGTTGACTGCTGGCAGTTCTGGGCTTAGTTTGCTTTGTCTGAACTTTCTGAACAACATTCTGCAGAGACTCCTGAACGTCCTTTGGGACCCCTGTATATGATCTGCTCAGACCTTTCTCCTGAAACTTTCTCCTTTCTCCTGGACTCTCAGTAGGAGTGAGACGTGGGCTCTAGATCCCACTCAAAGGCCCATCTGGGTGGGATCTGGCCATCTGAGGAATGTACAACGCCTTATTTTTCAACCTCAAAATGAAAGGTTGCATGAGGTACTGATGCACTTAATCTGATAGGATTTTTGTTTTACTCTTTTGAAAAAAAAAGATTAAAAAATTACTGTTTTTAATTAACAGTAATTAAAAACTGTTTTTAACTTGCCTGTAATGTCTGCAGTCACATTTTGGATCAAACTGCAGCCAATCTCATTGTACACATGTTGTGCATTGACAATAAAGGTTTTAATCATTTAATCATTTACAGAGAAAGGGAGTATTTTATTTTTCATTTTCATGTCATTTTCCAGCAGAAAATGATGCCCCTGAAGCAGCTATTTAACCCTGGATGTCCCATTTTCTAAATAGCTTTTTTAAAGGCATAATACTTTTGTAGGAAAAATTGAAATTCTTTTTTTTCGCACCACTGCTCTGATCCAAAATGTGGCCTTGTGTGACTATTAAATGTGAGTGTCTTCAACTACATTGCCACAGTGTTATCTGTAGTGTAACATGTAGTTTAGGCCATTGTCTACAATTGAAATGTTTTGGAAATTAAAGTTCATTCCAATCCTGGCAGCTATTTTGGGAGGGGGGTGGTTTTTCCCCCCAGAATCTGAAAACCTATAATGATGAGCTGGGGGTTATCTATGATTAGAACCATTAACTGAACCCTAAAGTAAGAATGTATCTGCTATTTATCTGGTAGCCTTTCTATTTCTACCACAGCAAACCAGGAGTGTCATCGATCTCCTCTCTTGTTTTCTGTAGAAGGCTGTAGCCTTTGGCTGTGGCAATTAAGAACAATCAGAACTTTGAGGGTAGCTAGTTTGTGCTGCATTAAGCCTTTCCACGGAGGATGTAGCTTTATGTGGTAATATCCCTTCTCCCTCTTTGTCATTGATTATGAAGGAAATAGCATCTTAGGATAAACATGCAGAATATCAGCTGAATGTTGATTTAAAAAGTGTTGCATATTACAGAAACTGAGATGCAGAAAGTGCTTCTTCAAGCCAAGCTTATTTTTAAGCAGCTGAAACATCTGGGAATTTTTGCTAATATTAAAAAAACTCATCAAGTTGTATAGTACTCTATTTTGTAAGTTTGTAAAATAAAATGTGATATTTAAAAATGGAAAGTGTCTGGGCTTTCATGATTTGGCCACTGTACAAATGAACATGCTGCCTAGACTGCTGTTTTCATTCCAGGTGAGTCCTCAATATCTTTCCAGAGTTGTATTTAATTGAACTGATAAATTCATCTGTAATGAAAACATTGGATAACAATGCCAGTGTGAGATACATTATGTTGGACTTGATATTCCTTTGGCCTGACCAAGCTGTGCTTAGGCTGCAATCCAGAGTAACTACAGGACTTTTTACACGATGTTTTTATGGTGCAACCTATGGGAAACCTATAGGAAACCTATGGGACATGCATAGAGCAATCCAGAGTAAGTGCCTCTTATGTCTTCCCGTAGTTTCTTGTATCTGCATGGATTGTAGGAGCAAAGTGTTAAGGTTTTACTAGGTGCACTAACTATAATGTGGTTAAGTTTAGAAATATAACTATTCACAAAAGGAAATTAGCCATAGCTCAGTAGCAGAGCACATGGTTTGCAAGCAGAAGGTCACTAACATCTCCATTTAAGAGAATCTCAAATAGCAAGCCTGGAATAGATAGCTTTCTGCATGAGATGTTGGAAAGATCTTAGAAAGATAGTCAGTGAGACGAAATTATTGCTTATGGAACATGCATCACCATGTTATCATTGTAACGAAAATGTGCTCTTAGAACTGGATGGGTTTACTTGATCTGTAGACCAGTGCATATTTCCCAGAAAGTAAGGCCCATTGAACTCATTGTGACTGACATAGGCATGACTGCAATGTTAATTTTCTGGATGAGCAAATCATGATACCAGAGACGAACAAAAGTGTTGTATGTATATATGTGTTGTAATTGTTATGAAAACAGCCATGTGTCTTCTGCATGTTCTTGCACAAGTGTTTGAGCAGAGCCCTCCAGGCAGTCTCTGTAGCAGTCCTCGTGCTTTCATTTATGCAAGTGGAAAACATCTTTGGATTTAATTTTTTTTTATTTAATTTTAATTTTTTTGTGTAACATTCTAGCCAGGTGCAAATTGCCTTTTCTCAAGCAGAAGAAATCTAATGCATTTGGAAGGACATATTTAGATTCAACAGTTGATGTTTTTATTTGCTAATTGTGTGGTTTTAAAAAATAAATTATGTAAAATTTAAATAAAGTTCAGGTTTTAAGAGATAATCTTGAGACTATATACCACTGAAGAAATAGTAATTGTCTGGGAATTTAAACTAGCCATTTGCTGGCTCTTAAATCAGCCTGGGTTCTTCTTCAAAAATGCTGTACATTCACAGCTGCTTCTTCTATGTTTTCAATCAGGGGTCTTAAAATTTTTGGCCAAAGGACTGTATCAAATATCTGGCATAGTGTTGAGGGTCAGATAAAATTTTTTAAATGTAAAATGTAAATATATTAGAGATAGATTAATGAAAGGTCTCAAATTTCCATAATTTCTGCAAGCACCAACACACAGCACAGAAAAAAGCATACACGTAATAGGACTCCCATTCGCCTATCACACCATCACAACTCTAGTTATGTTTATTCAACTGGGTCAGAGGCTCTTATGGGACCAAAGGCTTGCCATGGGCCAATTACAGGCTTGTCGTGTGCTGCATTTGGCCCCCAGGCTGGGGTTTGGAGACTCCTGTTTTAAACTGTCCCAAGTTGCATGTGTTGATCATGCATTTAGACCCACCATTCCAAACCATTCTTATTTTCCATTTCCATTCTTCTGTTTTATTATTTTGGGATTTTTAAAAAAAAGGTTAAGGTCATCCAGTGGGTAGCATATTGCCTCAGGGAGTCTAGCTGCTAATGGATGCCTATCCAGCTATAGCAAAGCATTAGTTTCTTTTTACACAGTCTGACATTGGCTACTTTAGGGAAGCAGCAGGGAAAGGAGGATTGGTTGTAGTCTTTCTTCATTATTTGCTGCTGGAATACCATATAGATAAGGGATTACATAGGGTTTCCTGATCCTAAACTTGTTGCTTATGTAAGAAATTGAGAGAGGCTAGTTTTCAGTTTTCATCTTTTTTTAATTAATATTTATCACAGAAAAGCAGAAGAAGCAAGAGAGGAAATGCTACAGTTTATATGTTTTGATATTTGCCATACTCTTTCAAAATACTGTGTTCAGCTGTATGCCTTAGGATATATCTGCTATAAATTCATTTTTTATCTAATTTGTCTGAGATCTAAGCTTCCTGTGGAGGTTTGAGATCAAAGGATCTGATTCTTTCTGATGTTGGCTCTGACACGTAATGTGTGCTGACTTAGTTCTGTCTATACATTCGCAGTGGGAGGCTGCCATTCTCCCTTGGCACCTTTACATAGTGAACTTTCATTTTGGCTGGTGGGAATGACAGGTACCACATTGATTGGAGCTACCATGTAAATAATTAATGGGCAGAATTTTTGTTTTTTCTTTCAGAAAGGAAATCCAGTCCTTTAGTCTCAGTCTCTCTCTCTCTTCTCTCTCTCTCTCTCTCTCTGTGTGTGTATGTGTGTGTGTGTGTGTGTGTGCGCGCGCGCGCATTTCTTTGTGTGTTTGAATTATTATTTAAAAATAATCAACACATTCACATTTAAACAGATGATAAAATCTTAAGCATGACACAGAATGTCAGGCTGTAGAGATTCTGGTTTTGGAAGCAAAAAGCCCTGTAAAGTTACAGTTATTTTTATCTTGATCATGCCAATTAATTTTTATTTTCTGAAAGCAAATTTCAGATTTTGATCCAATTTCTAAAATTGTATTTTGACTTGGTTGCAGATTTAGTATATAAAACAGCACCACCCAGCTTGAAATTCAGTATAACATATGTAAAATGAAAAATTACATTTTGATTTATTTATGTCCATAAAGGCACATCATATACATTGTCATCTTGAGACGGAATTCCCCCTTTCTAATCTTAGAATATCAATGTGAATTTTCATCTTGGAAAGTATAAATTAGTCAAGGCCAACCTGAAACATCACCATACTGCATAATGAGAATTGTAGTTTCCTTCTCAGCATATAAAAATAGTGTTCTTCCAGGTTTGTTGTCTGCCATAGCCAGGAATCTTTCTGAGGGGGGTACTCACCAGTACTGAGTACTGGCACCTCTGTGGCAATCAAGTAGGCATGCCTATGATTACAAATAACATCTTCATGGTGAGTACCGCTCCTTTATTTCTAGAAATAAAGGATTGGCCATACCTCTTCACATGGTTCACCTATTCAAAATACCACTGGACTTAACTGGTGATAACACTGTTGCTACATCACAGTTGGGAGGGAAGATATGATGTGACAAATCATTTTAAAAGACTCAGGGTGGATAGGAGGGTTTTTCCAAGAGTGGATAAAGCAAGCTTTTGAGTTATGCCCACCAAGACTCCTTCTATTGTTTGTTGACATACTACTGCCACATTCCTGGTATTCTTGTAGGGAGCAGGTATCCAAGGGTCCTGTGGGTTCCACCAGACATCACCTCAAGTAGCACTAGCAGTACACATACCATTATTTGAGAAACACAATTCTAGATATTGCGTTTGAGTATTGTGCAGAGATATTGAGTAGATATTGAATAGAGTATTGTGATACTCTGCTATGCAGAGACTATATTTACCTCCTTTGGACTACTTATAGAACAACTGATGAGAACACTAGGATTACAGCCCATGAACCAAAGTTATTATTTTTGACAGATCTGAAACTTCATAGAAAACTTGAAAATACAGAAGCACAGCCATTAAAGTTGCATCAACAAATAATTAACAGCTCATCATCGGTTGTGGAAAACAATGTCAAACATGGATATCGGCCTCGTGGAAAAAAATCAGTATGGGATTCTCTGGAACTTGAGCAACTTGGCTTCAAGGAGTGTACTGAATGGAAGGACACCAATCAGCATATTTTTGAGTATGCTCAACAGAAGGAAATGAAAGAAGGGCAATTAAAAGATGAGATATCTAAAGGATTTTCAGTGAAACCTTCCACAAGGTCAGGAGGCTGTGTCATGGAGAAGAAACAAATGATAGTAGCTTGAAAATCTCGTTTTTTCTCATTAAAGGGATTCCAGATTTAAAAGTCCCAGTTTTGAAAATGTATAGAATATATACTTCTAAGTAGCACATGTTCAGGTTATGCAGGGAATTTGGAATCAGTAAAAAGCACATCTTGAGTGCCTGATCATGAAGAGAAGGTGGATAGTACTTCAAATTCAACCCTGTGTACAAAAAAAAGTCTGGGAAAAAGTCTGGGATATCACAAGGACAGAAACAGATGTGTCATCAATGCAGTTGATACAGATATTATTATAGGTATACTGAAGGCATGTTCCACACAGTATGTGCCCATGTTCCCTTTTTGACAGTTGTATGTACTTTTGTGCCATGTAAATAACTGCAGGTGACATAATATTGGGAAAAATCCTATATGAATATAGGCTTCTTTATATAGCTTATGTAAATGCATATTTAAAATGACCAAGAATGCAGATACTACTGTCACACTGATTCTATTGTGATCCAAATGATGCTGCTATTTTCTGACTTGAAAAATATAAGTTAGTTTTTAAAAAAGATTTAAAATGAATTCTTTAATTCAGTGATGTTGGCATGTATAGTATTCCACATTTTGTTTTTATAGAATATGTGTCCTGCTTATCCATATCCAAAAGAAGAAAAATAAAAATAAAGCCTTGTCAACTGCTGAATTATTGGTCTTGCTTTCTAGCTAGTGAAGAACATCTGTTGAAATGCTTGTTTAAAAATATATATAAGAACATGTTAATGGAACTTGCAATTGCTATGTCTAGCTCTTCCTCTTGATCGTTGTCTGAATGTTTGTCGCATAGCAGTATCTGATGCAATAATGCAGTGGTTCTCAAAGTGTTGTCACAACCTCATTTCAGAGGGGGTCACAAAAAGCTGGGTGTAACCAACATGCAATTTGGCACTGGGCGCCACTGTTTTGGAAAGCAGCACTTTGCTCTGTGTAAATGTCATTTGAAGACAAATGGGTCTAACTTCCAAGTAGACATGGAGGAGCTTTGGCATCATAGTTATGTGACTTTCTGTTTGATGACATCAATACTGGGGTGATGCTTTGAGAACCACAGCTCTAATTCATCTATCTGTGTTTTGGGCTACTCCCAGAAGGGTCATTCTTTGGCATAGCTACAGGAATACACAGACAGTACTGCAGGTGCCGCAATATACTGTGTAGTGGCCCCTCCCACTTGCTATCACCACATTTCTGGGCAATAACAGTGATACAATGGTTCTGATCACTTGTGAGGGACATAATGGGCATGTCCACAGATTGAACTATTGATTGTGTAGAATGATTGATCTTCTAATTCTTGTTCTGTCTTCACTTGCCAATTTCAGTTTCAGATCCCCAAAGCAGATTTGTGAGTCCAGTGTTGGAGCTAGTTTAGTACCAGTTCACACTGTGCTAGTGCCAGTCCAGTGCTGGTGTTCAGCACCTCGGTTGCTGTCTACAGTGAGGCAGCAGAGCAGTGAGTAGGGACATGGAGGAAGGAGGGAGGAAGAAAGTGCTCTGAAGTGAGTGAGTTGGGAGTGAGAGGAGACATGGCGGGGGGAGAGCAGGGCAAGAAGAGGACCATGTGGCCTACATGGAGGCTCTCAATTCTATGGCACCCAAGTGTTGCTACAGAATTGATTGGCCCCATTGTGGGGCTGTTCCCCTTAGTCAGCCACCAATAGTATTCAGGATACCAGAACAGCAGGTTTTGGCACCATGGCAGTCCTAATGCTACAGGCAGCATAGATTGAATTGTGAAGAATGATTGATATACTGATTCTTCTGTTTACTCATTCAATATATCATATATTATGTATCCTCAAAAAAATCTATAACACTGAATTTGTTTCAAAAACTTGTTTGTCACATCAATGTGTCATTAGCGATTATGTGAACACTAAGACTGCTGTTCTCCCTCTACTTGTACTTACACTTCTTTGTATCCCACCAGTTTCACCTTCTCTCTGAACCACAGGGGGCAGACTATAGCTCAGTGGAAGACCATCTGTTCTGCAAATAGAAGGTCCCAGTATCAATCCTTGGCATCTCCAGGTACAGCAAGGGAAGATCTCTGGAAACTGAAGAGGTACTGCCAGGTACTATAGACAGTGCTGCATGAGATGGACTAATGGTCAGACACACTAGAAGGCAGCTTCATAGGTTGACAGGACTGCATAGTTTCTCTCTAAAAAAGTTCCAGCAGACCTGAATTTTTGGGAAAGTACAGAGCATCATCTGACCAATAAAGTCTGATTGAGTCATGGCATGGTGTATGTGAGTACTATACTTCAAACTCTGTCCACATGCTAGGGTTCCTCCTACTGAAATACTGTTTCATTTTATACTCCTACTGATATACTTTTTCAAAGTAGTTAGGTAACTTCTTTTAGACAAGGACTGGTAAGAGCTTCCAATGCCTCCTTAGAAGAACCTTGAAAATGATGGTTTGCATCTTCAGTCATATATGTGTGGTAGGATGGAAATAGGGACATAGTATGAAATTTCTACTTGTTCCTTTCAAAGCAGCTGTCTGAAAGATCACACTTCACCCACCATCCTAGTGCTCTTTTACGAACTATGCATGCACTATGAGATCTTTCCCAACCCACTCCCAAATCTGATGTAGACATTGCATACAAAAGCCCAATTCCACAGTACTAGTTATGTGTTTGTATTTGTTTCATGCCACTCATGTTTTCCCTTTCTGAAGTATATTTTATCCTTAAGAGTCACGGGCCTGTGTGAACAAAGCTTCACAAAAAATGTCATGTCACATTCCTATGAACACCAAAGCTTATGTGGCAGGGAACAAACAAACAAAAATGGTGAAAAATTAAAATGACAAGGCTGGTTAGAGGCTGAAGATAAGAACTGGTGTAGTGAAATTAATTCTGGAAGGAGAGAATGAATTATGGAAGGGGAGAATGAATTACATGTCCATGAAAGAGAGTCTAATTTAGCAAATGCCCCCTCAAAACAACAATTATATTGTCAACCATTTGAAGAGATTCATCGGTGTCATTCAGAAAGGCTGTTTTTTTCTAATGTATTTCATTCGCAAGTGACCTGCTTTCAGCTTAAGGACTGACAGCCTAATCATAAAGGGTATCCTGGATCTTTTGAGTTAGGGGACTTTTATCCCCTTCCCCTGCGGAAAGTCCTGCAATAGGGTTTCTCAAGTACGTATGGGCTATTTTGCCAGCATAGAGTTGAGAGATTCCATGTCAGAGCTCTGCTATTTCCACTTTCCCCATGTCAGAGCTCTGCTTTTCCTCATATCCCGAGTAGTGCTGCAGCAGGCCCCAATGGGTCCACTTGGATTTGCGCCACCAATTTTGGTGGTATTCATCTGTGTACCCTAGGACTAGTACAACCTGCCTGAGAAGTGGGCTTGGATCCAGCACAAGTGCTGGGTCCTGGCAGCCTCCGTCCTGCCACCTTTTCATCCTTTTCCCACCCTCCTCATACCCCTAGACACAGTCAGCTAGCACAATTTACCCTTTCCTCAGTTCCCATGTTAGTGCGGAGAGGCAGGGGCATGTTCGTGTGCTGGCCTATCTCACCCTAATGTGAAAATGTACTCTCCTGAAAAGGATTTGCACCAGGATTTGGATTACACTGTGAGTCTCATTGCATTCATGAATCCATTCCAGTGTGTAACCCACTACAAGTTTTTTCAACAAGGAATGTGCACAAGGAATGTGCACAAGAATTCATACTTAGCATCCTGTTTTCAGATCTAACTGCACACTGTCGTGTTATAAGCTTTCCTGCAATTGACTTGGACACAGTACACAGTGGTGAGATAGAATCAGAGTTGGAAGGGATCTATCCAGTCCAACCCCCTGCCTGTCACTGGAAACTATTATTATAGATTTTCATATTATAGATTACTCTGCTATCACTTGGGATTGCTATATTGATTTAGACTTGTTTTTCTTTCTTCTTGATTATAGTTATACCTGGCGTATTGTGAAATAGATGTCTGTCTGTGATCAGGAATCCCATAATATTTTGGCAACTTCATTCTCAAGAACTTTTTTCAATTTTGAGGCCACACCAGTTTCTGGCTGCATTTTTTACAGATGTTCCAGTGGATCAGGGCTGCTGTGTTGTGGCAAAGTTCACAAAAATATTTACAGAGAAAATCAAATAACTAAAGGCTCCCTGTACCAAAAGGGGTCACAATCTAAAAAGATGCAAAAGAACACCAGCAGATGCCTCTAGATACTGCTTGGATGAGGAGGAAATTCTCCCAGAGCAGATAATCTACAGCAGGTGCCTGTTGAAACTCTCTTGAGATTCTCTAGTGGGGGAAAATCCACCAACCATGGTACCCCCACTGCTGAACATGGTACCCACACTGCTGAACTGCTGACCTGCTGAACAGTTACTATCAGTAACTTCTTCCTGATGTCCATCCAGAATCTCCCCTCCTGCAGTTTGTACCCAGTTCACCTAGTTCTACTTTCAGAGGCAGCTGAGAACAAATTCACACAATGATTCTTGAAATATCCCCTCAAGATAACTCCACCTTCAACACTTGCAAGAATAAGGGCCAATGAACCTATCCTATGTTAGACCCTTTCATTAGATCATTTTATTAAGTTGAAAATGTACCTCAGGGGGACGTTTCCATCTCAGAAATACATGCATCAGCTCTTTGTCCACAGCACTAAAAAGATAGGATAGAGTTTGATGAGGAAGATGATGAGGAGGAAGAAGCATTTAGGATTCTGAATTATTTTTGAGTGGAAGTGCAGGCTGGCCGGAATCAACCTTTAGGCCTGATTTCAGCATAAAATGTGCTCACAAGCAAGCTCCATTCATTTCAGTGGAACTTACTTAGAACTTCATGGGTTGTGCCATTAGTGGTTTTGCTTGGAAAGGATGCTGCTGAGATTTGGGAAGTGTACAGTTTTTCCTTTGGATTTTAGAGAAAAGGGTTTTTTTTGTTTTTGCTTTTCTCACATTTAATTATCACATTGTGTTTCCACTTATTTCCCCACAACTGAAAGGACTAAAGTCAAAAGAAAGAAGCTGTTTTTTTCCCCTCAGTGCAATCATACACATCTTTTCTCAGAAGTGAGTCCCATTGTATTCAGAGGGATTTACTCTCAGGTAAGTGTATATAAGCTTGCTGCCAAAGCTTAGTTTCTCTGGAGGAGTCGGAAAAGGGCCACTCATAATGAATGGGTTTGCCCCACCTCCTGTCAGTCAGGGCCAGATAGGTCTTTGATCTCCTTCCGGTGCGCGGCATCCCTTCCCCAGTCCGGCTCTGACTCCTCAAGAGTAGGGTCGTGGTCTGCTGTGCTCCATAGAGCACAGCTAGTCTCCTTCATCCTTTTTCTCCATTTACCCTCCCCGCATCTCCCTCACAGTGAGTAACAAAGCCTTACTAATCTAAGGACTTGTCTGGCTGAGGAGAGGGAGCTGAGGCTTGGAAGCAGGAGCTGTGTATTTTTTTCAGTTAAAAAAAATTATTTTTTGGAATTTGAGGCTTCTCCAGGTTAATGGCACAGGAGGGAGGCGACAGGATAATGGAGGCAGGGCAAGGGGTCCCCAGTCTGACAGGATCAGGAACCCCACAGGCGCCCATACCCACTCTGGCTCAAGGTCTTGACCCTGTGATTGCATCATTGAAGGACGCCTTTGACTCTGCCGTGGCTGTGAATCTGCCAGCCCTCGTCAAGTCTGCTGTCCTTGAAGCCACCTCAGGCAAGATCTCGGCAAAGAAGAGCACACTCACCCAGCCCAACCTCTCCCATCTCCTCCTTCTCTAAGGAGTCTATTCAGTCTTCACCACGTAAACGAGTGCGTAAGACTAAACACTTGGAGCCTTCCAAACGCAAGCACAAGGCTTCCAGGGGTCATCACAAGCGCCGTCGCCTCTCCTCGTCATCTTCTGCATCTTCAGCATCGGATTCTTCTGCCTCGGAGGAGGAGCATGGGGTAGGCACTGAGACGGAGGAACCCTGCAAGAGTGCTCGCCTATTCTCCTCCGAACTCCTCGATCCTGTCGTGGATAGGTCTGCAAGATGTCTCACCTTGCGCAGGTCAGCTACTATTGACTCAGATTCCGATCAAGACAGGGCGGAAGCCTTTCCCAGGTCTGAGGTCCAGCAGACAATCATCCCATTCCCCAAGGCCTTTGAGGCCATTTTCTCACAGGAATGGCGCGTGCACTCCAAAGGATCGGGCTCTCGTGTTGCTGATAAGTTCTACACGCTGCCAGAGAAGCAGATGGAGCTCCTTAAGGTCCCAGTGGTGGACTCCCCGGTAGCAGCCTTAGCCTCATCCTCGGTCCCCATGGACGGGGATATTCTTCCAAAGAATCCTACTGATCGCCGCATGGAGACTCTGCTAAAGCGCAATTTTGAGTTCTCCTCCTTCTCATTCAGGGCGGCATCACCTAATTCGGTGATGGCTCGAGCAGCATTCATCTGGGCACAGAAGACAGCCAGAAACAAGAGGCTCCCCAAGGAGTTCAGGAGTACCATGAAGAACATCGCCCTAGCTTCTGCATTTGCGGCCGATTCTTCCTTAGATGTGATGCGTTTTTTGGCATGTGCCATGTCTTCTAATGTGTCAACTCGAAGAGCCCTGTGGCTGCGGTCATGGTCAGGGGAGGCTGGATCTCATTCAAAACTGATTAACCTGCCCTTCAAGGGAAAGAAGCTGTTCGGGAAGGCCCTTGAGCCGATTCTAGTCGAATCCAAGGACAAACATAAGATCCTTCCTCCCGGCAAGAAGGAAACTCCCAAACAGAAGCAGCCTTCCTTTCGTCCTTCCAGACCTCGCTTCTGTGATTCCTCAGGAACTCAGTTTCGATCTCGCTGGACCAACGCCAACGTCCTCCCCAGAACAAAACCAAACACTTACCCTCAGTCCAGCAAGGGACAATTCCCTCGTAAGGGAGGCAAGAATCCAAGAACAGCCTGACGCCAAGCTTGGGCCAGGACCCAGCGTTATTGGAGCTCGTCTCCTGGCCTTCGCACCCTGCTGGCAGGGATCTACTTCAGATACCTGGGTACTCAAGACTGTGTCTCGGGGTTACGCAATAGAGTTCCGGCGTCGTCCCCCAAATCGATTCTGGCGGGTTCCAGTTTCGAGAGACCTCCAAAAACATCGCTTGAAACTCCAGGCCATTCAGCATCTTTTGGATATCCAGGCCATAGAACGAGTGCCCACCTCCCAAAGGGGCAAGGGAGTGTACTCCATCGTTTTCCTTGTTCCAAAGCGCAACGGGGAGATGCGAATGATCCTGGACTTGAAGTGGCTGAACCTGTTCACCTTGAAAAAACGCTTCAAGATGGAGACATGGAGGACGATTACATCGGCTCTGGACAACAGAGATTTCCTGGCTTCCATAGACTTGTCGGAAGCATACCTTCATGTCCCAATTCGCCCATCTCGTTGACGGTTCCTTCGCTTCACGTACGGGTCACACCACTACCAATACCGGGCCCTGCCCTTCGGGCTCTCAACGGCCCCAAGGGTCTTCATGAAGCTGCTCCTAGCCGTGGCGGCCAATCTCAGGATCCAGGGCATCTGCGTCTTCCCCTACTTGGACGACATCCTTGTTGTCGCTTCGTCCTTTGCTCAGGCTTGCGCGGATCTTCACAGGGTAGTCGTGGTAAGTCAGCAAGGGAGAGGGCCTGGCACTCCCTTGATGTTAAGAGGGCCTTAAGTTATTATCTGGACAGAACCAGGGAATTCCGTAGGTCTGAAGCTTTATTTGTTCTATTCGGGTGAACCTCCAAGGGGAAGCGGGCCTCGGTGTCTTCCTTGTCCCAATGGCTTAAAATGGCCATTGTCGAGGCATACAAGGCAGTGGGTAGAGATGTCTCTATGGGCATCACCGCACATTCTACCAAGGGGGCAGTGGCTTCCGCAGCATTCGAGGGAACCGCATCCCTGGAGGCGATCTGCAGGGCGGCTGTTTGGTCCACGGCAGATACTTTTATCAAGCGTTACAAGGTGGACCAGACGGCATCAGCTGAGGCCGCTTTTGGTTGCCGGGTACTGCAATCTGTGGTATCTAAATGAGATTGGCTGCGTCTCTCCCACCCGGTGAGTGAGGCTCTGGTATATCCCATTCATTATGAGTGGCCCCTTTCCGACTCCTCCAGAGAAGGCAGAAATTTACTTACCAGAAAATGTCCTTTTCTGTGAGGAGAGGAAAAGGGCCACTCAGGCCCACCTCACCAGAGACACAGTCTTTCTCGTATTACTATTCATTTTTGCGTTGAAGTTTGTAGCATGTTCATCATTAGGTTTTTTCTAGGGGAGTGGCATTTTCTTCTTTGCCTTGTTCCTTCTCAGTTCTAACTTGCTTGTTAGCTTCCTTCCTCTGCACCGTGTTTTCTCTTCTGTTCCTCGCTGTCCATACTTGGACCATCCCAGGCGTATGCGAGCGGTGGTGTCCACTTCCTATTTAAACTCTTTGGATTCTGCTATCCGTACTGGGGAAGGGATGCCCCGCACCGGAAGGAGATCAAAGACCTATCCGGCCCTGACTGACAGGAGGCGGGGCAAACCCATTCATTATGAGTGGCCCTTTTCCTCTCCTCACAGAAAAGGACATTTTCTGGTAAGTAAATTCCTGCCTTTCTCATGCTTCGCTTCCACGAGCCTAGAGAAAACAATAGAGAAAATGAAGTACAATTACACACAATTAAAACAAAATGCTTGAATAGAATGACTCTGCTTAATCTTGGTCATTGAGAAACATTTTACAGCTCTCCTAGGATATGATTGGACTCTCCAAATGAAAGGAGTTTCACAATTGTGAGTCAGCCATTGAAGATCACTCTCCATGGCCTGTATCCTAAAGTGAAATTAAGCCCCTTACTCCGGAGCAGTTAAGATGACTTTCCATAAAATAACACTAGAGGGTGATGTAACTGCGTGGACCCATAACTGGTTTGGATTTTGCCCCATGTCTTTTTGTTATCTGAACTTTTTAGAGGTAGTACTTTCAAGAAGGCACTTTGGTGGAGTTGCTATTTTCATGATAGTCAAAGAGGAGGTCATCACACAATGTGCATGAAGAGCTCATGTGTGAAACTAAGGCTGCAATCCTAACTCCTAGTTAGGCCAGCATAAGTCCCAGCACAAGTCTGTTCTGGCCTGGGAGTGTCACAAAAATGTGGTAAGACACTTCTGCGCCATTCCTGGGGGCGGCTAGGCCAGTCCACAGACGTGCTTGCCTCCCTACACCACAGGGAACGGGAAGACCAGTGATTTGTGCAAGCCTAGGTTAGGATGTGCAAAGGGCTGTGGGTGGCACAAACGGTTAAGATGCTGTGCCTGTTAACTAGCAGGCCAGGGTTCGAGACCCGGGTCGGCCCCACAAGACAGGGTGAGCTCCTGTCCTTAGCCTAGCTCTGCGACGCCAGCTGGATCCAATCATATTGGCTCTGCCTTTCCATTGGACTAATTCAGTGGCGTGGAAAGAGGGATTTGCTGCTTGGGTAACAGCCTCTCCTCCATAACAATCCAACCCAGGCTTTTGTGCTTCGCATGCAGTGTATGCAGCGCCAAGCACAATACCATAGTCTTTCAAGTCTGACGGAGGTCTGCTTTTTTAAGGTTAGGATTTGTACCCTAAGTTAAATAAGTGAAAACTGCCCCTTGATACCAGATCGCTGCAGAAACTCAGGTGATTGGCTAAGTGGTTTACTAAAGAAGTACCAATGGTACTTCTGATTTTGATGATTTTTGATGATTTTGTCCCAGCCATGCTATATTTTACTACCAACATAACAAAAAAGTGGCTAGAAATATCCTTCCCTCTTATGCCTTCACTTAGGAGCTGACAAAAGTTATTTGCTAAATCCCCTTCATTTGGTGAGTGACAGGAGACCGATGTCAAGTGAGAAAATGAAATGTAAATTTTATTAAACACCTCTCTCATCTCTGGGTACCAATCCAGATTCCAGCATAACACAGCAAATCAAATCCTGTCTTTGCCTTGCCTGAGGGTGAATGAAGAATCATTTCTCCCTAATACCATTCTTTCCTGGTAAAATATTTTTCTGTTTAGTAACTGAAAAATTAAAATACAAACCCTGCCTTAATCCCAGAGGTGGGGAAAGGGGGGTGTCAAATGCTACAATTTTTATGGGCTATGCCTTGTGCTTTTTCCTATCTTCATGGCCAGCTAGCACTGATGATTAGTTGTTGCATAAAAAATAGCAAGTCTTAAAAATGCAACTTTGGTAACTCATCATGAGATTTTATACATATGTCTATCATGGAGCTCAGTAGCAGGACCAGAGGTTACCATGATAATGACTTATCTGGCACAGTCATCACAAAATGGTATGGTAAATAATGGAGTGCAACGGATTGTGTGATTGAACGAGGAAAGATGCGCAGGCCTCCCTTTACTGGGAGGATCAAAACAGACTGGCTCATTTAATGTATGAAGAAATAGGTGGGAAATTTGTATGTCCCCCGCTGCTGCTGGACGTGGGTGATGAAAATCAAAAGCGGAAATGGGAGGAAATCAAGATGACCATATGTCATAATCACAAAAGAGGGTAAGGCCTTGCCCCCTCCCCCCAAAAAATGTCAGACACGATAAAAATTAAAGCTAAAAACACTCATATATACAGTATATTGCTTTAGGCTGCAATCCTAAGCACACTTTCCTGGGAGTAAGGCCCACTGAATGCAATGGGGCTTACTTCTGAATAGACATGATTAGGATAGTGCTCTTTATAACTTATTATTAAATTTAAAACTTGCATATAATTTTTACACATAATTTTTTATAACAAGGAGGCCACATGGTACCTGCTCAAAATGAAAAGGAGGACAATGAAGTTTTTCAGACAAAAAAGAGGACACATCCTGGAAAAAGAGGACTTATAGTCACTCTTGATAAGCAGAAACAATGGCATGTTTACTCTAGACTTGCCCTAACATGTTATCATGTCTGAAAATTTTTCCTTTTTAATGGTGTATCATTGACATATTCCAGTGTAATGTTGCCAATTCTTTCATTGTACATTTACTATGTCAATGGTTCTCATACTTTTTCAACAGGCACCTTCCATGACCTACTAGGCCACTGGTCACTGCTCTGCATTAGGGATCTATCGTATACATTGTACAGCACATTGGTTTTTCATAGGGATTCCATGCTTCTGACTGCTTTCCATGGTTCCCAGGGAGCCACAACTCACAATTTGGGGACCATGATACTCATATAACTTGGATTTATTGCTGGCATAGCAGTTTTTGTTGCAAGTCTACCAATTTCCAGCAAGCGTGAATTGAAGATAGGATTCCATCGTTCGAATCTTCAACCCTTTCAGACCTTCGGAGGTGTATAGAAAGTACACATTCTGCCTGAGAACTGTCAAATCACCTGATTTGCGGATTTCTTTAATGCCACAATTCCCTCTCCCACCTTACTGACTGAAATTCTCCCATGCCTCCAAGCTAGGAGGCTGTTGGGATTCAGAGCTGTAGATACATCCACACAAGAGATCAGACATTTTATGCTGCCAGTGGGCCTCTTTGCTATTCCAATACAGAAGCAATTGCACACTATGACTAATAACGTTGACTGTGTGAAAGAATTATTTATTTAAAGATTGAGAAAGGCCTCCTTGGATTTTTGGGGCAGGACACTTTCAATTTGGAGAAAGAGCAGAGCGTAACATAACTGCAGGCAGTTATGGTCTAGAGATAGACACACAGGGCATTCACCAACTGGGTTCTAAACGTGAATCCTCTCCTTTGAATGAACTGGGTTTCAGTGGTGGGGCTTTTAATCTGGATGTTTTTAAGATTATTTTTATTAGGACTGCAGTGATTATTCCCCACCCTGCAATAGACATGTTTTCCATGTAGTAAAATTTCTAATAGTATTAATTGGTGTAGTGATGTTTTCAAAACTCTGGGCACAATCCTAACCAATTTAGGCTGACCTAATTTCCATGGGATATCTTCCCATGATGGTACGGGGAGATTGGCATATGCCTGATTTAAACCCACCCCCAAGAGTTGGTCCTCAGAATTGATGTCATCAAACAGGAATGTGATGCCAGATATCCTCCATGTCTATTCAGAAGGAAACCTCATTCTGTTCAATGAGATTTACTCCCATGAAAATATGGATTGCAGCCTGAGAGTGCTCCATTCCAAGATGATGGCACCCAGTGCCAGATTCCAGGAAGGTGGCATCCAGCTTTCTGGATCTCCCTGAAATGAAGTGAACCTCTCAAAAGGGTCCCAATCCCCACTTCGAGAACCACTGCATTAAATCATCTCACATTCTGTAGTGTGTTTGTGATTAAAAAAAGCAGGCCTCCGTCAGTCTTGAAAGACTATGGTATCGTGCTTGGCGCTGCGAAGCACAAAAGCCTGGGTTGGATTGTTATGGAGGATAGGCTGTTACCCAAGCAGCAAATCCCCCCTCTCCACGCCACTGAATTAGTCCAATGGAAAGGCAGAGCCAATACGATTGGATCCAGCTGGAGCAGAAAAATGCAGAACTATTCCAATAGGCTACTCTCACCATAGACTTGCATGGTATATTTTTAAATATTCAGTCCACCACCTCATAAAGAATAATGTTATATATAAACATCTATATACATGATGCTTCACAAAGAATGAATGGGACAGGTCTCTGCCTCAGGGGTATTACAATCAATATAAGGAGGATGATAGAGAAAAGGGCAAGAAATGGACAGCAACAGTAAACTGGTATATGATAATTCAATTCCATATAATAATGCCAGATAGTTCATAACATAACGAATAATAGTAATGTTAACTAGAATATGCTAGCCATCATGAATTTTAAATGAAACCAACTCCAAAGGGCCTGTTTGAGGGTAACAAAGTAAAGAAATGGATCCCATCAATAACTTTTTGAACAGCTGAAAAGGTATGTACCATATATACCTTACAGAATATGCTATACTAACAGAGCCACCAAACCATACCCTATTCTCATCTCTTATGAAAACACAATTGCTCCTTATAGCTTTTAAGGCTTCTCCTTCTGATCTCCTGGCTGAGACATCTAAATCTCCTGTTTCATTTGCATGGTTATTCAGTGAAATAGCTCCTAGTGTTTTGTTTTCTTGTTCGCAAAACTAGCAGTGGGGAAAGAGGGGAGCTTTGAGAAGGCAAAGGAGGATTTTTCTATCTGCTGGGAAATTATTCAAATCCGCCTATTTGGATTTTTTTGTTCCATGGGAGACTTGCTTGAAGGCTACGACTTTGACCTTCATTAGTATCCCAACCAATTTTGTTTGCATCCAAATCTTGTACTAAGTTTCTTTGAGGCACATCCAAAAGAAATAAAAGTAGAAAGCATGCAGAATCTAGGCTCCTACTGCTTTGGTATTGCTGCTGTGGTGGTGATGTCCTATTCCTACCAATATTATCTGCATGATACCAACTCTCTGAAGAGTAGGTGGTCACACTACTTGGTCACCTTGGATTAAAATGTGGATAATTATTGGAAGTGTATAGCTATTTCTTTTTTCTCAGTTGTGAATCTTCAACATACATCCTCCTTTCATCCTCTTATCTTTCATCCTTTTATCTTTTACACTCAGACAGATCCCAGATATAACATCACCAGTAGAACATCCATAGCACTTACACACAGTTGAGTTATCAGTGTGTTACCTCGGAGTTGCATCATCCTTATTCCATAGCTGGAAAATTGGTAAGAATTTTGGCCCTAAGTACCATAGGCAAGATATTTTGCAAGATATATTGTTGGCTTCCGTTTTCAAGATGGAGAAAGGTAGACTTATGAGAGGACATCGTAGGTAGGACATAAGGTAGAGGACATAAGGTAGACTTATGAGAGGACATCAAAGTGGGACTGGTCATAAATTAAAAATAGAAACCAATGAGAAGTACTCATGTACCATTGGACTCCATTAGAGTTAGAGACATGGCAAAGATACGAATAAAAGGCATGCCCTACAATCCAGAGTAACTACAGGAGCACGTAAGGGATATTATGTGTACCTGTAGTTACTACACCACCTAGTGAAAACCTATGGGAAAGTCATATTGCAATCCAGAGCAAACTGTTCTTACACTGGAGCAAGGAATCCATATAGTCTGGATTGTGCCCTAAGGCCCATATCCTAAAGTCAAATTAAGCCCTTTTCTCCGGAGCAGTTAAGGTGAATTTCCATAAGATAACACTAGAGGGTCATGTAACTGTGTGGACCTGTAACTGCTCTGGATTTTATCCTAAGTATGTCTTCCTTCGTGGAAGGTTCGGAGTGGACTGTAGATACTATGGTATGAGCAGTTGCATCATATTGTATTCATGCTTCCAATGAGCCAGAATGTTGTAATCTTTGATTAAGGGCACAATCCTAAGCATGTCTACTCAGAAATAAGCACCATTATGTTCAAAGGGTCTTACTCCCAGGAAAGTGTATTTAGGGCGCAACCCAAAGTGCATACATTGGGCGCAATCCAGAGTAACTATTGGGAGTCCTTGCTCCAGTGTAAGAACAATTTACTCTGGATTGCAATATGAATTTCCCATAGCTTTTCACTAGGTGGCGCAGTAATTACGGGTACATGTGATGTCTCTTACGTGCTCACATAGTTACTCTGGATTTGGCTGTTAGTAAATGAAAGCATATCTGAAGGATAGTTCCAAAGCAAGCACTGCTGATCTGAAATGAACACAAGATCTCTTTACTTACAGGACCAGCAGGAATGTGCCTGAGTCAGACTCCTTTCCTGTTGCCAGCACTGTCACCTTTTCTCAAAATAAATACCTATCAGGTTTGGCTCAGAGGAGGATATTCTTTCAGAAACCAGACAGAGGGATGAGTTCTCTCCACTCCCTCGGCTGCAATTCAGTACCAAGTGTGAGCCGCGCACATTAAAATTCCACTGGCATTTCCTGCAAGCCGTAATAGACACAAGCATTGACTAGGCCCAATATTAGTGATGGTACTGGGAAACCATCCTTGCTTTTGGCTGCCTGAAGGCAGCTGTGATCCCCAGCTTGTCCTATCTGTCAGTCTATTTGATCTCCAAATGAATTGCTTTTGATAACAGCTATATAAATGCAGAACTGTTCCGCTGGGCCTTCTTAAATGAGACTCCTCTCTTTCATCTCCCAGCCATTTCAAAAAGCAGATAGACTTGTTAGAGGTTTTTAATGCAATGATTTATGTTTTATCTTGCCTGGTTTGAGGCAGCATTTATTTAGCACTAAATTCTTCCCCAGCTTATATACGAGGAGAAACGCTTGAACACAATATTTGGACTTTCAAGATGTTAGATATTCTATATATTTATATCTTATCCATACACATGCCTAATACATAGAACATTTAAAAATCCACATATAAATTATATAATTACATAAAGACTCACAGTGAGTTCAATCGTGTGTACATATGAAAATTACACTGTGATAAAATATACAGTAGTGTGTAAATGTGAATATGCGTACATTTTTAACAAAACACCATTTATATTTTTGTTCACAATCTAAAGTGCCAATCTCATACACACTTTCCTGGGAGTAGGTTCCATTGACTATAACATGACTTACTTCTGAGTAGAAAGGCAGATTCTGTCTATAAGTAGATTGGTCTCTATCCCTACAATCCAGAGTAACTACGGGAGCACATAAGAGACATTACGTGCACCCATAGTTACTGCACCGTCTAGTGAAAACCTATGGGAAGTTCATATTGCAATCCAGAGTAAGTTGTTCTTACACCAGAGCAAGGACTCCCCATAATTACTCTGGATTGCGCCCTATGGGTGAAATCCTTATGGACAATCCTTACATATGGACTTATAAGTACCATAATGTTCCATGAAACTTACTCATAGGAAAGTGTGTTTAGGATTGCAGGCAATGCTGAGTATGTTCTGTGTTCTCAATTTCATTTCTCTGAGGCTCCAACAAAATATTCAGAACCCTTTGAGCAAAGATTATGAGCTGTTAGGCAAGAAAGGGAAGTGGCGCCAGGAACTTCAACAAGCCCTGTACTCCTCCAGTACCTGATTTGGTAGACTTGAAGCTGTGTTTAAAGAGGTATCATTGCAACCACCTTGGGTCCCGCAGGAGAAATGAGGGGGGTACAAATAAATAATAATTATTATTATTAACTTCAATTCTTGGGCTGGGAAAAGTAATCATTTCTATTGGCACAAGTTAAATTCTGTCTCACCCATGGGTACATCTTTCCTTCGAACCATCCAGCTGTCCATTCATTCTATTCATAGTCAGGGAGCAGAGCCCTACAATTCAGCACACATATTTTTAGAAAAACAACAACCAAGAAATAAATATTTGAAACGTCTTTTGCCTAAAAGATACAATTTGCTTAAAATTATTGTGTTTCTCTCTCTCTCTCTCTCTCTCTCTCTCTCTCTCTCTCTCTCTCTCTCTCTCTCTCTGTGTGTGTGTGTGTGTGTGTGTGTGAGTGACCCCAACAATTCTAAATGCACACTACATCTTTTATGCAAATCCATTTAAAGATAGACTCCTGTAAACCATTTCTCCATTTTCCATTTCTCCAAAAGTCTAATTACCTGAAGGTTCAGGATTTCTCCCAGGCCATTTTTATTAATGAGGCTGTACTCTTTTGAAAAAGGGAACAAAAAGAAGGAGAAGATTTCCTTTTGGTTTCATGAAAACAAATTCCTTGCAGACTTCAATTAGCATATCTGTGCTGTTCATTTGAGATGAAAAAAGTCATTTAGGAATAAAATCATGAGCCAACTGATATATTTTGGAAAGTTGTTCCAGGAATTTACTTGTGTATGTGTGTGTGTGAGAGAGAGAGAGAGGGGGGGGGGGGCAAGGGTGACCAGATGCCCAAACCTCAAAAGGAGGACAAGGTCTTGGATTCCTCTCAGCCTGGCCTTTCCAGAGGACAATGACACATTTGCTAACTTATGAGTAAAGCCATGATATTGGGCACTATCACTTTCCCATAGAGATAAGGCATATTTTTTAATTTTAGTTTTTTGGCCATAACATTTCATAGGAAGGAGATATTTCAAAACTGATTTTTGCATTGGATTCTGCTCTTCAATATGAATCCAACAACATATGATATGATGGGATATTGCACACCATTGCAAAGTTCCAAAGTGAAACCAAAATGAAGCCCTTTTTGAGGACATCCGGACAGGAGACTAAAAAAGAGGACAAATCTGGAATTTTCCAGTCATATGGTCACCCTGGAGAGAGGTAAGTCCATGCAAATAATGAAGTTTGAGAATGATTCAATTTGTATCTTGTTGAATGCATATCAACACTGAACACCAAAGATTCAAATAAGTATACTTTCTTATAACAAGATAGCCAATTTTTGACAGTACAGATATAAATGGAATTATAAGATGATATTTTCCTTCCATGGTTTTATCTTAACATGGATGAGTGTTAAAAGATAAACCCCCTTAATTTTTTAATAGCTTGTTTATCATGGTAACATGGCAGGAATGCAATCAACCTCCCCGTCCCTCTCTGGGCTTAGAACAGCTTCCTTTAAGTTTCTAGGCAGATCCCTCTCTTCTCCTGCCTGGAGCTCTGCGATAGATAGATAAATAGATAGATAGTTTGTCCGCCTGCCCGCCTTGTTACCATGTTAAGCAAGCCATTTTCAAAGGACTGCATGATCTTTTAATTGCATTTGTTTAATGTGCAAATCAGCAAAATGAAATCTTTGCAGATGCAACACTCAGCTTCTATATAACCTGATGAAACTGTACCCCACTTTGCTTTGAGGTTTGCTTAGATGTTGGTAGAAAGTAGGATCTCTGGAACTTGAGAGAGCATTTTTTAAAGATCTGAATGTTTGCACCAAGTTGAGTGGTTCGGAAGATGAACAATTTTAAAAGCCATCGCATTTATAGGCCATTCCGCCTTTCCATATGTACGCACTTTCCTTCTCAAAAACTCAGCCAGTCTACATAGTGTCATTTGTTTTAATTCTTAAAGGACAAGATACAAGTCATCCAATGTGCTTCATAACTGAGCAAGGGATTAGAACTTGACTTTCCTCAGTAAAAGTCCATTATTTGCTCTATTTTTGTTTGTTCATATCCAGCACTCTTACCATGACAGACTTTCCCTTCAGTAGTTTAGCAGGGACAAAATTAGAAGGAGCTCAGAAGGATTTCAAGTGGTTATCACCTGGCTTCTTGAAAGCATGAGTCAGTCCTTTTGCTACTGTCTATCCATCTTGTATAATAATAATAAATTGTCTGTGCTGTATACATTATTCCATCAATTTGAAGAAATGAGGATTCCCAG
This sequence comes from Cryptoblepharus egeriae, assembly GCA_030015325.1. Taxonomy (NCBI): domain Eukaryota; kingdom Metazoa; phylum Chordata; class Lepidosauria; order Squamata; family Scincidae; genus Cryptoblepharus; species Cryptoblepharus egeriae. The sequence continues at coordinate 118,090,838 of JAREYC010000001.1, forward strand.
AAGTCCTGTACCAGTAGCAGAAGCTTTTAATGGAAACAATCATCCAACTTTCTGAGAAATACAGTTTGCTTCTTATAGCCTCTGACCTTTCCGTTTACCTGCAAACATTTTCAGCAGAAATTAGATGTAAATTTGGCTTGTGTTACTTAATGCCTTTGAAATCTTGTTGGGAATATTTTGGTCCTAGCAACTTGATCTCAACTTGAATACCAGTCAAAGGGTTGGCAGCAGTGATGGGATTCAAAGAAATGAACAACCGGTTCTATGTCCATCTGGCAGCCACTTTTAAATGGCTATTTTTAAACTTTATATGTCCTATCTCTCGTTAACAACCGGTTCCATAGAGTAGGAGCGAACCTGCTGGAGCCCACCACTGGTTGGCAGGAAGGGGTACTGACTCCATCCTCCCTGTTTTTTTCCCCGGACAGCTGATTGGAAGCATTCCAGATGATCTTTCAAGAGGTATTGACCTATAGCTGTCAGGCAGTATGCACTATTCTGCATCCAGCAATGAATACTTATGCAGAAGTTGGTTTTTTCGTTGGTTTTTCTGTTTAAATGAAAGTAACTAAAGCTACAATCCTAAACACACTTTCTTGGGAGTAAGACCCTTTGAGCACACTGGAGCTTATTGTTGCGTAGACATGGATAGGATGCTAAGGCTGCAATCCTAAAGACACTTTCCTGGGAGTAAGACCCATTGGACACAATGGGGCTTACATCTGAGTAGACATGGTTAGGATTGTGCTCTAAATCAGTAATTGCAGTTTAGGATCCTTAAAATGAATTTGAGCTGCTCATAAAGGGGAAAATTTATATTATACATACCATGAAACACAGAGGCCCAATTCTCACTCATCACCAGAATGTGATGATGATCACACTGTGAAGAAAGGTTTCCACATGGGAAGAGGTGGAAACATGCGCTGCCTGTAGAACAATGTAGACTAGCCTGCACCACAGGCATAAACAGTCTGTATTTACCGGCATGGCTTTTTCTGGGGGTACTCAATGGTACTCGGTGCCAGCACCTTTTTGCCCACCAGAATACTCCTGAATAGAAATACCTAGGAAACTTCATGGTGAGTACTGGCACCTTTTTTCTCAGGAAAAAAAAATACTGTTTACTAGGCTGCTGAACCTCACAGAGGATCTCCCAGCAATTGTAATTGCCATGCGCTAAGTAAATAAATACTCAGGCCTAAATTTTACAATTCTTTAGCGACTGTTTAAAATAGTGGATTCTTTCACACTGTACATTTGAGTTTAAAATTTATTGTTTTGGCCACCAGTAGTGAAAAAGCCAAAAATACACACACATAAATAAGAAAAAAATTAATAAGGCAGAAAGGAAAAAAGGGGAAATTGCTATGTAAAACAGAGAGAAATGAATGATTAAAAAGTAAATTTTCTTTAAAAATCAACCACATGAATATTCATACACTTGCATTCATTCTTGGTTTATCTTTTGCTGAGCAGACTCAAAAGTCCAGGCAAAGTTGCAGTTGATAAAGCATATATTTCCAGCCTCTTTAAAAACAGGCCAATCAAACAGATAATGAAACACATCATATGCTATACCAAAAGCCCAACTGCAATGACTGATCATATGGAATATCGCTATCATGGGTGGCAGAACGGTCTAAATCAAGTGGGTTCTCTCCCGACGAGAAATGTTTTGAACATGTACATTATGGCCAGAACTCTGATTTCAAGGGAGTGTAGAGGTGCATTAAGTTCCATTTGCCATTTCGTTTTGGTCCCTGTGAGTTTGATGACTTTTTATTTTTAAAAAAAGAAATTTATTTATTTATTTTGGTGGACGCTAGGTATGGAGAGAGGAGATGTGATGCTTTCATATTTTCTCAGTGTACAGTATCACTTATTAAAATCCTGTTGTCCTGACCATTGTCACTGCCATTGAAGCCTGGTTTATTTACTTGAAAATCTGATTTGTTTCATTTTATTACTGTGTTTGCGAAGTAACCAATATCAGATTCTGTGGGAAAGAGCTGCCATTTACCAGCAGGCTCTGATGGCTCTGTCTTTGTCTGCAGGCTCGATTTTGAGGCCTAGTCCGCCCTGGGCGCTCCAGCAGAAATAAGATTACTGGCAATAACTGCTTCAACTGCTTTGAATAACAGACACAACTCAGAGAGCATAAAATTAGCATAAACACAGCATCAGTGTGTTCCCTCCGAGTATTCAAGACAGGCAGGATATGGAAAATTGACTGAAATGGGGTCAGACAATGCAAAAATCTGAAGCACAGGAAATGCCGCCGAAAAGAAAAGCGATATTGCCTTCATGTTTTGACAAAATAGCCATGCAGTTTTAATGATAAAGATATTTAAAGTGATGAAATTTAAAGAGGCAACGCCTCTTCACCCTCCGTTTCCCAGTCAAATTATTAAGTGTGCCTTAGTGTTCCCCTCCTGAGGGTAAAATAAGGGTAATAACAACAGTAAACAAAGATCTTAGTCTCTGTTGAAATTGATTTTTCTTCTTTCCTTGTGAAAGATAATTTGAGTAGGATGTACAGGTTTTGTTCGTGAAAACTAGAAACAGCCTTTTAAGCGCTTCCCTATCTTTTGTTTTATCAAATATTAAAATGGGAGATGCTACCGACAAATTCAATAAAGGAGGACATTAACTGAGAAAGCCTATGTGCCACACATCCAAAGCTATCCTAATGACAAGATATCGCATGTACTATGCGGACTGGAATGATCAGTGAAACTCTGCATGCCGTTACATTGCTTTTCTCTCCAGAATGAATTGAGTGTCAATGGACTGATACTCAAAGGATTGGGGCAAATTTAAAAACAGGTTTGGCAACTGCTTATTACCATTTCACCTAGGACAGGTCACTGCAGACCCGAGTTTGCATGTGTGGGGATGAGTCTTCCACGCATGTGAATCACGAGTTGCCATCTGTTGCCATCACAAGTCCAAGTCATCCAAGTTGAATTCCCAAACCTATAGGGAACTGTTCATCCAGGATTATTCAAATATTTCAGACTGTCAGCTGCAATTCCTGAAGCAGGACTACAAATTTTTTATGGATTTTACACCACTTAATTAAAAAATAGTGATCCTTGCTACTACAGAACCATGCCCCCTGGCAGGTTTTTAGGTTGCTGAACCTGTATAGGAATTTCTGGGAAGTTTAAAAAAATGTTGAAAAATTAAGGGATATCTCGTTTAGAGCACAATCCTAACCATGTAAGCCCCATTGTGTCCAATTGGTCTTACTCCCAGGAAAGTGTCTTTAGGATTGCAGCAGCCTTAGATAATTTTGGAAGGTACTGATTTTAGTGACACCTTGAATTTTGTTGTCTCAGACTCCAATCCTAGGCATGTCTACTTAGTAGTAAATACTGTTCCATTACAGTAAATGGGGCTTATTCCAACATATGTGTAGATCGGATTGCAACCTGACTTGTCCTACCTCATCCTGTCTACCGATGGGTCCAATGCCAGTATTATCTCTATGAATCAGAAATCCCTGCTATTTACTGAGGAACTGAATGGGGAGAGGGTTGTAGTACCCACTCCTCCTTTTTCATGACTGATGTTGCCCTTTCCTGTGCTTTTTGCACAATATTAAATACAAAGAGAAAAAAAGGCTAAAAACAGGATGTATTTGAAACATTTATAACACAAAATTTATGGATTGTGGCCCCCACACAAGTCAAATAGTTCTTTAAAAGAGAAAAAAACCTAAAGTTTTGCTTAAACTAAGCGTTCAATCCTATCCCTGTCTACTCAGATGTAAGCCCCATTATAGTCATAGTGGTGGGCTCCAGCAGGTTTGCACCTACTCTATAGAACCGGTTGTTAACGAGAGATAGGACATATGAAGTTTAAAAATAGCCATTTAAAAGTGGCTGCCAGATGGGCAGAGAACCATTTAATTTCTTTGAATCCCATCACTGGGCTTACTCTCAAATAAGTGAGGTGAGGATTGCACTCTTAGGACACAATCCTAACCATGCCTACTCAAATGTAAGCCTCATTGTGTTCAGTGGGTCTTACTCCCAGGAAAGTGTCTTTAGGATCGTAGCTGAAGGCTACAATCCAGAGTAACTACGGGACCTTTTACACCGATGTACTTATGGTGCCACCTTTGGGAAAGCTATGGGAAATGCATAGAGCAATCCAGAGTAAGTGCCTCTTATGTCTTCCTGCTGTTACTCTGGATTGCAGGGTAAATCTAGCAATTTAGTTGTGGGGTGGCAATTCCACAGCTGATATTTTTCTTCTCTGTTCTCTCGCTGCTTGTCTTGCCATTAAACAAAAGAAGGTGAAGGTGGGGGCATTACTTTGAGGCGGACTGCAGTTGCTCTCCTTGGTAAAAACTAAAGAAAATAGTATTCTCATGAGGGAGGCCATTGTGAGATTGCAAGGCCAATAAGGTTTTTTTCCCTGTGATTTTTTTGGGTCTGAAAAGGCTTGGCCCTGACTAATAAAAATAAGCAATAATTGCCCCCTTCGATGACTTGGTAGTCCCAGCAGAGAAGCCAAGTGTAGTAACGCCTGGAATATGAACTGCTTTCTCTCCCAAGGAGGTGGTCCTCGTGGGTCAGGAGGTGAGGCGCCCTGGTTACACAGCATGGGGAATGCCTGAAATCCCACTGCCTCCCTTGCTCTGCTCCTTTGGATAAATACATAAGTGCTGTCAATCCAGTACTTCTTCCTAGCGCTAGATTTCTTAGAGAAATAAACAAATGAACATGGCAAAGGACTATACTGGAAGCAAAAGAGACCACTTGATTGCAGGATTTTTCCAGAGTGTTTACTATTGTATTATTATTTTTTCCTTGCCCCATTCCTACTAAGGGAAGCGGGAATTTAAATTGAAGCAATGATCATGCATCATCATTCGATTTACTACACAGTATTTCTTAAAGGGTAAGTTGGAGAAAGAGGGCTTGCTGACTTTTTGAATATGAAGTGCTGAGTAGCTTCAGGACTGACTTGATGGGGAAATCACCTCAAGCCTAGCAGGAAGGAAGATCCACTGAAATGAACTAACAGATGTTGAATGAGTCAATATTTGAGTCAACATCTTCTTTAGTTCTTAGCTGGGTTGTCCTCTCAACCAATATGCTGCTGTAGGTGTTGGTCAGTAGCTGGTTCCTTAGGTCTTCCTCAAGCAGTCTGAGCCACATCTTTTTCATGTTGCTCGTTGATCTCTCCAGTGAATAGGTTGCTCTTGCCAGAGGAACTTAGGTTGCAGCCAATGGTTAGAATAAACTGTGTTAGCTTAACTAAATCAGTGTCCGGTGTGTTAAGGAATGCAACAATTCTCTTATGTTTACTATCTTCTTTGGGCCAGCTGGGCAGATGTCATGACATGGGAGACAGGGACAAAAGCACATCTATATGTCAAATGAAGTCATCCCTGCAAGTGCCTTATTAGGATTTCTTCACACAATACCAAGCATGGATAACAATCTATGTGAGACTACCCCAGAAGTTATGTCATCACCTTGGAAGTGAGGTCATGGCTGGAAGTGACATCAAAGAGGAAGTAATATCACTATGATGTTACTGTGATGCTCCTCCATGGGCTTGTGACACCACTGTGATGTTCCTACATGTCCATTTGGAAGTAAGTCCCATTGTGTTTAATGAGACGTAGGGCGCAATCCAGAGTAACTACAGGGAGTCCTTGCTCCAATGTAAAAACAATTTACTCTGGATTGCAATATGAATTTCCCATAGGTTTTCACTAGGTGGTGCCATAACTACAGGTGCACGTAATATCTCTTACGTGCTCCCGTAGTTTCTCTGGATTGTATGGTTACTCCCAGGAAAGTACAGATTGTAGCCTGAGTGTCCCATTCCAAGAGGGCAGTGATGAGTGCCAGATTCCAAGAAGGTGGCATCCAGCTTTTTGCATTTCTTCTGAAATGGTGACCACCCATTGGGGTCCCAACCTTCTCTTTCAGAGCCACTGATATAGCTATAACTAGGCTAGCTATATGTCCTGAGAAACAGGAACAATCCTGGGGGGATTGTGTTCACATATGGCAAATGGGACATCCTGTCCTGATTTTGGGGAAGAGAATTATGGCAACCCTAGCTATGACATGTATAAAGGAACATCACTCTTGAAAATCACCATGAGGTTTTTAAGGAAAGCATAGCAATGAACAGGACTGTGTACATTGCTGGTTATGTAGTGCTTCTGATGCTGTGACTAAGCCCCTGTGGCTACAGTCCTAACCCCACTTTTCTGGGAGTAAATACTACTGAACACAATGGGTCTTAATTCTGAGTAGACATGCTTAAGATTGCACTGTATGTCCCTTGGAGTTCTGCTGCTGTGAAGTCTTCTGAGCATGCTAAGAAGCTGCCAAGGAAAATGAATGGAGTCCAATGGAAAGTGAAACAAAGCGACACTGCACATTTAGTAGGCAGCCGTGCCCTGGTCTATTGGAAAGGGCAAGAAGTACCTTCCTCACTTTTTTGGAGGAAAAATCCTTTTTTTGAGGAATTTGAACCCTAAGGAAAGTTAAAGGCTGCAATCCTAATTTCTTTCCTGGGACTAAGACCCATTGAACACATTGGGGCTTACTTTTGAGTAGAAACGGTTAGGATTGTTCTCTAAGCAACACTGTTGTATTTACTCAATCCTTGCTGTGCTGGTATTTTTTTCCCCTACTGCAAGTTAAACTGGTTTGTTTCCATAGTAAATCAATATTATGTTCAATTCTGGTGATTCAAGTTGCTATCTTCTCATTGCCTTAATTTGGCAATGTCTTAATTTGTGTTTGGCAGCATTATGTTCATTGTTCAGTCATCTCCCACTTATTGGACAGGTTAGGGACTGGAGCACCAACGAAAAGTGAAAACTGATGAAAAGTGGAACCCACTCTTTTTCAGTTTGCAAATGTAAAATGCCCACCAAAACAGACATAAATATCACTTGCAAAAGCCTAAACATATTTCTTAACACACAGCCAAAATACATGCCAAATATACTAAACAAAGGAATGTGTGGGTAATGAATATCTGCTGTATTTGAATGATGGTGATTTACAGGAAAAAGTCATCAATTAATAATTGAATTAAATATTTCACCCTTCATAATACAATGAATAAAGTCAGGGCTGAAGCCTGCATTAGGTGGATGATCCTCTACCTAATCTGGACTTGAATCTACACATGTAAAAAATTTTTCCTTAACAGCAGTTAGACTTTTTAACAGCAATTAGCAATTAGAGTTAAATAAGTTTTAACCTGAAAGTGAAGGTACTTAACAGTTTCTTGTCATCTGTCATATGCCTCTTAAATACAGACTGACACAATCCAAGGAAAGGGAAATTTCTGGCACTCCCCTCGAAATGTATTGAAGTCAATGAGTGCTAGGTGTACAACTTTGTTATCTAGGGCTCAGCCATGAAAATTACATTGTTTTAAAACACACACACACACACACACACACACACACACACACACACCAGACTAATCAGTGAATCCCCCTGATGAAAAAACACACTTTGGGGTATATTTTGAGAGTGACAGACAGGCAAAATGATGGAAAACAGGTTGCCAAAAATGGGGTACACCTGTAGTTCTTCATGCAAGTATAATGCAAATCTTAAATTGTTCCTGTCAATTTAATTCAAGTAGTGGACTATTTAGGCTGCAATCCTAAAGACACTTTCCTGGGAGTAAGACCCAGTGGATACAATGGGGCTTACTTTTGAATAGCTGTTGTTGGGATTGTGTTCTTAGTTGTGCTCTTTGGGTTTTGTTGTGCTTTTGTTGGGTTTTGTTCTTAGTTGTGCTCTTTGGGTTTTATGCCTGTTTTATTTTTCTGGCTATGCCTGGTGACAGCCACTGGCATGAAAACATATATACCAGGGTTCATTCCTCTGTTTCCAGGGCACGGCCTTGTATCCTGGAAAATACTTCATTGTTCCCCCTTTCTTTGTGGATAGGTAACATATAATCTTCTTGTAATTAATACATTATATGTAATTTAAAATTTAAAACTATATGTAATTGTTTTTAATAAATGATATAGGATGCAATCCTAAACTCGGCTACCAAAACTCATTGGTCTTCCCGTTCCTGTGGTGATGTAGGGAAGCAAGCGCATGTCTGTGCATTGGCCTAATCTTCCCCCAGGAGTGGTGCAGAACTGTCTTACAGCACTTTTGTGACACTCCCAGGTAAGCACAGGACATATGCCTGGGCTTAGGCCTGCCTAAAAGGAGGCTAGGATTGCATGAATTAACTACATGAAAGCAATATATCTGAGTATTTTTAGTATTTCTTTTGTCAGGTCCTACAATTTTCTTGGGTGTCTTCCAATTTGGATGAGCCTTGTCCTTTTATGTGGTTCAGAAAGATGGTCACCCTATATATCACCTATATGACAATAACTACACTAGATAAAAATCCTTTAAAATTGATTAAAATATTAATTTGGAATGAAAACAAATAACACTGCTTTAACATCACCACTTTCAGCCCTTGGGTTTTAGGAAAACACTGCCAGTCATGAAAAATAAAACTGTTTTTAACTGTTCCTATCAATAGATGATATATAATAAGCTGGTGACTTCCTACATCTCATGAAAAAGGAGTTGATCAAGATGAGCAAAGCGCACTGGTCTCAAGAGCAGCTGAATGGAAATGCCAACAGGTGGTTTGTATTACAGGCTTCAGGCTGCTGGCTAGAAGACACACATCCCTGCTCTCAAGGATACAGCATTGTATAAAGAGGGCATCTGTTAGCCTATGCCCTCTTATATGCATTGCTGCTGTTTAAGAGGTCAAAGCATACACGGATCTGACGGCTGAAATCAACACTGTCTTCTTCTGGTGCTGTATTTATGTCTCTTAACTCACTCAAGAAACATGAGGTTTGCATTTTCCTTTCTCTTCTTCAAGAGGTTTTATAGCTGAAGGATATGCTAGTTGCTTATGGGATCTCCAGGCTCCCTTAAAAATGCACTAAAAATCAACAACAACCAGCCCCCTCTGTCTTTGTAAGCAATGTGAGTTTATACAGCTTGAGGTGCATATTTTCAAGGATAGTCTGCAGTTCATTTGTTCCCTACTTCTTACAGCTGCACTCTGTTTTGGGGAGGAACGCTAGGCATATATTTAATTTTCTGTTCCCAAAGCTAAAGCTGTATATTTGCTAACGCCGGTGAGTGTCTCAATAAATTTGCAGATTGTGAAGAATATTTACAAAAAGGGAGCCTTACAAGTTGCTGTATAATTGACAGTGCAAATCTGTTCTTTGGTTCCACAAGTGCTGCACCATCCTACAATGTCACAAATATGCTAGAAAGCATGTGGGCAACTAATAGAGCAGGCAGCACTAATGGGAAGGCCTATGCAGCTGTTTCCAGAGGGGGGGAAAAAAGGCGGAGGTGAGTACTTTATTGAGTGGCATACTGGTGGGGGAGGATGGCAAGAAGTGAGGAGGGGACATAATAGGGTGACATAATAGGGGACATAATAGGGTGAGAGGAACACCCACACCACACACACATACACACACATATTTATTTCCCCTACCTTGCCTGGATAGGTAAAAGTGATTTTTGTTGCAATCCTAAAGAGACTTTCCTCGGCGTGAGACCCATTGAACACAATAGGTCTTCCTTTTGAGTAGGCATGGTTAGGACTGTGCTCTTTATAGAAGTGGGGTTTAAACCAGTACAGTTTTGACTCCTGATCAAACAGCTCAATTGTCTTGAGCTATGTTAGAGTTGCTCTCAAAGCTCAATTGCCTATTCTCTTGAACTATCAGAAAACTCAGTGGGTTTTGATCTCTGAAGGATTAGTGGAAAGGTAGGGCGACTTCAGTGAAGAAAACAGTAATACTTTCAGCCATCACTAGGTCCACATGTACTGTGTTGGCAACTTTGCTGGTTGAAAGCAGTGATGGGATTGAAATAAATTAACAACAGGTTTTATGTCCTAATAACCTAAATTAACAACATGTTCTATGTCCCATTAGTAACCAGTTCTCAGAACCAGGCGCTCATTAGCAAAGGGTTCTAATGAACCTGTGAGAACCCCCTGAAGCCCACCACTGGACTTGGAAGCAATTCAGGGGGCACATTTGCTATTTGTGTATCCATCTGAATATGTTATAAACTCTTTATCATATGCGCAAGCAAATGTATGAGCCCAGATCCTAAGATTTTGAATCTATTTCCTGGGGAATAAATCTATTGATTTTAAAGGAGCTTGTTTCTATATCACATATGCTTCTATATGCTTCTATATCTATATCAGCTTATATTACAATAGGATTTTAATTAGTCTAGTTGGGTTGCTTGTGATCAAACGGCAAAAATGCTTCTTGTTTTCTTAAACACTCATGAAATTGGTGTGGAGTGCTCTTTCCCTCTTTGTACATTTGCTGATTATTGTATGTTGCTGTTTCCTTTTTGATTTATGGAAACAACTGAAACCCAAGCCTTCCTATACATTGCCACCATTATCTAATAAACAGCATGTGCTATGTATGTGATAACTTTCACCTGACATGAATGTATCTCAGTCACACTTTAACTTCACTGCTGCCACCAACAGGACAGTATATAAAAATGAGCAGTTTAAAAAAAATCTGAATTTTGTTAATAATTAGATAGATAGATAGATAGATAGATAGATAGATAGATAGATAGATAGATAGATAGATAGATAGATAGATAGATAGATAGATGTGTTTATTGGCCAAGTATGATCTCCATACCTGGAATTTGGCTTCGGCAATGGCTGCGTACATACAAACACCAACTCATAAATAACAAACAATACATACAGAATATACAATCAAATAAGAACACTGCTTCAGTATTCTCCAATAATCCCTCAGAATAGTTGTTGGTTCAGCAATTTAATGGCACAAGGAAAAAAACTGTCCTTGTGCCTAGATGTCTTAGTGTACAGAGTCCTGTATCGGCGTCCAGAGGGAAGAAGCTCAAACAAGATGTGTCCAGGGTGAAGAGGGTCCGCAGCAATACTCATGGCTCTCTTCCTAACCTGAGCGATATATATATCCTCCATAGAGGGCAGGCTGACTCCAATTATTTTCTCTGCTATCTCTATAGTTCTTTGTAGTTTTTTCTTGTCCAGTTTGGTTGCTGTGCCAAACCAGACAGTGATGGAATTGCAGAGAACAGATTCAATAATTCCCCTGTAAAACAGGATCATCAGCTCTTGAGGCAGATTGAATTTTCTCAATTGGCGCAAGAAGAACAACCTCTGATGAGCCTTTTTTAATAATGCTGCTGATGTTAGTTGACCATTTCAGGTCTTGGGAGATTACAGAGCCCAAGAACTTGAAAGACTCCACCACTGAAACCACATTACCACAGATGGAAAGTGGAAGTAGCATAAGGGGGTGCTTCCTGAAATCTACCCTCATTTCCACAGTTTTTTGTGGATCAAGCTCCAGGTGGTTCCTGCTGCACCACAGAACCAGTTGTTCAGCTTCCCGTCTGTATGCAGATTCTTCACCGTCACGGATAAGTCCAATGACCGTTGTATCATCTGCAAACTTCAAAATTTTAACAGAGGGGTCCGTTGAGGTGCAGTCGTTTGTATAAAGGGAGAAAAGCAGCGGGGAGAGCACATACCCTTGGGGAGCTCCTGTACTGATTGTTCGAGTACTTGATGTAATTTTCCCCAACCTCACCAGCTGCTTCCTGTCCGTCAGAAAACTGAGTATCCACTGACGGATAGGAGCAGATACCTTAAGGTGGATCAATTTGGAATGGAGGTTTGATGGAACAATAGTGTTGAACGCTGAGCTAAAGTCCACAAAAAGAACCCGTGCATAAGTCCCCAAAGAATCCAGATGTTGCAGGATGTAATGCAGTGCCATATTAAAAGTGTCATCCACTGACCTGTTAGTCCTGTAGGCAAACTGAAGGGGGTCTAGCAGCGGGTCTGTAATGTCCTTCAGGTGGGCAAGCACCAGCCTCTCAAAGACCTTCATTACAACAGATGTTAAGGCAACAGGTCTGTAATCGTTCAGCCTGCTAATGGAAGATTTCTTAGGAACTGGGATGATGATGGAGTTTTTAAAGCATGAAGGGACCTTGCACAGCTCTAGTGAAGTATTAAAAATCTGTGTAAGGATGGGGGCCAGTTGAATGGCACACACTTTCAAGCAGAGAGGAATTACCCCATCCGCACCTGGGGCTTTATTAGCCTTCTGTCTTTGAAGAAGGCCCTGCACATCTTCTTCGCAGATTGTTAGAGGAGAGGATTCAGGAGTAAAAATAGTTGTGGAGGAAACATCGGTTGGTACATCTAAACCCAGATAAGTAACAGTAGATGGTGATAGTTGTCTTTCAAACCTACAATAAAACTCATTCAAGTCCTCAGCCAATTTGTGGCTCTCCAGAACAGAGGGGGATGTTTTCTTGTAGCTTGTGATGGTTTGTAGGTTTCTCCAAATCGTGGCAGAGTCATGATTTGAGACTTGATTTTTCAATTTTTTGCTATAAGTTCTTTTCGCCACTCTGATTTCCTTATTCAGTGCATTTCTGGCATGCTTATACAGGGATCTATCCCCTTTTCTATATGCCTCCTCTTTAGCATGTCGGAGTTGCTTGAGCCTTACTGTGAACCAGGGTTTATTATTATTATTATATATACGAAAAGTCTTGGTGGGCACACATAGGTCTTCACAAAAACTAATATAAGATGTCACAGCATCAGCGAATTCATCCAGATTGTCAGAAGTATTTCCAAAGATATTCCAATCAGTGCAATCAAAGCAAGCCTGCAACTTTTAAAACAGTTTCCAAGCAGTATGGACTTGCCATGAAGACTGCAGAGGGGTCACAAGCACACCAGACACCCTGGTTAGACTTAATGTCCCCCAAGTAAGTTTAACGAAACCCTTCCTCCTCAGCATCAGTGCAATCTTTACCAACTGTTTATCTATGTAAATTCTTATAGGGTTCCCAAAATCTGAGGAACTAACCACTGCCTTAAGAAGAAACAAACCACCTTAAGCAATTTCTTATGAGCAGTCTATGCTTAGTTACTCTTATGCTTTGTAATTCTCTACATTTTAGGGACTATAGCATAGATCTGTACATTTGACCTTGCACATATCAGGAAAAAATTCCTGACTGTGAGGGCGGTTCAGCAGTGGAACAGATTGCCAAGGGAAGTGGTGGACTCTCCCTCACTGGGGATCTTCAAGCAGAGGCTCCATGAGCATCTGTCGGGGAGGCTCTAGGACAGCGTTTCTCAAAGTGGGGGTTGGGATCCCTTTCGGGGTCGCCTGAAACTTTCCTGGGGGTCGCCTAAAGACCCCTAGTGCTGGGGGCCAGGTGGAAAGACCTGGCAGAAATGCTGGAGCCACTGCGGGTGGAAGAAGCCGCTGAGAAGCGGCTTAGAAGGAGCCTCTGAGCTGGTGTGAAACCAATGTGGAGCCTTGGGGGCGGAGAGGCACCCAACACACTCACCACAAACAGCAGCCTCCTCCTCCTCCCCCCTCCCCACAGATCCTCAGTGCACCTGTGGACTGAGAGTGAAGTGCACTGAGGTGTGAGCGTGGTGTGAGCGTGGCGCCAGAGCTCTGGCAGGTGGGCTGTCTGGTAGATGCCCCGCTTGTGCACTGACCGTTGTGCCCTGCTCCTTGTGCTCTACTCAAAAGTAAGCCCCCTCAATGTTGTTGTTGTTCATGATAAGTGAATGGGACTTACTCCCAGAAAAGTGCTAGGATTGCAGCCTTAGAGTCCGGTTCTATGCATGTCTACTCAGAAGTCAGTCCCATGATAGTGGGATACTCCCCTGGAAACAGTGGCTCTGCTGCATGAGATCCCAATCCTATGGAGGTCTCCTCAGAAGTTAGTCCCATGATAGTGAATGGGGCTACTCCCAGAGAACTGTGGTTGGCTCTGTTGCCTGAGATCCCAATCCTACAGAGGTCTCCTCAGAAGTCAGTCCCATGATGGTGAATTGGGCTTACTCACAGGAAAGTGCTAGGATTGCAGCCTTAGAGCCCAGTTCTATGCATGTGTACTCAGAAGTCATTCCCATTGAGTTCAGTGAGGTTTACTCCCAGGAAAGTGTGTATAGCACTGCAGCAGTAGCAACGAAAATAATTTTATGTTTGGGGGTCCCCACAACATGAGGAACTTATAAAGGGGTCACGGCATTAGGAAGATTGAGAACCACTGCTCTAGGAGGATTTCCTGCTACAGGCAGGGAGTTGGACTAGATGACCTACTAGGTCTTTTCCAACTCTATGATTCTATGTTGCTGTGTCATCAGAATCTCAACATGGGAAATTCAACTTAAAATCTTAGATCAAATACGATTATTCACAAAATTGTGTGGCATATTCACTGGCAAACCTGGTAAAGTGATATGTGATGTATATGAGCATAATGTGCACATAGAAGTATGCTGGACTTTAGTGTTCCAGATGTTTGTATGTGTTCAGTGGTTGACTCCAAATGTACATCTTTGCTACCCATTTTACAATATTTTCTGCTGAAAAACAAACACTAAGAATGGGTTCAACCTTGCCATCCACGATGTTCCCTGAACCTCTGTGGATATCCATTTTCACATTATACAAAAGCAGTTGCTTACCTTGGTAAAGAAGCAGGCAGTGAATCAATTTCCCTTTCCACAGGAACAAAACAGCTGAATTTCATCTCATAGACCAGTGGTTCTCAATCTTCCTAATGCTGTAACCCCTTCATAAGTTCCTCATGTTGTGGGGATCCCTAACCATAAAATTATTTTTGTTGCTATTTTATAACTGTAATTTTGCTACTGTTATGAATCGTAATGTAAATATCCGATATGCAGGATGTATTTTCATTGTTACAAATGAAATGTTAAAGAATCATAGAATAGAATCATAGAATCATAGAGTTGGAAGGGACCTAGTAGGTCATCTAGTCCAACCCCCTGCCTGCAGCAGGAATTCCCCCTAGAGCATCCCCGACAGGTGCTCGTCGAGCCTCTGCTTGAAGATCTCCAGTGAGGAAGAGTCCACCACCTCCCTTGGCAATCTGTTCCACTGCCGAACCGCCCTCACAGTCAGGAATTTTTTCCAGATATCCAACCGGAATCTCCTCTCTTGCAGTTTGTACCCAGTGGTTCTAGTTCTGCTTTCAGAAGCAGCTATGAACAAATGAGCCCCTTCCTCCCTATGACAGCCCTTCAGGTATCTGAAGAGGGCAATCATGTCTCCCCTCAGCCTCCTCTCCTCCAGGCTGAACATCCCAAGTTCCCCCAACCTTTCCTCGTAGGGCTTCCCTTCCATCCCACTGATCATTCTTGTCGCTCTCCTCTGGACTTGCTCCAGTTTGGCTGCATCTTTCTTCAAGTGAGGTGCCCAGAACTGAACACAGTACTCAAGGTGAGGTCTCACCAATGCAGAGTAAAGAGGAACTATAACTTCTCATGACTTGGAAGCTACAGTCCTCTTAATGCAGCCTAAAATGGCATTTGCCTTCTTTGCAGACACATCACACTGCTGACTCATGTTCAGCTTGTGATCCACGGCTACTCCAAGATCCCGCTCACATGTTGTGCTGCCAAGCCAAGTATCCCCCATTTTATACCTGTATTTTTGGTTTTTATTGCCCAAGTGCAGAACTTTGCACTTCTCCCTGTTGAAATTCATTCTGCTTGTTACAGCCCAGGATTCTAGTTTATCCAGATCCTCCTGGAGGCTTCTCCTGTCTTCTGTTGTGTTTGCTACTCCTCCCAGCTTGGTGTCATCCACAAATTTGATCAGGCTCCCCTGTATCCCTTCCTCTAAGTCATTAATGAAAATGTTAAAGAGAACCGGTCCCAAGACCGAGCCTTGGGGTACCCCACTTGAAACCAACCTCCAGGTTGACACAGAACCATTTACTAAAACCCTTTGAGTGCGGCCATCGAGCCAGTTGCAGATCCACCTAACAATGGTCTTCTCTAGCCCATATTTTTCCAACTTCCCAATTAAAATTTCATGTGGGACCTTGTCAAATGCTTTGCTGAAGTCAAGATAAATGACATCCACAGCATTGCCACTGTCCCGTAAGCTCATAACCCGATCAAAAAAGGAGATCAGATTTGTCTGGCAAGATTTATTCTTGGTAAATCCATGCTGGGTTGTTTTGCACACATTGAACAAATGGGATTTATTTCAGAGTAAGCATGTATAGGATTGGGCCCTGAGGCTGCAATCCTCTCCACATTTGCATGGGAGTAAAGGCCCCCCTGACAATAATGGGATTTATTTCAGAGTAGGCATACATAGGATTGGGCCCTGAGGCTGTCAGTCAGCCCCAGTGCATGTGCAGTTACAGCCAGAGGTCTGGCAAGCCTGACCTGGCCCCCTGCACCAGGGGTCTTTAGGCGACACCCAGGAAAGCTCTAGGCGACCCCCAAAGGGGTCCCGACCCCCACTTTGAGAAACACTGTCATAGACGAAGCTTGCCCTTGCAAGAAATTCAGAAGTAATTTGTTTTGATGTGATAATCATATGGAAAAGAGAGGGGTTCCCTCTCAGATGAAACAGAAATACAACTGAACCTATTTTGAACCTTTAACCTCATTCTCACTCATTCCTTCAGTTCTATGGCTTTTTACCCCATAGGCCTTTCCCTTCTCAGCTCATCCTTTCCCCCAGGATCTTACTGCTTAGCTTGCTCCCTCCCACAGTATAAATATTAGGTACCTGGTAGTGTTTGGAAACTACTGTGGGATGTAGCAACTCTTGGTATCATGGAGAACATGCAAGGTCCACTTTGCTGGAACAAAGAAGGCTTCAGGTCTTATTGAATAGAAGTCAATTTTTTTCCATCAAAACCCTATTTTCTTTCTTTCCTCCTCCTTGTTTTACAAACCCTTGGTTAATAATGATTATTTGTCATGAGAAAAGCCTCACAACACACTCTATATCAAATGCTCTGGAAAATTATCTTGCACATATTGCACCTTTAAGCATTTTGTCCATAATGCAATCATTTTCTGACAATCATTGCACACAAATTTTTCTCAACCAGCTTTTTGGTATAAGATGGTACGGTAAGACACAAAGAATAAAAGAAATAGAAAGTGATTTCTTTCTTTCCTAATCCAAAGTAACGAAGGTGGTGAATCCTTTTTTCTTCTTTCACCAACCAGGCTTTCGATGGAATAAGTAATGAGATAAGGATTGATAGGTATTTGATTTAAAAACATATAGACAGGGCTGAGAATATGCTTTGGAATAGAAAATGTAGTAAGACTTGAATCGAGCTGATTTGGGTCTCTAATCCAAATCCCTAAATTTTCCACCCACAAATCCGTAACAGATCTTGCTTCCAGGACCTACTGGCTGGGACAAGCAATACAAATAGCCACTTGGGGGGGAAGCAATTTTGTTGAGCTGTAGCAGTCCACAGTATGCAGTCCAAATGGTGCATTCCCCCTTCCCTCTGGCAGCACAACAGATGAGACAGCACACAATTTTGAGAGTTGTACTACCTCCATATCCATTGCTCTGAGTCCGAGGCTGTTTTAGATTCCATACTTCTTGGAACAGAAGGACATTTTTAGAGCAGCCTTATTCCTATGCTGAACATCGCCATGAAGAAAGAGTAGTAGAGACTTCTGAGGGTTTTGTGACATCTGTTTGAAGGTTTTTTTTTAAACCAGCACACAGGTTGAGCAGCAGTAAGCAAATGAGAATGGCAACAGTTTGCATCACTTTTCTTCCACAGCAAGGGCAACTTCCCAAGTCTGCTTCTTCTTATCCGGCTCTAGAAAAAAAAATCAGGTGCAAAGCAGGTGCAAAATTTAATTTTACTGCATCAAACAATGATTATATGACAATAATAATATGACAGTAGGTTTATATTATGATTTTTACATAATTGCACTACTTTATACAACAATGGGTTTGTTACATTCTTATGTAACAAAAATAAAGGATAAACTGTTAAACTAAATACTGACCCATACTTATAATCAAAATACTGTATTTACTCAAATCTAGTGTGCCACTGAAGCTATTGAACACCCCTGTTCTGGAGACTAAATTAGGCTGGAAAAAGTGAGCATTAGGTTCGAGTAAATATGGGTATCTCAATTTTAGAGAACTTTCACAAATCACTAAGTGTGCAATCCTAACCATGTCCTCTTAAGAATGAACCCTTACTCCCTGGATAGTGTGTTTAGGATTATAGCCTAAGCGATTTACCCTTTTTGTATTCATTAAAGTGAACTATTCTTGTGAAGTCAGCGTTGCATGGTAGGATCCTGGAGAAATTCTGGTTCTCTAATATCTTTCAGGATTTATTCAACTGTGAGAAGCCCCCCACCGCCCCTTGCATCACTGTCAAATTACTACTGATAGGAAATTCACTTTGTGGAGATTATTTCTCCTTGCAAATGCTATAGCTGTGGCTACTGGTCCTTAAAGTTACAATGTCAATTTCTTTCGAGGAAAATGGTGGTTCACCAATTGCTTGTATCTGGCACAGTTTGTCGAAGTGTGCATAGGCGAGTGTTTCCCCAACTGTTTATTTTTCGGCATAGAGATCCCCCTTTCCAGCCATATTGTATTTGGCACTGACTGAGGGCTTCTGCTTTATGTCAGTGCATTTGTGCAATGACACATATTCTCCAGTGATTAGATTAACACTGGCAAAGCCAATATGAAAAACCCACACAGATTACCACTGTCACCCACAGTAATTACATTTATTCATTTCCACTTAGTCGAGTTTTTACAAGCTGAGCAAGGGGCCAAATAAGCAATAAACACAGAAGCAAGAAATTAAAATGCTGCTCTGTTTGCTGTGAAAACAATCAAACCATCATCTTTCTTTAGGCAGCTCATTCATCATCCGGGAGGGCCACGCTGTGATGATATGCAGGGATGGAAGCCTAATGTTGTTACATGTAAATTCACTAACATGAAATTACTGCCCCTAATGTGATTTCACTAATAAATTAGTTCATTTCTACCTTTTCGCAAGAGACGTTAGGGGCTGTGGAGAATTGCTCATGTGTCTTGTAATCTCCCTCGATTTATTCCTAGCAAGTTGGCTAAACCCAGCTTGTCTCTCGTACCTCCAACTTTTGCTTTCATATGTGAGTTTATTACCCAGAGGCTGTCATAGGAACTTCAGGCTTGCTACTATGCATTATGAAGAATATTTATAATGTGCTTGGAGTTGTGCTGTATCCACAGGTTAGTGGGCTGTTGTAGTTTGCCGTATCCCAAGGTTGAGAGGAAGGGGTTGCAGATATGCTGGCCAAGAACTCAGATTTTTTTTGTCAACACTGCTATTCTCATTCTGCCTTGTCATGGACCCCTATGGGTTTTTCTATACCTGCTCCTGAGGTGGTATAACTGAGGAGCTGGAAGAAGGAATTTCTGCCTGGGAAAAAGGCTTTGGATCTAGCATAACTGCTGTGTCCAAGGCAATGCTGAACATGGCCCGTCAATATGCTTCTCCTGAACTGCCTAGGCTGGCACAGCTACGGCAGCCAGGTCCATCTGTCTTGGGACAGCCTGTCTTGACTTACACTGCCCCAAGCCTTTCTGGTATAACTAGGGTGGCCCATCTTGAAATTGGGCCACCCCAATGATAGATAGAATTGGGCCACCCCAAGTGCACTTCTGGATTACAGCCATACACCCAACAACCCACACACCTGCCAACCCTACTGGCAGGCCAACATAGGCCAACATAAGCCAATCACTATGCTAGTCTATGGGAAGGGAAAGACACAGATAAGAAGTATTATTGATTCTGTTTTGTTGCCTAGTCATGTTAACTTGATCTAGAACTTAAATGCAATCTATGAGAAGTACTGAACCTGCCTGGCTCTTTCCATAGATCACCCTTGCAATTCATTAAGAATGTAATAGGACTGATAGATACGTGTTTGATCATTATATGAGCAAGTAGCATTTTAGGATGGTTTGGTAAAAAGAAGGGATAGTGGATAACAAGGGATGCCTGTATCTTCAAATACAGGAATGTTTGCCTCCAGGAGCTCAGTATCTAGTTGTTTCATATGGAATACGTTGTAGAGCAAGTTAGATCACCACTGGCTTGAATTAATTTTGATTGAAGCCCTGAGAGAAGACCGGATTATTGGCAGTAAGATCTCTTGTAACTTATAGCCATGTAACCTGTGATGATAGTGAATAGTCTTTTGACAAGGATAACTTTGGGTATTATTTGTACATCTGGCAAAGGGTTGGATGTGATGGTCCAAAGGGCTCCTTCCAATTCTGTGTTTTGTAGACCTAATCAATAATGTTACCTATTATACTTTTCCACTGACTGACAAGTTCATGACCTTCTTAGTGTAACTTTTAGAACTGAGAAAAGTATCGTGTAGTGCTGGACCATCTGCAGTATTAGAAGGAACTTTTTCAGAGGTGTATTGCACAATCTAGTGTTTCCTTTATAAATCTAGGAGTTTCTCCTTTACTGAGATATTATGTTATGCATTTGAAAGCAACAGCAGAGGGCATCAAATGCACAATGACGCAAGGTTTTTTTTTCCTTCCCCCTTTTTTTGGTAGTGTGTTTTGAGGCCTCAGATTGCTTATGCAGCAAAATAAAGCACTGTTGGCTTCTTTCTTTTCTTCACCAGCTCCATTAGGAATTAGTCTTGCAATCCAGGCTAAGCAAAAAAATTTCTTTTTGCTAATCAGCTGGCCTTATCAGTTCTCAAAGATAATTCAGACTTCCCAGGTGTATCTACTAAGCAAAAAGTACCAGTGTACATTTGTGTAATAACACAGCTATGCCTTGCAGTACAACTGTATTTTTGATGTTCTTATTGATTGTAATTTATAATGCTCATTAGCTTCCTAAATTACCATTAAGTAATGATAGGCACTGAAGGTTTAACAGCTCCTTCCAATCCTTTGGTGACAAGTAGCCGCCAACAGCGTTTGCCAAAAAGGGTAATGATGGATCCTCATTGGGGAAGCAGTAAATTAGGTTATACTCTTCTCAGAAGAAACAATGGTGGAAGGAAAATTAACTATCAATAAAAATCTATAAAGCCACTCTGATGATTCCCAGTCAATTATATCAATTAGAGATCAAACAGTGAACCCCCTGCAGGACTTTAAATAGAACTAACCAGGGGCCAAAGGAGGCCAAATTGTGTTACAAAATGCAACACCATGGGCAGCTGCAGGAGATAATCATTACTGTCATTGACAAAGGGGCTGCTTTATTAGAAAGCGGGATATTGCCTGCAGGCAGGCTTCTGGCAAAGAGGACAAAAGCTCTGTGGAGCAAAAGGCAGGCTCCAACCTGGAGAGAAACTGAGTTGAGTGTTTCTTGCTGATATCTGCCCCTTCCGACTTTTTGTCATTCAAATCAAAGCTGATCAGAAAATGTGTGCGTTGTTTATAAATATATATAATAATGTATATTTAAAATCTTTAAGAAATGCAAGACATTACTTGTACCCCCCTTCAACATGAACTATGAATATGTGTTAAAATACCTTTTTTTAAAAAGAGGTGTGAATACTTTTAAGTGAGACAGAGATGAGATATATATTTTTTTTAACTTGGGTGTTCCTAAATCTTTGTGCAACATCCCAAGTCATCTGATGGGCCACTATTAGAAAGAGAATTCCGGATAAGCTGGGTTAGATAGTCGCACGGTGTGAAAACCCTGCCCAAATTATCCTTACAACTTTTTCAATCATTCCTCAGAAAGAGAGTTTTAGCCCAGGAAAAGCTTTCCTGGGGTAAAGCCTTGGTTGGCTAGATATATCTTGCAGGTTTGACATTGCTTAATTCATCTTATTCTGTCCATTAAAACAATTAGCAATGTGGGTAAAGAAGAAGCTGGGGAGCTTTAAATATGAACGAATGCAGCTTTAAAACCATCATCTATTTGTGAATCTTTTAAAAGTGTGTTGACATGTAAAATTTGTAAAAAGTTGTGAAGCTCACACACCAAAGGCTGCTCTGACTAGCCTATGGCCTGGGAATTGCTGCTGCCAATAATGGTAGATTACATTTGCCTCAATCCTAAAGACACTTTCCTGGGAGTAAGATACATTGAACACAGTGGGGCTTACTTTTGAGTAGACATGGTTAGGATTGTGCTCAATGGGCAAAATCCAGAGTGACTACCGGGAGTCCTTGATCTGGTGTAAGAACAACTTACACTGGATTCCAATATGAATTTCCCATAGGTTTTCAATGGGTAGCACAGTAACTATGGGTGCACGTAAAGTCTCTTATGTGCTCCTGTAGTTACTCTGGATTTAGGGGATAGAAGCAAGTAGTGCAAAGAGTCCCTCGCCAGAATAACTTGCTAGTTATGGATGGCATGACTCTGAAGCTATATGGTATATGCATCCTGCCCCTATAAATTCAGAATCAACTGATAAACCCTATAAATTTAGAATCAACTGCCCCTATAAATTCAGAATCAACTGGTAAACTTGCAAAAATTAGATTGACCCTATAATCCAGAGTAACTACGGGAGCAAGTAAGAGACATTACATGCACCTGTAGTTATTGCACCACCTAGTGAAAACCTATGGGAAATTCATATTGCAATCCAGAGCAAATTGTTCTTACACCAGAGCAAGGACTCCCCACAGTTACTCTGGATTGCACCCTTAGTGTTTAATCTCAAACAAAGGGCTACAGTTGCTCAGCAGATAAAAACACTTTGCTTGTTGACCTGAAGGTTGTCAGGTTGGCAGTTCATGATCTGAGTACGGCAAGACCAAGTGAGCTCCCATCACTTGCCCACCTTCTGCCAAACTAGCAGTTCAAAAGCATGTAAATGCAAATAGATCAATATGTACCAATCCAGTGGGGAGGTTACAACTTATGCCATGTGCTTTGGTGTGAAATTATTCTGGCCACATGAACACAGAGACATCTTTGGCCTTGTAATGGGGATGAGCATGGCTTCTTATAGTTGGTTCTTATAGTTGATCACAGCTTTAGGTAACCTTTACCTTATCTCTCCAACAAAAGAAAAGAGAAATTTGCAGGAAAGCTAGAAAAACATTCACCTAATTGATAAATGTTTTTGGGGCAGAGCAGAATTCTATGTATTCCTAACTGGTTTTGCCCAAAGCAAAACAAGACAAATTTAAAGAAAAAACAGTTGACGAATTTTATCAGAAGTTGAAAGAATTGCAGTAAAACTCTCTTCAAGTGCTCAGTTCATATAGCCAGTCTCTACATATTCACAGTGTTATTTGCCTAGACATGTACGCTGTGACTTGGTAAATACTGCAGTGATTTGACCACTTCCTTGGGCTAATTTGTTTCCCCGATTATTTAATGATAGGTGTTATATTTTGTTCTTTTTTATTTATGTTTCACTACGTAATGAACGTACTGCTTGTTTGAAGGAACTTTGTAAGCCACATTGGGCATTTGCTTTGGCATGGGGAATGAATGAATGAATGAATGAATGAATCAATCAATGAATCAATGAATCAATGAATCAATGTCGGCTCCCTATGCACAACACCCACAATTTTTCAGGAAGTAACACATGTATATAAGGAGGTTATGCAAATGTGTATTCAAGTTCTGTTAAAGCGCCATGAAAAAGGGGTGAGCTGGGTTTGGGTGAAGCAGAAAAATGGCTCCAAGGCTCTTGCTGACCTATACATTTTGAGTGAACAGGGCTATAAGAATAGCAAAACCTCAAGGTAGGGAGGGAATGTTAGCTTTATTTTCTCTAAACATGCAGCTATTGGTCTCAGTTTGTACTGGGTAGGCAAATGAGACCCCACAGATAATACAGTTTTATTCACTATATGCTAGGTCCAGTCTATGTTACAGAGACACTCTGAGCTAAGGAGGGTTGGCTTGATCTGACCTGCTTGGCTGAAGAGTCTCTCAATCACCATCTTGATGTTCTATATCTACTGGCCCTGGGTTTTTCCTCCCCCTCTCAAAAGCATTAGTGGGAGAACGAAAACTAATGGAAAGTGCAAGGAAGTAACTAATGATGTAAAAAGTTTCCTGGAATAACTTTCTCAAAACAGCCCTAGGACTAAGAATTTCTGATTCACACAGCTATACTGTGCTGCAGAAACCTGAGCCCACTAATCTTCCCCCTTTAACGGACGACCATTACAATTTGATTAAAGGACTCTTTCTGAGCACCAAGAGATAGCATTAAGCAGCAGAATGTACTTATGAAGGAACGAAAAGTTGGGGGGGGGAAAGAAAGCAATTTAGCATCTGCTGAAATAGGATGCGAGTCCCCAGAAGATATTATGCATTCAGGATCTCTCTCTCTCTCTCTCTCTCTCTCTCTCTCTCTTTTATTAAAGGCTCAAGCAATTTAAAAATTGACAGTGTTTCCCCCACTTAATAGTGTGGTTGTTAATCTTCTTGCCACTCAGCTCTGAGTATTGAACACACTAAAAAGGGCGGGGGGAATCCTCCTGTCACCAGCTGTGGTTGGGGAGTGACTGCCCTAAGGGGGACCCAAGTGTTAAAAAAAGGCAGCCCACCACTGAGAAAAGGCAATAACAGAAGTCTGTTGCTGTCTAACCTGCCATATAAATGAAACAATCAAAGAAGACAACAAAGGAAACTCCACTAACCACCAGAGGCAAAAGGAGTTTGCTGTAATATGCCCTGGCTAGCATAACTATTTTTAGCCAGCTCCTTCTTTCTTCTGTTATCCCCCTCTTTAATTTCTATTAAATGAAAACAAATAGTAAAAGAAAATGTGACAGAAAAAGAGAAGGACATGAGGTTTTGTGGGGTGTGAAGGCACCCAACGTATGGCGGTATTGAAGAAGACTAATGCCATTCTTGGGGTCATTAGAAAAGATATGAGAATTTAACAGCTAATGTTGTAATGCCATTGTTCAAAAACATGGTAAGGCTACATCTTGAACATTGTGTCCTGGTCGGCACACTTCAAGATTTGGATTGGACAAACTCCTAGAGGAAAGGACCATCATGGGTTACAAGCCATGAGGGGTGTGTGCAGAGGTGGACAACCTCTAAATGCCAGATGTGGAGGTGGGACACACCTGGATGTAGATACCGTATCTACTCTGATCCCTGAAGCATCTGGTGGGCCACTGTATGATACAGAAAGCTGGACTAGATGGGCCTGTGGCCTGATCCAGTGGAGGCTCTTCTTATGTTCTTAAGAAGGATACAGTGGAAATGCAGAAGAGAGCAACCAAAATGATTACTGGTCTGGACCACCTCTCTTAAGAGCTATTGGGATTCTTCAGTCTAGAAAAGAGGTACATGATGGGGGACATGACTGAGACATAGAGCGCAATCTTAACCATCTCTACTCAAAAGTAAGCCCCATTGTGTTCAATTAGTTTTACTCCCATTTTGCAAACCTGGAACATGCCTGTTGTTAATGGGAAGGCAATGTATAGCACAGTTATGGTGACCATGCCCTTTATAGCCTTGTGTACTTGAAAAAAAGACATAATTGTCCTCCTCTTCCTTGTGAGCATGTATCATTCTTATTATTATGTAACATTTTAAAATTCAATAATAAGTCATATACAGTGGTGCCTCACATAAAGAGCTTAATTTGTTCTGGAGGCATGCTCTTTAAGTGAAACGCTCTTTAAGTGAAGCAGATTTTTCCATAGGAAATAATGGAAACTCAGACGATTGAGTTTCCACAACCCCCAAATATTCATATAAAAATATTAACTGGATGTAAAAATGATGACTAAACACTGGAATTGAATTCAAAACATGCATTCAATGTGCATGTTCCTATGAAGTCTACTTAGGCTGCAATCCTAAAGACACTTTCATGGGAGTAAGCCCCATTTAACACAATGGGGATTACTTCTGGGTAGACATAGTTAGGAGACTGCAATCAAATACAGTTTCCTGGGAGGCTTACCTGGGCTGCTGCTGGTGGTTCAAGGTGGGGGCACTTGGATGCAGTTAGGGGCAGCTGCCTCTGGCACCTCAAGTTGGGGGCAGTTAGAAGCAGCAGCACTGGACAGCAGCACTTTTAAAGAGTGCAGATTGTCAGGACTGCATTGGACATGTGCCCATAGCGCACTTGCTTGTTAAGTGAAGCGGAACTTGTTATGTGAAGCAAGATTTATTGGAAATTTTTGCTTGTTATGTGAAACGCTTGTTAAGCGAGGTACCACTGTAGTTTTAAAATTAGCCACATGAATGAAAAATACATTGGTGTGTTTGGCTTTTATTTTGTCATGTCCTATATTTTTCTCGGGTGTCCTACATTTTGGGACAGACTTTCCTCCTCTGTGGTTATAACCTGAGCACAGTCCACTCCTGACCACCTTAAGCCTATCCGGTTTAGTGACTGACCAATGATGACTGGTTGAATCCACATATTGATGCAAGTTGGAGTTGATGCACCAGAATTTGTTAGGTTTATGGATCATTATTTTCAGGATCAAGGTCTTTGCCTCCTGCTGCAGCTATCATGCTACATTTGACTGTCTCTTTCATAAGGTGGAGGGCCTCTTGTTGTTGTTTAATTTCAAGGCCTGATGACAAAACTCAGCTTCCAGCTCATATCCGTTGGGAGTTGATAGGCAGCTCGCACTCTCAGATCGCATACAGCTGAGTGGTGTTAAAGAAGACCCCCTCCTCTCCTAGCCAGGCTCGCTGTGAAATGTTATTAGCATTAGGTAATGATCTGTAAATGTGTCAAAACTATGCCACCTAGTGACACCAATGCCAGTTTCCTTTGGTGAAGTCACATTGATTGCACAACAGCAAGCCACAATACAATTAGTGCTAATTTGGTTTCTTGGTGTATAACTGCTACACAGTACTTTGGGCTTCTTTGGAAGACTTTTTCTAATGCAAGAGGAGTTTCATGTTCCAGCTTTTCAGATGGATGTTATTTTCCTTCCTCTTCAGGCAAAATAGAATATGGGCACCATACTTTACCAATTAGATTTTGTTGAATGTTGTAGATTTTGTTGATTTTGGGTTAGAGTTTGTAGGTAGCTCTGACTTTTGATTTCAGGCATAATCCTAACCATGTCTACTCAAAAGTAAGCCCTATTGTGTTCGGTGGGGCTTACTCCCAGGAAAGTGCTCTTAGGATGATAACCTCCTTCTGTTTACATTTGGATCACAGGAAGACTTATCAGTTTCTCATTTTCACTCTTACCTTTCTTTTCCATCTCACCAATAATAGAATTGGCACAAATATTCTCTTCTAATCTACTACACATGCAGCCCAATGCAAACCTGGAGTAGAAAGGCCAGCAGGCCTACCCCACACATCTGGTGCTGGTGCAGGGTTTGGGCTGGTTGTGGTTCAGCCCAGAGCAAGGGGAATTCTTTCCCTTTACCTGCTGCTAGTTTATACTTTGAAGTGAATTAAGCGCTTCATGTTTTATACTTTGCTATAATATGCTTTAAACTTTGGAGTGAATTAAGTACCCGTTTAACACTTATATTTTATAAAGATGAGCATTCCTCTTAATGGGCAGAGGTCAAGATGTTTGAGCTCTCTCTGGGATCAGGGCTTGGAATGGAGGAAGACATCAATGTTGAGAGATGACTGGCTCATTAGCTTAGCATACATTAGGAACGAGGCTGCTAAAAGGTGTGACAATGAAAAGAAAAAAGTTTTTGTAGTATGTGATCCAGTTGAATCAATGGAATGGAATGATGCTTCCAGAAGAGCGAGATGAAGAGCGAGTAGGAGTGCTCAACTTCAGGTAGGCTATGTTTTGTGTTATTTCCCCCTCTATAAAAATGTATATGAGACTGTGGAGGCCCGAAATATACCAGAGGATATGCTAAGGTAAATAACATTTCTCTGTTCCCCGCTGACAATTTCCACTTCATATCCTGCATTTTTCTACACATGAGCCTTTGAATGATGCCTGCAAGAATTTCACTGCCAAAGACATGAGTTTAGTTGTAGTCCTGAGAGAAGCAGTTGTTGCCCAGAGGCATCTCTTGACTTTTGTACCTTTACACACCATTTGTATATGAATGTCTATCTGTACCTAGATTATCCCACAAGGAAATATTTTCTAATCCATCTAGCTGTGAAAAAGACTCTTGGCCTTTATGGCTGTTACAAGGGCAAAACAGAAGGGGGAAAAAGAGGAAAAATTAGCACAGACACTAAAAAGCAATGTTGGGAACTTGAGTTGGATGACTCGGACTTGAGTCAAAAAAATTGTGTTTTTTGTTGACTTGCCAACATGCAAGTCGTGCTTATGAAAGACTCGGAAAAACATTAGTGTCAGTGCCCTATATACTCGAGTCTCATATTTGATTTATCAAGTCTGCCTGTGTCTGGGTGTGTGTGTGTGCTTGCTTACTGTTTTCACGGCATGAAAAACCACATGGGACCATAATTCAGGGTGGGCGAGCAGCAGGGAATTCCAGCCAGAGACATGGAAAGGATAATGTCAAGGAAGGCAGGAATGGATGATGACCAGATAGGTATTGGGATTCTAATACCTTCATTGGCTGAGGGAGGACAGGAGGAAGAGACCAAAGTTTCCTTCCTTATGATTAGCTTGAGAAGCCCCAAGGATAAGGCAAAGAAGGAGGGTGTCAATTCATAGTAATCATGCTTTTCACTGCAAGGTTGGTGGATAAAGGAACCCTCACAGAAAGATCAGCTGCAGTGGGACTACTTCTGAGTAGGGCTGTCAAGCCTTGGGTCATCCTGGTCAGCCTCACAGGTGCTACTTGTGACTGTCCCGCTCCATTTTTCTGTTTCCTTCTCTTGCAGAGTACATGGGGAAATGTTGCACTGGTGATTGTCCCCAGTCCATCAAAGCATGCACCCAGCCACTTAACCCTTGTGGCAGCAACAAGGCCGTGCTCACTAGCATAGTTGTACTTGCAATGGTGACTATATGTCACAGTTGCAAAAGAGGACAAGAACCCCCAAAATGTAGGTCACCCAAGAAATATGAGAGACATAACAAAATAAAAGCAAAAATATATTGTTTCATGTGCATAATTTAAACACTATACTATAATTTGTACATTATTTTATTATTTGATTTTATAATTTAAACACTACATATTAAATTTAAAACTGTTGCATATAATTTATTTCATGTAATTTATTAATTACAAGAAAGCTACATTCTGCCCGCTCACAAAAAAAAAAAGAAGACAGAAGTTTTTCTCCAGGACTCCAAGTTGAAATCCTGGAAAAAGAGGATTTAGGGTCACCCTGATTATGACAGTGGAAAACATGTTCCACTGTGATAATGTGTTTATAAGATCGTAACTTTTTCCTGTTGAGCCAGAATGCTGGGAGGCTCCTCTGGTATGTTCATCTGTAAGTTGATTAGGAGTTGCTGTTTCTGTGGGTGTCATGTGATGCTTGCATTGGTGTTGGACTTTGTTTTTCATGTTGCTGTTCTGTTTGTTTTTAGAAATGTTTTATCTGTTTTACTGTTTCTTATATTGTGCATATACTCTGGTTAATTGCTTTCTGGGTCCCTTGTGACCAAACAACAGGGTAGAAAATACTGCAAATAAATAAATAAAAATCAATAAATGCATATAAATATTTGCAGAGGGATTTTATGCATATATATTAACTTTCAGCATTTGTATTTATTGTATTTTTATTTTTCATTCATTTAATGAGTCACATACCAGCTATACAAGCATACTTCAAGCACACTTAACAAATTTATATAAACTGAGATAGGGGAAAAAAACGTTATGCCAAACTCAGGCTGCAATCCTAAAGACACTTTCCTGGGAGTAAGACCCATTGGATACAATGGAGCTTACTTCTGAGTAGACATGGTTAGGATTGTGCTCATAATCTCTTTGGACCATACACCTTTTTCCACCTCTTTAAAGCAATCAATTAAAACCTAACTGCTGCAAACAAAAAAAATTTTAATATAAATTCTCAGGCTTTCACAGTCAATATTCATGACATTGGAAATAAAAATTTTAGGGCTGATAGCCATCAGTTGAATAAAGGTGTGCTCACCTGACATTTTACCCATTGCTGTAGTAGGCATTCTGAAATTATACAATATTATTGTGGATAGGTAGGCAGCAAGTAAGAGGCAGGGCTTGAGTCCAGCGATTAATTATTCCAGATCCAAACCTCTGTTTGGTTGCAGGTTCTGGCTTCTTCCAACTGCCCGACTGCTCCACATCTGTTCCAAGTCAGGACTGCGCTGTCATTTTTAGAAAAGCAGTGAAGTCCATATTTTGGTGAGTTTTCCAAAATAAGTAAGGTGGCCTCTTTAGAATTCCTTTTGATTTGATCTGTTGCATGAGTTTAGTATATTGGCAGCTGCATTCATACATGCCACAAAACGGTCTGATAGACTCCTGAGATAGTGGATGGCTCCACTTCAGAGTGCTGGTGGTGTATTTTTTTTTTTTTTTGCATATTTCCACATGTAAAAACTCCCTGCAAGTAGAAAACTAGCATTTCGGGCAAAAATCATAAACGGAACCCCTCAATGCCATGCTAGTTTTCTGTTTACAAGGAAACCCTAAACTTTTGATGTCTCTCCCTTGATCCTCAACGCTTTTCATTTAGTTCATTATATGTCATGTTCTGGGGTCTTTACCATGCATTATCACTTCATTCTGTTGCATGAGTAGAACTAGTCCTGGTTTATTTTATTGAGATAGCTATGTGTTCCAGATATAATGTGCTATACCTGCTGACATCTAGAATCATGTTATGGGGTTACAATCCTATCCTCTTTCCTGCGAGTAAACATCATTGACTATAATAGGACTTATTTTGGGGTAGACATGCATAGGATTGGGCTCTGAATGTAACAGCTAAATGTTATCATAGCATAACTGTATCTGACTATAACTATATCAGCAGGTCTTACTATTTCTTATTGGTTCTTGAATATTTTGTGTTTCTAAAGAGAAGAACAAAAGAAGCGGCTTATATATACACCCAGATATCCTGTATAAACTTTGCAAGCCAAAGTTACTAAACACCTGTCATTTATTACATATTTTTCCAAATCTATTTGTAAGATCTCAGACGATGCCTGGCATCATTTAACTTTAATTGAAATAACCACCCCTAGAGAGATTTTGAAATCAATTGAAGGGCATGTTCTCAACTAAAGTCAGAAATATTAGATTTGTTTCACACCATCTCTGGTATGGCTTATTTCTCTGTAATCTAACTTGGGAAATGTCTAACATTTTAATTTTACCGACACAATAATTTCATTGTGACGCTGAAACACATTTTCTGCCTTCTAGAATCATAGCACCTATATTATATATGGTCCACATGGGGGTTTTTTTTGAAATCTTTCTGATCTTTATGGAACATTACTCTGTTCAGAATAGGAGTCATTCCACCATACCCAAGCAGGAGATTCCTATTATTGTAGGACTTGGCTTCCTTCGTTTTCAGAGCAATTGGTTTAAATTTGATCTCTCAAATCTGCAGGGCATAAATTTCATAATAGGACACCACCCCATATAATGTAACTTTGGAAGCTGGGCATTTACTTTGGCATTGGAAAGGCAGGATTTAAATTTAATGATGACAATGTCTGCCTCTGATGTTGGGGAGGAGTAATATTGATTTTGGGTAATACTAATTATAGTACTGATTCTGTATAACTAGTCGAGGGCTTATCCCCTATCACAGAAGCCTTATCCCCTATCACAGAACTACAACAGCTGTAGCAGCAGTAAAGTAAATGGGTGGACAAAGGGAGCAGGTTTTCTCTGGCTCAATTCCAATTCAAACTTGCAAGAGAGTTATGGAGAGGAGGCTGTGAGATGCCCAGGACACAGGACCGTATTATGAGTGCATCAGTTTTGCATTCTGAATAGGGAAGTCCAAATTCCAGAGATATCACTAGTACATATTCATAGAATCATAAAGTTGGAAGGAACCCAGTAGGTCATCTAGTCCAACCCCTTCCCTGTAGCAGGAAATTCTCCTAGAGCATCTCTGACAGGTGCTTGTTGAGCCTCTGCTTGAAGATCCCCAGTGAGGGAGAGTCCATCACCTCCCTTGGCAATCTGTTCCACTACCAAACCACCCTCACCGTCAGGAATTTTTTCCGGATATCCAACCGGAATCTCCTTTCTTGCAGTTTGTACCCATTGGTTCTAGTTCTGCTTTCAGAGGCAGATGAGCCCCTTCCTCCATATGATGGCCCTTCAGGTATCTGAAGATAATCCTGTATATTAAAGGATTGTTATCAATGAAAAGTTGCAGTTCCTGCTTTACTAATGCTATTTTGCTGCAGTTCTATTGGCACTTATGTAATAAACCCTGCTCAACTCAATAATAGTGACTTATGTGTTAACATGCATAACACTGTATTGTTAGAGTCTGGTATATAAAATAATAGAATAGAATAATGGTCCCACAAGCTCATCTAGTCCAACTCACACTTGTAGCAGGAGAACTTCCTAGATCACCTCCAACATGAGCCTATTAAAAAAAATCTCTGTATTCTATATATGTCTATATTCTATTCAGAGTGTACATTATATATTGTCTTTAGAACAGTTGCTGTTCTTTTCCTATTATAGTCCTCTTATACAGAGCCCAGATCCATAGCACAGCCTTGGTTGCCAAACTGAGACCTCATAAACTCAGGAGCGAAAGAGAGCTGCCACCACCACCGCCATTATTAAAAATATTAGATAGTGCTATTTAACAGAATAGTTTACATAGCAAAATAGATCAATAAATGGTTCAGAGTCCATTTTTAGAGATCCAGAAGAGACTCTAGCAAGAGCCACTGGAAGGGAGCCCAATGCAGGTTTGAAGAGGGACAGTTGCCCTCTTTCTGTATGATAGGCCCATACATTAAAAGATGCTTCTTTGCCCAGTTAGTAAGCATTATTTTTCTTTACAGAAATTTGAATCCTGGAATCCACAAAGAGCTGCTTTAGTTTGATTCACAGTTTTCATAAATGATTTTTTTTCTATTCCAGAAGTGCTATTATGCCACAAGGGGGTAGGGGTGTTCTGTGCAAAACCTTGCAATGTGCATTCATGCATTCAAATCCAGCATTTTGGCAACTGTACACTGATATGTTTGGTTGCTTGAAATAATAAAGAGTACCACACAGATAGTTCTGAACCATTTTGCATACCTTCTGCATATCTTCTATTGTGCTCCTTACAGTTAATGTCTGTAGGTAGCTATCAATTTGAAATTCAGTGACTGAGATTATTGGCTGTCTTTGCTTCAGGGTGCCGTTTGTCTGGGTGTCTGTCCATCCCTCCCTGCCCACCATCCAAGTAAAACTGGATTTGGTTACAAAGAACACCTTTTATTCACCATAACAGATAGCCAGGGGTGTGTAGTAACAAACCACACACATACTCAAACTGGATTTCATCAAGCAAAAAAGACCCTTGAATATTGGAGCAAAAAAAAAAAAAAAAAGCAGGCCACCATCAGTCTTGAGAGACTATGTTATCGTTACTATTATAATGATAATAGGAAAAATGTCATTGCAGTCATCTTCTATATTTCCTCCAGAAAAAAATCAGTGCAAGAAGGGAAGCAGGTGGAAGACCCAAGGTATTCATTTAGTTGGAACATTGCTGTTCCATCTTTTAGTACAGGTATTCCCCCACCTTCTGATGGTTCATTTTCTGACAATTCACTCTTTCAACACCTTTCATATACACAGAACTCATTCATTCAAAACATGTTCCACTCTTTCAAACTTTCACTGCTGTTGTAATGGTCAAAATTGCCTTTCCCCTATATTGTAGATCCATATTCCATTCCCGAAGGAGTTAATGAGAATCCATTTGCAGAAATATTTGTGTGGCAGCAGGAACTGGCATGATAAAAGGGGAATTTGCAATTTGCTAGCTTGAAAAATATTGGAAACAACCATTTATAAACTAAAAAAAGATTGGGTTCTACTTTTCAACAGTTTTCACTTTTGGACAGTGCTCCAAACCTTAACCCATCCAATAAGTGGGGTATGCCTATGTTTGTACTACTCATAAAAATGAGTCCCTATAGGGACATTACACCAATCCACAATGCCAGACTGAAAAAACTTCCAGTGCCCATTTTAATTCCTGAGAACACCACTTCTATGTGAAATAGATAAACACAAGAAGCACAGTTTGCCCCCAACTCTATGCCTACTTCCCACTTCCCTTGATCCACCACCTACCTGAATAAGAAGAGGATGGGAAAAAGGCTTACATCTTCCTCCAGTACTGCTGTCAATCATTGTGGAGGCAGAGGAGAAATAGACACTACTGCAATCCTGTTCCTGATTGCTAGTATTTTTCCTCCTCCTATCCATCTCTGATACTTCTAAATAGTCCAAGATGGAAAGATTCTGGAAGGTAATGCTTTCAGATTTCTACTTGCCTGGCCAGTTTAGAAGAAGTGGTGGGTAACAGAGGAATAGACAGCAGCAATAGGAGGAGATGGAACACGTATTTATACATATGCACATTCCAAAAATCCAAAAAGGTGGATATTGGCCTGGGCCAAGTTTATAAATCACATTTTGATGTAAATTTCCTCAACAGTTTGAAGGTACGTTGCAAAATACAGTTAGTGTGGCTGGTCTGTAGACCGTAATAAAGTTTTATTATTATTATTATACAGTAAGAAAAGTTACTTGTAAGTGGTTGTCAGTTTTGATGGTCAGTGTCATCACTTCTTTAAAGCACTATCACCTTCTTTCCGATGAACAGGTTCTCAAGCTGTTTTTGACAATAACTCCTGTCTTGAATGGCAATTAATTCATCCTGTACGTAAAGCAAGAAAGATATCTAGTAACACTGACCGGGTTTAAGAAAATGGGAAGAACTGACAGACGGAGTTGTAATACTAGTGGTAGTAGAAATACTAGAAATACTACTAGTAGAAGTAGTTGTAATACTAGGAGAAGTAGTTGAAATACTACTAGTGCTAGTAGTTTTATGCTGTGTTGAAATGGGTTAGGTTGGGGCAGATGATATCAAAACCTATTTCTATTAAAAGATGATCAAAACCCATCAATAGAATATGAATGAAAAACAGGAAAGTTAGGTCTAAAATGCAATTAAGATGCAAAGTAGAAAGCTCAACTATGAATTCCTCAAAAATTCTAACTGTACAATCCAGAGTAACTATGGGAGCCCTTATGTTGATGTAAGAAAAATTTACTCTGGATTGCTCTATGAATTTTCCATAGGTTTCCACTAGGTGGCACCATAACAACATTGATGTAAATGTCTCTCAAGAGCTCCTGTAGTTTCTCTGGATTGCGCACTTAATTACAATCAAAGTTAGCATATAAATCTTAAACCTTAAATCTTACAATCTACAATTACAATCTGAGGTAGCATATAAATCTTAAAGATTGGTTATTAAATTATAATTTATGGGCTTATAGTAAAAACTAACTAGTTACTCAAAAATAAAGAAGAAAACAAAATTTAGATTTTATAATGAAATAGTATAGTACTCTTATAGAATATTGGCACCGGCAATGCTAAAGAAGGGAAAAACTCTAAGAGCAAAATCCAGAGTAACTATGGGGAGTCCTTGCTCTGGTGTAAGAACAACTAACTATGGATTCCAAGATGAATTTCCCATAGGTTTTCACTAGGTGGTGCCATAACTCCGGGTGCACGTAAAGTCTCTTACATGCTTCCATAGTTACTCTAGATTTGGGGGTATTTTTTTTTAAGTTTGCCTGGCCACTGGTACAAAGTGGCTTGTCCTCTTTGCCGTCAGAACCAGTGGGGATTGCCAAAACTTTGTTTTCACTGCCTGCGAGCCAAGGATAGGCTTTGTGGCATTTCAGCTCTGCTACAAAGCTAATTTGGGGAAGTGGTACAAAGCCAACCATTGGGGAAGCAACTCTGGACCTACGACTTTGATAATACTGATAATAATAATAACTGATAACACTGATAATAAGGCTTTCTGTACAACCAGTTGCAATTACGCTGGGTGGAATTTCATATGGAAGTGTGTAATAAATGACAGATTCTGACAAAAAGTCAAAGGAATGGCTAGGTCAAATTGGTGGCCTAACTTCTGTTCCCAATAGGGCAGGCAGGTGCTTTCGCTGGGCTCCTCTCTGCCAGGAAACACTGCAGGAATGCATGACCAATTGGGCTTCAGTAAAGAACACTCTCTTTAATGGACAGAAAACACTAACCTTTTATTTCCCCTCCCTTCCCGCCTCCATTCCCTGCTCCTTTCAACATAGCCTTGGTTTAACCCTTTGAATGAAAAAAAAGTTGAGATATTTCACATTGGTTTTGTAACCTTCAAAATACATACTTGAATATGTGGCAAATATGTCGTTGAATGATATTATGTATGAACATGGAGTGGAAGGGGAAAGGCATAACATAACTCTTATAATTTTAAAAGAAGAACAAATAATAAATGCCACCGTTCCACACAATAGTGAGGCAAAATAGAAACAAGTATGACACGGTTTCATGGCACAAACGTCTGCAGTAACTCAGGGAATCTTCATTGGTTGTCGGTAACAGATTTTTGGATTATTCACATTATTAAGCACTTCTTAAAAACAGAAATGATGTGGTTTTAATGATGTGTCATGTTAGAACAAACCACAAATTCAGAAACTCGGGCAGTAGAGCTTGCCACTTGATTATAAAGTTGGATTATGTGTAGCAGGAGTAACTTTTAAGTGATCTGTCACTGAATAAAAACCATATAAGAATAGTCACTGTGAGCACAATCCTAACCATGTTTACTCAAAAGTAAACCCCATTGTGTTCAGTGGGTCTTATTCCCAGGAAAGTGTCTTTAGGATTGCAGCCCATATGTATTAAAATATTTTTATTAGGCTGCAATCCTAAGAACACTTTCTTGGGAGTAAATCCCATTGAACTCAGTGGGGCTTACTTCAGAGTAGACATGCATAGGATTGCAGCCTTAGTCCATTTCTGTAAAGGATTTTCTTGGATTCAAAGAGTATTACAGGTCCATCTAACTGCTGCGTAACATGTAGTTTGTCTCTTAGGCTGCAATCTTCCTATTTCAATGATCTCAATGGAACGTATTTCAAAGTAAGCCTGGTATGAATCAAGTTATTAAGCTTTAGTTTTTAGGCATTCAGATTTCTTGTTGATTGTGTTTGGGGGTATTTTATTAAGGTGCTATGTAGCCTATGTTTCTTGTAAGGATATACAGAGGAAATAAATTGGATTTAAAACTAAGGCTGCAAGTGTGTGTTTGCGTTGTGCATAAGCATATGCGTAACTGGTTGGTATATGTTATTTTTACTGATACACCATAAGTCTATCTAAGCAGCTTAGATACTCATACATAGTAGAAATAAATTTTCTCTGTCGATGACCAAGAGATTATGTTCAGCAAGGTAGCAGAATATTTTATTACTTTAACTTATTATAATTTAACAAGTAGGATAGAGGCAAATACTTCCTTGCCAAGTGATGAGGGAATAAATAGCCTTCTCCTAAATATAAATAATTATTCCAGAAATTAAATATTAGAAATTAGAACACACAAATATATTCCGTGTTACCCTGCAGCACAGCACCACATAAAAATCTTCTCGGCACCATCAGTGATAGTTTTGTTTTTAATAGGGAAACAAAAGAAAATATTTATTTCTAGACTAAACTTAAAAGACAGAAGTAGCTGTATCCAACCCGCCTTGAGCTTAGTTAAGAGATTTTCAATAGTTTAGGCACAGGAGCATTAAAAACATTGGTTCAGAGGAAAACAGACTAATTTAACGAATCAGTAGTTTGAATTATAGCTTATTCCAAAAACCCCTTATTTGAAAAAGTGGGCAAAAGGTAGGATTCATTTATATTTTTTCTTGAGATCAGAAGAAAAACTTTTTGCTTCTGTCATTATCACCCAGAGTTGGTAAGAAATACAAAGAAATTAAAAATATGTTTGTGGATGTCACGTAACTATACATTTCCGGTTCTGTCCCCATTGGGTAGAAGTTGTAGGGTAATGAAGATGATTCTTAAAGTGATTTGCATGCAAAAATTAACAATTTTTTTTCCCAGGAAAAATGAGGCTAATGAAATTATGTTTATATCAGCAGCAATTGAAATGCATGCATAGATTCCCCAAGATATTCAGCAGTATACATTGTGCATGGTCTGCCTGTAGGAGAAATAATTTAATGGGTTTTGTAATTTGGTACTAACAGCACAACAAAATCTTACAGCTATAGCCTTATCTTTTCTCTCCATAACTATTTGCATATTCTGTACATTTGAAAAAAACAAAACTTTTATATCTTTTGAAAAAAAAATTCCAAATTCAAAGTAATTGTGTATAATTACATAAATCGCAACAAACCTCTCTGAAACAAGGGAATCAAATTGTGTTGTTCTTTGCTATATAGGATTTAGGTGTTCGTATATTTTGTGTGCCATACATCGCCTTCTCAGTTCAACAAATCTTTTCAGTGTAGTCAAGTCTTAGTAATAAGGAAGTCCTCAGCGGTACAGAGCTGAGGAATGTCTTCTATGATGTTGCTTTTCAGGTCTCTGAATGTAAGAGTGGTTTGTTGTTATTATTCATGAAATACTGCAAAGTAAGTTTTGTTGGACAATCTCATTGATGGAAAAAGTGAGATTTGGATCTCTGCATAGCTTTTCAAGCATAAACACGATGAGAGAAAAATGGGATTTCAGCTTGAGTTCATAAAAGCTTTTATCAAATGTTGTCTGCAACATCAAATGTGGCTTGCATATACCATACGAATGTGCCTTCAAAGATTAAATGGTGCAGGCAAAACATTTCCCAACACCTTCATCACACAACTGTTCAACAGTACAACAGAAACAGTTGACCTAATAGGTTGTGAGTTCGTTCGTGATACCAAGCGATGTGTATACGTCTGAAGAATCCCTCAGAGTTGGGTTGGATAAAATTGGACAAAAGAGTAAAGCACGGAGACCGAATTTGGATTTGTTATAATGATGTAAGCAACATGATGTAAGTCTAGTGGGTGAAAATCAAGGTACTGGTGTAATTGCTAGTATAAACACACCTATAAGTAGGGTCCTGCGAAAGGTGAGGTTGTTTTTCCTAACAAAGGGGTGATACCCTTTGTCGGGAAAAATAACTTCACCTTTTGCAGGTTCTCTACCTATAAGATTATATGTGGATTCCCAGTCAAGGATCTTGTTCAGAAGGATTTCAGAAGTCCCACCATCTTTTGGTGATAGCCGACACCAAAGTTACTAGAAGTTACTCCAAGTATGCTGAACATCTTGATCTACAGGCAGTTGATGAACAGGCAGAAAGCGGTGATGTAAGAAAGTGTATAGCAGCTGTTATCCTCAAGTATGTCCACATGAAACTGAACTGGCTTCCAAAATTAAACAATTACACCACCAGCAACTCCTCTATTAATAGCACTCTTTGAGTAAGGTGTGCTTTATTTTATGTTGCTTCTCTTGGCAAATAGCGTTTCAGGGTTGACATCAGGAATCAGCCTTGTTGGACAGCCGCTGTGGGCTAATTGTCAAGGCCACTCTGTGCCCACAGCTTTCTCATGGAGACAGCAGAGTGACTGGCAGACCAATAATGTGCCCTGGCGGCACCCAAGGATATAGCAGGACCAAAATGGCTTCTGCTGTATTTGTGGGATGGGGCAGCCATTGGAATCTCTTTGTGATGCTAGTTCACCTCCTTGTGGTGAACCCTGGATAGCACAAAAGTGTGAACTAAACAACTAGCAAAAATCAGCAGCCAGACTATAAGGAACAGTAGGCAGTTGGCAACAGTTGGCAGCCAGATTTCAATGTTGTATTCCTGGCTCTCAAAATACGTGGCAAAGGAACATTAACATCTGATTTAGCAGAAGTCCATGTATTTGCCATAGACGAAATCAGGCATGCCAAACTGGTGGCCCGAGGGCCGCATGCGGCCCTTTGCAGGCACATGTGTGGCCATCAAGTGATCTATCTACCCACCCCCAGAAGCAGCTCAGTAGTGGCAGCAGCACATTTGGTTTTGAGCTGGAGAAAGATCCCAAGAGGAAGGAAGGCTCATGCACAGCAGCAGCAGCTTCCCAAGGCGGAAAAAAGAGCCCAGGAGAAAGGAGGGCACTTCTGAGTAGGCATGCAAAAAATTGGATTGTGGCCCTCGGGAGACACCATTAATACTATTGCAGCCCTCAGGAGACACCATTAATGCTAATGCGGCCCTCTGTATGAAATGAGTTTGACACCCTTGGACTAAATAAATATGGTTTATGTACTCCATGTTGAGCTCCAGGGTCGGTAGTGTGCCACTCTAATCTGTGCCCAATATTTAGTAGGAACAAAACCAAGAAGGCCAGTGCAGACTTTGAGAAGGTGCATAGGATTCATAGGACTCTGCTGCTGTCCTCATTTCCCTCATAAGCCTGTTCCTCCACTCAGTCTGCTGTCCCTCATTCTAGTTTCACCCTATTGTTGCCAGTGATGTGCTGTATGGGCTATGGCACTCTTATGACAGCAGTTGCCAGGGTTTAGGATTGGTCCCTGACTTGGGGACCTCTGAGTTGGGAGGTGATACATGGAGGGTACTTTGCCAAGGAGCCCTTTAACTTGATTGTGATGTTATAACTGGTACACAATCCAAGGCAGCATGCAGTCTTCTTGTAATTAATACGAGGTACACTGCATGTAATAAATTATATGAAAACATTTTAAATTTAATAATAAGCAGATAGTGTTTAAATTAAACACATGAAAGCTATATATATAGCGTTTTTAGTTTTATATATAGCTATATATATAGTGTTTTTAGTTTTTATTTTTTCATCTCCTGCATTTTTATTGAGTGTCCTTCATTTTGGGGATGTCTAGTCCTCTTTTTTTGGTTATGGCATATGGTGTCCCTGAGCAAGACACCTCCATCTGGCCCATGGACAAGTCTCCAGATCTAATACACTTATATGTAAATTTATGGAAATTTATTCAAATTTAAATGTACATGGTTTTTCTGGCCCCGACACACTGCCAAAAAAGTTTGGAAACCCTGTTTTAGGGCACATTCCTAACCAATTTTCCAGCTCTGTTGTAAAATGAAATTCTAAGATAAGGGAGAAAACATTGCCTTACCTTGTGGAGGCTTCCGTGACTGCTCCTCAACTGCAGGTTACAGCACATGGCCCATTGGCACAGCCGTGGCAGTGCTCCATAGTTGCTTGGGATTGAGCCCTTAATTATTTTTGTGTTTAGGAATTGCATAAACTGCCTTGAAACTGGATAGAGGGACTGGCATAAATAAACGTTTTAGATAAAGCTTGCCATAGAAAATATTAGGGTATTGGAAAAGTCTCAGAGTGCAGTAGGAAGGAATATTGAGGGCAGCAGATTAGTGGCTACTAAACAGAAACTCAGGACAACATATGGAAGGTATTCAGCAGCTTATTCTGATTCAATTATATTCATCCACCAGAGGTCATTAGATGATCAAATGACACTTTTCTGCTGCTTTAAAAAAGTGAGTATTTCTGTAGGATTGGTTTGAAAAATAGTTCACACACTAACTAACCCTACAATCCAGAGTAACTAAAGGAGCATGTAAGAGACATTATGTGCACCCGTAGTTATTGCACCACCTAGTGAAAACCTATGGGAAATTCATATTGCAATCCAGAGTAAGTTGTTCTTACACCGGAGCAAGGACTCCCCGTAGTTACTCTGGAAAAACTTCATTTCTGCCCCGATATTGGGACTCTGGATCACCTGGTTCTTTGTCCTAAAATGGTTCTCTACTTACTTATTTACTTGTACAGAAAATACCTTGTTGCCAGTTTGGTTCAAAGAATGTGCGGCACATGATTGGTAATTAAAATCCTATATAAAGGAGAGAGGTCCCATTGAGGTAGAGTGGTAGAGAGGTAGAGAGGTAGAGTGGAGAGAGGTCCCATTGAATTAAATGGAATTTACTTTTGAGTATATGGGCAAAATCCAGAGTAACTACAGGGAGTCCTTTCTCTGGTGTAAGAACAACTTACTCTGGATTGCAATATGAATTTCCCATATAAATTTATTTCCCATATAAATTTTCCCATATAAATATAAAGTCTCTTACATTCTCCCGTAGTTACTCTGGATTTGGGGATATATGCAACCTAATTATCAGCATTTTATTTATCATCTATTTTGTCTCAACATGAACGAGACTGAGTTTTTAAATAAAAAAGATAAACATCCCTAAAGTAGCAGTTAATGTCAGGCAATTACATGGCAGGCAATTAAGCTTGCCTTAGAAAGGTTCAGAAAGGGTTCAGCTTTGGTTTCATGTTTTAGCTGGGAGGTAGACCCCTTCTCTTCCCCTATGTGATTATCACATAAAGACAAAGGGCAAAATCCAGAGCAGTTACGGGTCCATGCAGTTATGTAATCCTCTAGTGTTATCTTATGGAAAGTCTCCCTAACTGCTCTGGAGCAAACAGATTAATTTGACTTTAGGATATGGGCCAAAGTAATAATCTGAATTGCTTTCTAAGGGGAAGCTTCTGCCTGTGAGCTGAAACTCAGCTGTTTCAAGCCTGGGGGAAAGGAAATTGTTTCATCTTAATTCATTGCCTGCCTCTTTACCATGGGAAAACCATTGCTTTTGTATAATAGGGTAATCATGGGGGTTCCTGGAACCAAATGTTGCATTGATATCTCCATGTAGAATATGCACAATCTTCAGCTGAAATCCTAATATCCAGTTAGGCTTCCCCAAGACCTGGCATAAGTCACGTGCTGACCTGGGGTGTCACAAAAATGCCATAAGACACTTGTCTGCCACTCTTCAGGGAGAGTTAGGTCAATTCACAGACATGCGCTTGCCTTCTTATCTCACCATGGGATCTAGAAGACCAGTGACTTGTACCAGCCTTGGTTAGGATTGCACCCTAGGTGGATTTAAAAGTGTAACATTATGAGGTGATTGCCACATAACACCAAACCAAATGCAGAAGCCATTGTCTGATGGGTTGAGACAAAATGATAAACTGAGATCATCTACAAACCATAGTGATTCAAGTTCCATCCTCAAGAAGAGAGAAAGGGGAGCAAATAAACATGAATCTCATTCTTATGAGATAGTCTGATGATAAAACAACAGTTCTTAGAGAAAAGTTGTTTGTTAAAAGGTAGAGGTGGAAGGGCAAGAGACAGCAGAACCAATGCAGGTGGGAAAGCTGTAGGAGCCAGTAGATCTGGTGTGCTGGAGCCTACCCACCATTTCTCCATGGATTCACCCAAATGACTATCATTTGCAAATAAAGAGACATTGGGCACAATCCAGAGTAACTATGGGGAATCCTTGCTCTGGAGTAAGAACAACTTACTCTGGATTGCAATATGAATTTCCCATAGGTTTTCACTAAGTGGTGCAGTAACTATGGGTGCACATAATGTCTCTTACATGTGCCTGTAGTTACTCTGGATTGTGCCCATTATATAACTGCCCTT
The DNA here is from genome assembly GCA_030015325.1 of Cryptoblepharus egeriae. Classification (NCBI taxonomy): domain Eukaryota; kingdom Metazoa; phylum Chordata; class Lepidosauria; order Squamata; family Scincidae; genus Cryptoblepharus; species Cryptoblepharus egeriae. The sequence continues at coordinate 118,134,230 of JAREYC010000001.1, forward strand.
AGATCTTGGCACTGTCTTGCCATAAGACCTTGTAAAAGGTTGCTCTCTGAAATTACCTACCACTCAACCTGTACGGTTTGGATCAATTTTCAAAGAAGTTATTTGATTCTGTAGATAAATAACTATGACCTATCTGCTTCTTAGGAGGGTTTATTCTTATTTAGGAGGGTTAAGTATGCGCAACACTGCTTTGTGGTGAAACAGATATGGAAATCACAGCTCCACACAGACAGGTCAACATGTGCAGCATCACTAAAAGTGAGAGTTAGAACAATACTTTTCATCTTCCACATGATTGTCCATTTGTCAGTGCACTGTTGACGTCACTTTCTTGCTGCTGTCGGAACGATGCGCTGTTGTTCTATTGTTAGACATTTAGTAACCAGAAAGATGTGCTATTTATTGCAAGGAGGGAAACATAGGACGGGAATTTCAAGAGAAAAAAACTGAGTACAGTAGAAGGAAGACAAGTGTAGTAGAAGAAAATAAAAGGATAGACGAATTCTCTATTAGAAACTTAGGAGGTTTTTCCGCATAATTGGGAGCTGGGGGGGAACGGCTGTGGTTTTTGGACAAATGGGTGAGAGCTGTTACATGTGTCTTTGCACCCTGCTGCTTGGGCCACTAAAGTTCATGGCAGAACAATAAGGAATTAGAAAACAAGTGGCACATGCGCTGCAGCTGATTCAAAGTGATAAAAAAATTGAGCCATTTGTTCCATTGTGAACATACTGGAGAAAGGCAGATGGGCTCGTGCGTGTCTGTATTTGTGGGTGTCCCAATATGGGGATGATGAAACAATATCCTGTAGTACTCCTTAGCATGAAAACAAACAGGACACAATAAAGCCAGTCAAGCACTTTTCATTATCACCCCTCGGAATGGGAGAGATGTGCCGTATCTGATCCCATGTATGCTTTCCCAGAAAAAAGTGAAGCACTGAGCCTACATGCCTTGTTTTTCCATTGGCAGCAGTGGAACTAACTGTTCAGTGCTGAATTTGAGGTCAGTTTCTCACAGATTATAATGTTTCTCAGAGATTATAGTTTATAATTCAGAGATTATAAATGTTAACATTTCTTTTCATATTATTCTGATAATAAAAGAAAGATAAAAAAATAAATATATGTATGACCTATCGGGAGGGGGTTCCAATCTGGAACCATTCACCTCCGATATGTGACGTTGGAGGATGCTGTGCCTGGCAGGTAGCTCTATGTGACGTTGGAGGATGCTGTGCCCTTAGGCGCTCTATGCCTATAAGTAATTAAAAATCACTTCTGGTTTTTGAAAATAAATAAATGAAAAATAAATAAATAAAATAAAAAATAGAAAGTGTGAGACAGAAGTACTGTAGCTTTTTAATTTAAAAACAAAAAACAAATTCATGTTGCTACTGAATTTACTTTTTTTGCTACTGGATTTCTGAATGAAAGATACATTCCAGTAGAGAAGATGAGGAGTGGGAACAGGATTGTACCATTATTCTTAAGCAACATTGTTTTATGGAACGATTGCAAACTTAATTTCAGTGGACTGGAAAGAAAAGTCTAAACCTTAAACAAATTAAACTAATAAAATAGTGTGTTTTCAACCTTTTTGTCAAGTTCTAATTCTATGAATAATTGAGCAGCTGAGGTCAGAAAATGATGATGGTTGTGGAGGGAGGAGATATGTTAAGAGTTTTGTAACATCATGAATGGTGTGGATATAGAGTGACCCATAATCTCATGATCATGAGCGTGATCTCACGTTACTCGAGTGTCCCAGTGAAGTTTGGCAGTAGATTCTTCATATAGCACTAATCAAATTCACTGATGAAAGAGCATTTCAGAATTAATGGGCAAAATTATTTCATTAGAGGAAATATCTAACCTGCTCAGTTTCAGTGCTGGATAGTGGGGCCCTGTTGCATTGGTCCTGAATTGGACTTTACTGTTAGGGCCCAATCCTATGAAACATCACCCCCCCCCCCATGCTGTGGTTCATTGCTGGCACTGAGCTCCAGCACTGGTGTTAGGAGTCATAAATGTACTATTAGGCACACTTATTGCCCTGGAGGAGGAGGGAGCATTAGTACAGGTCCACTGCCACTAGGCACTATCCCCCAGCACTGCATAGTTAGCCATGCTGCACTATTCCAGCACCAGCTGGTGGTAACTATTTTCAGCACAGGGCCGGACAGTGCATGGGGGAGATGGGGAGTGGTTGGAATGGGTCATAGGGAAGGCCAGTGGCATAGCAAGGTCATCTGGCACCTGGGGAGCATAAATTTTTTACACCCCATAGGACATTTTTTAAAATCCTTATCAGTATCAACTACTTAATAAAAAATTAATCTTTTCATTTTTTTTATACCACACTTTTTAACCACTTGTGGTGGTATATGTAGTTTCTCCCCGTTTTTGCCCTTACAACAACCCTATGAGGTTGGTAAGGCTGAGAGATAGTGATGATAGACATGAAATTAATAATAATAATGGCCAGAAAATATTTGCAGTGAATATTTGCTCACAAGCAGTGGGTGAATGTCAGTACCCTCCCCCTGATATCAGTCCTGTGCACATAGTACTCAGTAACATACTGCCCCAGCATCTGGAGCTCAGGTCTTCTTGTCTGGAAGAGGATAAGGCGGACCATGTAAATTTTTCTCCAGGTCAAAATGCTAAAAAAGAGGACATGTCCAGGAAAAAGAGGACATGAGGTTACCCTCCATCAAATGAATTCTGTCTTATAGCCTGCTTGCAACAACACCCCCTACAAATAAAAAAAAACAATAAGCTTTTCAGCCCTCCCATTACCACTCAAGCCTTTGGGGGAGGCAGAGGTGAGGCTGCCTTCTGGAGTATTGGCTGAGTTCCACTTTTGCTGAATCAGGACCATCCTGGGGGACTTGCATTCCTCTGAGCCTGACCTAACTGGAGGCCAGGCACAGTCACTTAGAGGACAATCCTAACCATGTCTACTCAAAAGTAAGCCTCATTGTGTTCAATGGGTCTTACTCCCAGGAAAGTGTCTTTAGGATTGCAGCCATACTTGCATGTAAACACAGTTGTGCAGTTTACTTCCTCTTTCCATAGAGCTCAATGCAGTGGAGTCTGGAGCAGGTGCTTCCTTCTGTAGGGAGTGGTGGGGCTGCATTCATTGGATCAGGACCTGCTTCCTCTTGGCCTGATCTAAAGCAAGTTGGCCTACTCACAAGTAAAGGCACAATAAGGCTCAATTTCAGTTTATATAGGGTCAATGCAATTAAAAAGGACATTTTCTGGGGTGATTTGGGGGCTGCATTCATTGAATCAGGACCATTCTGATGTCCTTGGATTCCAGCTTGCCCTTTCCGATGGATCTATGGCACATTTGCATGCTTGCAGGTAAAGCTGCGATGTGGGGGCATTTTCAATTTCCCATAGTGCTCAATGCATTTTTTTTTATTTTCTGGCGATAACTTTTGATAGGAAGGAGATATTCAGAAACAGATTTTTGCATTGGATTCTGCTCTTCAATATGAATCCAATATGAATTCAGTTATGATGTTGGTCACCCCCCCAGAGTGTCACCCCTCTATGGGTGATACCTGGGGCGCCCTTTCCGCCCTTCTCTAACTATGCCACTGGGGAAGGCAGAGCATGGTGAGGATCTGCCCCAGGAGGGAAATGGCAATTGTGGCAGACTTTGCCGCAGTATCCTTCCCTCCCTATCAACCTGGGCAACTTACCATGAGTTTCCTCAGCTCTGTGACTGATCAGAGGAGACCCACTGACTCTATCTGCTTTCTGTTCAAGGAGAGAGGTTCTTCTAAGAGAGTGAATGCTCCCCTACCCCAATGAGACCACCAGTATCCCACTATGAAGCTGTATTCCATTACCTAGCAGTCATCCCCTACAATCCAGAGTAACTATGGGAGCACGTAAGAGACATTACATGCACCCATAGTTACTGCAGTACCAAGTGAAAACCTATGGGAAATTCATATTGCAATCCAGAGCAAATTGTTGTTACACCGGAGCAAGGACTCCCCATAGTTATTCTGGATTGCGCCCATCATCTTGTCTTTGTGGAGCTGTGGGCACTGGAAACCATAGAACTGCCCATCACCTGACACTTCCATGTGGATTTCTGAAAAATAGTAAAGTATTGTGTGAAAAGCTGCTTCATTTTCCTACACTTTGCACTGTTCAGAACTTGTAACTACTCTGAATGCTTCTGCAGGAGTAGCTGTAGCAGATAAACTAATGCCACAAATACATCAACTTTGTTGTTTTACCTGGACACTGTTAGTCAAAAGTAACGTCAAGAGTTCACTGATCAATATCAGAAGTGTATTCCATTTTTATGTGAAATCACAGTAAGCCTTGCAATGGAAAGGAATTGATTATTACAGGCAATGTTATGAACTACAGATGGACAAACTCTCAGCAACGAAAAAATGCTGTGCCTAAAGCTAAATGAAAACTTCACATAACTAGTTTTCTCCAAACTAATAGTTTTAAGTACTGTGCTGTCTTTCTATTTCTCAGCATTAGGTGGTAGTGAATGTCTACCACAAGCACCTCTATTCTTAATTTGCTGACTGGGAGATGGCGCATTTGTGGACACTGTACCCCGGAAGGGTCCCAATCTGTGATTTTGCTCCAAGGCTAGCTATTCAGGAAAGGTAAATTGTTTGGTAAGTAGTAAGTGAGAGTCTACTGTGGCTCAAAGTCAGGACATCAAATTTCAATACTGTAACAAAAACTACTACTACTACTGATGATGATGATAATTAATAAATTAGTAGTAGATAATAGTAGTAATAGTAATAATAATAGTAATAGATAATAATAATAATAATTATTATCTATATATATAAAAGAGAAAAGTCACTCACTGACTGACTGACTGACTCATCACCGCCCTGCCAAAACTGCTGGCCCTAGAAGTGTGAAATTTGGGGTGGGTGTTCCTTCCATGACGGAGGGGTGCACTAAGAACCGGTTTTTGGAAATTCCAACCGGAAGGGGGTGAAAAGGGGCGCAGTGCGTTTTCCTCCCTATACTTTGCATTGGAGAATTGATGACTCGTCAACATTCTGCCACAACCCCTGGACCTAGAAGCATGAAATTCGGGGATTTCGTCTGTCACATGAACACCCACCAAGAACGCTTGTGGAGAAATTTAACCCTTGAGGGGCTGAAAAGGGGTGCAGCTTGTTTTTGTCCTATACTTAACATTGGAGACTGAATAACATCCAGCCAATTTGGTGCTTGGTGCCTGGTGCACTGGGGGGATATTGTTAGGAGGGAGGTGATGCACTGGGGAGGATGCTGTGCATGGTGGGTTGATGCATATGGTGTGTTGATGTGCATGGTGGGTTGATGGGGGAATGATGCTCGTGGGGGGAATGGTGCGCATGGGGGATGATGCACATGGGAGGATGTTGCGCATGTGGGGTTGATGTGCATGGGGGAATTTGTGCATGGGGTTGATGTGCATGGGGGTTGATGCGCATGGGGGATGTTGCACAGGGGGTGTTGATGCACATGGGGAAGTTGCGCACAGGGGACTGATGCACAAGGGGGATGTGCATGGAGGTTGATGCGCATGGGGGAAGTTACGCATGTGGGGTTGATGTGCATGCAGGGTTGATGCGCATTGGGGGAAGTTGTGCATGGGTGCCTGATGCGTATGGGGGAATGATGCATATGGGGGATGTTGTGCATGGGGGATTGATGCGCATGGGGGTTGATGTGCATGGGGGAAGTTGCACATGGGGGAGTGATGCACATGGGGGAGTGATGCACATAGGGGTTGATGTGCATGGGGGAAGTTGCGCATGGGGTTGTTGCGCATGGGGTTGTTGCGCAGGGGGGATGTTGCGCAGGGGGTGTTGATGCACATGGGAGAGTTGCGCATGGGGAACTGATGCACATGGGGGATGTGCATGGAGGTTGATGTGCATGGGGGAAGTTACGCATGTGGGTTGCACATGGGGGGGTTGATGTGCATGGGGGATGTTGCGCATGGGTGCCTGATGTGTATGGGGGAATGATGCACATGGGGGATGTTGCACCAGGGGGACTGATATGCCAGGGGGACTGATGCACATGGGGGTTGATGCACATGGGGGAAGTTGCGCATGGGGGAAGTTGCGCATGTGGGGGAGTTGCACATGGGAGTTGGTGCTCATGGGGGAACGGTGTTTATGAGGGAAAGTGCGCATAGGGGGATGTTGCACAAAGGGATATCATGCATCGGAGTGAGGGTGCGCATGGGGGTTGATGCACATGGGGGTTTGATGCACATGGGGATTATTGATCATGGGTGTTAATGCACATGGGGGGTCGATGTGCATGGGGAGTTGATGCGCAAGGGGTAATGTTGCGCATGAAGGTTGATGTGCATGGGGGATTGATACTCATGGGCAGATGATGTGCACGGGGGTTGATGCACATGGGGGTGATGTGCATAGGGGAGTTATATGCAATGGTGCGGGGGATGTACATGTGGTATTTTACTCCCACAACGCAGACACACTTCACTAGTATATTTATATATAAAAAATCAAAAAGTCACTGACTGACTCAATCACTGACACATTCATCAACGCCCAGCCAAAACCGCCAGACCTAGAAGCATGAAATTTAGGGAGGATATTCATTCCATGATATAGGCACCCATTAAGAACTGATTTGGGGAAATTCCAACCGGAAGGGGATGCAAAGGGGTCAATGTGTTTTCCTCCCTACACTTTACATTGAAGAATTGCTGACTGATCATTGCTTTGTCCCAACCCCTGGACCCAGAAGCATTAAATTTGGGAAAGGTATCACTTATGAGACATGAGCACCCACTAAGAAATGATTTTGAGAAATTTAACCCTTAAGGGGTTGAAAAGGGATGCAACACATTTTTGGCCTATATTTAACATTGAAAACTGAACCTGTCTGGTAGGGGTGTCCACAGTTGCGGTGGGAAGGTGCATGGAGGGCAGGTGGTGCACTGTGCAGTGGTGGTGCACAGAAGACATGGTCACAATGTTGGCTGCTTTAAGCAAGGTTGCTTAAATCCTTGAAAGAAATGTATTTAAGCAGCTGAACTATGTGTATAAGTGCAGAGAAACTGTCAGTTATTGCAGAGGCTTGCTTTCCCAGGCCGAAAAGATTATGAGCTGTAAAAGATCAGCACAGACAGCAGGATCAATCAGAGTTAACTTTTGGAGAAGAGAGACACTGAAATGGTCATGAATGAATTACTTATGCCACAATCCTATATGTGGTTCCTCAGGAATAAGTCCCACTTAGTTATATTGGGATTACTCAGGTATTTCTGTACTGGATTGTAGACTTCGTGGCTATTAGTAGGTGAGGAATGTAATTCATATTTGAAGCATATGCTTGATGTATACCATATTTGTAATGGATGGGAAAAGTTTTGGGATGACCTTCCTGAATTATCATTAGCTTATTATTCAAAAACAATGATTCTCAAACTTTTTCAACTAGTGGCTCTCTTAGGGCGAAATCCAGAGTAACTATGGGGCGTCCTTGCTCCTGTGTAAGAACAATTTTCTCTAGATTGCAATATGAATTTCCCATAGGTTTTCACTAGGTGGTGCAATAACTACAGGTACACGTAATGTCTCTTACGTGCTCCTGTAGTTACTCTGGATTGTGGGGTTAATCTAGTGAGCCATTGGCAAGAACTCCAATTATATATTGAATACATATAATTATACATATACAACAGGTAGGTTTTTTTGTGAGGATTATATGGCACCACTGGCTGTTTTCCACAATTCACTGGGGAGCCACAGTTCACTGTTCTATGAAGAGAGGCTCTTTCTTTAAGACACGAAGGTGACTTTTGTGTAAAAAAAATCACTGGTATCCATACAAAATGGAATATTTGCTCATGAAAATGCACATCTGATTTAAAAAAATGTAACTCAAAACATATCTTGGTTTCACAATGCTGCTTTGACAGTTATCCAAAGAGAGACATTGAAGTTAATTAGACTTCTCATTAGCTGCAATCCTAACCTAGGTCAGCACAACTCATTGTCTTCCCATTCCTGTGGTGATGTAGGGAGGCAAGCGCATGTCTTTGCACTGGCCTTCCCCAGAAGTGGTGCAGAAGTGTATTACGGCACATTTGTGGCATCACCAAGTCAGCACAGGACTTGTGCCGGGACTTAGACTAGCATAACTGCAGGTTAGGATTGCAGCCTTAGGCATGTTAAGCAATCTACCAGCTGAGGTCTCTGTACTTCAGAAGAGTAACCAGGAAGACTGGTGCCTACTTTTCAAGGCTTGAGGTCTACATATCTTACTTCTATCAGACATGCTGCACATATTTAATGATGGGCCAGAGACTACTAAATTAAAGATTTTGCTCAGCAACATGCCTGTGGACTCATGGGAAAGTTGTAACGGCCATGGAATATACTGGATAAGGAAGCACACCTTTACTGCTCAGAGGAAAGTGGGTATTGCAAATTATTCAATGGATAAAGCAATTTATATCCAGTGACCAGAGCAACATATTCTGTGAATCCATATTCTGCTGTGGACTCATTGGAGAGCTCAAATTGGAATTTCTGACTCAATCCCCATACTTTAAAGATTTGTTTTAAAAAAGGTACTTATGATGAGAATCACCTAAAAAAGGGACCTGAAAGTGGGGGACATGTAAGAAGCCTCCCAAAGGTTTGAGAGTTTATAATTGGGTGTCCCCGGACAACGATGTCACCATCAAATCCTTTTAACCCAGAAGCACATTTTTTACATTCATTTGAAGATGATGACCTAAAAAGTTTCCATATAATTATATTGATAAATGATGATAAACTGATTCCACAGATCTCCAGAAAAAGTCAATGTCTTTCTTGATCGCCTTTTGTCCAATGCAAATTTCAGATTCCATGACTGAATTTTCAGACATTTATCTTTCCTGTCCTGCCCTCAAGTTCATAACTCCATTGACTTAGCTACAGCTTCCAGAACTACCCTCCCACCCTGGGCAGTCAATCACAACAAACTGAGCAAGAGCCCTGAAGGTGAGGATATTGGATACAGTGGAGAAAATACTATAAACTGTAAATCAAAGATGATGTCTAGTTTATGAGAATTTTGCCTGCAGACACATTTTTATTCCCCAAAGCCTCTTTGCTAAAGCATTTATTACTGATCCTAATTCCTCTTGCAAACTTAGTTAATACTCATGGATATCTTTTGCATACAGAATAGCACACATGCCGTTAGGATGACGTGACTTGCTGACTGATGCGCAGCTGAGCAGTGCAAGCTACCAAGTTGAAGGAAGGATTGCCCAAAGGGATATTCAGCTTAAAATAAAATTATATGACACCTTTTAAAAAATGTTATGGTCAATGAATATTCCATTGTTTTAATTAATCTGTAACATACCCACAGTGGAACCTGTAGATATCACATACCTTATAAGAAGATGGGCATTTCCTCGCTTGCTTGCTCAATTATCTTCACAATTTTTTCCTCTTTTCCTCCAGGGTAGTACCAGGCCATTTATGTAACTCTCGGTTCTTGGATCACATCTAATTTTTTAATTATGAGGCAAAAATCCTCCAAACTAAACTAATCCCCAATACTGCTTCTGATCAGCTTTTCAAGTAAACTGTCCTTATCTCTTCTCTAACAGTCTCTGTGCATTAACTATTTACATAAACCGTGGTCAGATTGTTGAACAATAAAATGAACACTCAGAAGACCTGGGTAGAACTCTTCCTACTGCAGTATATTTCCTGCAGCAAGAGGCCATAACCCAAAACTAATCTGAAGAATCTCATGGGATGGACTGCTTGGATTGTACCAGTCCATAATGCAGATGTTGTTTGCTATCCCAGTCTGAATTAAAAAAATTATGAATGCAGACCAATGAACATATCAGGGCAAACCTAACTTGCCTTTTTTCCTGGTTTCATAGGGCAGCTTATTTTTATTGTGGGAACAGTTCCCAAATATGGAATATTCCATTTGCACTATGTGGTAATACTATCCTAGGAGCAGCATCATATGTGTAGGTTGGCTCTTAAAGGTAGAAGGCGCCAGAATTCATCTCAGCATCTCCATTTAAAGCTTATTTTTTAATTGAATATTGATGTATTTCAAACCAAAAAGAAAAGAAAAATCACAGCTGGTAGTTTCTTTTTTTCCAGATTAATTCATTAAAGCAAGACATCTGTGGCTTTTATCTTATGATGTCTTCAGATCAGGAAACAGAATTTTCCATTTATTGAGTTGGAAGGGACCTAGATCATTAAGGATGCAATCCCATACACACTTTTCTGGGAGTAAGAGCACAATCCTAACCATATCTACTTCAAAAGGAAAAACCCACTGTGTTCAATGAGTCTTACTCCTAGGAAAGTGTCTTTAGGATTGCAGCCATAGGCCCATATCCTAAAGTCAAATTAAGCCTTTTGCTCTGGAGCAGTTAAAGTGAATTTCCATAAAATAACACTAGAGGGTGACGTAACTACATGGACCCATAACTGCTCTGGATTTTGCCTTTAGTCCCATAGAACGTAATTATCCTTACTTTTCTTATCCTTATCCTAATATAATGAGACCTTCTTCAGAATAGACATGCATAGGATTGCACACTAAGGGAACAATCCAGAACAAGTTCAGCCTGCTCTTCCCTGACTGCTCTCTCCTAACTATTCTGTATCCAGAGCAGAAAGTTATGCTGCATCCAGAGAGTCAGGAAGCCTGGGCTGCCCTAACTGCGCCATAGCATGCTAAGTAATTGACACATGCGGAGGACCTGCTCCTAAGGAGACACCCGTCAGATCACATTGAACAAGGAACAGCTGTGGTGCCTACAGTGGTGACACAACTCTGCGCATCACCCGGTGCAGAAGTCTGTGCATCACCCCTGGGATGCGCGCACCCCCTACCTGGACTGTGCAGTCGCCAAAGTTGGCACCTTGCGCAGTTGTTTCTGAAGCCAACTGGCTTCAGAAAGAGTACTGTGCAGGCACCATCTCTGATACTTGCGCAGTACTTTTCTGAAGCCTTTTGGCTTTGGGGGAAACTTTGCAGGCGTCAGAGTTGGTGCCTGCGCAGTACTCTTCTGAAGCCATTTGGCTGCCACTCTGCCTCCTGAGTGAGGCCGAATGGTTGTGCAGAGGCGTGGACTTTCTCCGCTCTAAGGAAGTCTCCTCAGGTTGGGTGTGTATTGTGAAAGGGGACGATACTTCTCTATACTTCTCGATATTAATCAGTTTCTCCTGATTCTTTGTTGCATGCCATGGGAGTCATCTATATCTCAAGAACAGATTTATAGGAATAAAAGGGGATGATGAGGAAGTGCACGGATTACTGAGCCAAACTCACAGAGTTTACTGAGCCTATGCTGACTATGTCAGCAGCTTCGTAACAACAAATGAAATCTCTCTACACAAAGAGAAGTTGCAATTGACAAAAGTGAAAAATTTTATTTCATTTCCCCTGGAATGTTTTCTCAATGCTTTGGTCAAGAGATTCATGAATTCAGTCACAAAAGTCCAGTATACAGGCCTACAGCTAATAGAGAGGAGGTAGAAATAGCAAGACTAAGGGCCAAATCCAGAGCAGTTGTGGGTCTACGCAGTTACATCACCCTCTAGTGTTATCTTATGGATAGGGAAAGTCAGCCTCACTGCTCCATCACAAAGAGCTTAATTTGACTTAAGGATATGGGGGTAACCAAAAAGCTGGCTATCAGCAACCCCTCATTGCAATGAATATTCCCTGAAGTGTTAAAGCAATACTTGTTTGGTGTGTCAGAAAATGTAAATCTGCCATCCATGATGGTAAATTGATAATAAACTAAAAGCTAGCATGTTGACAACTATCCAACGATACTCCGAAGTCTGTCTCCTGAAAGGTAGGGCCACTAAAACAAGGAAAACTATAAAGAGTGATGCTAAAGAGATTTGAATTGATTGTGTTCACAATTATTATACTTGGACTAGACAGAGAAATCAAGAGGCTGAAATAAGGTTAGAGACAGTTCCCTCCTCCCCTCAGGATTGAAAGTGGTATGACTGCTGTGTGCTCATTTTATTTCTGTCCTATTTCTCTCTCTCCAGCCAAGAACATTTTATAGGTTTTTGCAATGCTTTGAAAACCTTCAAACTGACTTGATGTAAAAGTGGGTGATGAAAGTGTACATCACAGGCACTGCTGACTGGAGCCTTGTTCACATGTGAAAGCTACTTCAAAATTCATGCGCAAGCTTCGCTCCCTTCTGATGACACATGTTCTCCTCACTCTGCTTTTCACATATTCTCCTTTTCCAGTCATGGATAGGAAAGTCTAGCAAGGCTTGACTCAAGTTGAGAGTTACCACCCACCTGAGATTGGATTCAAAAACTACTCTTAATGGGGGCATTATCTGAGTCACTAAGGGCACAATCCTAAGGAATTTAGGCTGGCCTAACTCACCTGGCCAATCTTTCTGTGATGGTGTGAGGAGGTCAGCGTAGTGTGCACTGGTATAACCCTTCCCCAGAAGTGGGCAGAAGTGTCTCACAGCACTTTGGTGACACCCCCACATCAGCACAGGACTTATGCAGGGGCTTACGGTGGCCTAAGTGGAGCTTAGGATTGCAGCCGAAGTATCCTTTTGTGATATGAATCAAGCTGCCCCCTTTGAAAATCCATGGAAAAAATGGGGTTACTTCCCCCCCCCTCTCTCTCTGTGTGTGTGTGTGTATGTGGGTGGGGGTATGTATTGTAGGCACCATGTAACTGTGTTCTATGTAAACTATTAATCGCATTTACTGTAGGAGCCATCTGAGCCAGGGATAGCTACTCTTCATCACTTTGCTGTTGCTGCCCTGAGTAGATCCAACAGCAAGTGGTGATAGGGCATGTTGTGGCAATACTTACAACATCACGCGCCAGTGGTGGGCTTCAGGGGGTTCTCACATGTTCTATAGAACCCACTGGTAATAAATGCCTGGTTCTGAGAACAGGTTACTAATGGGACATAGAACCTGTTGTTAATTTAGGTTATTAGGACATAGAACCTGTTGTTCATTTATTTGAATCCCACCACTGGTCACACCCCATCTGTGCTACTGGTATTAGAACATATGTTCTGAAGAAGAGTCTCATGTATTTGCCCTTCACAGGAGAGTGAATGAATTTAAAGGGCTTCTGGCACCCACTTTCTACTTTCTTAACAGTTATTTTTTGATTTGTAGCGTCAGATAGTCCGATTGCTCCAACCTTTACAAAGGCAATTTAAAAAGGAACTGAGTGCCTTTTAAATAGCAGTTGGAGAGACCACAAAAGGGAGTGATAAAACACTGAGAGGAGTTGGGGGTTTAGGATTTGGCCCTGCCTTGATTCAGCTCTCAATTGGATTCCTACAAAGCAGGCCTCTGTCAGTCTTGAGAGACTATGGTATCGTGCTCGGTGCTGAATATGCTGCATGCGAAGCATGAAAGCCTGGGTTAGATTGTTATGGAGGATAGGCTGTTACCCAAGCAGCAAATCCCCCATCTCCACACCACTGAATGAGTCCAATGGAAAGGCAGAGCCGATACGATTGGATCCAGCTGGCATTGCAGAGCTGAGCTAAGGACAGGAGCTCACCCTGTCTTGCGGGGCTGACCCAGGTTTCGAATCCTGGCCTGCTGGTTAACAGGCACAGTGTCTTAACCACTTGCACCACCCACAGCCCTGGATCCCTACGACTGCAAACTATTTTAAAGATAAAAAGTCTTCCTTGTCTTTTAGTTGAAGTTTCTCTGTATCTGTATGGGGTAGAGTGTGGTGTAGAGTGTGAAACCATTGGGGATAACATCCTAAAGCCTCCCCAATCTCATTTTGTGATTTTGCTTTGCTTTGTGCTTAAATAGCCATTATTATTATTATTTAAAGGCCAAACACACACGTCACATTATGCATTTGGGCTGTAGGCTACTTGCCTATTATGTTTTGAGAGGAGCTTTCTGTTCCCATATGTTATTAACACCAAATACCGCAGTATCAAATTTGGTAATGAATTCTAACTCAGTGGCTTCTCATTGGAGTCTTCCATTTAAACTATAATTATTTGCAGTATTGATCTTGTTATTGTCGTACATTAACGGCAATCACAATTATTGTGGAAGCGAATCACTTTTTTCTTTTTCATTCCACTCAGAAAATATACAGTTCCACATAGGTGATCATCGGCACAATCTGGAGTAATTATGGGAGCTCTTAAGAGACATTTATGTCGACGTAGTTACAGCACCACCTAGTGGAAACCTATGGGAAATTCATAGAGCAATCCAGAGTAAATTTTTCTTACGTCGACGTAAGAGTTCCTGTAGTTACTCTGGATTGTGCTGCATGACATCTATCCATTGCTCCCATAAGCTTGCCAAAAGATCCTCCTACTTTTGCTAACACAGCTACTGCTCTGGAATTAACAAGGCTAGACTCATGAGCACAACTACCAGCTTCTATAGTAATTATACTGCCACCTAATGTCTCTATAAACCAACAAAATTTATCTCAAATGCAATGCCTCAATCAAGAGGCACACAATGATAATTTCTGATGCCCTCAGCATTGAGCACCCTTTCATGGGGGACGGCTCCAATTAGAATCCAATTAAAAATCCACGCTTTTAATGTGCAATTTACAAATGTACCAATTCATTCAATTAATAGCTTCAGCCCTTGCAGGTTCCTTTTCTTACTTGGGAAGTTGAAAGGAAAGACTATCGGAGCAGCAGGATGGTTCACTCTCCATCTGTGAAACTTAAAAACATGAGTCTATGAATAGTATATAATTCAACCAAATAAAATAGTTAGGAGAAATAACCTTCACCACAACCAGTGGGAAAACCCTACTTTGTAAATAACTTCAATCAGACCTAGATCAATCAGCCAAGACAACCAGTGGTTCTCTGTAGGATAACTTTGATAACTCCAAGGGATCTACATTGTCAAAAGATTACTTTTTTCAAATCTCTAGAAAGGAAGAAGGAAATCCCACTGTGGTTTCATTGCAGAAAAGATTAATGTGAAGGTGAAATGAATATTTCCAGTCATGCAAAATTTCGCCAGAATCTCCAGGCTTGCCTCTTACACACCACTATGAAATAGATACGAATAGCAGTATTTACTTTTTTAAACAAACAACATAAAGGGGAGAATAAGAGCTCATGGAAGTATTCCAGTTTTTATTTTTTTGCTTTCTTCTTTTTCTTTGTTGACTCCAGTCCAATATTGGTGAACCTTTTGGGTTTGGCATGTGAAAAATTCAGAAAATGCCCAACTTGACCCTGCTGGTATCTCACCCTATCACTTTCCTGAACAATTCTTTAGATATTCATTTATTTAAAAAAATACAGTCCAATCATGGTTGGTGCTATATTTTATAAGAAGATATTTCGAATAATTACAAAAATGAAATACTAGTAAAACAAATTTTATTGTTGTAGTTTTTTGGCAAACGCTGTGATGTCACCCAAAAACTTTGCAGCATGTCACCTTTGATATGTGTGTGTCATGGGTTTGCCATCACTGCTCTCACTCTTCCTCTGCCAGTACTATAGCACATATTGTCATTTTTCTTTTTAAAAAGACACAACGCAAAAGACCCCACCTCTTAAATGTGAGCAGATTCTGCATTATGCAGACCTTGGTGGACGGTAGCAAGAGTAACACTTAGGGCACAATCCTAACCAGTTTAAGCTAGCACAACTCACCCTTTTCCCTGTTCCTGTAGTGACAAGGGGAGGCTGACACAAGACTGTGCACTGGACTGTCCCCCCCCCCCATGTGTGACTCAGAAATGCTTTACGACACTTTTGCAACACCACTAGGCCAGCATGCAATTTGTGCTGGGACTTATGCCAGCCTAAATAGCAGTGGGATTATTATCTGGAGAGACTTGTGAGTTGTGGTCCTTTATTCTTGTTTTAATGCTATCCACTTCTTTGGTTGCTGACCACCTTAAATTTTTGAAGTCTCAATTTTTGTGATTTCCAGAATCTGACTTCAATGTGAAACATCCAACTGTATCTAAGCCAATTTTACCTGCATGAAGTATATCATTGTTTGATGTGTGCTGAAAATCAACGGAAATATTACCTCATATACATCTTGTCTTAACAAGGATGAGGATCACAGAAAGCTTTTCTGTATCCTTTTTGAACTTAGGAAAGGTCTCAAGTTTCTTTCTGCATTCAGTTGAAAAAGAGGCTCATGGAGCTCGAGGGCAAGGGAGAATTTTTAAGAGTCAGCAAACCTGCACAAATCCTGTAGGTTGGAGTAAAGAACTCAGTTGAAAAAGATACTTTTGGTTCTGTTTAAAAGGAATCTGTTAAAGCATATGTATGTGGGGGGGGGTGAGTTGATGGCTACCTCAATCATTTCAGCCACCCACTAAGAAGCTCAAAAGATATTGGGGAAGAGAGTAGGAACGACAATAAGAAGAAAATGAGGAGTTATGTTACACCAACCAAGCACTATCCTTTCCTTGATACAGATACCCACTTTAGTTAATGTACTGGTGGTGGCTAATTTTAATCTGCAGGTGTATGTGTTTATTTTGTGAGGTTATTTTAGTTCTTATGTAGTATGTCAAAATAATATAGAATTAAAAATAAAATATTAAAGTTTTTTTTACCTTTACCATTATGTGGTAAAATATAATTTCATAAACAGAAATGGTCTTTGAATTCCTTCAAGTATCTGAAAAAGGCAATCAAAGCCCAAAGTCATAAAGTGTGCAAACTCATATGTTGCAGGAACACTGGGGTAGACAACGGACAGGCCTCTTTCATACTGCTCAGTCATTACAGTCCACTGACAAAGTAGACCAGCAGGGAGGCGATGAGGGCTTCAACACAGGAGGATTGGTGAGAGGAAGGGAGGAGGTTGTAGGCAGTGGAAGCCACTGGATCCTAAACCACTTCCTGGACGGGTTCATGTGGACCTGGGCCTGTGATGGAGCTGCTGCAAGTCTGAGTAGACCCATCAACACCGTGGAGGGTAACCCAGAGGAAACCTCGAGGACCGTCCTCCCTGGCAGAATGCAGTGGTGCGTTTTTAGTACTGCTTCATCAGTGGGGTGGGAAGATTAGGATTGGGCTGTGAATGTAACTGATGAATGAATGGTTTTAAAGGACATATTATTTATTTACCCCAGAGTCTTACATTGGCTAACTTCCCTAATTGAGATTATTTTAATTTTAAAAACATGAAATATAAAAAGTAAGCCTGCATTTAGTTTGCTTCTAAGAACCAGCCTTTTTGATACCAGTTCCCATTGTTTGTTTTGAAAGATGTCGCTGTCTTGAGATGCTGCAACTCATTCTGCATAGTTTAAGAAGAAAAGGCACTGCCTGTCTCTACTACAGCCATGAAAACAATTTAGCAATGCTCCTTAGGCGACACACAGAGAGACGATCTAACCACAGAACAGCTAGCTCTTCCTTGAGAGATAGGGTGGGATCTAACATAGCCTCCAGGATCTTTTTAATTCCAAGGCACAAACAGTTTGATTGCCATTCAACCTAACAGCTGGCAGCACAAAGAGCCAAGAAGGAATTTGGAGCCAAGGAGCAATATTTCTGCCCTCCTGGGAAAAAGTGTGAGAGAGTTCATTGATACCCCCAGATTGGACATCCAATCCACAGCCCAGCCAGTTACACATGAGTCATCCTATTTCTCTTCAGTGATGAAAACTGAACCTTCTGGGTTAATATCTGGCAGGCGTTAGAAGTGCTGCAGAAGAGCAGTGGGAAGCAGTCAAGAAGATCATACGCCTCAGCTTTGTACTGGTTTGAGAGCCAAATTCCCTGCCTGTTTTCTCTCTGCCTCCATATCAGGCTGCTACAAAAAGGGCTTTCCTATCCAACTGACTTTTCTTCTTATAATGTTTTCTTATATATGAAAAACATCAGCGTGTTATTAATCATAATTTGTATAACTCTGTAAGCATCCAAACTGCTCTACAATGTTTATTCCATTGGTAGGTAATGATTAGTTCCACATTCCAGATGGACAGTAAGAATGAAAGCCTCACAACTTGCCAGAGGACTGTGCTGAATGGATGGATGGATGGATGGATGGATGAATGAATGAATGAATGAATGAATGAATGAATGAATGAATCTGAGCTAGAAACTGAATTTGGATCTCCTATGTCCTAGGTCCAACATATTAACAGCTGGACCATAGGCTGTTTTATGGACCATGTGATTTTATTAAAAAAATGTTTCTGTGTAATGTGCAACAAATCTGAAGGGAAAGTGTAACACTATTCACATTTGTCAAGGTAGACTGACATTGCAAATCAGGGAACTTATTTATTTATTTATTTATTTATTTATTTATTTATTTATTTATTGACTTATTTATTGACTTATTTATTTATTTCCATATGGGTGGCTGACACCACTGTCCCAAATGAATCTTTCACTTACGGACTACCATGCAAGGGAGGGTGTGGAAATCATCCACGTTCTCTGGACTAGGAAGATGTTTATGGCAGAATAACTTCCTATCTCCACCACCAATGTCTATCTCTCACTTGGGACCATTTGACTGTTTTCATCTCAATGGTCACAGCTCTTTCCTGTTCCTTACCTTCCTCTGCACCAGCTCATTGGCTATCAGTGGACAATGTTAGGGAAATCTTATTTCTTAACATCTGCCGGTTTTTCAGAAGCACAGAAGTTTTTCCAGTTTAGATTATAAACCATAGCTGGATGATTTAAATTTGGCATTAGTTTAATGTATGTTTTATCTTGTATTTCTTAGCTATTGTGACACAAACGTGAAGGCTGCAAACCTAAAATCACTTTTCTGAGAGTAAGACCCACTGAACACAGTGGGGCGTATTTTTGAGTAGACATGGTTAGGATTGTGCTTGAAGTCTCCTGGGCTGTGTTTACTGGTACCTTCTCTAACATAGTGGCTTCCATGTAAACAATGATGCTGTTGAAGTACAGGCAAAAAAGTGCCATAATTTGAATGCGCCTAGGTTTAACTCCTATGCCTGTGTAATTTCTACAGGTAGAAGGGCAGCAACTGTTATTCTAATAATGTACAGGTATTCCCCATTTCCTGATGGTTTCAATCTTTCAACATCTTTCAGCTATACCTAGGACCCATTCATTCAACACATGCTTCACTCTTTCAACCTCCCTCTGATGATCTAAAGACAAAAACTGTCTTCCCTAATGTTGATTTGCATTTGATACTGTGATCAAACTGTTTTTGGCATGTCCTTATGACTTCCAGTGCAATCCTATTCGTATCTACTTGGAAATAAGTTCCATTGAGTTCCCAGGAAAGTGCTCTTAGGATTGCAGCCTTCCTTCAGTAAATAACCATCACTCAGATTTATTAGATATTCATTGCCCACACATGCCTTTTTCTTTTACTGTAATTTGTTATGTATTTTGCTATGAGTTAATAAACATGTACTA
Source organism: Cryptoblepharus egeriae (assembly GCA_030015325.1). NCBI lineage: Eukaryota > Metazoa > Chordata > Lepidosauria > Squamata > Scincidae > Cryptoblepharus > Cryptoblepharus egeriae. The sequence continues at coordinate 118,153,676 of JAREYC010000001.1, forward strand.
ATTTGTATACTTTTGAAAGTGATATTTTGTCTTTTTTGGTGGCCAATTTTTTTGCAAGCTGAAAAGATTAGGTTCCACTTTTCAATGGTTTTCACTTTTGAATGGTGCTCTTGTCCCTAAACCATCCAATAAGTGGGAGATGTCTCTAGAATCTGGAAATACACCAAAGCAGTTATCACAGTCTGGCTAAGGAGCTGGGATTAGGATGATAATATGTCTATGGCAGAAATATTTCTATGCCAAAGTACTCCTCTCAGCAACCCTTTGTTTCCCACCTCCTGGGCTGGCTGATGGTCAAATCTGAAACACATCCTTTCTTCCCTTCCACCTCAAAAGGCTTAGAGCAATATTTCTCAACTGATCGTGCAGGTACCAATAGTAGTATTTGAGGTGGTGTCTGGTAGTACTTGCGGCATCCCTGGAACCCTAACATCCAGCAGCAAGACCAGGAATGCACTACAACGATCAGTGATAGGAGGCTTAGTTTAGCAGGCAAAGCATCAAAGCATAGCAGGCAGAGCTTCCCCAAGTCTCACTGGTGTGATTTGTGTCTCATCTGGCCTTCCAATCCAGAAGTAACTGATGATGATGTAATAAACAGTTACTTCCAGTGATACTTTAACAGTGCAATCCTAAGCATGTCTACTCAAATGTGAGTCCCATTGTACTCAATAGTACTTACTATGTGAAGTGGTGTGGTGGAGGACAAACATTGAGAAACACTGGGTAGAGAAAGCGATTTTCTGGATAAAAATACATAAAAATTATGTGTTAGAGAGAGAGAGAGAGAGAGAGAGAGAGAGAGAGAGAGAGAGAGAGAGAGAGAGAGAGAGTACATAGGTGAAATCAATACAAATATCAATAGGGAACACAGAATCATCAGTATGTATCTATGGTAGTGTTTTAACATTTTTAGGTTAGCTAAGAAATTGAAATGTTGGTGAGAGGGATGGCACACAACAGCCTTGTGTCTCCACTGCTTATCTGAATCCTGAGATGCTGCAGCTTTGAGACCGTATGCACATTATAGTTTTATCATGAATCAGAGTTGGATGAAAGCACTGCAAAATATGTGAGGATCATTACAGCTGTGGTATTATCAAATAGTGCGGAAAAGTATACTAACCGTAGAAGGGCAAAGGAAATAAAACAAAAATTGACCCCCAATGCACTTAATGGTCAGATCCTCAGGTGCTGTAACTCAGGTGCCCAGCTCAAGAATATTGCTGTAAAATGAAAGCGCTAAGAAGGCAAATCTTCTCTAAGCCAAGAAAACTGAAACTACAATGTGAGATAACCTAGAGTGCGGAGATACTAATGGTGGGCCATAAACGAGTACACCAAATCCTTTGCCGTGGGGAAATCCAATAGTGATTCCCTACTCAGTTGTGACCTACTGATGATTTCCCCCCTTCTCTACTTTAGGATTTAATTTTATTATGGGTTTTGGCTGACTGTTCAGAGTTGCCTAAATTCCCTGAGCCATTATGACTTAAACCTCTGTATGATGTCAGAATCAATGGGTGAGGTTTGGTTTCTTTCATCCTTTTATGTCATCCTCTGGCTGAAAATAGGAGTTTGCTTAATAGGACAGAGGAGACCACAGAGGTTCTGCTCCTAAATAATCTTGAAGCAGGATTGAAGGCTTTCTGGAACAGAGAGCCTTGTGCTTGCCCCCTGAGCTTTACCTGCATACTTTACCAGATTATTTGGTTGCAATTCTAATCTAAAGTTAGGCTGGCCTAAGCCCAGTTAGTGCTGACCTGGGGGTCTCACAAAAGTGCCGTAAGACACTTCTGTGCCACTCCTGGGGGAGAGTTAGGCCAGTGCACAAATGTTTATGCCTTCCTACATCACCACAGGAACAGCAAGACCAATGAGTTGTTCCAGCCTAGGTTAGGATTGCAACCTATAAAGAGAATTAAAGCTCTACTCAACAGAGATAGCAAATGTTTATAGTAGAAGAACTGTGGCTTCAATGTGAAAAATGTCTTGCGGCATCTTCTTAGGAAGAAAATGGAGGGTTTTTGAAAATCCTCCGCATGGTTGAGAGTTGGAGCCGATTGTATGGAGTTAACCTCTGATTTCTGTACGATTCCTGATGGTCGAGGATTGCTGTATAGAGGAGAGTTGCATACAATTCTGTGTATCACATACTCAAGTTCTTCCTGTATAAAGGATGTTAAATGTGACATCTTATAATATTTTCATATTAAGTAACTTCAGAGAATATTTTGGCAAGAGTGCTTAATCTCAAATGTTCAATTTTAATCAGCTTGAACTATGGTCTGTCTTTCTGTGAACTGAAAACCACCAATCAATTCTGCTTTATCTTTTTTTCTGTTTTTCTTACCCAAGGCAATGCCTTTTGTAAAAGGGTATTTATTTTTAATGGATTTTTTAATGAATTTTTCAGTCAAGCTATTAATAATGCCATTAATTATAGGCAGCTTATATTAAAGTGCACGCTGGCCTCTTAATCCTGACCCCCAGCTATTGGCTTGCAGCTAATCCAGGCTGGTGTTTGGTAGTGAGGGGCAAGCCTCAGCCAATGGCTGCTCGGAGACACGATTGGAAGACGGAGCAAAAGGATAAGAAAGTGCATGGAAGGGAATAGAATTTTTAGTGTATACGTTGCCAGAGGGTTTGAAGTTTAAAGCCAGATGATATGTTAGTGTTGTGGGGATAATCCTAGGGATGCGGTGCAAACACTTTAGTAGGAACTTCCCCAGTGGAAGGTTTTGCTCTGCCTTCGAGGCCTGGCCGGCTTGATAACCCCACATGAGAGCTACGCTGACTTACCTGAGGCTATTATGTGTGACTGCTGCTCCGCTTCCGTCAGTTCGAAAGAAAACTGCCAGATGGACGATGGAATCAACATAATGGATTCTATCCTGCGCTTACCTTATCCAACTGCTATGGAAAGTATTAATTATCAGCAGGTTTAGAGATAATTAAGGGACAATTTTCCTGTAGCAGAAATAGATTCCACCAGTACACTTGGAAGAGTGATACCCCAAACTCATGTTTCAGGGCCTTTTAGGCATTTAGTGTGACTTGGAAAATGTGCACTTCTTTTTTTCCTATTAAATGAATAAGGATTTTCCAGGATTATAGTAAGAATGTTAAAGGAACATTCCACTTTATGGATGTAAAAATTTCAGATCTGGCTAACAATTGTACAGACTCAAGTTTTTCAAAGCTTACTTTTAGGGTTCATGAAAACCAGGAGGTTATCACAAATAAACACTGGGCCAGTTATGTAGTAGAGGCATTTGGTGCTTGGAACATCTTGTTAGTGCCAGCCTATCTGTGTCTACTCTAAAGTAAGCCCCTTTTTGTAAGTCCCCAATGGGACTCACTCCCAAATAGGTATGCAAAGGATTGCAGCCCGTGTCACTATATAATACATCATATAAGGAATATTTTGTGCTGCCTTGGAAGGGATACTCTATTACTGTGCATGTACAGTAATAAGACTCCATTTCTATAAGTCTACAAATACAGCTTCCAGGCTGCTGTTTACCCAGTTTCAAAAGAGGGGTATTTAGCATGCCAGCTCAGGCATTAGAAAGTTGTGGGCTGATCCTGAAAGGAAGCATCACATCTAGGTGATGTTGTTAAAAAAAATTATGTTGTTAAAAAAAATCCATGGATAAAAACATGGAAAAATATATTTAAAATCAGCTTCCAGCTTTCTTTCCTCCATTGCACCTAACAGAATAAGGTTGTGCCTCAACATCTGCAGGGGTTTGATTCTGGGACTCTCTTCTAATACAAGAAATGTGTTAAATAAAAGCAATTTTTTAAAAAGTGCATCCCTTTACAGCGGTTGAAAAACAGCTTTTCTTACTGTTGTAGAAGCAGACAGCAATTAGAAGTGCAAAGGACCCTATGCCTTTGCCTGAATCAGCTCAAGAATAGAATGACTGCCATCCTCCAACAGTAGAAAAAAGATTAAACCTGAGATTTGCAGTGTTGAGTCAAATCTGTGTATAAAAAAATCTATATATACCAAGGCTGGGCAAGGATAGATTAAATGACTGCACATATTGTCTGATGAAACCAATTTCTCCTGTCATCAGACCTACAGGGAAGCATACCTGGCTGAGCTCAGCCTTAATTTTCTTACCTTAATTTTCCAAATGATCCAGTTCTGCATCTCTATTTGAATAAATACTACAGACATTCCCACTTTCTGATGGTTCTTTTTCAGATGGTTCTGCTCTTTCAACACCTTTCAATTATATCTTGAACTCATTCATTCAACATGCTGCACTTTCAACCACTCTCACTTGGTGTAAAGGCTAAAATGGTCTTCCCTGAGGTTGATGTGCCAGGGCTTAGGCCAGCCTAAGTGGAAATTAGGATGGCAGCATTTGAATTTAACCATCTGAAAGCAACATAGAGCTTTTATTTTGTCATGTCCTACATTTGTCTTGGGTATCCTCCATTTTGGGGCATTGTCCTCTTTTGCAATTAGGGCATGTGGTCACAGAGTATCTAAGCTTTCTTAGTTTTTCTGTATTGCTTAGTATATTTAGTTTTAAAAATAAATAAATTTACAGATGATTACCAAGATAAGTCATGAGCCTGACTGCTCCATCCTTTCCTGCTTCATCTAGAATTTTATCTTTTTAAAAGGCCTTTGTTGTCAGTTTATTTGGCTTTGTAAGTCATTGTTTTCCAATAGGATTAGTAATGGCTTGTCAACCTGACCCTAAAAGATGCTTTCATCCCTTTCATTTTAAACTGACTCACTGGACTTGTTTTTTTCCATGTTGGTTTCTAATGTGTCACATATTGTATGAAGCTATGAAATTACATTGCTTGTGACTTCTACAGTATTTTTAAACAATTTTTATTCTAATAATCAGGTTTCTTGTGTTTTAGTTTTCTGTAAATTGGCCTGAGGGGGTTTTTGAGTCATATTAGTGTGCTTCTGGATGTTTTCCCTATATGTTGGTTTGGATTGCTTTCAAATGATTAGAATCCTTCACTGTGCACTTTTGATGTATTGCACTTCATTATGAACTTTCATTTTGTTGCTGCGACTTATTGCATTTTCCACTTTATAGTGTAATTTTATTGCCGCCGTTATTAACATTTTGCACTTTATGGTATAATCTCTCTACAGATAGATACACACACACATACACACAGACTATAGGTAACTGGTCACACACATACACACCCCTTTGTGTCACTCTTTTTCAGTTATGTCTGCTAGATTTCTTTACGTACCAACAGTCTCAGCCTGATGGTTACATAGGTTTGTGGAACTCCATCTCGCTTTCCAAATAACAAAAGTCTTTCAGTACGGGGTGCTTGTATCTGATGGACCTACCAGACTGCACAGAAATTCAACTGCTATACCAATGTTGGCAATTTATAAAACACGTGACAGATAAAAATGCTCGCAGGTGTCCCGACTTAGATGTAGTGGTTATTTCAGAATCGGTTCTAGAGTCAGTTCAGAATCTCAGAATCTAGAGATCCAGTCGGTTCAGAATCTAGAATCGGTTCAGAATCTGCAGGTTTGTCTTTTTTTGAAGGGGGAGGGAATGGTTTTTATTCATGCAACCTAAGGATATGGGCAAATTACTTGAAAATTGATAATTTGATGTGAGGCAGATGGTGCAAGGGAAAAGCAAATTTGGAGTACATTTTACATTTGCTTGAATTTAGGTGAAAATTTTGTTTAAAATTATTTAAACCCACCATCATATTTATGACTGAGGGAGGCAGTGCCATCTTTTATCACCCTTATTCCCAGTAATGATGCATTTAAAGAGAGATCAGTTAATATACTGTGCTGCAAATAAATTACTACAGATCAATATAGGTAATGATCCATATTTGTCCTTTAATTCATCTGAAATGTTTGCAGTAATCCCCACTTTAGAATACTTTTGGAGGGCTCTAGTGTCTGCAGGCTTCACAAGTAGATTAGAAAGACGCTAGTTGTCATTCTGATATTCAAATTTATACATCTTTTGTAGAGATTCTATGCTTTTCTCTAGTGGCCACCTTCATAGTTTGTGTTAATGCATTCCATAAGTTAATTATATGTTGTGTGAAGAAATGCTCTCTTATGTTTATCCTGAATCTACTGTAGATCGACTTGATGGGTGGCCTTGAGATTCAGTATTCCATGAGGCAGAAAAAAAACATGAATCTTCTTCTCTCCAAAATGTATTTGGCCTTAAAGGAAAGCAAAGCAAGGATTTGTAACCAGGGACTATTAGAAATATTTAATATTTTTCTTTCTAAAAAGGAAAAAAAACTATTTCATGCTTTCCCACCTAATTGTGCCCTTAAAAGCATGTGTGAAGGGAAGACAAGCATGCTTTTATGAAACAGGCAGTCTCAGTGCTGGGCATCTTCACACTCAACAGAGGGAGTATGTTCAATTAGACTCTTTACTACCAACTCCCCAGTTAGCCTCCCTCTGGAAAATAGGTGAGAAATTCTTATATTCCTCTCAATATGTTAATCATAAAACTGGTATCACAGTTCTCTAACTGTGTAATACCAGTCCCCTTTGGCAGATATATTTTATTTGGATAATGATGTGAAATTTAAGATCTACGTTTCAATTGTACAGAGCCATAGGCAGTTGTCAACTTCAGTGACAGACATAGACCTGGAGCTAAATTCCTGTGCACAAGCAAAAATTCCAACAAGCATAGCACAATTCCAGTCCTGTAATAGAAATTCATTTTCTCCCATTGAGGGGCAGTATTTTTAAACTGTGCACTTTTAAACATCTCCTGAAAAGTGCTTACAAATCATTAATTCTTTTGTGTGTTTCCTTGCAGTTGGACATATAGTAACCTGGATTATATTGGCAGAGTGCTCTGAAAGAAATGTTGATCAATGTAGTTCACAGAGTTTTTAGGAAAAAAGAAAATTGTAATGTAGGGCACAATCCAGAGTAACTACAGGGAGTCCTTGCTCCAGTGTAAGAACAATTTACTTTGGATTGCAATATGAATTTCCCATAGGTTTTCACTAGGTGGTGCAGTAACTATGGGTGCATGTAATGTCTCTTATGTGCTCCTGTAGTTACTCTGGATTTTAGGATTTGTGTGTGTTGTGTGTGTGTTTAAATATTTTTGTGTGACTGATTGGATATGTAGGGTGCAATCCTGGAATGCTGGATATGCAAACCCGCAATCCTAGATATGCCGAGTGCAATGTATGCTGGCACAACTCACCTGCTCCCCATTCCTATGCTGGTGTGGGAAGGCTGGCACATGTATGTGCACTGGCTTTACTCCCCAGGTGTGGTGCATCTTTTGCAATACCCTCAACCTAGCATGGGACTTGTTTTGGGTTAATGACGGCATAATTGGAGATTAGGATTGTAGCCATAGTGACTTAAAAAATGAATCAAGGATTTTTTGGAACCATATAGTTCACCAACTATTTATGATGGGAGAAACGTACAGCCCAATTCATTCTAAATTCCTACATGGCACTGCAGCACCAACACCGTGAGCTGCACTGTATTCCATGGGGCTTATCCTCAAGTTGAGAATATGCTGGGTAAACCCCAGAGGTTGATATGGGTCATATTGGAACTTCATTTTTTGTAATAATATTTTGCATGCAGCCTAACTGCACTGTTCTAGGCCATGCTGAACATGCTCTCAGTATGCTCTTGCTGAGCTGCCTAGGCTAGTACTCCTAGGCCAGTGAAGGTCCATTTGTCTTGGGCCGTCCAAACCTGCAGCTGTTTGCAACGGCTTTGTTAAGTGGATAAATACCTGTTTTTATGTATATTGTGTAGAAAGTGGCACAATATTATTTTCCTATGTAGAGTTCATAAGGAAATTATCCCCATGGCTGCTTGGTTTCTATCGCTGTACCTTTGTCTTTGGATGTTGTTTAATTTATTTGTGTCTAGAATGTGACTGGGTTTCCCTGCTTGAGCTTTCTGCATTCCTTACCCTCATAACAAGTTCTTTCAGACAGTTTAAAGCCCAACAGGATCGGGCTCTTCTACATGGTAGATCTCAACACATTGTGATGACAAATGAGGGGAAAAACCTGCATGTTATGTTTAAATTATATTTAAATTGTTACATTTTTAAATCTGACAAAAGATCTATGAAGGTTTTTTTGAATAGATCTTGTTACTGTCCTGCTAAAAGTATTTTGTATTTTGTTCAATGATCCCAACAGAACAACTGAAGCCTTGAAACCTTTACCCTCATGTTCCTGGTTAAGAAAAAGCTATTCCCCCTCTCTTCTTGATGCCTCCATTAGGGACATGTCCCAGGCACTGGGATGATTTCCCATGTTTCCAAAGAATTAAGGCGGTAGCAGGTTTTAAGCATATTTACCCTCCTTTCAAACTAGATTACTCATTTCTGGTGTTAACATGCCAGTGATACTCCGTGTCACGTTGGGAGTGTGATGTGCTTCATTGCACTGGGATTTGAAAACAGAAGCTGACTTATTTTTTTGCTCACATTTGTTTTGATAGGTTCTTTTTGAGATTCCGGCTCTATTGATCTTTAATGGCTTCCAGATGGGATCACACTTGCTTGTTTTATAGTCTCTGCTCTGAGAGATTGAGAAGTACAAAGGAGTGCAAAAAGGCAACCCATTAGCTAATAAAAAAATGGCACTGCATTATATTCTAATAAAGTCTGAAATGTTGGATTATATTAATGACAACTGCACAGGAAATAGGCCTGGGCCAATGGAATTGAGCATGAGCTTTTAAGCCACTTTACCTTAGGAGCAACAGCTGTACTGAAACAGTGCTTGTCCATTTTTGCTTATATCTTCCTGCTGCAGTTAAAACTATAACTAAACTGGACGTCCTGTGAAGGCCTTTGATTGTCAGTTAATTTAGTTTGATTCCCTTGCAGGGTACCTTACAATCTCCTATAGAGTGTGACGAGTTCGAGTGTGTGCTGCGGAAATGTATTGCGCTGCTTTATGTTTCATTGTGCAGGACACGACATGATGCACAGTTTACTTCTTTGTTGGCTAAGTGTATGCATCAGTGGCATAGCTATGGTAGGTGCAAAGGGTTCAGTTGCACCGGACCACAAGCTTTAGGGGGCTACAAGCTGAGCTTGACACTAGTGGCTAAAATTGTGAAAAACAGGGTATGCATGAAAGATAATACCATCATGTTATATATTGTTGGAAAGGTAATTTAATGCAGAATGCAGTGTAAGAAACTGCATTAGAACATATATATTCTATCAAAGGTTATGGCCAATTAACCAGCTTATCTGGTTTGTCTGGAAGTTGCATTTGATGAACCCTGGTTCTGGTGTTGCAAGAGTCCACAGTCCAACTTTGATGCATTCTTGGTACTTGTACATGGACCTTGTACGTGGACTTGGGTTCATTGTTATTTACAAAAAAAATTGTAACAACAAGATGCTCATTCCAAAAGTGGCAAATTTCCAGCCTGAAACTGAAAAAAGGCCGCACAAGACAGTACCAGTGAGAGTTCTCAATCACAAATTTTATGATAAATTAATACCAATGCATCATGAGAATGACAAGGCAAATTAAAGGGGTTTTTATATTGTGATCATCATAAATACACCTACAAAATTACACAGCATCAAGTCCTCGGTTATGGAGCACTTTAAGGCATCAGTTAATTGGTTTAACATTAACAAACATTCAGCATAGTGCTACCTGCCTGGGAGGAACAATTAAGCCCTTTACTTGGTATATTGTTAATTATTTCCATAATACCCCAGCACCTAAAGATCTCCTTGGACTAAATGTGGAACTCAGAGCTGAAGCAAAATGGAAGTGTCAACAACCTGCAGTAGTGACAATGGGAAATTTGAGTTATGGGGGTAGCCACATGGTAACCTCAGAAACTATAGTTGTTGGCTGCCTTTCCTCACCTGCAAGAGGGAGCTCAAGGCAGCTAACATCAATCATAATAAAATACCATTAAAATGATCATAAATAGAGATTAAAACATAATTAAAATACAATTAAAATACAATCAGGTTTAAAAAACGAAGAACAATTGAAACAGACTAAAATACATTTGTTAAAAACAATAATATAAAAGAGAACAATAAAACTGCTCCCTAACCTCTGCCCCATTTAAAAAGCTTTGTCTCTACTATAGGATTTTTTTAATGCTACCACACTCTCCTGACTTAACATTATACAAGGGTGGCCACATATGATAAACGTTAGATGTTTGAAGGCCACAATGTTTAAGAAACATTTCTATTCTTAAATATATTTACTCTCATGAACATTAAATGTAGCCTATGTTTTAATCCATTGGATTGTCATGGTGCAATTCTAACCCATTTAGGCCGGCACAACTCACCCATCGCCCCTCAACTCGCCCATCTAACAACTCACCCTGAAGTGACATGGGGAGGCTGGCCATGAGTAGTGCCGAAGTACCTTACAGCACATTTTTACTACCCATCCCCCCAGTGAGAAATTTTGTCCAAGAGTTGCTTCATACTTCTCTGCTAGCCCTATGCTCCTTAAAATGGAATGAGTCTCATTTTTCTCAAAGGGAGGAACAGAATTATCTTTCAAAAATTAACAAGAAACTGAGTAAACCTATGTTTTCAGAATGCTTTAGAATGGGGATGTCCAAACATTTTGGCAGGAGTGCCACACCATCTCTCTGACACTGTGTCGGGGGGAGGAATCAGAAAAAGAAATTTGAATACATAAATGAATATATTAGCGGTGGAACTTGAATGAATGAATTCAAATCAGTTCATAAACACTTTCTAACACAGAGGGGGTGATCTTCAAACCAGTTCATAAGCATTTTCATTCACAGAGAGAAGAGGTGTGTTTAGTGTCCCCCCCCCCCCCCCGGTACTCTGGAGGTGTGTCATCATCTCTGGATGATTACTGATTGATTGATTTGATTTATGAAATCAAATCAAATCAATCAATCAATCAATCAGTCAATCAATCAGTCAATCAATAATCATCCAGAATAATCAACCCAAGGCGGCTAACAACAATGAAAAACAACAATAAAGCACCATTAAAAGTAGATAATAAATGCAGATTAAAAACACAGGCTTGCCTGAGGGGTGGATCTTGTTGTGGTCTTGTGGTATCTTATTATGGGCCACATGGAGGCTTACCATGAGCCACATCTGGCCCCTGGACCACATCTGGCCCCTGATAATCCTGCTTTAGAAGACAGGTTTTGATGTAGACTTTGGTACCCTGCATTTTGCTTGTACATTTAGAGCTGATTAAAAAACGCACAGCTCAGTCCTTGAGGTCTAAACAGGAATGCAAATGTGGCCCGGAGATCACAGGTGAGGGCTTGATGATGAAGGAAAGGGAAACGTTTTGCCGCCCCATCCTCATTTCTCTAGTCCGCATGCATATGGACAAATAATTTCTGATGCCGATTTGCTGCGGCTTTGTTTTGAGCTGGAAAGGAGCGGGGGCCGGGGGAGAGAAGTCTGCGAAAGTTGAAGAATTAAATATAGCTTTGTGGCTAATTAATTATAGTTTGATCATTTTGACACCTTCCAAAATGACTCAGCCACATACCTTGAAGCTTTGTCAACTCAATTGCATCTTTATTTTTGTTGCCTTTAACCAACAATGAAGACTAATGCCACTCTTTTCTGGTTTTCAATCACCTCTACAGAAGTGTTCCCCTGGCAATGTGCACGGACAGACCTAATTAATCCCTCATCCGCCCTGGCCTGTGTCTATACATCACACTGGCAGTTGGAACTGCTGCTTGTTTTAAGGCTATTGCATGAATGAAATGTTCATCTGTTTTTCCATAATTTTACCACAGGTGGTGATTTGTAATTAGAAAGTGCAGAATCCAAATTTTTGAATTTCCCCCCACTCTTCCCTTCTCCCCAATCTTCAGGGTCCTCACGGATAAATATGAAGGTGGAAATGATAATAAAAATGGTTAGATCACAAAATAAAATGTGATAGCTCTATTGGCACTGAGGAATATTTCCTCAAAGAAAGATTGGGTGATTTCCTGCTTCAAAGTAGGAAATGGAATCAGTGAAGGTATTTTCAGGTTAGGGATAAAACACTATTATTATTATTATCATCCATAAATACACAGTGAACAATTTCATGCTGGTTTCATTCACATCACCAATCGGACCCTTCCCAAGAGTTTAGGACTGTGTTATCATCATCATCATCATCATTAGTATTATTAGTATTATTAGTATTATTAGTATTATCCATCAATACACAGTGAACAATTTCGTGCTGGTTTCATTCACATCACCAGTCGGAGCCTTCCCAAGAGTCTAGGACTGTGTGATGTAGTGGCGTATAATTCGTGCTTATCCCAGAAGAGCGGCTTTCTGCAGTTGGCAGAGTGATATTTTGTCAATGCCAATAGTTTTCAGGTGCCTGCCAAGGTCTTTGGGCACTGCACCCAGTGTGCCAATTACCACCTGCACTGGCTTACACCAGATACGCTGTAATTCAATTCTTAGGTCTTGGTAGCGGGAGATCATTTCCAGTTGTTTCTCCTAAATTCTGCTGTCACCTGGTATGGTGATGTCAACAAGCCACACCTGACTGCTTTCTATGATGGTGGTATCTGGAGTATTGTGTTCTAAGACCTTGTCCGTCTGTATCCTGAAGTCCCACAGAAGCTTCACCTGCTCATTTTGCAACCACTTCTTCGGGGTTGTGGTCCCACCAGTTTTTTGCCACTGGCAGATGATACTTTTGGCATAGATTCTGGTGGATCATCTGGGCAACAGAGTCGTGCCTCAGTTTGTAGTCGGTCTGCGTGATCTTCTTGCAGCCACTTAGAATGTGGTCGATGGTTTCATCCACTTCTTTGCAGAGCCGGCATTTTGGGTCATGGGCTGATTTTTCAATCCTGACCTTGATGTCCTGATTGCCTGTTCTTGGGCAGCAAGTATCAGGCCTTCCGTCTCCTTCTTCAGCGTTCCACTCGTGAGCCACAACCAGGTCTTATCCTGATCCAGTTTTCCTTCGATCTTGGCAAGGAATTGGCCATGCAATACTTTATTCTGCCAACTGGCAGTCTGAGCCTGAATTGCACTATTGCAATATTCATAGCTGGTCTGCTGCACTTTCAGCAACTTTCTCTTGCTGACTTCAATCAAAGCAGATTCCTGGCTCTCTCGCACATCATCTGCTAGGGGATGATTTTCTTCTTCCACCGACTGCTTCACTTGCAAAAGTCCTCTGCCCCCTGATTTTCTAGGCAGGTACAGCCTGTCAACATCACTATGTGGATGTAAAGCATAGTGAATGGTCATTAATTTCCTTGTTTTCCTATCCAAGTCATCCAGTTCCTTTTGTGTCCAGTTCACAATGCCAGTAGTATACCTACGAGGTACCTACAGGTATGGCCCAGGTATTTATAGCCTTTATAATGTTGCCACCATTCAATACGCTCTTCAAAATTTTTCTACCCTTTGTATGTATTCTTTGCTGACAGTTTTCACATGCTCGTGCTTGATATTGCCCAGCTGCAGTATGCCCAGATATTTGTAGGTTTCAGGCTGGTGGCATTTAATGGTTTGACCACTCAGCATTTCAATGCCATCAATTCTGTGATCTTCCCTTTCTTTAGTGCCACTGTGGCACATTTGTCCAGGCCAAACTCCATCTTGATGTTGGTACTTAAGACTCGGACTGTATTGGTGAGTGACTGGATTTCTGCTTCTGACTTTCTGTAGAGCTTCAAATCATCCATGTACAATAGATGTTTATTATTATTATTATTATTATTATTATTATTATTATTATTATTATTATTATTATTATTATTATTATTATATTTGTATCCTGCCTTTCCCCCAAAAAAGGAACTCATAAAGCAAGGCACTCATAAAGATGGTTGAAGTGTTGGGTGCTTCAGTGTGTGAAAAGGCAAAGATTTTGGAGGAAGGCAAAGCCATCCACAGTTCTCCTTTACATTAACTTGGTAAACAAACAGAAGTAGTGGTAGTGAGGTGTAAATAGGACTGGCCCAACATGCAGCTAACAGAGGTGGTCACCTCAGGCAAGATACTGGTGTTACTGGCCTATCCATGAGGCCAACTGAAGTGGTTGCCTCAGGCAGAAGACTGGTGCAAGATGCCCACCTCCATCTAATCACTCACTTTCCCATCCCCTTCTCCTCACACTCTACTAATATCTTTCCTTTTCAGTCCAGAATGTGGGAGTTGCAGAGATTGAAAGCTTTAAGTGAAAGCTTTTGTCTCTGATTAATGCATCTTTTAAAAGCCCTATATTGATGAGCCTCAAACGTGTTTGGTTTTGAAGGTATTCTGGCTTTGGCGTGCAGGTGAAATTGGACATATTCCATTTTCCTAGAGGTGATGAAAAGGAAATATTAGAAATTATTTTTTCATCTTGCAGTGCTCAACATCTTTTTACATTATATTCTGAGCACTTACAAGGACATGCGTTCTCTGGGATCTTGAGAAAGGGCATCTTCCTGGGGGTTTGTAATAGTTAAAAAAATAATTAAGTAGCTAATTGCTTAAAAGCCAGATAGTTAACCAATTAAAAAACCCTTAATCAGTTGAGAGATCTTTTTTCGAAAGAGGAAATTCACAGAGTGCTTACTTTGTTGCTTAAGTAAATAAGCATCCAGCTACTTGGCATGATGAAATTTAAAAAGGAACTGTACGCTTTAGGAAAAGCTGCTCCAAATCTGGTTACGAAGTCCTTTGGCAATTCTGTGTTTAATGGCACATATGTGTGTTGAAAGGTGAATCAGCTCAGCAGAATGATGACCACAGAGCATCCCCGTCTGTGGTTTAGAAGCATTTTCCTCCACCTTGGCTGTTTGCTTAGGCGCATGCATAAGTCAAGACTGAGACCAGAATTAAACTTTCGAACAGGTTTACTTACAAATCATGAAGGCTCATATTTACAGCATCTGATTATCATCAGAGTTCCTAATACTTGAATGGACCAGAGTCACTAAAGCTGCCCCTGTTTGCATGTGGGTTTAGGGCTGGGTGGAGAGCCATGTGCTCACATCTCGAGAGAGGAAGAGAGAGCGACGATGAGGAAAAAGGTACAAGCCACTCCTCCTTCAATGGTCACTGAGAGAGGACAGATAGAGAGGTCATTCAGGGCAGGGGGTGGTTCACTGCCCTCTTCTGACACCTATAGGTTTGTGTTGTCTTTTCTCCTACCAGTTTGTACGTGGACCACCCAAAGTGTTTGTTACGCTGTACACAACTGAAACTTAGTATCTTCATCTAGACTTAGTATCTTCATCTGGAAAATGATTTTCAATCATTTCCATCTCATGGCATATTGACAAGGGCTAAAATTGTCAAGACACACCATCAGTTTTTGGACTTGAATGGGGAGTTCACACTCCCATACCTGCAGACCCACACCTGCAGACTATTTATGGCACACCAGTGAGCTGAGACACTGATTGAAAATTGCTGACAAAAAGAGAATATGGGATTTTTTATAAAGGGTAAGAATAGGGTCCCACAACTACTTGCCATGGTGAGTACCCAACTTCCTTACCAAGCTTCTTCCTTGAATAGTTCTTTCCTAAACACTGAAAATATAGAACTTCCTATTATTTCTTTTAAAAGACTATGCAAGGAAGGAATGCTTCCCTATCTTCTCATCTCATTCCTTTGGTTGGTCCCTCTAAATAAAATTGGAAGCTCTCTCTCACTCTCTCTCTCTCTCTCTCTCTCTCTCTCTCTCTCTCTCTCTCTCTCTCTCTCTCTCTCTCTCTGTGCACAACAAAGGTATATACTATATTGTAATAAACCAAAGTGCTCTTTCTGGGAATAGTTCATGTGCAACTTATGAGCATGTTCTGGTGGGCAGCAATAGAGCATTAGAGCAGAAGATCTAGTTGGCCATCTGTGGCATGGAGTATGGTTTCATAGTCTTCCATTTCGGCTTCATTTTGGAACCTTGCAATGGTATGCAGTACCCCATCATGTCATATGTTATTGCATTTGTATTGAAGAACAGAATCCAATGCAAAATCGGTTTTGAAATATCTCCTTCCTATCAAAAGTTATGGCCAAAAAACTAAAACTAAAAATAAGCATTGAGCGCTTTGGGAAAGTGAAATCTCCAATATAAGGCTTTACTCATGAGAAGGCAAACGTGCCATTGTCTGCCAGAAAGGCCAGGCTGAGAGGAATCCAAGACCTTGTTCTCCTTTTGTGGTTTGGGCATCTGGTCACCCCGAAAGCATGACACAACTGTGGAGATCATCGCTGTTAAAGTCTGCATAGCAGTGGATCAGATTGCTGAGGGACATGGTGTCTTCTCCTTCACATGAGATCTTCAAGCAGAAGCATCAGAGGAACCTGCCAGAGATACTCTAAGAGGATTCAGCTACAGGCAGCTGGGTTGGTCTAGATGACCTTGTGGTTACCTTCCAATTCTATGAGTCAATGATTGTTCCCAGCTCCTTCGACATTGGACAAGGATTGGGACTCTAACCAGTGGTGGGCTCTAGCAGGCACGCACCTACTCTATAGAACCGGTTCTTAACAAGAGATAGGACATATAAAGTTTAAAAATAGCCATTTAAAAGTGGCTGCCAGATGGGCAGAGAACCGGTTCTTAAATTTTTTGAAGCCCATCACTGACTCTAACGTGCAGTGCCATATTTTGCAGCCACTCTTAGATCAGACCAAGAGAGATTAGCTCCAGCCTTGCTGGATGGGGTGGGGAGTGGTGAATTTTACTTTCCCTTGTGCCATTTTGTGCTGTTTCATTTTCCTCCCCATGGAGTGAATATGAAGAGGTCTAGCAACCATTAATTTTGGTTTGTCATGTCAGGTGAAGCCTACAGGTCCCAGGAAATAAGGAATATATGCATAGTGCAAAACTGGATTGTACATTGGAGAATGCAACATTGCCTCATCCTAGGGCAAGCTTAGTGTTTACGCTGCCTTCCACATTTCTCTTTATGTGGTCCCCAACCACTGAGGTGTTTGTTTTAATTTTCATCTTTAAACGAATTCAATCCAGAGTGCTACTCATCCCCCCAATGGAAGATATATTCACTCGAATCAAAACACCAGAAGAAGTGGATGTTCTTGGCTGCTAACCAGGCCCCCGGTACCACTTGTTTTAATGAATATACATGGTTTTCCTTGGCTCTCTGCACTGCAGCCCATCTGTTGGAATGGCATGGTTCCTGCCCTGATGTAGGATCAGACCCTTGCCCCGAGGTATGGAGTCTAAGTTAACAATGGGCTGTTGTTGTTGTGCAGGAGCTGCAGGAAGTCCCTCCCTTGTGTCACTGCTGTAGTATTGGCAACACATGTCTCATTTCACATGAACACACCAGTTGGTGCATATGCTCCACCAGAAAACCCAGTTGAGCAGTGCAGAAAAGGCACACCATCAGAATAAATTTTTTAAAATCAAACGTTACAGAAGTGTTAGAACAGTAAATGTTGAGAGGAGGGAAATGTGATCATCATAATCTTTATGTGTTAAAAACCTGTGGATGCTCAAGCTGGATTCAGATTTTAATTTCTCAGTCTGGGATCAAGGACAAAGTATTGAACAGATATAACATCTGCTCACAGATCCTTTAACGTTGCTGCTTCTATGAATTGTAAGTTATATAAAATTTTATTTTGGCAAAATGTCAGTTACCTCCTTCATCCCATTTTTTTGAGTTTCAATCCAATTGTATGCATTTAAACCAGAAACTAGAGAGTCTAAGGGGATTTACTCTTAGGGATATGAGCATGGATTGCAGCGTATATTCAAATTTTATGAACGGAGAACTTGATTGAAAAATAACAATATTCCTGATTTCATACAGTGGCTTGGGCAATCCTATACAATGTATAGAGGAGTGGATTATTTATTTATTTATTTGTTTATTTATTTATTTATTTATTTATTTATTTATTTATTTATTTATTTATTGGGGGGAATTCTTCTGCCCTCTTGGCTACTTTCTGCAGCTCCCTGGGGAACCACAGCCGATAGAATGGGAACCACTGGTGGATACAATTGCACTCACAATCCAGTAGTAGTTGCAACTGAATGCTAAATTACCATATACATAATATCACACAGGAACAGGCTGGCAAGCAACCTGAAGCAGCAAGTGAGGAAAGCATTAAATGCCTACCAGATCAGCGCCATGACCTGCCACTTATTTGTTTGAACTTTTCACCACCAGCCCAGCAGTTTTCCTTAAATATATTGGCAGGCAAAATTAAGACATTAGTGTGTTTTGAAAACCTGAAGTCCTATGAGTACTTATATGGAATAGGTTCCACTGAAATCAGTGATATTAATTTCAGAAAATACATTTTAAGGGTTGCACAGCACATTCCATGTCACTGTTTTCAGTGAACACAATCATTACAAATGACTGCATAATGCTGAAGGGGTCTCTAGAATTGTTTTAGCTCAGTTCTGTCCTGTACCAATGACCCATGTGCGTTAGCCCTGCCTGTACCGTTTCTGTGACCAGTGTTGGCTGCCAACACCAAACACTGTTTGCAGAGATGAAAACCCTCCTTGCAATTACTCCAGTATATTTGCTGCAGACAAGAGAGTTTTCTGCTACACGCAGGCCAGATGGGGCTTCATGAGCATGGCAATGTGTGGAGAGCTTGCTGGTACAGTCATGCCATCCCTTCAGGGAACTAATAAGGATAATGTGTGAGCAGGGTTAGAATGAGACTTTTTCTTCATGTTTGTTTGGGTTGAAGTGTTTTGCATCCCAATCCTAACCATATTTACAGGGAGGTATTCTATGTTGTAATTGCAATTCCTGGTTAGGATTATTTAGGATTACAACAAAATGAGTAGACAGCACTGTCTAATGTGTGACTTCATCACTGTTCCAGCTTCTGTGTTTAAACTGTTTCTTTTTAAACAGTTTTAAAATATGATTAGAATCATAGAATCATAGAATCATAGAGTTGGAAGGGACCTAGTAGGTCATCTAGTCCAACCCCCTGCCTGCAGCAGGAAATCCCCCTAGAGCATCCTGATAGGTGCTCGTTGAGCCTCTGCTTGAAGATCCCCAGTGAGGGAGAGTCCACCACCTCCCTTGGCAATCTGTTCCACTGCCGAACCGCCCTCACAGTCAGGAATTTTGTCTGGATAGTTTGAGGGTTGTTAGCTTTGCTTCAATAGGAGCATTTGATGCGATAGTTACAGTAAACTAGTATAATAGTGCTAACAAATATTAATAAAACTTAAATTAAAAGAGGAAAAATTAAAGAGTCAAAAATGTGAATCATGATTTGCATATACAGTATATTGGATATCCGTAGAAAATTAGTTTTTGTGATGGTTATTGAGCTAGCACAGCATCAAAGAGAATTAAAAAAACACATATTGGGCTATGCAACCCAACAGAGGGCTCAGAATCTGGCGGAATTGTGCTTGGCTGGTACCACCTCCTCCCCCACTGTGCCTCCTCACATCCTCTCCCCACCATCTCTCCATCTCCCCACCCTGGAACACTTCCCTGGCCCCCCCCCTTTCACCACAATGCTACCTGGGAGACTGCTTGGGAGTATTACATGGGCCCCGTGCTGGAGCTGGCCCAGCATGGGCCCATGGTGGGTCATCTCCAGCAATGGGCTTGTAGTAAGAGCTTGCAAATGTGTCTTATGGCATGTTTGCAACTGTGTGCACCAGCGGTAATGTGCAGGCTTCAAGATTCGGGAAGGTTTTATGCTTTATACAGCTGCACAGATCAAATCCAACATACAGATATCCCTTGTTATACACTTGGGTTCCATTCTGGAAACTCCCTTGGATAAATCATTCAGTGTATAAAGAAAATGGAAAAAATAGGTTTAAAGTCCCACTTCTAGGTTTCTTGCTCCTCTGTTGCACCTAATGGAATAAGGTAGTGCCTTAATATTTGCAGGAGTTTCATTCTGGGACTGAAAAATGGAATGACAGCTTCTACAACAGTAGAAAAGCAGTTTTTAAAAATTGTGATTTGCAGTGGCCATTGGTGTTGAGTCAAATCTGTGTATAAAAAAAATCTGTATATAACAAGGTTGGACCTGTATACATAAACTACACAGTCTATAAGCCAAATTTGGGAAGGGGGTTGCTTTACAAGGAAATTACATTGGAAGTTTCAGTCATGGGGTTCCAATGAAATGTGCAATCAGATCCTCAATTTGCTTGTCAAAAGTTATAGTTTTGGCATAGTGGACATAGTAACCTGCCCAAAAAAGTTCATTTGGAATAAGACTTCCCTATTTTTAATTTATTTTTATTGCTTCTTTCTTTTTTCTAGATTATGTTCTCATTATAATTCATCTTTTTAGGAAGTGAAAGATTCTCTTTCTTTCTTTCTTTCTTTCTTTCTTTCTTTCTTTCTTTCTTTCTTTCTTTCTTTCTTTCTTTCTTTCTTTCTTTCTTTCTTTCCCTCCTTCACTGGAAAATAGAGAACATGGTTCCTCTTGTTAATTCAGGACACTGGGAGGACAGTGGAAGAATTGCATGTTGGCAAGTCTTCCTTCCTCTAGCCTCTGGATAAGGGATTTGAGTGTGGTGGATACTGCCAATTCTTTCAAGATCTTCCACACTCTATAATTGTCCTACAAATGAGAATAAAAGGAGGGGGAACAAAATCCCAAGCATTGCCTCTGCCAAGTATATTGGACTTTAGAGCTTGTTAAACTAAATATGGATAATCGGTATAATGCTCAATAAAGCAATTAGAAATTTTCCGCATAAATGGAAAATCGCAAGACTGGTAGCCAAGTAATCAGCTCTCTTTTAAATGCTTCTCTTAATTCTTAATATTTCTATCTGATGATATAGTTTTGAAGACTGAAATCCTAGCCTACAGTTAGGCCAGTCTAAGCCCCAGTACAAGTCTTGTGCTGGCCTGAGGGTATCACAAAAGTGCTATAAAGGCACTTCTGCCCCACTCCTGCGGAACAGTTTGGCCATTGCACAGGCATGTGCTTGACTCCCTACATCATCATGGTGTAGCAGAAGGGTGTCAAATTCATTTCATACAGAGGACTGCATTAGCATTAATGGTGTCTCCCCAGGGCCACAATAGCATTAATGGTGTCTCCCGAGGGCCGCAATCCAATTTTTGCATGTCTACTCAGAAGTGTCCTCCTTTCTCTTGGGCTTTTTCTCCCGCCCTGGGAAGCTGCTGCTGCTGTGCATGATCCCGCCTTCCTCCTGGGCTCTTTCTCCAGCTCAAAATCAAGTGCGATGCCACCAACACAGAGCTGCTTCTGGGGGTGAGGAGATCACTCGAGGGCCCACGGCTGCACGTGTGCCTGCAAAGGGCCGCACTCGGCCCTTGGGCCGCCAGTTTGAAATGCCTGTAGCACATTCTCACAAAGAAGCAGACAACCAAGGTCTCAGATTCAGGATCTTTCTTCTACTTGTGTGTAGGGCAAACACCCCGGACTCATGTCCCAAAGCAAAGAGAAGCCCAGTTGGCAGCCTACCTTTTATAATAGCAAAGCCGGTTACAACAGATTGTATAGTACAGTGATGCCTCACATAACAAATTTAATTCATTCTGGAGGCATGTTTGTTATGTGAAACGTTCTTTACGTGAAGCGGATTTTCCCATAGGAAATAATGGAAACTCAGACGATTGGTTCCACAACCCCAAAAATATTCATAGAAAAATATTAACTGGATGTAAAAATGATGACAGAACACTGGGATTGAATTCAAAACATGCATTCAGTGTGCATGATCATATGAAGTCTACTTAGGCTGCAGTCCTAAGGACACTTTCCTGGGAGTAGGACCCATTTAACACAATGGGGCTTACTTCTGGGTAGACATGGTTAGGAGGCTGCAATCCAAGACACCTTCAAAGTGTCTCCCCACTTTCTCCTTCTCTCCATCCTGAGCCTCTCTCTGCCCTGCTCCCTTCTGGCTAGCCCTGAGCTGCTTCCCTCTTCTCCACTGCTCTTCTCTCCCTCTGCCCAGAGGACACCCGGCCACGGGAGGAACAGCATGGAAGTGTAGCTTTCACTATGGGCAGGTGCGCTAGGCAGCCCTGACGCTTTTTAAACAGGCTGCTGGCCAGTGCGTCTGCCCCAACTGCCAACAAATATGTTCTTTACATGAAGCACAGTATGTTAGCAGGATCCTAGAGAAATTTTTGTTTGTTACGTGAAACATACTTTACGTGAGGTGTTCTTTACGTGAGGCTCCACTGTATATGAAAATCATAATTTACATTTTTTGGTTCTTTTAATTTTTCCTCTTGGAATTTTTTTCCTCTTGAGTCCTTTTGGAGGACCACTCTTCCTCAAAGAAGATTAGGTTGGTGTATAGTGTCTGACCCAAGGTCACCCAGGGAGCTTCATGGCTAAAGTAGGGATTTGAATTTGCCTCTTTCAATTTAACTCCCAAACCACTACTATACCATCCTGACTCTCAATCCATTCAAGTGTGAGCAGATTTTCGGTATTTTGATTTTGTCCATGCCTTTGACAACCCTGTTTTCTCAGGGTAAGTGATCCCTAAGCCTAATTCCTGCCCACATAGAGTTGCCATAATTCTCTTCCACAAAACCTGGACAGGGCCTCCTGTCAAACTTGCCAGTATGTGTGAACACAATCCCCCAAAACTGGGACAGTCCTGGTTTTCAGGGAAATATGGAAACCTTATGCCCACAACCTACTTGGCAGTTATGGGCAAAAAAAAAACCTGATCCATTTTTCAGTTTGAAGTTGGTGAAAAAACTCCTTGACTCAGGCCAGTTTGGACAAGAGATCAAGAGATTCCTATTTGGGCTCCTCTGGATGACCACCTCATCCCAGGCTGACTTCCATAGTGGGTGGGAGTAATTGTGTGCCATCTGGACACAGAGTGAGGGGAAGACACCCAGAAAGCGGAAAGACATCCAAAACAGTGATGATTGCATTAGCTACATGAATCTACACAAATCCAGCCGAGCACTAATGAATTCTTCCTGTATATTTCAACTTTGGATCGTTCTCTGTTAGATATCACAGTCACCCCTTTTTTATTTTTCCTCTTTATAACCAACTCACACACCTTTCATCTATTCTTGACCCAGTGCCTTTCCTAATGAAAGTAGAAAGTGATATAATTTCCCTTTACTGAAGGGAAGCAAAGTAGAATATGGTTATTATTCAGATCACATTCAGCAAGGCACCTGAGAAACATTAACATTTACAGATGAGACAGAAAACCCTTAAAGAACCAGAGCACCTAAAAGAAAACAGTATCGTTCTCGGCTGCATAAGAAATTTTTCAGTGAGTAATTGTATGCAGCACTTTAAATGTATTTCTCAGTTTGAAATGTTAATATTTGCATTGCATATATACCGTCTTATTTTACTTGAGATTATTTCAGAAGTTTTGATTAACAGTAATTGCATATTGACTGTTCTGTATTTTGTTATAGGATTACAGGCAATCTGCATAAGAAGCAGTTCTTCCTGAAGCCCTTAGAAATGGGAATGTTTCAACGTGGTTGATGGTTTGAGCTCTGTCAGTCTCTCTGGACATTTCAGTGTACGCAGAGTGAGTACAAATACGTGTTTGTGTATGTATGTGTGTTTGTGCCTATGTGTGTGCCAATACTCACCCACAGAGGTGCCGGTACTCTGGTACCCCCCTGAAAAAGACCCCTACCATTTAAATATATCTACACAAATGTGGCTAATTTACATAAAATATTAGAGTCTGAACTTTTATGAATGAATGGATTAATTCAAATAAGTTCATAAGAACTTTATATTTAGTTCATATTTTTATATTATATTTATATATGAGCATATTTAGTTCATATTTAGTTCATAGTTCCTAAATTCAAATCAGTTCATAAATACATAAACACTAACATGGAGAGTGGGGTGATTTTCAGCCCATTTCACAAGCACTTTCATGTATAGAGACAGGAGGTCGTGCAGCCTCATAGCCCTGAGGATTGGTTGGAGGGGAAAAAAGAAGTGGGTAAGCCAGGAAGCAATTCCTCATGGCTTTAGCTGGGAGGAAGAAGCTGCTTTATTGAATCACAGACTAATGGGACTACGTCTGAGCAGAGCTGCACAGGATTGGGTTGTGCTCCTAACATAAACCTCCCAGCTGTTGCTGCATGAGGCTTCTTCCACTTGCAACTTCTGTCCCCTCTTGCTATCTGTCTTGCCTCCTGCTGCCCGTCAGAGCTTGGTCACTACCTAGTCCCTTTTTGTCCATGCTCTAGCATGCCTGATCCAAAAGACACTGACTCAAGTCAAAATTATTCAGGAATTTTGGGAATGTCTGCAAAGGGAACCCATTATGACTCGTGCATAAGTTGAGTTGTGGATGGGCAGAGACTTGGAACTCATCTAAAGCCTTGTCTCAGTGCCAAGTTCCCATCCTTGGGGACCATATAATTAAAATATTGGAAGGAGCTGAGCATTTCTTGTCAATGATAGCAGAGCCTTCCAATAGCTGAAACTGTTCCACAGGATTGCGTCTTAGAAAGTGCCTAACTTTATAGTTAGTTTGGAGTGGCATGATTAGGGCAACTAGAAGTGTTGGGGTGCATCCATGGAGAGGACAATTTCAGTGCAATAATAAGGTTCCTGCGAGGGATATTCTATAAGACCTCAGGCGAGGAAGGAAGCTTATTGCATGAGACATTTCAATGAAATCTGTGTAGACAGAACACTTGAGGACATGCCTCTAATAATGTGTGTATTTATATATAGGAAAAAACACTGCTCTGCCTGTATTAGACAGGATGAGCTAATACTTTTTTCCTCTTTTAGACACTGTGGATCACATGTGACTCTGTCGTACCCTGATATGTATGAATTGCATGCACGTGGAGGAGTGTAGTTGCTCATCTTTCCTGAAAAAAATGGGCTTGGCAGTCCCCAAGGTAAGCCATCTTGCAGCACCAAAGACTTGCATTTCTCCCCTCAGATGAAGGAATGTGTCATTTTTTTCTTAAGTCCTCATTTTCTTTCACTGGCATGGACTGGAAGAGCTTAAAGAAAAAGCCAAAGGAGCCTGTAAAAGTAATCATGCCAAAGTTGCAACTGAGGGAAGTTATTGTGCTCCCATGCGTGGCGACTGGTGCGCTGTGACAGATCCTGTCAGAGAGGCATTGGCCCAGCTTGCAGGTGTAAGCCTGACCTATCAAACTGAATGGGAGCTGACAAAAGGGATTTCTGTGACGTGAAATGGAGAGCTGACATGAAAACAGTGACGTGTGAGAGACCGACCGAACCACCGCAAGCAGAGCTGTCACTGGTGATGTCCAGAGGAATGACAGTAGAATACTAACTTTAGTTGATGTCGATTTAGTTGTCCTTTGCGTTAGAAAGAAAGAAATGGAGGCGTTCTAAAAACAGAAAGAGAGAGGAGATAAAAATAATCTCCTTGACATCTAAAGCAACTCTACATTTGTTTCACAATTGTTCAGGGAGGATTGCCCATGGCCCTGAGTAAACCTTCTTATATTTATTAATTATTCATTTATTTTAGGGTTTTATTCCCCACTTTTCCATACCAAAGCAAATGCCCAAAGTGCCTTTCAAAGTTTTTATTTTATTCTTTTGTCCAAACAACAACCCTGTGAGGTAGGTGAGGCTGAGAGTCTCTAGCCCAAGGTCATCCAGGAAGCTTCATGGCTGAGGTGACCTGGGGGGATTTGGACCCTGATCAAGGTCTCAATTTAACTCCCAAACCACTACACCATCTTGGTGCATCAGAGGCAAAACAAGCAAGCCTGTGTCCTGGATAGCCCTATACTCACAGAGTGTTGACAGGATTCCTGGTCATGGGATTTTTTCAGAATCAGTGTTGAGGGTGACTTGGGCAGTTCACTGCCTAGAATCAGATCTTCATGGTGTCTTTCTCAACCTTGATATGTGAGATACTTTTTATTGGCAACACCAGGGATTGAAGCTGGGCCATGATATATGGGCAAAGAAAATAGCTCAGTGAGGGAGCATCTGCTTGGCATGCAGAAGGTTCATTTAGGGCATCCAGTTAAAGGATTTCAGGTTGAAGAACTGGGAAAGACCCTGTGCAAGAGACACTGCTATATAGACTGCTATATAGGCTCGTAACAGTTTATGAGGAAGCTTTTTATTTTGTAAGTGTAGGCAGGCACTTAGTTACAACTTGGAATAGGACATCAGTGCAGGGAGTAATGGAATAACCAGATCTTATAATCTGGTTATAATTATAATTCTTTTAATTCTTATAATTATAATTCTATAATTCTTTTATAAGAATTTGTGGGTCTTTGGTTGCTTGCTGTTAAGAGTGAATGGATTCTGTATGCCCCAACATACGGCGTGTGTTTGTACCGTAGAAGACTTTGGGTGCAATCCTGACTTTAGGCCCAAGAGAATGGTTCAACTAAGCTGGCCTAGGTAGGCCATATCTTGAGCTGACAGGCCAAAACCACAGGATTGTAGACCTCTAAGCTGGCTTAACTGCTGCTGAAGAGGCTTATCTCTCTGGCTTATCATGGACCTCTATGGGGTTACTCAGATTTACACCTGCTCCTTAGGTGGCCTATATCAAAGGAGTTGTGAAAGGGAATGTCTGCTTTGGATACAGGCTCTGGATATGGCCTAACTGCAATGTTTGACGCTATACTCAACATGCCCTCAACATGCCTCTGCTGAGCTGCTTAGGCCAGCACTGTGAGGCCGGTCCAGTTCCATCTGTCTTGGGCCAGCCTAAATGGGCTTACGCCAGCCCAAGCCTCTCTGGTGTAGCTAAGCTGGCCTATCTTAAAACTAGGGCAGCCCAGTGCTGGATAGGCTAGCCTATGTCACTGATTGCAGTGTCTGTTTCTTGACCAACACCCTTGACAACTCTTTGGTTTCTTGATCAGCATTTCAAATGGTTGCGCTTTGGTTTCTAGACCAGTTTCTTCTCCAGTGTTCAGGGCAATGCCCAGGAGTGGCTCTCTTTGCTAACTTCTAGAATCTGTCTCTATCCCAATCAGAGCCTTTTACTTCTTCATGGCTAAATAGTTCCACGGACTGTATTGGACTGCGCATTGACCTTTCAGCCCAGGAAAACTTTATTTCTCTTATGCTATCTATCGTAATTACAACACCTGCTGGGATCTCATTTCAGGATCCTTGTTTGTGCCTTCTGTTTTGTTCTGCTTCCTTTTAGGATTTTCTCTGTCCCCCTCATTCTTCCTAGTGTCTAAAACCCCTTATGCTTCTTGGGAGAATCCTCATATTCATGCATGCAATGTCTCCCTTTTTGGTCTCTTTGAAAACTGGGCCTTTTATTGCTGTTTTCTCCCTTTTTCCTTGATAATCCCATCAATAACATTGAGCCAACCCTACTGAGAAGTACCATTATAGTCAATGGGTTTTACTCCCACGCAGTGATGGG
Organism: Cryptoblepharus egeriae; assembly: GCA_030015325.1. Taxonomy (NCBI): domain Eukaryota; kingdom Metazoa; phylum Chordata; class Lepidosauria; order Squamata; family Scincidae; genus Cryptoblepharus; species Cryptoblepharus egeriae. The sequence continues at coordinate 118,181,030 of JAREYC010000001.1, forward strand.
ATTCAAAGAAATTAACAACCAGTTCTATGCCCATCTAGCAGCCACTTTTAAATGGCTGTTTTTAAACTTTATATGTCCTATCTCTCATTGACAACCGGTTCTATAGAGCAGGTGCGAACCTACTAGAGCCCACCACAGCTCCCATGTGAGTATGGATAGGATTGCAGTAATTACCTTGGTTCCTTACCCTCGAGTCCCTGTGGGTGGTGCCCTCAGTAAACACAGGGGATCCGTTCCCAGACTCTGCATTGAAATAGAAATCCATTGATAATCAAATTTATGGATTGTGGCATCTATACTTGAGTCGTGTTCCTCAGGAGGCCTTTTGAGACCTCCAGAAGGCCTCTTAATGGTCTGGGAGACAATGTGGCCTCACCAGTTCTCAGAAGGGGCTCCAAACACAATCAGAGCACATTTCTAGACATGATCGTAAGACAACAGGTAGGACAGTTCTGCAGATTCAGGATCCATGGTGAGGAAAAGCAATGAGTTAATCTGTGGATAAATAGACCCCACCTGTGTACTATTCCCCATTTTATGGTAGCAGCCAGAGTGGTTTGTAAACCACAGCCAATAATGAAGGTTCCTTGTCTCAGGTTACAGATGTGTGTGATGTGTTACAGAGCATTTGTGATCATGTTAGATTATCGTATTGTTAATTTTTGCCTTCATAATCTGTGTTGCTCTGACAATATCCACTTAATGAACTATTGGACATAGTGCACAATCCTAACCATGTCTAGTCAAAAGTAAGCCCCATTGTGTTCAGTGGGTCTTACTCCCAGGAAAGTGTATTTAGGTTTGCAGCCAAAATCTAATTGACTATGAAGAAAGGGACTCATAAGCTGCTTTCTCTCCTTGCTTCATCCCCTGACCTTGTTATATTTCTTGGACAAAGTATTATATGGCACACCTCCCTGTCTTTCCTTTGATATGTTTGTATGCTGTGTAGCACAGTGTGCACCCCCCAGTCTTGAATGGTATTAGACCTTTAGGTGTTCCTGTAATACAAATAATAAATCTAAAGTAGATCCAATTTTAGCATTTTGAGAGTGAAAGAAAAAAATTTCTTCCCTTAAGCAAGAGTTGGAGGTTTGAGCACTGGCACATCAGATGATGGGTTCAACCAGAAGGCCCTAAAGGCCCTAAAGAAGAAATTAGAACTGGAAAAAATAGGCAGAGAGAAATGAGAAGGAACCAGGAACATTTCAAAAATTCCAATTTTTTCTTAATACTAGGTTCCCCACTCCTACAACAGAGGAAGACAGTAGCCATGGCTAACTTAAACTTAAGAGTTCAGTGTATGAAAGCCCAGTCCTGAGCTCTTGAGCACCAGAAGTATGAGCGCTGAGTGTCGTAAATGTGCTGAAAAGCACATTTATGGTAAGCTCCATGCAGGGATCATTGGCATTGAGCCTAACAACGGATGAATGCTGCCTGGACTGACGGAGCTGCTAAGTGGAGTTGTAAGGTTTGTCAGGGGAGGTTGGAAGGCATTTCAGGGCAGAGGAGGATGGTAGGTAGGTGGGTTGGGAGGAGGAACTGAAGTAGCTGAGGGTGGGACCAATGGAGCCCTACTCCACTAAATACAACACAGTGTTGGGCTGTAAAGCCTGACACGGCTTTCATCCAGTCTGTGTTGGTAAAGTTGCCTGCATAGACTAGAGAAGACACACTGCAGGGTCTGCAACCTTATCCAGGGGAAGGGGATGAATGTTCTTTGGTGGCTGCTGAGGCATCCATAAGATGTAGAGTAGCCATATTGGAACTGCTGCTCTTCTGTGTGCCAGACAGTTTAGTATTTGGCTGTTAGACATTGTGGTCTGCAATTTCATCAGGGCTTTTAAAATATAGATCTGAATTTTCTATCAAACATACGCATATGTGTTTAAACAACCCTGTTGCAGCAGTAGTTCCTTAGCTCAGAGCTGGCCCAAGACCTCCTGATACTTGAGGTGGCATGACAAATACTAATCCCATAATCTGATGAGACATCAATTTCTGTCATCCCACAATGCTCCAGCTCAATATTTTCCTCAACTCTGCATTTTCCCTTTTTCTCTGTCCCCTCTTTCTTCTCTAATCTAGGGATTGGTAGGAAGTGCAGTGAAGGCAAGGAGGGGAACAAAGATGGATGCTTTCAACCAAATCCGCTGCCTGACATGACCACTTCACTTGGCTTGCCCTGCCTCTACTATTACTCTGGATTTCCTGATGCTATGCTGTTGTGAAGGTGAAAGAACTAGAGTAATACTGAAATTTATCTAAGTGCCAGATATGTTAATTTTTATGTTACTTGGGGTGGAATCCTTACACCTTTCGAGCTCCTGGGTTAAGGCAATGCAACTCTGAGGTAAGGGAACAAACATTGTCTTACTGAAAGGAAGCCTCCGTGAATACAAGATGTAGCACATGACTGACTAGCACATTTATGCTAGTGGTGAAAATTTGGTTTGGATTGTGCCCTCTGAAAAAGAGCTGTTGTCTGTGTGAAAATTGGGTAAATAGGGAGCAAACGGGTAGCTATGTTATTGAATGAGAATGCTAAAAAAATTGTATAAGCTCTGCAAGTATAGATTGGTTCGTCATGTAATGTTGTAAATATGTTGTGCAATCTGTCTGATTCGACACTTACTTGTTTATAAATTAATTTATAATCTCTTTATTTAAAAATAAATAAATAAACTGTGCCATAGATTATTCAGATTCGAAAACTTTCCTACTGTGAGAAAAAACAGTATCTTTTGCACTGAAAACTGAACATGGGAAACATTCGGCACAAGCTGTTTATACCTATGTGCCGGCACTAGAGTAACTCTAGGGATTAGATCTGTGTCTGAACAAAGTAATTTAACAATGGGCCCACATTATTTGAGACATTTAATTAGTTTGTAGCAGGAATAGAATTAACTATCTCTTGTCTTCATTAAGAGATGTGAGGGAAAAGTGGGTCACATACTCAGTTTTAACTGCTCATAAATAATTTCCTTTGAAACACTGTCCTTATAAACTCTGTCTTTAAACACTTAAGTCTGCCTCAGCTTGTAACAGCAGGTGGGAAAAGGTGCTAGTTTTATAAGATACGGTGGGGAAGGAACTGCAATAATTTGTTGCAGCATGACACTGAAATGTAACTAAACAAATGACAAAATGTCCATCCAATCAAATTGGTCCTTCTTGCTTTAAAATGAATAATATCTATATAAATCACTTTGTTTCTCCAATCTCATTTTTGTCCCTAACAATTTAAGCTGAAAGAAAAGAAAAGAAAGAAAGAAAAAAAGAATAGTGGCAAACCCCAGACTAACTCCCAGTTAGTGAACTGTCAAAAGACTTGTCAAAGTATCTGGTATTGAGACAGGTCTTGGACTCAGCTCATATGTTTTCTCCTTAATTTTCTTGTTTTTCATGGAGGAAGGGGTTGAGAACATACCTTCACTCTTAACCCACTGGTCATGTCTGTCCATTTGGTCATCCATTCAGAGGCTTAAGGGGCCAGATCTCACATTCAGTTTCTAGATTTTATTTGGGAACTTGATCATGCTTTTATGGCTGCTGTCCAGTGAACTATTTAATGCATGCATGCTGTGCTCATACATTACACCTATACAGGCATGCCCTGATATCCATGGGGGTTCTGTTTTGGAACCCCTTCATTTGAGTGGAACCCCCCCCCCCATACCATACACATTCCATAGGTCAGGAAAGCTGAATTCCCCTCACCTCTGGAGTGTCTTCTAAGCCCAGCAGGGGTTGTGTGTGTCTACCAGTGGACTTTGCTGGGCTTAGAATGCTAACTAGAAGCCAAAAAAATGCAATGTCAGGTTTTCATTTGAAAACCTATGTGCTAGTACTGATAGGGCTATATGTGGAATCATGTCTTTAGTTTAAAGAAGAATCATGAACAGGTGCTGCATGAAGAATTCCCCAGCTCAACCCACCAGTTGCAGTACTATCCATGCAAAGTATTATCAGATAGAAACAACCAGCTGTTCTGAAGGAAGTCATTGGGTGTGTGCAGCTGATCCGGGGCCCTGATGTTTTATTTTGTATCATGGTTGTATCCTGAAATTTTGTTTGCCAACTTGCCATTGGAGGTGTGCCAAATAACTTCTTATGGGACGCTAATCCTAGCTCTATGAAGGGTTAGTACTACTTGTAAGAAAAAAATACATTTTTTCAAGCACTGTTTTTGCTGGCTTATTATTTACGCAACTATATTCTAGTAGGCATGCTCTGTTGTTTTTCTAAATGTGCTTGGCATGGTAAGAAACGATTACTCAGTCCTTTGTATTCTAAGCTCGGGAATAGTCATAAGGAATAAGGGGATTATCTGCAAAGCATCTTCTTGGAAGCTCATACCCATGACAAACGTGCCAGGTTCCTTCCTGTCTCTATAGATGGCCCTTGTTTCAAATTGTGTGTTAAAATATTGTATCTTGTTTCCATGGGAAATGCATGAGATAATATTTTATAGGTTTTTTCCCTCCCTAAAATCTTTTTACCACATGTAGTTGTGTTGCCCAAAACTACTCAGTGTTAACATTTCCCAAATTTAAATGAGGAAAGAATGGAATTGCTTGTTCTAAAGATCAGTTTTAATGTTTATTTTTTGTTTGTTCTATTGATTGAAATTGTTTTAAAATGATGCTGTGAGCCACTTGAGTAACTGTGGAGAGATGGGATAGAAACTAACTAACCCATGCCCTGTGTAGAATTAACTCACTAATCCTTTGTTAGAACAAAACAGCTGTTGGGTCTATACAGCTAAGAGTAGGTTTGATTGTCAATGAAGGGGACTACTAGTGGCAAAGATCAGGTTTAGCTTTCATGCCATTGGTGTCTCTTATAGCACAATCCTAACCATGTCTACTCAAAAGTAAGCCTCACTGTATTCAATGTGTCATACCCTACAATCCAGAGTAACTATGGGAGCACATAAGAGACATTACGTGCACCTGTCGTTACGGCACCACCTAGTGAAAACCTATGGGAAATTCATATTGCAATCCAGAGTAAATTGTTCTTACACTGGAGCAAGGACTCTTCCGTAGTTACTCTGGGTTGCGCCCTTAGTCCCAGGAAAGTGTCTTTAGGATTGCAGCCTTAGGGTGCAATCCAGAGTAACGATGGGGAGTCCTTGCTCCGATGTAAGAACAATTTACTCTGGACTGCAATATGAATTTCTCATAGGTTTTCACTAGGTGGTACTGTAACTACGTCGACGTAAATGTCTCTTACATGCTCCCATAGTTACTCTGGATTGTAGGGTAAGTCTCTCTCTTTATGTTTTCCCACATGATTGGTACTGAGCCCAATGAGGAAAGTGCTACAGTTGTGGACAGTGTTAAGGCCACTCTAACACTAATAATAAGTTGTACTGTCCTCACTGACAGAGATCCCAGAAGAAATTCCAGTGTATCTGCAGAAGGTATAAACCATAATTACCTGCAGTTTCTAGGCATTCCCTCCTTTCTTCCATATATGATCCCTACAATCCAGAGTAACTGCAGCAGCACATAAGAAACATTTACATCAACGTAGTTACAGTACCACCTAGTGAAAACCTATGGGAAATTCATATTGCAATCCAGAGTAAATTGTTCTTACATCGGAGCAAGGACTCCCTGTAGTTCCTTTGGATTGCGCCCATAATTACACACACATACACACCCCTAGTAATTCTATACTATATAATCTGTCTATTTCATATCATTTTTTATTCTATCTAACAGATGTTGGATACAATGATAAACTTTCTTCACTCCAAAACAATATTTTAATAGAGTGTATAATTTGTTCATGTCTTCATACCCTTTTCAATTGCTAGAGTGTGAACCTCCTGGAAAAAGCAGTCTATTTGTACAACTATGGCTGCATTGTATTATTTGTTAATCATATTATTTGTTGATCATTTCCAACATTAATTGTAATTGGCCCCTTTGGAATTAGGATATTTATGTCTGATAAAATAGTGCAAGGCCCAGGCATGCCAGTTTGTGATGGGATGGGATTCCTTTTCAAATGGCTCCTGAAACTGTTAGAAACAATAATTTTTAAAATGTGATTTCTTTTGCTTCGTGCATTACAGATTCACGAAACTATATTTTTGTATGCCATTTATCTACACTAAACTACATTTCTATATGACAGTTGATGCCTTCTTGTTGTTATTATTGATTATTTCTTTCCTTGCCAAAAGACGGACTCTTGTCTCATGGAATAAAGAACTTCCTTCCACACATTATGATTTTTCTTCTTCCTGGGCTCCACTTGTCATTTGACATTGAACGGCAGCCTTTTCATTTTGGGCTCCCATTTCCGATATCCTTTTTGTTTCTGATTATGGCATCTGAAGAACTGGGATGTTTAAAATTATGCTCTGCATTGAAAGGCAGAGCTCTACAAGAAACAACAGTCCCTCTTTTGAACATGATACAAATGACTCAGTCCTTCAGTCATGTCCACTTTTTATAACAGGAAATAGAAAGCTAATTACTGGCTATTTTGGGCTTTCTAAATTTTTCCTTTTTTATTGGCAGGACAATGAACACTTACTCTGTATAGGAAGGGAGCTCAAAGCAAATAATTTATTGGCCCCTATTTCCATAATGGCCTTTCAGGCCGCAGACTGGTGGGCGCTAGCTGTTTAATACAGCTGTCCTGACCTGGAATCAAAATATTTTTTTGCTTTTCTCTACAAATTTGGTTTGGGATTTTAGACTTTTAAAATGTATTGGAGCAAGCTCAGTGTACTCTGACTGGATTAAACAGGCTAACTCTGCACTGCATACGCTGCATGCGAAGCACGAAAGCCTGGGTTAGCTTGGTGTGGAGGATAGGCTGTTACCCAAGCAGCAAATCCCCCCTCATATATATATATATATATGTATGTATGTATGTATGTATGTATGTATGTATGTATGTATATGTGTGTGTGTGTGTGTGTGTGTGTGTGTGTGTTTGTGTGTGTATATGTATATGTGTGTGTGTGTGTGTGTGTGTATATATATATATATATATATATATATATATAAAATTGAAAAGTCACTGACTGATTTTATCCGGAAAAAATTCCTGATGGATCAGGCGTGGAACAGATTGCCAAGGGAGGTGGTAGACTCTCCCTCACTAGGGATCTTTAAGAAGAATCTCGATGAGCACCTGTCGGGGATGCTCTAGGGGGATTTCCTGCTGCAGGCAGGGGGTTGGACTAGATGACCTACTAGGTCCCTTCCCACTCTATGATTCTATGATTTACTCACTCACTCACTCACTCACTCATCAAGGCCCCGCCAAGACTCCTGGGCCTAGAAGGGTGAAATTTGGGGAGCGTCTTCCTTCTATGACATGAACACCCATCAAGAACCAATGTTGAGAAATTTAACCCTTAAGGGGCTGGAATTTAACCCTTAGGGGATGGATGTGAGCTAGTCACCATCTCTTCGCAACCAACCTTGTAGGATTATTATTTTTTTCCAAATTTTTATATCACCCAATTCTCCAAGGAGTTCAAGGTGGTTTGCATGGTTCTTCTGTACTTTTGCCCTCACCTGTTGTGAAGTAGGTGAGACTGAGAGACAGTGACTGGCCCAGGGTTACCCAATAAGCTTCATTGCTGAGCAGAGATTTGAACTTGGATCTTCCAACCAAAATCACTATATAAATGCATTTAAAATAAGCTGACATAAAAAACAGTAGCAGAATGAGCAAAGAAATCTCTTCACCAAAACTGTTGCCATTATAATAAACAAGAAACTGAATGGCACAGAAATGTCTTTACCTAGCACTAAAACTGACACAAAGATGGTGACAATCTTACCTCCTGTAGAAGGGAGTTCCACAGCTTGGGTGCCTCTCTGCCTTTTGGGTGCCACTGACACACTGCTGTTAGTGGTATATAAAAGTGTCTTTTCTAGGCTGATCACAAAGGTCTGAAGCCTCACCACAAAAATATGCATGTCTATTCAAAAGTTCCACTGAGTTCAATAGGACCTACTCCCAGGTAAATGTATAGAGGATTGAAACTTTTGAAACTAAAACCACTACTTTGACTTACAGTGGAAATATACTAGTAACCAGTGCAGATGACAGAGCAAGATTAATATGTTCTCCATGCCTCATGCTGGCAAGTAATGGAGCAGCTGCATTCAACACAAGCAGAAATTTCCAGAAGGTCTTCAAAGGACTTTGAAATGTGAGAACTAAATTTGATGTAAACAATGTATAGACAAGCTTAGTCCAGGTGCACAGCACAGGGTAGTTTTGCATGGTGCCTCAATACACTATAGAAACTGCTCCTCCTGCTTGCTTTCAGAGCCATTCTGCTTAGTAAGATCAATGTGGAGGCAACTTCTCCACTTTGCTCCTGCCACCTCAAATAGTTGGTATATAAGGGGAAGGGGCCACTTCCACAGTATGTTGAGTCTCCCTGTGAAACATAGTGTTACACTATGTGGATTGGTCACATCTGACTGGCCAAGGAAAGAATAGAGGTGGTGCACCAGGCCATGATCCAGATGCATCCAATTTCAAAGCCAGGTTCAGAACTACTCCCAACTTGTAAACCTGATCTTCAAGGGTAGTGCTACTCCTTTCATAATGGATCAACAATCCAGAACTTGAGTCACAGAGCTCTTAATTAGTAGCTCTTATTATCACTAATTTGCCAACCTTCAGCCCACTACTGACACCAGACAGTAATTCAGGACCTCCACAATTTTCCAAGTACTGTATCATATGAAATTAAGCTATAGATCTTGTTGTAATTTGCATATTGAGGGCATCCAACTTCATAATCATGGATGATCTCTCTCAGGGTTCTTATACAATATGGGAATGTATAACAGGACCTACAGGACCCAAATGGCTAAGGCATTTGGTAGGAACCTTGGTTTCACCCATCCCTCTTCCTGTGCAATTACTACTCCCTGGGGTTGGTTTTATGATGTATTCAAGGATGAGGCATTAACATGGGTGCAATATTGATTGCTTTATATAATATAACAAAATGTCTATTCCAGTTGGGTGGATAAATGTAAATTTATTGGTGGCTTTACTTCCTTCTAAGTTTTCTTGAGATGTTTAACTGCTTTTCCACTTTATTCAGGTGAAGGCAGTGGTGGGCTTCAGGTGGTTCTCACAGTTTCTATAGATCTCTTTGCTAATGCGTGCCTGATTCTGAGAACTAGTTGACATACAACCTGTTGTTAATTTAGGTTATCAGGAACCTGTTTGATTTATTTGAATCCCACAACTGGGTGGAGGGCCTATGTATCCAAGCACCTCATTTAGAGTAGGCTCCGAATTGATCAATGGTGAATCATTAAAACAAAAAAAAAATGGGATTATGCCTCTCGGGGCCATCAGTTGTTCATCCGTACAGCATTTGATATCAGCACAAGGAAATGAAGACATCACAAATAATACATTTCCCCTTTTAGTATCCAGCTAATCTGTAATGTATTCATTTTCAGAGGAGGCTTTGCTTGCAATGAACCAGTATGTTTGTCTCTCTCTCTGTGTGTGCTTGTGTGTGATTCTATGATTAATAGAAAAATTATAGGAGGTATTTTGTGTGTGATCAAATTACAAAGGAGGGGAAGTCTTATGTAGCAAAACCTTTTTTAAAAAACAAGGAAGTGAGTTGTACAATAGAAGACACTGTTGTAAAGTCAAGTGTTGTAAAGTCAAATCAAAAGAACACACACAAAGTTCTCTATCAAGTCTAAACTAGGAAAGATGGCAAGTGTCCAGGAAAAGGTGTGCCTGGTGCCAAATTTGTGTAAGCATAATGATTTAACAATCACCCCATTACTTCAATGGCCTTTTAAAAAAAAAACCACTTTCCCCTCTATTGTAACTAATCTCATTAAATAAAGCTCTTTGTTTCTCTCTTGCTGCCAGGCAGCAGTCTCTTTAAAAAGAACTGTGCCGTTTATTGAGACAGTTAGTGAAGAGACAATGGAAGCATCCTAAAAACAGGTTGGCCATAAGCCGTGTCCCATGAAAATAGGAAGATGTTTGGAATCCCTGTGGCATTTCAGATTGGAAACGTTTTTGGAAATCGGTGAAATCGAAGCAAAAAGAAGACTGATTTTCTTGAAAAGTGAGCCACATAAATGAATTTTAATATAAACCTTGATACAGCCTGACAAGAGGTGATTCCCTGCTAACTGAGCAAGAGGCACTCTTTCAAGTGGGTGCTCCTCTTTTATTTAGCTTGGGGAGAGTAACCGGCCCTACACACCCCAGCAATGTCTGTCCAAGTGGCTGGTGTTCTTTTTTGCATTTTGCAGATTCTGAGCCCTTTTGGGACAGGGACCCATTAGCTTTTAATTAGCTATTATTATTTTTCCATTTTCTTTGTGAACCGCTTTGTGAACTTTTTAGTTGAAAAGCAGTATATAAATACTGTAGATAGATAGACAGACAGACTCCATTGCCTGCCTTTACTTGCAAACTGCTTAATATCAGATCCAGTGCCAGGTAGGTTGAAGATGGTCGAAAGACTCAATGGGTAGATTCAGGTAACTTTTCTGAGGTGTCTAATGCAGACATTTTCCGTTTTTTTCATCTCATGGCACACTCAGTGGTGGGCTTCAAGGGGTTCTCACAGGTTCTACAGAACCCTTTGCTAATGAGTGCCTGGTTCTGAGAACTGGTTACTAATGGAGCATAGAACCTGTTGTAAATTTATTTGAATCCCACCACTGGGCACTCTTACAAGGTGCTAAAATTGTCAAGGCTCAACATAAATATTTTGACCATTGGCAATGTACACTGTGCTGCTGGCAGAGGGCTCACATTCCTCAATGGTCCCCAACTCTGGCAAAACTGCCGTTCATCTTGCGGCACAGTGGTTGATAATTACTGTGACGAAGCTACCACAGGAGTGCTATTTTGATTGTCTATCCAAATGTTTGGATGCATCACAGCCAAACAATTGGCTGATTGTTCCAGTAAGAAAGATGTGAAATTCAGCTTCTTCCTTAGGAGAGGAATCCTTTTTGGCATCAGTACCCACTTGAGGTTGCCAGTTCACTCTGCTGCAGAGACAGTGGAAGTGGCAACTGACAAAATAATTATATCAGGGTATCCTGGCCAACCATCCCAACACTGTCAAGGAGTTCAAACCTCTCTTGTCTGCTCTCTTTTCTACTAACAACACACAGCACCTTCTGTCTCTAGATTCAATATGTAGTTACTATTCTGGCTTATCCTCCTCAGATCTCTCTCTCTCTCTCTCTCTCTGTGTGTGTGTGTGTGTGTGTGTGTGTGTGTGTGTGCGTATTTTCATCAATTTCTAGACAAAAGATACATTTCTCTTTCATCATGAGCATTTCCATAATTTTGAGCTGGTCTCTCTGATCCAGTAAGTGCACATCATTTACCCCTAGTACATCCAATAAATGCACAAAGGTTTGGAATGGTGCTGAGGGGGGGGGGGTCTTCAAAGAGATAGATTTGGCCCCTCCATTCAAATATTCAGTGGCATATATGACAATGAATATTAAGTGTGTACTTATGGATAAATCTCTATTCCTCTCCCTTTTTCAATCCAGGAAGTAGAAGGAGGGCAATGGAGGAAAATAGGTGGACCGAGATGATTTTTCCCACCAATCTGCAGCCTGATATGGCTTCTTCAGTTGCCCTCATGGGTAGGTTGTTCTGACTTGGATAAACTTTATGTATAATAAAAGGAATCATTCTGTTGCCCAACTAGATGCTGCCTGTCAGTGTCATCACTTTCATGTTAGTGAGGTGCAGCACTTAACATCATTCTACTCAGTGGAGCCACAGCGCATCTCTGTTGCTGCCCAGTAACAGCTGAAGCTCTTTCTCTCTTTCTTAGTTGATATTATGCAGCTAAATAGTTTATTTGGCCCTACTTCCCACATGCACCTGTTGTGTATCTGGGGGAGTACCCACCTGTAGTTTACAAACCTTGTAGTGTAGCTGGGAGAGAGTAGGGGATACACTGCCTATGGTACCACACCATGAGGAAGTGCCTTAGAAGATGCTTCTAAGTGTCCAAAACCTTTGGAGTGTCAAAAAAGTAATCTATAAATCTGAAATGCCTTTAAGAAATCTCGGGTGTTTTGGGGGGTATAATGGTTGGGTGTAGGTTTATAGAGGTGTTAAAAGCTTTTGTGTCCCTAAGGCTGCAATCCTAAAGACACTTTCCTGTGAGTCAGACCATTGAACACAATGGAATTTACTTTTGGGTAGGATTTTGGAATTTATTTTTGGTTAGGATTGTGCTCTAAGTGCCTGATGCCTTAGCTATGCCACTGGCTTCCATTGCATTAAACTTGTTTTGTACAGATGGAGGTACAGAGAAGGCACAGTACTCCCTTCAATCAACTTTTAGAGATCCAGATCCAGTAACATCAGGTGAGGGACATACATTGAATTATTTTCCTCTAAATACTAAAAACACTGTCAGTGAGCTTATGCCACTTTTCAAACATGCTTTAAAAGCAAAAATGATAAACAAATGTTCATACTTTATTAATTATTGTGGTTTACGTTTAAAATAAACTGTTCTTGATTGTCATACTGTTCTGGACCTATGAGCAATGCCAGCGATGCCTATGAGCAATGCCAGAGCAATGAGCAATGCCAGGTTTTACTTGAAAAGGGATGCTGTCTGTGAACACTAAATACTGAAATAAAATGTGTGTTTAATTAAGACTTTAATCTTTCCTGTGTTCAATTAAAAATAAAAAGGTTGGGGAGAATTGCATCCCTATCGGGGCCAATGATACTTTCCGAAAATGATTCCTATTCTTATGATGTGTATTAGTAAACATCCATTTGAGTGAGTAATTAACTGGAATGTTTGAAGATTATTTTACTTCTGCTAATTGTGTTCACAAGTCTAGATGATCATTAAGCCAACAATGCAATCTATTTAGTCTGCTGAGCCAAGACATTAAACTGGCTTCTTATTCCATCAATACTGAGATAAACAGGACAAGAGTACCACTGAAGGTTACCACCTTATGTTTGAATTTTTCTCAGCTGACTGTTTCTCTCTTTGTCAGCCTGAGGACATAAAGTAATAGTCCTACTGGTAGCCACAAAAAGTCATGTAGAGAAGGCCTATGTGTGGATGCCACAGTATAATGCTAACTTCATTTTTTGGGTGAATCCTATGTGCATTTAACACCACCAAGTAAAAAGTTCTAGTAGGTCCTTTCCGGCTGCCATAAAAAGTGCTAGGCACCCACTGGCCCTGATATGGATGTGCAAGATAGTGTGTGCACTGAGAGGTGGAGAGTAAGGGAACAGGGCAGGTAGGAAGGAGGATTAGGACTAGGAAGGGGCATCTACCAATCCAAACCACCTTCCTGGCTTTGGTCTGCCATGAAATGTCCATCTGGATTTGTGTTGGCTGTGAAGTTGGGGCAGGTCCCATTGGCTATCACAGGCTTACCCCACAGCAAGGGAACAAATGTTCTTAATAAGAAGGAGGCCTGTGTAGGCTGAAACTCTCCCACAGGACAAAATGGATGCTGAATAGGTGCCGCTGCCTTGCTGTGTGAGAAGTTTGGACTGGTTGCCCATCTCCTAATATTTTCCCACATTCTCCTTCCCATGTCTTGGTCTTTTGTATTCTAGGGGCATGATCTGTCCTACTGTTGATTCTGTGCTTGCAAGTGAAGGAATTGGCATAGGGTTCAATATAACTCTATTCTCTCATCACTGAAACCACGTGTAGGCTTATCTGAGCTGACACAAACATTCAGTCTGCACCCTCATTCACCATGACTTCTGCTCCAACTGTTTTTGCTGCTTAAAAAAATAGCTCAACAGAAGAAAAAGGAAGGTGTCTTTTTGGGGTGGAGTAGGGACATGGCCAGCTCATCGGTGACGCCGTGAGCTATTGGAAATGGCAGGTGGAAAAGGTAGAGATTGCTTGACTCTTTTCTGTCCACCTATTGCCTCTGCTCAGCCTGGCTGTTAGAAATGGTGAGTGGAAAAGGCACAAACTGCTTCACCCTTTCTGACCTCTTTTTGCTTCCCCTCAGCATGGCAGTTGGAAATGGCAAGTGAAAAAGGCACAGACTTCTTGACCCACCCATTCCTCCTATCTGCCGGGCAGTTGGAAATGGAAGTTGCAATGCTAGCTAGTCCACCTCTTCAATCTAATTAAGAGTAAATTAGAGAAGAGTAAATAAAAGCAAAATACCTGACTACTCCTTGATCGTTCTTGACTGCTTGACCCCTGATGCCAGTGGTGTGGCCATGGACACACACATGCCATCACACAAGTATAGATTTCACTGAAAAAAACATTTGTGGCTCAATTGATTTTTTTGTTTTTTGTTTTCAGTTTGCATATCAAAATCTGCATTTTTAGATTGAGAACATTTTTTTATTAAACAAGTGTCTAAATTCAGTGGGAATCAATATCTTCCATGTCCTGGTCATAAGAAGTGGCAACGGCAATGGTTCCCAGACTGCGAGGCTTGACTCTACAGCCATGGCTAGCCATGGCTAACCAGCCAGGGGAGCTTCAGCAACCCTGCAAAGCCTTTCTAGGATTGTAGCCCTAAAGGAGAGCTGGAGGCAATGTCTCTGTAGGTCAAGGGAGCTACCAATCAAAAAGGTTTGGGATCCATTGGTTTACCCTACAATCCAGAGTATTTATGGGAGCACATAAGAGATATTACATGCACTACCTAGTGAAAACCTGCGGGAAATTCATATTGCAATCCAGAGTAAATTTTTCTTACACCGGAGCAAGGACTCCCCGCAGTTATTCTGGATTGCACACTTAGTGGGATTTGTAAGCTTCTGGAAAATCTTATTTTTATGTTTTCTGCAATCTTCCTCTAACCATGTTCTTGTTGCAATGGCAGGTAACAGTCCTGTCTTTTGCCTTTGGTGGAGGCCTTAGAGCCAAACTACTCATGACTTGTCGTTGCTTGCCACTTTGTCCCACATGGCTTTAAGGGAAAAGGTTAAGCACCTTCATTCCATATGTTCTAGATTTTCTCCTTTTGGTTGCTTTTCATATTTAAAAAAAGTTAGGGCAAAGTGTGTAGAGCTGTGCATATGTAAAGGGACTCTGACTACATGTTTGTTCTGTTCAGTCTGTTGACTTTTTTAGAATTCAGTTGGCCCTTATGGGCCATTTCAGTTTCAACTCCCTTTTCCCAAGATCTAGGAGCTTTCTTAGGCTTGGCCTACTATATTTTGGGACCGCGGAGCGTCCTAGAACCTGGAAATGAAGCCCTTCGTGGATTTTGTGGAGTTCTTTCGAAGCATGCTGCCTGGTACGTGAATGTTGTCATCTTGAAGGAGTGCTTGAACAACAATAGGAAGAACAGAAGGTTGGTTTTAATTTCTTTCCATTATTCAGTATCAATGGCAATTTTGAAAATGAGGGAGGGAAGACTGGCTTTCTGCTTTAGAGGTGGATCTCTACAATACAGATGTTTCCACACATGCCTGGCACTCAATAGACAGAAAACTCTGTAACAGAGTTTGCAAACAAGCTGGGCTTACCCCAACTATCTGCCAAACAAAAGTAACTTGCATGTACATGGTGACACTTGTTTCCCTGAGGTTATTTGGCGATGCTCCTGGAATAACTGGTCTGTTTTATATCACGAGAAAGTCTTCGATCCAGAGTGGCAGAAAACCTTGATCTTTGTGTGCTTCCAGCTACGAATAATTTACCAGCATAAACATGGTGGGCAGGTGGCTTTGGCATTTGGAGAGACAACTGTGCCATCAAGCTTCTCATTTGTGCTGCTCACTGCCCCAGTCCATTGAACACAAGCTGTGGGTGGGGAAAGTTTCCCACATTGAAGTCAGCTGTATGTCTTATAGTAAAACCTATAGTATGTGGGGGAAAGGAGACAATTCAGTTCCTAGGAAAACAGACACCTGGTGACCTTGTTTCACACGTGTCATTTGCCTTTTTGCAAAAATGCAATTATGGAATATGCCAAGAAGAAGACAACTGAAACAGGGTCTTATACTTTTTTATGTTCAGTTACCATTAAAGACCTGAGGGTGTTCTGAAAATCCCATTCAAAGAACCAGTCAGAGTTTTTCAGGAAGTGCCCTCTGTAAATAGTAAGATCACTGGCAGAAAACTCAGTTTACTCTTAAAAAAAACAGTTACAGAAACTGGCTCACCCTGTTCTTCTAATGGAAAGCTTGGGATTTCTGGGGAGGAGGAATAAGTTCATTTGATTTTATTTTAAATTGCATTGTAGTGCTGTTTTGTTAAGCCTCTGTGGCTTAAGCAAAGACAGAATTTATAATGTGCCCTGGAGCCACCGAGCGGATGCTTGAAAACATTAATTTTATTATTTATATCACTATTTAGTTAGCTGTGCTGGAAGGTATTAATATTACCATCATCATTATTGCTGAGAAACAAATGCTGTGAAACATTGACAATGACAGACCAAAAATGAATAACGATGAGAAATATTTTCTCCCTGACAATAAAACCTATAAATCAAAGAGGAAAATATCCTGTTTAGAGTAATAACTACCACTAAAAATACCATGAGACTGAAAGGAAGGCAAGAAACATTGATTTCATGTGACTGGATTCATCTGAATTTATGCATACCCACTTTCCTTTTGTGCGCCTCTTCTCTGTGCTCTTTATTTATCTTAGATTGGCTTTATCGGAGTGCTTTTTATCGCGTCTGTTGTTTATTCATGTTGCAAGTCTCCATCAAAAAACAAGCATACTGCGTCAACTTCCAACTGGCCAACATGTCTGCTTGGGATCATACGGGGATCAAAGAGAGAGGAGGACAACAGGGGTTTCATTAAAATGTTGAGCTCTATGCCTGAGGAAAGAGCAGTGAGAACGGGGGTGAGGAGCAGGGGAAATATCATCTGGCCCAAACAAGTTTTAACTGGGAAAAAAAATCCGAGTGAACCACCTGTGGTCTCCTTGGAAACTGCCATGCAACCCCTCCAGCCACCTTTTAATGAAACCCCAGAGCCCCTTTATTAATTTATTAAAGAATCTATTTTTCTGAAGATTCATAAACCACGCATAACTCATACTCTGACACATCTCTGCTATGCTAATAGTGCTTGCTGCAATGAATAATTAATGCTTTAATTAGTATTAATTAGATGCTGTTGTATAGGGTCAGGCTACCGGACTGACAGCCCGCTGTCGTTCACGTGTCAGCAGTGTTCACAGGGCACGTCCTCGAGCGGAGGCTGAATCAATTGATTCTGGTTCATTCACACCTGTTTTAATGGAGAGGCATTCTCCTGGCAGGAACAAGGCTGATGCTTGTCATGTGCTTGCCAGGATGCAGTACATATTAAAATCTGAAGGACTGTAACAGGTTGGGAGCTTCAGTGATTAGGAAGCCAGTTTTGAATATACAAAGGCAGGCTGTGATTATTGTATAGCATCTTTCCCACTCTGCATCCAATTTGCCCAACAATATGAATTGCTTGTAGCCAATGATGATATGGAAGAGGTAGACCATGGAGCTCAAAACCCCATCCTTGGAGAGTTTATGTTCTCTGCCAAGGCTTGGTTGGCTATGCCATGCTCTTTCACAGCTCCTGTGAAGGTTGGGAGCTGTCATGGTTGCTTGGAGTAGGCACAAGAAACTTTACTCTTGGGGACATCAGTTTGCATATTTATGGGGAGAGGGTGATCCAAGGGGTTAATCAGGCTTGGAATGGGGCAGAATCAGCAGCAGCAGTAGTACATGCAATGTCCTTACCCCCATTCCAACTGCCCAATCCTCACAATGGCTAAAAGCTGGTGTGAATCTGAAGAGCACCATGGAGTAGCTGGGATGTTACCTGAGATAAGGGGAAATATAAACTCTTACCCCAAGGTGATCACCATCTTTCTCTTAAACTGCAAAGGATACAGTGCTGACCGTGTGATCTGGGCCTGGCTGTATTGACAAAGCTTAGGATTCTACTGGATTACTCTCCAGTACATTGGTATAGGATTGTAGCCTTGAGCCACTATGCTACTTTACATGAGAATCTGTCTTGTGTCAACAATTGTAATGCTATTAGCTATTAATTGCTAATGAACCCCTTAGCTATTAATTAGCTATTAATTTTTTTCATTTTCTTATAAACCGTTTTGTGAACTTTTCAGTTGAAAAGCAGTATATAAATACTGTAGATAGAAATGGTTAACAAAAATATATGAAAAATTTGATAAGTCTTGCTATAACTCTCTCTCACACACATTTGTGTTTTATACAATGTACAACAATGTACCTCCCTCTTCCTTTGTCTACTAATAGGTGATCTAAGAAGGCTAAATAAAACTGGAGTAGCTTTTCTTCATTAAAAGGTATTACATCCTCCTTTCTTTGCTTAAAGAAGTGAAAGATGTGAGGGGAAAACCCAGGCAACAAAGATGAAGACATTTAACAGTAGCATTTTTGCTGCTTGTAGGAAGAAAAAGTAGAAAAAATATATATTAGAAATTTGTTTCCACTTCACATACTGCCGTTGGAGCAAATAGTTGCTGGAAATGACACATTGTTGTCATCTGTAGAATAAGGTCAAGCAGGACGATACACTAAAGTTTTTTGAGGTTGGCATCAAGATGTCTTCTAAAAAGAGAGAAGGAAGCATAAAGAAAGTTGCCACAAATCTTGTCATATGCAAACAAGCAAAGAAATGTTTCCTCATAACAAAATATGATGATGTTCTTAAAAAAATGTCCTGGTTAGTAGGGCATTGATTAGTATGTCTGTATAAAGTAGGGATCCATTGTGACTTATAGGAAAAGATCACAAGATGTTTACATCATGGAACTGAGTAAAGGTTTTGACGAAAGGCCAATCCACGAGCTGCCATCTTGGATCAATCAGGACCTTCTGATAGTTTAAGCATTAAATTCTCAGAGGTAAAAATAGAAACAGTAAAAATAAATCATACTAATCACGGTTTTTTTATTTGATCAGTACATGAAACCTGAAAAAGAATTTCTTTTGCAAAAGACAAGGGTAAAACTACATTCATGTCATACATTGATATATACTTATTTCAGAACAATTTGAAAATTCAGTTGAAAGGTCTCTGTTGAAGTCAATTTTCATTAATCTCTAAACTCTAAAAGTATAACTATAGGGTCTGAACATAAATCGCTTGTTCATTTGGTCCCAAATGACTTTTGCAACAAAGGGACCTTAACTGATAGGACAACTGAGTAGCAGGTATTTTTCCTTTTCCAAAATTATTTTTTAAAGTCAAGAAGTTACATTGGAGCTCTTTCTGCCACTGATACCTGGTGGCTTTGCTCCCCACATGCCATCAATTGGACAACAAAGTCCAGGTCACTCTGGGAGAAACATGACAACTCCTAGAGGCAGCCACTGGGTGGAACACTTCATTCTTTTTCATTTTTTAAAACAGTTTTAAAAAAAATAAAAAGCCTACCTTCCTCCCATGCAAGAAGGTGAGTCCCTCACTTTCCTGAGAAAATGAATGGTGTAATGAAAGTGGGACTTCTTCCAAAACAATTTAATTTTAATACATGAATGACAAAATGTGTTGGATCACTGAACATTGGATGGAAACACAGAGCATGGAAACTGAGCTTAGCCCCACAGATGTCCATGTCATTGGTTAGCTTGAAGAATCAATATAAAATATCTACCCTTATTTTGCTAAAATGCAGTATAGTGTATAAATATTCTTAGTAATAAAAATAGCATTACTTCCCTGGTGTTTCCCAGTTAAGTTTTCCATTGCTTCTTTGCTTTTGGTATACACTGCTTTGGGTTATACTAGTCTCCATGTAGCAAGTATTGAAATACACACCTTTAGTCCTTCACCTGGCAAGATAGGAGGAGAATGGCTCAAGACAATGTAGCCATTCTGTGTCCTCAGTAGGGCAAACTGTCTTCTGCTTGAAACTTCAGAGCTGTAGATGTCCATGACTGAATTTCCAGCAGCTGGGAGTCCCTTCTCTCTGTCATCTTCATCAGCAACCTACCTCTTTGTGACCTATGCAAAATATATAGAAGTTGGCCTGCCAAGAGTAGGATGTGTTTATAAGAGGCTATTTTTATTTAGTTTTATACCCCAATCCTTCTAACCCCAATCCTATTAAGTGTTGGTGCAGCAGGGCTGCAGGATTCCACAGTATCCAGCACTAAAATGGAGCAAGCCAGAGGTCTCCTTGGGTGAAGGCAATGGTATTCAAAGTGGGGGTCGGGATCCCCTTGGAGCCTCAATGCAGCTCCAAGGTAAGGGAACACACAATCCTAACCATATCTAATCAAATGTAAGCCCTATTGTGTTCAATGGATCTTACTCCCAGGAAAAGGTCTTTAGGATTGCAGCCTACAGTATACAGTTTCTGAAGCTTGAAAATGCACTAATGTCTTTAAAAATCCTGAGTTTTTTAACCTTAGAAATTCAGTATACAGTAGGAGGTTTCAAAACTGGTTTGATGAGAGCTGAATACAGAAATGAAATTAGTTTTGAACTGAATTTTTATTTTTGTGAACATAAGGCATCTCTTTATTGTTTTGCTTTTAATTTTGGCTTTGAAAGGACTTTTTTCTTCTATAAAGAATATGTAGATGCCATGTAAATATTATGCAAATTGAGTCCACTGACAATTAATATGCACTATAATATCCCTTAATACCCGATGGGCAATGTCACATCAACCAACCAAGTTTTATTTGATCTTTGTCAGAGGCAGTAAACCCTGCTATTTCATATTTTGTTTGTTACCATTTACCCAACATTTTGCCCAACTATTCTTTCTAAGTGTATGGATAAAGCATATGATACATATTTATGTTATGTAGAGGGGGAGGCAAAAGGTAATAACTTCTTGCACATATTGTGATATACGGTACGTGTTCGTTCTAGCAACAGCACCTGGGTTTTCTTTTTGACTCCTACAAAACGAACAGCCCCAACCTATTCTCTGAATCCCATTTTCAAATTTCACTTTACACTTTATTCCTTTGAAAAACCCCATATGTTGTTTGTTAATATTAGATTGCTGTCTAAAGTTGTTAGCAGAACTGAAACAAGACATCATTCCTGTAATGACAAATTTTCAAGAGTTCCATTTCAGCTATAAATTAATAAATTGGAAAATTCACTGGAACGTTCTTTAATTATTAAGATTTTACCCAAAATGACTTCTCCCCATATGTTTAATTTAAGTCCAGTGGTAGCTTGTAAGACAGTGTTTCTCAAAGTGGGGGTCGGGACCCCTTTGGGGGTCCCCTGGAGCTTTCTTGGGGGTTCCCTAAAGACCCCTTGTGCAGGTGGCCTGGTGGGAAGACCTGGCAGAAACGCTGGAGCCACTGCTGCTGGAAGAAGCTGCTGAGAAGCAGAAGGAGCCTCTGAGCTGGTGTGAGACCGATGCAGACCCTTGGGGGGGGGGGAGGCACCCTACACAATCACCACAGACAGCAGCCTCCTCCTCCCTCCGCCTCCCTGCAGATCCTCAGTGCCCCTGTGGGCTGAGAGTGAAGTGCACTGAGGTGTGACTATGGTGTGAGCATGGTGCCAGAACTCTGGCGGGTGGGCTGTCTGGTGGGTGCCCCGCTTATGCACCGACCGTTGTGCCCTACTCCTTGTGCTCTACTCAAAAGTAAACCCCCTCAATGATGTTGTTGTTTATGATAAGTGAATGGGACTTACTCCTAGGAAAATGCTAGGATTGTAGCCTTAGAGTCCGGTTCAATGCATGTCTACTCAGAAGTCAGTCCCATGATAGTGAATGGGACTTACTCCCAGGAAACAGTGGCTGGCTCTGCTGCCTGAGATCCCAATCCTATGGAGGTCTCCTCAGAAGTCAGTCCCATGGTAGTGAATGGGGCTACTCCCAGGAAAGTGCTAGCCTTAGAGCCCAATTCTGTGCATGTGTACTCAGAAGTCACTCCCATTGAGTTCAGTGAGGTTTACTCCCAGGAAAGTGTGTATAGCACTGCAGCAGTAGCAACGAAAATAATTTTATGGTTGGGGGTCCCCACAACATGAAAAACTTATAAAGGAGTCACGGCATTAGGAAGATTGAGAACCACTGTTGTAAGACAAAAGCTTTGTAAGAAGAATGCTTTGTAAAACAAACTAAAATTTCTAAGGAATTCCGCTTTGTAAGACAAACAGTGCCTTGTAAGACAAACAGTTTTGGCAGAATTTGACAAATAGTTTTACAAGGAAAATATGTTGTGAAACGAACAAATTGATGGATCTGCATTGTGTTCAACAGCAAGAGGTTATGGAGGAGAATCCTCTCATCTGCATAGGAGGAGGGGAATAAGGAGGAGGAATCACTCACATGAGATTAAGGACCTATGTAAACATTGGGAAATTGCAAAAATTGTAGAAAAGCACCACCCGAATAAGGCTGTAGCAGTGCAAGTGATGAATCTGTTTAATGACATTGAAATATCACATTTCCATGAAATCCTCAAAAGGAGACAAAAACAAGTGTCATTAGAAGGTTCCTTGTGAAAAGTTGCTGAAAAAGACACCAGTGACTCTCAGTGAAAATTAGTCATCCTTTGCCATAAAGGTTTTTCTTTTCTGTTTTACTGTACAGAATATTACAGTGTTTTTATTAATATTACAATAATTGTGTTCTGCATTATATTACAGTGTTTTGAATTCAATTACAATGTTTTGCCATCATTTTTACCTACAGTTAATATTTTATATGAATATTTTTGGATTGTGGAAGCAGTTTTCTGAGTTCCCATTGTTTCCTATGGGAAAATCAGCTTTGTAAGAAGAACGCTTTGTAAGATAAACATGCTTCTGGAATGAATTAAATTTGTCTTACAAGGCACCACCATACAGGCTTTTAGAAAAATCCACACAAAAGTCTGAATCAGGAAAATATACCAGCTGAATATTCCTGTAACAGATTGATCCAAAAGAAATAAAAAAGCAGGCCTCCATCAGTCTTGAAAGACTATGGTATCGTGCTCGGCACTGCATACGCTGCATGCGAAGCATGAAAGCCTGGGTTGGATTGTTATGGAGGATAGGCTGTTACCCAAGCAGCAAATCCCCCCTCTCCATACCACTGAATTAGTCCAATGGAAAGGCAGAGCCAATATGATTGGATCCAGCTGGCGTCACAGAGCTGGGCTAAGGACAGGAGCTCACCCTGTCTTGTGGGGCCAACCCAGGTCTTGAACCCTAGCCTGCTGGTTAACAAGCACAGTGTCTTAATCGCTTGCACCACCCACAGCCCTCAAAAAGAAATATTCATGGAATTATAATGATACTTAGGGCCCAATCCTATACAACTTTCTAGCGCTGATGCAGCCTTATCAAAGAGGTACATGCTGTATCCTGTGGTCGAGGGGGGAAGTCACAGATGCTTCCTCAATTTTGACTGCAATCCTAAAGACACTTTCCTGAGAGTAAGATCCATTTGGTCTTACGTTTGAGTAGATATGGTTAGGATTGTGCTCTTTGTTCCCTTACTTAGGAGCTGCAGTGAGGCTGCATCAGCACTAGAATGTCATATAGGATTGGGTCCTTGGATATGCCCTATGGGATACAGAAAATTTTGACTGGGATCTTCCATCAGTTTTTAAACAATTAATTAGTAGCCTATGTTGCTGCTTTGAAGATTGGGGAAAAAGAGTTGGGAGAAAGTATTTAACCCCTTCAGTGTCATTGCCTTGTTCTAAATTTCCTCAAAGCTGCCAGTAGTTCTGTGGAAGGGGAGAGACAAGATTTTCACCTACAGTCCATTGAACACAGCTTTAAACATTGAACATTGAACATTTCAGCTTGATGGGTGTGGGAGAATTTATGCAAAGTACATGGGAGGAAAGAGTTAAAAACTCTTCCAGAGTGCTTCTTCCCTAAAATTCAAAGCAGCTATCTGGGGCTCCTAATTTAAAACTTTAAAAAATATTTTGAAAAATGCATCTTTTGAGTTGTCATTTATAAATGTTAATTTTAAATTTTAAAACATTTTTTAAAAATTAATTTCTCCACAGCATATCTGTTTTGGTCCTTAGTATCTGGGTAGGCATCTGACGAACTTCATAATTCAATAAGGCAAGTTGAACATGGCATCTATAGTGTGCCATACCACTGTGAGATATCTGTTGATCTAGCTGGTGGTTAGCATCTTCCTCACTAACTAGTCCTTGATTTTTAAACGCTCATCACATTTAACAACCATCATAATCCATGTCAACTCAAAAGATGCAGAGAGCTTGTCATCCTGAAAGCAAAGAATGCACATATCAGATTACTGACGTGACTTCGGCTGCAATCCTAAACACACTTTCCTGGGAGTAAACCCCATTGAATATAATAGGACTTACTTCTGAGTAGAGAGGAATAGGATTGCACCCTTCATCTTCCGCTTGACTTACTGTCACGGCAGAAAACTTCCCTGCACATTCTGCAGACTCTGAGCATGTGCCCTTGTTGGTGCATGTGAGGTCACTAATATTGTCAAGGGCAATCTTTGTCAGTTATTGAAATGAGAACTAATTTGACCTAATCTAACTTGACAAGACAAAATAGTTCATCGGTGAAATAAGCCAACTCCAGAAGCTGGTGCTAAATATGAGGAGGGGGAATGCATCAGCATGTTTAATCTGGATACTGACTTTATAAAACGTTGGTTTTTAAGCAAAGGCCTCTCTCTCCAAACTCTGGATTAGAGATTTGCAGTCTAACTAAAAAAATGTTTTAAAAGTGACAATGGAGGGTGAAGCTCTTATCTACAAAAGCATGTGCACTGGTTTCAAGAGAAGGACAGCTTGTGCAGATAAGGCATACCCCGTGTAAATGCAGGGTTGTTCATGCTGTTGACAAACTGGAGGAACATGAACTCTTAGGAAAAAAATAATTTTGTTGTTGTTATTATTTTGAATGTCACATATGTGACTTCCAAATAATTCAGGGCAATATATATGGAATTTTGCTTGTTTTTGACCTCAAAATGATCCTGTAAACTAGGTTATATGGGAATCCCAATCCAGGTGCACAAAGGAGCAATGGTGCCAAAAATGGCTGATGCTGCATCCTATAGGGCTAGGGCAAGTGCTGGAGTCATACTGGGGTAAGAGAAGGTTTGTTCCCTTACACCAGGTAAAGGCACTATGACCCAAATAGGTCTCCTTGATTTAGCTGGCACAGAACCATTTTGAACTCAAGGTCTTCAACTATTTTGCTGACACAAAACCAACAACACCTGTGTCAGGCTTTCCGACCTGGGAGGGGGCATAGAATATGGCAGTACAGGATAGCCTGACCCTCTCTCAGGTCTGATCCTCACTCGATCTATTCTGCCCCCTCCCAGGCTCCCAGTGCCCCCAAAAGACTCATTTTCAACTCTTCTCTGAGTAACCCATAATTAACATGTATGAATGTTGAATGTATACCTACTTGAGAAATTAACCTATTTCCTGACCCAGTGGTGTTTTTAATGAAAATGTGAACAAGCATAGTACATTTAATGAAATTCCTCACACATTTTAAAGAAATATTTTGATCAAGTAATAGTGCCCATAAATAGGAGAAAATGGTGACAGGATTATGTTTTGCCGCTATGGCCATCATCTCATTTAAAAAAAAATTCTACTACTGGGCATGTTGCATTGTATCTGCTATTTTATGCCTTTTGTATTATCATCTCGACAGATTCGTGTATTATGCATTAGATCCATTCTCCTTGCTGTTTCATAGGGTGTAATTCACCATAGCAGCAATGCAATAATCAGATCACAGCCATGATGCATCTACTATACAATTAGATGCACTTCTGAGTTTCAATCTCTTTTTTGTTCTTTACTCATCTGTCTGTGATAACTGACCATATAAAATGAAGGAGGTTAAAATAATCTCACCCCAATCACTGCTGAGCAAGTTGGATTTTCTATACTCTCTGTGATCATCTATCTCACCTGTGAAGAATGAAGATGTTCTGTAAAGGGCGAATGCATGCCATGCTCTTGAGTTATGGGTCATGAAAGAAACAGAACGCTTGCCCTTGGGACATGAGCTATCCCACATGTAATATATTTTCCAAAAGTGCAGTGTGCTCATAATTCCTGGATGTCTGTAAACTCAGAATTATTGCTACTGTTTCACTTTGGCTCAGGATTTCTAAGCAAACTCATAATGTCTCCGTAAAATATCCATCTTGCTGGCCGTATCCGTGGCTCCATCACATGCCCTAGGCGCTTCTGCCATAGGTTATATGAGCAGTTAATCACATAAATAACCAAACAGCTGCTAATAAACTACCTTTCTGTGGTCCTTGGATGCCCTCCATTACCATAGCACCTGTGTGCCCCACCACCCTTAACGCAGTTATCTTATCAACAGCTCCATGAAGTGGAAAAATGCTGTCACCACAATTTGAAGGTAGTGATCTGAGGCAGAGGAGGGTTAAATGACCTATCAAGGAGTACCAAGGTAACTTCTAGCAGAGTGTGGACCATGGTGTAGAAAGTAGAACCCAAATGCTAGAAGAGCAACCCAAGCAGAGTGACCATAAGTCCACTTTGTCCAAATCATGTCCTGGATTTTCGCATTGTGTCCTGGAAAAAAATCTTCCTTGTCCTCCATTTCCCTGTGAGCAGATATCTTGTAGCCTTCTTGTAATTCATAAATTATATGTAAAATAAATTACATATAATAGTTTCAAATTTACTAATAAATAATATAGAGTTTGAATTAACCACATGAAAGCAATATAGATGTGTGCAATCCAGAGTGAGGGCAGTGAGAATGGGCCAGAACAGAACGTTGGGCTGAATCCAGAGATTCAGGAAGCCTGGGCTGCCCTAACTGCTCCAGAGTATTCACCCCTGCTTCACCCCAGCTAACTGGGCAAGAGACACTCTTTCAAGTGGGTGTTCCTCTTTTATTTAGCAGGGGAAGAGTAACTGGCCCTACGCACCCCAGCAATGTCTGTTCTAGTGGCTTCTGCTGGTGTTCTTTTTGCATTTTAGATTGTGAGCCTTTTTGGGACAGGCACACATTAGCTATTAATTAGCTATTAATTTTTTTCATTTTCTTGTAAACCGCTTTGTGAACTTTGCAGTTGAAAAGCGGTATATAAATACTGTAGGTAGATAGAGTATGCTCAGTAGGCACCAAGTCAATGACAGCTGGAGAGGACTTGCTCCTGAGGAGCCCCCCCCCCCCTCAGATCACACTGAACAAGGAACATCTGTGGTGCCTGCATTAGAATCATGGAAGGGACCTAGTAGGTCATCTAGTCCAACCCCCTGCCTGCAGCAGGAAATCCCCCTAGAGCATCCCCAACAGGTGCTCGTCGAGCCTCTGCTTGAAGATCCCCAGTGAGGGAGTGTCCACGACCTCCCTTGGCAATCTGTTCCACTGCCGAACCGCTCTCACCTTCAGGAACCCTGAACAACCAGTCACAGCTGCAGCATAAGACTCCAGTACAACAGTCCCTGTAGTGGAGGGACGATGCAAGGGGAGTACTTGGAGTTTTGCTGTATCCACAGGTTAGTGGGTTGTCGTAGTTGTGCTGTATCTTGAGGTTGAGAGGAAGGGGTTGCAGATATGCTGGCCAAGAACTCAGATTTTTGTCAACACTGCCATTCTTACTCTGTCATACCATGGATCCCTATGGGTCTACTCTGATTTATACCTGCTCCTGAGGTGGGTACAACTCTGAGGAGCTGTGAGTGGGCATGTCTCCCCTAGTAACTGGCTCTGGATACAGCGTAACTGCTCTGTGCTAGGCAATGCTGAACATGTTCTCAACATGCCTCTCTTGATCTGTCTAGGCTGGCACTGCTAGGTCAGCCCACGTCCATAGGGGCAGCCCATGTTGACAATAATAAGAGTTATTCTTCCTGCGGTTGGAATCCATACAGCCAAACGTGATTCAATATTGAGAGTCATAAGAATAGGCTCTGTTGCGTACAAGTAAGTACTTGCATGAATGGGTGACTTGCAAGATCAGTACCTATATATCATCAGAATAGTACAGAAGCTGTGTTTATAATTAGATCACTCAGGAATGTGGAAATGCGTGGTCGGAGAAGTTGCATCTTCCTTGAGGACATTTCTCCATCACAACACTGTTCAGGTGAACAACGCACTGGCATGAGCACTGCCAAAGCGGAGTCTTCCACACTGAGAGCAGGTGGTGCTGCCTTTCTTAGGCAACTTTACAATTCCATGCATGATGGCCTTTGACATGGCAAGCTGGTACAATGTCATCCACTTGCTGCACCAGGGACTTCCCCAGGCTATACTAGATGTGATTTCACATGACTAATCATCTCTTATGGAGCAATGAAAGTGCCACAAACTAATTAGGCCATGAACTGGAAACATGCAAGGCATGTTTCTGAGCCGCTGTAGATACCAGTTTTCCATGCTCAAAGCACGAGAAAAGAGACCTATATGAGTACATTCTTGGACCATGTTCTGAGTCCATTTCCATTTCTGCAATCTGCTCTGGGGGTTGGAAGAAGCTAGTGATGGGTTTACTCACCCTGATACTAGAGGTCAACTTTATTGGACAGCTACTGAGGCTTGAAAGAGCCCATCACTGAGGACATACCTGAGATTATGAGGTGGTGGCAGCAGAGGCTGTAATGATTAGTCTGTGTGTTGTGGTGCCAGATAGACAGACTCAGTACTTACCCAAGTAATAGCGAGTCCATGAAAAGCAGTTTATTGAAGGTCCCCTAAAACTTGTAACCAGATTTGGGTAAATAACTCTGTATCTTCTTCTACAACACATTTCCAAACTGTATCAGTTTTTCTTCTGGATGAACTGCACCCTCATCAGCTTTGGCTCAAACGGCATGTTACACAGTTTCTTTCAGTTTTTCCCCAAATCTCAATTTTAAAATGTTCTTCAAATTTCTTAAGCACCATCAGTCCCGTTCCATTTCACTTCAGCTGAAGATCCTTTAGTATAGGCATGCCTTGTTCCAATATATGTTTGGAGAGTCAAATCCTTTCTTCTTACTCCATCACCATCGCATTGACCTCCTCCTCACTCAGTGCTATCCGCCTAACTGACCTTATGCATTGAACCCTTGGGATTTCTGAATATGCTACCCTAAAGATACTATGCTTTTAAAAACTGAGATCAACATATTCATCACTCTTGTTGCCCTTGCATGCAGCATTTTAACATGCGTGCCAGTATAAAAGTTACATTGCAATACCATCCTTAACACTGCATTTAACAAAGTACTTGTCAAGAGCAGCCACAACTGTCTGATTTATTCAGAGGTGGAAATGTGTCAGCCTAATGTTGACTGCACATTGTTTGGAACAGAATGTAAGCCCAATCCTTTGTATGTCTACTCAGATGTAAGCCTCATTATAGTTAATGGAGATTACTCCAAAGAAAGTGTGGGTAGGATTGTAGCCTCTTTCTCTTTTTCAGTGTGTGAGTGTGTATGTGTGCATCATACAGGAGAAAAACTCAGAGGAAAGGTGTTACTTATAGAAGACATCTTAACAGTATTTCTTATGACAAATGTTTGGCAGTTTCTTTCATGTTCAGTGGACTTTGATTTTTCTTTACAAAAACTAAAACTCTAGTGCCCTCTGGTTTGGTCTTAGCCTTTTCCCTGTCAGTTGTTCTCACATAACATGCAACAGAATCCTTTATTCTTCAGCTTTGGTATCAGCTGTATATTTAGACAAGATAAAGTGATCCATGGGTGGCAAAGAGTTACAAGCACCTTAAGATTGCAAACCACTATAAAAAGGAACAACACACGACATGTAATAGAGTCCTATCCTATGCTTGCTTACTCATATTTAAGTCCCCTTATAATCGATAGGGCATATTCTCAGGTAAGTGTGAACAGGATTGTGTTCTGAGTTAGATAGGATGTTAACTTTTCCATCCGCCATTGTAACTGTGCCTTAAAGCAGATTGATATGTTAGCATTAGTAGGTGATCATGTGGCGCAACGCTGTGCCTGTTAACCAGAAGGCCAGGGTTCAAGACCCGGGTTGGCCCCACAAGACAGGGTGAGCTCCTGTCCTTAGCCCAGCTGTGCGACGCCAGCTGGATCCAATCGTATTGGCTCTGCCTTTCCATTGGACTAAGTAAGTGGCCTGAGAGGGGGAATTTGCTGCTTGGGTAACAGCCTATCCTCCATAACAATCTAACCCAGGCTTTCATGCTTCGCATGCAGCGTATACAGTGCAGAGCATGATACCATAGTCTTCCAAGACTGATGGAGGCCTGCTTTTTTATGTTTATCCGTATGCTGTAAATAGCTTCCCCTTGATCACTACACAGGAGCAGGTTAGGCTGGTTTCTCTGGTCAGTTGGCAAATTTAGTTGTGAGATTCTCTGGATTATAGATCTGCTGTGACAAGTATAACAGTTGTGATAAATACTGAAATTTACTGTCAATTTGTAATAATTTGAGGTGCCCAAAGAGAAGTAGTAGTCCTTAGAAATGGATCCCCTTTTTGAGATCTTATCTTTTCTTCTGAGTCTGGGCTCAGGATCTCAGTGTCACTGATCTAAAAAGATACTTTCTGCTTTTTGGATATTTGATATTTCTATTATCAAAGCACTAGTATTATACTCAGAGGATTTGATTACTGTGAACTTATAGAAGGAAACTATTTGTAATATTTGTGTGTGTGTGTGTGTGTGTGTGTGTGTGTGAGAGAGAGAGAGAGAGAGGTCTCTTGTCTTATGTTCTCCCTGAAGCATTGTGTGAACAGGACTGGGAGGAGCACAATGTGGAGCCATAAGACATTCAACTGGGGGAAAGTTTGTACATGCGCCACACCCCCGTACCCAGTGGTGGGCTCCAGCAGGTTCGCACCTACTCTACAGAACCAGTTGTTAATGAGAGATAGGACATATAAAGTTTAAAAATAGCCATTTAAAAGTGGCTGCCAGATGGGCAGAGAACCGGTTGTTAATTTCTTTGGCGCCCATCACTGCCCGTACCCTGCCTTTACCATCAGTCTATTCCCTGATGCTGTGGAGGTATGGTTGCTCCAGGAAATAGTGGAGTTGAGAAACAAAGGACGTGGTCAGTTCCAGCCCAGAAGGGGGATCACAGTTGAACCCTCCCCAAGATGGTATGCCCGCGGAGGGTTGCAGCATTTGCCCTGGAACCATGGAAGGGGAAGGGGTGATCGGGACAGAGAGGAGGAGATATAAAGGAGGAGAAAACTGCGGGAGTGGCAGTTGCACGGGAGAGGCTGGTGGAGGAGGAAGGGAGCAGCGGTCAGATGCTGTGGACACCTGAAAGAAAGGACAATTGGTTAAATGTTTAGAACATTTTGGGGGATGGAACAGTTGGGGAAAGTTGCATTTTTTCAACTTTTGCATTTTGAAAGTTGCATTTTTTTCAACTATTCTAAACTACACACAAACATGTAACTTACCTGCATGTAAGAGAGTTGACTTGTTTGAGAAATGTATACCAGGAAAGAAAGAAAGAAAGAAAGAAAGAAAGAAAGAAAGAAAGAAAGAAAGAAAGAAAGAAAGAAAGAATGCAACCATCAAGCTTTGTACCTACCTAGTAAAAGTTATCTTTGTTCAAAACTTACCTGGTCAGTTTCATTGAGTATGTCAGACCTGGAGGAAGAAGATGACACTCAAATATCCCTGCCGGGGTGGGGGGTGGAGACATGTTACTCAGAGGGCGCAGAGAAAGATGGGTGGAGGACAGGGACATGACCATTGGGGACATGACATTGGGGCCATTGTGAGATACAGGAAGCTGGAGTAGATAAGCCTTTGGCCTGATCCAGCTGGGCTCTTCTCATGTTCTTATCGGTTATAATGTCTTGGGCTCCTACCCATTAACATTGCTTGCCTACATTAACACAGCAACCCACCACAGAGCAGTGATGGAAACAGCTATGCTTGCTTAAGTAAGGGTAAAATCCAGAGTAACTACGGGGAGTACTTGCTCCAGTGTAAGAACAACTTACTCTAGATTCCAATATGAATTTCCAATAGGTTTTCTCTAGATGGTGCAGTAACTACGGGTGCACGTAAAGTCTCTTACATGCTCCCATAGTTACTCTGGATTTGGGGGTAAGGCTGTTTGGTAACCAGGTTTTTTTCATTGTCTTGTGTTATTATGATTTTCCAATTTGGTGGTTATACATTCTTTAATTCAAAATTATAGTTTTTCCTCAAGATTATGGAATTACCATAATTTCTTAGCATTTGGATATAACAATATGAGCATGTTTTCAGTTAATTCTGCTGGTTGAAAATATTGTCGAATGTGGTAGGACTTGCCTACCACAGTGGCCTGGCATCTACCATCTTCCTGCAAAGTAAATGCATATTCTTATTGTGACTATTGTGTTAAGTGGCAAATCAGTATGATTATTCTTCATAGCAATGTGTGCTAAAAATCCAACTTGCACCTTCTCTATATAAGGCACACAGATTTCTCTATTGAGAATTCCTCTGTCCACTAGATTAAAAACCATGCTGGGCACTGCTATTCTAAACTACACACAAACATCTTCCTGTCTCTGTAATATGAAGGTTATTTTGCTAAGGAAAAAATATCAGGACGTTTAGTTAAATCTCCTGTAGTATTTCATTGCTTTTCCTTCTTTCTCTTTATCATACTTTATGCTTAATAGTATTAATCCATTTGAAGTCAGTCTCTATGAATTGGTGAAATTTCAGGTTCGAACTTCAACTGGTGCTTTAGGAGAGTTGTGGCAATATCAGAGAAGGGTTGTTACCAGTTGTCTGTTATTCTCTTGTTAATCCTGGCCTGGCCAGGTGTATGGCCTGCAGGTAAGGTGTGGGGGGCACAGCTGAATGCCAGATCTCTTTGTTGCATATTATCTTGTTAGCTAACGTTGTCATGAAAGTTGCCTCTCTGTATGTGTGTCCGCATGCACCAAAGACAGAGCTTAATCCAATTACACTTCTACTTAGTTCTCCACATTCCTTATGTTATAGTCTCCATAAAGCTTGTCAGAAAGAAGACGACCAAGTAATAGTAATTGAATGTTTTGTGCATGGCATAATTATGTATTCTGGACCATGAGAAAAGAGAGCGAGTGAGCGAGCAAGCGAGTGAGAGAGAGAGAGAGAGAGAGAGAGAGCGCGCACTCAGGGTTTTGATTGTTATAAAACTGTTTAAGAACAGAAGAAAGGAAGTGCTGAGCAGTACATGAAATTATGCAGCAATCCACAATTATTGTGGCATATCCATATAATTTGCTCTGCATTGGCACTTATATCCATATAATTTGTTCTACTGCCACTTATACAATATACAATATTGTTGGTCAATGGGGATGAAAGTATAATTGTTGTATTTATGGCACTTTGGCATGTTAGTGAATCTGGATTAGCCCAAACTACATATGAAGGCACTGTTTTCAAGAAGCCAAGATATTTTTGTATTTAGCATATATACTAAAAAACACTGCCGAGTCTTATGACACCTTAAAAACCAACTTATAGCACAATCCTATGCATATCTACTCAAAAGTAAGACCCATTTAGTTCAATGGGCCCTGAAGGAAAGTACATATTGGATTACAGCCTCATTTATTTTAGTATCAACTTTTATGGATTACAATTCCACAGCCACCCCCAGGAAGCAACATACATACCTCATGTGTACACAACAGATTCTTGTATTTGTGTTTTAGGGGAAAGGTTTGATTATACAGCACTGCACATTAGAGTAAGCAATGCTTCCAGCCCTTCTGAATTGTAAAGAACTTTCATGTAGGACAGGTTACGAGAACATTTGTCTAGTTCAAGTAGTACCACAACCTACGGCAGGGAAGGAAGGAGTACTCATGTGGAACCCTGTTGAACTTTTTCTTCTTCAGCAGAGAGATGTTAGTCAAATTTGATTCTGTCACAGGTGTTTTCTTAAGCACTTTCATACCTGGAGATTGCCACACATTTGACATAATAGTAACAGTATGAAAAGGACTGCCTCACTGCTCATGAATAGCATCTCTGAGGAACCTGTTAGCTGAAGAGCAGGGCCGCTGGTGTGGAACTATTTGCAATTTTCCAAGCTTGAATGGGTAGCGGCTATGCAATCTGTTGGATGAGCTGCGAGAGAGCGTTGACAGAGGCCTGAGCACACCTGGGAGCTGGGGAACATCTGGCTGAAGAACTTGCTTTACAATATAGACCTGCAATGGCTTGGGAAGCGCATCTGTGCATTGCTAGTTAGGAAATCTTGAAAAAGAATTGGAGCACAATCCTAATCATGTCTACTCAAAAGTAAGCTCCATTGTGTTCAATGGGCCTTACTCCCAGGAAAGTGTCTCTACGATTGCAGCCTTCGAGGCCCTCTCATGCAAAAGCATGAGCTCAGACCTTGGGCCAAGTGAATACAACTTACTGGTAATACATCAGTTCTATTGATCCCTTTATATGTGTGATGGCCCTTCACACATGTAAGCCATTATGCAATGTTGCTGAAGCATTAGGCATGGCAAAACCAGGACTCAGGATGAAGGCAATAGGGAAAACGTTGTTTTTACCGTTTTGAAGTTGATTCCTTGCTGCACTTGGAGGCCAACCTGGGGTGGATTTTCTGTGCTTAACCTGTCCTTACCACATAGACCAGATTGGTCCTTTCCTGTGATTATTTTTAAAGATAAATGGACTTCTGTATTAAGTCTTTAAAATAATTCAGTTTAATGTAATTAAAATAGTTTAGCCAAAAGTCACCTGATTTTCTTTACCATCTCAGGAGTCCCATTATCTGTGCCCTGCTTGTTCTGCTCTTTTGACACAGGTATATTGGTTACAACTCACTCACATTATTTCTGTATGCCACTGGATAGAATTCATGCCTGACCTCAGATTTGATAGTCAGTACATATGAGCAAGAACTGCTACAACTAGAGATCTAAACTGACAATGAAAAGACTGACACACACACACACACACACACAGACACACACGTGCACAGCACAGCTCCCTTCTGAAAAGTATCTATGGGAAAATGGCACTTTCTTAACTCAGCAGACCAGCTGCCTGTGTGTGTTTGATCGTATCTGGTTATTTTCCTGAAAAGACAGCTCCCCAAAGTTGGATTTCATTACTGTCAACCCTGCTACGCCAGCATTCTTTTGTGGCATGCACATCCACTTACTTCACTGTCAGCAAAGAGAAATTATAGCAATGTGGCACTACTTTTCAGTGTGCATACCATTCGAGGTGCTGTACACAAGAGCACAAAATTGAAAAGTCCCTGATCAGGGCACTCAGCTGGCATTACAAAGAAAGGGCAGAGATGAAATGAACAGACAGGAACTCAGAATGATGAGAAGGGGATTCTGATAGAGAGCCAATGTAGCTAAAATAGTTCAGAAGATTGTGAACTAAATTGGTGATATGCATTAAACTTCTCATGCATAGCCCTCCAGATGTTGGTCTGTTGAATTTCAAGTCCTTCCCAAGGACTTAGGAGATTCACGGAGAGAGTATTTTCATATTATGTGTGCTGTTCCAAGAATACATTATTATTTTTTTAAATTCCATACATGTTGAGTATGTCCCTTCTGCTGATTGCTTGGGGCAGAAAGGTGTCTGAATTCAGATTTGTGTGGATTTTGGAAAATTGCCTAAATATAAGGAGAAATGCTTCCTCTTCCTTTTCACTGTTATATGGGTATCAGTTGGCCTCAGACATTTTTAGCAATGTCTATACAAGTACACAGCGCATAAGGAAGAACAGAATTGACATCCTTTACCTGCACTGTACATGGGAGTGAGCACAAGACTTTCTACTGTTCACACTAAAGCAAAGGAAAATGGCAGTAGGTCTACTCTAGAGGGTTGAGCAGCTGTTAATCACCTGAAGATAACATCTGAAGGTTGCTAGCTGGAAAACATTGGAAGATGTGCAGAAGAAACCTTAATGCTGGGTTGCGGAAATGTGTGTGTGAAGATAAAAAAGCCAGCCTCAGCTGAGTCTCTTCCATAAGGCAAAACAGAAGCCAGAGACAGTGAGATCAGATGTTAATGGATCCACCTGAGAATGTAGGAGTTCTTAAATAGAGAACCTCTCTTTAAATTGTAAAATCCTCCAGGGTTAGAAATCCTGCCCATGTGAACCACATTACATGCTGGAAGAGAAATCCAATGACCAGCAAGGTGGTATATACAGTAAATAACTTTTTATGTTTGTGCTCCCTGCAGGTTGCCCTGCTAGTTATAACCCACCATAGCTTGTAACCCGTGATGGACTTTCATCCAGAAATTTGTCCAATCTCATCTTAAAGATCCAGGTATGTGGTGAAGACTCATTCTGTGACTGATTCTTCACCACAATATGCAATGCAAGCTCCATAAACATGGCTGCACCAGCACTGGAAAACTGGATACGTTGGGCCCAAAGTCTGGTGGGGTTTGAGGCAGAATTTAGACAGGAATCAGGCAAAAGTTTGGTCTGAATGTCTAATTTAGTCTTGATGAACAAATGTAATGAACAATGTATCTTTCTAAACACAATGCTCAGGACCCCTAATGTCCAGAATGGAGGAAATGTTGATGTGCCAAGACACTGGACTACTGTTTTAAGAATTCATTTGATAATAAAAAGAGAGGATACATGGTTAAATGGAAACCCAATTTAAGTGGCAAATCCTAAATTGGATGTGTAGCAATTATCAACAGTTAATACTTGCTCAGCTAATAAAATCAGTAATTAGATTTCATGGCAGAGCTATAAAATGGATCTGCAAGAGATGGATTGAACAACTGCTTACTGAATATCTGATGGACAACTTGTGCTGCTTTCTTAATTGATGAGTTCACAGAAATTCATATTTGACTAAATTCCTTGGTCATATGTCATGTGGCGCCTCAGCTTTACCTGCTGATGCTCAACTAGATGCAATTCATATGCTGATGAGATGCAGTGAGCAACTACAGAAGTTCTTGACAGTCAGGTTCATATGGAGTAGTGTCAGTCACTGTTCACCTGGAACAGTAACTGGCAACATGTGAATACAATGACCCACTCCAGGGCAGAGTTTGAACAGAAGGACCTCCTGAATCCTGGAAAATGTTGCTCTCCTCTGGACTTGCTCCAGTTTAGCTACATCTTTCTTAAAGTGAGGTTCCCAGAACTGAACACAGTACTCAAGGTGAGGTCTCACCAATGCAGTTTGTTTGCTCAAAGTGAAGAAAGAACAGGGAAGTAAAAGAAAGGAAGCCAAAGTCCTGAAACCTGTCACCTGATCCTCTCTTGCAATCACTCTGCCGGTCTGCCTCTTCCAGTGTAGGTTAGGATTGGGTTAACAGTCTTGTTAAAAGGCAGGGTCCTTCAATATGAACTCAACCAGAGGTTCCATGGTGACTGACTCAGATTTGACTGGAAATAATTGGGTTGGTACTTCTACATATATAATGGCCACATGACAAATATTAAGTGAAAAATCCAAAGGGTTTGTGTGCTTTGGCCCTTCAAAAAAGGGTGTCATATGCTTGCAAAACAAGGGTACAAAAACAACAAAAATATGCTTTCAAAACAAGGGTGTTTGACGCTTACGAATTGCATATTTTTCTGTGTACCCATCTTTGGATGCTAATATCTCAGAAGTAAATGAAGGTTTCTGGACAAATTTTGATTTATAGAGTAATTTGGGCTCAGGCATTCTGAATCTGTCAGAAAATGTCTCTCTCTTTTAATTTTGGAGATATTGGCATCCAAAATGGGGATGTTTTATTAAGAAGGTGAGAAAACAAACTGAATTTTTGAGTGAATGTTTACAAGAAATATACAATTATGCAGGAAATGTTTTATTACCATTGTTAGTTGCCCACATGGTGAATATGCCCTTCATTTACTTCTGAGATATTAGCATCCAAAGATGCTACACAGTGGTACACAGGAAAAAACGCAAATGGGTACGACACCCTTGTTGTGAAGGGCCATAGCACACAAACCCTTTGGATTTTTCACTTAATATTTGGCATGTGGCCATGTAGAAATACCTACCCAATTATTTTCAGTCAAATCTGAGTCAGTGACCATGCAAGGTTTTTGAGACTTTTGTCGAATTCATATGGAATGACCCGACAGTGCTTGGTTTATGCACTGAATCCTGCTTGTAAAGTCAGTCCAGCTTACATTCAACCTTGAGTTTATTCCAGAGTTGTTGTTTGTTTTCTCTTACTGGTATGAAGTGATACATCTGAAGGAATGTATAGCATGCTTTATGGATGAAGAAATGCTTCAGAAACTGTATTTATGGCCCCCACAACCATTTTTCTCCTTGTGAATTGATGCTTGTACAGTAGTAGATGCAGTTGTGTTTTCAAAATCAATAACATGACATTGAGCTAGTATGTGCTCTGTATTGCAGATCTTTTTTTCTTTGCTAGCAAGCCCCACCTGCATAGTTACTGTTCCATTCCATATTTTGATTTACTGTAGTATTTTATATAATGTATAGTTTCCTTGTATGAACTTGAATGAAAAACATATGGGGCTTCAATTACATATAAACTCAAGCAAGAAAACAATTTTAAATAGTATTTGTTTCCAATACTGCTGTTATATTTCACTATTATAACATGAGGATCTGAACATTTTTTTAAACAAAAAGTGGGCAAGACTGAGAGTTATAAAATTGTGGATGGT
The DNA here is from genome assembly GCA_030015325.1 of Cryptoblepharus egeriae. Lineage (NCBI taxonomy): Eukaryota > Metazoa > Chordata > Lepidosauria > Squamata > Scincidae > Cryptoblepharus > Cryptoblepharus egeriae. The sequence goes on from JAREYC010000001.1 coordinate 118,219,621, forward strand.
GTGGGAAGAATGGATAACTCTTCTACTACAATTATTTGTTTGGTTTTTTGCACTCAGCCTTTCTCCCCTGAAGGGCATTCAAGGTGGCTAACAATAATAACTTTTAAAGAAAAACTACATAAAACAGATAAAACCAGGAATAAAAATAGACAATATATTACTGTAATACCGTATACTACTACTACTACTACTACTACTACTACTACTACTACCACTACTACCACCACCACCACCACCACCACCACACACATACCTCCACTGGAATCAGGGGTACACTATTTAGAAGAAACCAAAGTTTTCCTTCACAGTTCATTCCATAAACTGTAATGATAGCTTAAAAAATAATTTGGTAAATTCATAGATTGGGGGCTGGTCTACCAATAGGTATTGATGATAATACTGTCTCTAACTACCAGTTGCAGGGAACAAGTGGGAGAAGGTATAAACCTTCACTTCATGCTTGTGGGCTACTCAGCAGCAACTGGTGAGCTTTGGACCATATGGTCCATTAGGCTGATCAAAAGGATGTCTAAAATCGCAAGCTGTTTTAGTTCTTATGCTATTTTAATACAGTATTTACTTGAATATAATGTGCCATCGAATCTAATGCACATCCTAAACCAGTGTTCCTCAAACTACGGCCAACGGGCTGTATACGGCCCCCAGGGTCCTCAATCCGTCCCAATGGTAGTTTCAGAACCCCCCCCCCCCCCCGCTGCAGGCTTGCCAGACCTTCCTGCACCTGCCAGGGGCGCGCTTTGACTATCATGGTATTTACTTATGTGTAGAAATAATTAGGGGTTCTGAGGCTGCAATCCTGCCACACTTTCCTGGGACAGGCTGTCCAGACGTCCGGAATCCCCCGGACGCGTCCTCCAAACAGCAGTATGTCCGGGGCATCTCCCAAACGCTCTCAGACATCCAGAAAAGGCATCCCCTTCCGCCTGGTCTGGCCGCGAGGAGGCGGGGGACAAGTGCAGCTTGCTGGCTCTTTAAAAGTGTGGCTGGCCCTTTAAAATGTTTGCGCGCGCCTCCTCCCGCACATTGGGATGTCCCCCCCTCAGCCGTCCAACAAGCAGAAGGCAGGAGCAGAGGAGGAGGCGTTGCAAGCAAACTGCGCTTGGAGGAGGCACAGCAGAGCACGCAATTCAAAGTTCCTCTTCAAGCCAGCCTCGCTCCAGAGCCCAGAGCCTGCCTGCAGCCCACCCAGACCAGCAGACTCAGGCTGGAGCCGCTCAGCCCGCAGCCAACTGCCTGGCTCCTCTGAACTCCAGCAGGCAGGGAGGAGGAACAGGAGGATCAGGATCGCCAGCTGACTTCTCCTCCAGATAAAGAGGAGAAGTCTAAGAACCCCCCTCTAGGGAGAGGATGACTGGGGAGGCTTCTCTGGGGGAGGGGAAAATCCCTCCAGCCACCCCTAGCTCCAGGGAATCCCCTCCATCGAGGAAAAACACTCCAGCCGCCCCTCCATCCAGGGAAACGCCTCCAGCCGCCCCTCCATCCAGGGAATCCCCTCCAGCCCTCTCCATCCAGGGAAACCCCTCCAGCCGACCCTCCATCCAGGGAAACCCCTCCATCCCCCCTCCATCCAGGGAATCCCCTCCAGGCACCCCTCCATCCAGGGAAACCCCTCCAGCCCCCCTCCATCCAGGGAAACCCCTCCAGGCCCCCTCCATCCAGGGAATCCCCTCCAGCCCCCTCCATCCAGAGAAACCCCTGCAGCCCCCTCCCTATGCGTATATATAATATACTGGAGTATATAATATACTTATATATATGCATATATACTGTATAAGCATGCATATATATAAGTACATTATATACTCCAGCATATTATATATATGCATATATATATAAGTATATTATATACTCCAGTATATTATATATATGCATATATATAAGTACATTATATAGTCCAGTATATTAAATATATGCATATATATAAGTACATTATATAGTCCAGTATATTATATATATGCATTAAGCATGCATATACATAAATATATATGTGCATATATAAGCATGCATATATATAAATATATATATATGTGTGTGTGTGTATATATGCATATATATATAAAAGCATGCATACACACACACACACACACACACACACACACACATATATATATATATATATATATATATATATATATATATATATATATATATATATATATATATGTACATTGCCATCCCCCTACTAATTTATGCCACCCCCTACTCATCTCTGCCACCCTATTTCCCCTTCCCTACTTCCCTCTCCCACCTCCCTTCCCCTTGCATGTGTTGTGTTGCTGCAAACTTCTTTGTGGGCATCTTAAATGTCTGGGTCTGAATCACGTATGTTGAAGTCACTTCTGTTGCTTTAAACTGCTTTGAGGTTTCAAACATGCATGTTCTACATGCATGTCTTACATGCATGTCTCAGGATCATGCATGTTGAAGTCACTGGCGTGTGTTGTGTTCCTTTAAACTGCTTTGAGTGCATATTATATGTTTGGGTCTGAATCATGCTGTTAAAAGTTTTTCAATTTTAAAAGTGTATAGTGTACAGTGTTAATTTTAAATTAAGTATAGGAAAGCAATGTGAGTGTTTTCAACTTAATTTAACATGTCCTACATTTTGTCCTACATTTTGGCAAGGGTGGATAGGAATTTTGGCCTTCGGGCAGGAATTTTGGCCTTGCTGTTCAGGGATATTGAGTTTGGCGTCTGGTCACCCTGTCCTGGGAGTAAGCCCATTGACTATCATGATATTTACTTCCGTGTAGAAATGCTTAGGATGGGGCTCTGAGGCTGCAATCCTGCCACACTTTCCTGGGAGTAACTATCCCAGTTACTCCCAGGGAATTTTGGGGTTGCCGTTCAGGAATTTCCAGTTTGGCGTCTGGTCACCCTGCCCTGCCGGAGGTTGGGGGGAAAACCAAGCAGCCACAGATGACTTCCTGCCACTTCCACAGCCCCCAAGCCCCCAAATGTCCTACATTTTGTCCTACATTTTTGGGGTGTCCTACAATGTTTTTTAATTGCTGGAGCCCTACTACAAATAAAATATGTGCAGTGTGCATAGGAGTTGGTTCATTTTTTCCCCAAACTATAGTCCGGCCCCCGACAGTGCCTGAGGGACAGTGAACTGGCCCCCTGTTTAAAAAGTTTGAGGACCCCTGTCCTAAACTTATAATAAAAATGTTGTATTTAATCTAATTAAGCATCAAATCTAATGTGCCCTCTGATTTTGGAGATTAGATTTGGCTGTAAAAGGTGAGCATTAGGTTTGAGTAAATACAGTACTTTTGCACCAATACAATCTTCTGCAAGCTTACCAGAATCTGGGATAACATTCCACAGGCGTGTACACATCTTGCAGCTTCAATATTACCTACTCCATGGTGCAATATAGCATGAGGTGAAGTACATATGCACATTAATGCAATACATTTTTAACATTACAAACGTTTCCTGCAGCATGACTACAAGCCGAAAAGGCAGGATAAAATTAATTTAAATAAATACACAAATAAAGCATGTGAACAACAATATGAGGTCTAGACGGTATCATTAGTTGAAGAATCAGTTTGACCTATGCCACCATGTTACAGTACCAGGTGTATTCTAATTAATTTCTGTGGGAGAAGAACGTTTCGTGCTTAAAAATAATAAAAAATTATATTTTTCAGCATAAGTGCTTTAGCTCTTGTATCAACTTACAAAAATCAATGAATCATCTGCTGAATAAAAATTACTGCCAAACTTTGCTGAAAAATAGCCACCATACTTTGCTGAAATAAAGTAACTATAATAAAACAACTAGAATGACAGCAGAGAATTAAAACATCACTCCAGTTACACTTAAGCTTTTCAATGATAAATTTTCATCCTTCAAAAGATACTGAAAACTGTATGATGACTTAGGGCGCAATCCAGAGTAACTACGGGGAGTCCTTGCTCCGGTGTAAGAACAATTTGCTCTGGATTGCAATATGAATTTCCCATAGGTTTTCACTAGGTGGAGCAGTAACTATGGGTCCACGTAATGTCTCTTACGTGCTCCCGTAGTTACTCTGGATTGTAGGGCAAGCCACAATATCCACCAAGTTCCTACTATATCAATTCACAACAGCTGCTACTAGTTTCTTGCTAGAACTTGTATAAGCTTGCAAGTTAAGGGCAAGAAAATTTTTTATTCATTTTGTTCTCATTTATTTATTTTTAATTTAATTAACAAACTTCTGAGCTTTTTGTTGAAATGCTGTATATAAATACTATTGATTTTTTTTCTTGTTTTCATTCATTTGTGGTTTTTTCTGTTTGTTTTCATTCTTATTATTTTTAATAATAAGTGAAGGTCTTTAGCAGCTTCTGGCTAAGAACTCTTGGTGTGCAGTTGCTTGGTGGCGATTTTGATTTTACTGCAATTTTTAAAAAACAATTCTGCATAATGGGGTTTAGGGCAGTTTTCTCCATAAAAATTAAGAAACAATTTTTAATTTTTGGAAATATAGTACTGATGAAAAAGTTCTGAAAATAAGAGTTAAGGGAGTTCTCAAAAAGGACTTCCTTTTTGTTCTATGCATTCTGCTGCACATTTATTTCAGAATTAATAAAAATGAACATGAATTGGCCCTTTTATATTCATTCAATTAATTTTGAGAAAAATGCATGTACCTGTACCTCAGACCTGCTTGTTATTGCAAAGCTTCTTCTTAAGAAGATCCTTCTTCAGGAAAGTACTGTTTTTACAAGTTGGAGGATCCAAGACGTCTACAAGTTGTTCTTTTCGTGTCCATTTTTGTGAAGGATCCTAATGATGCTCCAGTGCCCACTACTAACTTTTGGCCTGACATGTAGGAAGAGATGTTGGACTGACATCTTTGGCTCTACAACCTGTTTTTTGGCCAAGGTGGCATCAAGAACTGCTGCTCTGTTGCCAGCAGAAGCAATGGATACATAGAATCATCAAATCCTAGAGTTGAAAGGGACCTAGTAGGTCATCTAGTCCAACCCCCTGCCTGCAGCAGGAAATCCTCCTAGATCATCCCTGACAGGTACTTGTCAAGTCTCTGCTTGAAGACCCCCAGTGAGGGAGCGTCCACCACCTCCCTTGGCAGTTTGTTCCACTGCCGATACCGCTCAGTGGGACCATGCTTTTGTGCAAGCCACAGGATACTGTGAAAAACTCTTCCTTCCTGGTCCTAGGCAAATGATGGGACCCCAAAATCAATGAGATTCACGTATGCGAGCAGATGATCTAGTTGGTAACAATGAAGCATTTAGATCAATAAGTTTGCGTGCATCAAGCAACGCACAGCAAACAAGACTAATCGATGGACAGTGCAGAGTGAGAAGCAGAAACCTGCTCATAAGCCCTCCAGTATTGAGAGGCATAGAGAAACCTGTTGAGATTCCTTCTCCAGCTCGTCTCTGAACCCTACCTGGCAATAAAAATGTCCATGAATCAAAATATAATGCACATTTATTAGATCGAGTTTCTCACAGTAGAAAGTTTAGACTTCCTTAACCAGAGAGGGTAGAGTAGGGGAGAAAGAAACAGAAAAGATGAAATATTAACCTACCACAGTATATTTCAACAACAAATTACAATGAAGCATATCTGTTTTGTAACTGAACTACAGCAAAATATTTTAGAAGATTTGGGGAGAGGGGAAGCTGCTGGGTAGGTTTGCGTAGGCATCTCTTTTTAAGAAAAGCATTACTTTTAGTTAAATGAAAATGTGTCTGCTGAATGTTCGAGAGGTACATTGCATATTAATTCCTTCATAGGTTAAGATGTGATGGGGGCTGCAATCCTAAAGACACTTTCTTGGGAGTAAGACCCATTGAATACAATGGGGCTTACTTTTGAGTAGACATGGTTAGGATTCAGATCATACCCTACAATCCAGAGTAACTACAGGAGCACGTAAGAGACATTTACATTGACGTTGTTACGGCACCACCTAGTGAAAACCTATGGGAAATTCATATTGCATTCCAGAGTAAATTGTTCTTACGTCAGAGCAAGGACTCCCCATAGTTACATTGGATTGCGATCATAGGCTGCAATACTAAACAAACTTTCCTGGGAGCAAGATCCATTGAACATAATTGGGCTTACTTTTGAGTAAACATGGTTAGGACTGTGCTCAAAATCATAAATCATCTCCACCTCAATATCAACTGCAGCCTCAACAGTACATTTATTTATAAGGTATGTTCAGGTATTTAATGAACATAAGGAGTGGAATGGATAGAGCTGTCACTTTAATTTCTATGTATTGAAAGTTCTCCTGAGCAGAGAGCTTATATGCATGCATAGCTTAACATGTGTGGCTGCTGTAAATAGGATCCCTGGAAAATGGATTCTGTATTGTGCATGTGCCCTGTATATGCATACAGGCTCTATGTACAAGGACCATTAAACATATGGAGGTCAAAGGCAAAGTGAGTAGATAGGGTCCTAACTCCATCCCCCAACTGGTCATTTGCACATATGCAACTAAACAAGGCTCTAATATATTTACACTGAAAGCTATTAAAATAATTATAGGAAAAAACTTGCAGTCCTAAGAGCTCTTTCCTTGGTGTAAGTCCCATCGAACTCAATGGAACCTACCTCTGAATAGGATTTCACAGTATGGAAAGAAATGCCATGCAGTATGGGTGGTAGTGGTTGTAGTGGCGAATCAGTAGTTGTAGGAAGGAATAGGTTATTGTAGGCTTCTGATTTTCCCCTACATGTCCTAACATTGTGGTTTTGGGATCTGTTTGCCTTGGTAAAGCTTAGTTCAACCTATAGTAACTTTCAGGGACAGTTCTGAGCCTCATTGATGTCAAGGGTTCTCTGACATCCTGGGGAGATATATAAGGTTTGTTTGATTTGCTGTTTAATGAGCCTGGAGAACTCACTGCTATATGCTTTAACCAAAATTAAGTTCTAAGCAGAATTTAAGCTACTGATTCTGTGTCTAGGTGAGACAATATTAATGACATAGTAGCAAAGGGGCAGTATGTGCAAAGAGCAGTTATTAAACAGCTTACTAGACACATCTTACTATGTATATATTTGGCAACAAAAGCCAGCCAGGTGCCCTCAAGATGACTGAAATGAGAGAGGACGGTTCAGCTTGTGTTAGCAAAATGCAATAGAGATGATTGAATCAGATGAAAATCCATGTATTATCCTTGCTGGAAGACCACCAAAAAGAGATAGATGCATTCGTTGGTGCCAAGATGTAGCAAAGGCATGGACAAGCAATCTGACATTCTCATAGCAGATAAAGCTGTGCAATGATGTGACTGAATTGATGTGATTGTCAGAGAGAGACATATAGTGGTGGCTGCAATCATGCATCAAGGTTAGTTGCCAGCATCCATGGAAGAAATGTCACAGGTGAACAGCCGCATGCCCTGCACATGTTGACTAGACAATGGCAATGTGGCTCACTGTTCTATTCCCATTAAAGAGGATGGTATAGCTTTGATCTTGCCTTATCCAGGATTATAAGACTGGTTACTTGTTATTCAGGAAGACAAACTTAAACTAGAGGAAATGTCTGTTGTGGGATTTATCCTGATTTTAGTGGGGTTCCAACATGTCCAAAGGGTTTCACCTGTGCGTAGGTTGCTTCCTTAGGGGAACTGAAGAATTAAATACATGGTATGCATAAAATATTCAGAGTCTGACTTGTGAGATCTTCTCAGAGCTCTGTGTGACTACACTTTGCAATCCATTTGTCTTGTGTCCAACCCAAGGCATCTGGTGGGCCACTGTGAGATACAGGAAGCTGGACTAGATGGACCTTTGGCTTGATCCAGTGGAGGCTCTTCTTATGCCCTGTGAAAGTCTCGTTATCCTTGCATCTCTGTGAAGGACCACTATGACTCACTATTTTCCTCAATCCTAAAATCTCATAGTGCCTTCTAGAGAGGTACTCCTGTGTTGTTACCCAGTTTAACTGTGAGTTTGTGTGTGCATGTGTGTTACATTTCATCTATAATAATAGGCACATGCATAACTGAAGTGGCCCATTTTCCCCTGTATTCCCATTACCTTTTGGATAAGCATATCCTCATTAAATCATTTTTAAAAAATCCAAATGGAAACCTGGAACAAAGTAACTGCAACAGTAAAATGTTCTTAAAGGCCAATTAGAAAATGCAATACCAGGAGTTTTATTACAACAAACTCCACTGTAATTATCAATCAATGGATACTGTAGGAAAAAAATCTCAAATTCACAGCTGGGGAAAAAGATACTAATTATTTCCTGTTAATTAAGGCTGTGCTGGGACTCAGGCTTGCCATCCTTCAAGTAAAGGATTGACACATCAGTGCTAATATAATGCTCAAGGTCCTTTTCAAAGGCTTTATTTCTAATGCTAATAAATTGGTGTCACATTATTCTAAGTGTCTTAAGCAATCATGCCATTATCTGTCATTTAAACATGCCATGCCTGTATAAACACAGAGGGCAATTTAATAACATCACCTGTGACCAAGAAAAAAAATGGGGATGCTTCCACTTGCTTCCAAAAACACGGATTATGAATAGGCTGCTTTCAAAAGAAATGTTGGAAGATCCCACCAGAAGATGCTAGCTTGTTCATTTGATTTCAGTAGAACAAGGATTAATGCAGATATTACCCTCATCAGAGATATAGGCTGCAATCCTAAAGACACTTTCCTGGGAGTAAGACCCATTGAACACAGTGGGGCTTACTTTTGAGTGACATGGTTAGGATTAAAAAAAAAAGCAGGCCTCTGTCAGTCTTGAAAGACTATGGTATCGTGCTCGGCACTGCATACGCTGCATACAAAGCACGAAAGCCTGGGTTGGATTGTTATGGAGGATAGGCTGTTACCCAAGCAGCAAATCCCCCCTCTCCACGCCACTGAATTGGTCCAATGGAAAGGCAGAACCAATACAATTGGATCTTGCTTTACAGCTGGCGTCGCAGAGATGGGCTAAGGACAGGAGCTCACCCTGTCTTGTGGGGCCGACCCCACAAGGATAGCACCCATAGATACTGACATGGTTATCATAGCCAGGTATGTTTGCTGTTCTTAATGACACATTACACATTGATCCTACTTATTCACATATTTTGGATTCATGAATTTAGTTCCACATTGGTCCCCTGGACTTCTTTTGAGCCAGGTTTGGCCCAGTGTGAAGCTTCCACTGTTGACTCCACAGGCCACAGAACAGCTCCAGATGTGGCAGTAGAAAGCTCCAGTTGCATTCAGTGGTGCCTGAGCTCCATGTGATTTCCAGGAGGGTTCAGGAACAGAAACCTTGCCAGTCACTTGGATTCACCTGAATTGTGCTATGATAAGAGGATGTTCCTCTTTTTTACTGGCATTGCACCTTGTTGAGAGGGAAATACTCCAGGGTGGCACTTTCTCTTTTCCCTTTTCCAAAATGGTGATGTTGCATTTGCTGTGTAGAGACAAAGGAGATGCCAGTACTTTATCAAGCAAGGGCATCTCTATGATAGTCTCCTTGAATTCAGTCACTACTCAGGGAGACTACTGCTGTCTGCCCAAGTTGCGTCTCACATGCCTGACACAACATACCATGTCTTGACATCCGTATGCTAAGCTTTTCCCCATCTCACTGCCCATCAGCTGCCCTGGGTAGGTGGAGGCAGGGAAATGCACAGCATAATGACATTAAGAAGTAGGGCAAGTTGTATTAGCAGTTATGGACAGGAGGAAACTTGGACCGGGGCAGGCAGCCCCATATTTCTTGTGCACCCGAAAGTGCACTCGAGCAGGATCAGGATCTCGAATGTTCCGAACATAAGTGACTTTCACTGAGTTTCATGTGACTGTAAATGATCCCTTATTTGAAGAGGAGACTCCAGAGGGAAAACAGGTTATCACTCTGGAAAAGCCACCAGGGCCTTTAGGCATCATTAGAGTGTGTGAAACGCCTGTCTACCTGGGCCATGTCTTTTATGAGCAGGAACTGCCATTTCACTGCCCACTGAAAACCTATTTATCTGCCATGGAGAATGAAAATGAGTTCCTTCTCTTGTGCAAATGCCGGTGGCAAATTTGTCTGGGCTAACTCTCACAATTTAACAAAACTTCCATCATTTCTGTGGCCAATTTAGCATAATCTAATCTGTCCCCTCACACACATCAGCCTGGCCCCACCCCGTTCCTATTGACTATCCTTTTTTCCAAATAAACATAATATTTTTTAGCAATGACAGGTGATTACTAGCCTTTCGCTAAGACCTGGTATTTCATCTATGCCTTCCAGCAGTCATGAGTCATGGATCTTTTACACTTGTCAAGGAAACCTAATCCTTACCCTTCATGGGCCAGATATCCTAAAGATGGCTGAACATGTAATTGCCTTGAAGTGTAAAATATTTCTCACATTATTTATTATGCCATTGCCAGCTAGTACCTCTATAGTTAAGGTTGTGTCAGCATTTTCATTATAAACCCATATTTTCAGCTGTAAAAAAAGGCTTGAGGGTAGAACCAGCGCTTGATCAAAATTAGGGCCTGCTTACTGAAGGGGGAAGATGGCACAAAGGTTGTGTGTCAGTCCTTTTATTTAGGCTCTCTCTGTACAGAGGGCTTTGTTTAGGTTTTCTTATTCTTATTCAGGTGATGACAGGAGGAGAGGGGAGGAACTCAGTGCTATGCATGAGCACCTTGGACCCAAGCACTATGAGGCTGGTTCAAGGAACGTCACACCACAACTTTCCAATGCAGTTACCAGCAGTTCTGTTTATTGCTTAACTTGACAACGGAGGACCTATCCTTGATGAAATGTGAAATACAAAATATGCAGTTAAAATTATTAAAAGGATAGTAACTCTAAAATGATTTATGAAGGTGGTTTGCAAGCTGGGGGTTAGGTCAGATTTGTTTAAGATGAGGGGAAGCTATTATGGTCAAGCAGCACTATACTGGTCTTACACTGACCGTGCACATGCTGCCTAACACAGAAAAGCACATTCAGCTGGTTTGCGTATTTGACAGTAAAGTAAAACACTGGAAACATGACACATTGAGCACAATCCTAACCATGTCTACTCAAAAGAAAGCCCCATTGTATTCAATGGGTCTTACTCCCAGGAAAGTGTCTTTAGGATTGCAGCCTTGGTTAGCACCAGCCTTTCTGTCCCAAAGAGCCCATTATTAAGAAGGATACCTCATAAGTGGGAAAGGTAAAGAAGAGGACATCAAAACGATCAAGGGATTCAAACACTTCCATTATGTGGATTGTGGGGGTCTGTCTTGTTTGGAATTAAGTTGGTTAGCAGCCCAATCCTATCCCCCCTTTGGCAGTGGTGCAACCTGTTTACAGCATGGGAGGTGGGTAGAGCTGGAGGTTTCAGAGGTGAAAGAAGATTTCTCCCTGCAGTATGTCTCCTTGCAACTGCACCAACTCTTTAGCTGGCACCAAACTGAGCTGAGGATGGAGGCATAGAGGTTGCTGCTGGATGGATAGGATCTAGCATGAGTCAACACCACTTGATCCATCCCCATCCTGTAACTTCTCACAACTTCTCTTGATCCATCCCCATCCTGTAACTTCTTGATCCATCCCTCATCCTGTAACCTCTCACTAACTAAGTTTCCCCCATTCCAGCTCCCATTTTGTTCTCCCCAGCCCCTCTGAACTCTTCCACTGCCTTACCTGCTCCTGTGGCCAGCCAGTGACCCAATAATGCCTACTGGAAATCTTAAGCTTTCCTACCACTGGTTTGGTAGTGCGCCACTCAGTGCATTGCCATAGTGCACTTTATGATTCCTTTGTAGCCTCCAATGTTACACCCATGTGGGACAATGGGTCACCCAATGGGACACTCCAATGGGACACCCATTCTTTCAGCAGGGCAGGCAAATAGGATTGGGCTATAAGAGGGTTGGGGATATATTATGTTAGAAGTTTAAACAATTATTTATAGGAAAATGTTGTTAGAGAGAATTTGTCCTCCTCTTGCCTAGAGGAGGGAAAAATCTTCTCCGTCCAGATGGTAGGATCATCAGAAACAGAAAATAAATTTAGTTGCACCCATCAAACTTGTTGGTTAAGATTATGAAGAAGAAAGTAACAGTACTAAAGAACCATGTCTGGAATGATGACTTCTCCAGAATGAATTTTGCTCAAGGCTAGATGTTGCTTGGGTTGTGAAAGGTTCTTGTCCTAGCTTTATAATTGCTCTTGATATTTTCAAAAGGAAAAAAAAAACATTATGCCAAACAGTGAAATGATTGAATTGTTTGCCAGTGTCACTTGCATAGACTGAGAAGCTGCCGAAAGAGACAAGACTTACGGCTAATTTTAGCCTCCCATATGTCAGATTGATTGTATGTTCAGTAGCTGAAAGGGCAGAGGGCGTTCATCTGCATTGCATCACATAGGAACCAGCCCACCCGAAACCCAGTGGCAAATTTTTGAATGTCATCATGGTTTCTGCCCTCACCCCAGACACCTTTTTGCTTTCTGTTGCTCAGGCACGTCAAAGTAAAAGTGTGGAAAACCTTTAATGATAAAACCTGACATGGCATGCAAAATGGCCTGCATTCTTAGCACCTGGAATGGTAATGAAAAATCAGTCTGATCCTCAAGAAATCTCTCACCTTGATAGCCATAATAGCTGATTTTTTAAAAATAAATGGCTTACAGCATTTACAGCTTGCTGCTACTAAAAATAACAAACAATTAAAGGAAAACCCATCAAGGACTCCAGTCCTTTTAATTTATGCCTACTGCCTTTTAGCCTCACAGAAAGATGCTTTGACTATCTCTGTGCTCTTATTGTTGGATGAAACCAAAAATAAGAACCACTTCACACAGTCCCAAGAGTCTTTCAATCCATAATGCAGAATCAGATTGAGGTGGTAGCATTTGGGGTTGTATCCACTTGAAAATGTAGATGCGAGCATCCCATTTTTGGTTGTTCATCTCCACTGCATAAAATCTTGAATTGAATCTTGTAAATTAGTACATCAGAACAGTTAGCATTTATTTATTACAAGCTCATTTACTTAATGCTAGGAACACTCTCCTGGGAAGTAAATTTTAAAAGTATATTACGCACCAAGAATGTAAAGTGGTACAATTCAGAATCTTATGCACCTCAAGGTCCAGTTCCAACAAGATAACCATTGTAGAAAGACCCTCTTCAGCTTCATGTAGGGTAGCATGGTGGCTCAGTGATGGGCACCTAATCTATGCTGCATCCTACCCAAAGGTGGTTGTGTCTGATGGTGGGAGATAGTAGAATAGGGCTCAATATGAGATAAAAGACAAATGTTACCTTACCTCAGGGAGACTCCTTGCCTGCCCAGAACCAGTGCTAGATACAGCTTGGACTCAGTGGTCTTGCTGCACCAGGTTTAAGAATATAAGAACTTAAGAATGACCTCTGCTGAATCAGGGCAAAGGGCCATCTAATCAAGCTTCCTGTATCTCACAAGGGCCCATCAGAGGGCTCAGGGAGCACACAAAACAATATGACATCTGTATGCAGGTGCCCTCCCCCGTGTCTGGCTTTTTAAAGTTACCTACATCTATACATCTATCTATACATACACACCCATCATGGCCTGTGGTCATCCTTTCCAGGATTTGTCCAATCCCCTCTTAAAAGTATTGAGGCTAGATGCCAGCACCATATCTTGTGACAAGGATTTCCACAAACTAACCACATGCTGGGTAAAGAAATATTTTCTTTTATCTGTCCTAACTCTCCCAACATTCAATGGATATCCCCTAATTCTGGTATTTTGTGAGTTTGAGTTGTCAAGCAGGACTTTGCTGGTTCAGAAATCACTTCTTTCCATGAAATCACTTAAGCAAGCCACTCTTCGGCTGTCATGTGGGGCTAATAATACTTATTAACCTACCCAGGTCTTTGTGCTTGCATACAGCATCAAGCACAATACCATGGTCTTTCAAGACTGATGGATGCCAAGATTTGTAAAGGCAAGCTAAAAATAACATCTATGAAATGGTTTCAACACTCAGAAAGTGCTATATACAGTTTGTTCTTTGTAATCCATTTGGGGCTAATAATACTTATTTTCCATGATTGCTGTAAAGGTAAGATCAGAATAACATATATGAAATGGTTTCAGCACTCAGAAAGTACTATATACAGGTTCTTCCTTGTTATTCTAGAATCCAGATGGATGGATAAAAACAATCTCTGTGTTTTTTAAAAGTAAAAAATAGATTTGAAGATTTGAAACCCACTTCCAGGTTTTTGCTCCTAATGGAATACCCTCCATTAGGAGCAGTAAAAGGGACATTCCTCAGTATCTGCAGGCATTTGATTCTGGTATTCCCTGTTGATACAACAAATGTGTTAAACAAAAGTATAAAATTAAAATGTGACCTTTTACAATTGTTTAAAAACAGCATTTCTTACTGGTTTTGAGAGGCAGGCCGCAATTAGAAATGCAAAGAACCCTCAGCCTTTGCCTGGTTCAGCTGAAGAATGGAATGATTTCTTGCATGACTGGTAAGACTGGTACCTGTTTCTCTACAACAGGTTTAAAAAAAAGTGATTTTCAAGGGATACATTTTTCCACCTCCAGGGATCACCATGTTCCTTCTCATTTTTGGTGGTCATTCATATTGAGTCAAACCTGTGTGTTGAAAATCTGTGCATAACTAGATTAGACCTGATAACAATTGTATTTTAAAAACAATTGGTTTAAAACAACAAGTTGATAACAGATAAAAAGTAGTCTGTATTTTGTGTGCTGAAGAGTTTCCTAAAATAGTCTAGCCCTGGCTCTTCGCTGGGAAGTGATGTGGATGTGTAATTCTGTTTTATGGTGATGGGAATTCTGTAAGGTAGACACTGCAGTTGGGAAAGTCCTGTTGCCTTTGTCATCTAGTAAGGACATTATTTACAGGGCCTCTGTTATATAGGGCATCTGAGCAGATCATACAGGGCAAAGTAGCTCTGAAGATCACTTGGCCTCAGGTCTTAAATTTAAGACCAACACTTTGAACAGGTCCTGTTTGGGAACACAGTGCAGCAGGGGAACCATGTAGAATGGAGGACAGAGTACCTGTATCTTTAACCATTGCATAGAAAAGAGAATTTTGCCAGGTTTAGCTCATCATAGAAGGGTTTAAAATACAACACCTCCCCCAATTCCCTCTTATATGCAATGGTTAAAGGTAGAGGCACTCTGTCCTCCATTCTGTCCTCCCTGCAGTGCAGTCACAATTGCAATCTGCCCATGTCCCACATATTCCAGCAGACAAATGTGTGATGGTGAAGATGATCACATGATGTCAGCTAAAGGCTAGAAACCATTTTTGAATGAAACAGCTGCAGTTAATTTGAATGAAGGATGGAAGGTCCTGATTTTGCAATATCCAAACAGCTCCAGGTATAATCAATATCTCACTTCCAAAGCCCCATTATTTCAACTGTCAGGTGGTTTCAGTACCTTTGACATGCTCCTCTACATTTTCCCTTTTGAATACAGATGCAAAAATCTGTAGAAGGTATGTTTTATTCCCTGTTTGCTATGCACATCATTCAGATATCAACTGGCCCTCCATTGACTTAAAATGTACTGCTGAGGTCTTTGATTTGTTGGGTGGCAAACAAACTGGGTGGCAAAAAAAATTAAACTGACCCTACAATCCAGAGTAACTATGGGAGCCTGCAAGAGAATTATGTGTACCCATAGTTACTGCACCACCTAGTGAAAACCTATTGCAATCCAGTGTAAATTTTTCTTACTCTGGAGCAAGGAGTCCCCATAGTTATTCTGGATTGCATCCTAAGATTGCATCCTAAGGCTGCAATCCTAAACACACTTTCCTGGAAGTAAGCCCCATTGGGACTTACTTCTGAATGGACAGGTTTAGGAGTGCACCATAAGGCTGCAATCCTAACCACATGTTCTTGAGAGTAAGCCTCATTGAACATTCATTGATTGCACCTAAAGACAATTATACCACACACCTGTACTTTTCTATTTGCTGTTACAGTAATGCAGTCAGAGTTAGTTCCACTTAATTTAGTGTAGTTGGTTTAATTTAATGGGGAAAATATGAAAACTAGTTATTCCACACTGCAGTACGCTCAGATTCATATAGAAAAATGATTGCTGAGGTTCACAGTTAAAAACTCAATTGTGACAGTGCAGCCAGTGTGATATAAGGCGCAAATGCAGTCTGTCAATTTAGATTGACAGACTGGTTCAAAACCAGGCCAGTTATCCCCACAACCTCTTATTTCACTATGGCTGCAATGCTTCAATTCCCGGGTCGGCCCCACAAGACAGGGTGAGCTCCTGTCCTTAGCCCAGCTCTGCGACGCCAGCTGGATCCAATCGTATTGGCTCTGCCTTTCCATTGGACTAATTCAGTGGTGTGGAGAGGGGGGATTTGCTGCTTGGGTAACAGCCTCTCCTCCATAACAATCCAACCCAGGCTTTTGTGCTTCGTATGCAGCGCCAAGCACGATACCATAGTCTTTCAAGACTGACAGAGGCCTGCTTTTTTTTTTTTGCAATGCTAAAGACACTTGGGAGTAAGACCCATTGAACACAATGGGACTTACTTTTTAGTAGACATGGTTAGGATTGTGCTGTAAGTCTCACTGAACACAGTGGGACTTATTTCTGAGTAGATGTATATAGGATTGTGCTGTCAGTTACCTAATGAAGCATATGAAGGGAATTGTCACTCTGTGAGCAGAAAGCAAATTTTGCATGAAAAAGATGCAATATCAGTGCAATCCCTGGCATCACCATACAGGGATGGAAAACCATGAATAGCTGTGGCCAGTTAGGGTAGAACTTAAACAAGGTGATCCAATGATCTGACTCGGCTTAAGATTCATGTGTTCATCATCACTGTAATTCTTTCAGTATATTAGCCTTATATAGTAGGCCAATATGATCAGTGGTGGGATTCAAATAAATTAAGAACAGGTTCTATGTCCAAATAACCTAAATTAACAACAGGTTCTATGTCCCATTAGTAACTGGTTCTCAGAACCAGCTGCTCATTAGCAAAGGGTTCTACAGAACCTGATAGAACCCCCTGAAGCCCACTACTGATTGATTATTCCTATACTGCAGATGGGAAGGGATCTGAGAGAAATGATTGTCTAGAGAAGGATGTCCAAACATTTTGGCAGGAGGGCCACATCCTCTCTCTGACACTGTATTGGGGGACTGGAAAAATTATTTACATTTCACATTTGGATAAACTTATGTAAATTTACGTATAAGATTGTATTAGAGACATTACAAGCCTTGCCTGTAGGCCAGATGGGGTAGTTTGTTAAGGGCCACTTTGAAGCTTGCTAAAGGCTGCATTCGGCCACAGAGCCAGGGTTGGACACTCCTGGTCTAGAGGTACCTAATCATTTAATTACAGAGGTAAGATTTGAACCTTCTGATTCACAACTCAGGCTTTCTAAAGTGGGATAATGTTTGGCCAAAAAGCAAATATTTTCCAGCTCAAGATACTATGAGAATGCAATTTTTTTCTTTAGGCAATTAAAGAAATGTATCCTGATCAATCTACTGCAAAAGCAGAGTTACCTCTGCAGCCATACCTCTAGTGCCAGAATACAAATTACTTTTGGTCTTAATCAGTTATTAACTCTGTTTGCTGAGAAAGCTGTAAAATGTGTTATGATGAGGTTACTTTTACAACCCAAAAGACTGGAATGAAAAGAAAATGTTTGAATATTGTATGTTTGTTCATTAGCAGCAAAACCTGAGTACTGATGATTGTAAATAAATGAGGTGAGAGAGAGACATTCACTTGAGATGAATGTTCCTGAAAACAGAATTGCTGGAAGCTGCAAAGAGGTCAATAGTAACAAGAATGCACAATGAGTGCCATGTGGTAATAGGCACTGCTATTGTGGCTAGCAGCAAGTTTTTCTGGTGATGGAATATTAGGCTTGGTAGTTACATGGAACAGATAGAGGCTGCAATCCTAAACACACTTTCAATAGGGAGTAAGACCCAGTGAACACAAAGGGGCTTACTTCTGAGTAGACAAGGTTAGAATTGTGCCCAAAAATCCAGAAAGAACAAGCCACACATATCCCACATGGTGAAATGTGAGGGGCTTACCAACGTTTGAGGATTAGTAGCCATTGGAGGCTCCTTTCCTGCAAACGACATATTTTAACCTTTATTTTATGAAATATTTTTCATTATTTTATGAAACATGTTTTAACTCATTAAGGGGTGAGTTGTAGCGAAGGTTACTGATTTTAACTGGCTGAAATGTCAATTTAAGTTTTAAAAAATAATCAGCACCAAAAGACAAGGAGGATGATCTGAGAAATTTTTGAAATGCTGGCAGTGGGCAACGATATTGTCTGGATTCTTCAAATGATGTCCCTTCTGTTTTAAAAAAATCAGGTTTAGAAGCAACTCTTGCCACTAAATTGCCAACAGGGGATGTATTGACTAATTCAATTCTAGTGGTACAGGTATGTGTATCTTCTGTGATCCATGATTTTGGAAGCACTGACTGTTTTAAAATGGGATCTTTTGTAGCAGGGGTCTCCAAACTTTCAACTTCAGGGCTCCAGGACCTTTAACAGTTATGAAGAGGAGGAAATTTCAGCAGGGTAAGCTTTTCATCTCACAGATCACAACGTGCACCTGCTGAAATTCCCTCCTCTAAACAATTGTTAAAGGTCCTGGAGCCCTGGGATTGAAAGTTTGGAGACCCCTGTTTTATAAGAAAAAAATTTAAGCCTCTATTTCTGCAAAACTAAAGACACTTTCCTGGGAGTAAGACCCATTGAACAAAATGGGTCTTGTTTTTTGAATTGACATGGTTAGGATTGTGCTTCTAATAAACATGCAGTACTTTTTCCACTGATTCTAAACAGAATGCCTGACATATAAACATTTCATGGCAATTATGAACAGGTGGGAACTCTGCCTGGCAAGGCTCTGTTTGAATGTGGGTTGATCCCATCCGCTTCAATGTTAGGGAGCGTGCTATTTGTGCAATGGGGTTTGCATGCATAGAGCACTCCAGTAACTCTGAATGAGGCAGCTCCTGCTTGCGGGGACCACCATGTGTGCATCAGAACCCCACCGAGCATTGGATCTTCGCCAGACTCTGTTCCCTGAAAGACCCTTTAGTCTAAATAGACCCAAAAGCCACACCACAGGAGTCCAAAGAGAGATAAATCATCTTCTCAAGGGCACACAGCATGTTCGTGGCAGCAGGATAAGAACTCAGGGCTCCTCCTGAACACCAGAATGGAGCTTTGTCTGGGAGATCACAGGATCTTTTACAGAGGCATGACTGGCATTTAAGATAAGGATGAATTATATTTTTGTTTCAAAAATAGAACTGTTCAAATCAGGACTTACTCAGCCAAGCATGCCGGCAAGGGTGATTCTTCCCTATTTTGAAGTGCAGCAAGATCAATCATGTTAAGATTCTGTGACCCTATCTGAAGTTTACCTCCCTCCTTGCCGTGTACCCTTCATCGTTTTTTCCTGATGACATTTCAGGTCTTCACCCGGGAAAGGTAACATGGTTTCTTTAAGAAAATACTTATAGTAATAAAAAATGACTTTAACCGCAAAAACTAATAATTGCTAAGGAGCCAATTAAATTCTGAAAGCGAGATGAAACCCTTCTTATTTCCCCTGGTGATTTTCTGCTTTAAACTCGCTTCCGTGTTGGGGGGTGGGGGAAGAGCGGGAGAAGGGGAGAAAAAAAAAGAGAGAAAGAAAATATAATTTCAGAAGCTGACAGAACTCATTGTTCGAGAAATTTTAAATTCAAAAAAGTTAATAAAGCTCAACTATAAGATGAAGGGAATTTGCATTTCACAGATTAACAACATGTACAGCAAGAAAGGCGATCCGCCTTGCCCCAGGTGATAATTTAAGAAACCTTTGCATATTTTATTTAAAACTGGGCCCAGTTTGGCTGGGTAATAAAACAGACAGATAATGATTAGAAGGTCGGCCCTTCAGGGCACACAGCTTGGGCCCTAGCAAATACCAAACAATGATCCCACAAGCCTGGCTTGCTGCAGATTAGTCTAATTGCCTGCTGATGTTTTATTTTTTTTTCCTGAAGTTCCTTCTCTCCCTTCTCCTTGAAACGCTAAACAGGGTGGCAGTTTGGGTATTGGAAGATTTTTTTCCTACTCATTGCATGAGTATATAACACGTATGTGTGTGTCTATAAGCATGCAGTTGTGTGATTGTGTGGACATGTGTGCATACGATGAACATTTGCTTTGCATGCCAGTACATACAAAACAAATGTGTATTTTTACTTTTTTAAATGTATACTCAGATATACGTGTGTGTGTGTGTGTGTGTGTGTGTGTGTGTGTGTGTGTGTGTGTGTGTAATTTGAATTGTATTAACTTATTCAAGTGAAAGAAGTTTCTAAGAATGTTATAAGAATATTCTCCCAAAGCCACAGCTCTACAAGGCTCTCTTATACACATGGCTGTATATTTGAACACGAGCATCTTTACACATTTCCGTATAAAGAAATGCCCCATACAATATACCAGAGATCTTTTACTAATTAGCCCTTAGTATACCAACTGGGTCAAAATGACTCAACTGGAAGTTTGTGTTGTGTTTTTACTGGAATTTATTATTATTACTTGACAAGACTTTCTGCGTTTTTTACTGCTAATTTGACAGTTAAAAATCCAAAAGCATGAAGATTTTGAATTTACAGTTCTTCTGTAAATCCATTTTTTACATATTATACCATGTGGGTCATATTGACCCATGTGACCCATTTTGCCTTTTATTGGTTATTCAATATTTTGCTAGCTAAAATTGTACTAAAAATCATCATACTAATTATAATCATAATTATACTAAAACTTAACACGACATTTATTGATTATATGTACATTATATGAACATTGTATGTACCTAACTATAGCACAGGGTTGCACGGGTCAAAATTGACCTGCGCAGTCTCTTAGGTGATAAAAATTGTACTAAAAAATCATTATTTCACAATAAAAATAATTATACTAAAACTTGACACAACATTTATTTATTATATGTATGATATATGTACATTATATGTACCTAACTATAGTACAGGGTCGTATGGGTCAAATTGACCCGTGCCGTCGTCCACGTGAAAAAAAAAATCCTGGTATTCTAAGGGTTAGGCTGCTGAAGTGCTGATCCATGTGCAGGCAAGTCTCTGTGTACAACAGCTACTTCTCGCCTGCAGTTGTTATTCACTGGCAATCAAATAATTCTAACCTATAAGTTGTATATTTGGTATAGAATCCCCAATCCTCAATGTATTCTGATTTCAATGGAGGCTGTTTCTAAGGTTGTCTGACTAGATTAATTGCCTTTGGTCCCAATCTTAGTGGGGCCTTGAGCTGTCAGAATGAGTGTTCAGGCAGTACTAAGTACAGTGGCACAAAGGCCGAGACACCATCATGCAATTCCAGGATGCTGCTGCAAATGAGCAGCATTGCAGCAGGCACAGCACTGGTGCCAGAGGCTGTCATTAGTGCCAGTATGTTGGCAGTAGAGAAGCAATGGTGGGGACAGGGAATTGTGGGGAGGATCTATGAGAAGGGAGTGTAGGAAGGGATGGATCTTGGTGTTGCCAGCCTATGAAAGATCTTATCCTCCCTTTTCTAGGCCATCCAGCTCTTTTTATTTCCTAGGACATGTGCCAGCCAAATGGTTGGCAAAGGTATGAGAGACCCATGGGCAATCAGGCAGCCTAACAGCATGGAAGGGAGAAGTAAAAATATTTTTACTTACCTCCTATTGGTATCCTGATCATACACCCACCACTGGATGCACTGTGTGCTTTGCTAACACTGTTGCATCAACACCAATGTTAGGGAATAGGACTGGGCAGATTCCTGATTATGGCATGTACCTGTTTTGATGACTCCATCACTGAACCAGCCTACAATGTTGAAAGTACTAAGTTGAATATTTTAAAGGTATCCATTAGAAATTCACCTCTTGGGATTTTTCAGGCCATGGTTTGTTGCCTACTATTATATTGCCAATGTTTGTCTTTGGAACTCTTGCCATTCTTTCCAGTGAATTATTTATTTGTTTGTTTGTTTTTTTCAACCCTTTCCTGGGAGTAAGACCCAAAGAACACAATGGGGGTTACTTCTGAGTAGATATGGTTAGGGTTGTGTTCTGTTTTTTAATGAACCACCATGGGTGCCTTTTGGAGTGAACAAAGGCAGCATGTGAATTTCAAAAGAAAATGTAAAAAATAGATAAAATATCTATGGGAATGATTGATGACCTTTCATTTTTGCCAAAGGTCCTTCTAAGACTGATATAGAAGATAGTTGATGTGCTTTGCTTTCTTCCGGATTATAAATTCCCTATTATAAATTTAGAATTGGCTTTTTAAAACAGCAAAATCATTTTATACTGTCAATT
Organism: Cryptoblepharus egeriae; assembly: GCA_030015325.1. Taxonomy (NCBI): domain Eukaryota; kingdom Metazoa; phylum Chordata; class Lepidosauria; order Squamata; family Scincidae; genus Cryptoblepharus; species Cryptoblepharus egeriae. Next base: position 118,242,050 of record JAREYC010000001.1, read on the forward strand.
TGAGGATTTTATATATTCCAAACTGATCTCTTTGGGAGGGAGAATTAGGCTGGGTTGTAAATGGCAAAAGAAAACTCAAAACAAATTATACATAAATTGAGGTATCTCTGATTCATTGGGAAACAGTGCAGTGATATATTCACAAATTCCAAGTCTCTAAGTGTTAAGTTCAACTTTACTTTGTAGAGAACAAAAACTGTGATGCATGCTATTCTACAGTGGAAATGGAAGAGATCTTTCCTTAGGATTTGATATCACCTGATAGTTAAAGAAAGAAAACAAATGTTTCATTTACTGCTGAGAAAGACTCTCTTTTGTTTAAAGCTTCTTCAGAACCACAGAAAAAGTGTCATAACCACCTCCACATTCCATAAGCAAAAGTACTTTTCAGCCCAATTTTTTTCCTAAGCAAATATTTGTAGGCACAGAGCAGTAAAGTGGAGAAACATAGTCAGACCACCAGTCCCTTTTTCTTCTGTGCTGTAGAACACAATCCTAACCATGGCTGCAATCCTAAAGACACTTTCCTGGGAGTAAGACCCCTTGAACACAATGGGGCTTACTTTTGAATAGACATGGTTAGGATTGTGCTCCATGTCTACTCCAAAGTAAGAGCACAATCCTAACCATGTCTACAAAAAATAAGCCCCATTGTGTTCAATGGTTTCATTACCATTAGGTTCGTTAGGTTCGTTAGGTAAGTTCGTTAGTTTTGCAGTCGTAGTTAGGATAAAATTGCCTCACATTGTAGGACCAAGTGTAATACACTCTAAAGCATTGTCAAGTTGTTAGGATAGCCATGGGATAGCAGTCCTATTAATTCGATTTATTTTAATATTATACTAGAGTGGACCATGATTCGGTTTATGCTAGTAGAACTTTTGCAGAGATTATTTTGCCTACCTGGAAGCTACTCCAGTAAGCTATCTGGGGCTCAAAAAAAGCAAGAATTTGGTAAGGAATGGAGTCCAAACAACAGTTCAGATGCTTGGAGGGTGAGAATATGGTGTGGTAATAGAAACTGAGTGAGCTCCTGCCAACATAGCAATTTGAAAGCATGTAAATGCAAGTAGATAAATAAGCACCATTTTGTTGGGAAGATAACAGTGTTCTATGTGCCTTGGTGTTCATATGACCACAGAGGCATCTTTGGACAACACTTGTAGTTCTGATCTGAAACAGAGATGAACACCTCTCCCTATTGTTGGTCAGCTAGCAGAGCAATCTGTGAGGAACAGCTTAACCTTACCTATAGGAAACATACACACATAGCAAAAAAATTTGTTAGCGTATAGTGCACTACCCACAACCACACATTTGGTCCACACATAAGTAACCTCTGCACTTATGCACTTAACCCAACCCTATAGGCAGAGGTCAAGATCCTAGTACACAAGGCTGGTTTTGTGTCTTTTTTCAGGACCTTGGACAGGTCAATGGAAGCTCCCTTCTTCTTCAGGCTGGTCTCTTCCTCTCAGGTTCCATCCCATTCCTGAGGAATGAAAAGCTTGAAAGAGGATACCTTTTTGGTTATCTTGAAAGGAAAGCTTGAAATGGGATACCTTTTTTTAAGGGAGGACTCCTTAGAAAAGAGCCTGAAGCTGGGAAAAATTGAAGATGAAAGGAGAAGGGGATGACAAAGGATGAGGTGGTTAGATACAGTAGTGTCACCGAGGCAATGAATATGAATTTGGACAGACCAGAAGCTGGTGGAGGATAGGGGGCCTGAATCCATAGGGCACAAAGAGTCAGACATGACTGAATGACTTATACCTTTTTGGTTTTCTCTTCAACTCTTTTTTGCTGAATTGCCTGCAATTGTAAGCAAATACTGGGGAGTATGGGACTGCTTTCAAGAAGGGGCCTGATCCCTCAAGAAAGTCTGGCTGAAGGAACATTGAGTGTCTTATTTCAGTGGTCTCTAGTTCCAGGGCTGTCAAGTTCGGATTTAGGATTGGAGTTCATCCCAGCCCAGCATTGGTCCTCCTGACTATCCTGTATTTTCCCCTCTTGTGTTGAAGTTTGAACCCAAGGCACCTCAGTTCAAGGCCAACGTACTATCCATTATCTGGCATTGAGCTCATTATTTTATTGTGCTTTGGAAGTGGGTCAGAGCCATTGATCAAAGTGCTTTATGGATATCTGTGCAAAGTTTTTTGGGCATAATGAAATGCCATGCTTGACTTTAACCTCTTTCACACCTGACTGCATGAAAATGCCTTGGGTGTATATGAAGAGCTCAGATGAAATTTGGACAAAAGCCCCTTCTGTTTTCTGGGTTTTTTTTCCTTCTTGATGGCAACTTGGCCTGTCAGTTTTGTGTCACTGGTTGTACATGCCAGAAATGTCACTTGGAATGACAACACCAGGAAAAGGTCAGGCTATTACCAAACATGCTCACAGCCTGAAGCTCAATCCAGTCAAGACACTATGATACGGCTTCAGGGAGTGGTTGAGGAGAAGTCCATGGGGACTGGGGGGGACAGAAGTATTTGGCAGATATAGTTGGCCCATAGAACCATTCCTTGGGGCTCTGATACCTTTTGATCCAGGTATCATATGCCTTGTAATTAGCACTAAGAACTGACACGTGTGCAACAAGACAGATCTGTCAGGATCTTTTTAGAAGAATATCCCAACTGAAGGCTTGCATTATGCCAGAGTGTTACCTATAAATCATAAGTTAGTTGTCCATTTGCATAATTGTCAGCATTGAGTGCTTATTAAAGGTATGGGGAGGAAAGATGTCTGCTTTCCTTGCACCTAATTTTTATCCCTGTTAAGACAACAATGGAGGAAAGAAATGATATGAAAATCACTCATTGCTAATTGTCGTTTTGCCATGTCACTAGGATTAAACTAAGCATTAATGTTACAACTACTTTCACCCTAAAATGTACTGATGTTTTAGGGTTGAACATGATATGGCCATGTGGCCAAAAATGATGTTTTCTGACATCTTAGGCAGCATGATATCAAAAGGAGAAGCAGGACAGAAATATTCTAAATGAATAAATAAATAGAATTTCTTTGTCAAATTCGCCCTCACTCATTTGCAATATGTAGGATTATGTAATTCATTGTAATACCTTAGTTATTTCCTCATTCCTGATTATCATTGATCACCACTGATGGAAACAAGGAGACACATAAGAAGAATCCCTCATGACATCAGTGATGGGGTAGAAAAGGGGTGAAAAGAATTCATCATGGACTTCCATTTTTTGTGGCAGCACTAGAGTTACTTCCAGATAAAGTGGTGATATTTGTTCCCACATCCTCCGTTGCATGGTAGCCAGGACCACCAATGCAAAAGAGGACATTTTATATACTTCTACCAAAGCCAATTGAAAGCTAGCCCTAAAAATGTGATTTCAGAGTTCTCTCTTGGACACCAGATGGTATTTTGAGGGTGCAATTCTAACTGATGTAGGTCAGCCCAACTTACCCATCTTTCTGTTCTTGTGGTGTGTGGGGAGGCTGGCACATTGTTATCAAACAAGGATTGTTTAATTGCATATGAGATTATGTATATGCCTTCTTTATGTAACATGTCTGTGCACTGGCCTAAACCTCTCCCATGAGTGGCAGAGAAGTGCTTTACAGGACTTTTGCAACACACCTAGGTCAGCATGGTACTTGTGTGGGCCATACCAGGGGTTAGGGTTGCATTGTGGTTTCCCAAATTTTGACAGCAAAACTGTCATTGAGGTTAATGGATCAGGGCATGTATTTATCATCCAAAATCTCCCCCTTCCTCCAAACAGTTCCCTCTAAGGAACTGCCTCATTTACTACAGGAAACAAGCAGTTGGCCTTGTAACTGCCTGCAGTCAATTATTTTAGGAAGGTGCTGATCAGATAAGCCACTTGTAAAATGAATTCCAGAGAACTTCAGATATACAATTGAAGGGCACTGAAAAACTGAATCAGCCAGCTGGCCAATTGTTTATCCTTGTTTGCAAGTGGAGGGGGAAGCTGAAGAACTTATAGAATTCCAAGTATGGTTTTATATACTGACAAACGTAAGTATGAATTGTGACTAACCTCCACTCAAAATGTTCATATGGAGGACAGTGCTAACAAGAGTCTTGGCTTTGCTTGATGTACACACACTTATGTCTGTTGCTTTGCTGTTATCTTTGGTTAGCTGTATTTGGCAAATACTGGAAGCTCTAGAAAGATTGTGAACAGAAAATATGCAAAATCAAGGAGTAACAGTGTATCACTCATTTTCCACTCCCTTGAAAAATTGATCACCTGCCTCCAGCTTTGATTTCCCATTTCTGTTGTTTCATGAATTTTTGTTTCAGAGTGCAATCCAAATGGACACTAGGCTGGTGCAAGTCCCCATAAGGCACTTCTGCACCATCACAGGAAGAGGAAGGTCCACGTACTGGCCTCTAGAGCAATGGTATTCAAAGTGGGAATCAGGACCCCTTGGGAGGTTGTGACCTCGGGTCACGGGGAGTTGCAAGAGGGTGGGATCCACCATCTTGGAATCTGACATTGGGCTTTTCTGGGAGTATGTCTCATTAAAGACAATGGAACTTACTTCTCAGTAGACATTGCAGTAAGTTTGACAGTGGATCCCAGATAGATTTTTAAATTTGAAAGGGGTCCCCAGCTGAAATACCCAAATGCCACCACTCTAGAGGCAGAATTCAGTCTGGGGAGTGCCAGCACCCAGTAAATTTGAGCTGGCTTGCCTCAGTCAGCACAGGGATTGAGGAAGGACAAGGCAGAGGTTTACAGGCATTCCAGGGCAGAAGAAAGATGGGGAGTGGGTTGGTCAGTGGGAGAACTGGGCCCAAGAGGAGGTATAATCTATCAGACCAGATCATAACATGTCTACAAAGTGGCCTGGCCTGACACTGGGCTGCGACGTTGGCAGATCCAAGTACCTCCATGGCAGGATGACCAGATGCCTAAACCTCAAAAGGAGGTCAAGGTCTTGGATTCCTCTCAACCTGGCCTTTCTGGTGGACAATGGCACGTTTGCCTACTCACAAGTAAAGCTGCAATATTGGGTACTTTCACTTTTCCATAGAGCTCAATTCATATTTTTTTAGTTTTAGTTTTTTGGCCATAACCTTTGATAGGAAGAAGATATTTAAAAAACCAATTTTTGCATTGGATTCTGCTCTTCAGTATGAATCCAATGACATATGACACAATGGGGTACTGCACACCATTGCAAAGTTCCAAAATGAAGCTAAAATGGAGGACAATGAAGCCCTTTTGAAGAAAACCCAGACCAGAGACTAAAAAAAGAGGACAAATCCAGAAATTTCCAGTCATATGGTCACCCTGCTCCATGGGGCAGCTGCCAATTGACCTAGGATAAGAGGAATGAATTCCCTTACTCCGAATTGCACAGCAACTCACCCCAGCTCTGCTCTGGATGCATTACAGGCCACTCAGTCTGCCTGCTCCAGGACAAGTTAGGATTGGGCTGTCAGTTAGAGAAAGGATTACATATGCATGAAAAACTCCTTTAAAGATCTGTTGATACAAGAACCCTGAATGCATCATGTACAGTGCAAACTGACTTGTGTTTACTCAGAAAAAAGTCACACAAAAGCACTCCTTTAAAAATGTATAATTGGACTGTGATAATTTTATTAAAATATAAGTAATCAAATAACTTTTTAATTTTTCATAAGGGATAGGAGAACATTGAGTTTTTATGTCTCTCTTTTTAATCAAAAATCCTGGAAGCAGAGTTTTTTGAGGGCTTTGTGAGTTTTTTTTATTACTGAGAGAGATGAGTTTATTCCAGAAATATAATGTAAATGAGTCAGTGGCAAAGACTGAAACACAATATTAAAGGTCTTTTATCAACAACAGGCCCACTCAATTTCCTTCTGATTTCCTTCTGATAAAACTGATTACTTGTATTTTCACTAGTTTAACATATATTTATCAAATATCATACATATATCCTAATGGCCTACATCAGTACTTTCCAGTGTCCTCGTTGATTAGATGGTAAAACCCAAAAGGCCTAGTTCCTCAATTTTGTAAACTATGGGAGCGATCCTAACCAGTTTAGACCAGCATAACTCGCCCATCTCTCCATTCCTGTTGTGGCATGGGGAGGCTGGTATATCTCTGTGCACTGACCTAACCCATCCAGGAGTGTTGTGGAAGTTGCTTATGGCACTTTTGCAACATTTCCAGGCTAGCACAGGATTTGTGCTAGCCTAACCAGGTGTTAGGATTGCACTGTCAGCCTCTGTAAAATTTCCTCTTTAAAATTTCCTTGCAATGTCCAAAGGATGCACTGCAGTCAAATCAAAATGCAGGAAGTGTCCTCTGAAGACAGAACATATGAATATTGCCCAGTGCTGTTTCATAATCAAAATATACGTCAGTGTTTTTTTCACTGTCATCAAATAAAAAATCTTATAAATGAAATTTTTTTAAAGAATATAATAAGGTTCAGTGCAGTGTGTAGTCAGAAGTAAGCTGGACTTCCAGCAATGGGACTTCCTCCCAAGTAAGTGGATATAGGATTGCAGCCTTTGAGTGAGAAGTTGCCTTCATTTCGCTAGTGTTGGTTTTAAAATTTTCAACATTTTCATAGCACACACTTTATAAGGCATTGACTTTATTTTTTTCAAATGCACATTTGCAAACATTTTCCCAATTCAACAGCCCCAGAGATTTTAATAAGAAAATAAATACAACATAGCTGGAGATTAAAGTGAGGGCTTACAGTTACAACAGAGTAGCTTTCTGTACTTTATCAGCCCCCTTCCTCTCACTTGAGTAGGTTCTTCAGTCTGGATACATAATAAAAGGTACAAAAGGTTTTGTTGGCTGAAGTTGGTATGGATCTGATTCCAGTTGGAAAACATAAGGAATCAGGCTCACAACTATATCCCCTTTATAGTTTTACCACAAACAATTGTTTCAACCCCCAAAAGGGACAAAATTCTTTTTGGGGTTTTAAAATAATGACTAAAGCACCAAACTGTTGTGCTTTTCTGAACAAAAAAATGCAATATTTTGGACAGTGAGGGCAGGGATCATGCACATTCCATCCAACCTCATACTGTATAAAGCAATGTTATCTGTACTAAGAAGTACAGTATATTGGGATGCATGTTAAAAATAGGTCTTCCTCTAGAAGTAAAAGGAGTATACTGCATTCCTTTTACTGGACATAGTGGACATGGTCCCCCTTCCTTTGTCCCATGCTGGTAGTTTTGCAACTCTTTTGCAAAGGAGGGCAAATTATTATTGCTTGGCAGGCACATTTCACAGAAGTGAAAATGTTGCCAGGGATTTGATGTAAGCAGGTGGCACTTTTTAATAATATATTAACAAAATATGAGAATCTACATCCAACTCTGTGTGTTCTAGTGCTTTCTTGTGGCTTATTTATTTAGAAATACAGTATTTCTAAATTTCACAGATTTCCAGAAACACATCACCAATAACTCTGTTGAGGCTTGTTGGGACAGGTGGAAGGGTCCTTTAAACACCTGTTGGAGTTGCATGATGAGTAGTATTTATATTCATCTGGGTTATAAAATGGAAATAAAATTTCCCACTAATGCAAAACTGGAATTTGAAATTGGAAGTTTATGGCTACAATCCTATTCTCCAGTTAGGCCAGTCTAAGCCCCAGCTTAAGTCCGGTGCTGACTTGAGGGGGGTGGTGTCACAAAAGTGCCATGAGACACGTCTGTGCCACTCCTGGGGGAGGGGAGGGCCAGTGCACAGACATGCGCTTGCCTCCCTACATCACCACAGGAACGGGAAGACCAATGAGTTGTGCCAACCAAGTTTAGGATTGCACCCTATACGTTGCTATTGAAATTGGATGCTGCAAGGAAACATCGAGAAAATATCAATGAATGTTAAGGGAATAATTAATATATCCACTTGCTAAATGCTATTAGTAAGATGCAGCCCAAATAAAACATGATAAACATTCACAGAAGTCATTCATTCAGTACACTGACATAGCTCTTTCTAATTCAAGCCTCAGCCAATGGTGGGATTCAAATAAATTAACATCAGGTTCTATGTCCTAATAACCTAAATTAACAACATGTTGTATGTCCCATTAGTAACCGTTTCTCAGAACCAGGTGCTCATTAGCAAAGGGTTCTATACAGTGGGTGGGCAGCAGCAGGTTCGCACCTACGCTATAGAACCGGCTCTTAACAAGAGATAGTACATATAAAGTTTAAAAATAGCCATTTCAAAGTGGCTGCCAGATGGACAGAGAACCGGTTCTTAATTTCTTTGAAGCCCATCACTGGTTCTATAGGACCTTTAAGAAACCCCTGAAGCCCACCACTGGCCTCAGCCCTGAGTGGCCTGGTGGAGGGTCAAATAGAAGACATTCCATAAACCAGAAGAATTATTAAGATGGTTCTGTAAAAGATGGTACCCTAAGTTTGCTGACATTGTTTTGAAAGATGGATGTGGGAGCAGAAGGATTTAAATGTGGCTGCAGTCTGGCCCAAAAAGTGCTTCAACAGGTTCATACCCAGTATTTTTAGACCTTGCTTTGCTCCCATAGCATCACATAGTCCAAAACTACCCATGTTTGACCATGCTGAAGGAATAAATAATGAATCAGAAAATTTCAGCTATGATAATTTCCTTGAGGATATGATTCTGTTCCCCACCCTCCCACTCTGTACATAGTCACTCTGATGTAGATAGCAAGTGTACTGTACTGTAGTAGCAGGTAGAGTGTTGGATTTGGGCTGCAATTCTAAGCTGAGAGAGAGAGAGAGAGAGAGAGAGAGAGAGAGAGAGAGATTTTTTATGGGGCTGGGTTCCACTGTGTAGATGATTTTTGTCCTTTTAACTCCGGCCCATCAAACTTTGCCCAAATGTTGACTACAGACAGCTTTTTAAAGAAGATTAAAGTAATCCCAATTTCTCATCTTGAGTCTATAATTATCAAGCCAACTGCCTTTCAGATTTACACAGTTATCTGTCAAGTACACCAACAAAGGTACTGTAAGTAGGAATAGTGGCAGGCTTGCAACAGACAGAAAAACTAGAATCTCTGAAAGCTAATACCAAGCAGGGATGGATGGAATGAATTGTGAGATGAATGTGAAGCAGTGTGGTCTGTAGAGTGTTCAGATTTTTTTTCCCCGTTTCAAAAGGAATTTTTTACCCCAGGCCAGAAGTCTTTGTGTCAGAGAGACTGTCTCATTTCTCTTCTCAAAGGCTGTCAAAGATGACTGAGATTTGAAAACCCTTTCTGATGTTGATGAGGTCAAGGAAGGCAGCGCTCCTAACCATCAGTCATTGCATCGACGGTTTGCTGAGGAGACACGTGAAGCCTGCAGTGAAAGAAACGTGAAGGGATTATATTTGGAGGACTGGGGGAGTGGGGAAAATAATATTGTATATGAGTAAATAAGTATGTTTTAAAGATTTCAGGGAAAAAAAGAAGGTATCTTCGTTTAGGTCAGATGACAGCACCAAAGTTAAAGTTATTAGCATTCTGCGGGAATAAGCAGGGAAAGAAGGAAGAGGTCCCAGTTGGAATGTTCTAAAGAAAGGATACTTGACTAGCGGCAAAAGATATATTAATATTACATAATCAATACCTAAAATCCTCCTGTGTGCTTTTGTACAAGTCTGTTCTATAAAGTTGCTGATTCCATTGAATTTTGTAAATCGGAGTTGTGGAACAGAACATTCAACTCAGTGGCCCCAGTGATTTGATGAGCGGCACTGGGATTCTCCAACTCATCAATAAAACTGACTTTCAGAACGATGAATCCCAGCTTGTTGGAAAGAATGTTTGAGATGAAGTACCTTTATGTTCAAGGTACTATGAGGCAAGATGAATCACTGTGCATTAACTGGTTGAAATTCTAACTCAGGGGAGGACATATTGACAGGACTTCCACTCTCAAATCTGGAGTTTCTCTGGTGGACATCTCAGATGTGTGAGGTAACTTGCAAATGTATCATCTAGCATCAGATTATAGACTATTTATTTATTATATATATGCCACATAGAAAACAATTCAACCTATTCAAAGACACATGCATAGATAGGTTTCCTCCTAGTTGGTTTTCAGATGTGGTGATGCCAATACATTTCAGGAGTATACATTCTTGGGTAGCCCAATCCAGAGTGCAGGGCTGCCACTGCACCAAACACGACTATTGCACCATTGAGCACACACCAGGAAGTTGCCACAGCATCTTTGGGAGAAGAGGATTTGCATCCCCTTCTTCCATGTTAGGGAAATAGCTCCACAATGGGACCAATCAATACTGTAGCAGGTCTTGAGCTGTGGCAGTTCTTGAGCTGCTGCAGGATCAGTGAGTCCCATGTTGGGCTGTGATTTCCAGTATGGGTCTCAGGATAGTAGAGGTGAGCTCCACCAGACCCACCCATCCCTGTCATGTTTATTCCTCACCTTCTTCCCACCCCCCACCCTGGACACCTCTCCTTGCCTCTTCCATGCTTCCAGTCACTTCTCCAATTCCCAGTGTTATGGGAAACTATTGGAGAGTTGATTGCAGGTCTGGAGCTGGCCCAGTGCAGGCTCATGCTGGATTAGCTCCAGCTCTGTGTCCATGGTAAGGGCTCGCAAATGTGCCTTATGTCTGTGGCAGCCATATGGATTGGGTAAGGATTGGTCCTTAGTGATGAACAGAACTGAGCCCATTCAATACAATTTTTCTTTTTTAGGAAAAATTAAGTTTTAGGTCCCAAATTAGCTGAATGAAATGGGACCTATTGGGTCACCTTTCACTCATGACAAGAAAGGCCAGGAGATGTACCTTGTAAGTGGAGCAGAATGGTGAACCTTTTTCCCCATTACTCTGCTTTTAAAGTGAAAAGGAGCATAAAATTTCCTCCAAGCAGCCATCTTATGGCATCTGCCATGTTTTTTTCCCCACAGTGGCAACATATGGACCATTGTGGAAAAAACCTCCTATACAAGGTGGCCATCAAACAGCTGCTAATCAGGCAAACTCTTTTAACATTATAAAAATAGCCATGGCTGTCCTGGAGGGGAAGGGTCGTGGTCAAAAGCCCTAGGTGTTGCACTTGTAGGGAATATGAAGACAGTATTGCCATCTCTACCACGTTGCTGTCGCTCCCTACTTTCTGGAGATGTTCCAAGACTGGGGAGGCTCTATTGCATCCCTGGGAGCTCCAAAAGTCTTATGAGTTCTCCCAAGTGCCATTAAATAGTGCCAACGAAAACCAAAGGTACTGCTTAATGGTACTCTGGAAGCCTCCAAAGGCTTTTGGAGCACAGGGGGACATCACATGAAACTCCGTATAACTGGGTAGGTCTCGGGAGGGGGGTGTTGTGGTCCTGTGCCCTGGGGTGGCACAGGGGCCAAGTCTGCCACTGAAAAGTAGAACAGGGAAAGCTCATCCTCTATACTACTCTCAAGTAAGCTTCACTTCATTATGAAAATGAATGAAATGAAAATGGGAGGGCATTTATGATTACATTAACATGAATCTATCAAACAACATTGGAATGAGTGGTTCCTTAATTTAAAACAGAATGACACAGCCAACTTTTTAAATTTCACATCTCTACTGTGAATTTTGCTACCACATCAAATTTGCATTTAAAGTTACCAAAATTCTCATATTGTTGTGTTTTGTAATGCCTCTGTTTTTCTGATTACAAATCAATTGTCTAACAAGCACTTTTCATTAAAATAAATTAATCCTACACTCCAGAGTAACTACGGGAGCCTGCAAGAGACATTACGTGTACCCATAGTTACTGCACCACCTAGTGAAAACCTATGGGAAATTCATATTGCAATCCAGAGAAAATTGTAGTTAAACCAGAGCAAGGACTCCCTGTAATTACTCTGGATTGCGCCCTATGTTGAGTTGATAGATTCAGTCCAAAAGAACATGATTGTGCACAAAGTGAATGATGATTCTGATTCCGATGATAATACTATTACTGCTATAAAAACAATAATAATATTCTGCCATAGAAAATTAATTGAATGGAATATCCCTTTGGGGAAAATTCCATTTATATGGAAGAACATCTATATACGGAGGTTAGATAACCCTGATAACATCAAGGTAGCCATTTCCAGAGTTTTGTGAGATACATGACATCCAAATTATTTCACAATATAGTTTGCTCCCTTTCCCATAACATAAATTTTTCTGCTTGCCTTTTTCTTTGGAAAAGGGTTTCAACGGTTCTCATTCTTCTGGGAGCTTAAAACAGAAAAAAAACAGTCTCTCCCTCTTTTTCTAATACAATTTAACTCTCCAGTAATTCATTTTTACTCTCTGTGTACATTGACTTAATCACTGTACAAACGGAGCTGTTGTTTCTCTCTCTGATTTGCTCTTCCCCCTCCCCGCCAATCAGCCAGAAGTAATTTACATTTGTTATTTTTTTAAAAAAGAAAGAAATCATAGCTTTCTAATTTTAAGAAAAATCGAGGCTAGAACTCAACAACAACAACTTGGAGTAGATTTACAGTTCTGCAGCCTTTGCTCTTGCCCCGAGGCCTGATGGGACTTTGGTGTCCTTGGAGGAACGGCAGAAGGAAACGCTAGGGGCCAATTGCTGATTTTATCATTCAAACACAAAATTTGTTACACCACTTTATCAGTCAGAGGGAAAGCAATTATAGTGTGGTTCAATTTTCCACTCAATGGCTGTACTGGGGATCAAAGTCAGCTTTTATGACAAGAGAAATGTTTTGCTATTTTATTTGTTACTTAAAATAAAATTTAAAAAGTCCTGGCTTTTTAAGTACAATATAATCAGAGGGTGTTTATGTTCTTTTTCCCCCGTCCATAAGATACACTTGATTACTTTCGCTTTTCTCTTTTTAAATAATCAAGGCCTTCTCTCTCTCTCTCTCTCTTTCTTCCTATTATGTTATAAAGCCCATTGCAAGGCAGAAATGGAATTGTCACGCTTAAAAGCAGTGCAGCATTAGAAGTCTGTAATCAGCATGGAGGTGAAATTGACAGAAGGCCACATGGTTGATTATGAGCTGTTCTCTTTTGGTGTCTTTTTTCAAACAAAAAGCATAGTGTGATGTGTGGTGTGTGTTCGTGCGCATGCACGTGAACGCGCACGTGTATATTTTTCATGCATTCTATGTGAATATTTATTCTATGGAAAATAATGAATGCAGTCAAAAGGCAAATGTTGCAATAATGGCAACACTGCTTCCCAGAAATAAAAACTGTTTATCAGAAAGGAAGTGATATACATTGTAGGAAATCAGCTCATTCCGACACTGTCATCTAAATAGGTGCATTTTTACTTGTATTTTTAAACACTTGAATTCTTCCACCAAGGAGGAACAGACTGGCTTGCTGAAAAGCTCAATCACACCCATTCTATAAACGCAATAATAATACTTACAGTAACACTTATACAGAGCTTTTCATCTCAAAATCTTTTTACAAACGTTAACTAATAAATCCTTAAAATACCCCTGCGAGGTAGGAGAATGTGAACAGAAAGAGCAAAATGTTGCTACATCAAAGAAAATCACATCAATTATTTAACAAAATATTTTAATCACACATTCCTGAAAAGCAAGACAGAATCTCATAATGATTTTTCTGCTTTCCACCCCCTTCACGTTAGACACCGTTTTTTTTTTTTGAGATGTACCAGATTAAAAGTGCTGCAACCATACAGCAATTTGCATTGCTTAAAAGTAGTATGTGTTTAAATATCTTATTGCTCTTTGTAGTGTGCTTTTCTCCAGTTGGAAAGCCCTCTTTATTCCTGCTGGTAATTGAAAAACAATTAAAGATTAAATTAACAAATACTGAAAAAAATTGCACCTAAATACAGGGAGCTACATTATGCAGTTGTCCTCCAAGAAAAGAAACTTGGTGGGCCCAGTGTTTCCAAACATTGTGCCTAGGGATTGATATCAAAACTGTGCTTTTGGTGACCTATACTGATATTGTCCAATATATACAAAGTCAGGGGCATGCATATAAAGGTAGATAGAGGTAGGTAAAGGTGTCCCTGCAGATTGCCTTACTAGCTGTGGCCAATTCTAGGGAGTAGTGCTCATTCCTGTTACATGGCTGAAGAGTAAGCTCTGTTGTTCTATTCTATCAAATTGTTCTATTTATGTTTTAAATTATGTTTTACAGCAGCCGCCTTGAGTTGGGCTAATTTGTTCGAGAAAGGTGGGATATAAATTTTTAAAATAAAAATAAATAATTGTCTGAAGATGCTTCCAAATGTTGTCATGTGGCCAGTTGGCCTGACTAAACACCACAGCACGATGGATTATGAGCCCTGGCATGGTCTACAATCCTATACATGCTTCCTGGGGATAACAATCTCTGAATTAACTTCTGAGTGCTTAATTTCTGAGTAGACATGCATATTATTGTGCTGTCACCCAATTAGCCCCACAATGTCTTTTGCATGATGGGCACATGTCCCTCCCATTCCCAGCATATAAAGTTGTATGGGACCTCTGCATGATTGCTCTACTTTTGTAAACACTCATGTGAACTGAGTCTCTGCATACCATCTTTATGGAGGGTCTGTGCCACATTGGTATGTTATGGAAAGAAGCATGTGTGAACCATTCCACTGCACAGAAGGATGATCAGCCAGGTGAACCACATCTGGAAAGGCCCCATCAGCAGAAAAAATTCAATTTTTTTTTTTTTGAAATTTTAAAGAATTTTCAAATTTGTTTCAAGAAGTGGTGGGGAATCAAGGGAGACATCAAGTTGCAAAACTACTCATAAATATCTGAGGAGGTTTCGTTCAACCAGAATATTTAAATGCTTTTTAATAAAACCTCAGCATTATTGCATGGTTAAGAATTTTCAGCTCTCACCTCCATGGATGGATAACATGTGCAACATGTAAAAGGGACTCACATATATACTTGTCTACTTATTGAGAAAGAAAAATAGAAATTCATTACTTTCTCTTCCCAAGCTATAAAAGCCACAGGATGCTTTGGTCAGAGAAATTTAAATTAGCAAAGAGTTTCTCCCACATGGGAGGCTTCTAGCCCCAGCTTGTAGTCAGAGATAAATTTTTCAGTGACCTTGTATCCAGGATGATTAAGGGAAACCTCCTGTTTTGTCCTTCGGCTATGGAGATGGAGTCGTCTGTGGATATCCCCTCCTGCCCAAAAAAGTGTCACATCAGGTGGGAATGGGAGAGAAGATCAGTGACTTTTAAGGAGCTTTAGGGAGAGTGCCGCTGAATGGACAGAGACCTTTCTGACTATCATGTGCAATGGCTACCTTCCAACACACTATTGCTTTGCTTCATCAGCCAGTGGAATTTAATAATATCTGAGAGAATCCCTAGAATACATGAGTGGGAATGGAGACCTCTTCCAACTTCAGGGCATTGACTTGGAGTTTCACAGGCCTATCTCTGTGGTATCATATATGATACTTAATACAGAAACCATATTTGCTATTCCCACCAATGCTAGTGCTGTGACAAAGGCCTAAATCACAGGACAAGTCATGCAATGTCAAGGCAAAAACAAAAAAGGAAGGGAAAGCTTGAACACTTGCACATTAATTTTTTTTCTCATTTTGTGTATGATAGTATATCTACAGGGTGTCTTAAGAAAATGTACACACACCTTATAGTTTCAAATTTGTCATTCTACAATTCACACATTTCATGCTAAGTACTACAGGGTGATTGAAAAGTAACTCCCTATATTATAATTTATAAGTATTTTAAAATACCCACAGTGGGCTGTGGGTGGCGCAAGTGGTTAAGGTGCTGTGCCTGTTAACCAGCAGGCGAGGGTGCGAGACCCGGGTTGGCCCCACAAGACAGGGTGAGCTCCTGTCCTCAGCCCAGCTCTGCGATGCCAGCTGGATCCAATCATATCGGCTCTGACTTTCCATTGGACTAATTCAGTGACAAGGTGAGGGGGGATTTGCTGCTTGGTTAACAGCCTATCCTCCATAACAATCCAGCCCAGGCTTTCGTGCTTCGCATGCAGCGTATGCAGCGCTGAGCACGATACCATAGTCTTCCAAGACTGACGGAGGCCTGCTTTTTTATTTTAAAGTAGGGAGTTATCTTTCAATCACCCTGTATAATTCAGGGCATCTACGGCATATGATGTTCATAGAAACAGCTGCTTGACCCTGCTTGCATATTAACAGTTTCAGTTAAATAATTAGTTAATAAATTAGACAAAGGGCTCAATCCTGAGTAACTATGGGGAGTCCTTGCTCCGGTGTAAGAACTATTTGCTCTGGATTGCAATATGAATTTCCCATAGGTTTTCACTAGGTGGTGCAGTAACTACGGGTGCACGTAAAGTTTCTTACGTGCTCCTGTAGTTACTCTGGATTGTAGGGTAAGTCCTTCAAATGTTCCTCAGTGGTGACTATTCACCTCTGATATCATCAAAATATGAGATTTGTAGATAGACTTCTCTGTGGGTGCAATCCTAACCATTTTCCAGCACTGAGATAAGGGCAAGGCAACTCCTAGGTAAGGGATCAAACATTGCCTTTCCTTGAAGAGGTCTCTGTGACTGTCCCTAACTGCAGGATGCAGCAGGTACCCCACTGACACAGCTACACCAGTGCTGGAAAGTTGGGTAGGATTGTGCTTATGTGTTTTAATAGTTCTGCACATCTCTTCAATTGTTTTCCAAGGTATCTGGGGTTGGAAACCTTTCCTTTTAAAGGGACTAGATGTTCTGCAGAGATGTCAATACTTCACATTTGCTTAGCATCTGAAAGACTTGGGAGGCTGCTGCTTGCCTTATTTGCTGCACCACAGATAGGGAATAGTCCCTGTGCAATGCTAAGTTGTGAAACACAATGGTTGTCCACTATGCTACATGGCATTGCAACCAACAGAAGGACAGATCCTTATTAGTTTAACAGTTCCTGTTTAGACAAGATAGCTATGATGGTGTAAAGATTACTGGGTTTAATAGTTGCCCACATGGGCTACTGTACTTTTTAGAGAGCCAACATGCATAGCACATAAAGTTACAAATTTAGGTATATGAGCAGAGGACAAAGTTAAATCCCCAGAATACTAAATCTTGAAGGAAAGACATATATTTGATGCCATTTTTTTTGACAAGCTGTCATACCTCAATCTATATTAACTGAAATATCTGACATGTCAGAGCCATCATCTTGATCTGCCTTGTTTGGACAATGCCAGAACATACACTGATCTCCATTTTCTGACCTGACGTCTGTTTCTTTAAGGTCATGGAGCAGACTAGACACACTGAGGCAGGGAGGTTTATATCCTGGCATATATTCAGCAAGGGCATTAGATAATGTATTATTGGAGATGCTGGCCCAAATCCAGAGAACATTCATCATGTGTATGTTGTGTTAGTCACAGCTAACTTCTTCCGCTTGGCTGAGGCCTTTACGTAGGTCTTCATTGCTGCAGGACAAAGCCAGTCTTCAGGCTGCCAGCATAATAGCAGCACGCTTGTCTTTTGTCTAAAAGTGGTCAGTGGTCAGTTTTGGGTTTTTGACATTTTACTGGTGCTCAGTCCATTTACAGAACACATTCCGCATGTACCATGAATCTAGCTGAAGGCCAAGACCTATACATTATATAAACCATTTGTATATAAGCCATACTGATCCCAGATAATTCTCCCTGAAATCTAGCCATGACTAAGTACAATTCACCTTCTGTGGTGAGTTATTTGTATGTTCAAAGTCCTCTTCAGTGGAAGAAAAGGGAGAAGAGAAGTAGGAGGTGGAGGCTGAGGTATTGGTGGTCGTCAACTGGCAGTCTATTGACTGGGAGCACCACATATCTGGGAGCACCGCTGGGAGCACGTGTGATAGAAGTAGTAGGTGGACCAATCAGCATTGTGGTAGGTGGACCAATAGTCTGACCCAGCATGGCAGCTTCTATGAGACAAGAATAGGAAATCAGCAAAACTATCAAGATCTGTATGGATTCTTGGAGCCCTGAAGCAGTTGTTGTATTTAAGTGACCCAGCCGTGTGTTGATAAGGACGGATGGGTAATAGCCAATTCCCAGATTCTATGAGACTGATTTCTTACAGCACATCCTTTCTTACTAGCCTACATCATTCCTTGTATGGAGTCAGATGCTTTCAGTTGAAGTTCTTCCAGAGTGTATTTGCTTGCCTGTGGAGAAAAAGGTAATATACACTGACAATATATTAAGGTATGTATCTCTGGAATTCTGGTTTCTGAATGCTGAGTAGGCCTTGGTCAGGCAACATTTCCTGAAATTCTATCACAACCATCAGTATTGAGTTGGTATCAATATTCAGTGCTCACTATAAAACTTTCCACTGTTCTCAGCTTCCAAGTTTTTCCTTGCACACGAGTTCATACTTTCCTAGCGAGAAAGAAGAATGAACTTTTAAAGTTGTGGTGCAATTTTTTTCTGGTTGTTCCTTTCTAAAAAGTGTCCCATTATATAGTCAGGGAACCTGCAAGATCCATATGGGCTCTAGAATGGCTCTGTATCCCTGGAACAAAATGGGTTGTTCACATACTACTACTCTACTCAGGGTGAACTGAATTCCACCCTCTCTACCCACTGAACTGAAAGTATGAGGATAGTTCAAGATAATTTTTTTTGGTTGCTGTATGCAGACATGGAACTCCAAATCTAAATATAAAACTCTGCATTTGTTAAGTGTGTTATTTAACTCAAATCTAATTTCTTAGGGCCTCTGCTCTGAAATTACTATTCCAGCCGGTGTAGGGTTGCCATATGTCCCGAAGAACAGGGACAATCCTGATTTTGGGGGATTGTGTTCACATACTGGCAAATGGGACACGTGGTCCTGCCCTGATTTTGTGGAAGAGAATTCTGGCAATCCAAAGTCAATGCACTGAGATATGGTGCCTTTTCCTATGATGACACAAACAGTAGTCATGAAAACCAGAAATGCCTTTCCAGTATTTCAAGGAGATATTCTGATGCCAAGAAGAGAAGGTATGCAGCTTCCATGGGCTCAGAAGGTATTATGGGAATGACTGGAAGGCACTTCTGGTCACATTTGGGATGTCAAGTGAGGCCTTCAGTCCGGCACATGCACTGAGTCAATTCTGCAAGAGCCAAACCCTCCTGTGTGTGCGTCCCAAAAAATGATAACAAAACAATACATTTGAGGAGCAGTTTTGATTTTTTTAAAGTTGTAGCTGATTATAAAACTTGTTCTTGGACAACTCTCCAGCATATATTGAGTCTGGTGTATCTTTAAGCATGGAGCTCACAACAGGTCCTATAAGTGATGCTGCTGACTATAACCATCTGCTGACTGTGAGTATAATCTGAGCAGTTCTGACAGCTGCTTCAGATGGCTGACTCTCATATCAATAGCTCATGTGCTTTTCCCAGGTTCAGTCTCTCTTTTCAGGTGTGCAGATGAGTTAGAACCTGGGGTTGCCCTGTCAGATACAATGCTGTTCAATCTGAAGGGGAAGAAGTGGAACAGATGCCGCACTCTGTAGCATCAATTAAGGCATTAAGTTATTGTTCACTATAAAAAAGAAGATTCAGATGTTCCTATTCTTATATAACAGTTCTGTGCTCCAAAGTGCCTTGAGACTGAATCTGTAAAAGTTCCTTTCTATTTTGCTATTGCTAAAAGGAAAAAAAAAAAAACCCCTGGAAAGAAATTGGAGCACTGTCAGCAATATTTGGATGAGGTAGAGTTCCTTAGTATAAAGCTGTGATAGCATATGATTACAGATGTTAAAAATGTCTAGAAATAATAAAGAGCTAAAATGGTGAACATAAGATCACCTGAAAACATAGAATACAAAAGATTTTAATTGGGAGGCTTTTGACTGGCTGGCGTTTTAATGCAACAAGATGGCCATTTCAAGGGGAGATAATGGGAAAGAGTTGAAAAATGGAGTTGCATTTATTGTAACACGACTCAAGATGATTAAAAGCCTTTGCTTATTAGATGCATAAAATGTATTACTAAATCATTTTAGGGACATATAATTTTCCAATTATTTATGCATCACAGTAATTAATGAGAGGAGGGATGGAGTCAATGATTCACTGTGTAATACAGATGGTAGTTACCTGGGGAGGAAAAATTACAGTGCTACCAATTATTTGCTTTAATGTTTTGGTAATTATGTCCCATATCCAGGCTGAAATTTTCTTTAATTCCATTTTTTAAAAGCCCAGTTTTTTAAACAATGAAACTGCTTGTCTTCTAGAGTCAATCAAGTCTCACATTGCAAAATATATGACTACATAACATTTCAGCTTGATTTTCTGTTTCATTGGCACGTAAATATTACTGAATATTGCTGTCTGTGGAGTCTTTTGCCCTCTAATTGATACTTTAATTTCTATAATAACCATCTTGTAATCACCTTTGTCCTGATGTGTAAATCAGATTCTGCATCCAAATCAACAATAGACTTTTTTTGTGGTCCAGGGCACTTAAGTTCCTCTGTGAAGGGAAAGACAGAGCCCCACATTTGTTATCAAAGTTAACTTTCACCTTGACTCGTTGATCACCTTGATACATGATGTCCAGGATTACCAGACTTCACTGTAGGTGAGCTATTGGAGTCTTTCTCATTAAAGAACATAAAGATAAAGGGTAAGTAGACGTATAGCTTACACATTATTCTACATTCCTTATTTTCTGTGTAATGTATGGATATACCCTATAGATGAGGAACTTACCTTCTCATGCAAGGACAAGATTTTGTCTTTCTATTCAGGATTAGGCTGTTGTCCATATCCTTTTGCAACAACAGAAGCATGTTCCATGATCACAAAATGGTTGCCAAAGCTTGATGGCCATTTTGGGATTGCTGACACATGAGGAGGCAATACTTCAAGTCTGTCAGCAGACTGCCATCCTTGTATTGATATATATTGATTCATTATATTGATTCATCCATGAGTTCAGAGTGATTCATTTTTTAAAAGTGTGATTTATTAAAAACAATGACATAACTTCCTACTTTGACATCACTTCCAGCCCTTCAAGACAGTGATGTCCTACTTATTGACATCGCTTTCTGTTTTGTACAGAGATCCTTGACAAGTTGTTAAACATACTAAGTGGGTCCCAGTGTTAAAAATTTTGAGGACCACTAACGCCATCTCAGATAGTGAGCCTGGGAAAGAAATACACCTGAGACGATGGAGTGTAGTCACGGCTAGATGGACCAGTGCTTTGGCTTAGTACAATACACCTTTGTGTGATTGAAAGTTGGTACAATATTCATGCTAGTTGCAGGAAATGTGGTGAAGGAGCTCTTCTCTACTTTTATACAGATGAGATTAAGTACACATACTCCTTTCTATACTAAGGGAATGCAGTCTCCTACCTTGGGAGCTCAATTAGTACTCACAAACAAGCTGCGAGGGTGTTTATAATTTGTTGATTTTTTTTTAAAGCACGTGAAATTTAGAAAGCTCCCCCTCCCCAAACTGTATCTCAACCCCAATTATTTTTGAACCCTCCATCTCTTCCATCTCCTTACTAAACCTTCCCCATTGGTCTTATGTCTCATTGGCCAGGAAAGCTCTCTCCAGAACTGACTCTGTCGAGCACATTTGGGTCATGTTCCCTTTTAAAGCAACCAATTCTCTTTGGAATAGAGAGTAAACATTCCCTTTTGGCCATGCCCATCAGCCTCTTGCCGCACAGGCTTGGTGCTATTTAGTGAGGCTTTTCTTTGTAATGAATGAGCTTAGAGGGCTAGAATTTCCCATGAAGATTTTCCCCCTTAATTTTTATAGCACATTTCAGCAGATTATGTGGGCGGGATATGAATCAATAAAGCTCGCAGCTATACAAAGCCTTTGGGTGTGCAAGTCTGTGTTGAGATATTTGTTTGTTTTTTTGTTTATCCCAAACAGAACGAAAACACTGAATAGGTTTTTATTCCTGCCAAGGAATAAAAAAAATACCCTCCTCCCTAAGTCCCTGCTGTGCTCGAAATGTACTGTATACAAAGCACTGTTTTTATTGCAAATATTCATGAGGAAACATTGTTGATTTTAATGATGGAAGATTTTAAAGAGGCTTCTCCCTCCCTTCATTTGGGTATACTGTGATGCAGAACTGATGGTAATGCAAGACGAGCTTAGATAAAGTATTGGGAATGGGACTTATTAGCCCAGGAAGCCCTATGTACTGAGGCACCATATCTCTAGGTGATGTGCCAGGTGCTATATATTCTATAATGGGATGATATGGGTTGTGGGTTGTTACCTCCATGGTCTGTGTGTGCCCTTTCCAAGGGATTCTGAATATTGGACTGGATAGACGCTAGGCCTGATCCAACATAACTCATACATTCTTGGACACGAGTGAAATTGTTGACAACTGAGGACGCAATCCTAACCAATTTAGGCCAGCACAACTCACCCGTCTTCATATTCCTGCTGTGGCATGGGGAGGCCAGCGCATGTCTGCACACTGGCCTAATCCCCTCAGGAGTGGTGCAGAAATTCCTCATGGGCCAAGAAGTCCCAAGCTGGCATAGGACTTGTGTCGGGATTTAACCAGCCTAATCAGAGGTTAGGGGTTGCTGTGTGAAGTCCCTGGGAATTAATTCTCTGTGGGAATAAAACAACAAGCTATATTGAAATACAGGAATTACCTGGCGGGATCAGGCTAAAGGAAGCTTAGTGAAATTAATATGGGTTTATGATAATCTCAGTCTGCACAATGTTTTGCTCCCTAATTCTTGAGTTAATGGAGAAATGTGTTTTTTAAAAATTTAAAGTACCGTATTTCCAGTCCACCACTCCTCCGGTGATTAGAAGAAATCTTCAGCAGTTAATTCCCCCTAAAACTCAAAATATTAAGCATGCACCTACACCCTCACAAATACACAGAAATGCAACTGAAGGAATCCTGACTTAATGGGATGCCCAATCCTACTTAACGTCCCTGGGTGCTGACACCATGGCCATGTGTTTTGAAATACATTTCTTGGGGGAGTTTTGAGTCTCAAAGACCTTTTTAAGGTAAAGGAATATTTGTTCACTTGCCCAAACGGTAAGCCTTCTTTATAGTGCTGGGTCTACTTGAATCTATTTTGCTAGCAAATGTCCGTGTGGTTCTGGACCAAGGGATTAAGGTGGAAAAGGGATGGGGTATTGGTGGCACCACCACTGCTGGTATCATTCCCCCTCATACCATTGACACAACTTACAGTCTACCCTTTTCTTGTCCATCGCTTCCCCATTCCATACCCATCTGACTTATTAGCTTTGCTGATAACTTGAACTTGCTTTTTAAAAAAGATTTTTTAAAAATGTTTTATCAGAATTCTCCTCATAGTAACATAATGGAAAAGGAGGAATTTATATGAATTGCATTACAACGAATCAGAAATGTTGGCAGTAGTGCAGAACTGATGGATGTCATATGTGCAGTGCAGTCACAGTGCAGTCACTGTATAGTTTCAGCATCTCTCCTTCCTAGCTGTCTTCTGTAGTTGCCCCCGTGACATCAGAAATAATAATGGGCCTCCGTTATACTTGCAGGCTACCCCAAAGCCTTTCTAGTACTAGTTCAGAGGTACAGAAATGCTTAGGAAAAAAAAGGGATGAGAGAGAGGGAGAGAAATTCTACCCAAGGGAGAAAAAGAGAGATCATATTTGGATCTGAGCATTTGCTGCCACTTCATAGCAGAATAAGTTAGAATCAAACCACAGTGGATGATAATTGTTTTAACTAGGCTCATGAATCTTTTCTTTTAACCAGAAGCATAGTCAGAAATGTTGGATGAAGCTGACAAATTTACTAGTATATTTCTCTGGCTTTCTGTTTATATGTTGAACCAGTTGCTTAACATTCCCCTCAAGCCCATCCCTCCTCTTTTGATACAGAATGGGAGTTTATTGTGAGGTAAAACATAATAATTGTAGCTCAACCGATATTCTTGCCACATCGTACAACATGCCTTTCAGTTATGGACAGTGACATTAAACTGAAAGCAAGCACAGCCCTTTGATGAGAATGTTGATAAATGGATTTATCACCCAGGCTGCAACATCGATTCTTGGACAGGTCATTCTCTGTTAGCCTTTGGCTGCAATCCTAAAGACACTTTTCTGGGAGTAAGACCCATTAAACACAATGAGGCTTACTTTTGAGTAGACATGGTCAGGATTGTGCTCTTCGTTTCCAATTTTTAAGATGCATACAACACTGACTTTCTCATGGGATGGTTTTGTTGGATGGGATTGGAGGTTATGAGGCAGCAGTTCTTTGTATTTGGCTATAAAAGGTAATGCTGGTAATATGGTTAATAAAGGTAAAGGTGTCCTCCACAGGTTCCCCTGCTAGTTGTGACTGACCCCCAAATCCAGAGTAACTACAGGAACATGTAAGAGACTTTACGTGCACCCATAGTTACTGCTCCACCTAGTGAAAACCTATAGGAAATTCATATAGGAATCCAGAGTAAGTTGTTCTTACACTGAAGCAAGGACTCCCTGTAGTTACTCTGGATTTTGCCCAGAGTCTAGGAGTGTCTACTCATTCCCATTGCAAGGCCAAAGAGCTAGTGTTGTCCACAAACACCTCTGTGATCATGTGGCCAAAGTGCATGGGACACCATTAGATCAGATGCATAAGTTAGCACTTAAAATCATACTGTTTAACAATTATATATAATTATAATTACAATTTTGTATTCTTCAAATAATAAATCCAGAGTTCATGATGGAACTGCCTGCTGCTGCATCCTGAGGTAGCAAAACAATACATTGTTTTCAGTCAGTTGGGAAAATGAGAGACAATAGTTTGTCTAATAGAAACCATCCACACTGTGTCAGTAAAAAGACATTTTTGTTAGGGCTTAATTAAGAATAGCTTCATCTCCAGATAGGATTATCCAAGACTGAAGAAACTGCAGGAAAAGAAATTTCAATAGCATGAGATGATGACTGTTTGCCCACATCAACAATCCATGATTCTAAGAAAAAAAAGATTTGACTCTAGTTTGGGACCCAGGAACTAGCAAAAGGCTGGTTCCACCAAAACCTTAGTTACTCTGGTGAAGATTTGATGCCACGGCAAACTTGACATTTCTGTGTCTCTTGACTTTCTTTTCCATTCCACTAAATAAATCAACAGGGCAATAGAGTCCCAGGCTGTTGTGGAGTGAGCAGAAGAACCGGTTCCTCCCAGTGTCCACATTATGGGAACATTGTCTCATGGTCATTATAGCTAGTACCCTCAAACTTCCAAGTCAAAAGATCGGCAGGAACATAGCCAGGGAAAGCAGGGGAGCAGCCAACAACCCACAAGCAAGAAGACCATGATTGCTTCTCTTGTGAGAACAGGCCACTTTTGAGTGCAAATATGCATCTTGGATTTGATGTTTATGTATTTAGCTTATACAGTGACTGTAATAACCTGCCCTCAAAAACATTTATTCATTATATTGCAAAAGAACATTGTTCATAACAGTTTTAAAAAAAAATTATAACTGTTCCAGTTTCCCATTGGAAACTTTGAACAAAAATGTCTTGGGAAAAGAAAACTGGGAAAAACACATCTCCACCCACCCACATCTTTCCAATTTCTCCCCCCTTCACATCTATTGGCAAGATATTCAGAAATATGAAGTACAGGAAATATATGTTCTGTCTTATACTGTTGGCATTCTGTGGTGAGAGGTATAGAGTTAAAGATCTCTCTCTCTCTCTCTCTCTCTCTCTCTCTCTCTCTCTCTCTCTCTCTGAAACCCACTTGATACTTTATTGGGACACCTATCCTTACAAGACTTTAAAAAGATGATCTAGAAAGAATTAGTATTTATTTGTTAAAAGAAACACAAAAACCGTAAATCCATTTATTATAATGAGGCAGTTCCAATAAATTGCTTCAAGGCTTGTGGGGCTTTGGGTTCAATCTTAAAGCCACCCATTGCTGGTGCTGAGCACTGCTCCACTATATCCTGAACTCAAGGCTTTTCTGAGTTCATCATTTTTTTACCACAGTTCCAGCATGGTTAGCTCAGGATTGGGCAGTTTGTTATTTTATCCAGACTTCCATCTGCCCCCATTATCTGTTACTGACAGAATTGGAATAATAAAAAACCATGGAAAAGATGCTCAATAATGTATCTTCCTATATTTACATAAGTGTGCAAATTGCAGAAGCTCAGCTGTTTGCAGGGCAGTTAGGAGATGCTGAGCACAATCCTAACCCTGTCTACTCAAAAGTAACCTCCTTTGTGTTCAATGAGTCTTACTCAGTGATGGGATTCAAATAAATGAACAACAGGTTCTATGTTCTAATAATCTAAATTAAAAACAGGTTCTATGTCCCATTAGTACCTGGTTCTCAGAACCAGGTGCTCATTAGCAATGGGTTCTATAGAACCTGTGAGAACCCCCTGAAGCCCACCACTGGTCTTACTCCCAGGAAAGTGTCTTTAGGATTGCAGCCCTAGTTTTTTTGAGTAGCCTAAGATGTTGAGGCAGTTAGTTGTCTGATTTTTCCATCACCCATGTTGTCATTGAAAACATGGCAGGATCCACCAGAAATTGAATCCTGCAGTTCAGGTCACTGATAAGTTGATAAGATCCTGACCTACAGTTCAGGTCACTGATAAACACTGATAAGTTACAGTGTTTTTAAATATCATATTAAACATTCATTTTTTCTAAAAAAAAAATAGTCAATTGCTACTGCCAGTTCAGCACACAAACAGAGGAAACTTCTGGTGTAAATGGATGTATGTCTCTACTAGAGATACATGGTGTGTTACAAACACAGAACAAAGTTTGCATCTCTGTTGCATCAGTGAATAATATTAAAGTCTTAATAATTTCTTAGCAAATTTCAAGATTAAACAGAATACCTCAGTATTAAAACTAAAGGCTATGCAAGCAAGTATTTATTTGTGAATAAACCGTGTGAATACTGTGGGAATGTGTATTTAGGTGGTTTGTGTTGGTGTGTGTTTGCAGATGTGCATCTGTCTACGCAGCAAGAACATAATTTGTGAAGCATAATAGAGCTTAACTGTGGGGCCGGCCTTAACATAAAGCAAGGTAAAGCAGTTGCTTCAGGCAGCATATTCCACAGAGGTGACATTTTCTTGCTTCCAACTTCCTCCTGTTGGTATTTTTAAAAAATGAATCGGCAGGAGCATGATGTTATTTAGACTTTTGTTTCAGGAAGGAAAATACAGTTTGTAAAAATTTGGCTTACCTAAGTGCAGAATCATGATTTCTGGAAGAACTTTTGGAATTATTGTTTTCATAGATGTAGGTAGAGCACTTATGTGTCCTTTGAGGCCATGTATTTACTTTTCTTTACTATGTAAATGTTGTATGTCCATCTTTTCTGACAAAATGGAAAACCCAAAGCGGCTTCCAAAACATAATAAAAGAATACAAGTCAAAATATAAAATTAAAATAAATAAAATAAATTAATACAACAATTAGAAAAAAATATTATACCTAATCAACAAAAACAAGCATGAGTTGATTATTCCCAGATCAGTAAACAGATGGCACAATCCTATGCATGTCTATCCAAAAGCAGGTCTCATTTCATTCAGTGGGTTTACTCGCAGGAAATTGCATAGGATTGCAGCCTAAATCAATTGAAGTCTTGCTAAAACCAAAAGAAACTTCTCTGTAAACTGCTTTGAGAACATTTCTCTATAAACCACTTTGAGAACTTGTTGATGAAAAGTGGTGTATATAAATTCTGTTGAGTGATTGAAAAGAAGAGTGTATTTGCCTGGGTAGAAGAGACTCTTGCAAGCTGAAAAAGACTGGGTTCCACTTTTCGATTGTTTTCACTTTTGGACGGGTCTGTGGTCCTTAACCCATCCAATAAGTGGGGGATGCCTGTAAATCGTTCTGTAAATCACAGGATTGGGTTACTGTGGAGTCAGGGTTTTCTGTATGGCTCTTTATTCAGATATTATACAATATCACTTGAAGACAAACGGCCCATCATTTTCTAAAGGCAAGAGTTTTGGTCATATTTGGCAGGACATTTTTCCAAGCCATGAAAAAGTAGCCATTAATATCTTCACTGAGCAATCTTAAGTGCTTCATTCATAGTCTTGCAATTGCACAGTCTTGCAATTTAGTTGAGTTCATGTTCTTGTTCGCATACTTATGTATCCTGCTGTAGAGTTGTTTCCAAGGGACAAGATGCCATCAATGCATTTCAAGAAGAGACAAAAGTTCTCCCTTTCAAACTGTTTGGCAATGAGGGCATCTTGGAGGTTTTAAGCACTGAAATTTCACTTTGGAAGTATCTTGACACTGATATGTTGTAAGGCTCTAAGTCAGTGTTTCTCAAGCTGTGGGTTGGGACCCCTTTGGGGGTTGCCTGTCCCTTTCATGGGGGTCGCCTAAAGACCCCTGGTGTAGGGGGCCTTGCAAGGTATTTTGCATCTTTTTTATTTGTAATTAGAAATAAATATTTTACAATATATAATTAAATATTATTTTGTGATTAATCACTATGTTTTAATTATGTTCAACTTGTAACAATGAAAATGCATTCTGCATATCAGATATTTACACTGCGATTCATAACAGTAGCGAAATTACAGTTATGAAGTAGCAACAAAAATAATTTTATGGCTGGGGTCCCCACCACATGAGGAACTGTATTAAAGGGTCACGGCATTAGGAAGGTTGAGAACCACTGCTCTAAGTGATTGTTTGAATATCCACTGTCTTTCATATGCAATGAAGCAAGATTTTTCAGACTCCTGATCTAGCAAAAACCTCCAGATTGAAACAAATAGCCATGGGAAGGGGCAATTTCATTTAAGCATTTTGGGAGTTACAACTGAAACATACCTAGAGTGAAAATTTTGACATAATTCATAATTCCCTGGTTTGATATTTTGCCCAGCACATAATGCTCATCTCCAATAATTTGAGTGCGGTTTTCTCTGGGATGCTATTTTCTGCTTTGAAATGCTATGCTTCTGCAGCCAGCATTCAACAGATCAGGCACTCAAAAATCAGGGTCTTTGGCACATGCAAAAAAATGCCTTTACTCTCAAGAAAACTCTTGTTGCATGCTGTGAACATCATGACCTGACCACCTGACTAAGCAACGCTTTGTTTGGTGAATATCTCCTTCCTTAAGATCAATTTCCTGAATTGTAAACATTCCATCTGGTTTCCTTACCCAGATCTCAAACTGTCTCTTGTTCCTAAGTGTATTTTGGAGGTGGGGAAGGGAGTTGATTTTCCAAAAGACAAGAAATACTCTTGTTATTGGATGCAGTGAAGATGAAACCCAAATATAGGGCAAAATCCAGAGTAACTATGGGGAGTCCTTGCTCCAGTGTATGGGGAGTCCTTGCTCCAGATAATCCCTTGCTCCAGTCCTGCCAAGGGATTATCCCCCAAATCCAGAGTAACTACGGGAGCACGTAAGAGCACCCTAGTTACTGCACCACTTAGTGAAAACCTATGGGAAATTCATATTGGAATCCAAAGTAAGTTGTTCTTACACTGGAGCAAGGACTCCCCAAA
Source organism: Cryptoblepharus egeriae (assembly GCA_030015325.1). Taxonomy (NCBI): domain Eukaryota; kingdom Metazoa; phylum Chordata; class Lepidosauria; order Squamata; family Scincidae; genus Cryptoblepharus; species Cryptoblepharus egeriae. The sequence goes on from JAREYC010000001.1 coordinate 118,271,545, forward strand.
GTTACTCTAGATTTTGCCGTAAGGGTCCAATTCTATCCAGTTCCAGTTTGTGCAGCATCCTGTGATGGACAGACAGTCAGTGAGGCTTTCTTAAAGTATGGGAACGTATGTTCCGTTACATTGGAGCTACACTGGAGCTGGAAAGTTGGATAGGATTGGGCCCTGAAGCAGATCATTCCTGAATCTAATTAACCATATTTTATACTTCTCTTAGTTGTAAAAAACCACATTGTTGCAGTTGGGTCAATTGAAGTTTAATTTGATTTGTAGGTGTGAAGTATAGGTGAAGGTATGATTTGAGGTGAAGGTATAGGCCAGAAGCAAGGGATTTATCCAGGGCATCCCTGTTGGTTTTGTTTCTGAGAGGAATTTGAACCTGTGTTTCTCATCTTTAAAGCTGACACTTTCGATATTTTATCATGTTATCTCTTAGCATATGTCATTGAAGATGACATATGAAGAGTACAATCGTAACCATGTCCACTCAAAAGTAAACCCCATTGTGTTCAATGGGTCTTACTCCCAGGAAAAGTGTCTTTAGGATTGCAGCTGAAGTGACATTTTGTCCCTGTCCAAGGTGAACATGGAGAGAGTAGCTGCTGGTCTGCCATCTCTTCTTTTTACACATGTGAAGAGCAATGGAGAAACAAGCAATGAAGGACTGCAGCCTGGGATTGAGGAAGGCACCTGAAGACGAAATCTTTTATCAGTCTGCTCTTTTTTAGTTTCTTTCCACACCTCCAGCCCTACAAGTTTGTACTTTAAATGCTCTCCTGTTCAGAAAGCAATGTGGAGATCAGATGTGAGAGATGTTCCAAAGGGATAAGAAAGGCAATTAACACATGTGCACTCATGTTTCAACTTCCATGCCCAATCTGCAAACTTCTTGTTGAACTCATGCAACTTTAAAAAGCAGGCTGGCGGAACATAAAGGACTAGCTAAAAAAATTACAACAAAGAAAAACATAATTTGAAAAGTACATTTGTGTCCCTCTATCAATTCAAGGCTTCTCTTCATTCCATTGTAGGCTTGGTTCATTTGCCAAGCCTGTATCTATTCTCTTAAAACAGTTCTGGGATACTGGCTGGCTGCTTGTAATTTTTTAACCATTTGGCCAAAACATCAATTTTTGTTTTAATTTATAAAAAAATCATGGGCACCATATACTGGAATTTGGTCATGGTTGCTTGTAGCGAATAGTTTTGTTCCACCATAGGACACTACTGTTAAGAGTCGTGGTGGATTTGTTTTCTGCGGAGTGAATTCTATTCTGAAATAGAATTCATTGACATTGCCTTGGTGTGCCATTTTTCAGTCCATTGCAAATAAATTCCCTGCCTTCTGTTGTTCACCAAGGGCCAGATTTTCAAAGCAACTCTGTTTCCATTTGGCATTGAAATGAGGGCTGCACACCGGGTGAATTCTATTGTGTTGCCTAGGGTCAGATATTTGGAAATGTGGAACAGGCTTCATAGTCACTGAGCTGTTTTGAATTCCAGTTCCAGTTTTGGATGCTGAGTTTTTTTTTTTTAAATTGCTGGTGGGTCTCTGCACTTTTCAAAATCCAACCTCAGTTGTGGGCGCCGATGAACAGAAATTGGAACCTGAAGGTCTTTGAACATTCAGACCCACAAAACTGGCCCTTGGGGAGTTTCCCTTTGGTTGGCCTGCGATGACTCTCCTGGCCCCCTGAGGCCCAATGTACTCAATGATGTGAGAGCCAGCCACCATAATAACTACAAATAAATAGGAGAAATTCCTTCAGAGTCATCTAGGTCCCCACCTCCCCCATCTAGAAGATGTGCTCTTTCATACTTCAGTGGAGAATTGTGTTCCATATACAAGTTGCAATCAGGTTGCAGTGCGGAAGTGTTCGGTAATTTTATACGGTGCGCACACCCCGACCTTAGCATAGGATGTTAGCTAACCAAATGGGACAAGGTGCCTAATTGATTTGAACTGGGGCTCTTATTCTTTATTAAAAAGCGATCTAGATGGGAGGGGGGTTGAGAAAGAGAGGAAGGGGGAGAATAGGAATGAGAGCAACTTTTCCCCCCACCCTCTTCTCCTCTGAAGGAAGCAGCAGTGTCTCCTTGCAGAACGACAACCCTCAGGATACAGCAGTTGTCTTCAAATCTGTGACCATAAAAAATCATTATCTCTGTGAAATACAGCAATTTGGGAGATAATCAAACAGTGACCAGGGGGCAGAGCTGCCAATCTGAAGGATTATGCTCAGCACACGCTTGATTCCGTCTGACCTTCCTCCGAGCCAGCTGTCAGCCTGGCGAAAACGCGCATGGATCAACTCGGGGCACATTCATTAGACTGTCTTCGGTGAAGGAGTCATTTGCATAAAACCCCAGCTTTCTTAATTAGTACTTCATTTTTCCCTTGACTTATTTTGTCGCTGAGTTTGGTCTTTTATTTATTTATTAAACTCTCTGGCAAAAAAAGGAAAGACAGTGTGGGTGGTGATGGTATGTGGGTGTGTAAGGGGGTAGTTAAAAAAAAGGTGGGCAAGAAAACGAATATGACTTGCAAATTAAGTTTGTGATAATTAGCCTATTAACATTTTTTTCCAAGAGATAGAGGTGGTTTCCAAGCATTAACAAAAGATGAGCGAGATGAATAAAAAATTAGGAATATTGTATTCAAAATTTATCATCTGATCTTTTGAATTTAGAATAACTAGGACTTAAATGAAAGAATACCACATACTGAGGGGAAGAAAAACCCTCTTTTTCAATCCCCTAAACACACCTGGGCTACACAAGTGACATGCTTTGCCAGTTCATTCTTCTGAGAATTTGGCCTGCTCTTCCATCAGGTCATGATGAGGACACTTTCAGCCCAATCCCTAGCCCTTCTTAGGTTGGAGCATGTCTGAGCATTTGCGGATTTGCAAATGTGAAACTTACTGAAGCATTTTCAAGGTGACTCAACACCTTGCTGCCTCCAGCAGGGTCAGAACAAGGGTATGGAAGGTGGTACGTCAGAGAGTGGGGTGTAAGTCAACCCAAGCAACTTAAACCCGGTTTTATCTCCTCAGGAGCCTCCCAATACTCACTTTTGTCTCCTGGAACTTGTACAAGCTATGGTATTGGTACATGTCAAAAAGAATCATTGATGATCAAAGGGAACAGGATGGGGAAAGGGAAACTAGTTTATATCTCCCAAGCTTCCCAACTGGATTTCCTGCCCCCACCATAGCAAGCAATGCAGCCAGTTTTGATACAAGTGCTTGCCATGCTGGGGAAAAGGAGTGAGCTATTGCTCATTCAATAAAGTTTTATGGATTGCATGGAGACCCCATCAGCAGTGGTGTGGGTAGATTAGACATGGGTCTTCTGCCCTAACTGACCCTAAAAGGCTTTGAAGGAAGAGCAGCATGTGAGAAGGAAAAATAAACATGTGATCCATCCAACATGGGCATGAAGGTACAATGCTAAGAAATGAGTTATTATCGTGCTGTCTGGTAATGCCCATCACCACTTGTGAAAGTGGTAATGATGGGCATGCAGATGGCAAATGGACTCATCAAATGGAGGAAGCTGTGGCTTAGGGACTCATTTAGCAAATGAACTTGTTGGATGGATTCAGGACCACACACAACTACAGGTCCTCCTGGATGGCTTAAAAGCACTGCCATGGTATGAGTCATGAAGGACCTCAGTAAGACCCTGCCTTCAGTGAGATCCAAAGGCACTGCTTAAAGTGCTCCATGTTCCTGCTTGGATCTCCTGGATATGCCACAGGTCCATCACTTGTAGAAGAAATTTATGAAGACAGGAAAGCAATGGGGAAAGAGCAAGGTTAAGGGACAAAGCTGGCTGTCAAGGCCACATAACTTCAGAGGACACTATCTATCCTCAGCCAGGGCCATTCACCCCAAAATGTTTAATTCTCCCTTGGCCTTGCCATTGATGAGGGAGTGGCATAATGAGAAAGGGACAGATCAGCTGGAAAACCTGGTAGCCATTAGGTTCAACCTTGACTGACTCTTTGAGGACCTCAGTTCAACCTAGCAACATGGGAATACAACATACAATGGCCCACTCTGGGGCAGAACAGAAGGAGCTCCTGAATCCTGGAAAATGCAAAGGTGGGAGGAACTATGAGAGGACAACACTTGGGTGTTGCAACTTCTTCTGGCTAGTTCTCCTGGCTATTCTCGGGGAAGGGAAAGGGAGGAAGAGCAGAGAAATCATAGAATCATAGAGTTGGAAGGGACCCAGTAGGTCATTTAGTCCAACCCCCTGCCTGCAGCAGGAAATTCTCCTGGAGCATTTCCGACAAGTGCTCGTCGAGTCTCTGCTTGAAGATCCCCAGTGAGGGAGAGTCCACCACCTCCCTTGGCAATCTGTTCCACTGCCGAACCGCCCTCGCCTTCAGGAATTTTTTTTCTGGATATCCAACCAGAATCTCCTTTTTTGCAGTTTGTATCCATTGATTCTAGTTCTGCTTTCATAGGCAGCTAAGAACAAATGAGCCCCTTCCTCCCTATGACAGCCCTTCAGGTATCTGAAGAGGGCAATCATGTCTCCCCTCAGCCTCCTCTTCTCCAGGCTGAACATCCCAAGTTCCCCCAACCTTTCCTCGTAGGGTTTCCCTTCCATCCCACTGATCATTCTTGTCGCTCTCCTCTGGACTTGCTCCAGCTTGGCCGCATCTTTCTTAAAGTGAGGTGACCAGAACTGAACACAGTACTCAAGGTGAGGTCTCACCAATGCAGAATAGAGAGGAACGATAACTTCTCGTGACTTGGAAGTGGAGATGTGAGGAAGTGGAGATGGATGCAGCAAGCAAGCAAGCTACACTCTCACCAGGGACCTTCTCACTGAGCCCTGGATCACAACATTTCTTCCAAGTATACAGAGACATTGCTGGTCTTGAGTCTTCTAGCTTCCTCAACGCAAGTTTAGTTGGTGGGAGTCAGAGACGGAGTCTTTTGCAAACATGGATGCAATACCAGTTAGGCCCCCCACGCTAACTGCCTGCATGAGTGCCCTTCCCTTTCTGTTTTTCACTTTTATTTAATGATTTTAGTATTTACTCCTGCTGTTTTATTATTATTTTCTCTAATGCTGCTGAGATATTTATGAACTAATTTAAGTGTTTTAAATTCCTCTTTTAATTCCCATCATACTTGTTTTAATGCTCTTGTTTCAGTTGACCATTGTGGCCTATTTTTTTTAAGATGCCCATAAACCAATTGCATCAATGGCTTCTAATTATTATTATAAGTAACCTTGGTGGCTCTCTTTCACAGGACCAAATGTTGGCTTGGAAATTTTTATAAATAAAAAATAAAGTGGAACCAAAAGGCACTCTTGAGCTTCCTGAAGTTTGATGTTATATCTGGGCAAGATCAGAATGGAAACCTTCTGACTCTTTCACACAACCATGGCTCAGAGGTGATGCCTAAAACTCATGACTTTGGAATGTGTTATTTCAATTTCGGTTGAAACATTTCAACTTTCCTCTAAGGAACTAAAAAAAGTATGTGATTCCCCCCTCTATTTGATTGACACCAGTTAAGCAAGGATACTGGCTCCAAATCACCCAATAAGTTTCATAACTGAGTGGCTGATGGGTCTCCTCTCCCTATTCCTAAAATGAGATATAATTGACTAGACAGGCAGTGCTCAGCAGAACTGAGCTCACTGATCTTATCCTCTTGCTGCCCTGCTCCCTTCCCTTGGCATGGCTTCTCCCTTCCTTCTCACATTCTCTCCCACTTTCCCCCATCCCAGAATGCCCCCCATCTCCCTCCATGCCCCACTCACCTCACTGCTGCCCAGTAGTCTGGGTGGAGCATTGGTGGTCCACTTGCACTAACCCAGTGCCACTGTTGTGATATGCAATGCCAGTGGAGAGCCCAGGATTGAGTATGTGTCACACTTAAGTATGTGTTTCGGGAATTCTGCACTCCCAGAAGCAAGAATAAAATGCAATACAAACTAGTATACGGGAACCCCCTACCTATTGGATGGTTTAGGAACCAGTGTACCATCCAAAAGTGAAAAATGTTGAAAACTGGAACCATCTTTTTTAGATGGCAAATCCAAAATGGCCACCAAAAAGACAAATATCACTTACAATAGCATAAATTACAAAAAGCCTCATTAACAAACAGCCAAAATGCATAACAAATTACAGTACAATGAATAAAGGCATGTGTGGGTAATGAATATCTTATGTATTTGAATGATGGTTATTTACTGAAGAAAGTCTAAGGAAATGTCAAAAACAGTTTGATCACCTTTAGACCAGCAGAGAGAGGCTGAAAGAGTGAAGCATGTGTTGAATGAATACATCCTGGGTATAATTGAAAGGTGTTGAAAGAGCAAAACCATCAGAAAGTGAGGGATCCCTGTAATTTTGCCAACCTTTCATCCAGCATCCATGACAACATACTAATCATGTAGCAGCAACATCTCCATATTGGCAAGGTATGGATAGAACCAGTCCAATTTCATGATAGGACAATAATCCCCAATAATCCCCATCAATAATTCCATCAATACTATAAACACTACAAGGCTCTTCACAGCAGCACTTAGTATGTTACATAGGAAGGAAGTGATCAGAAGTGACGCTACAAAATATCTGCACAGAGTGCAGTGAATTTGACTCTCCATTGAGTGTAATGGGAAAGTTTTGACTTGCATCACCTCTTTTCTTGGTGCAGTGTTATGTTGATGTAGGGGGGAGGCATGGGGTCTGAAGGAATTTAAAATTCAGGATAATTCGTCTCTTCCTCTGACATGAACATGATGTTTGGCCTCTCTAGCTGTCCTGTTGCTCTTTCAATGCAAATAATATCAGTATATACTAGCATTTACTCAAAATTAAATTGATATAGGATCTCTGATGGCAGCATACATCTGAGAACTACTATAGGATGGAACTTACACCAAATCCTGATGCATTATAGCTGCATCATAGCTGATGCATCCTCCATTATAGCTGATGCAGATTTAGAAGGGATCTTTAAAACCTAAAACAAAATATAAGAATAAAGGACATTGGCTAGTTAACATCCTTGTATGGATGCTTTTGAAACTGGTTTATTTATTTATTTTTTGTTCTACCTTTCCTGAGATTCTCTATGTTACACTCCTATGGAACTGTAATACAGAACTCTGGATTAATTGCTATTTCCAGAACATACTGTCGCTACTCCCTTTTGGGAAGGAGAAGAAAAAAAGTGAAATCTTCTTTCACAGTTGAATTCTATTCCCTATATTGTTCTTCTAATGTTTTTCTCCAATCCTTCCCGTTTTAAATACTATTTGAATCTGACTGCAGCTTAACTCTATTATTTCTTGTTTTTTTCCCAGCTAACTAATGAGAATAATTATTGAAGTATTTTTCAGTGTGAATTATCTTCTAAAGGCTAACATGAAAGCACCAATCTCATTTTCATTGGGGGAAAATTGCTAAGCTGGCCAAGAATTGCAATCCCTGAAGTAAAATAACAGGATTTTTATTTACTAAGGTCTTCAGTCTATTCATTGGTTTTTATTAGCAGTGAAATAACATCTGAGCAAGATTATATTGCAGATCTTTCTTTTTTAATATGGATATTTAAAGGCTCACAATTAACAACCCCTGTTAATATTCTGATAGCTTTTCACCAGGAGCCAGGAGGGATTTGTGTCATAGCTTGGTGCTAGCACCACAAGATTATGGCCTTACTTTCAGACTTTCACAACTCAGTTTTGTGATGCCACTGCTGTCCCTTAGAAAATCCAGGTAGAATTCATGCTCACAACAGAACATCCCATGCAATCAATTTGGAACTTCAGTTCTGATATACCGTTCTCAGAACCTGAAACTAAAGCAGTTACAGTACCTGGAATCTGTGCACCATCTTTTTGGGTAAGTTGACCATTGGTGGTGAATCCTGAAACCCTCCTTTTTCAAACTAGTAGGAAGCAGAATGAAGGTCAGCTTGACACGGTGTTCAGTTGCACTCACTGAGCACATCTGAGCATTAGCACAGAAGAGGTTGTACTTGGTGATTGCATACATTCATTGCATTTAGACCATTGCTTGTTGATGTGTAGGTTGTAGCCAGTGGAAGGATTCAGATAAATTAACAAGTTCTATGTCCTAATAACCTAAATTAACAACAGGTATTATGTCCCATTAGTAACCAGTTCTCAGAACCAGGTGCGCATTAGCAAAGGATTCTATAGAACCTGTGAGAACCCCCTGAAGCCCACCACTGGAGCTGAAGCTGAGATGGGTCACATCAATGCTACCATCATAGTGTAGGGCACATGTTATGTTGTAACTGCAGTAGGCTCAAGATCTAATAAGGCTGAAGGCTTTTGTAATTATTATTAATACTCATATATTGTACCACTTTCCAACAAAAAATAATTTACAAAGTGGTTTACAAAACAAAATAAATTAATAAATGGTACATTGTCTACAAATGACAATGATCTAAAAGAGATGCAGAAGAGATATCAGCCACAGCCGCTGAAAAAGAAGCTGAGCCGGGCTGAAAAGGGACAATCCTTTAAAAGGTGAATCATCTGAAGTTCAACTGCTGTCACATCTAGTTAAAAGGATGTGGTTAATAAAGACTCATCAGTCAAGGCTCCAAAGAAATAAGAGCTATAGCTTGAACAGCAGTAGGTGAGAAGGCTTGGGAATGTGTATAGAACTCACTTAGCCTTGATAGGGAACCAATCTTAATTATGAAATTCACTGTGCAATCCTAAGCAATTTTCCTTTTCCAGTGCAAGAGCAATGCAAGTCAGAGATAAGAGAACAAACAATGCCTTCTGTTGGGGAGCCTCCATGACTGCTCCCTCCCCAACAACAACAAGATGTGCTGACATGTCCCACTGGCACAGTTATGTTGGAAGATTGGTTAGGATTGTGCCCTCAGTCTGTATGAAATGATAATAATTGTGCACATGATTGTGCACATGAAGGTTTCAATAGGTACACATCAATGACCACAATTCACTGAAAATTTGTGCACACTTAAAAGCCCAATTCTATTGAGCGCTAATGTTCAGTATATGCTCAGTAGTGTTTATGGCAGCATGGAAAGTCACAAACTGCTGGAGCACAAACTGCTGCCACCAAATTCCAGCACGGGACTTGTGCTGGAATTAATCAGGAGTTAGTATTGCATTGTGAGTTCTAAAGCCAGGTCATAATTTTTTTAAAAAAATAAAGATTCAGAAATAAGTTGTTGCGTTCATTCATTCATTCATTCATTCATTCATTCATTCATTCATTCATTCATTCATTCATTCATTCACTCACTCACTCAGTCACTCACTCACTTACTTACTTACGTACTTAGGCTGCAATCCTAAATACCAAAGACTCTTTCCTGGGAATAAGACACATTGAACACAATGGGGCTTACTTTTGAGTAGACAAGGTTAGTATTGTGCTCTTACTTACTTACCTTCTTCTTGTTGTTGATGTTGTTTCAAAGCCCTTTTCACTGGAATCTTTCTGTTCACTTTTTCCCCCGTATGTGGAGAAGTTGCATAATAAATAAATAAATGCCATTACCTGAAATTTCTCTGAAACATTAGGACTTCAAAAGGGTTAATTAATTGCATTAGCTGTGTCATTATCCTGGCAAAGTTCTGCCCGAGGGTGTGTGGATCCAATCAGCTGCTGAGTTTGAAAGCACTGTGTCCTTCTTTCACCAAAGAAAATTTATCAGACATTAAAAGCATGGTCATTAACAGAACCTATTGTTTATCCTTTATCAGGTAGGAGGGTATCCAAAGAAAGCTCAGGAGCAAATACAGTAAATAAGACATGTTTAAATCCCTTACTTAAATTGAATAGAAGTTGTCCTAGATGATGCCATTTCTTGTTTTACAATCCTTACAATATATAGAGTATAAATCCCGCCGTCTGTTTTAACAAGATATACTAATGCTCGTATTGAGTAAATAATACATTGCACTGATTCTTGTATCTTGTCAATTGTGATAAGAGTATATTTTGTTTTGTACATGACTATTATATAAAGAAAATCATAAATGCAAACCAGTGTTCATTTCAGATGTTGTAATCCGAACAATTCACAGGTGAACTACTGTCACAGTACTCATTCATTTTGATAAAGAGTGGTGTCTAAGAACCAATACGGACCTGATAATATTTTGTATGTAAAAACATCATGGTAAGCTCTCCCACTCTTCAGAAAACATCTAGAAATATAACATATCTTGACATTGTGAATTGTTCTGCCCCCACCAGCATCAGTCAACTCTATGAAACGGAATTACATGGTGGGAAGAAATAGCTTGCCCCAAGAATACCATTTCCAGTGGCAGCCCCATGGTGGTAATCACATTTATCCCAGCTGTTAGACCAAAATGACGAACCCATTTTTCCTTTTATGGTAGTCAATTCATGTCTTGGAGCAATTCAGCCTTCTAGAGGAAAGTGATAATTCTTTTACAAAAATAATTTATTGATAATTTTAAATTACATAAAGCTTAAGCTCACAATTGAAGTATCTTGAGTGGAAAGTATCTTGAACTTTTAAAAAAAGTAATTCTAAATGCATGGAAAAGTGTATCAAACATAGGCCGCAATCCTAAAGAGACTTTCCTGGGAGTAAGACCCATTGAACACAATTGGGCTTACTTTTGAGTAGACATGGTTAGGATTGTGCTCATAGTGTATCAAACATCCTAACCAATTTAGACTAATTCAACTCACTCATTATCCCGTTCCCATTACGGTGAGGGGAGGTTGGCGCATGTCTGTGCAGGGGCCTAAACCCTCCTCTCCCGCTGCAGGAGGCTTAAGGCACTTTTAGAATAATGTTAGACCTAATAATATAGGATCTGTCATTGCCCTTTCGGAACACACCACAGGCCAACAATAGATTTGTACCAGGATTTGTGATGGCCCAACCAGGGTTTAGGATTGCACTGACAAAGTACAATACATTTCAATACTACTTAAATTGGGAAAAGATGCTCATAGGCCAATCCTACTGGGTTCTACCACTGCTGGTTCTAGAGTTCAGGTAGTGGTAGCTGCTTTACAACTGTTGCAAATGGCAAATGTTCTCCTTACCTGTGCTACACATGCAACTTTTCAATTATTCCCATTTATAAATTCCTCATCAATTTAAGCAAATAAATAATTCTAAGCATTTTGACATATGCAGGAGTTATATGTGCTCAGTGTTGTTGCAAACAAATTTCTCCTAACTTATACAGTTGGGCATTGCTCAGTACACATGTTTGTGTCCTTCACAGTACTGTGGTTTGTCAGGTAAATTCCTTTCTGTGTGTAAGCATTTGGCATTCAGTTGACTCTGGCAGGACGCCCATTAGAAGAGACATATCAGGTATGGCACTTCTCAGCGTGTACTACAGAACGCTCACTCCTATTTCCCTCTTGTAGACTTGGTGAACTATGAATTTGTGCATATTTATCACTTGATTACTGAACCAACAAAATAATGCTTTGTATTGTGAGAGTGGCCATCACAAATATAATTCCACAGTGATCATTTTCATGTCCTCACGCAGTACTTCAAACACAATATTTCAATGTTGTCAGTCCATAAATTCAACGGCCAGTATTCAAAATTCCTTTCCCATGTGCTCCCACATAGAAAGAGTGCAGAATCAAGTCCAATATCCATCTTATTCATTGCTATACATTTTGCAGTTGCAATGTGGTTATACATATGTGTGCAGGACATATGAACATCATAACAAATTGTATATACCTAGAGTTCTCTGTACAGTTGGGCCCATACTGCCCACTCAAAGCCTACATGCATATAAATTGTTCAGTGGGCCCACTTTTGGGCTCAGAATAAGCAGATTCCACCATCAGTGGATGCCTCCTGTGCCTCAGAAGGCCTTCAAGACACAACTGGAAGCTATCCGCAAACATCTGGTTGCATCTGGGAGATGGTCTGAGGCATGGAGAGGCCTGAGGCCATTGCATTAGCCTCCCAATGCCTCAGATCTGCTCTCAGATGCACAGACACAAACTGGACATTGCTTCTGGTTGCATCCAAGTTCAATACAGTGGGCCTTTCATGACCTTCAGGTGAGCAATAGTGGTGCTTCAATCCTGACCACCTCACGCTCAGCATCTATAGATTTTGTTATTTGTGGGGTGAGGAGGGGAGGCTGAAATCAACGCTCCTTGAATACTGAGGACCCATTTTATATGCATCATTCTCAGAGACTTGGAGTAGCAGGGCAGAAACTCTAAAATGTCCAGGATCAGCCCCAGCAGCGCTTGAAGAACTTCCTTATTCAGGACGCAACTGGATTTCATAGTTAAGTTCTTAAAAATGTGCAGGTGGATGTATTCATGATGCCAAAATGTGCATGTGTTCACAAAGCCAGAACCTGAAAGTGACATTGTGTGATATGATGACATTGTGAGAAAGCATACAACATATCAGACCCATGGTAATGAATGGGTCCAGAACCTATCACATAGAATCAAGTTACTGAACAAACATTGTAACACATTATGTGATCCTTTTTGATATAATAAAACAGTTTTGAAGATCAATGAGTTACTGAGTCGTTAATAACACTGAAATCTGAACCTACTATAAAAATGGAAACTTTACACATGGCAACTCCATTCTATCAGTATGGAGGAGTAACTGGGAGGACTGAACACTCTATTCAGTCTTGTCACCTTTGGGATTGCCTTTTCTCCCTCCCCTCTCCCTCTTTTGCTTTTTGGCAAGCAAATTTATTGGAAGGGAGGGAAATGAAATATGAACCGGGAGTATTGCAGCTTGGCTTTTTTATTTCAGTTAGAGATGATGAATGACATGCAGCCTGTACCTGTTGAAGTTCCAGAGCTGATAAATCAACCTTCAGCTTGACCCAGGGCTGTCATTGCACTGTATATATATTAATGTTTACCATTTTTAACTACCATTTTTGTTTGGGTTTAAAGCAATACTAAAAAAAAATAAAATCATTGAGAAAAGGGGACTACAATTTCTTGGGAAAATAGCAAGTGGCTTCTTATATCAAAAACGATTCGCTTGGGTTGGTTGGAGAAGCCTTGAAGTAGTGCATTATGGGAGCAGCTTTCTTCTTGTATTTCAACAATTGTAAGTTTTAATTCACTTTTAAGTTTTAATTAATCTCCTTAGTCAGAAGGGGAGGAGCCTGATTAACCATTAGTCCTTTAACGTATCTTCCGTGATGTCCTGTCTTACTTTCTCTCCAGCACCTGAGGGACACCCATTATCTGTGTGGCATAAGGCAATAAGGAAGACTTATTAAGGAATTTTTTTTATTTTTAGTTAATTTGTCAGAGCCTGGATAGTTCCTTCAATTTTATTATCAAAACCCAATTAATTTTCTGTAACAGCATCAAATTAATTACAAAATATGCTGGAAATAGCAAGAAAGGAGGGGTGCCTTCTTTTTTTCTTTTCTCTCTCATTATGGGAAACATGTCAGGCCCTTTGGCAGTGAAGGCCTATTAAGGAACCACACGCTGTATTTTTTTCTTATTTAAAATTCGACTGGTGGTATCAGGAGGGCTCTAGAAGATGGAGCTTTGGATTCTTCAACTCATGCGGGGAACAATTTCGTTTGCCCCCCATTTGTTCATATTTTCTTCAATTTGTTTCTCTTATCTATCGTTCCACATGGTGAATAGTTGTCATGACTATAGCTGATTCCTTGGAAGGTGTCCTTCAATGTGGCTAACCATGAGTCTGGTTCCTGCTGAGTCAAATCCCACATTAACCACTAAGGCAAAAATAATTGGCAATGGGAACAGTGGATGGATTTGGGGTGGGGTTCCAGAGTCCCAGATCAAAATTTCTGTTCAGGCATAAAGCTCATTAATTTCTTCATCCAAATATTTAGACCCAAACTTGTAACTTCTTCTACTCCTGGAAGTCATAATACTTTTGTTAATTAGCACTGGAAAAGAGACTGTTAACCACTGTTACTGAGTTGTCCTTGTAGTTTGACAATCAGATTTAACAGTAGTTAAATCACTGTTAACCTCTGTTATTGAATTGTCCTTGTAGTTTGACAATCACGCAAACCCTATACTTCTTCTGTTCTATCCAGTCCTTTGACTCTACCAGTTACAACGTTTTCGCTATCCAGGTGTGCATGTTTGTGTCTTTGTGTGTGTGTGTGTGTGTGTGTGTGTATACCTAGCACACTTTATGGGTTGAAGCATAACATTATACGTACCTGATGAAATAATTTTAAAATGCTGAAATAAATTGGTTGGCATTTAAGATAATATTAGTTGCTTTGTTGTTAAAGGTCACTTGGACAATTTGTTTAAATCTGGACAATTTAAACATCAATGTGGATACTTGCAAAGCAGAAAAAGACCTGGGTAACTTTTGGATGGGGGACTGAAAGCTGATAAAGCTATCATGAAACAACAGAGCCAGAGGTGTCACTTTTAACAACTTGGACAGCCTAAAAAACTGCTCCTGCTAGTAGCTTGGAAGATATTTCCTGATGCCAGATGTGATGGCCACATTATGAATGGATTCCATCCAGAAGAGAAATTTTATGAGCTGCATGTAGAACAATGTAGACTAAACTCCGTGTAGAAATTGGACTTACTGTACAATCCAGAGTAACTATGGGAGCACATAAGAGACATTACGTGCACCCATAGTGACTGCACCACCTAGTGAAAACCAATGGGAAATTCATATTGGAATCCAGAGTAAATTGTTCTTACACCAGAGCAAGGACTCCCTGAAGTTACCGTGCCCATAGTCTATATTTATTGGCTGCTGGACCTCAACAAAGATCTCCCAGTAAGAAGAAACAGCATGAACATTGAAATTGTCATAGGAATAAACAAAATAACTTGGACAATTCACTAGTTCTGTTTGAGAACTTCTGTTGATGAGCTGCACATGGAAATAACTGTGAATGGTTTTTGCCTTGGACTTCAGGAGAGGAGGATGTTCCACATGTGTGCTGATTGACAGTTTTTGTACACTTAAGAAATCATGCATTGGGACTAATGTTCTCACATAAACCAACACACCATTGTTACCAGTAAATCATTGGAATTTTACTGGCAGTCTGTTCTAAAGGACTGGAAGCAGGGAGAGATTGTTGACACATCGGCTCCTCCTCAGAGTTAGCTTCCTTATGCATGTAATCATATGACTAATGAGCATCATTAATAGTGGAACTGCATGTTATCTCAGCAAATGTGTGTTCATAAACCAATGCTTCCAGAGGCAATATGTGCACTTTCAGAGGCAACTTGGAGGCTGTGCTGGAGAGATACAGAACCTGTCCCGCACCCACCTATTATCCCATGCAATGCCAGTTCAAGACTGTTCCAGTTGCAGGAGGAAACATATAAATGGTGAGGGTTAAGCACTCTGTCCCAACCCCCAAATGTCACACTGGCACTGGGATCCCTATAATCCCTGCATTTCCAGGGTAATGTGTGGTTTTACTCTACTAGAAGGAAGAAAGCTGTGGTTTTGCCAGGGGACGATGTACATGGGGGGGGTGGGGATGACACAACTACTAACCAAAATTGTGAAACCTTGATGTTTTTAAATAATACCATCATATTTTATTCAATACAGAATTTCATGCAGAATGCAACAAAACAGTTTAAAAATCTGTAATCTACCAAATCTTGTGGCAAAAAAAAGAAAAAAAAAGAAAAGGAAAATGCAACTACCTTGTGTTTAAAATTTAGACTTTCTTAACTCAAAACTAACCAACGGGATAGTTTTGAGAGCTAATGCGGCATTATTATGACATAGCAGGCATCCCAGCTCTTGCATGAGTGGACATAAACCCTTGTGATGCCAATAGAAGAATGCAATCGCCCTCTGCATTTTTATCATGCTAATGTCAGTAACTATAGCACAAACTTCTAGAAATTCTTGTAGACTGAAGACTGGTTCACACGCATATTTGTCAGTCAAATGAAGACTACCAGGAAGTGGAGGCTTGCTGTAAATGAGCAATCACAGATTTATCTTTGCAGGTGTAACTTTTATTGGGCCTGGGGTGAGTTTAGACATTTAGTAGCATCTGTTCAAAATATGTCTAAGGGTCATCATGGGATGGCTACTGAAATACCATACATGTCGAAACCTGACCACAGTTATTTCCATTTTATCTTTATCTGCTTAATATATAAGCTGTTGGGATTTTCTAATGTAAAACTCCTTTAAGAGATTTGATTTTCAAACAGCAAGCTCACAGGTTTACAGGTAAAACAGGTATAGTTTCACTCACATGTTTTTGGAGGTCCTCATTTTGTGTATCCCCCCCCCCCCAAAAAAAAACATCTAAATATAGCTTTTCTCCATTTTCACTATATTTTATTTGACACAGATTATCCTTCCTTGGGCAAAGGATTTGTGCTGAATGACTTCTGCATTCCTGAAAATATAGCCACTGAATATTATCACAGTGAATGCTTGATCAGCAAAGTGTTGGGGAATTTTAATATCCAGTATTTTATGTGGTTGACAATATGTAGGGAGGGGGGAAGATAAAAGGATGCATGAGACCTATCCATTATTTTTTCCAAAAGGACAATACATGTGACCAGCTTCCTCAGAGCATACATCATTCCTTATTAGGCAACAATGATTGCGTACAAATAAAAGTCAGGCCAGTTTTCTCTTTATCAACTATTCCTTCTAATATGGTCCTTTCTTAGTTTCAAACCAAATCTGTTTATGTACAGCTGATGAAAGAGAAAACAGCAAAGGATTCCTCTCCTAAGAACTCAAAAACTCTTAAGGATTCAGTTAAGGTCACTAGGGAATATAACCCTTTTAGCTTCAGTATTTGAACCATATCAAGATACCTCCATATATTTTTGCCAGAAATGCCCATGTTAGATATATAGATGTTTATAGAGCCAACTCACCCTTATTTATAGATTTCTTTTGTACCCCATCATTTTATTGTCATAATTTTTATTTTTTTACTTTTATTTCATAACTCTTATTTTATTTCATAACATTACTATGGTTGGCTCAGTCCCACAATCAAGAGTTTAACTGAAAGACATAAAATGTATTCTGTATGGGCTATTTTTTTGGTAACACTTCTATTTCAAGACAATTTGCATACTCGGACACTGGAGTTTTACTGTGAGAAGTATTACTGTTAAGTTTTTTTTAAAAAAACTTGCAATCATTTGCAAAAGTCATAAGGAAATAGTTTAAGGAAAACACTTTGACAATAAGAGTAAAAATGTGTGGGGATAGATATCCACTGAAACAACTAGGTTGTGCTTGGGGAGCCATGAAATATGTATGTAATATGATTTTAGAATAGGTCAGGCTGTTGAAAAAGGCTTCATTTTTGAATGATGAAGACAATTTTATCACAACTTTTGAGAAATAAAGAAAGAAATATTAAAGAAATATTTCCCCAATAAAAACAATTTGGGTATCTAATTTGGCTCTCAGCAATCAGATATCGGGAAATATGACACTTCCCTAGTACTTCTATCACTTCCCTGGTACTTCTGAGATCATGGCCACACTTTCATTTTTCCTTCCCATATTTACTTTATTCATACAATAAACTGTTCCTTTTTCTTGCTTTTACCGTAATAATCAGTTTTTTCTTTTTCTATAAGAACCATTTTTCTCATCAAATATGTGACTAGTTTTTGACTAATTAGTCAAATGAGACTGAGTTTTATTAGTCATTTTATGTGGATTAATTATATTTTTTTCAAAAGGAACTTTCTCTGTCTCTTCCAGTCCTTCTTGAAAGCTTCAGACAAGTACAATAGCTACGAAATTGATTATTTTCCTAAACTTAGTTCAGATGACTAAGGGTGCAATCCAGAGTAACTACGGGGAGTCCTTGCTCCGGTGTAAGAACAATTGGTTCTGGATTGCAATATGAATTTCCCATGGGTTTTCACTGGTTGGTGCAGTAACTACGGGTGCACGTAATGTCTCTTACGTGCTCCTGTAGTTACTCTGGATTGTAGGGTAATTGGGTAAAGTTAGGGAACTTCTCACGTTGTAAGGTACAGGATGGTTAGAAGCCAATTCTTATATTATATGGGGCTTATTTTCTGGGGATGTATTGAGGGTTGCCACATGAACATAATCTAGCAGACTTTGGATTTAAGTATAAGACAGGAGAAATGCAGGTGCGTTTTTGCCAAATAGTATCATATTAGCATGCTTTATTGTATATATTGATTTTTATTCATTACTTTGATGATTTTCTGTTTGTCCATTTCAACTTTATTTAGTGTCTTTGTTCCAGAATGACATAAGCCCTACCTCTATGTATAAAAACCACTTGATGCATTTCTGTTACAATTTAGTGGCTATGGTCTTGTCTATTGGTTCAGCTTACTCAAAGGCGTGTAAAAAGAACCTGACTTTCAACTCCCAGATGAGCTGATTGAAAGGGAAAAAGTCAGAGCAATAAATAATTCAGATACACTATGGAACCCCCCCCCCCTCCTTTCTGAGTTGGTGCTCTAGTTTCAGAGGATATTTTAAATTTCATTAGTGCATTTCTTGCAATTTCATAAAGCTGCAATCCTATGCTCACTTACCTAGGAGTAGGCTTCACGTAAGGAAGTGTGGCTAACAGCCCAATCCAGAGCAACTAATCTGTCCACATAAGAGCCCTTAGGTTGCCCTATCTAACACTAGGTTGGAGCAACTGCAAGATGCTCCAGCCCAGTTACTCTGAAGGAGGCTTAGGGCAGAGCAAGGCAAGATAGGGTGCCCTAAGAGAGGTGGACCTGCTCTGCCCTAACTGGGGCAGCCTAAGCAGCTCAGGAGAGGCAAGTTGAGGGCATGTTGAGCATTGCCTAGGGCAGAGCAGTTACTCTGTATCCAAAGCCTGTTTCCAAGGCAGAAATGCCCTCTTCCAGCCCTCAGAGTTATACCACCTCAGGAGCAGGTATAGTAATGAGTAGACCCATAGAGGTCCATGATAAGGCCTGAGTAAGAATGGCAGTGCTGACCAAAAATCTGAGTTCTTGGCCATCCTAGCTGCAACCCCTTCCTCTCAACCTCAGGATATGGAACAAACTACGGCTGCCCACAAACCTCAGGATACAGCAGGCCACTCCAAGAAGCCCCTTGTATTCACTGTAGAATGTACTGGCATCTCATCAGGGACTCCTTATAAGGCAGGCACCCAGTGGCGTCACCAGACTGGTGCGGCCGGTGTGGGCTGCATTGGGGATGCGCTCCGTATGGGGTGATGTGCCGGAGGAGTTTGACTGTCCTTTGGCAGGCCCCGGGCGTCAGCACCCCCATTCAGGCCTGCTCCAAGGCGGAGAATCAGCCAGAAGCTGACACTTGTCTGAGGAGCTGGCCTGAACGGCCATCTGAGATGCACTGCGCAGAAACACACTGAGCATGCCGAACAGCTCCAGAGGAGACTTCCTTAGAGCAGAGAAAGTCCGTGCCTCTGCACAGCCATTTGGCCTCACTCAGGAGGCGGAGCGGCAGCCGAATGGCTTCAGAAAGAGTACTGCACAGGCACCAACTCTGACGCCTGCACAGTCTCCCCCGAAGCCAAAAGGCTTCAGAAAAGTACTGCGCAGGTGTCAGAGATGGTGCCTGCGCAGTACTCTTTCTGAAGCCAGTTGGCTTCAGAAACAACTGCGCAGGCGCCAACTTTGGTGACTGCGCAGTCCAGGTGGGGGGCGCGCATCCCAGGGATGACGCACAGACTTCCGCACCAGGTGATGTGCAGAGTCGTGTCAGCACTGTAGGCACCACAGCTGTTCCTTGTTCAGTGTGATCTGAGGGGTGTCTGCTCAGGAGCAAGTCTTCCCCTTGTGTCAGTTACTTAGCATGCTCTGGAGCAGTTAGGGCAGCCCAGGCTTCCTGACTCTCTGGATTCAGCATAACTTTCTGCTCTGGATACAGAATAGTTAGGAGAGTGCAGTTAGGTCAGAGCAGGCTGAATTTGCTCTGGATTGCAGCCTAAAGCAAGAATAGGATTGTCTTGCAAGAGTACTTTCACAGTATACTAGTTTGCCATGGCCCACTATTTGGGAATAATTTTATGATAGCATGTTATAAAAGCTCTGTGAGCCCTGAGAAGACAGCAGTGTGCTAGCAAAGAAGAGTGAAAGTAGTGATCATGTTTAAACTAGAAGTCAGTGCTCTCCACTGCTCCCCACACACATTCCCAAACTGTAGAAGGATCTCGGTTGTGTTTTTTGAAAGCTCCCCTTCTCCTGCAGGGATGCAATCCCGACTATCGTGTCACTGCCCTAGCTTTCCACCCCCCCCCCACACCCCCAAGACTTACCTAGGGAGTAAAGTTGCCTGAAAATTTGAGTACTGCTGGCCAAGAGTAACCAGGGTCATGGAAGTTGAAAATCTCATGGACACAAAGGGACTGAATGTCTGTGAATGATTTACACAGTGATAGGGTAAGTCTGCATTCACAGTGATAGGGAACCATGTGGGATTAGCTTACTTACCATGAGAACACATTAATTATGGCTGCAATCCTAAATGCACTTTCTTAGAGGATGATGTGCCTTGTCTGGTCAAAAAACTGATAGTGTGTCTTTTTAGCCATGGGGTGAAAAAAATTGAAAATCACTGAAAGGTTTCTACGGATCCTTCGTAGTCCATTGCCCAATGCGGTGTCTCTACGTATTGGTAAGACTCTTCTTTGACCTCTTGGAAGCCAGGAAACATGTTCAGTTGAGATTAAGGCCACTTTTTTGTTCTCTTTATGACTTCCACACTCATTTCAGGCAGCAAGTGGATATTTTATGAACAAGTGAGCAGGGGTATGTAGGAAATTTTGGGCACAATCCAGAAATGCACTTGGGCTACCCTGTCTCTCACTATGCTGACCCAACTCCAAGATGGGCCACCCTAGTTATTCTGGAAAAGGCTTGGGGCAGAGCAAGGCAACATAGGCTGCCCCAAGACACGTGCACCTGGGCCGTCCTAGCTGGGGCAGCCCAGGCAGTTCAGGAGAGGCATGTTGAGGGCATGTTGAACATTGGGTAGGGCAGAGCAGTTACTCTGTATCCAGAGTCTGTTTCCAGTGCAGAAATGCCCTCTTCCAGCTCCTCAAAGTTATATCACCTCAGGAGCAGGTATAGTAATGAGTAGACCCATAGGGGTCCACGATAAGGCAGAGTAAGAACGGCAGCATTGACCAAAAGTCTGAGTTCTTGGCCAGTCTAGCTGCAACCCCTGCATCTCAACTTCAGGATATGGCACAACTATGGCAGCCACTAACCTGTGCATACAGCAGGACCACTCCAAAAAGCCCCTTGCATTCGCTGGAGATTGGACTGGCATCTCATCAGGGACTCCTTTGAAGGCAGGCACCACAGCTGTTCCTTGTTCAGTGTGATCTGAGGAGGGTCTCCTCAGGAGCAAGCCCTCCCAAGGTATCAGTGACTTGATGTCTACTGAGTGTGCTCTGGAGCAGTTAGGGCAGCCCAGGCTTCCTTACTCTCCAGATCCAGCATAACATTCTGCTCTGGATTCAGAATTGGGCAGCCCAGCTAGGGCACTCCTCACTGCCCTTAATCTCTCTGTAATTCTTCAGAATCTTTTCTGCAATCAAATTCCAATATAGAAAATGAGGTGGGTTAAAGAAAAAGGAGCTTGAAGTTACAGGCTGCTATGAAGTAAGACTGCAAAAAAAGTTGCAAAAAAAATTGATCCGTTCCCTCTTCCTGTGTAAAAATGTAGACATTCAAGAGGATTCCATTTTGGATTTAAATGGACCAGGTGTATGAAACAGACAGACAGATAGGCAGGCAGGTGGACAGACAGACAGACAGATGGCTGTCTCCATCAGGCTAGCTTAAGGCATAAGATGGAACTGTGTAACCTTCAATTCTTACTTCAAAAATCAGCGAGTATCTCAGAAGTTTTGGAAATGCTGTGGTAAGGATTAAATTAAGACTTGAGAAGAATGACTCAGATTTAGTAACCATCATGTTGCAAACCAAACCAAGGGACAAAGCAAAATCCCAGACTGAAGCTAAATTTTTTTTTAGCTGAACAGTAGTGACGCACACTATAGGTGACACGTATTGAAAAGACATAGCACTTGGCAAAGTGGCAAAAATGTGCACATGAAACATGCAAGCAGAACCATAATGCTCCCCCAAGCAAGGCATGTCAGTTGCATGGGCATGGCTTAGGAAAACATTTACTTAAAGACTATGACTTGTGAATCTCGGCGATGGAGGCAATGCTAGTGCCATGGGGTGCAGTGGAGATGAGAAGTAAATTAAACAGAAATGTAAGGGAGAGAAAACTGGAAGAGTCGAGTGAAGTTTTCTGAGGTGGAAGGAGACATGCCCTAGGAAGACATGGAAACCTAGGCTAGAAAATAGGCTTTTCCTTATAGGCACAGACACTGTCTGTTATGTTTTGCAGTTCCTCTGGATTTAGCTTAAAGGACAGATCTGAAGACAAAGGCAAAAAAGCATCCCTTCAAATGTACAAATAGCCCACAAAGGCTACAATTTATTATTATATTCCAGATACTATGACAGTATGTATGTGCACATGGACAGCGCCAAACCCCTGGAGCTGTTCAGAGGCCATGATCCAGCCTGCTACCTCCTCACTACACTTCTTGTGCAGGCATTTTCAATCAAATATGTAGCATTTAATGATTTGTTGAAATGGTTTGTTGAAACCAGAAGTGAAGTAAGATGACGCCTGGATTGCTGCCTTGGTTTTTTTTTCAAGGGGGGGAGATCAACATTGGTAGTAGCAATCAGCTTCCCTATTTTGTAGGGAAGCAGTCCATTTAAAGAAAACAGGAAATGCACCTCAGTATTGGGGTCCCTGTGTGATTTCATTGTGGAATAAACATTTCATTTGGCTTGAATACGGGGAGTGGGGAAAGACGGAGAACCCGTGGACATGTTATTCTTTGCCTCTCCCTTTGGCAACCCATCCTTGTCTCTTAATCTTTTGGACGGAGAATGGATCTAGTCATTAAATGCAATATTTACAAAAGCAGCAAGTGACAGATATATGGTAAGGTCACTTTGTGCTGCACGCTAGCTCCTAGTGATGGAGGAAATGTTCTGATTTTATAAAAGGAGCCAGCATGAGGCAGAATCCATTTCCTCCAACGTTGTGGATACAAAGAAATTGTCAAGACTGCTGACGGGGATAATTTTGAACGATGGCCTGAAAACATGGATTAGAATGCAGAATGTGTACATAAGGTATTCAAAAAGAGTCCCTGGATCACACCAGAGCAGCTCCTTAAACTGAAATATGCCATTAACATTGTGGCATTGGGGAGGGACTTGCAGATGAATACCAGAGCAATCACATAGGCCACTATGCATAATGCACAAGCCAGTGTGTCAAATCAGGCAACAAACTGCCATTTGCAGCCATCGGGGAAAAATATCTTCCTACTGCTTTCAATGCAGATGCCAGGTATTTAACAAACAGACAGTTGATGTATGTTACATAGCCTGGATAAATTTGATTCTTAAAGTCTAAATGGGATGGGACTGTATAAACAAAAAGACTGGATTTTTTTTTTCTGAGATGCATATTGCAAACAAACAAACAAAAAACTAAACTATTCTACTTTTTTTTTTCACAATCCATTCAATTTTTAAGAGGAATTCCGCAAAGAAACTTTAAATATCCCATCAATTTTCAACATTCTTCATCTTATGTATGCTGATACTGTGCAAGAACTCTCAAGGCACACCATCAATTTTTTTAAGGATATATTTTAAAATTTAAAAATAAATCTCGAGATCGTGTTATTTAACATTCAATAACTAAAATTTATGAGAATATCATTATGTATTTAAAGGGCCAAATAAGGGACTGATAGATTCAGACCACATCACACCAGGGTGAGCAGATGCCTAATCCTCAAAAGGAGGACAAGGTTTTGGATTCCTCTCAGCCTGGACTTTCTAGTGGACATGTTTGCTTACCACAAGTAAAGACACAAAGTACTTTCACTTTCCCATAGAGTTCAATCTTTTTTTATTTTTAGTTTTTTGGCCATATCTTTTGATTGGAAGGAGATATTTCAAAACCAAGTTTTGCATTGGATTCTGCTCATCAATACGAACCCAACAACATAAGACATGATGGAGTACTGCACACCATTGCAGAGTTCCAAAATGGAGGACAATGAAGCCCTTTTGGAGGACACCCAAACTGGAGACTAAAAAAAAGGACAAATCCAGAAATTTCTGGTCATATGGTCACCCTGCATCACACAGTTATGTCTGAATAGGGTACTGTGGTGGAGCCCCCGAATCCCAAGATGACATGATGAGAAAGACTGTCAAACGGAGAGATATTTGGGCAGAGGTGCTGGCCTCAACCGAGAAGAGGAGAGAGCGAACTGGAGAGATGACTGTTGCTGTCCAAGGTGAAGATGCCTAGGCCTGGGGAGCCGGGTCTAGAGAAGAGTTGTTGTACCTAAGGGAAAGAAAAGAGGACATTGAATTATTGTTCGTTGTTGTATGTTCTACTTACCTGGATACTTACCTCCACGTTGCAGGCAGGGGTCTTCAGAGTTTGCCTCGTTGTTTTCTAGTTACCTGTAACCAAGAAAAGAAAGAAAATTGTAACCATCAAGCTTATGTACCTCTAAGTGAGAGTAAACTAAACCTGTGTTTCATTGATACTCACCTGTCTGGTCTCCATCATTTGGGGAAGAGTCATCCAAGGGGAGATAAATCATGGTGACAGGGAAGAGAGAAGAGACAGAAGTTGAATTGTCAAGTGAGGCAGATAGTGAAGGGCGTGACAGGTACACATTTCAGTTTCATCATGTAGTTGTGTACCTAGTGTTGGGAAAAACAAGGACAACACTGACCTGTATGTGTCAGAAGGGGGCAGAGAACCACCCCCTGTCCTAAATGACCTTTCTATGTGTCCCCTCTCAGTAACCATTGCAGGAGGTGTAACTCTTTTTCCTCTCCCCCTTCTCTCTCTCTCCCTTTCCAGATTTGAGCACATAGCTCTCCACCAGGCTCCCAAACCCACATGCAAGCAGGAGCAGCTTTAGTGCTTCTGGTCCATTCAAGTGTTAAGAAACTCTGGTCTTCACCAGATGCTCTAAATATGAACCTTCATGAGTTGTAAGTAAACCTGTTCTAAAGATTTAATTCTGGTCTCAGTCTTGATTTTTGCATGCTCCTAAGCAAACAGCCAGGGTGGAAGGAAATAGATAGGACCTACTTCTGAATAGACATGCACAGGTGTGTGTCTACTCAGCAAGGCTGCAATCCTAAAGACACTTTCCTGGTAGTAAGACCCATTGAACACAATGCGGCTTACTTTTGAGTAGGCATGGTTAGGATTGTGCTCTAAATTGACTTACTATATATCAGGAATGTAAGCCAGCTGAAAAACAAATAGCCTTTTAAGTGGGCAAAACACAGGTCACTCCAGCTGGAGTGTCACAACACTGGTTTGAGAACCACTGAGTTAGGGAGAGTCAAGCATGACCAGATCTTTTCTTTTTTTATGTGTTGTGATGGCTTTCAAGCTACGTAATGAACAACTACACACAAGCACCATTACAAGTGGTGATAACTGCAACGGGGCAGCAATTTTAAATCAGCTTCCTTGCAAGGACTAAAATAAGTGCACAGATTACAAAATCACATAATATTAGTGTTTCTCTTCACTATAGCAACTCTTTCATTGAGGTCTGGGCTATTTGCTATAGAGTTACTTGGTGAACACAATAAAACACAATGCTGCAATTGAAAGATAATATGATCAGGATGAAATTGCTAAGGCATGGGGCCAATAAGGTATCATTTTGGTTTCTTACCTGAGCAATTTAAACACGCCCTTAGGGCAGCTGCCAATCATTTGCTTGCTAACACTATAAGTGTAGATTACAGTGTGCTCTACTGTAATTTGTGCCTTCTCATGGTTCAATCCTATGATGAGCCACCACTGTTCCAAGCACCAACATGAGGGGTCAACTGAACACCTGCTTGGGTTCTGGGACATAGCACTGCATCAGACACTACACATACCAATGGCTGTTTGTGGTGTTCAGCTGGTAGCCTTTCTTTCTGCTCTTTGATTGAAATGTATCACTCTGGGACAGAAACCAACACACTTCAGAACTATTAAGTGAAAAAAAATATTAAAAACATTTCAACAATCATGAGACGATAATATTTTTAAAGGTTCAGAAGGTGAACAGAGAAATTGTAAGATCAACATACAAACTAAAAGCCAACTGGAATAGAAAAATATTCATTGTCCCCTCAAGGAAGGAGCTTCGGTTCTGTGGGGGAGGGAATTCCATGAATGAGGGGCTTCTTCTTCTTTAGTCCTAGCTGGCAGAGAAAGGGTTGTCCTCTCAACCAGTATGGTGCTGTAGGTTGCCCTGATAATGAACATGGCAATCCCTCTATCCCTCTATGAGCACAATCCAGAGTAACTACGGGGAGGCCTTGCTCCGGTGTAAGAACAATTTGCTCTGGATTACAATATGAATTTCCCATAGGTTTTCACTAGGTGGTGCAGTAACTACGGGTACACGTAATGTCTCTTATGTGCTCCCATAGTTACTCTGGATTGTAGGGTATCTCTCTATCCTAAAATTTAGGGGAATATCATTACGTATTTAGTCAAAATTGACGGAGAGCCAAAGGACTGACAGAGTACAGATGAAGTGACCAGAGTACAAGTAATTTAAGATTATGAACATAGCATCCAATCTATCAACAGTATTTACAGTATACTTGAATACCGCTTTTCAACAAAAAGTTCACAAAGTGGTTTCTGCAAGCAAATCTAAGCGGGAGGAGCTAGTAGCTTTATAAATGGTACTCCTTTAGGGCTTTATTGGTGATTCTGCCTTCTTCCAGCACCACCCTCCCCTGCTTTGTTCACCCCATTTCCCCACCCCATCCCTGTGCTGTGCAAGCTGGATTTTACCTTGCTCTAAAACAGTGATTTTCAATCGTTTTATCTCATGGTACACTAACAAGCAGACTGAAATTGCCAAGGCACACGACCAGTTGTTTTTACCATTGACAAGGCACACCAGGCTATTCAAATCCAATAATTTTCCTATTAATCAATGTCAATCTCCAAATTCCCGCAGCACACCTGAGGTCTATCTGTGGCAAATCACTGCTGTAGAAGGATTTACAGTATTTATATACTAAGAGCACAATCCTAACCATGTCTACTCAAAAGTGAGCTCCATTGTTTTCAGTGGGTCTTACTCCCAGGAAAGTGTCTTTAGGATTGTAGCCTTAGTCCAGAGTTTTTCTGGTGTCGAAGGATTTAGCCATTGGTGGAGTTTCAAGTGTTGCCTGAAGTATGCCTGACAGCTGGGAATGTCATTTCCACGGTCGTCTTTGAGGGTCCTTCCATGTACCCCTTTTTTGGCCTCACAACAACCCTGTGAGGTAGGTAATTGTTCTATGGGCAGCTTGTAGAACTCTTTTCTCCCAGGTGGAATATTTTTCATGGCAAGTGTCCTCCAGTGTGCCGGCATGCATTGGAAGGCTCTGATCTTCTTGTCAGTGCATTTAGATCTGACACCATTATAAAGTGCTTTATGGCACTTCTGTGCCAGCTTTGCTACTGAAGCATATGTAGAATTGCGCCATTAGTCACCGCATTCTGTGCCAGCCAGTGGCGTAAATAGGGGATTACAGGGGGTGCAGTTGCACTCGGCTACAAGCTTTAGGGGGACTACAAGCTGAGCTTGACATTAGTGATTAAAATTGTGAAAAACAGGGTATGTATGAATGATAACATCATCATGTTATATATCATCGGAAAGGTAATTAATGCTGAATGTAATTAAACAAATGTCATTGAAATATCTATATTCTATCAATAGTTATGGCTAAATAACTAAAAAATGAAAACACAAAAGCCTATGGAACAAAAAGAGGATTTACTTAACTCAACTTTCCCATGATACTGATTGCTCTGAGAGCCAATGAGATGTAATTCTGATATTGTATGGAACTAATAAGGTGCTAATAAGAATCAGCTCTCAGTACATATATATTATTACAGTACATATATTATAAAACAGTTACCCTTGCTAACTGGGTAAAGAGGCACTTCTAAGAGGCTCATCTTATATTTAGCATCCTATAAAGAGGCTCATCTTATATTTAGCAGGGAAAGAATAACCATTTGTCTTTGCCCAGGCAAGTTTCCCTAACCAATAATAAGGGACAAAATTTTCATTATTTTACTTAATTAAATTTAATTTTGTTGTTGGGAGGAGGGCAACAAAATCTTATTTGATTCCAGATAACAAACAGGGGCTTTAACTGTGCCAGTAGCAGAGCAAATGACTGGAGAATTGCTGAGGAGGAAGAGGTAAGTTTTTTCTTACCTGGCACCAGTGGCATAGCTAATTATCATGTAGCCCAGTACAAAGCTCAAAATGTTGTCCCGGAAGTGATGTCACAACCAGAAATGATGTCATCCCTGGGTATTTTTTAAAGTAAAAAAATTTTATCAAAAAAGTAAAAGAAAATTTTAAATAGAAGAGGTAAGTTTTTTCTTACCTCTTTTCTTTTTAAAAATTTCTTTTAATTTTTAATTTTTTAACATCACTTCCAGGACAACATTTTGAGCTTTGCACCAGGCTACATGATCATTAGCTATGCCGCTGGTGCCAGTTGCAGTTTCCAGACAGTCTTCAAGGGAAACCCCAAGATAAATAATTTGCAGTAACCCAGCTATGTGACTAAAGTTTAGATTGTTGTAGCCAGATCTGCCTTCCACTGAAAAGACTTGAGCTAGCACACTAGTTACAGCTAGGTAAAAGCATTCCCATTCCACCATCTTTTTTATGGAGCAAGACTGGATCCAGGAGTAGAATCAGGATCTTTTAAGGGGAATGAAACCCCATTGCTAACAGCTGATAAACCCATTTCAAAACTTACTTTCCTAATAGCTAACATTACTTCTGCCTTTTCTGGATCCAGTTTATTAGCCCATATTTAGTCCTGGTAACTCGTGATTCTCTTCTCCAGTAAAATAGTTTTGGTCCAATAAAGACGGCTACTACAAGATTGCAGTCCTGACAATGATTCTTACATGTTCCAAATCTGTTTCCCTACTATCAGTTAAATAATAACTAGTTCCCTCAGGAGATGTGTTTGGGAACAGAGAAAGTATAGATGATTCTGCTTTTTTCTAATGCCTCAGATCTTTCCCAATTAGTTCTTATGTTTCTGTAGAATTGAAATTATAACTCTCCATAAATTATCTTATTATGATCATTGTTGTTACTTCTCCCATGGTCACCATAGTACTTTTATTACAGCTGAGTATGCAAACTATTCCTACTTGTATCTGCTACTCCTGCTTGTATCACCCTAGAATTAGCAAAACTTAGGCTGCAATCCTAAACACATTTTCCTGAGAGAAAGGCCCATTGAACGCAATGGGGCTTACTTTTGAGTAGACATGGTTAGGATTGTGTTCTAAGTTTAGATGCAAATTGCTCCCACATATAGGACACTGATAGGTGTCCTCTGCTGCTCCCAATGACTGTATCAAAATGCACAATGTATACCTTGCTAGGTATAAAAGCAGTATCTTTTAAAAAAGAAAAAAGAGCTAGAGAATACGAATGGCAGGTTTGATTGCTGAGCCTTTGTAACCTGCAATCCCCAGGATAAAAACCAGTAAATTATGGAGTTTGTTAGGCTTGCTCAACAATGCTATATTTGTAATATGGAGCACTAAGCAAACCTTTAAAAAAATACCAAGAGGGAGTTGGATGCCTTCTTTATGTGTAACACTTTTTATGGGCTATATGTTTGAAAGGAGGTATATATAATGATGTTCAATGTGTAGTTGGGAGCAAAATTATTACAGTTTTAATATATAGTGTAGCCATATAACAAAAGAGCACTAGCCGGCTCTTTCCTTTATGTGAGATGCAGCGTTATAATACAGAGCCTCAAAGCTAGGGTTTACTGTACTTTGGGAATTAATCACATAAACTATAAATTGGGTTCAACAGGCTGGCTGGGTAAATAGGCGCAGCTAATGAGGACACTACGAGATCTTATAAGAGTGCTGACTGCCCCGGGACAAATGTGCTGAGCTGCACCTGATGGAAAACTAGAAGACATCAAAGCATAAAGGATTAGTGCTCTCACAGTGTTGAAAAATGGCCAGGGGGAGATTCACCAACTTATTACCCACATCCAAGCTAATCCTGTTATCTGCAAAAATATAACTGATCTGGAACTGCCACCACCTAAACTTGCAGGAGACTAATTCTGTGTTTACATGGACAAAAGTGCAAAAAATCTTTCAGCTGGGCCATGCATATAAACAACTGAAGATTTTGGTAGTGTGTGCTTTTAAATATATCAAGTGTATAGCGACAAATGGAAGAAAAAGAAATAACTGCCCTCCTTTTATTTAAAGACTTATAGGGGAGTGACTGATTTGTTCAGAAGAATACCAAGTGTCAGTCATATGTGCCTGAGCCACTGCTGTCTTCATCCGGACGGCAGTCAGAGGATCCCAAAGGACAATCCAAATACTTTGAAAGCAACTTTTAATAGAAAAGAGATGAGAAGGATTGAGAACCATCTATGCCCATGCCCTCTGGATATATAGAAAATCTATTGTGCGGCTATGTGCCTTCCATAGCCTAATACCTGATTCTTGCTCAGTGCATTGAATGGTGGCCGAATCCTTGCAGCATTTTGAATACTATGGAAAAGAATCACTCTGACCAACCTTCCTTCACACACAAAAAATTAAAAATGTAAAAAAAACAATGTGAATCAATTTGTTTGCACTGCAGATAAAATCTGCAAAATGTATAGCCAGCGTCTATGTTGAATAGAAGATCCTGCTTTTCTTCTAATCCACCCCTTTCTTCCATCTCCCACTCAGACTCATCCCTTTCTCACCTCCAAACCAGACTTCAGGCACAATCCAGAGTAACTACGGGGAGTCCTTGCTCCGGTGTAAGAACAATTTACTTTGGATTGCAATATGAATTTCCCATAGATTTTCACTAGGTGGTACCATAACTACAGGTACATGTAATGTCTCTTACGTGCTCCCATAGTTACTCTGGATTGTAGGGTTCATCACTCTGTCCCAGCACCTTCACTATTTTCGTAGCCCAGCTTCACCTTTTCCGGTAGCCAGGGTTTCAGATCCAACATTGGCAGGATGTTTCTCATTCAAAACTGACCTACAAGACTGTTCTGAGAGTCAATGAGATGTTATGATGATACAGCTTGGAATCAATAAGATGTTAAGAAGTTTGTTCTCTTGAGTCAGTTCCCCAATTCTTACTTTTTAAAATATTGGGCATAGCATAAATAAAATAAAATAAATGAATAAATAAATAAATAATTCTCTCTCTCATTATAAGTTATTATAATAAAATAGTATATTAGTTGTTTATTATACTTATATTACAGCACAATCCTAACCATATCTACTCAGATGTAAGCCCCATTGTGTCTAATGGGTCTTACTCCCAGGAGAGTGGCTTTAGGATTGCAGCCTTAGTTGTTTATTATAACTTATTGTGAAAGTCTATTATTTTAATTATATTATTAAAATAATATTATTTTAATTTTATTAAAATATTAATTAATTACTATTATTAATTTTAATTAATTTTATTATTAATTAATTTGTGAACCTGGTGCCCCCCACAAAAATGTTTCCAATTAGGTCCCACATCCAAGGCTGCCCTTTGAGCTGTAGGACCAACAAGTGACACAGGCTACACACAGAGTACGTAGTGCCTCTTTCCCTTGTCTTGCTGAGATGTTTGAGGCTTTTGCAAAGGTGTTTGTGGAAAAGGATCCTAACCCCTGGTAAGGCTGGCCTAAGCCCCATCATAGGTCCTGTGCTGATCTGGGGGTGTCACGAAAGTTCTGTAAGACACTTCTGTGCCATTCCTGGGGGAGATGTCCACTCCATGCCAGTGTGCTTGCCTTCCTACATGTGCTTGCCTGCCTACAATGCCTCAGGAACTGGAAGATCCAGGAGTAGGGGCGACCTAGGTTATGGTTGCTCCTTAAGTGGCATAACACCGTTCTTCTTTGGCGCATGAATTGCAATTTTCAGGTTATTCAGCTCTCATGTAACTCACTATTTTGAACCTCATGTTAAACACTAGTTTGACAAAGGGCCTGCAAACACCAAGCACACAGTCAATGGCATTCCAGAGTTTCTTCTGCAGCTTCTACAAAAGCATGCAACTTTTTAGTTTAGAATTGCTTTGGCCAACGATGGGGTTCAAAGAAATTAACCACCAGTTCTATGCCCATCTGGCAGCCACTTTTAATTGGCTATTTATAAACTTTATATGTCCTAGCTCTCATTAACAGAGTGGAGTTAACTCTCTCTATAGAGAAGGTGTGAACCTGCTGGAGCCCACCACTGGCTTTGCCCATTCGGCATGGAAACAATAAATCTGCATATCCAGTTCTTTCTATTCATGCGGATACATTGGTTCCTGGAATAGCAATCTGTACCAAATCCAGAATCCATACAGGTCTAGCTGATGGTTCACTTGCTCATGGACTTTCTCAAAAAGGCGTCAGCTTGTCTACTCAACCCATTTTTCTTACATATTGTTTTAGCCTGCCTGCAAGCTGTTCATGGCCTGCCAGTTGGCCATACTTGTTTAAGTTGGTTCTTATTAACAGCACGTATGTATATTAACTTCATGTATCAACCTAGCTTCATTAAACTAATCTCTTTTGTAGCAGGATAAAAGGGGGGAAAGAGTGATTAACATGACAGGTTTTCATGCTTTTGAAGGATCATATCAGAAAACATCGCCAAAAGCTATTTTATTCGGAGAGGAAGCACCTATTTGCTTGCTGTAAATTATGGGTGGACCACGAAGAAACAAAAAGTATGAAGCCCTCAGGAGGAATACTTTTCAAAACACCATCTTTCTACTCCTCCCACAGTAGTAATGGGAACACAAGTCAGGCTGCTTTGTTCCCTAATGACTATGAGTGTTTTCTTTTTTCATGGTTGAAAATAATTTCACACTAAAGTTTTACATAGTTCAGGGGCACTGACTGAGCAAAAAAGTTAAATATAAATTATGGCCAAACATACAATGGAGAAAGAGGCTGGTGTCTTAACAGTCCAATCATGAGCTGCCAGTGGCTGCATCTACAGACTTGGAGAAGTGGCGGCACTCAATTCTTTGGGTGGTTGAATAACTCCCTCCCATGCTAATCAGGGTTGGATTTGGATTTGATAGTTATTTAATGCCAGTGGTGACCCTATTCTATACTCTCATGCAATGAAAGGCCATAGCAGAATTTGTGTGTAATTGGAATAGTAAATTAGGGACATGCCAGTAATGATCTAAGATGGCTTAATGAAGGTTTCTGTTACAAACAGAGACTGATATCCAAGTTTCCAGATGACCCCTATCAAGGAAGAATTCACAGTTTCCACCACAGACCTGCTGTGGCTGTCTTTAGCCATCTA
The DNA here is from genome assembly GCA_030015325.1 of Cryptoblepharus egeriae. Taxonomy (NCBI): domain Eukaryota; kingdom Metazoa; phylum Chordata; class Lepidosauria; order Squamata; family Scincidae; genus Cryptoblepharus; species Cryptoblepharus egeriae. Next base: position 118,305,036 of record JAREYC010000001.1, read on the forward strand.
AAAAGGTCAGGGATAAATGATCAATGGTCAGCGTTACATCGCCAAGTATCCTCAATCCATATTCTCAGGCAGAAGAGATGGAAACACATTCATGATGACTGAACAAGAGCAGTCAGAGATGAGAATTCAAGTCAAGTGACTCAAGTCAGAGTCCCAAAACAAGTGTTTTTGCTGACTTGGGTACACCTAAGTTAGCTTCATCAGGCATTGACTCAAGTCTGAGGTTACTGACTTGGCACTAAGTGAGCCCACCACAGGGAAGGTCTCTCTCAATTAAAACTTTAGAACGGATATAGAGTCACTGCTGCGATCAGGAAATTCCAAGCATGCCTCAATGTATCAACATTTCTTGGAGTTTCTGAAGAAAAATTCTCCCCTTGCTCCCACTTTCAAAACTATATGCAACCCTGTCACGCTTTGCATAATGCTGTGTACATGATTTTTAATGATTACAGCAGCCAGGAGGCTTTCCTATTATGTTCACGTTGTTAACTCACCTTTCCGCTAGTTCTAGGTGAAGTAGTAGTGCAATACCCACAGTTCCTCAACCTCTGTGCCTGCTGCATAGTCGCTGACAATGTAATACTCATTCAGCAACTGATTATAATTAAAAATATCAGAATAATTAAAGTCTTCAGTTTGACAAGCAGAGCCATAACTTTGCCTTCAGACATTCCTCTCTAATTAGTTAATTAATCCTAATGCAAATTATAAGCAATAATTAGTCAGCCAAGCTTGACATAAAAGTCTGCTGACTTAACACTGGAAAACCTTCCTGGTTCTTAGGTTGCAAGTTCTTAGTGTTTCTTTTATCCAACCACTGTGTTCCACCACAACCCAGTCCGTGACTAGTTGACTCCATATGGTCCAGGGAATGGGTTTCCATCTCTTTTTTGATCTGGACAAGGAGAAAACCTTGTTTCCAGTGAAGGTGCAAGCATTTATAGAACAAATTCAAAACACTCTACTTTCCAGAGGGTTCCAGATTGATCACAGAAATACAAGAAGACTAGGAAGAGGGGGACTTGTAGCAAGCAAGATTAGGAACTTTAGGGTATGTGCTCCCCACTACCCATTGGATTTCTCTTATATAATAAAGAACGCTTGATCAAGCGAGGAGAAAGGTTATTAACTGGAGTATGGGCCTTGTTCATGGGAATGTGCTCACTGCTTTGAAAATTATATATAACTAATATAGTAATTAAAAAGAGCTAAGAAACCAGTTTGCTCTCTCTCTCTCTCTCTCTCTCTCTCTCTCTCTCTCTCTCAATACAACTAAATGCATGGGAGCTACAATGTTGTGTCAAGGGGAGAATAGATTAAGCATTTTGGAATGCACAACCCAAGAGGGATGGTTAATCCTGTTCATAACAATAGCAAATGTAATATGTACAAATAATAGGAAGCATTATTCATGCTTTTCCTCATTTCACATACAGTACAATATGTTATTTTCCAGCTTCTAATTCATGACTTCATTAAGAAAATATTAATTGTAAAACAGAATCCTATTGCCCCACTAAGGGTGCAATCTTCACCTAGGCTGGCACAACTCACCAGTCTTTCCGTTCCTGTGGTTAGTAACCGGTTCTCAGAATCAGGTGCTCGTTAACAAAGGGTTCTATAGAACCTGTGAGAACCCCCTGAAGCCTACCACTGGCAGTTTTGTAACACACCCGGGTCAGCACAGGACTTAGTGTGTGACCCGGGTGTGTCAACGGAAAGACTGGTGAGAGGGCTTAGGCTAGCCTAACTGGAGGTTAGGACGACAGCCCAAATATGATAAGTGCAGTGAGAATACTTTACATATATGATAAGTGAGAATACTTTATGTATATGATAAGTACAGTGAGAATACTTTTTGTAATTCAAAATTGAATTACAAAAATGAGTTTATGTGAAACTATGGACTTTGCAAAAATGGACAAACTCACAATTTCAGTTAAAGATAACGCAGCAAAAATTTTTATGAATAATTGGGAATCAGTTGTTGACTTTTTACAAGAGAGAGAGAGAATTGATGTGATGAATTTTGGATTTCAAGATTAATTTTAAATAGATTGTTTCAAAGATTTTTTTAAAAATGAGAGTGTTTTCCCTCTGTTTTCTTTAGGAATAGAATTTATAAAGATTAGAGTGACTGTCGGAGGTATTTTGGATTTAGCGTTAAAAATTAAATTTTCAAGTACAAAAGTAAAAAGTAAGTGGAGGTGGTGGCTTTGCCCACGTTACATGGTTAGAATTATTTTATGTAGTTTTCTTTTTAAGTGTATTTTTAGTTATTTTTTATTGTTCATAATTTTTTTCTTAATAAATTATTAAGAATTTGTTCTAAATAAATAAATAAATAAATAAATAATTTTTTAAAAAGTTGCTACTTTGGTCTAAATCCTAGCAACAGAAGTACTGGTGATAAGAAATTGCACAGAATTATAGTCAAAAGGGGGACGGGGACTGCAAGGTACTGTTGTGCAGTACCTGAGCAATTCTGTGATGATCCTAACAAAAGGAAAATTGAACACACATAAAAATCAAATGACACCAAACAAATTTGTTCTACCCCTGATTGTGCTCAATACTTATTTAGTGCTAACTCTTTGTGGAAAAAATGGGTAAAAATACTGGGTGATTCTTGCATTAGGTCTTGACATATTGTTAACTGTGGACAACATACATACAGCACAATCCTAACCATGTCTACTCAAACGTAAGCCCCAATGTGTTAAATGGATCTTACTCCAGGAAAGTGTCTTTAGGATTGCAGCCAAAGTCACAGAACAAAATGGAGTTCACTGGCGTTCACTCTGCCAGTGCAGTCAGTCACGGCCTCAACCTTACCCCTGGCTTGGAGAGCGTCTCTTTGAAAAAGCAAATGCTTTTTTCTGGGCACTGAATCCACATGATCTAAAATGCTGCAGATCCAAGGAAACATCCCCCCCCCCCCCGCCAAAGAAGAGGTGGGGCTACAAACACGCCAACACGGATGTGGCTTGCTGTCACACTCTCCTTCATGTGATAATCATGGATATTATCCACAGTTCCAGATTTTCCTGAACAGGGAGTATTTAACTATTTACTCAACACATTAAAAATGTCAAAGGAAACATGTTCCAGTATTAAAGGCAACTTATACTTATTTCAAGTTAATTATTGTCAAGATGAGTGCCACATAGCAAAGGTGCTTATTAAACATTAGCTTGGAGAGATTTTAACAGGACTCTCTGCAATGAAAGGGGACATTGTTTTCTTTCTTGGAAGGAAATTAGCCGTCTACAATTTGACTACAAATGGAGTCAAAAGCGATTGTGTACACAGTTACATGTGAGTGCCATTATTCGTCAACAAAAGAACACATTGGAAGATCAAGTTGCATTCCTTCAAGGTGCTAAAGTCAAGTGCAATCTCTTTGTCTGTGGCACAAGTGATGGGTGAAGTTCTGACATGCATTGTCACAACCTCTCTGTGAAAAGAGACAGGCTGCTATCAGTAACAGTTGTACGGTACTAGATGAGAAAAACAACTGCAATGCAGAAACGAATTTCAAAGGACTATTTCATGCATACGTTGGTTGAGAATTATGTGCATATAATGGAGATTTTTGGAAAAGCTGTGTTTTTGGAAAATGAGATCTGAAAAATATAAATAGAACTGAAATTTTCCACTGGATTTCTCTCCTTATGTACAGGGGCATCACTAGAGTTCGCGTCACCTGGTGCGGGAGGCCAGTGCGCCACCCCCATGCAGTGGGCGGGGCAACAACCTGCATGGTGGGCATGGTTATGTGCCATTGCTTCACCTCCGTTTGTTTTATCGCCACACATTTTAATAGAATAAATATATTTCCAAGTAGTTTGTTTCATTGCATTCTGCTGCAAATTACGCATCCAACAGTATATAACATGATGGGATTATTCCTAAAAACCATGATTTTTAGCCATTTTGTTCACTAGTGGTGTCACCCCCTCAAAGGTGCCACATTTCTAACAACTAATCGCAGTGGTTCTCACTGCATTTATAAAGAGACAACCTGTCCAGGATCCACTAAAATTGATGCCATGGCTGGAAGTGACATCATCAAGCAAATTAAAACAAATGAAGAATTAAAACAAATAAATAATTGTAAATAAAGTTAATCAAGTAAATCAAGTTAATCAAGTTCTGAAGGCAGAACTAGAACCGATGGGTACAAACTGCAAGAAAGGAGATTCCGGTTGGACATCCGGAAAAAATTCCTGACGGTTTGGGCGGTTCGGCAGTGGAACAGATTGCCAAGGGAGTGGACTCTCCCTCACTGGTCTTCAAGCAGAGGCTTGACAAGTACCTGTCGGGGATGATCTAGGAGGATTTCCTGCGGCAGGCAGGGGGTTGGACTAGATGACCTACTAGGTCCCTTTCAACTCTAGGATTCTAAGATTCTAAATAACCTCAAACTCCTCCATCCATCCCCCAAAAACATTCAGAAAGATTTTCAACACCCAGTTCAATTTTTAAGTTTCTATATTTAAACAGGTTCTGTATGATTTGGGATTAAATAAATTTCAAACACAGCAAGTTACTCTTATTTTTGCTGTATATGTTGTAATTGGACAGAGGAGAAGTCGTCCCCCCACGTATAGGACACCCAAGGAAACAGTAGATCATAAAATAAAAGCTCAAAAGACTTTTGTATTTTATTTCCACGTGCTTAAACCATCATCATCATCATCATCATCATCATCATCATCATCATCATCATCATATACCTTTATTGGCATCCAACAGAACAAGCATACAAGGAGAACATACCAGCTAGGTTAAACATATATGTTAAAAGTTTTAAGAGGAAAAACCACTTTAAAACAGCATATTCAGGCATGCCACCCATTGATGCATTCAGGATTTACTATTATCGACTTTTATTTAAAACACCCATCAGGAATTCTGCTACCAAATATGTGACTGCCCCAGAACTATCCAACATGTGGTTACTCGCGAGTAAAAAATGCAAAGGGAAGCTTTTAGGAGAGAATTTCCTGCTGGAATGATTTTTGGGGCTCTATTCTTTGGATCAGGACCCTTCCAGTATCCTTGGCTTCCTCTTAGCCTGCCCTTTCCTGCAGACTAAGGTGCATTTGCTTACTTGTGAGTAAAGCAGTGATATGCAAATTTTGTAGCTTTTTTTACTTTTTGGGCATAACATTGGCTAGGAAGGAACATTGGTTGCACTGGACTGTGCTCTCCAAGCTGAATCCAATGACATATGACATAATGAGGTAGTGTGCACCATTGCAAAGTTGTTCTTTTGGGTGCCACAGCCCCCCACTGCACATCACCCCCCTGGGCACATCACCCAGTGCAGGTTGCATCCCCCGCACCACCCTAGTGATGCCAGTGCTTATATAACTCTAGGACAGTGGTACTTGGATATTTCAACCCAGACCTCCCCTTCAAATTTAAAATTCTTTCCAGGACCCTCTGTCAAACTTACTGGGATGTGACATCACTGTGATGCCAGAGCTCCTCCATGTCTACTCAGAAGGAGTCCCATTGTGCTCAATGAGACTAAGGGTGCAATCCAGAGTAACTACGGGGAGTCCTTGCTCCGGAGTAAGAACAAGTTACTTTCCCATAGGTTTTCACTAGGTGGTGCCATAACTACGGGTGCAAGTAATGTATCTTATGTGCTCCTGTAGTTACTCTGGAATGCAGGGTTACTCCCAGTGCCAGATCTTAACAGGATGGATAGAGGGAGCTGAGCAGAATCAGTACCACAGAGAGGCAAATAGTCACAACCCCCCCATAAATGAATTCCATCTCCATAGATGAGAACCATAGCATGGCTTTCATCTAGTTACCCTTCCTGCATGGATACTCTTTATGTTATATGTTCAAGCATGAAAGCCTTCTTAACACAAATAGGAGTTTCATTGAGTTTGACACTGAACAATACCTTCATCCAGATGATACTTGCCATCTAGACTCTTGGAGAACAGACCAACAACCTCATTGATCTTTGAGTAGCAATGCATTATTGCACTTTGCACATGTTCAAAGAATCTTTCTTTTGTTATTACTTCAGGTATTCAAGGGTCTAGTACAAGTATTGCAAATAGGTAGTGAGGCTGAGATCTGATGAACCCTGGGACTAATTAAGCCCACACGTGGCTGATCTGATCTTTGAAACCATCTCTGCCAGGTCTACCACCCTGGCTGTAGCGCATGTAATATCCAACTCATGTTTATTTAATGCATGTAAAAGATTTTATTATTTACATTTAAATATTTATGACATTTTTCATAAGCCACCCTTCCCCCTCCCCCACAAAAGGAAAACTTTATCTCGTGCCCTTTAGGAATGAAGCAATTTCATTTTACTAGGTAGATTTTATTCCATATAAATAATTGACACTGCAGGAAAAGAGGCCCTGATCTATCATTCCATCTTTATGCTATTTCCTAAGTGAAAGGTAATAAAACTAACAAGCTCACCCTTCTGTGCTGACTGCCCCAAAAGCAAAACTCTAACAAGCTGAAAGGAAAGGAAATGGTTAGGAAATAACAAAGGAAATATTCAAATATCAACTAGATTTTTTAAGACCTCCACATTCCTTCTGTATGAGTATTGTTATTACTTTTTCAAAAATGGATTTAAGTGAAGCAGAGTTGTAATTTTTCCTGGCATCAGGTTTTTTTTATTTTATTTTGTTTTTCTGTTTGTTTTTTGTCCATCTTAAAAAACTGACTACATACTATAGACTTTTCAGTGGTCCTCAAACTTTTTAGACATCCTTTTTAGACAGCCCCTCTACTGAGTTTGTTTATCCCCGATGCACATAGCCTAATCTGCCTTGTCAGTTTCTCGAACCACTAAAAATTGAGTCACAACCAGTGATGGGCTTCAAAGAAATTAAGAACCGGTTCTCTGTCCATCTGGCAGCCACTTTTAAATGGCTATTTTTAAACTTTATATGTACTATCTCTCATTAACAACCGGTTCTGTAGAGTAGGTGCGAACCTGCTGGAGCCCACCACTGGTCACAACCCAATGGTTGAGTCCATTAAACCACTAAAAATTGAGTCACAACTGGGCACTCAGTTTGAGAGCTGCTGCTCTATAGTCTTAAAAAAAGCAGTGATGTGCAGTCAGGGTAAGCAGAGCCTCACCTGTCTCAACAAGTAAAAGTATAAATGGACCGAAAAAGTATTTTGTTTTGTTTGTACGTACCATTCATTTTTTTTGCAAAGGAAAAGCATGGGGGCTGGCTAGCCTGTATAAAGTAGCAAACACCTACAATCCAGAGTAACTACGGGAACATGTAAGAGACATTTACATCAACGTAGTAAAGGCACCACCTAGTGAAAACCTATGGGAAATTCATATTGCAATCCAGAGTAAATTGTTCTTATGTCAGAGCAAGGACTCGCTGTAGTTACTCTGGATTGCGCCCATAGACAAACCATTATGGAGGGAACAAAGAGAACTTCCAATCAGCATAACTGCTAAGATGGTTTGCAAAGGACAGTATTGGCAGTGATGTTTATGGAACCAGGGAGAGCTACTGCTGTTTTCCCAAGAAGTCCCAATTAAACACTCAGTTGGACTTACTCCAAGGTAAGTGTGGATAGGATTGCAACCTATGTATTCCAAGAGTGTTTGTCAAGGGTGTAGGAGGGGAAATTGTTGATGTGTGCTGCATCCACTGACCTGAATCTTAGTGCATATCACTGGTTTAAAGTATTCTAATATGCCACAATATCAGTGTAGAACATGTCGATGATGATACAGCAATGGGGGTAGAACAGGTCTGGTGAGGAGCAGTGTCAAGTCATACCTGAGGAATGTTGTTTTCTGAGTCCATCAAAACAATCCATGGAATTTTAGCTGTACACTTAATGGTCTTCCAGTGCAATCCTAAACATGTCTACTCAGAAGCAAGTCCTATTCCATTCAATGGAACTCCCAGGAAAGTGTGTTAAAGGTTGCAGCATTCATCTTTTATGGTTGGTCAGGGTTGGCTTGGGGAAGTGGAAAACCAAGGAATGCCTCTACTATCTATGACTGACCCAGCTTGTGTCACTGAGGCATTGCACGGTGATAGAAATTTTAATCCAGTTGACTACAGCTAAAATATTTTGTGGTGAATTATCATAGAAATGAGGAGTTTCTTTCATACTTCTGAAATTAGGAAAACTCAAATCCTGAACATTTGCTTGGGTGTGTTCCTAATTGTAAAGCATGGAAGAAATAGGGGATTCTGCTCATGAACCTCTAACTTGTAGCTGAGCATATTGGTCTCCAAGTTAATGTCGCAAAGACTAATTGCTCTGCAGAGCTTATCATCCTTGTCTTAGCAGGCATCAGGCCGCAGAAATTTATGTCTTTATGGGTTTCTTCCCCCTAATGGATCTCATTAATGTGGATCTCATTCATGTGTGACACTATAAGCCTTGCATTTTGGACCAAAAAAGTGTCTGCTGTCTATGTTAGGGATGCATCAAATGTTAAATGATATATGGTAGATCAGTGGTTCTCAAAGTAAGGGTCATTTCAGGACAGTCGTGATAGGGTGACCATATGACTGGATTTTTCTGGATTTGTCCTCTTTTTTAACCTTCTGTCCAGGTGTCCTCCAAAAGGGCTTCATCGTCCTCCATTTTAGCTGTATTTTGGAACTTTGCAATGATGTGCAAAGTCTCCATCATGTCATATGTCGTTGGATTCGTATTGAAGAGCAGAATCCAATGCAGAACTCAGTTTTGAAATATCTCCATCCTATCAAAAGATTTGGCAAAAAAATAAAAATCAAAAATATGCATTGAGCTCTATGGGAAATTGAAAGTGCCCAATATAGCGGCTTTACTTGTGTGTAGGTAAACATGGCATTGTCCGCCGGAAAGGCCAGGCTGAGAGGAATCCAAGACCTTTTCCTCCTTTTGAGGTTCAGGCATCTGGTCACCCTGGTTGTGAAAAGCTGGGCACAACCATCTGTGAATGGTGTGGTTGGACTGATTTCCTGGGAGTAAGGATGCAATCCAGAGTAACTACCGGGAATCCTTGCTCCAGTGTAAGAACAATTTGCTCTGGATTGCAATATGAATTTCCCATAGGTTTTCACTAGATGGTGCAGTAACTACGGGTACATGTAATATCTCTTACATGGTCCCATAGTTACTCTGGATTGTATGGTTACAGCCAAATCCAGAGTAACTACGTGAACACGTAACAGACATTACGTGCACCTGTAGTTACTGCACCACCTAGTGAAAACCTATGGGAAATTCATATTGCAATCCAGAGTAAATTGTTCTTACACCAGAGCAAGGACTCCCCAAAGTTACTCTGGATTTCACTCTTACCCTACAATCCAGAGTAACTACAAGAGACATTACATGCACCCATAGTTACTGCATCACCTAGTGAAAACCTATGGAAAATTCATATTGCAATCCAGAGTAAATTGTTCTTACACCGGAGCAAGGACTCCCCGTAGTTACTCTGGATTGCGCCCTTAGTCTCATTAAAGACAGTAGCATTTACTTCCAAGTAGACATGGAGGAGCTCTGGTATCACATTGATATCACTTCTTGTTTGATATCACTTCTGGTCATAACATCACTTCCAGGGAATCCCTTACAGATTATCCTTCTCAGACAGGTGTCCAGAACTGAAATGTTTGAGCACAACCATGGTAGTTTATGACTTGGAAACAGAGATTGTGATTCAACAGGGCCATTGCAGGAATTGTGGGCTGTCAACTAGTCCACCCACTTCAAATGGATGAATCCAGTTAATTTCCAGACTTCTCTTCAACTATTGGATATGTGGAATGGAGAATTTGAATAGCCAGTACCTTTGATTGTATGATCAATACATAATGACCTCAGATCTAAAATCAATACATATACCGGTAATTGTTCTTTTGTCCCTATTCAATCAATCATCAGTATATATATATATATATATATATATATATATATACACACACACACACACACACAGTGGCGCCTCACGTAAAAAATGCCTCATGTAAAGTATGATTCACGTAACAAACAAAAATTTCTCTAGGATTCTGCTTCACGTCAAGAATGTGCTTCACATAAAGAAAACATTTGTTGGGAGTTGGGGCAGACACGCTGGCTGGCAGCCTGTTTTAAAAGCGTCAGGGCTGCCTAGCGCACCTGCCCATAGTGAAAGCAGCACTTCCATGCTGTTCCTCCTGTGGCCGGGCATCTGCTGGGCAGAGGGAGAGAAGAGCAGTGGAGAAGAGGGAAGCAGCTCAGGGCTAGCCAGAAGGGAGCAGGGGAGAGAGAGGCTGAGGATGGAGAGAAGGAGAAAGTGGGGAGACACTTTGAAGGTGTCTTGGATTGCAGCTGCCTAACCATGTCTACCCAGATGTAAGCCCCATAGTGTTAAATGGGTCTTACTCCCAGGAAAGTGTCTTTAGGATTGCAGCCTAAGTAGACATCATAGGCTCATGCACATTGAATGCATGTTTTGAATTCAATCCCAGTGTTCTGTCATTATTTTACATCCAGTTAATATTTTTATCTGAATATTTTTGGGGTTGTGGAACTAATCATCTGAGTTTCCGTTATTTCCTATGGGAAAATCCACTTTATGTAAAGAACGTTTCACATAACAAACATGCCTCCAGAAAGAATTAAATTTGTTACGTGAGACATCACTGTACATACAGTAAATAACTGTTTTATTACAGTTAATTGTGTTATATTACAGTGTTTTGAATTCAATTCCAGTGTTTTGTCATCATTTTTACATAGTTAATATTTTTATATGAATATTTTTGGGGTTGTGGAACCAATTGTTTGAGTTTCCATTATTTCCTATGGGAAAATCAGCTTCACGTAAAGAATGTTTCACATAAAGAAATGCCTCAGGAACAAATTAAATTTGTTACGTGAGGCGCCACTGTATACCGCTTTTCATAGTCCACAGTGTTTTCACGTGGTGTCTAATACTACCACCAGTGCTAAGGTTTCAGGAGTTGGTCAATCCTAGATGGGCTTAGGTCTTGGCCAGTCACCAACCAGTTTGACCCTTGATTCCAATCCCCATTCAAGGTATAGTAAATTAAATGCAGAACTCTAGGCTATAACTAAATCTATCTGGTCATGTAACTGGAAACCGATATCTGCTTCAAGTAACTGCTGATGGTGAGATGGCCATGATGAATGTTGCCAAAAACTTATAATTTTGTATCGTTTTGTGATATAAAGTCATTGTGCTGTGCATTTGACTGCATCAGATCATTGGTTGCTTTTCAGCGGCTGTGAGAAAATGTACAGCCCAATGGCCTAATGGCCTTACAAGTTGTGTAAGACTAGATGTTACTAGGAAGAGGTGGAAAAAAAACTGACGTGCCTGAAATTAGGATGGAGCACAAACCAATGACAAGAGAGAATCATTTGCTAAGAAAAAGGAGAGTTTATAAGAAATCTTTTTACTCCACTCCGTCACTGCTTTTGATCTGTATAATCAGCTAATGAGATTTCCACCTCTCCAGGCGATGAGACACGTTCCTGTCTGTGAAGATTTGCAGCGAATACATTCATCTACTATTAAGAAATATTTTTTTACAGCACAGTGCATTTAAACAAATATTAAAATCATACAATTGTTAATCAGCGTGCCATCTGGAAACATTTGAAAGTTTAGACTCTTAATTGCCTGAATCTCATAAATGCTCAAAATTGTTGCGCACTACAGGCTATAATGCACTTAGGACTTTTTATCTGTATAAATACATGTAATTAAAACTGGGGCTGTGAACACCTTTTAGCAGATGTGCCGGCTGTAAGAGTCTTCTCTATTCATCTTAAGGTGCTTGGCACCAGGGTCAGTGACATGTCACTACATTTGAATCTCACCATTTGACAGAGCATCAGTATTCCTTTCCCAAATTCTTTTCATGTGACTGACAGTTAAATCCATTTCTTCCTCGGGCCACTGTTTAAATTCCTTTGTACTTGTAGCAGCAAGTTTGCTGGCTCAAGAATTTTGTCTTAACTTTGCCTTTAAGACTTGAAAATGAGGACAAGGAATTCTAATTTTACCTTTCAAAGGCTCCTGTTGGTAGCAAGTGGAGCTGTTTTTATTTACATGTCAAATCAAAGACGCTACAATCATGGTAGGATTTCAAGAGGTGTCATATAATATACTGTCTTGGGGGAGGAAAAGGGAGAAGGGGTTAAGCTGAATTAAAGCAAGCATAATGCAAAAGGAATCTCTGTAAATAGGAAATATTGTCAATAAGATTACCCATGTCAGTAAGGAATTAGTAATAACAATCACCTGTTTCTTTTTTTGTCTTTATAGTACTTGCTATATAAGTATAGTCTTTCCCACGATTCCAATAGCTTGTGGACCATTTTCAGAATTAAAATTGAAGGCACATTTCACTCTTACGCTCCATAAGATTTTGAGAGCAGAAGAGGAAGACTGTATTTTATTACATTCATATTCCACTGATATCTTTGACACTGGTGCTCCAGCTGGCATGCTTGGGGTTCCTAAGCAGCCTGGCTTATTAAAAAAAAGATTGTGGTGCTTCTGAAAGGGGTATAAAAGTCATGAACTGCAATCCTAACCTGCAATAAGGCTGGCCTATGCCCTGGAATATGTCCTGTGCTGACCAATGTGCTATAAGATACTTCTGTGCCACTCCTGTGGAGGTTTAGGCTAGTGCACAAACATGTGCTTGCCTTCCTACATCACAACACAAATGGGAAGACTGATCCTAGGTTAGGATTGCACCCATAATCCTGCAAACCCTACATGGGCCTCTTCTGTACTCCATCTGCTAAACAGTAGGTGCAGATCCAAGTAGGACTATTACTGAGCACAGCTCAACATAGGATAAGTAAATAAATGTTTCTTTGTCCTCAGAAAACTCTGGCAGCTTCTACAGCCCCTTAGGATACAGCAGGGACTATGGTGGTGCTGCTGTACCTCACAGTGGTGCCAGAACATAAGATTGGGCTGTTGGAAGTTTGAAAATATTGTGTTCTTTTTAAATTATAAATAAGCCCATTGTGCTCAGTAAAACTTGGGTTTTAATTTTAATTTAATCTTACTCACTGGAAACAAATAAAAATGCTTATAAATACAAATAAAAAATGCTTTTATGTCAGTGATCTTAACAGGGTTGTCTGGACAGGGTTGTCTTCTGCCCCTTTTGATTCCAAAATGAGGTATTCTGGCCTTGTAAAAGTTTGGCTAATGTTAAGCCTCAAACCTCATGGTCAGTCACTCCGTCAGTCTTGGAAGACTATGGTATCGTGCTCGGCGCTGCATATGCTGCATGCGAAGCACGAAAGCCTGGGTTAGATTGTTATGGAGGATAGGCTGTTCCCCAAGCAGCAAATCCCCCCTCTCCACGCCACTGACTTAGGGCGCAATCCAGAGTAACTACGGGAAGTCCTTGCTCCGGTGTAAGAACAATTTGCTCTGGATTGCAATATAAATTTCCCATAGGTTTTTACTAGGTGGTGCAGTAACTATGGGTACACGTAATCAGCCCAATCCAGAGCAACTAATCTGTCCACATAAGAGCCCTTAGGTTGCCCTATCTAACACTAGGTTGGAGCAACTGCAAGATGCTCCAGCCCAGTTACTCTGAAGGAGGCTTAGGGCAGAGCAAGGCAAGATAGGGTGCCCTAAGAGAGGTGGACCTGCTCTGCCCTAACTGGGGCAGCCTAAGCAGCTCAGGAGAGGCAAGTTGAGGGCATGTTTAGCATTGCCTGGGGCAGAGCAGTTACTCTGAATCCAGAGCCTGTTTCCAAGGCAGAAATGCCCTCTTCCAGTTCCTCAGAGATATACCACCTCAGGAGCAGGTATAGTAATGAGTAGACCCATAGGGGTCCATGATAAGGCCCAAGTAAGAATGGCAGTGCTGACCAAAAATCTGAGTTCTTGGCCATCCTAGCTGCAACCCCTGCCTCTCAACCTCAGGATATGGAACAAACTATGGCTGCCCACAAACCTCAGGATACAGCAGGCCACTCCAAGAAGCCCCTTGTGTTCACTGTAGAATGTACTGGCATCTCATCAGGGACTCCTTATAAGGCAGGCACCCAGTGGAGTCACCAGACTTGTGCGGCTGGTGTGGGCTGCATTGGGGATGCGCTCCGTATGGGGTGATGTGCCGGAGGAGTTTGACTGTCCTTTGGCAGGCCCCGGGCGTCAGCACACCCATTCAGGCCTGCTCCAAGGCGGAGAATTAGCCAGAAGCTGCCACTTGTCTGAGGAGCTGGCCTGAACGGCCATCTGAGGTGCACTGCGCAGAAACACACTGAGCATGGCAAACAGCTTCAGAGGAGACTTCCTTAGAGCAGAGAAAGTCCGCGCCTCTGCACAGCCATTCGGCCTCACTCAGGAGGCGGAGCGGCAGCCGAATGGCTTCAGAAAGAGTACTGCACAGGCACCAACTCTGACGCCTGCAGTCTCCCCCGAAGCCAAAAGGCTTCAGAAAAGTACTGCGCAGGTGTCAGAGATGGTGCCTGCGCAGTACTCTTTCTGAAGCCAGTTGGCTTCAGAAACATCTGCGCAGGCGCCAACTTTGGTGACTGTGCAGTCCAGGTGGAGGGGGGCGCGCATCCCAGGGATGACACACAGACTTCCGCACCAGGTGATGTGCAGAGTCATGTCACCACTGTAGGCACCACAGCTGTTCCTTGTTCAGTGTGATCTGAGGGTGTCTCCTCAGGAGCAAGTCTTCCCCTTGTGTCAATTACTTAGCATGCTCTGGAGCAGTTAGGGCAGCCCAGGCTTCCTGACTCTCTGGATTCGGCATAACTTTCTGCTCTGGATACAGAATAGTTAGGAGAGTGCAGTTAGGTCAGAGCAGGCTGAATTTTGCTCTGGATTGCAGCCAATGTCCCTTACGTGCTCCTGTAGTTACTCTGGATTTTAGGGGTAGTCCAATGGAAAGGCAGAGCTAATATGATTGGATCCAGCTGGCATCGCAGAGCTGGGCTAAGGACAGGAGCTCACCCTGTCTTGTGGGGCCAACCCGGGTCTCAAACCCTGGCCTACTGGTTAACAGGCATGGCGTCTTAGCCACTTGCACCACCCACAGTCACTGATACACCCTCAAACAGGTGTTGCAAAAAGTTGTTTCTGAACTGACCGTTTGCACATGGTGCAAACGGAGATAGATTCTCTCACACATCAGGTCCAAGTACATCAGCGTGGACTTGATGCCCTTATAGCAAGAACAGGCTGGACTTTGTGCCCTTCTGCAAGAAAAATGCTGCTTCTGTGTGAATACGTCAGCAGAGATTGAACAGAATGTGACCAAAATAAAGGAAGCCATTCAAGTATTCCATGCTGTGGCTATAGCAAATTCCTCAGGTTTTGGGATTGATTGGAGAACCTGCTCCCTAACCTAGGGTGGATCAAATACTGATCATTACCAGTATTGCTGTGATTTGTGCATATTGCTATGTGCTGCAATGTATGTAATATCATGTGTGCTTAGATGTAGACCAAGGTATAGAAGGCCACGAAGGCCAAAGGTCTCAGTCTATATGGGACTGCCAAGAGATGATTTCACAGTGTATCAAAATGTAGAGGGGGGAGAATGTTGCAGAATAATACAATAATTACATTTTGATACACAAGCTCTCTAACGATGCTTTAGCAATCAAAGCCAACATGTGTCAAGTAAAGGCTTCAGCTCTTGAACTATGCTTGACCTTAAGAAAATTAGACAACGCACTTATGACCCTAGGACCTTAGGAAAGTTGGACAAAAATATTTTAAGGCATACACAGGGCCAGACATGTAGGAGACCTTGCAGGTGCAAAATAACCCACCCGCATGCCCAAGAGTTGTGGGTAAGCTTCAAAGGCACTCAGTTTCACTAGTTGAATCTCAATAAGTTTCTGAAGACCAAAACAGGATCTTGTGGCAAGACTACTATCCTATACAACTGTGTCGTAACACTTTTGTTTGGAAACTGAAATGTCAAGATGTGCCTATAAATCCTTGCATTTTTGTGTAACAATTTGAATCTCTCCTCTGATCAGTTGATCAAGATTCTCCCATCAGATCTGGTGTTTTGCTTTTCTGCGCAATAAACTCTTACTTTTGACCACACAGTCAAATCTGCATTTCAGTCTTGTCGCTTCTTCAGCTACAACACAACCTTTGCTCATTTTAAGTTTCCATTCCATTTTTGTTCTATTGTTATTGTAAATGTTAAAAAGAAATTCTGGAATAAAAATAACAGCTCTTATTCTCATGAAAGGCAAAATACTTTAGGAAAGAAAGTAAAGTTAATGGAATGGAGGATCTATCAAGATAAGCCAAAGTGAGTAATGGCCAATCAAGGTCTTTTTCTCCTTCTGCTTCTTGTGGAGTGGCCAGCAATTCATGTTGTGTGTTTCAGTTGGCTTCTGCAGCCTGATGGAAAGGCTCACGTTACAATCCAGAGTAACTATGGGAGCACGTAAGAGACATTTACGTCAACGTAGTTTACAGCACCACCTAGTGAAAATCATGTTGCAATCATGTTACATGATTGTTATCATGTTACAGCATGATAAAATCATGTTACAGCACCACCTATGGGAAAATTATGTTGCAATCCAGAGTAAATTGTTCTTACACCGGAGCAAGGACTCCCCGTAGTTACTCTGGATTGCACCCTTATTCCTCCATTTCCCCTTCTATGCTGAAAAATGTCTGGAGGTTGTTGAAGTCAAAGTTTGAATTTGATACACATCACGAATGAATAAAAAAAAGATGTCCCCGACATGAGGATTGAGTGGAAACAATAGAACTTCAAGAAAATGTTTTGACTTCAGCTCATATTGTGGTATCCTGGACAGATTCTGTAACAGCTTCTGTAATTTCTTTATTAAAGTTGACACATGAACCAATCCTATCATCTGTTTATGATTGCTGAATTTGTGCACATTAGGTGAAGCAATGGAGGAGGAAGGGTTATGGTGGAGTGGAGAAGGCAGCAGACATGGAGCAGACTGGAGTTGGTGGATCTTCTAAAAAAGCACATGCTGGATCCTATCCTGGCTTTCCCCGCTCTATCCTCTTCCTCATTTTAGATTTATACCAGCTACTTAGCTGGCATGAGTCGAAGGAGAAACACAGGTTACTGGGCAGGTGATTTAAAAATGTTTTTCTTACCTCTTGTTGACCTTCTGAACACCCCATCCTTACAGCATGAAGCATGTAGACCATTGGCACAGTGACATGTTGGCACAGTGACTAAGGACACAATCCAGAGCAAATTCAGCCTGCTCTGACCTAACTGCACTCTCCTAACTATTCTGTATCCAGAGCAGAAAGTTATGGTGACTCCAGAGAGTCAGGAAGCCTGGGCTGCCCTAACTGCTCCAGAGCATGCTAAGTAATTGACACAAGGGGAAGACTTGCTCCTGAGGAGACACCCCTCAGATCACACTGAACAAGGAACAGCTGTGGTGCCTACAGTGGTGACATGACTCTGCACATCACCTGGTGCGGAAGTCTGTGCGTCATCCCTGGGATGCGCGCCCCCCCTACCTGGACTGCGCAGTCACCAAAGTTGGCGCCTGCGCAGTTGTTTCTGAAGCCAACTGGCTTCAGAAAGAGTACTGCGCAGGCACCATCTCTGACACCTGCGCAGTACTTTTCTGAAGCCTTTTGGCTTCGGGGGAGACTGTGCAGGCGTCAGAGTTGGTGCCTGTGCAGTACTCTTTCTGAAGCCATTTGGCTGCCGCTCCGCCTCCTGAGTGAGGCCGAATGGCTGTGCAGAGGCACGGACTTTCTCTGCTCTAAGGAAGTCTCCTCTGAAGCTGTTCGGCATGCTCAGTGTGTTTCTGCGCAGTGCACCTCAGCTGGCCGTTCAGGCCAGCTCTGAGGACGAGTGGCAGCTTCTGGCTGCTGCTCCGCCTTGGAGCAGGCCTGAATGGGGGTGCTGATGCCCGGGGCCTGCCAAAGGACAGTCAAACTCTTCCGGCACATCACCCCATACGGAGCGCATCACCCAATGCAGCCCACACCAGCCGCACCAGTCTGGTGACGCCACTGGGTGCCTGCCTTCTAAGGAGTCCCTGATGAGATGCCAGTACATTCTACAGTGAATAGAAGGGGCTTCTTGGAGTGGCCTGCTGTATCCTGAGGTTTGTGGGCAGCCGTAGTTTGTTCCATATCCTGAGGTTGAGAGGAAGGGGTTGCAGCTAGGCTGGCCAAGAACTCAGATTTTTGGTCAGCACTGCCATTCTTACTTGGGCCTTATCATGGACCCCTATGGGTCTACTCATTACTATACCTGCTCCTGAGGTGGTATAACTCTGAGGGCTGGAAGAGGGCATTTCTGCCTTGGAAACAGGCTCTGGATTCAGAGTAACTGCTCTGCCCTAGGCAATGCTAAACATGCCCCCAACTTGCCTCTCCTGAGCTGCTTAGGCTGCCCCAGTTAGGGCAGAGCAGGTCCACCTCTCTTAGGGCACCCTATCTTGCCTTGCTCTGCCCTAAGCCTCTTCCAGAGTAACTGGGCTGGAGCATCTTGCAGTTGCTCCAACCTAGTGTTAGACAGGGCAACCCAAGGGCTCTTATGTGGACAGATTAGTTGCTCTGGATCGTGCTGATAGAGTGGAAGTGTGTAGCATTGGGCTGTTAGTATATAATCATTTGTACATTTACTGTAATTCCAACTGAATTTACTTCCAAGTAGATATCCATAGGATTAATTTCTTAATGTTATTTTTCTTTTATGTAAAGAGGACTGTTAATGTGAACTTTTAATTATTTTATTCAAAGAAAATGATGTACACCAGAAAAAAAGTGTCGAGTTTGCCTTTAGGTGAAATCTTTTGACCACCTGGGAATGTATGGGGACCCTCTGAGAAATCTTGCTATTACTTGTTGGACTTCTTTGCCTGCCCTTGAAATTCCTCAGAACCACACTCCCTCCCACTTTTATGGAATCAAAATTCCTACCGCTTAGAAACATTTCAGAATCTGGCATAAAATCTTATTCCCCCACCTCCCCAAAAAGAGAAACTTTTCAGATTGTAGCAACCCAATCCTGAAACTTCTTATCTAGGAATTAGTTCAGTGAACTATGTGGAACTTATTCCCAGCTACCTGTGTTTATTATTTGAATGAAAATCATTAGTATGGGGAAAGGTCCTTGGCATGCTTATTCTATCAATCCATACATGCTTAATTTCTTTCCTTCCATTTTTCTGAGTTTGCCCCAAAGGGAAAAGGGAGGCATACTAAAGAAAGAGTTAAATGTTTTCCTTTCCCTTTGGGTAAGGAATTTGCAACATAGGCAACTCTTCCGAAGAAGGAACTGCTTTGATCTCTTCACATATTGCCAAGAGTGACTAGCAGAGAAAGCTAATACCTGTGTGTGACAGATAGGTAAGACAGAAAAACAAAATGTGTCAATAAACATTGGAACGTTTGAGATGAGTTTTTAGTCCTTTAAAATATTTTGATGTTCTGCAATAGCAAAGCTCAAAATCGAACAGTTTAGTGCCCCAGTTCAGTAGAAGACCAAGGATCTATTCAAATGTTATGGCATCCATGCAGAGACCACTGTAAACCACTTTTGTGTAGCAATGAACCTCGCAGAGTGTTAGCATTTTAAAATGATACACTCCATGTAATCGCATGGGCAGCCTCCAAGTCTCCATTGGCACTGGCAGGGAGACACTTCGTGGAAATGTCTATTAGGATTACACTGAATGTTAGAAGTGTTTCAAGAAGGAAAATCAGATTATTCCTTACTTCCCATTTTAACTGAGCTCTAGTATTGGGGTAGGGTTGTTGCTCAGTAGCATTTGTTGCATGCATAAGAAGTTGTGGCATCTTCAGATTGTGTCATCAGGAAATACAGACAACACTAAGCTAGATATACTAATGATTTGATTCAGAGTAAGGGTGCAATCCAGAGTAAATATGGGGAGCCCTTGCTCAGAATAACAACAATTTACTCTGGATTGCAATATGAATTTCCCATAAGTTTTCACTAGGTGGTGCCGTGACTACATCAACGTAAATGTCTCTTACTTGCTCCCATAGTTACTCTGGATTGAAGGGTAAGACAGCTTCCTATGTTCTGTGGAGTGCCTTCTCTCTTAATCATTTTTGTTTTTGCATTTTTGCTGAACTTCTTGTGAGATTCAGATAGTGTGAATTGACTTCAACCTTCTTCAACTCCTTTCCAGCCAAGCAGCAGAAATAACAGTCTAATTATGCCAAATTAGGGCTGTGGGTGGCGCAAGTGGCTAAGACACTGTGCCTGTTAACCAGCAGGCCAGGGTTCAAGACCCAGGTCGGCGCCACAAGACAGGGTGAGCTCCTGTCCTTGGCCCAGCTCTGCGACACCAGCTGGATACAGTCGTATCGGCTCTGCCTTTCCATTGGACTAATTCAGTGGCATGGAGAGGGGGGATTTGCTGCTTGGGTAACAGCATATCCTCCATAACAATCCAACCCAGGCTTTCGTGCTTCGCATGCAGCGTATGCAGTGCTGAGCACGATACCATAGTCTTCCAAGAATGACGGAGGCTGTCTGTGATAACTGTGATTTAAACAATATACTGAAATAATATACTGGGCAAGAGACACTCTTTCAAGTGGGTGTTCCTCTTTTATTTATCAGGGGGAGAGTAACTGGCCCTACACACCCCAGCAATGTCTGTTCTAGTGGCTTCTGCTGGTGTTCTTTTTGCACTTTAGATTGTGAGCCCTTTTGGGACAGGGACCCATTAGCTATTAATTAGCTGTTAATTTTTTCATTTTCTTGTAAACCACTTTGTGAACTTTTCAGTTGAAAAGCGGTATATAAATACTGTAGATAGATAGATAGATATATTGCAACTCTGAGTCAGTGGTCTCACTCATGATTTGGGGGTGGGGATATATATACGTATGGTAGATATCAGCCCTCCATGTTTAGCTGCCTGCACACTAAGGGGGTGGTGGTGATACTGTGTTTACATTTTCCATAATGTAAGTTCATAAATTGTTATCAAGCCTCTATCTCACATGTTTATTGGAGATAAGCCTGTATCTCACATGTTTAAGGATGAATGGACAAAGAAAAAAAAAATTGGGTTGCCAATTTCTTGGGAATTGCAAGTTTTTAGTGCAAGAGCAAAAATTTGGAATGACAGATTACTGGGTTGAATATCTTCCTTTTCTTCTTGTATAGTTTCAGTGATTAACAGGCATTTAGCTTCTGAATGCAGACATTATTTTTTCACACTGTATTTAGAGATCACTGAATGCAGTTTTCCAATGCATGTGATCCAGTCTATTTCAGGCAAGGCAACCATCTGACATAGCCTTGTGTTTAAGCGCTTTGGAAAAAAAGGAAACCTCTCTCTCTCTCTCTCTCTCTCTCTCTCTCTCTCTCTCTCTCTCTCTCTCTCTCTCTGTGTGTGTGTGTGTGTGTGTGTGTGTGTGTGTGTGTGTGTGTGTGTTCTTCTAAAAGGGAGAGAATGGAGGCAAGATTGCTAATGGCAGCCTGGCTCATCAAGTGAAACCATGATTGCAGAATTGCTAAGCCTGATACCCAAGGGTGCATGAAGCCTGGATAACTTCCATAAAATAGGACACTTTATCACGTGGTACTTTGTACCAGCAGAATGCATTTGCGTGGCTATAACAGATGTGCTGTGTTCACGGCAGTACCCAGAAAATGGTCAAGTGCCAACTTAACAAGTGTGAGAGCATATCGTCCCAGCAGGAACCAATCTCAGTGAAACAAACTGGCAAAGTGGCCCATTTGTCATGATCCTGAATGCCAGAACTGTCAATTTCAGGCTCATGGTACTCAGGATGGAAACATCTAGCCACTAATTGATGGCAGATTTTCAAAAAAGTCTCTCAGATGATGTCCTTTGGAAAAGAGAGACAAGATCAGATCAGTCTTGCATTAATCAAGACTTTCTGTGAACTGTTCAGAAATAATATCTAGCATTTTTTTAATATCTAGCACTGTTCAGAAATAATATCTAGCATAGTACCACAGGTACTGTGGAAAACAGTACCAAGTTGTTCTTGCGGGTGAAAGTGGAAAATTAACAGTCCAGAAATACATAAAAGGACATTATCATTAAAGCATAATTTTCATCTATAAACCACTTTGTGAACCTTTTGTTGAAAAGTGTTATATAAATACTGATGATTGGATTGTTGCTTAATAATTGGTGTATTTATTCTGGACCCGGGCCAAGTTACTTTGCTGCTTGGTGATCTGCTGATTCTCCCCCCATTCTGACCTTGTACTGTCCTTACAAATCCAACTGAATATCAGGATCCCTTTCAAATTAGATTTCTGAATCAGGTTTGAAACAGTTGTATTGAAACTGTCTGTATTGGGATTGAAACAGTTTTTGTTGATAATCTGTGCCAGAGACTGCATAGAGGAGTCCCTCTTTGTCCTCCTAGATCCTCCCAGTAGGTTTCAGCTGTATTGAACATAATGTTCTGGGTTGCCTGGCTGGATTGTGAATGTTGCCTTACAAAATTTTCAGCAGTCATGATAACACTGTCACATAATATATACTGTGGAAATTGCCACAGTGAAGGCCCTTTCAGAGTAGTTTGCTTTTAATATGGTGTCACGCAACTGAAAGTCTGCTGGAAAATATAGTCTTTAGATTTGCTACTTGATCTCCTGTGATATGATCCATAAAATCACACTGAATGCTATACCACTTTGACAGAACCCAATTTTGTTCAAGTCAATGTTTTGGATAACTGAGGAATGAACTTTTAAGAAGCCATTAGCCATGTAAACATTTTGACCTGAGATGAAACCTGGATGAGAGTGAGGCATTAACGATAATAAGATTGCAAAAGACGCAAGGCTGAATGGCTATTTTTGGAAATAGAAGATGCTCTTTACATTGCCAGGGTTTCTGCATGAAAACAGTTCTGCTTTTTTGCATTATATCTATTTTTCCAGTCAAAAACAAAGCAGAGAGCATGGTAATGAAGGGTTGCTTTTATTTTGTTTTTATTTTTTCCCCACGTTTGCTCCTGCTGTGTAGATGAAGACAGGTTGCATTCACCGAGGTAGCTCTACCTTATCACATGGCTACAGTTGGTTAATGCTCAGTAAGTGATTAGGTTACATGGTTTTCCCCAGCTTTAGAAAGTATAGCCGTGTGTGTTTGGTGCAGCAAAAATATCAAAGTGTTTTCGAGCATCTTGGCGCACCAGTGTATTTCAGCATAAATTTTCTGTGAAACGGCTCAAAGCAGGACCAATTTCCTTCCATCTGCATTCACTAGCCACTGAGCATATTACAGTTAGATCATATGCACATTTTACTTCCACAAATTTGGAGAGAGAGAGAGAGAGAGTAGTGTGAGTGATTGTACCCATTATTCCACTGCTTACGAGAGAGTGTGAGATAGGAGACTGAATTTGCTGTTCTCTCACTCACCCCAGTTCCTGAATCCTCTTGCAGTGTGATTATAGGTTTTTAAGATTTAGTACATACCGTATTTACTCAAATCTAATATGCCATCAAATCTAATGCACATCCATATTTTAAAATACTTGAGATAAAAAAGTATACTGGCGATTGTAATGTGCAGCTGCAAAGCAGGTGCGAAATTTAATTTTACTGCATATGACAATAATGCGACAATGGGTTTATATTATGATTTTTTCCTAATTGCACTCTTTGCACAACAATGGGTTTATGTTACATTCGATAGTACACTGTTAAACTAAATACTGAACTATGTTTATAATAAAAATACTGTATTTACTCGAATGTGTAAATCAAATGTAATGTATTTACTCGAATGTGTAAATCTAATGTGCCATCGAATGTAATGTGCACCCTAATTCTGGAGACCAAATTTGGCTGGAAAAGGTGAGCATTAGATTTGAGTAAATACAGTATTTTAAAGGGAACTAAAAATTCAGGTGTTCTCTCTGCCATATTCACAGATTCACTAATCTGTGGTATTGATACTACCCCTCAGGTAGTTGGAGGTCACAAGGTTCAGTCACAGGTAAGCTCCTCATAATTGGTGTGTGGAGCATTCCTACAGAACTAATACTGATAATGGAGTCAGCGCTCTTTTATATGTGCTTCTACAGAATGTTCCTGTATCCAGAGAACCTGTATTTGCAGTTTAATCTACAGATCTGTGGAGCTCCTATGCCCCCTCCTGAGGCAAGAGCACTGTATCCACCACAGGCCTTTTAGGCAATACTGGAAATGTTGTTTTAATGCCTTTAAAATGCAGTATGAAGGCTAGGAAAGTCCCAAAGAGTCCAAGCAAGTCCAAGGACCAAGTAGGTCCATTGCAGAGTAAGAGGTTTACAGAGGGATAAAGGGACTCGTCCACTCTGAAGCCTCTCGAACTCTACAATAAATCTATACAAATATGTGTAGTCCTCTTTCCTTAGGAACTACGTAAATGTGTCAATTCTTAGGCACAGTGGTGGGATTCAAATAAATTAACAACAGGTTCTATGTCCTAATAACCCAAATTAACAACGGGTTCTGTGTCCCATTAGTAACCGGTTCTCAGAACCAGGCGCTCATTAGCAAAGGGTTCTATAGAACCTGTGAGAACCCCCTGAAGCCCACCACTGCTTAGGCCTGTAAGTTAGACTCCTTGAGAACAGCTGAATTAAATATTGAAAAAGCCAGGGTGGTGTAGTGGTTAAGGAGATGTTCTGGAATCTGGAAGAACCAGGTTCAAAATCCTCCCTTAGCCATGAAGCTTCCTAGATGGCCTTGGGCCAGTCTCTCACTCTCAGCTTCACCTACTTCACAGGGTTGTTGTGAGGAGAAAGGATAAAAACTTTGTACACGGCATTGAGCTTTTGCATTAGCATTGGAAAGGAAGGGTATAAATCTAATAAATAAAAATAATCTGGATACGGTTATTTTTTTTCCTATTTTTTCTCCTCACCTGTTTTCCCCTCTAGAGACACCATCAGCCAGCAAATAAGGGAAACTGGAAGTCAGTGCTTAGGGTGTCTGTCTGAACTTCGTCATACACTGTATCTCTGTGGAGAGATTTCTACTGCGGGTGGAATGGGGGGAACGTGCGGGGGGAGAAGAGAGATGTCAGGGTATGGAGGGAAAGGAGAAAGAGAAAATATTTCCTTTGGCGATTCTGTTTCCCTTTCTGAGGAAGGGCCTGTTTTCTTCATTCTTTATCCCAACTGACAAGTACAAGCACTTTGGGCCCTAACTGGATGTGAACATTGTCAAAAGGGATTTGGGCTAAAGGGAGGCATCTGCAGTTCCGTTCCAATTGCGCTCAGCGCTGGAGCCACTTTTGCCAGCGTGGCAGGGTGGCTGGTGGGCAGACACCAGCGCAGATGGGAACTTCACATACTGTACGCATCATGACCAACTATAAAAAGAGTCACAATGAATCAGTGGTTACACGCCGCATCTCCTTGGAACCTTCACATCCAATTTCAATCCGGCTGACATCCATAGCTTACAGTGAGCTTTTGTGTTTAAGCATCGGTACAGTATTAATGCAGGAGGAGAGCGGCTGTGGAGTGCCGGGGTGCACATAGAACCACAGATAGCAGCCAGTTGTTAGAAGTATGAAGCCGTTGAAGGAGGGGCTGTGCTGGGGCGGGGGGCGAAGGATGGTATGGACTTCTTTTTTCCGGTTGGCAAATGTAGGGGTAGACCTGAGATATGGTGGAAGACCATGAAGGAGCAATTCAGTGTGCCGGTTAATTCTTTAGTCTCACTAAAAAACTGAGGAGGGGGAAAAATGAAAGCACAAAAATCATAATTAAAGCACACGGCTTCCCTTTCTTTGAAAGGTGAGTCAGGCTGAGGTAAAAGTGACAAGCCAGAATGAGTTGACTCGACAGCACGTTGCTCAGGTAAAGGTTTGGCAGTAGCAGCGCGAGCTTTCTGAAGTGAAGTATTATGAAGAGGTAAATTATGTTTTGTATTCATGACTGAAAGCATTTTATTTTAAAGCCGACGCTGTCAAGGTGGAGATGCTAGCTTTATGTACCAGTGCCTCTAGCCTTGCAATGTGAGTGAGGCAAACATGACAGCTTGTAATAAGTAATTTTTATACAGTTGCATTTATCACTCAAGTAGGCTTGGCAATATTAAACACAGACCTTAAAACGCTGCAGAAGCGAAGGACAGGGGCTGGAGGCCATACAGTTTGTGTGTGTGCGTTTGTGTGTGTGTTCAACTTTTCTTTCCCTGTTCTTCAAGCTGGATTCTGTTAATGTAGCACTTTTTAAGATATGCACCGAAATGCCTCCAAATTGTTAATGTTTCACTAAAAGGTTATGAATAGAATGACCCCATTTAGCCCAAAGGATGTTGTTTTAGGCTTTAATGAATAGACATTGCTACCATATTCTGGCAAAAATCAATTGCCGCAATTAATACATTTCAACCATTCCAAATATTTACAGAGCCAAAGGCCCAGAGTCTCATGTCTGAATTTCTGTCCTATAATTTCCCCCCCTAAAAATATCTTAAATATGGTCAACACACAAGGTGGTGGAAAAAACCTGAAAAGCCTGTAAGATCCAGGTTGTGTAAAGTTATACCATCCATCAGATTTTGTCAGTCTGCATCCATCAATTATCAATCTCACATTCTTCCAGATTTTAGTCTTGATCTGGCAAATTCTGCTCACATATCCAGTATTTTAAAATCAAAAGTTGGCAATCTGAAATGCACAATACAAACAAGCACAAATCTAATATCTAAGATTAATGTAAAGCAGTAGTCACCATTTTAAATTCTGTTCTATACATTTCAAAAGCTCAACCACCCTGAGTGCACCTGCTTCTTCTGGTTTCTAGAGCAGCTGACAACACAGTCTGTCCAATGCATCCAATGATATACAGCATGATGGATTTATTCCCAATCATTGCCAGGTTAGCACAACAAAACCCAGGCCACCTCACCTATATATCCGCATCCCCAACACACCTCTGACTGGCTGAGACCTCTGGAATTACCAATTCACTGTTCACAGAAATCTTTTTTGGTAATTTTTAAAAGTGATTTTGGTGGAATTAAATATTCCAGTGCAGTTTGTTTCATTGCATTCTGCATTAAATTTCCTTTCCAACAATATATGACATGATGTCCTGTTTTTCACAGTTTTAGCCACTAGAGTCAAGCTCAGCTTGTTGCCCCATTAAAGCTTGTTCCCCGCTACAGCTGCACCTGCACCTCCCTAGCTAATCCATTGCAGGGAACTCAACTAGTGCTCCTGAAGGCAAATGCTATTCAATTCTATAAAGTGGTTTTAGTGGTAAAAGGTTTGAGAACCACTGCTTTATTGGAAAGGATTGTTGTTTTCTACAAACTCCTTACTTTCCCTCTCACACCACTGTGGGGACTCTTTCCCTCTCGTTACTCTGGGGCTTTAATGCTGCTTAGAGAGAAGCTTTGAAACTCACTTCAACCCAAACAAAAAACATGTTGGATTTAAAATTGATCTTGCCTCAAATTGCACTAAGCTGTTTTAAAAATAAGAACTCAAATTGAATTGGGAACTAGATAGGGCTGAAAATTTTATGGTATTTTTTGAGTCGCAGGGAAATGTTGGATTATTGCAGGCAGGTTACAGAGAGAATTCACTTTGTAGTACAGTACTGGCTTCTCCTATCTCCTGTCTCAACTCCACTTATTTAATTATTTATCTTTTATTATTTATCATTATTAAAATTATTATTCTAAAAAGTGGGTCCTGGTGATAAAAGTTTAAGAACAACTTAAAGGTTTAACCAGGGATGTCAAACATAAGGCGGATGCAGCCCTTGGAAGCTCTTTATGCTCCCCTTGGGGGCTCTCAGTGCCACTGTAAGCTGTTGAGCTGTGCCAAGGTTTGCAAGGTTGTCTGAAAGGTTCCCTGAAAAGGCAACCTGGATGAACATTGGAATCTTCCATAACTTGAAAATATCAACATGTGTTTACTTTCTCTCTTTTCCATGAGATTTTTTACAAAAAGATTGATCAGTTCTTTTAGACTGATTAATTCAGTTGCATCCCTAAAATCTAGTGTTTCTTTACAAATCAGAAACTCAAGCTATTCTTGTTTAAACCTTGCCTTTAATCTTTCTCTCTGCTGTCTTTATGTCACTTTCTTTAATTCACATGGACAAAACTGTTCCTTGTCTGAGAGTGCAATGAAGTAATTGATGAACCACAGTGGTCTTCCAAGGAACAAGAATCTAGAACAAGAATCTAAAGTCTTTCATGGAAACAGTAGAGGCTATGAGACTCTTATAGCTATATCATTTGTCAGCAGAATGTCCCACAATCTGGCAACCTAGTTGCATGTTGGAGGAGCTGTGTGCTGAATGGTACACAATCATTACAGATGTCATAAATAACTTGATACTAAATTTAACTTCTCTGTGGGCACAAGCCTTTTGTGCCTCAATGCCAATGGAGTAGTGCCTGTGCTAGCTGTTGCAAATTGTCTGGAAAGCATGTATATATTCATGACTCCTTGATGATGGTATCAAGCCTTAGAGACTAATAATATAAATAGAACTTTCCTATCCAGTGGCTTAGCTAATGATCATGTAGCCTGATGCAAAGCTCAAAATGTTGCCCTGGAAGTGATGTCACAACCAGAAGTGAGCTCATCCCTGTGTATTTTTAAAAAGAAAATTTTAAAAAATAAAAGTAAATTTTTAAAGAGAAAATTTTTAAATCAAAAAATTAAAAGAAATTTTAAAAAAGAAAAGAAGAAAAAACTTACCGGTAACTCTTCCTCCTCAGCTGTAACTCTTTTAGGGGCATAGGCTTTTGTGTTTTCATTTTTTATTTAATTAGCCATAATGTTTGATAGAATATAGATACTTCAATGTTGTTTGTTTCATTGCACTCAGCATTAAATTACCTTTCTAAAAATATATAACATGATGGTATTATCATTCAAACATACCCCATTTTTCACAATTTTATCCACTCATGTCAAGCTCAGCTTGTAGCCCCCCTAAAGCTTGTAGCCTGGTGCAACTGCACCCCTGCACCCCCATAGCTATGCCACTGTTCCTATTGCTTGTTAATTTAAACAGAATATTCCTTATTGAAGAGAATTCATACATTTGGAGAGTAATCAAGTGGTGGACAATCAATGGAAAGACCAGTGACACATATGCATGTAGGGTGCAATCCTAAGCTAGGCTGGCACAATTCATTGGTCTTCCCATTCCTGTAGTGATGCAGGGTGGCAAGCGCATATTTGTTCACTGGCCTACCCCTCTCCTGGGAGTAATGTAGAAGTGTCTTACAGCACTTTGGTGACAACCCCATGTCAGCACATGACTTATAGGGCTTGAGCAAGCCTAACTGGAGTTTAGGATTGCAACCATACATATTTTAACCACATGCCCTCCCAGTTAAGGCAGTTTTTGTCTGCTTTCTGCAAAATCCTCAGGAAATGCACATCAGAGTTGATGTACCCATGCTAGAGAATTGTAATATTTCTGGAATGGGTAATATTTCAATCAACAATGAGGCTTCATACCAAAGACAGCAAACCTCTGTAATCTCTTCAGAACAGATGTCTACTTTTTATATTGGTGGATGGAATTTAATGTCTTGAACCCACTTAACTCTCATGAGCAGAAAACCAATGTGCGTGCTCATGGTATTGATTCACAATGGCATCCCCTCAGGATATTTTTATCATCAACAGCAATTCCTGTCCTTGAATCTCTCTGTTTTTTCTTAACACCTTTAGATGTCTTGCAAAGAGAACAGTGGAAGATGGCAATGTTAACTGAAGTCTAAGAACACCCCCACTGAATATTGGTATTGTTGGGGAAGGTTGGCTTAATGAGTTAAACAAGTTTGTTTAGAGCTCTCCTGTATGAAATGATATCCGTTTTGCTCACTGTATTGGGCTCCTTATAAATCTTCTCTAATCAAGAATATATTCTTGGAAATGGCCCTGTGTGATTTAAAGCAAAGGTCTCTCTTCCCAGCTCTCTTCATTTAGATTTAGAGGCTAAATCAGTGGTTCCCAAACTGGTGGATCATGACTAAACAGCCAGGGAAGCAGCTATCTTGCCTCTTTAAGGCTGCAATCCTAAAGACACTTTCCTGGCAGTAAGACCCACTGAACACAATAGGGCTTACTCTTGAGTAGACATGGTTAGGATTGTGCTAAGTGGCAGGAAAGGGGGATTGCAGCAACATGATCCACAGAATTGCACTGGTGCTGTGTAATTTTTCTACTTACTTCAAAACAGTACTGAAGTCCTGGAAGGTCTTGGGGAGGGCCTGGGGAGCCCTCTGAAAGACTCCTCAAGTTTCTGTACTTGTGAAAAAGAAGGGAACTACCAGCTTTGCCATTAAAAGTGCCCTTGGTTTCCGTTTTCCTACAATTACAGTGGCATGGGAAACCCTACTGAGGGCTTCCCAGACACCTATGGACTTCTAAGGACATTAGCACTGGCAGGAGGTTAAAAAATTGAAGATTTAAAAAAAATTTTAAAACTTTCCTGTCCCCAGAAGCATTGCAATCCTGGGTATCGCATTACTACAAAAAAAAAAAAAAATATTTACATTGTTCCATCTTCCAAAGGAGGACTTTAAAAACTACTAGATTAAGGAATTTCTGCATGTAAAGCATGGGCGTAGAACAAGGGAGATGCCCACTGACATGCAGCCAGGATATGGAACATTCCTGTATCATACATTTTTTTTTCAGAACCTTGATTACACAAATGTTTTTAATAAATTATTAAGAATTATTTTTTTTAGCTGACCCTGCCACCATAGGGGACAAATGCTAAAGAAGAAGTAGCCACTTTTGGAGTCTATAGAAAGCAGTAGATTCAAAGTACTACAGAGGTTTTTTATCCCCCCAATAATACCTTTTAACATTATTCAAATAGTTTCCTAGCCATACCCTTTCTCCTGTGTAGTGCAGAGTGACCATATAAAATGGAGGACAGAGTGCCTCTACCTTTAACTATTGCATAGAAGAGGGAATTGAGGCAGGTGCTTTAAACCCTTCTAAGATGAGCCAAACCTGCCTCAATTCCCTCTTCTCTGCAATGGTTAAAGATACAAGCATTCTGTCCTCTATTTTATATTGTCACCCTGCTTTAGTGGTGTCATGTATAACAAATTTCCTGTTTTCATGGAGTGACATGTATCTCATTGGCAGCTTGGATAATTTCCATAAAGCTTTTTGCTCACAATTACTCTCCACTCATGAAACTTCTCCACTGCCATAAGTGAATTGCACATACACATGCCTGCAGTTGAGAAAATACAAAGAAAAGATATGGATTGGGATGCTGTACTAGATTTCCACTGAGAAGAGATCATGTTTCCTCTGTGAGCTTTGTACCACTTACCAAATTGTTGTCAGAACATATGATCTAAAGGTGTAAACCCAAATACCCAAAATACATCTTTGTTGTTTTTGGGTGACAGCCATACTACTATTAATTCAATGAGAGATCATAGGCTGCAATCCTAGGGGAAGGTCCCACTAGCTATGTCAGCCACTAACTGTTGTAAAACTTCCACAAAGCATTTTGCAATGGTATTGCTGTCAGTTATCATTATCTGCTAAGGTTAGGCTCCTGGAAACCTGCAAGTAACTACCTACTACAGTGACATTCATTGAGCCAGCACAGTTTTTTGTGTTGAATATATACTATTTGATAATTTATGGACCTAATAGGTATTGCAAGTGATTAAGGTGCTGTGCCTGTTAATCAGCAGGCCAGGGTTCGAGACCCGGATTGGCCCCACAAGACAGGGTGAACTCCTGTCCTTAGCCCAGCTCTGTGATGCCAGCTGGATCCAATCGTATTGGCTCTGCCTTTCCATTGGACTAATTCAGTGGTGTGGAGAGGGGGGATTTGCTGCTTGGGTAACAGCCTATCCTCCATAACAATCCAACCCAGGCTTTCACGCTTCGCATGCAGCATATGCAGCGCCGAGCACGATACCATAGTCTTTCAAGACTGATGGAGGCCTGCTTTAATAGGTATCTAAAGCCATTTGCACATAACAAAATATGTATGTAGGTTTTATTTTTTTTATCTTATATTTTGGAAATGTAAATATTTTTTATCTTATATTTTGGAAATGTAAATCCAGTTTTTTTTTCTTTTAAATTTTTTGGAGGCCCCCAACCTTATTTAGCTTATATGTAAATCTGGCACTGGATCAGACCCTTATCAAGACAGCAAGTTTTATCAGTCCTTCCTTTCTCCATATCCCCTGTGAAACAGATTGGTTCTTTTGGAGTTTATCTCCTCTTGCTAGTAAATGGGCACACTGGATGACAAAAATGAATATCTCTACCATTCCACAGAGATGGTTAATAAGACTTTCTTATCTCTTCCTTGGTTTGTTTAAACCCATGCTGTCTAAAAAGAACACCCAGGTTCAATGAGTGACAAATCATTACAGACCATACAATGTAATTAAAAAGCACAGCCATTGATCAGCTATGAGCTGAACCTGAGACCAAAAAAAAAAGTGAGAGACCCAGAATAGCTGGCAAAACTTCTCATTGAATCTGTCTGAAATGGAAGATGTTCCCCCTGCAGGCATGGAGCTCGGCCCATTGTGCATTTCCATTAGAGATACACACTGACTCAGAGCATGCCATTGATGTTGGCCTATTTATGAAAGGCTGTTGAAAGAGGTTTCAGAGTTAATTGAAAAGAGCTGTTTCTGAAGTAAAGTAACTTCAAACAACATGGCTCTGAAATGTGTTTTAATGGACTGGAAATCCGTGAATTTCCCACATTGCACACATGAAATAAAGCGGATGACACAGACACACACAAAAATGAAAGCTGTCTTGACGTTTGGTGAGATTTCTCTTTCTTTTCATTTTCCCTTTTTAAATAAGTTACTCAATAGACAGGTGACAGAATAGTTTTCTTGCTATGGATCAGTAAGAGCAACAGTAGCCAAGGCCTGTCAGTGGTTTTTCAATTTGTTACTTTGCACCCAACAACCAGCTCAGAGACACAGTGGAAATTACACCCACGTATTTTTCATCTCCCACTCTGTACTTAAGGTAATATATCAACATGTGCTCAGGCCTAAAAAGAGGTACAAGTTGTGACCTGAGCTCCTATAGGACTCCAACCCATGGATTTAACTTTCCACAGGTTTTAGTATCCTGGGGGGACATGTGGATTCAGGAATGGATGCTCTGCAGATTCCAGTGGTACATGCATACCTGAGTGTACGTTTCAATGAACTCATTGGGAATTATTTCTAACATGCATAGGACTGGACTGTCAGACTACTTTCTTTAGTTTTATTTAGCATTTAAGGATTCAACTATACATTATTATTGTATACTGCCTTGAGGCTATTTTATGGCAAAAGACAGGCTAGAAATGTTGTAATAAACAAAATGTCTAATGGACCATTGCTTTGCCATAAGGCAGCACTCAGAGGGGACAATTTGGCACCTTCAGTATAGTTTATTTAATTTTATTTTTTTGGTCATCCACCAAAGGTTTGACTTTTTGTCAGGCCTTCAAAGTTTTCAGAATTTTTGCTTTTCAAGTTTTGGTAATTTTTAACTGATGGTTTTGTTGTTGCTAATCCTGTTCTTTGTTATTCGGTGTATAAACATTTATTTTCTTTTACATTTTTTGTCCACTACCCAGAGTCCTCTTTGGAAAGGGGTCATTAAAAATTTTACAAATGAAAATAAATATTTATTATAAATATTGTAAGATGAATACTAGTTATGCTGATTTTAAAAATAAGAATGGAAATGCAGCTGGAATGCTTAGCACGCACACCACCTAATTTACCACTCAGTTTGCATAATTAAGAGTTTCAGGCATTCTAATATGCAAATTAGAATGCCTGAATTTGGTGACCTGGAATCTGGGAACCCTAAATAAAAGGAATGAGGGAAGAAGAGGGCTAAAGAAAGGCTTGGAGGAAGATGCACATTTTCAGAATGTTACATTAATGTTAAAAGTGAGCAGAAATAATATGGTTCTTTAGTGAGAGGTCTAATGAACAGTCAGCCATAATTAGCTGAGTTGATGAGGGAGAAGAAAACCTAAGAGAGACTGACCAGCATGTTATGATGTGATCACAGGAATTCTCCTATGAATCCAGGATCACACATTAGAAAATGGTCTAACATGTGCAGAATGCATGGTGTCCCCCCCCCCCCCAGTCCTCAGGAGCCACTTATATAAGCCATCCCTAAGGCCTGAACTCTGATCATATTAAATATATTTCATATTGTCATATTCCTCTAACAAACCATCTAGTATACCTAAAATAAGAAACTGGAATAATCTGAACAAGATAACATGAATAGTGATGTTTTCACACAAATTAAAGCATCAGCATTGTTTTGACACAACAGTGGTTTGGATCTTCTTGTGCGCGGGGTTGATAAGAGGCCCTTGGTGATGTAACCAAATTTGGTATATCAAATATCAAATAATAGCATAAGACAATGATGCTACAAGGTCAGGCTGGAAGCATTAGGGAACATAATCTTCCCATCTAAGAAAATGCAGAGCCACAGAAAGGGCACTGCTGCCAGCCCAAATGAGAACAGTTATATCAGCATTTGTACATTCAAGAAATGTACAGCATGTACATCACCTAATCATTTTGTTCAATCAGAAATTAGTTTCCCTGGGGTAGCGTGCCATAAAAACATAAACCAGAACCTGCAAGTAACAGCAGAACAATGGCATCTGAAATTATGTGTGACACTTAACAGAACTGCAGGCTAAGGTTTCCCAGAAGAGATATTTTTAAAAGTACATTGATTTTTCCGTAGATCTGAATGTTATCATACAGATCATATTTGCCTATTTTGAACTACAACCAGCTAATTTTCAAACACATGAATCCTTGGGTGCCATTACATTTCTTGTCTAAGCCAAGAGAGCTTATTTTAAAACAGAAACATTAGTTCAGGCATTCTGTGAAACCAAGGTTTGTCTTAATATCTGAGCCAGTGCCAGTCTGTAAATTGTTCTCTGGAAGAGCTAGCAAACCAGTGCATCAACCATGATTTAAAGCTATTTATTAACCACAGTTTGTCTGGTGTGTCAGAATTCAGAAATGGGAGTTTGGCCAGAGCACCACCTCTGCATCCTAGTTGGCTATGAATTATGAGACGACAGAGCAACTGAAACCTCTAATACAGGATGTAATTGGCTTCTTTGGGCATATTCATGGAGGATTCCTTTCTCCCTTAATTTTTCTGATGACCTGGAACCCCAGATGACCTGGAACCTCAGATGACCTGAAGAACCTCAGGCTGCTACCTTATCCCCAGTCAGGCTGGCATCAGTCCCAGCACAAGTCCCATGCTGGCCTGGGGTGTCGCAAATGTGCTGTAAGGAGTGTGCCATCAGTTCAATAGCCCATTCCTGTGAAGTACCCAGTCAGGCAGCCACATTCCAAAGCCAACTCTGCCAACAAAAAGCAAGGAAAACAAAATTATGACAACAACGATAATGATAAATAAAAATGTCTGGTTAAAACAAAACCAGTCAATAATATCCACCCAAGTGTGTGGAAATTTCATAATAATAAAAGACTTGACAAGGCAGCAACTATGATAGACTGGAACATCTGTAAAAAAAATACAAGCTAGCTGCAGCCAGAAACTGGTGGGACAACAAAATTGAAAAGTCATTGAAAATGAAGATGTAAAAATACGGTAAGATATTACAACAAACATCTGGTGTACAATAAACCAGATATAACAGTAACTGAGAAGAAAGAACAGCAAGTTAAAAATCATCCATAAAGCAATACTAGGTGATAGCAGAATAAAAGAAAAAGAACTGGAAAAAATAACAAACCACAAAGATATACAAATTTTAAAAGCTGTAACAGAACAAGACCAAAGTGATCCCAATGGTAATTGGCATTCTCAGTGCTATTCCAAAACATCTTGAATAGCATTGAGGCCACAGAAAATTACTATCCACCAGCTATTAAAGCAGAATTACTGGAAACATCTTACATGTTGCAATGATATAAATATTGTAAAATAGAAAAAAAAAACAACCAGGCATACCAGCTCCTTGAGAAGGACTCAGTTTCTACAAACCTAAACACACTTTCCTGGGAGTGAGACCCATTGAACACAATGGGGCTTACTTCTGAATAGACATGATTAGGATTGCACTCAATATCTGGATAAAACATGCCAGTAAATAAAATCTACCTGAGTGTACAAAAATATCATCATCATCATCATCATCATCATAACTGATATTTATATACCTCCTTTCTGGCCATTGGATTTATTCTTTTGGCTTTATTCAAGATAATTTGCACAGTTAGACTTTTTCTCAACTTCCAAGGGGTTTTTACACCCACTCTTTGGTTTGAAAATATATTCAAGGGGCTTTCAGTATCACAGCAAGAATGTGTGCAACTGCCTTGCCAAGGAAAAGATAATGAAATATTGAACCGCACCTTATTACAGGTGAAGGTGAAATTCCTCATGAAAACGTTCATGGATGTAATTTTTCATAACAAGAAGTTCTACACAGAACAAGAAGAGAACAGAACACCACCCATGCTATATCACAAGTTGGCGGCTGTGTTCTTAGGAGAGATCTCACACCCAGCTATATTCTGGGCATCAGATCTCAATCATGAAAGAGGGTCAAAGGGCCCATGGGATCACTCTACCACCTGTTATGTCAAGAATGTCATATGCTACCCTGCTGTCTGTGCAAATGTCTCTTGGTGATGCCAAGATATTGAAGCCAACAATGGTATCACGAACCTAACGCACCAAATTTTTCAAAGAGGACATCTCTCACAGAGCTTAGTGAAGAGTTCTACCATTTAACTCAGCATGAATAAAGCTCTTTACTGCACCCAGGCTGAAAATTACCAGAGTGCCAATACAAATCACAGAAGCATAGGAGCAAAGATATATCCCTTATCACAGCAGACTATGCCTCCCTCTCCTACCATTTGCCAGTAACTACTCTAAGTCCCCCCCAGGCACCCCAAAAGAGCTCAGAATGGTCCTGAATTACTACTATTGGAATCATCCTTTATCCCCAGATTGACAACAAGAACATCAAACTGACGATAGCTTCACAGTTGCTGTGAGAACTGGAAAGGTGAGGAAGCCAGCTGAGACTTTTGAAGCAGTTTTCGGTCTACTTTCAATGGATGTATTTCAAGACCTCCCACTAAACTTGTCACAACCTTTGGGATGATCACATTAACCTTGATACTTAGACCACCTCAGCTTGAGTCATGAACGCTTACTGCTTTATTTCTTATTCTCGCATGACCTGGATTGCTTATTCCCTCTTACTATCCCCCTTCTGCTTTACAAAACAAATAGCATTTTTTTGTTTAAAAATAAGTCTTCCAAATACCTTACATTTAGCTTTTCTAAATACTATTGCTCTCATGCTTATCAAAAATAATTCCCACATATTTTGTGTCCTTCAAAAATTTAAAAAAGATATAGCAAGAATCCACAGTTCAGTGGCAGAAGCCATGTTTTGCTGGGATAACGTTCTAAGTTGACTTATTCAAGTTATAAGTATTTCAAGTTAGATCTGATATTTCAAGTGAGATCTTATGCACTAGTGCGAAATAAAAACCTCATGATCCCTCTGTCTTACATTTGGAGAACAAATACCAACATATGAAATAAAACTGGGCCACTGTATGAGAAGACTGAGCTCTCTCTTGCTCATGTTAAAACAGTTATATATGTTCATGACAATCTTGATGGATGGTATCCTACTGCAGTGATTTGGTTTCCAGCCAACCAGCCAAACAAAGAACACATCCTTCTCTGTAAAACATACATGGCCCCTGTGTACACTTGGATTTGGAGTCCTCCAGTTCGTCCGACAAACGGAAAATACAGGCGAAATCAAAAGAGAAAGAAATCAATAGGATTAAGGGAATTTGGTACTTATGTGTTCATTTTTCACACATTGCTTTAGCTGGTCAACCCAGCTCTAAGGAAGTCTCCTCTGAAGCTGTTCAGCATGCTCAGTGTGTTTCTGCCCAGTGCACCTCAGATGGCCGTTCGGGCCAGCTCCAAGGACGAGTGGCAGCTTCTGGCTGCTGCTCTGCCTTGGAGCAGGCCTGAATGGGTGTGCTGACG
This sequence comes from Cryptoblepharus egeriae, assembly GCA_030015325.1. Classification (NCBI taxonomy): domain Eukaryota; kingdom Metazoa; phylum Chordata; class Lepidosauria; order Squamata; family Scincidae; genus Cryptoblepharus; species Cryptoblepharus egeriae. The sequence continues at coordinate 118,343,139 of JAREYC010000001.1, forward strand.
CCCAGGGCCTGCCAAAGGACAGTCAAACTCCTTCGGCGCATCACCAATATGGAACGCAAAACCCACTGCAGCCTACACCAGCCGCACCAGTCTGGTGACGCCACTGGGTGCCTGCCTTATAAGGAGTCCCTGATGAGATGCCAGTACATTCTACAGTGAATACAAGGGGCTTCTTGGAGTGGCCTGCTGTATCCTGAGGTTTGTGGGCAGCCGTAGTTTGTTCCATATCCTAAGGTTGAGAGGCAGGCGTTGCAGCTAGGCTGGCCAAGAACTCAGACTTTTGGTCAACACTACCATTCTTACTCGGGCCTTATCATGGACCCCTATGGGTCTACTCATTACTATTCCTGCTCCTGAGGTGGTATATCTCTGAGGAACTGGTTTCTGCCTTGAAACAGGCTTTGGATACAGAGTAATTGCTCTGCCCTAGGCAATGCTAAACTTGCCCTCAACGTGCCTCTCCTGAGCTGCTTAGGCTGCCCCAGTTAGGGCAGAGCAGGTCCACCTCTCTTAGGGCATCCTATGTTGCCTTGCTCTGCCCTAAGCCTTTTCCAGAGTAACTGGGCTGGAGCATCTTGCAGTTCCTCCACCCTAGTGATAGATAGGGCAACCCAAGGGCTCTTATGTGGACAGATTAGTTGCTCTGGATTGTGCTGTTAGACTTCTTAGAACTTCTTCTAAGATCGTCTTAGCTTCAGCAACATGGACACATTTTGTGTCCTCAGGTCATGTTTTAAGATCCACATCAGAAGCTATTGCCACTCCACACTGAACTTTGACTTCAAGAAGGTTGGCAGTGAAGGAAGGTGGCCAGTTATCCACTATGGGTCTCCCTTGATCCAAGGCTGAGCTAGAAAAGTTAGTGATGACTTGAAGTTCATATACTGTGCTGGGGGAGGGGGGGTAAACCTAGGGTGATCAGATGCCCTCTTTTTTCAAGACATGTCCACTTTTTCAGCCTTCTGTCCTGTAAAAAAACTTCAGTGTCCTCCGTTTTCATGTGGATAGACCCCTGCAAGCAACAAATACCCTTCTTGTAATTATTAAATTATGGTTGCAATCCTAAAGACACTATCCTGGGAGTAAAACCCATTGAACATTGAACTACTTTTGAGTAGACCTGGTTAGAATTGTGCACCACAATACAAAATAGTTTTAAATTAACCACATGAAAGCTATATACTTGACTGGTTTTAGCTTTTATTTCTTTGTCCTTAAATTTTTCTTGAGTTTTGTACATTGAGGGGTTGGGGGCATTGAACTCTCTTCCAGCTGTGGCATATGGTAATCCCCTGATGAATTAGGTACGTGATTACTTTATATAACATATTAAATAAATTTTATTTATGTGTAATGGACACACACAAGAACATACATGCAACTGTAATGCACGTTCTTTTTGATTGTTTAGAAATAACCCACCATAGAAATAACCTACCAGGTTATTTCTTAATTGGCTTATCTGTTGCTTCTGTGATTGTGTCTGGAATAGTGAGCTTCATCACTTTCTATATTGAATACAGCTATTTTGTATCACTGAAGCCTTCGTTTGCTAGCATTAACATGATGTCATCCCAGTTTGGCATTCCAACTCCAGTTTGAAAGCATTGCTGGCAAGCCGATCTAAATTTAACCCAGTGGGCAACGCACGTGATAGCCTATATCAGGGTGCAGAGGTGTGGAGAGGAATAAAGAAGAGTCTTAGCAAGCCTGTTTTGCCTAGCACTCTGACTACCTGAACAAGTCTTTAAATATATGCATTTACAAAGTCTTCATATTTTGTACTACTGCAACCCTTTTCCACTGTTGGTTAGAAAAGGTGCTCTTCCTTTTTTTCTTTCTGTGCTCAGGAATCTTCTGAAGTCAATTCTGGTTTTTTTTTTTATACTCCTGTATATCTGTCATCATCAGAGAAGATAACTTGGCTTTAAGCCAGTATAAATTTAGCCCTACATGTGAGACTCCCTTTTCAAATTTTCTGGATAGCGTTGGCATTTGAGTAAGCTGTTTACAATGCCTTTATATTGATTCAGGAGTACAGTGCATACTTTGCAAGTTTTGCGGTTGCTTCACTGAAGTGCAAGAGAATCGTATTTCCATATAGCAGGAATCCACAAAGGGTTGTAGATTAATCTCTCTCTCTCTCTCTCTCTCTCTCTCTCTCTCTCTCTCTCTCTCTCTCCAAATTCAATATATGCCTGTCCATGTAACAAAGGCTGCAATCCTAAACACACTTTCCAGCGAGTAAGAGCAACAGAACACAATGGGGCTTATTTCTGAGTAGATATGGTTAGGATTGTGCTCTAAACCAAATATATTGCTCACCAGATGAATGTTAGTGTGCAATCCTAGGCATGTTTACTCAGAAGTAAGTCTCACTGGTCTAACTTGAACTTACTTTGAGGCCAGTGTGTATAGGATTGCAGCTGTAAAGTCAACCATTATCATTCAGATCACATGATCCAATGCCATATACCCAGTTAAAGACTGTGTAAAAGGTGCTCTGCTGTCAGGCTCTCTAGAGGTAGCGGTGTATTTTCCGTGCACCCACCAATAGGCCTATCTGGCCACACTGGAGCAAGTATTGTAGAAGCAGAGGGGATCATGGGTGGATTGGGGGAGCACTGTGGATTAAGGGAGAAACCAGAACAGAGCTGGGAAGGAGTGGATCTCAGCAACAGCATCTTCCACTGGATACTATCCCCTGTTCCTGGTCCCAACTCTCAGATTTACACTAGAAAAAAATTGCTGGCATAGGTACAAAGAGACCCAATGATGGGAAGATGAACTAGCAAGCGATAAGTTAAAATATTTTTACTTCTCTCAGTCAGTCTGGTCATCCCATCACAATAGCATGGAGTGCACGAGAAATGGGTTGCCTAACTGCAATTTTATAATGCTTTCCTAGGAGTAAGAAAGTTTGTTGAAAGTTTCTTTGTTTGTTAGAAAGGAGTAAGTAAGTTTGTTAAGGCTGTGGGTGGTGCAAGTGGACACTGTGCCTGTTAACAAGCAGGCCAGGGTTCGAGACCTGGGTTGGCCCCACAAGACAGGGTGAGCTCCTGTCCTTAGCTGAGCTCTGCGATGCCAGCTGGATCCAATCGTATTGGCTCTGCCTTTCCATTGGACTAATTCAGTGGCATGGAGAGGGGGGATTTGCTGGTTGGTTACCAGCCTATCCTCCATAACAATCCAACCCAGGCTTTTGTACTTCGCATGCAGCATATGCAGTGCCGAGCATGATACCATAGTCTTTCAAGACTGATGGAGGCCTGCTTAGGAGTAAGCCCCACTAGATTCAATGGGATTTACTTTTGAGTGTCTCCTCAAGTACTGGACTGTCAGATCAGATCATAGCATTAGACGTTCAACTTTTCTTTAGAGGTTTCAACTATACATTATTATTGTAAACTACTTTCAGGCCATTTTATACTACAAGATGGAATCGAAATATAATAAATGCAAACATACAGCAAAACAAACATATTACAAACAATATGTATAAAAGAAAAACCTAATGGATCATTATCTTTTTCTGAAGCAGTGTTAGGAGACAATTTAAACTAGTACTGCAGCAGTGATGCTTAACTGCCCCATCCATCACTCAGTTTGCATAATTAGCAAATGATTTGTATAATATGCATATCTGACTGTCCTGATTTAGTGAATTAGAATACAGCAACCCAAGAGCTATTATATACCCCTAGTACATCTGGTCCACTGGGAAATGTGAATAATAGAGTACATTTTTAGTGGCATTTTGGTATAGTGGTATGAAACAAGGTTTCTAAAAGGTTATGGCTGAAAACCTAAGCACACTTTCCTGGGAGTAAGTAGTATTGAACACAATGGACTTACTTACTTTTGGGTAGGCATGCTTAGGATTGTATTATATGTCCACATATAATCTCCTCATAAAATTACAATAGAAAATGTGTCCATGACAGAATATTTTGTTCAGGTGAATATTCTTAAAAACAAATGGACACTGCCCAATCCTATTCTCCATATCTGGCACCTATCAGGGGAGTCACTAAGGTGGTGCGGGTGGTGCGGTCCAACCAGGGTGACCATATGACCAGATTTTTCCAGATTTATCCTTTTTTAAGCCTTCTGTCCAGGTGTCCTCCAAAAAGGCTTCATTATCCTCCATTTTGGAACTTTGCAATGATCAGGGTGACTATATGACAGAAATTTCTGGATTTGTCCTCTTTTTTAGTCTCCTGTCCAGGTGTCCTCCAAAATGGCTTCATTGTCCTCCATTTTGGCTTCATTTTGGAACTTTGCAATGGTGTGCAGTACCCAACCATGTCATATGTTGTTGGATTCATATTGAAGAGCAGAATCTAATGCAAAAATAGGTTCCGAAATATCTACTTCCTATTAAAAGTTATGACCAAAAAACTAAAAATCAAAAATATGCATTGAGCTCTATGAGAAAGTGAAAGTGCCCAATATTGCAACTTTACTCATGAGTCGGCAAATGTGCCATTATCCACCAGAAATGTCAGGAAGAGAAGAATCCAAGACCTTGTCCTCCTTTTGAGGTTTGGGCATCTGGTCATTCTGTGCGGTCCAAACCAGGTGACGCGCCTAAGGGAGTGACGTGCACTGGGGAACCTAAAAATTTCAACTTCACGATGGTGCATCAAACCCCATCATGTCATATACTGCTGGAATCATACTGAAGAGCAAAATCCAATGCAAAAGTCTGTTTTTAAATAGCACCTTCTATCAAAAGTTATGCCCAGAAAACTAAAATATGCATTGAACTCTATGGAAAGTGAAAGTGACCCATATCGCGGCTTTACTCATGAGTAGGCAAAGGTGCCATATTTCATTGGAAAGGGCAGGCTGAGCGGAATCTAAGGACACCAGAATTGCCCTGATCCAATGAATGCAGCCCCCACAAATCATCCCAGAAATAGGTCCCTGATGATTGCATTGAAATTCATTGAAAAGGGATGTGAATTGCACAGCTGTGTTTACTGGTGAGTAAGCATGCTCACTCTGCCGAAGACCTTCAACGACTTATGGACCATTTTAGCAAAGCCTGCCAAGACTTTGGACTAACAATCAGCCTGAAGAAAACACAAGTCATGGGTCAGGGTGTGGATCCACCTCCCTGTATCACAATCTCTGAACATGAACTGGAGGTTGTCCATGACTTTGTGTACCTTGGCTCAACTATCTCTGACACTCTCTCCTTAGACTCTGAGCTGAATAAACGCATTGGTAAAGCGGCTACTACATTCTCCAGGCTTACAAAGAGAGTATGGCTTAATAAGAAGCTGACGGAACATACAAAGATCCAGGTCTATAGAGCTTGCGTCCTGAGCACACTCTTGTACTGCAGTGAGTCTTGGACCCTTTATGCATGGCAGGAGAGGAAGCTGAACACCTTCCATATGCGCTGTCTCCGACGTATTCTTGGAATCACCTGGCATGACAAAGTCTCAAATGACACAGTATTGGAACGTGCTGGAATCTCTAGCATGTTCACACTTCTGAAACAGCGGCGTCTACGCTGGCTTGGGCATGTCGTGAGAATGGCTGATGGTCGGATTCCAAAAGATCTCTTATATGGAGAATTAGTGCAGGGAAAGCGCCCAAGTAGGAGACCACAGCTGCGATACAAGGACATCTGCAAGAGGGATCTAAAGGCCTTGGGAATGGACATCAACAGCTGGGAAACCTTGACCTCTGACCGTTCAGCGTGGAGGCAAAAGACCCAGCATGGCCTTCTCCAACTGGAAGAGACACTTGTTCGGCAGGCTGAAGCAAAGAGACAGACCCGAAAGCAGCGAAACCTGGAGCCTGGGCAGGGGACGGAATTTATTTGTCCTCAGTGTGGAAGGGATTGCCACTCTCACATTGGCCTCTTTAGCCACACTAGATGTTGTTTCAGGACCTCCAATCAGAGCACGATACCATAGTCTTTCGAGACTGAAGGATGCCAATAATAATAATAAGCATGCATACCTTAGCTGGAGTGGAAGGTCAGTCCAGGAGAGTACAAGACATCCAAAACCACCCCGATCAGGGGTGATACTAGGGCGTTAGAAAGGGGGGCACTCTTGAAGGCACCCCTTATGACCGAAATGGCTAAAATAACGGTTTTAATGGTAAAATAATGGTAAAAAATAATGGTAATAATGGTAAAATAATGGTAAAAAAATCCCATCATGATATACACCTCTGAATGCATAACTTACAGCAGAATACTGTGAAACAAACCACTTTGAAATATCTTTGTTCTATTAAAATGTGTGGCTAAAAGTGGAGGCAGGGCAATGGCACTTCTGGTGGGTTGAGATTGTTGCACTTTTGGTGGGTTGAGATTGTTACTCTCAGAAGGGGGTCCCAGGCTGTAATGCTCGAGAACCACTGTTTTAGGAGAATGACTCAAAAGCTATGCCAAAAATCTTCCAATCCTCATCAACCTGCTTCCTTTGGACCCTTATCCCAATGTGCTGCAACTATTTGCAGTGGGTTCATGAACATGGAACATCCTATTAATTCCCAGCAGGCTGGCTGTGAGTTGAGTTCATGCTTATCACATGGCCTGTGTGAAGATGACAACTCCCAGAAATCTATAGACTTCAAAGGATGCTGACTACCTGTGAGCTTACATGCCAGAAGAGTAAGAAAAATGTGCATACACATCAATTTTATATATAACAGTTAAGATATACCAGTTTGCATGAATGTGTGATCACAGAAGACAGAGAATATGATGTGTCTTGTTTGTTTCTAGCTGCCAATAAATTTTCAGTTGGTGATTTTTGAGTGAAATTATGCATTTCTTTTCGCCGCAAGGGTTAGGCACATGAAAGCTTTCAGAACTTCTGCCAAGTTTGTTGGTGCTACTGTCTCATCATAAGCACTCTGAAATATAGTATTTCTTTCTTTCACCAATGGAGACAGCTGGATTTGATGTTCAAGTAGTAATTTTGTGGAATTAAACTCCGGTCAGTATGCTAAAGGTACTTTCCCCCACAATCAATCTTTTTCCCAACCCTGGCTGATACAAACATGTCCCAACAACTGCATTCTTTTATCACAAGTTTGAGTTGAAGTTGTTCTTTGCAAATGTTTTAAATGAACTCTCCTCTTTTCTGTAGTACTGGAGCCTGTGGCACAAATTATAAAAGCTGTACAAGCTTTGTACAAAATCTATAATTACTCTAGTTATATACTATTATTAATAATGGAGTCTATGGTAGATAGAGCCTGATGCTGGGATAGAGAGATTGAGCCTGATGGAGTCTATGATAGCTAGAGCCTGATGGTTGAAAAAACTGAAGGCAAAAGTAGAAGGGGATAGCAGAGGATGAGGTGATTAGATAGTGTCACTGAGACAACGAACAAGAATTGGATGGATTTCGGAAGCTGGTGGAGAATATGGGGGCCTGATGTGTTGCAGTCTTTGGATCACGAAGAGTCGGACATGACTGAATGTCTAAAACAATAATAACATAATATTGTTTGCTGGATATTTTATTTTTTGTTGTTGTGGAAGAGCTTTCGAGAACACATAGCTCAGATTGGAAAAAAATCTTTATAATTGGAAAAGAATGATATTTCTTCACCTACAGACCAATATATCTACTTAAATTTCTTTGCTGTTTTTTTCATCACTTGGTAATGGCAGGGTAACCATATACAATGGAGAACAGAATGCCTGTACCTATAATTATTGTGTAGATGAGGGAATTTAGGTAGATTCAACTCAACAAGGAAAGGTTTAAAAAACAGCACCTGCCAAAATTCCTTCTTCTGCACAATGCGTAAAGGTAGAGGCACTTTGTCCTCCATTGTATATGGTCATTGTATATGGTAAAGGAAATGTGTGAAATGTCTCAAGAGATGGGATATAGTTTGAGCACTGGTCCCTTGTTCTGGTCGGCACACATGAGGCGAACACCAGAACCTTGGATTACAGTCAGTGTGTTGAACAACTGCAGTGACTTGGAGGCAACAAGACCCTTAGGGATAAAAGCAGCAGCTGTACAAAGGAAAAGAATGTGGGTATAGAAGGAAGGAGAATGGAGGAGAGGTTGATGTGCTAGCTGACTGGTGGATTGATTTCTGGCTGATGGACTACTGGCATTGCTGACTGACCAACAGACAGACTGGTTGGATGGACAGATAGATGGATGGATAGATGGGCCAACGGATGTCTGAGGAGCTGGTACTGCTGGAGATTGTGCCCAAGACTTACTGGCGTAGATGAGGAGGATGGAGATGCTGCTGGCAGGAGAGGAGCGGAAGGATGACTTCTACAGTTTAAACAGGCAAACTTCCCTGGTGATGGGGTCCAACAGTGCTGCAGTGTAGGATTAGGAAAGTTTTTGGGGAAAGAAGGGGAGCTAATTAGCTTAAAGGGGGCTTAAATTCTTCAGGCAAAGCTTGGACCTGGAATTAGGCAAAACAAACTCCTAACCATTAAACAACCTGTTCCATATTTTGCTGTTTGCAGCAAGTTTATAAATAAATAAATAAATAAATAAATAAATAAATAAATAAATAAATATTTGGTGTAGTTGATTTATATAATTTATAACATTTATATAATTTCATATAAATAGCCAATCCCTCTTGGAATATATATAATTTACATGAAATATATAATTTCATATAAATAGCCAATCCCTCTTGAAATTATTTATAAAATTTCATATAAATAGCCAATCCCCCATATAAATAGCCAATCCCACTCCAAACGCATAGTGAACCCACCTTTAACTGCCTTTTCACAATTTCATTCTATCTAAGTCTTGTATGAACTCTCAGTTCCTCTGAAAACAAAAGCCCTCATTTTTCTTCTAGTGGAAGTCACCTTTTCTAACACGGCAAGCCCAAATAATTATTTCCTGAAGGTTTACAACAGAAACCTCAAACAGTCAGTTTGTTTAATGTCCCTTCGCTTTATGTTTTGCACCAGTTTTAAAGCTCGGCAAGAATTGACAAAGCAAGCCTTTCACCGCATCAGCTGATGGTGTTCTCTTTGACAGCAAAGATTTCAAATCAAGGATTTAATAAGCTCTTCCAGTTAGCAGGAAATAATGTTCTCTCCATCCCGCCACTCAACAGAACATCAAACAAACCTCAGCTCTGCAGCTGAGATTTCAAGCTAAACCAGAACCGCAGCTTATTTGAATTCATGGTCTTATGGAGTTTGAGTATTGGAAGCCAAAGGGTGAGGAAATGTTATTGCTCTTCTTTAAATAAGAGAGGAAAAGAGACAGAGGGATGGTGGGGGTTTGAAAATGTTGATTTCCTTGAAAGTTTCTCTCTTAAATATATGGGCTGGTGCAACTTGAAAATCTATATCCACAAAAGAATAAAACATAGTATCTTCAAGGTTACCATTTTGGATTTGAGTGGAGTCACCCATGGCACTGTCTTGGGTCTGGCTCTCTTCAATGTCTTCTGGCACAATCCAGAATAATGGCAGTGAGGAATGCCCTAGCTGAGCTGCCCCTACTATTCTGTATCCAGAGCAGAGAGTTATGCTGGATCCAGAGAGTTAGGAAGCCTGGGCTGCCCTACCTGCTCCAGAATAAGTGACAGCTGGGGAGGGCTTACTCCTGAAGAAACCCCCTTCAGATCTCACTGAACAAGGAACAGCTGTGATTCCAGCCTTATAAAGAAGCCCAGAAGTTCCTGCCAACCAGTAATAGCTGCAGCATGAGAATGCAATACAGCAGTACCTCTAGTGGAGGGTGGAGGCTTGGAGTGGACTGCTGTATCCCCAGGTTAGTGGGCTGCAATAGTTGTGCCATAGTTGTGCCTGAAGTTGAGAGGCAGGCATTGCAGCCAGGCTGGCCAAGAACTCTCATTTTTGGTCAACACTGCCATTCTTACTCTGCCTTGTCATGGACCCCGATGGGTCTACTCATTACTATACCTGCTCCTGAGGTGGCATAACTCTGAGAAGCTGGAAGAGGGCATTTCTGCCCTGGAAACAGGCTCTGGATACTAAGTAACTGCTCTGCCCAAGGCAGTGCTAAAGCTGCCCTCAGCATGCCTCTCCTGAACTGCCTAGGCTGTCCCAATTAGGGCAGTCCAGGTCCACCTGTCTTGGGGCAGCCTATGTTGCCTTAGACTGTCCCAAGCTTTTCCAGAGTAACTGGGGTGGAGCATCTTGCAGTTTGGTCAGACCAGTGATAGGTAAGGTACAAGTGCACTTCTGGATTTTGCCTTTCATCAGTGATGTGGATAAAGTGATAGATGCCCTTACCAAATTTGCAGGAGACACCACGCTGGGAGAAGTAGCAAACCCAATAGAAGACAAGAGAAGCCTTCAGGAAGACTTGGATAAAACTGAATATTGAACTGAAAAGGATAAGATGAAGTTCAGCTGGGACAAATACAGGATCTTGCATTTATGCAAAAATAACCAAAGACATATATAAAGAATGGGAGATAAATTATATATGGGCTTGGCAGCACAACATGTGAGAGAGATCTTGGAGTCACACAGCACAATCCTAACTTGCACTGGATCAGGGAGGCTGGAATGCCTAAGTTGTGTCCCGTGCAAGTTCTGGGACTGCTGCCATCCTACTGCAGGGAAGGAGAGGCTTGTCCCACTAAGCTCTAGAGGAGGCATACACCTGTGTAAAGGGGATCTTGGCTGTCTGGGAAGCAAGGCGAGGATCTGACTTAACTGATGGTTCTGAGCCCCATCTCCTGCTTCCCTCCCTCTGCCTGCCCCAGAATACCCCCTCCCCCCTCCTCCCTAGACCTTGGTTTCCCTTCTGCTGGTCTATGGAGGTGCACATTTGTAAGCCAACCTACCGCATTCTTCTCTTTATCCTGAAATCAGGAGATGAATTTCAAATGGTGCTAAAGGAAATTATATCCTCTTCAGTAGTTGCCTTCAGAAAACAAGACTTGACTAGTTTATAGAATTCTTTAGGAAATATTCTGTAACATTTTCCATGAGATCTTTAAGGGCTATGGTTACTGACACCCAAGAATCCTTTAGCATGAACAAAGCAATTGTTTTCCACAATTAATTGAAAATATAAAAATCCACACTATATTGCACTATATTGTACAGTAATGTCCTATATTAATCAAATGCTTCCTGTGTATCGGTTTTCTCTGTGATGTTGCTTCCTGCTCAGCACTGTTTGTGGGGTCAGCAATGCATTTCCCTTGAGTCAATAGCTTATTTTTTCATGTGTGTTTTCATATTGTGGGGAGAGGCGATTTAATTTCTGATTTCTCTGAATGTTTTTTAATAGTGAAATAGCATCTACTTATGAAATGATGAAACAGATTTCATTTAAAAATAGTGTGCAAAGAATACAAATTCCCCACCAAAGGTTTTACAAATTCCCCACCAAAACAACTTACATTTCTTTTCTTTATTAGGTTAAAACCCTTTTATATATCTTACTATTATCCTTACCCTGAAAGGTTTTTCTTCTCTTTCTAAGGTTAAGTAGAAGTGCTATATATAACATCTTTTGATAAGAACAAAACCAGAAAGTAATATAATAAAAAAGTGTTGACACTTGTTGTGTCATCTGAAAATTGTCAATATTTATAGAGCAGCAGAGTTTAATTTTTTTAATACTATTGTTCAATATGTATGTTTGCATTAATATCCCAAAGGTGAGCTGGTGTTGTGCAGAAGGTGGAATCCTATATACACAGCCCAGTTCAGTTGAAATTCCCAAACACCAATTCAGCAGGACATGCAGATGTCAGTTTGAAATAATGAGACAGTTGTCCTCTTGCCCCATAGAAAGTCCCAACTGCAGCAAAGGTTTTTCAGACCTTTTGCCTGCTAAACTGCTGGTGCAAGTCCAGCAGCAAGTCAGCAAGTTGGCAGACCAGGCCTGGGAAGGAGGATAAACTAGAGTGTGCAATAATGCTGCCAATCCCTGACCTCCCTACCAGGATGCTAATTCCACCAGTGCAAAATCCACATCCAAAGATGCAATTTTACTTGAAAAGTACTTTTGGAAATTTTTTAGAAAGCCATTTCCAAGAAGAATCTAGCTTAGGCTCGTTAAGAAATGTCATTTTCTTCAGGTGAACCATCATTTAAAGTTCACCTCCTTTGATTATTCCACAGTGATAGATCTTGTCCTCCTCTTGTCTGCCAATCCTGTTTTATTTGTATTTATTGCTTTATTAATTGCTTTATTTGTATTTATTTGCTTTATTCATGAGTGATCTCCCCCCCGCCCCCAAGTGATGTATAGTGAAAATTGGTGACATTTGCAGGAGCTGCTTTCTCTGCTTCACACAGACTACAAATAATGGCGTAAGGTTATGCTCACTTGCTCTTTTCATGCTGTTCCCTTCAGTTAGAACCAAATTCAGGCATCTCCCACTTTCTGATGGTTTTCTGATGGTTCCACTCTTTCAACACCTTTCAATTACACCCAGAATTCATTCAGTCCATGCTCTGCTCTTTCAACCTCTCTCTACTGGTTTAAAAAGCTAAAATTGCCTATCCCATGTTGATTTTCATGTGTCAGGGTGATTCAAACTGTTCTGGGATGCGTGTGTGTGAGAGGCATGCTCGCACACTAGCTCCCAGTTTGCTCCCATTCCCAACAACATTAGAGTCCATTTGCAGAAGTTTATAGCATTTATAGCATCTCTAACAGGAGCCTGATAAACCTCGCTTGAAGATCTTCCGTGAAGAATTCACCACCTTCCTTGGCAATCAGTTTCACTGCCAAACTTTACTTACCATCACAAATTTCTTTAACCAACCCTTGAATCTTTTTAATTTTCCATTAAAATTATATGCCACTTTTTCATTACAATAAAAGATAAATATGAAAAACTACATGTAAAATGTATTTTAACAAGCCAACCTATTTATTCTAAAGCACTGTGATTTAGACCTCTGAAACTGCTTTACACTGCAATCCTAAGCATGTCTTCTCAAAAGTTAGTCCCATTGTGTACAACAGTACTTACTTCCAGGAAAGTATGGGTAGGGTTGCAGCCTTAGCGTGCTGTGGCTCCACTCCTTTTTTGCCCAAACCAGGGTCAGTTTTAGACCTTGCCTGTGTGCCATGTTGTGCTCCTTTATCCAATGATGTGCCAGCCTCTGATCTTCCCACTTCATTCCCTCCACATTTCCTCTCTTGCCCTCCTATTATCCAATCAGCATAGTAGAAGGGTGACAAGTTGGTGGGCAGAGATGAAAACCCTCACCTATCTGCTTCCTGAGGCAATTGCTTCAGTTGGCCTCTTGAATGGGCCACCCTGGCTCTCCCTAACCTAGTTAGTAATGTTTTACTATTATGAAGCCCCTGTTTCCAGTGATCCTGCTATTCCTTGCTGCAGGGTCTTGTTGCTTGTGTTTTAATCTTTATTTATGATCTATTTTAATGATGTTTTACTCCCTGATGTTAGCTGCCTTGAGCTCCCTCTTGCAGGGGAGGAAAGGTGGGATACAAATTAATTAATTAATTAATTAAATATTTCCTGGTTCTTTGTTTAAAAAACCTGGTGTTCTATGAAGTTAGTTCATACCAATAATGCCATTAATTGCAGTGGTTTCCAAATACACAGCTAATTTTTCCAGTAAAACATCTTCCTGTGTTTTGGGGTAGTACAGGTCATTCTTTTTAAACATAGCTTTTAGGTATAAAAGTGCTGTTCTATAATAAATAGTTCTGCCAATAGACCTATGAAGTGGAGTAGACCTGTGAAGTGGGGTACGATGGGGGTGAAACAAGCTCCTGTTGTGTTTAATTGGAATTATCCACATGTATTCTCTCTTTGCACGAGAGAGACTTGAGTTTTGTCTCTGGCTTTTGTTTCCGTTCTTTAGTAAATTGCTTTTGTGTACAGGAACTCTAATCTGTAATGGGGGATGGATGGGAGAAGGTTAAAATCCATCTAAATATTTGCTTTGTAGTTGCTGAAAACAATATTAATGTTGCACATATATAAACAGACACACCCTATCAAAACTCATCCTCATACAACATACACATGTTTTGGATATATAAAAGACTACACTTCTTTGGTTTAAAGAAAAAAACTGCATGCAAATTGGAAAGGAAAACAGATATATGAAAGAACATGGTAAAAAAGTCTGCTCTGTGAAAAATTCAATGTCTACTTTCGAGTTAGGGTCTGGTTATACAGATAAATACAGCCAGATTGGCCTCTCCTACATATATGAGTGTTCCTTCCTTCCTTTACTCCCACCATGTTCCTTCACTCCCACTTCTCATAATTTTGCGGGGTGGGGGGGTTGTCCGAACTGAGCTCTCCCACAACTTTTAAAGTATGTTTAAATTGCATGCAGTGGATTGGTTCAGAGACATGCTACTTCCCACATGCTTATGAGAAAAGGAAAACACATGGAGATGCATCCTCACATCTCTGTGTATAGTTGGAGCTCGTTCAAAAGTATCGTTCAAATTGGTCCAAATTTTTTTTAAAAAATTAGGAATATATAAATTTTTAAGTCAAATTTTATTTCATGAGCCACTTTGGGTTACCCATAAGAGATAAGAAAAGCAGGATACTTCAAATAAGATAAAGGCAATTCTCAGTCCAGAACAAACAATCCCTTCATCAAAAAATAAGAATGTCAAATGTATCAGAAATATTTGTGTTTACAAACAGAAGTCAGTGCAATCCTAAGCATATCTCCTCAAAAGTAAGTCCCACTGCGTTCAATAGTACTTTCTCCCAGGAAAATGTGGTTAGGATTGTTTAATGTAGCTGTAAAAGTCTTTATTTCCACAGGTAATTAGAGATACTGTAATGTTCAGGATTTCAGATAGAAGGGTTGTATGGAAATTTGTTTACAATGGAATCAGATTTTGGGAAATCCATCTCTTTATTGTCACAGAGGCTTTTTTGTTCCACATCAATATACACACCAGTTTGGAGTAGTCCCTTTCAAAAAGCCAAGGTTGCAAAATAAAAGTATTTTGTTGTTTTTGTTTTAATTCTGCACCCTTAAGCTAGAGGCTGCTGGAAATGTGAGCTCCATGCATGTGAAAAGAGGGTGGTTTTCAAGTTGTAAAGCAATCAAAAGGGACAACATGTGAAAAGAGGGTGGTTTTCAAGTTGTAAAGCAATCATCTCAAGAAGAGCAATTCCAGCTCTTCCATAAAGGATGGGAATGGCTCTTGTAGATACTTCTTTCAGCTGCTTCAGATTCCTTTCACATGAAAGGTTCCCTATAAATCCAAACGAGATGATTGATGGTTATGAGATGCTGCGGTGCCAAGAGGACTAAGGCGGAGATATTACCTTTCAGAGGAAAGAGATAAAAACTGCAGGCCAACTCCATTTGCCTGTCTGGGGTGTGCTTGGCACAGAACCAGAGGGAATCAGGCAAGGATGGCTTACGGCCCACTTTTGCTGTCAGGGTCTTGGAGCCAGCTTCTGATTGGGATCATTGGCTTAGATGCACCACCCAACATACTGTACTTCACTAGCAAGTCCTATTTATTCTTCCTCCTGTCCAGACTCAACTCACACAATCTCTAAATGCTGACTTGCAAGTACAGTATTTGCATTTCAGGTTCTCAGTCTTCATTTGAACAGTCCCAGTTTGGCTGTTAAGTTACAACTTTGAGGAATAAAGTCACAATTTACTGGTGCATTTTCGATCTGACTCATTCAGGATTTTGAACCAAAATAATGATTTCCAAAGGGATATTGAGTTTGAGTGTCCTCTGACACAGAACATGGGGTGTGTGAAGATCTGTACACAGAAGCTGTACATAGAATATGGGGTGTGTGAAGATCACTTTTATTCGCTCTTCTGCTGTTCTGAGTAAAACTTCCTTGAGGGTATTTCAAAGGTTTTTGATCTCATCTAACTAAGAAACAAACATAAGGTCATAACCTCCCAAATTACAGTGATTAAGGGTACAATGCAGAGGAGCACTTGGGTTACCCTATCACTGGGCTGACCCAAATGCAAGCTGGGCCACCCCTAGTTATTCTGGAAAAGGCTTGGGGAAGCCTCGGGAAATGTAGGCTGCCTTAAGACAGGTGGATCTGGGCTGCCCTAGCTGGGGCAGCCCAGGCAAGTCGGGAGGGGCATGTTGAGGACATGGTTAGCATTGCCTAGGGCAGAGCAGTTACTCTGTATCCAGAGCCTGTTTCCAGGGCAGAATTGCCCTCTTCCAGCTCCTCGGAGTTATACCACCACAGGAGCAGGTATAGTAATGAGTAGATACATCGGGGTCCATGACAAGGCAGAGTAAGAATGGCAGTGTTGACCAAAAATCTGAGTTCTTGACCAGCCCATCTGCAACCCCTGCCTCTCAACCTCAGGATATGGCACAACTACGGCAGCCCACTAACCTGGGGATACAGCAGGCCACTCCAACAAGCCCCCTGCAGACTGTAATGGCAATCTCATCAGGGACTCCTTATAATGCAGGCACCACAGCTGTTCCTTGTTCAGTGTGATATGAGGAAGGTCTCCTCAGGAACAAGCCCTCTC
Source organism: Cryptoblepharus egeriae (assembly GCA_030015325.1). Classification (NCBI taxonomy): domain Eukaryota; kingdom Metazoa; phylum Chordata; class Lepidosauria; order Squamata; family Scincidae; genus Cryptoblepharus; species Cryptoblepharus egeriae. Next base: position 118,359,604 of record JAREYC010000001.1, read on the forward strand.
CAGGTGTCTTGACTTGGTGCCTACTGAGTATGCTCTGGAGCAGTTAGGGCAGCCCAGGCTACCTGACTCTCTGGCTCCAGCATAATTTTCTGCTCTGGATTCAGAATAGTTGGGGCAGCCCAGCGAGGGCACTGCCCTAACTCTGGATTGTGCCCTAAGGATGCAATCTTAACTTCCAGTTAGGATGGCATAAGCCCCCAGACTGAGTACGGTGCTGATCTGGGGATGTTGCCAAAGACTGCCCCACTCCTGGGTGTATTAGGCCAATGCATAGGCATATATCAATATCCCCACACCACCACAGGAAGATATATCCAGTGAGTTATGTTGTCTTAAATTGGTTATGATTGCATCCTAAGAAAAACACTTGGCTGACACAAAAGTTTGCTAGGTAGCTTATGTTCTTTATTGTGTGTATCTATTATCTACATAACTCTCTCTCTCTCTCTCTCTCTCTCCCTCCCCACCCTCTCTCTCTCTCACACACACACAAATTTCTGCATCTACTGCATGAAATAAAATTTAGTGTCCAGTGGAGCACATTACGTCATCTTTTCCCACACTCCCTGTGATATGCGGGTAAGTTGCCAAAGATTGGGTGGAGTCAGCTCAGATGTCAACTAGTGTCGTTAGCTGCCTATGGTGATATCACATAATAAACCAAAGGTCTGCCCATTTAAATATTTCACAGATAATTATCATTTGTTCAGAGCCAGTGTAAATGCTGCATTATTCGTCCCCACCCAGGACATGGATCCATTCTCACATTGTGCAGTTGTTCTCTGAATTCAGATATATTTGTTTAAACATTAACCTGACTGAGGCTGCTATAATAAATGAATGCAGGGTATTTGGAACATTGCAGTGTTCCAAAATAGCCCTTTTAATCAGAATTCAGTTTCTTGCAGACATAAGACTGAAGGAAACATTAAATGAAATTACATCTAACTCACCTATCAAGGCAGCAATTGTCAATCTTTTTTATATCACAGCACAGTGATAAGATGCTAAAATTATCTAGGCACACTGTCAGTTTTTGGACCACTGACAAAGCACACCATGCTGCTGGTACAGGGCTAAAATTCCCCAATGTTTGTACTAATTACCTTCCCAAAGTCCCAAGGGTCACCTGTGGACCTTCTGTGGCACACCGGTATGCCATGCCACAGTGGTGGAAAATTGCTGGGTCTTTCCCCTGGTTTTGTTTCAACAGGATATAAGGTCATGAAGTTAAGAAGGTTGTTAAAATCTCCAGGGTTGATTTCAGTAGGCGTCTGGAGAGCACTGCTAATTCCTGGAGATTCCAGGCTGAGCCTGAAGGGGCTCCACAATCTTCTGCTACACAACTACATTGATGGAGCATGTACATGATACACAGCATTAACAAAAAGATATACAGAATAAAATAATTTTTTCCACAGCAATCTGGGAACCATAATTCATATGCATATTAATCTAGAAAAGGCCTTCCAAATATACAAAAAAAATATCAATTCATATTGCAGTCTGTGAGCTTCAAATGTTGATAGCATTAAAATGTCAAATGCTGTTAGAATTTAATATTCCGAACACTGGTATAGAACATTTAAGGCTGTTTCTTTGAACCTGTTTTCTTTGATGCAGTGAAATATCACCTTTGTGAATGAAGGTCAGTAAATCCTTCTTGTTGAAGATGATTTAGTGATGTAAAGAAAATCAATTTCCAGTTTTCATTTGTGTAAGAGTGCTACATTGTTGGATTGTATCCAAGAGTGATTCAGAAACAAATATCTTAATTTTGTACTACTTTATCTTTCTACAGGAGAGTGCAATCAATTTTGTTTACATGAGTGATCTGGGGCAAGAGAACTTCCTTAGTCAGATGCCCTCTAACTTAATTGGCCAGCTGAGGAGTAGTCCAATCCTATGTCCAGCAGCTCCACTAGTTGCAGCACCACTGGGGCCATTGGAGTTCTCCTTGGGAGAAAGAAATTTTCACATTTTGCCAGTATTATCTTGAAAGCATACATGTTGGCTTTGCAGTTAAACATTGAAGATACGAGACAGCAGAGTAGAGCTCTACCAGTCCCCCAATCTTCCTGTGCCAGTTCCACCCCACCTTCTCCCCACCACAAGCTGTTGCTACAAGAGTGTCAGCCAGCCTTCCATGTAGTGTTGGGACACCTTCAACTGGCTAGAAGGGGTCAAAATGAATGTAGATGGTGATATCACCAGCCTACTACTTCCCAGTAGCAGCAGTAGTACTTCCTAAATGGTCACTGCTTGAAGTGATCATTTCACTGCATCTGATGAGCTGGTCATTCCTGAAACACATCTTATCAACATCACAAAATTATTGAGTGTGCAATCCTAACCAATTTAGGTTGGCCTAATTCACATGGTATATCTTTCCATGGTGGTATAGGGAGGTCAGCATATGCCTGTGCAGTCGTTTAACCCTCCCATGAGTGGGGCACACATGCTAATTTGTGACACTTCCCAGGTAAGCACAAGAATTATGCTGGAGCTTATGCTGGCCTCACTGGAGATTAGGATTGCAGCCTCAGTAACATCCAATTAGGTCAGCATAAGTCCCAGCGCACGTCCCATGCTGACCATGGGGTGCCAAACTTCTGCACCACTCCTGGGGGAGGTTAGGCCAGTGCACCGACAAGCGCTTGCCTCCCTACATCACCATGAGATTGGGAATACTGATGACTTGTGCCGGCCTAGGTTGGGACTGCATACTCAGACACTTGTTGCTGAATTACTTTTGTAACTGTACCCAAAGAATTATGTGAATTCTTACTTCTAGTTAGGCCAGCATAGGTCCTGGCACAAATCCCATGCTTTCTAGGGGATGTCACAGTACCACTTCTAGGGAAGTTAGGCCAGTGTTCAGAGATGTGCCAGCCTTCCCAACACTGCTGCAGGAATGGAGAGATGTGTGGGTTTTGCTGGCCTCTATTGGTTAGGTTTGTGCACAAAGGTATTCTTTCAGTACCTATATCTGAAATAAGTTTGCACTGTATCTAATTCGTAGACAGACAGACAGACAGATAGATAGGTAGATAGGTAGATAGATCTCTTTATCTCAGTCCAGTTGATAGGATGAGTCTTTTTATAGTCTGTCAAGCTGATTCTGTGTGGTTTTTGTTTTAAAGCAGAAAACACCAGGTAATAATTGTCGTAATGCCTTTATTATTTCCTGAAATGCAATCTATTAAATGGCTTTTAGAGAGTACCCACACATGGTGGATGTGACTACCTGCTCTGTTTTCCATAAAATTGGTGTTAATTGGCTGGGAAGGAGGGGTGCGTAGTGAAGAACAGGGAGACTTGGAGCATTTATTAACTGAATTGTGTCTCATATAAATACCCAAAGGGAAACTCTTTAGAACTAGAGAAATGCCACATTTGTAAAAACAAATGAGAAGGCACTAATGAAGGGTTTTGTTTTTTTTGCCCACTACCAGTTTGACTGGGTATGTGACCTTGTAAATCCTGATTAATGGCTCCTGTGTTTTCATCTAACCCGCTGATAATTTGTCTGATGAGCGGCTTGCTCCGGAGACCTAGCAAGGGCCACTGAAGGCTTTCCACTGCCAGCAGTGCTGCAAGAGTTAATACTCAGGGCTGCAGGTTGAAAAGTTTCTATGTTGTGAAGCCATGATATGCTGCTTCTTTTTTTTAATAGGTGAAATGATATATAAATGAAGCCCAGGCCAGCCACAGAGATTGTTTTGTTCTTATAACAACTTCAATGCTGTACCGGTTGTTATTATTGAGACCTTTCTCAGATTGTTCAGATGACAAAAGTAATAAAAGAGTTGCTGTTTTTCCCTCCTTTTGCTTCCAACCTAATTTCACAGCTCACTGTAAGAGAGATTATTTCTGGGCTCGCTTAACAATTAACTTGAAATGGCTGAACTATCACATTAGAGCAGCAGCGATATAATTGAACTGGCCCCTGAAAATAGCAGTTTGGAAAATTGTGTGTGAGTGCATGTGTGCACGCACACGCACATACTCACACGCACGCACGCACGCATGCACTCTCTCTCTCTCTCTCTCACACACACACACACACACACACAGAGAGAGAGAGAGAGAGAGAGAGAGAGAGAGAGAGAGAGAGAGAGAGAGAGAGGACATATACTGTATATATGGACTCCTTTTGGAAAGAATAGGAATGATGGTGTACAACCACTAAGAAAATTCCCTTTTCTCCACAAGACAAGCATCCACTGATATACCACATGGCAAAATGTTAGGAAATGTCTCGTAACTGTCAGAGGAACGGGAAATATCAAAAGAGAGCCTTGTTTTGACAGAATGTTAATTTGCCTGCAGTTCTGCAAATGGACCCCTCCATACAGTTCCATTCAGCCCACATGCAAGGCCTGTGGACTCCAAGCCAATGGAAGTCTTATCTGTGAGTAAATCACAGGCTGCACCAGGCTTTGCCACAGGCCTTTATTACCTCATAAATATTGATGCTCTTTACTGGGTTGTTCATTCTGAACAGTGTACAGCAGAGAAAAGTTTTCCTTTTATCCTGGCTCTTTCAAAAGGATGGTGTTAAAGCTAGGACTGTTCTAGTGTTTTCAAAAATTGTCTTGTGTTACTGTTACCCCCAAATCCAGAGTAACTATGAGAGCAGTTAGTGCATCCGTAGTTAGTGCACCACCTAGTGAAAGCCTATAAGAAATTCATATTGCAATCCAGAGTAAGTTGTTCTTACACCAGAGCAAGGACTCCCCGTCGTTACTCTGAATTTTGCCGTTAGTGTTTTACCATAGCCCCATTTATCTAGCATAGTATCACCACTACCATATGGACTTGTCCTCTTTTTTTAGCCTTGTGCCCTGGGGAAAAAAAATCTTCATTATTTTCCATTTCCTTGTGAGTAGGCAACATAGAGTCGTCTTGAAATTAACAATTATATGTAATAGTTTTAAATTATTTGGAATAACATAGTGTTTAACTTAATATGTTTAAATATAATAATATGGTGTTTAGTGTTATTAATAACACTAAACACTATATTATTAGTCTTACTATTATATTGTTTAGTGTTATTATATCATAATATAGTGTTTAAATTAACCACATGAAAGCAATATACATGAATGCTTTCACCATGTCCTACACTTTGGGAGCTCTTACCCTCTTTTGTGGTTATGACATATATGCAATCCTAACTTCCAGTTAGGCTGGCCTAAGCCCCATGCTGACCTGGGGGTGTCACAAACGTATCATAAGACACTTCTGCACCACTCCTGGAGGAAAGTGAGGCCAGTGCATAGACATGTGCTTGCCTCCCTACATCACCACAGGAATGGGGGAGACTGATGAATTGTGCTGGCCTAGGTTAGGATTGCATCCATGGTCACCCTCCCTCTACCAAAGGAGCCCTGGAAACTGTGAGAGGAGAAACTTTAGATTGGATCCAAGTCCTGTCTTGCACAGGTTTTAAATAAGTCCTGTGCTGGCCTAAGGGTGTTGCAACTGTGCCATTCATAGAGGGTTCGGCCAGTGCACAGACATGTGCCAGCCTCCACACACCAGCATGGGACATGGAGTGGGTGAGTTGTGTGGGCTTAAATTGGTTAGGATTGTTTGCTTTTCTCACATCACAATTGCATTGTTAATGTCATGAATAGACAGCTCTGTCTGGAGGAAAAGAGTTATAGCATACCTCTCTGGCATGTGAATATCCAGTCCAGATTTCCGTTTCCTGCCACCTTTGGTGGGTTTAAAAAAATAATCCCAAACTAAAAACCATGGGGAAAATTTCATGCTATTGATTTTCATATATAATTTAATCCAAAAAGATCAACAACAAAGAAGTCGGTCTTGCTTATGATGTTATGCAAAGTAAAGGTATCAGATACATCCTCTGTGAACCAGATGAAAATGAAACTTTCATAATGTATGGAATTAAAAAGAGAAAAAGGCTTTTTATTAGAAGGAAAATGGGTGGGCGGTGGGTGTTTCTGGGAGCAGGCAGATGGGGAGTGGATGGGTGGCAGGATCTATTTATGCCTGATCCTTGTGAGTCAGGCATAAATACAACCCTGGGCAGTCCCAGGCTGCTTGAATTTGCACCATCTCTCAAGGTGGAGCAGATCCAAATAGCTCCATTGGGTCTTAGTGGCTCTCCAGAGTAAGGGAATTGGAGCTGAAATCTCATTTATGTCAGTGGGAAAATTAGGCTCAGGCAGAAGTCATGTCCAATGAAAGAAAGGTGCTTTCTGCTGGTGTGAAAGCTGGGCTGCTGTCATATGTTGCCAGGATGCTTCTGCAAACAGACAGTGGCACACATAGCAGTGGCTCCCAGTGCCAGTAAGTTGGCACAGATGTCATGGCTGGGAAGGCAGATGGCATGGATGGGAAGAGGGAGCACCAAAGAGCCTTATGGGTTGCCATGTTTCTTGATGTGCCCAAGAAGTCATACCATATAGACTCTTAATGCAGTATGTTTTCAGGGGCATACCTATGATTCCTTAGTGTATACCTAAAAGATAAAGTGTGAACGTGATATAATGGTGTTTGAAGAAAAAAATGTATATCATCCATGAGCAGTGATCACAGAATGGATCCCTGTAGAGGTTATATCTGGCAACCCAGGGAGTCTGGCTGTGCAGTGTAAAATGGCTCTATTCATAAATGGGTGCTTGCAGATATTCATTTTATTTGGATCGGGCAAAACGTTCCTCTGTTTTAGCTTCTGAAAGCTGCTTCCAGTGTGAAATGAAAGATAATACCAGCTGCTTAGTAATTATAGAACAAGTTATGATGCAAAACGGCCTCACAGTGCTTCCAGAGTATGAAATATTCTTCATTGAAACAGAATTGTATAGAAAGAATCATATAGCCCAATCCACACATTCTGCTAGCTTACATATCCATGCTCTGATATACAAAATCAGCCTATTTGAATCATGAAATAGAAATCATTTCAGAATCATTTGGCTGAATTTCAGGCATTATTCATTTCCAGATACAGTTTTGTCTTGGTTTCTGTGGGGGGTACTATTCCTGAAACCTCCACAGGTACCAAAACCTGCAGATAATAAAATTTGCGGGTCAAGCACCTTGTAATCCTCTGAATACTTTGGTCTCATCTGGAAGGTCTTCTGAGTGTTGGGAAACCCTTTCCTCCCCTTGAAAGGTCTTTTAAGTGTTCCAGAAAGCCAAAAATAGCAACTTCTGGTTTTGGTTTTTTTAAAAAAAAAATTGCAATTTTTGGCCTTTTGGAACCTACGACCTTCTAAGGATTGGACCTTCATTAAGACCACACACAGCTTCTGTGGTAGGTAGGAATCCTTTGGGAAGTGGCTCTCAAACTGTGAGCTGCAGAAATCAGCCAGAGGAATTGTGGAAATCATGGAAGCCATGAAATCCTATTCTATAGGATTATAGCCCTAATAGGGAGCCGCAGCCCATTGCTCAGTAGGTTAAGAGAACCATTCCCTGAAAAATGTTAGGGCCCAGTGATCTAGGGCAATAAATTAACAAATAAACAAATTAATTGTCTGTGGGATTTAGGGCGCAATCCAGAGTAACTATGGGGAGGCCTTGCTCCGGTGTAAGAACAATTTTGCAATATGATCTTGTTCTTACACCTTGCTCTGGTGTAAGAACAAGATTGCAATATGAATTTCCCATAGGTTTTCACTAGGTGGTGCAGTAACTACGGGTACACGTAATGTCTCTTATTTGCTCCCATAGTTACTCTAGATTGTAGGGTTAATCTTTTTGTCTTATTGTCTGTGGTAGTAGGGAACTGATTGCTTTTTTCTCCTTCATTTTCCATTTACTTACCTTCTCTCATGCTTTATTTCCTACGATAACTTGCATCTTTGGTTTTGTATATCACTCAACTACCATTGAAGTGATGCCTTATTTGTGAAAATAATCCATCCCAGACAGGTCACACATATTGTCCAATGGAACCTCCAGTGCAATGGAGTCTTCACTGGTGAAATTCAAGACATAGTAGGGTCAGCATCAAGTGACAACACTTAAATGTATGCATTAACAATCTCTTGAATGCTGTATTTCTTTTTAGGAAATCTCCTTTCAAATCTCTGCTTGACCACAAACTCCCTGAGTGGCCATGGACAAGTGATCCTCTGAGTATCTCAGATCCTTGTGCATAAAACTGCACTATGAATGAACTGTTAATTAGGCAATTTCAACATTGTTGTGAGGATGAATTCACTACTGTATTAAAATAAAAGTTTATTATGATGATATACTGAATAGTACATTTGGAGAGTGGGGTAGAATGAAAAAGTCAGGCCAAGTATCCGTAGTTTAGCTATGCATCTTACTGGCAGTCAGCATCCTTCCCTTCAACTTTATGAGTATCATAGGAGTGCATATACTGCAACACCTTGCACTTTGGAACCAGAGCATGGATGAAACTCAAAAGTGGATGAATGTCAACGCATAGCATTGTTTAACTTGCAAATTTATTGTGGCTGGCTAAAAACAAACTAACAGATGTCAATGCACACCAAACACAGAAATAAAAGAAAAATAAACATAAGATCACTGTCTACTGTCGAGCAAATTTGGTCATAAGTGGAAAGCATGTGGACAAATTCTGAAATGTGGTCATAGTTGAAAATAGCTGATAGAGGAAAACAATGGACATTTAGTGGATGAAAGTCAAGGTACTGCTATATGTAGAGTGGTATCCACATTGTATGTTTTAAAGACATGAAATTGACTTGATTCAGACACTGTTAAATATTTTTAAGTCCTGTTGATTTCATTAAGAACAGAAAAGCCATGCAGGATCAGGCCAAGGGTCTCTCTAATTTCAGTATCTTCTTTCCCATTATGGCAAATCATATGCCTCTGGAAAGCCTTCTCACCATTCTTGCTACCCCAAACTGATTTTCAGATGTATACTGCCATCTGAACCTGGGGTGTGTACATGGCTGTGCAGAATATAGATAACAATATACTCATTCATTGCATATATATATTCAATATGTATGTATGTATGTATGTATGTATGTATGTATGTATGTATGTATGTATGTATGTATATATGTGTGTGTGTGTGTGTGTGTGTGTGTGTGTATATATATTCATACTTTTTATATTGTATGTATGTAAGTATATATATTCATACTTTTTATATTGCAAGTTACTTCCAATATTACCGTATCACAATATTACTTCCTCCTTTTACAGAAAAATTCCTTGTGCAAAAAAAAAATCTCACTCCCACAGGTTGATCATACTGCAAATTTTACTGAATTTAAGGTCAGAAGGAACCATTAGAATAATCTAATCTTGCCTCCTGCATAACACAGCTGTAGAGGTTCTGCAAAGATTTGCACAGTTTTGATAGGATTAAAGGACATGCTTATACTTCCTGCTTTGCAGTAATTGTAGGCCAGTGATTTTATTTTTCACCAAGTGACTTTCTTTCTTCCTTCCGCAGAAGAAAATCAGAACCTGTGAGGTAGCGCTAGTTTGCAGAGACTTAAAATTATCATTAAAACCCCTCACATAAAACTCTGTTAAAAATTGTGTTGATATTATATATGAAATGAGCACGTTTGCGTAATTTCAAATATGAAATGAGTAAGAAAACCATTTCTTTTGCAGTGATTAATTTAAAAAGTCCCCAAGACAGTTGCAGCTATTCTTTGCCACCAGAAAAATCAAAAGGGAGAAGGGAGAGAGAGAGAGAGAGAGAGAGAGAGAACCACGTGGGGACATTTAGCTTACAGCTATGAGACAGTTCTGCACTCTCTCCTAATAACCTTGACCTGCTTTTCCTGGCTCAGCAGTAGCAGCTGTGTCACATCGGCTTAGCATCTGTTTATCAATCTAACAGTGCAATCCTGATTCCTGCGTCTGTCCTCTTTAGTGCCCAGGATATTAAAATGACGGAATGAATGCCACAGAGTTGGTGAAACAGGAGTCGATCTGTGAAAACGCAAATGAAGAAGAAAATGTTGGGGGGGGGGTGGGAAATGAACTGATTTGGAGAGGTGCCCTTTATTTTCAGTGGAGTCATGACAGTTCATCTCTTATTTAGTGGCAGGAAATATTGTAGTATTTTGCTGGGTCAGATAATTTCCAATGAGAAATTCCTGGAGTTTTGCCCTAGATCCCCTAGATCTTCAAGATGTCACAGTACTGAACAGATTGCAGGCCATTTCTCCTGCACCAGACACTTTCAAAGATGGATCCGACTCAATTGAATGAGCATTTGGAGAGAGCCAAATTATTTTGGAGTCTGCATTCATTAATGAAAAGTGGCAGGGAAAAAAAGCAAGCCCTGAAGGTAGGGAGGGTTAAATCCCTGCCCAGCCTGCTTGATTTTCTTCCCACCAGCCACCTTCTTCCAATTCTCAAAATTGTTGTTTATCTAGTGAATGGTAATGGACCTCAGCACAACCCATTGTTTCATTGCTAATGCTAGCCTAAGGGTAAGTGTTGGATCTGAGAGGCAAGGGTTACTCTCCTATGGCCACAGCCATTGAATCCTGGTCCATAGACCTTCCCTGTATGTATCTCAAAAATGGCAGTTCATCTTTCATGAGTTTGTAACAACATCTGTAATTAGGCAACCAGGAGCATCATTTTAAGGACAGGACTTTATTTTTACCCCTCTTTTTGACTAAAAAAGAACACTTAGGAACAGAAATTACAAAACTTACCCAACAATCCAGTGAATGGAGCATGTAAGAGACATTATATGCACCCGTAGTTACCGAACCACCTAGTGAAAACCTATGGGAAATTCATATTGCAATCCAGAGTAAATTGTTCTTATACTGGAGCAAGGGCTCCCCATAGATACTCTGGATTGTGCCCATAATCACTGCCTGACTTCCATGCTACAGCCAGGTGGAATGGCTGCAAGTTGACCCAGGTGGAAGGCAGTTGGCAACTGGGATTATACTTCTAAACAATATGCGGAATACAATCAAAACACCATACACAAGCATTCTCTCCGTAGTGTTTAGACATGCATACCCAAAGCCATTTCATAATCTTTGCCCACCTCTGCTACTAATAGCCAATTATGTGAAGCAAAAATGGACAAAGTGATTACATGGGCAAATCACAGGAGCCCACAAATTAGAGAGGGAATGAAAATTCAAAACAAAGCTTCTATTCTAGCAATGGTGCCACATTGAGCATAACATCTAGTTTCCATCTAAGGATCACTCTCACAAAATGAGCTTCTTTTTGTACGTTCATGCAAATGTAATGGATACATATTCCCTGACATGGTCTTTGTAGTCAGACTTTAGCAGTGTCACTCATACAAAGTTCAGTCTGTCACTTCTGTGGAAAAACTTCATAATGTAAAGGTCTACAAGAGGCTACAAAAGAGTTTTTTTTAACTTTTCTAATTCTTAGTGTTAAAAAAGAGGACCAGGCGCACAATCCTAAACATGTCTACTCAAAAGTAAGCCTCATTATGTTCAATGGGTCTTACTCCCAGGAAAGTGTCTTTAGGATTGCAACCTAACCTTCTGTATCTTGTGACTGCTACGATCAAGTACAGACCAAAAAAGGGGGGAAAGTCAATTTTAAGTAACAACAGTAGAGTAAAATCAGTGAAGCATTCCTGTGTACCAGCAGACATCAAGAGGACCACTGGAGTAGGTACATTCATCTTAGAAGATGAAACATGGTGGGGGTGGACAGCTGTGAAATGGGGAGGGAAGGGGATGGTTGAGTGGGGAGGGAAATGGGAAGATTGAGCTAGGAGTGGGTTTGGTGATGGTGGTGCCCACTGAATCCCAAACAGTGATGGGATTCAAAGAAATAAACAACTGGTTCTCTGCCCATCTGGCAGCCACTTTTAAATGGCTATTTTTAAACTTTGTATGTCCTGTCTCTTGTTAACAACTGGTTCTACAGAGTAGGTGCGAACCTGCTGGAGCCCACCACTGATCCCAAAGCCTCTTTCTGGGGTCTGATCCAGCTACACACCAGCAATATAGCTGGCACAGGTCTGAGGTAACCCATAAACAGTTTCTGGTGCTTATCACAGGTCAAGGAATTGTCCCTCTCGCCCATGGAGACCCCAAGTATGGAAAATTCACTTTGACATGCAATGAGATCACACCAGTGCCCTACATTGTTGCATGGAAAATTGAATATGATTGGGCTATCAGACATTGAGCATAATCCTAGCCATGTCTACTCAAAAGTAAGCCCCATTGTGTTCAATGGGTCTTACTCTCAGGAACGTGTCTTTAGGATTGCAGCCATCATCACAGTCTTGCGTTCACTTTTATTACATTGTATAGTTTAGCATTTTATGCAATGCTGATTTTTTTCCCCTGCCATCAAGCAAGATGGAGTATTAATACTGTTTTATTGCTACAATAAATTATTTGTAATTTTATCTGATTTTGGCTATTGTTATGGTTTTGCTCTGTTTTTAAGGTTGATAATCCTATTACTTGTGCACTATTTTGGAAATCTCAACTGAAATATAGTGTATAACCCCCAAATACAGAGTAACTACGGGAGCACGTAAAAGACTTTATTTGCACCCGTAGCTACTGCACCACCTAGTGAAAACCTATGGGAAATTCATATTGGAATCCAGAATAAGTTGTTTTTACACCAGAGCAAGGACTCCCCAAAGTTATTCTGGATTTTGCCCTAAGTCTTGTAAATACAGTGGTGCCTCACATAAAGAGCTTAATTCTTTCCGAAGGCATGCTCTTTAAGTGAAACGCTCTGTAAGTGAAGCGGATTTTCCCGGAGGAAATAATGGAAACTCAGACAATTTGTTCCACAACCCAAAAAATATTCATATAAAAATATTAACTGTATGTTAAAATGATGACAAAACACTGTAATTGAATTCAAAACATGCATTCAGTGTGCATGATCCTATGATGTCTACTTAGGCTGCAATCCTAAAGACACTTTCCTGGGAGTAAGCCCCATTTAACAGAATGGGGCTTACTTCCGGGTAGACATGGTTAGGAGGCTGCAATCAAAGACACTTTCCTGGGAGGCTCACCTGGGCTGCTAATGGAGGTTCAAAGTGGTCGGTGGGGGCACTTGGGGGCAGTTAGGGGCAGTTGCTTCTGGCACCCCCTGGCAACTGCCCCAAGTTGGGGGCAGTTAAGAGGCAGCAGCACTGGCCGGCAGCCCTTTTAAAGAGCCTCCGCGCGGACCTTCAGGGCTGCATAGGACGTGTGCCCATAGCACGCCTGCTTGTTAAGTGAAGCAGAACTTGTTCTGTGAATTTCTTGGAATATTTTCTTGTTATGTGAAACACTTGTTAAGCGAGGCGCTTGTTAAGCGAGGTAAAAAAACAAAAAACAAAAAGTGGAGATACTCTGAATCAATACAGTTTAGTAAGTGGTAGCACATGCTGGACGTTCTGTGGGCTAATCCATACAGCATTAGGCCTGATTTCTTCTGAGGTTAATTTTTAAAGTATTTTGGGAAAATATCTACTACTACTTCTACTGCAAAACATGGATACCTAAAGTGTGCAGAGCAGACTGCACTGCCCAGAGAAATCTTACGATCCATATGTCCACGTATCCAATGTGAAAGGATTGTAGAAAGGGGGTAGAAGAGGCACCATTGTTGCTTGGAATTTATTTGTATTTGTTTGGGCTGGCTTTCCACTGTCTGAAAGGCCCTCAAGGCATCTCACATTTAGTTAAAAACATAGGTTGACAGAGTTCAGCTTTAAAAAATGCAGCAGGTGAAGGTGACAATAATGATTCTTGCCTTGCTGGCTTTTCTTCTCCTACACGGGATGCCTAGATTTCAAAAGAGGTAGAAGAAATTCCAGGGCCTCTGAAGTGGCAGACAATAATCTAGAGACATTCCAATATTGGGGCATTTGTCAAAATATTAAGGAAACAATCATGTGTGGATGTGCCCTCAGGTCAGTTGGGGCTGCTTGAGGAGAGAAAAGCTTGAGATTATGGTAAAAATTGTTGCATCAGTATGGAGGTCAAAGTTGTGGTTTAAACCATTCCTTCTTTCCGGTGTCTGCTTATATGGGGACCCCAATACATAACCAGAGGACATCCAGTAAAATTTAATGACAGAGCAGAAGAGAGGCAATCGACACAAGGAAATATATCATGGAGAGAATGTATTTTGGGGGGTACAAACAGCATTCGGTATGAATGAAGGATGCTGAGGCTTACCTTGACTTACCTTGAAACAGCACTTTGTCCATTGGAACAACATTAACAAGCAGAAGCAAGAACTGCTGTAATCTTTTCTGCTGTAGAGGCAGTATCAGTACATCAAGTATAGATGTACCAGCATTTGAAACTCCAAAAGACAAAATGCTGCATATTTCAGAAATGTTAGTCTTCCCTGGGAGTAAAGGGTAAGGGAGTATATGGAGATAACATGGTCAGACTGTTTAACTTTTATATTTTCCTGCCACACTCGTATGGGCATGTTGAAAACAAAAATATATCCATTGTAATGCATTTGTTTGTGAAAATCCAGAGAACCCCAGTATAAGTTTTCCTGGTGTCCTCCTGCTGATAGAACAAACTGTTCATAGTCATGTGTGTGTGCACCAGGAAAGCCTTTGGATGAGTTCCACGGTAATACAAATTGATATGCTTGTTGAGTACCATTTTTTTTGGCTGGGCTTTCTGATTGCAGAGTCAGTGGGAGAAGGAACGCCTTCAGGGTTGCACACAGGCAGCATTTTCAAAACTTGTCAGCATATTTTGATTCCCGGCAACTGTCTTTTTGCCAAACAAAAAGGCAGTCTGCATAAGCACCAAATCACATGGTGAAATTGTTCTTGGACTGCGACGCTACAACTACTCTTATCTGCTGGTTGAGAACCACTTGACTGAGCGTTATTCCAAACAAAAAAATGTATCACATAGACAATAGATCAGGGGTCCTCAACTCCTGGGCCGTGGCCCACTGCCGGTCCGCAAGCGTTTAGAGCAGATATGGGCTGGCCCCATCCCAAGATCCGGTACGCTGGAAGTGGGAGGGGCCAGTCAGGGTCAGGGGCGTGGGCGGGGCGTGGGCGGGGCGAGGGGCGGGCGATGTCTGCGCATGCGCAGTGCCTGCCCTGGAGTGGGCGAAGCCTGCTTCAAGGCAGGCACTGCGCAAGCGCCAACACCGGCGCTCACGCAGAGCCTGCCCAGAGGCGGGCAGGCTGCTTCTAGGCAAGCTGTGCGCAAGCGCCGATGTCGGCGCTCGCACAGAGCCTGCCTAGAAACGGCCAGGCCGCCTCTAGGCAGGCTCTGCGCGAGCGCCAATGTTGGCGCTTGTGCAGAGCCTGCCTAGAAGCGTCCTGCCCACTTCTAGGCAGGCGCGGTGGGGCAAAAACATGGCGGACCGTACCACGCAAGGCAATGACCTTTTCAGCTAGAGGCGCTGCTCTTGCTACTCTCTGGCTGCTTTTCTGGGCAGCACAGAAGCCATCCTAGACCACCTCCTCCACTTGTTCCTGTCTGGTGACAGCCTCCCTCCTTCTTCCCGCCCCTCCCCCCCATAAGTAGCTGGAGAAGCGGGATGTGTGGGTGGTGCACACAGGCTTAGGCGTGGGGGGAGGACTAGGAAATGGGGGCAGTCTCGGGGCGGGGGGGGGGGAGAGGAGCAATCAAATGGGGCCTGATCGTTCCAGGAGTTCTCCTGCAGTGGGAAGTGGGGGAGGCAGGGGTGCAACCAGGAGTCCCTGAGTCCCTAGTGTTTGCCTGCCCATGCTGCGCTTCTCCACCTCAGCTCTTTGGGTTCCTGCAAGGAGGCCCTGTACATATGCCTATCTGGCTTCTCAGAAGTTAGCCTCAGTACAGTCAAGAGGGCTTACTCCTAGGAAAAATCCTGCCCAGACGTTCTCCAGCCTCTCAGCCTTCTCATACTGTCGGAGGGGAGACACAGCAGCAATGCAAATGTACTGGGGCTTACTTCTGAGGAGACAGAAAGGCATATACATTGTGCCTCCCTCCAGGATCCCAAAGAGAGGACAACCCACAGTGCAGCACACTCAGGGGGCATGGCCAGCTGCAGGACTCTGCATCAGTCACACTCCTCTTCCCTCTGAGGGAGACAGCCTGGCATGAGGTGGGTTGATTTCCAAGGGAAGGGGGATGGGCTGTGCCTGCAAACAACTCCACACTTCCCAGGGAGTAAGCCACATGGAGTATAATGGGCTTACATCTGAGCAAACATGTTTAGGATTGTGTCCCTAGGTGCATTCCTCTCCACACTTTCCAGGGAGTTGGCCTCATGGAGTGTAATGGGGCTTACTCCTGAGGAAACATGAACAAATTTGTGCCCCAAGGTTTCAGTCATCTCCCCACTTTCCAAACAAGGGTACCCAAACAAGGGGCATCTGTTTGGAAAGTAGGGATTTCTCCCACCCCAAAAGGGCGAAGGCATTTCTCAAAGGAAGAGGTGTCTAGAGACAGGGGCACCTCCAAATTTGTGTGCAGAGGCTCTGTTTTTTTGAGGCTGATCTGGAAACATGCTGTCATCCCCTTGGCACTCACCTGAGTGCTCCAGTTTCTCTAGGTGAAAGTCTGGGTTTCTCTTTAAGCCACATTTGTAAAGTGAATCAGGGAATCAGTAAAGTGTTAGTAAATCAGTAAAATCACTGAAGGGAATCAGTGAAGTGTTAGTATGAATCCACTCTTATTTGCATGTATCAAATTAACACTAGCGCACTTATTTATTTCTGTGATAGTCAAAAAGTTGGTCACTGGTTTTTTGTTGGTTCCTTATTTGCTGGGTGACTAATATCCAGCCTCATTAAAGTTAAAGTCACTTATTAAGATCAAGGGCTGTGGGTGGCGCAAGTGGTTAAGACACTGTCCCTGTTAACCAGCAGGCCAGGGTTCGAGACCCAGGTCGGTCCCACAAGACAGGGTGAGCTCCTGTCCTTAGCCCAGCTCTGCAACACCAGCTGGATCCAATCGTATTAGCTCTGCCTTTCCACTGGACTAATTCAGTGGCGTGGAGAGGGGGGATTTGTTGCTTGGGTAACAGCCTATCCTCCATAACAATCTAACCCAGGCTTTCGTGATTCACATGCAGCGTATGCAGCGCTGAGCACGATACCATAGTCTTTCAAGACTGATGGAGGCCTGCTTTTTTTTAAAGTTAATGGGGGTTAAACCAACCCTAGGGATGCCACTGCATTTAGGCTATGATATTGTAAGTGATTCTGTACAGACTGGAGAGAATGAGATCTGTAGGAGGAGATCCAACAGGGAAGTGACTCAATGAGCTCTCACAGCAGGTGACACAAACCCAAGTAACCTAGTGTGAAAACCCTAGTGACCTCAGTGTGAAAGGCCAGAACCTCCTGTATGCAAAACATGTGCTCTGCCACTCAGCCATGGCACATCCCATACTTGTTTGGGCACACACCTGCTAAGGACATAGAAGTGGTTTGGAAGAGAATTGTGTAGAAGCCGAAAAAGCAATAGTATTTACCCAGAATGGTTTTGTCCGCCCCTGTCCTTACCACATGTGATCAATAGGGGATATTTCTATTATTTCCAAGAGCATTAGTAATGCCAAAGCAATTCTCCCCCTTTTGCTAGAGGTGAATTAAGGAAGAAAGGAGGTGTCTATAGGACAGTCATTACTCAGTACTCTGCATACAGCTCCACTTTCTACCTGTGCCCTTGTATTTGCTCTAAAGGGGTATTTATCCCTCTGAGACTATAGTCAGCTAGGAGAATATTTATGTGGCAGTAAAAAACTTTAACAGGAGGCTGCCTGGATCTAATAGTCTCAGGTATTTCAACACATCTCTGCTTGCCATGTGTCATGTTGAATTACATCTTGTCCTGCCTGTGACAGCAGCCCATAATGTGACCAAGGTAACAAAGTCTGAAATGTAATTCAACAGGAAGGGAAGCTTAAAATGAAGGGGGACTTTTTCCTTTTTTGTGCAACTGCCCAAATTTATTTAGAAATGTGCAATACATTTTACTGCAGACATAAAAAACAGATTACCGTATCTCTATCCCTGCCTCATACATACCCATGCACAAGGGGCCAAAGAGAGGGGGTGCATAAAAGTTGCTCCCATATAGTTTATTTCTCCCCAACACTTTTTGTATATAGCATTAAGACAGCTAAAACTGATAAAAAGGTGTACAGTGCTCATTTTTTCAGAGATAATTGAAAAGGCAGAGCGATGATCCCAATCTGGATTTAAAATACCTGTCCAAATTAAATTAATTACAATAAAGACAAAATAATGATAAGAATGATATAGGAAGCATGCAATATAAATAGTTTGGGATGAAGATAGAAAACCAGTTCTTTTACTACAATTTAAAGGACAATCCTAACCATGTCTACTCAGAAGTAAGCCCCATTGTGTTCAATGGGTCTTACTCCCAGGAAAGTGTGTTTAGGATTGCAGCCTAAATGTCACAGCTAAGTACAAAATGGATATAGGATTTATTTGAAATCTGTAGACCTCTTGAAAATATATTTCTACTGTAATTTAAAAAAAACTGAACAGTGTATAAATAAAACATAAACAGTCATAAAACATAGAATGTCATTGGTGGAATATAAAACAACCATAAAAGTCAAACAGATGTCAGAATTTCAAAGCTCATGAATTATAATACTTGCTTAGGACTTTTTCTGTCCAAAATTTCGAATCCTCTCTTAAATGGAAAATTATATTCCAATGAGTTATTTGTTCATTCTGTTTCATATTATATGTATAGATGTAACATGTAAAACAAAGCTTGCATGCCTATCTGCACTTCCCTGGAATTAAGTCTGACCAAAAGTAATAGAGCTTAGTTCTGAGTAGACCACATAGGATTGGATTTTCAGAGCTTTAGAAGCCACAGAGATGTATCAAAGTTCTTTGCACTAACCAAATTGCTAGCACAGGTCCAAGGAGACTCAGGATGAAATCCTATCCAATTTTCCAGCTCCAGGGTAAGGAGACTGCAACTCCAAGGTAAGGGAACAAAGATTCCTTACCTTAAGGAGGCCCCCAACTGCAGGATATGGCACATGCCCCACTGGCACAGCTATGCCAATGCAGGAAATCTGGTTAGGATTGTGCCCTCATTGTGAACAGGGGGGTGACGGAACAATCTTATGTATATCTGCTCAGGACTAAGTACCACTGTATTCAATAGGGCAGGAAGATGTGAGGGGTTTAAAATCCCTTTTCCCTCCTGTAGCCTCGGATCCAGGAACACCACCCCCTGCTGGATACAGTTCACCTATTTTTGGCACAGATGTACCATTGGGAGGAGGAAAGGATGGGCTGTAACTTAGTCTTCACAAGGTTGTGTTTGAAAAACTGAGTAATGGATTAAATGGATTAAGCATCAAGCAACAGGTCCGTGCATGAAGCTGATGGAAGATGTTGCCTTGGGCAGCAAATTGGCAGGAGTACCTCTCAATGCTATGGTGTTCCTTTGCCACTCTTCTACCTCCTAAAGCTGGGCTGTCCAAATCCCAGCCTGGGAGACAGGTATAAAGGCCCATGTGGCCTGCAGCAATCCCCCTCCATCTGGCACTTGGCCATGCCCTGTAATCTTCTGAAGTTGAAGGACGCTCTGCTACCTGAACATCCAGAAGATATTCTGAGTTCAGAGAAGGCTCCGTGCACCTCCTCTCTGGGTGTATGAAAGTACTAATGGAGTCACTCCCTCTTTCTGTTTATGAACTGATGTAAATTCATTCATAAATTGTCTCTAATATATTTTTTCAATTTTTATAAAAATTTCATTGATTTCAGATAAAGGTAAAGGAAAAATTGGAACACATATGGTAAGGGGATACATGAGGGTACACACAAAGCATCTGTGTACACCGGTGCTGGCCCTGCTAACTGGACAAGAGACACTCTTTCAAGTAGGTGTTCCTCATTAATGAATACTATCGATCGTCATAAATCTCTACTAATACAAATCAATACGCTTTCAATAATCTCATTGGTACTATGTTCTATTAACTTGCTTCAGTATTGCCAAGGGTTTGTTATTTTAATTTCTCTTACATAATCCTTTCTCCTATCTTGTTGAATGAGAATCTTACTTCTCTAAACTCCTTTAAGCTATGATGCCTTGTTATAATCTAAAATATTTTATATATATATATATAATTTGCACACTTTCTATAACAAACCAATAATATATATATATATATATATATATATATATATATATATATATATATATATATATATATATATATTCAGTCTTTAATATATTCATTTACTAGCGAAATGTATTCGTGTTGCAGGAGTAAAATACCCCCCATATTCCATTCCCCCATTGTGCAACACGCCCGTTGCACAACACCCCCTATTGCACAACACTCACCATGCACATCACCCCCATGTGCATCATCGTCCTCTTCATGCGCAACAGCTCCCCTGTGCATCACTCCTCCATGCACATCACCCCTCCCGTACATCACCCCCCCCCAAGCACACCATCTCCCCCCAGTGCACCCTCTCTCCTGGCGCATCAGGCAACAGGCACCAAATTGGCTGAATGTTGATCAGTCAGTCTTCAATGTTAAGTATAGGTCAAAAACAAGTCCTGTGAGGGTTAAATCTCTGTGTTGATGTCACAGAAGGGACACCCTCCCCAAATTTCATTCTTCTAGGTCCAGGGGTTGGGACGGAATGTTGTTGAGTCAGCAATTCTTCAATATAAAGTATAGGGAAGAAAATACTTTGCACCCCTTTTCATCCCCTTCCTGTGGGAATTTTCAAAAACTGGCTCTTAGTGGGTGCCTCCGTCACGAAAGGAACACCAAGCCCAAATTTCACACTTCTAAGCCTGGTGGTTTTTGGCTGGGCATTGATGAGTCAGTGACTCAATGAGTGAGTGAGTCAGTCAGTGACTTTTCAGTTTTATATACAGTATATAAATGTAAATGTACTCAAATTTGATATGCATATCAATAATTTTTTTCCTTCCAGCCCCTGACACAGTGTCAGAGAGCCCTCCTTCCAAAAAAAATTGGACAGCCACATCCTAGAGAATGGATTCATAATGGAAGAGGAATATATAAAGGAATGTGATAGTGATGCTTTCATGCACCAAGCTTTTCCTTTGAACTTCCAAAGTAGAGGAGGTGGAATCTGACACACTTCCAGATGAGTAGGTTGACATTTGGAAGTGCTGGGAGACATTTGGAAGTGCTGGGAGATCATGGGCCTACAACTGCTCTTCTCCCCAGTGACACTAGGACATGTTAAGGTGTTCTTTAATATGTGTTCTGCTGGACTGGCACTGCATCAGGCATTCTGCTGTGGAGTTCACCAGAGTACAAATCAATCAATAGGAGAAATAGGGGTTAGTGGGCTGTCACACAGCATCTGGGAGCATCCATTTCTTGTGCCGAGAACAATCAGCATCCCATTCAAAGAAGCCTGGTCAATATTGTTACAAATTACTCCCATTAGGAAATACACATTTCAACAACAACAATGACAACAACAACAAGGAAAGGGCTCTGTGCTTTGTAAATCCACATGTCCTGGAAAAAAAAATCCTCATTGTTCTCCTTTTCTTTGCAAGCAGATAACAGGTAGCCTTCTTGCAATTTATAAATTCTATGTAATAAATTTTATATAATAGTTTTTAAGTTAACCATAAATAAAATATTGAGACTAACCACCTGGAAGCAATATACTGTATGTGAATGTTTTTAGCTTTTATTCTGTCATGTCCTACATTTTTCATGGGTGTCCTACATTTCAGCAGAGCCTTGTTTGTCGTTGTAACATATGGCCTCACCACTACCACTTCAGGTGTGCCTGAGACAACTACTTCAGATGGCCTCATTGATGTGCCAGCCCAGAAAACAGAGGTGCATCTTTCTTGGAAGTTGTGAATCTGGTCGAAACAATGTGAGGCAGAGGCATACTAGATATATGGCATGAGGTGTCTCGTGCCATTGGCACATATGTGCTGGTGGGCGCAAGTGCACCCACCCACCTAGCATTTCTCCCACCCCAGCACCCTTCTATGCTAGCTGGTGAACATTCCCAAGCTGGCTCAGAAAGACATGTGCATGGTTCCAGCTGGGCTGCGCATGCGCCCTTCTGAGCCAAATGAAGAATGCACCCAGGCCAGCTCAGAAGGGCATGTATGTGGTGTGTAACTCAGATGCTGAGCTGCACATGTGCTCTCTGCAGCCTGCCAGAGAAACCCTGAGGGTGGCTGTGAAGGGCATGCATTTGGCTGCGGGTGAGCTGTGCATGCGCTCTTCACAGCCAGCCAGAGGGGGTTAAAACTGAACGGGGTGGGTTTGGTGGTAACATTCTATAATGCAGTAATAATCATCTTCACAAAATACCACCGTTGTGAAAAGAGTATCAAAGCCAAACAATGAGATTAGTGGAACATATGAAGCTGCCTTGGACAAAGCATAGTGTACATTTTAAACAGTAAAATGTGTTTGATAAAATAAATGTTTGTGGCTCTGGAAGGGTCACCTGCAAATAGTTTGTGCAAACTCACCCAAGTTTAATGAAAAGTTAAAAGGTTTGACTTGTAGTTTGATATTATTTGATATTATAATAGTTTGTATTATTGGCTTATAATTTCAGTCCCTGCTATGGGCGCCATGCTGCTTGGGTACACCTCTACTGTGAGGTCAACAGACTGGGCAAAAATTATGAACTGACTCTGTTTTATTCAATGAGAGCCAATGGTTCCTGAAACAAACTGCACAGAAGATGAATTATCTGTAGATAAGTGAAAGATTTATGAGCTCCCAACTGTAGTAGGCGGTTGAATCAAAAATAGTTACACACATCCCCCACTTATTGGATGGGTTAGAGACCGGAGCATCGGCCAAAAGTGGAACACCATTGAAAAGTGGAACCCAGTCTTTTTCAAGTTGCAAATGCAAAATGGCCAACACAAAAAAGACATATCACTTTCAAATGCCTAAATAACACATATTTATTAACACATTGCCAAATTACATAACAAATTACAGTAAAATGAACAAAGGCATTTGTGAGCAATGAATATCTTACATATTTGTATTATAGTTATTTATTGAAGGAAGTCATAATGAAATGTTAAAAACTGTTTGACCCCCATGTCACATGCAAATCAATATTAGGGAAGACAATTTTAGCCTTTACATCAGCAGAAAGAGGTTGAAATAGTGAAGCATGTGTTGAATGAATGAGTTCTGAAAGGAGTTGAAAGGCAGAACTGTCAGAAAGTAGTGTCAGAAAATGAACTGTCAGAAAGTAGTGAATGCCTATATTCAGTGGTGAACTTCAGGGGGTGAGCCTTTGTTAATGAGAACCTGGTTCTGAGAACCTGTTATTAATGGGACATAAAACCTGTTGTTAATTTAGGTTATTAGGACATAGAACCTGTTGTTAATTTATTTGAATCCCACCACTGCCTGTATTCATTTGTGGCACAGTCATAACCAACTTTCCAGCATTGGCACAGCTGTTCCGTTGGGGCATAAGCTGCATCCTGCATTTGGGGGACAATCATGACGTTTCCCCAGGGTAAGGCAATATTTGTTCCCTTGGAGTTGCATTGTCCTTGCATTGCTGGAAAATTGGTTAGGATTTCACCCTGGTTATTAATTTGTGCCTTTCTGAAGACCAAGAATATCACTTCTGTAATAGTAGCATGACTTGTGTTCATTTCAGGGTGCAGTTGGCTTTGTATGGTGCTTTCCCTTTGTCTACTGTATAATAATAAGCCATCATGGCCCAAACTACACCAGCAGTTTTTTTCCTGCTTCATAAAAAACCATTGTGAGCAGAGTTAACAGCAGTGGTGGGCACTTACCGGTACGGGCCTATGCGCCCGTACTGGTTCTTCCCGTTTCCCTGCCGCTAGTGTACCGCCAGCGTCAGGGAAATGCAAAACATAGCGGACCGGTACGGTCCGCCATGTTTTGCGCCCACCGCCGCCTGCCTAGAAGCGGGCAGGCCGCTTCTAGGCAGGCTCTGCACAAGCGCCAACATCGTCGCTAGCGCAGACCCTGCCTAGAGGCAGCTTGCCCGCTTCTAGGCAGGCTCTGTGCGAGTGCCGACGTTGGCGCTCGCGCAGAGCCTGCCTAGAAGCGGCCTGCCAGGCCAGCTTCCAGGCAGGTTCTGTGTGAGCGCCGGTGTCGGCGCTTGCGCAGAGCCTGCTTAGAAGCCGGCCTGCCAGGCCAGCCTGGCAGGCCGGCTTCTAAGCAGGCACTGCTCAGGAGCCAACGTTGCCCCGCCCCTCGCCCCTCCCCAGTCCCGCCCCTCACCCTGCCCACACCCCCTGGCCCCGGCTGGCCCCTCCCACTTCCGGCGTACCGGATCTTGGGATGCGGCCAGCCCATCTCTGGTTAACAGGATTACATTATAATTATAATGCTCTGTTTTGAAAATATTGGAACCAAGGAGACATACCAGGTGATGCATTTGGATAACCCCATTTCCGTGCGCCTCGATTCCAGGCTTCCAAAGGCTGGCTTTTACAGCTGATAACAAGCTGGGACTGGACTTGCACACATTTTCAGAATACCTTTAAAATTGCTTGTTTTGTTAATTTGCTTCTCTCCTGGGCTGTCAGGCCTATGTGGACTCTTAAGTGTCATTTTGATGGTGTGTGAATGGAAGACTGCAGTGCTTTCAAATACAGGCACACTGATCAAGGTTAAGCTTGGTAGAAGGATGGACACTGTAAGACTGCAGGTGGAGGATCTAATCTTTTAATTGATTATGAACCTTTCAGCCCAATCCTATCTGCTCGTAACCTGCTACTTCCCCTGCTTCCTAGGGCTTTCCAATGTGATGGAGGAGGGAACAACTGCAAGGCCCTCATAAAGCTTTTCTCCAAATTATGGAGCAATTTCTGATTTGTTGTCTCTGATTCAAGTTATCATAAACTGGTATGCACATGTACATGCTTTAAAAATAAACTAAGGGCAAAATCCAGAGCAGTTATGGGTCCACGCAGCTATGTCACCCTATAGTGTTATCTTATGGAAAGTCATCTTAACTGCTCTGGAGCAAGGGGCTTAATTTCACTTTTGGATATAGGCCTAAGGCTATAATCCAGAGTAACTACGGGACCTATGGGAAACCTATGGGAAATGCATAGAGCAATCCAGAGTAAGTGCCTTTTCTGTCTTCCTGTAGTTACTCTGGATTGTAGGGCTAGCAGTGTAATGTTCTCTAGAGTAGTGTTGTTACAGCAGATTAGTGTTGTAACTCCAAAGTAGTATCTCTATGGTGCCACCTCTGGGAAACCTATGGGAAATGCATAGAGCAATATAGAGTAAGTGCCTCTTCTGTCTTCCTGTAGTTATTCTGGATTGTAGGGCTAGCAGTGTAATGTTCTCTAGAGTAGTGTTGTAACAACAGATTAGTGTTGTAACTCCAGAGTAGTATCTCTAGAGTAGTGTTGAGATGGAGAGACCAAATAAAGTTCTGGGAAATCTGGTGCTTCTCCATGGGTCAAGGTCAAGGTGTCCCTGTAGTTTGCCCTGCTAGTCATGACTGACTCTAGGGAGCGGTACTCACACCTGTTAACAGTGGTACTTATCCCCGTTACTAGACCAAAGAGCCAGTGTTGTCCGAAGACGCCTCCATGGTCATGTGGCTGGTATGATTAAATCCCAGAGGCGCACAGAACACTATTAACTTCGCAGCAAAATGGTATCTATTTATCCACTTACCTTCAGATGCTTTCAAACTGCGAGGCTGTCAGAAACTGGACAAAAGATGAGTGCTCATTCTGTCTTGAAGAACTTGGGTTTTGAACCTCTGAGCTTCAATCAACCATCAGCAGGTTGACCATCAACCTGCTGACCTTCAGATCAACAAGTGTAGTGTCTTTGACCACCGAGCCATGGCAGTCCTTCTCTCAACTATATCAAAACCTCAGTTAAACTGCCCTGATGCCTATGCTGGATGGATTCTCTACCACCTGAAATGCAGCTCACATTTCCAATCTTCACCCAGTTGGGGATCTGTCTGACAACAGACATTCCTCACATGACGTTCTCCAAAGAAGGGGAAGGATAGGGGGATATCTTGACTGGCCTCTTAGCTTCCCTTACTTTCTCATTCACACAAACACACTGATGGCACAATCCTAACCAATTTAGGCCAGCACAACTCACTGATCTCCCTATTCCTATGATGGTGTGTGGAAGCCAGTGCATGACTATGCACTGGCCTAACCTTCCCCAGGACTGACACAGGAGTGCTTTATGGCACTGTTGCAACATCCCAGGCCAGCACAGGACTGGCCTACCCAGGGGCTAGGATTTAGCTGACACATACAGGCAGGTTTTCTCTATTTAACTTGCAAGGCTGAGTAAGATGTTAGAAACAGAAGGCCAGTTGCTCTTTGGGTTAAAAGCATTAGGCAGCTTGGTTTTCAGCTAACCAAAGGAAAAGTTTAATTGGGGATTAAGATAAAACAAGGAAAAACAGGCAATCAGATTCTCTACTTAGATCAAGAGGTAATGTTTAAAATAATATTTAAAAAATCTAAAATTCCCTTGAATTTACAGTTTTGCTGGTGCAGAACCAGGGAGTGTAATGGTCATGGTTAAGTATATGTACAGTATATGAGGTTTGCTGACTTTTCCAGGCAATCTGGATGATCCTACTCTTTTTCCACCTGGTGCCTGCTATCTGGGACCATCTGCACATGCGCCAGTGAGGCTACAGCATGCACAGAGGGTTGCAGGCTCAGTGCAAGCCTCAGGCCGCTTCGCACTGGGCAGGGAGGGTTGCCAGATCCCAGGTCCCAGCTGGCTCATGACTGTTGGACCCAGGTATCAGGCAGGAAATCCAGGGTAATGGCAACCCTATTCTTGCAACATACTCAGGTGAAAGAGGAGAAGAGAGGTGAAAGCAGACTTTAAAGCAGGCAGTGTTTAGAAGTAATGCTTCTGCAGTCCGTAGTGTTGCCTATTTGACTGTATTGATATTTTAGAGCAACAAACACCTAAGGAAAAAGAAATTCACCCGTGAGCAAGCAAGCAAGCAAGCAAGAAAATCCTCAATTTATGTTTGTTTTACAGTTTTAATTCAGTTGTTAATTAAAGCCAACAGAGGATAAAAAAAGCCAACAACTTTTAAATTTTGCTCCTGGCACTCTTGCACTTTTTCAAAAGCAAACAGACCCCTTTCCTAAATATATTTATTAGGATGATGATGACTAGTCGGCATGCTAAATTTCCCTTTTCCTTAGGCAATGATCTTTCTGGTGGCATGCCCTGTGCAAAGACAATTCTTGATTGCTTCCACTAGCATAGTAAGTACAAGAGAAAAACGTCGTCACTCCCCTGGTTTGTGGAGCATCCGTGAACATGTTAACATGCAACCTCCAGATCTATAAGCAGATTGGTTTCAATGGTGCTGCAAATCACAATCCTAATCAACTGGAGCAACAGAAGCTCAAACAACACAAGAGTTTGAATAAAAGAGAGAAAGATCTGTTTCCAGGTGGTTAAGAAGAGAAAACTGACATACTAAGCCGTAGCTTAGATCTAAACTACACATCTTTAAATTTTAAACTCAAGTTTTACTCATTCAGATATAAAGGGGGGGGGGGGAAGTGAATTCTAATAGACCAAAAAGCTGTAGGGGATGGAGGGTTAACTGTGGCTGGCATGTTTTACTCCCATCCCTATCTATCACTCTAGGTATTTTTCTTAATTAAGTTTGATTTTTACAGACCGATTCAAACACCAGTCTTATGAAAGTGCAAAACAGTTTGTCTACTGTAAATAGTGATGAAGAATGATGATGAAGAATGGTGATGAAAATGGTGATGAAGAATTTTGGAACTGCTGCCATAAACACTACTACTTGTGGGAGTGTAGGTAAGTAATTTATTTATTTTATTTACACACACACACACACACAGAGAGAGAGAGAGAGAGAGAGAGAGAGAGAGAGAGAGAGAGAGAGAGAGAGCGAGCACTTTCAACAGGTAATAAAACCTGGTGCCCATTTGCAACAGAATCAAAATATGGATTAAAAAATCACAATGTTACAATCATAGCTGCATGAACAAACCTAAAAACAGCATCTAACATTAAAGACAACAGACTATAAAAAACTCCAGCAGACCACTACCAAAACTCTTAATTTTTATATTAAAAAAATTAAATCTTCATTGCTTGCCATTGAGAAAATACACAACATAATCTCTCCCCACCTCTTAACAGCCACTTTGCAATGGGAGAGGGAAGAATTTGACTTGGTCCTCACAGTGGTTGTTGAGCATTGTGTTCAATGAGAATTACTCCCAGGAAAGCGGTGCGAGTGTCCCATTTCAAGATGGTGGCACCCAGTGTCAGATTCTAAGATGGTGGCACCCAGTTTTTCACAACACCCTTGGAATACAGTTGTGACCCCCCCCCCCAGGAGATCCCAACCCCCACTTTGAGAACCACTGCTGTAGATGCCTGCATGCTCAAGGGTGCAGGATGCAACTAATCAACCTTCCTCTCTTCCTCTTGGCAGACTGATGGATCATGCAGAATACTGTTGCTCCATCCCTATGACCTGGCAGTTGTCCCGTAAAAGAAACTAATGCCCAGCTCGTTCCCTCCCTTCCCTCTTAGCAAGGTGTTTGCCAAGACATGTGGAGGGATTGCAGTTGGCATATTCCACCTTGTTGTGCACTCCCCAAAAGTTGACCCAAATGGCTAGAGTATGTGCAATTGCTTTGTCACATGCTACGTTCAATGAGTTTGGCTTTTGTATAAGGCTCAGTGCGTACAAGGTATAAAACCACCATTGGTTGAGTGGCTGACTGTGGAATGTGGTCATCTAGAATCAGGATTCACGTTAGCCACATGATGCCATGCAACAGGGGTTATGTGAATCAATCCTAAATTAGCACTGTGATGGTGGCTTGGTGGAGGGGAAGCAGCATTCCCATTAACTGTCAGCAGGTTTAGTGTCACATATGGAATCCTGCCAGTACACAGTATGTGCCAAAAAGCACATTTACACTCAGGCAGCTGCATCTAGGCATTTGGCTGAACCAGGAGTAAGGTTCAGTAAGCAGCACATTTCCAAAGCATTACAAATATACTGATTTAGGGCATGCAAAACTGACTGGACTCAATATCTTTTATCAAAGCCTATATCAATACCTTATACTGCAATACCAATGCATTTATCCAATAGGCTGGATCGTTCCCCCACTTGTGTCTGAAACTGTAACCCCATTTATTGCTGTGTATATTCTAATCTAAAGTGGATTTAGCTGAACTTATGCTGCAATCCTAAGGACATTTCCTGGGAGTAAGACCCATTGAACACAATGGAGCTTACTTTTGAGTAAGACACTCTGCCTGTTAACCAGCAGACCAGGATTTGAGACCCAAGTCCCCACTAGATGAGAATTTTCTGCTACAGGCAGGGGGTTGGACTAGATGATCCACTGGGTCCCTTCCAACTCTATGATTTTATGAGTAGACATGATTATGATTGTGCTGTTAATCTCCAAAATCAGGGTGTGCATTAGATTTGATCAAATAGATTCAAGTAAATTAATCTAATTTGATAGATTAATCAAATAAATAAAAAGTGGATTTTTTTCAGCTGAACTGTGGGTGCAATCCTAACCATGTCTACTCAAAAGTAAGCCTCATAGAATTCAATGGGTCTTACTCCCAGGAAAGTGTCTTCAGGATTGCAGCCTTAGTCTCCAAAATTAGAGTGTGCATTAGATTCGATATAGCATTAGACTCAAGTAAATATGGTATTTAGATTATAAGTATAGGTCAGTATTTAGTTTTACAGTTTACTATTTTATAATAAAAATGTAACATAAGCCCATTGTTGTATAAAGGAGTGTGATTTGGAAAAAAATATAAACCTATTGTCATATTATTATTGTCATATGGAGTATTCAGTCAAATTAAATTTTGCATCTGCTTTGGCAATTACAATTGCCAGTGAACTTTTTTTTAATCTCACGCCTTTTAAAAGTGGGGTGTGCATTAGATTTGATGACATATTAGATTTGAGTAAATACTGTATTTATTTATTTATTCAGGAGATACATGACTGTTTCCATGCTTACCACAGTAAACAATGCAAGCCTATGCATATCTTCTTAAAAGTAAGCACTCTTCCCACTATACTGGATGGCTGATATTTCATTTCAGTATTTCAGTCCTGTCCTTAACACAGAGATGATCTTTAACTCAAAACATAACTGATTTCTTGATGTCACAAAACAGTGACTATAGTTGCTTTAGCCTTATCATTCCTAAGGAAATGGGTTTACAGTACGTGCTGTTCTTCTGCTTTGAGTCGGTTGACATCATCTGTCCCAGAGCATGAATGCAAATGTGTACGGAGACCTAACCAGCCCAAGGCACTTTGCTGCCTGAGGCAAAGAACAAAATGGCATGCCCCCAAGCTATATCCCCCCAGCATGGCATCTTTTCCAGTGACTATTGTTGATGTCTCTCTGTAATTTGTTAGATGGTGAGCCCTTTGGGAACTGGGAACCATTTATTGATTTATTGTCCTGTGTAAACCACTGTGTGAACTACGCCTGTTGAAAAGCCAAACATTAATAACTAGTAACAGCCTGCAGCTGTCACTCGCATTGGTACAATATAAGAACATAAATCTTAAAAAAAAATTCCCCTTTCCAGCATCTCAACTGCCCTATTGTCCCCTCTCTCCTCAATGGCTGTCCTCGACTACCCCCCTAGCCTCCTCTCAGCCTACATTGTAATCAGTTGACAGTTGGAATGTTGACAGTTGCATCTTCTCAGCCTGCTTGTTTGGCATGGAATGTTAGAAGATGTAGACATCCTTACACACAAGGGTATTATGTAGAAAGTCACCAAAGCCAAGGATGGAGTGCAGGCCACCTCAGAGGCAAGCATGACTGTTAGCTGATTCAATATTTTTTCTGAAGAGTTCAGAGTCCGACTTCACTTTGCCCTCATAGCAACAACCCTTTAAGGTAGGTTATGTTGACAGCTGGTGACCAGGGCAAGGTAATCCAGCAGGCCGGGGATGCCAGGCGTATGGAATTTGTACACCTGACACTTGAACAGCCTTCTGTCTCAAAAGACCCTAAGATTAACTCAGTAATAGCACTTAATGTACATCTTTGCCCCTACTAACCCGTATCTTGTTGCAGATCATAATGGTTTTAGAGAGTTAAATGGCAGGATTAGTAGTGCTGCGAAGTCAGAAAGTGCCTGTCGCACTAATCTAACGCTCTTTGGATTATTATGTGGATTTCCTCTGTAAAAGTTGTGTAGTGTGCGCACGCAATAACGCAGTGTATTTCTACCTGAGGCAAATGAATAAAATCGCACAAGCAGAAGCAAGCCAGCTTTTTGTAGGAGATAGGATGAGTGGGTTCAATAAAAATCAGATAGATACTTTTGAAAAGTGGCCAGGAATGCTTCTGGCTACATAACATCCCTAAATTCACAACAGGGAACACAACACTCCAAACTGGAAACTTCAAACCATGGGCCCAATTCTGTTCTTCCTCTTCCCATGATCATTTGTGATGTACGTCTTCCAAACACAATTCATTAATATAAAATCAGATTTTTTAAAAAAAATAAGTTTTATTATTATTATATTTTAAAATTCCAATGAATTATTTTCACTGTTAAGAGGAACGGATGTTTTGTTTTTTGCTCCATTGCCTGGGGGTAAGTCTCCACTGCTACATGGTCTGCTTGGACCTATGCCAGCAATTGCTGGCACAAGTATGAGTGGATCCAGAAAGGTGGATTGAGGCCAGGAAGGGATATGGGCAACACTGCTGCTTACCAATAAGCAGTGGAACAGATTGCCAAGGGAGGTGGTGGACTCTCCCTCACTGGGGATCTTCAAGCAGAGGCTCGACAAGCACCTGTCGGGGATGATCTAGGAGGATTTCCTGCTGCAGGCAGGGGGTTGGACTAGATGACCTACTTTGTCCCTTCCAACTATAGGATTTTATGATTCTATGATAATACTGCTTCCATCCCAGCCTCAATGCACCCCAATCCTTGCCCCAGTCTCTGCCTCATTCCTAACCTACCCTGCTCCATCTGAGCAGAAATAAAGTTTTTAGCCACTTGTGTAAGCTCAGATGTTGGCTCTAAAACCTGTTGCCCTGTACAACTGCTACTCCTTCACTTCCATTGCTACGCCACTGAGCAGTCCTGTGGCAAAAGTTGTCATCATTTGGTATCTATGTTGGGATCCCTCACACTCCCACTAAACAAATGCCTGGGAGGCAGCTAGAATATAGGCAAAATAAGAAAAAAAGAAAAATAGGCATTTTTTTCTAGTGGGGTACAGAAGCCGCATTCAGCAGAAACATGGTGAGGCGCTGGACTGTCTTGGGGATGAGTAGGGAGTAAAACCCGGGATAGTTTTGAACAGAGTACATGTGTTGCACCACCATGGTAAGACCGGTAGTGACTGGCAGTGAACCCGCAGTTTGGAGGCAGCTCTAATTTGCTTGCAAGGGTTTCCCTGTTCTTATTTAGTAAGGGAAAGAAAGAATTATCTTAAAATCAAACTTTTAGCACAAAAATATAATTTTGTTCCTGTTAAGTAATAAGGCAACGTATGAGTGCTTCACTTGTCCTTTTAGCTGGTTGCTGCAATAGAAGTCCATATGTAAGCTCTATGGTGGAATTGTTCGTATTTGTTCCTCTTTTTTCATAACCCACTGAAATGAACCATTTCTACAAATGGATGCCCTATGACACTGCACTTTTAATATCACTCAGAAAGATATGGCTGTTGCCTTTATTTGACAACATTATGGCCCCCTAAACACTCATCTGCTGTTTGCTCCCGACCTTAGCTGAGTTGTACTCTATTGTTTTTAATGGAGCATTTTCCCTAGTATGTTGTTGACATAAAATGTCATTTGCCAGAATAGACAAGGGACCAATTTGGTATTACCGGGAAAAATAGTTTGGATGGGTTTTTTTATTAGACAATGCAAGACTAAAGGTAATTATCTGAGAACAGGGATTGGTAAAAGCTGCAATGCTAGACACATTGAGGAGAGAACAGGGATTGTGTTCCCCTTGATGTAAAGGGGAAACCTTCTCAGAAACCTTCTGCTTCTCAGAAACCTTGCTTAATATTTTGGCTATACAGTGGGAAAGTATCCTATATAAAGTTCTGTGGATTTGAGCCATTGGTTTCAATATTACTTATTTCACAGAAAAATTTTTTTGAGAATTTCAGCTTCTAATGGCACAAATAAAGCTTTTTATAAAAACCAAAGTACACTTTTAAAAGTGATTGATTCTGCCAGTGTGGTGTTTGAAAGTAAAGTAATAGTCTGATGGATTGTGTTCTGCTACTTTAACTCAGGGTTCATGAGATGGGAAAATTTGACCAGAATGGAGCCCAGGGGCCAAAGGTGGAGATGTAGAAATTTCTTGGGATCCAACATTTTCTGATTTCACATGGAATGCTGTAAAGCAACTGGGCCATGTTTACTGGGCCAAGAAATGTTTAAATGATGCTCCTTAATTTGTTGTCAAATCTGGATCCATGAAAGAGTGCATTGGTGCTTGGGACACAGCTGCAGGATTACAGCTTCAGAAGTGTATTTTGGACCACACTGGTCACTTTCCATTCTAGTGTGAGCCTAAACCCAATAATGCTAATCCTCTGAAATGATTTTAATGAAATTTAAATTTTAGAGAAATTTCTAAGGGCATTTGAGTTTTCCATATTAGTATATTTAGCTACTGACACTAAACTTGGGCTCCACAATGGGAAGTCCAGCAGACTTGGTTTCCAAAGCATGTGTATCCAGGCCCCAGAAGAAGTGATGTCAGCAACCTGGAAGCGATATCATGGCCAGAAATGGCATCAAACAAAATGTGTTGCCAGTGGTCCTCCATGTCTACTTGGAAGTAAGCCCCTTTATGTAAATGAAACTTTTATACCAGGAAAGGATGGATTGCAGGCAAAATACTGAGTTTTTTTTTAAGACACAACACCTCCTGTGCTTTTTCTTTGTAAAGCACTTCTTAAAGCATCCCCTTCTTCTTGCCTTCAGTGCCAGTCATGGCTGCATATCTTGCTTGTGAAGCTCACTTGCAGGAAAGACCCTTTCCCCAGAGCAGGAAAGTCTAGCACTTGGGTGGCCCCCTTCCATTTTTCAATTCCACAAGTAAAACATTCATAAGTGTTTTTTTTAAAAAAAAAAAAACAGGACATCCTGGTTTATACATTTGTACTGATGTCTCATCACGTTTATTCAGTACAGCAATGAGGATCACCCATCTATCCTGTTAGGAGCTATAATGATTTAGCAAGTTAGGCTGGTTAGGTTTGGTTAGGCTGGTAAGATTTAGCTCCAGTTAGGCTGGTCTAATCCCTGGCATAAGTCCTGTTCTATTCTGGGGGTGTCACAAAAGTGCCATACGGCCTTTCTGCCCCACCTGTTAGCTTCTGCATGCTGACATCCCCACACCACCACAAGAAGATATGCCTTGTGAGTTAGGCCCGCCTAAATTTGTTAGGATTGCACTCTGCGTTTCTGGATCAATTTGAGTACCCAAGATAGGGAACTTGCCCCTTAACTACTGCACCTGAGTGGACTATTTTCCACGTCTCTTTAACCAATCAATCTACCTTTGTTCTTTAGGTGTTTTTTGCAGCTTCCTCATGAGGAAATCAATGCTGTGGACTCCGTGAGGAAGCTGCTTGAATCAGTTTATAAAGTGGCAGTGCTGTACTTGCAAATCTAGAGCCAATCGGGTAAAACCTATACCATTTTTGGATTTAGTTCCCCAAACGTACCCAAGAATAGGTCCAACATTTTTGACAACAAAATGCATCTCGAGTAATGTTTCTATTATTGTCAGATTACCAATTCAGGAGGAAGGTCCTGTCCTGTCACATTCAGTCTAGGTCTTATGAACTAAAAACAAGGTGGTAGCTGCCTTTTCCTATTTAAGAGGGCAATCCTAAAGCAGGCCAGCAAAACTCATTGGTTTTCACATTCCTGTGGTGATGTAGAGAGGCAAGCACATGTCTGTTCACTGGCCAAACCCTACCCAAGATTGGCACAGAAGTGTCTTATGGTACTTTTGTGACATCCCAAGTCCCCACAGGACTTAGACCAGGGCTTAAGCTGGCCTAGCTGGAGGTTAGGATTGTCTAGAGCCAAGGGCTGCATCCATGTTCGAGTGACACACGTCTCCCATGCATCAAAGCAGCGACTCAATCTGTACTGCAATAACATGCTATCACAGCTCAGCAGGGGTGCTGGCCCTAAGCTGCAGTTTTGAGTAATTGATATCGTTTCCCAATGCTAGAAAACAAACTCGGGAACTATTCTCATTAGACATCCCCCTGCTTAGCTACTCCGTTATTGTAAAACCCAAATGCCAAGATCCTACCAGCATGGTTCTGTTTTTAATTAGTTCTGATGGCACTGGGCTAGGTGCCAAGAAGGGGAAAAAATGAACTTCCTGCAATGGAAGCTTATTGCTCAGTATGTTGCTCCTCGACACTGAGGTTATTTTCACAACAGTTTATGAAGAAGGGGGCTACTGATAGAAATCATATAAGTTTTTACTGCTTTTGATTCCCCCCTTCTCCCTTCCAGGCTCATAAAAGTTCGCCAAGTGAAAGGAATCCTAAAGTTACAGTCCAGATTTGTGAGACCTGCCTCACTGTTCCGCTGATTAAAGACATCCTAGCACATTATTTTTTTTAATGGAGTCAGCCCTGGCTCCTTTTAAAATTTTAAGACCAATGACTTTTTACCATTTTAAGTAAATTAATTTAGACATTTCTAATCATGCTTGCAGTAGGAGTAGTGAAAATAATAGCAAAGAATTCATAAATGCATGTCAACCATGAAGATACCAAGGCTGTTTGCAAGGATGGCAAAAGGACAATATTAACAATCATTTTCTTTGATTCAAAATCTATTGCTTTGCCTTTAAAAACACAGATGTATCCGATGAAGTCTTTGATAGAGAAGTGTGGGTTTTTCTTTTAATAGTTCCCAAAGGACTAGGGAGGAGTTTTGCTGCATGACAATAGTAATGTTTTAAGAGTGGTTGATAGGGTACAATCCTAACCATTTTCAACCAGCTCAATTCACTTCTCACTGTGTTCCTAGAGTGGCATGCAGAGGTTGTCACATGTCTGTGCACCCCCCCCCCCACCCAGGGCACAGACACCCCCAGATCAGCACAGGATACGTGTTGCGACTTGTGCCGGCCTACCCAGGGATTAGGATTGCTCTGTCCTTCTATCTGGAAAGTCCCTTTGCGACTGTGTAGCAGTAAAGGATGAGCATAAGAAATAATCTGTATGGAGCATTTTTTAAAGAAACCACTGAGCAGTGTGCCTGGTACCTCAGGGTGACCAGATGCTCGAACCTCAAAAAGAGGACAAGATTCCCCAAAACTCCTGATATTCAGGCAAAATTCCTGACATTAAAAAAGTGGGATACCCAAAAAATGTAGGTCAAATTGTAGGACAAAGCTAAAAACACTTGTATTGCTTTCCTGTACTTCATTTCAACACTACATTACTTATTGTTAAATTGTAAAACTAAAAGGCACATGTTAAAGTGATCCAAAACCAAAGCAGCCAACCTTTTTCAGGCCATCATCTCCTTTGTAAGACCTGATTCCAGAACCAAAAATGTACATGTTTAAGTGATCCAAAACCCAGGGTGACCAAAAAAAGAGGAACATGTAGAAAAAAAATGTAGAAGCAAAATGTAGGACATGATAAAAGCCATGAAATGACACTCATTTGCTGAAAACATTAAAATGTTGCCATATGGAGCCTTTGCTGAGTTCCAAGTGCACAGAATGAGGACCATTCTGGAAGCCTCGCTGTCCCTGGAATAAACCTCTCTAGTGGAAGAACTGCATTATCAACCACCATTGGACAATGCTCCAAACCTAAGCAAACTTCACAACTCCAGAATGCTCAATCTAGTGGCATAAGACTCTTTATAGCTGTCACAAAATGTAACCACCACCATGGTCTGACAGCTGCCACAAGCAAGGAGCAGCCAGGTCTCCATCCCAGTCGATTGGGGATACCCACCAATGCAGATAAGTAAATGCAGGAGGAAGGAGGCAGAGTGGGGCTGGGAGGCAATGGGAAGGAGGGTGGATCAGGGCAAGGAAGGAGACAGCAGTGGTGTGCACCAATATCCAGTCCTTCTTCTTGGCCTTGATCCCCTGACATACATTACCTATAGGTTTGCACCAACAACATAGCTGGTGCAGGTCCAAGTAGAACCAATGGGACTGTACAAGAAACCTCCAGAGGGTGAAATTTTTCAGGATAGAACATGTGCTATATTGGCACATTTTTTGTTGCATGGGGAGCTGTATTGCTGCACAGCTGCACTGGGTTGAAGTTCAGAGAATTGTTGATTTGATATTGATGTATTGAGAATCAAATTACAATTTAACTGCATCCTGTTTAGCATTAAAACTAATCAAGTACTCAGGCTGACAGCAGCCTGCTGATATCATGCTGTAAGCTTAAATACTTACAGCAACCTGTGTAAGCAAAATACACACAGTACAGTGTCCAATGTTAATTTAAACAACGTTAATTGCTTGCTTGGGGGTATGTGCAGGAGCCACCACCAAAACGGGCATTCCCTGTGCCCATGGATTCCATACCCATGGGGTTGGGTGGGTGTGGGGGATGGATACCCCAAGGATATGAAGATCAAGCCAATATACTCTCCCCCACTAAAACAAATAGATTATTGCAAGTTTCAGCTTTGTAACATATCTGTGTCAAACGACTATATTGATTTACAATCCAAGTTGTTAAAAATGTTGAATATTTCATTCTGAAATTTTAGGTTCCTGGCCTGCGCAGCTTACCCTGAGTTCTGTTCCCTTGTAGGTGCTGTGCAGGGAGGCCAATGCACATCCTTGCACCGGTCTAGATTTTCTCAGTGGCACAGAAGAGGCTTACAGCACTTTTAAGACACCTCCTGGCCCATACAAGGGACTTGTATCAGCCTAAGAGTGTATCTGGATTGTGTTCTGAAACACCTAAAATTTGGTACAATTAATATGCATCCTTTATACCATTGTAATGTGATCTCAATGCCTTTAAATATAATGCCCATGATCTATCTAGGCTCCTTAACACCTTGGAGGTGGCAGTTTAAAATGTTCCATGTGTTCTTACTCATCTGCATAAATAAATATGAGCTAGTGGATTTAATCCCATAGAAATTTCAATTCATAATCATTGTATTCTGTAGAGTCTACGGAGGGACAAAGACTTCCACAGATAAAAAAAAATTCTTTTCAGAAGTTTTTCTGAGCTTTAGTCCTTAAGGACTCACATATTAAGTAATTCATGGGGATAATATGTCAAATAATAGATGTCCCGAGGGCTGAGTAAAAAGTCACCCTCAGGGAGGATAAAACCCTATTTTTTGATTGCACATATTGCCCCAGTCCAAATGCCTCAGGCAATACAAAATGCAGATCATACAGAGCTTTGCCCCTCTGGGCAACATTACTAAGCACAGATTTGTAATGTGCATGAGGATAAGGTTTATCCAAGCCTCTCTGCAGTACCGTATTATTTGTATTTTTATGGGTAAGGAAAAGGGAGGAGCAAATATCACTATAAAAAAGACCTTGATCTGTGGACTTAAGAAATGTACCAGTTTAAATTTTAAAAGTAATGGGATGGTGTTTGAGGGCACAAGTCTAATCAACTTTCCAGCACTGGCAAAGCTGTGACCGTGGGGCATGTGCTGCGGTTGGGGGGTCACACACTGCGAGGTAAACTTGTTCCCTTACCTCAGAGATGCATTGCCCGTAAGAACATAAAAACAACCTTCACTGGATCAGGCCAAAGGCCCATCTAGTCCAGCTTCCTTATCACACAGCAGTGCACCAGATGACTTAGGGAGCATATACGACACCTGCATCCAGGTGCCCACCCCTGCATTTTGAGGTTGCCCACATCTACATCTATCTATGCACATACCCGTGATGGTCCTTTCCTCTAAGAATTTGACATCCCTTCTTAAAGGCATTGAGGCCAGATACAATCACCACATCCTGAGGCAGGAAGTTCCAGAGACCAGAGCCATAAAATTGGTTAGGATTGTGCCTTCAGTTAACCTCGTGAAATCAATATATGTGTTTTTAGCTTTTCCATTGTCATGTCCTACATTATTCTTGGATTCCCAACATTTTAGTTGTATCTTGTCCTCTTTTGCAGTTATGACATCTGGTAATGCTACTCTCTCTCTCTCTCTCTCTCTCTCTCTCTCTCTCTCTCTCTCTCTCTCTCTGTGTGTGTGTGTGTGAGAGAGAGAGAGAGAGAGAGAGAGAGAGAGAGAGAGAGAGAAACCCATTCTATCGATACAATTTATTTTATAACTGGATCAAGGGAATAGAATCCACATTCTTTTACATGATGTATAGAGAGATGGAGGTTGGTGATGGCATTCATGGAGTGAACGAAGGTGATGCATTGAAGGGGCTCTCACCAGTGGTGGGATTCATATAAATTAACAATTAGGTTAATTAAAAATTAGGTTCTATGTCCTAATAACCTAAATTACGGTAACAACATGTTCTATGTCCCATAAGTAACCGGTTCTCAGAACCAGGCACTCATTAGCAAAGGGTTCTATAGAACCTGTGAGAACCCCCTGAAGCCCACCACTGGACTGAACGTTTGTCTGTGTGAAATGGAAGCTGCTCTATTTAAATGGCTACTGAATCCTATTCCCTCCCCCACCCCTAATGCTAATGCAGCCATGCCAGAATGGTACATGCTGCATTTTATGGGGCAGGGTAAATGGGAGGTAAATGGGTTGGTAAATAAAAATAGGTTTTTTACTTCTACAGAAGCCCTGGGGCTAGCTGGATATTTTTTGGTGTACTTTCTACAAGGAAAAATTGGAGGACATGTTTTAAAAGAGGAAATAGGATCCAGTATTCACCACTGCTGCAAGATCCTTCCACCCTCTGCCCATACCCCACCCATCTCATCTAACCATGCAATACTAGGCATGCAGTACCAAGCAAGCAATACTACTTAGATGTACATCCCATTCTGTTCATTAAGATTCCCGAGAAAGGATGTACTGCAGTGGTTTTCAAACATTTTAGAGCCCAACTTTGTAGAGGCTGCTGCTTGTTTTATAAGTGACAAAAGATGTGGCTTCAGTAGTGACTGGGCAGCAACGCACTCCTGCCCTCCAAGTTATTTAACTGATTTGGCAATGTATTTAACCCTTGAAGTACATCACCTAATCTCCCTGACAGTTTTGTGAACCACCCATAACTGGGTCATGTTCCTCAGACTGGTTTCTGTTCCTGGACCCTCAGTTTGAAAACCACAGAGAATCCTTATGCAATCCACATTATATAGTAATTAAAAATGACCATTAACATACTGTTGTGTCTTAAAATCTGCAGCTGGAGGCAGTTTATTCCAAAGACCTGAAATCATGTGCTTGAACTGTGTTTGCTCACAGTGTATACATTATGTGTTGCATGGAGATGGGCGATCAGATATTACTTTGGAAATGGCATCCTTGTAATGATGTTTCTGTTGTGTAGATATGTCAAAACTTTCAAGCTCCTAGTCATAAACTTTGTGACCAAATAAGGAACTGAGCCTAAGAGCACAATCCTAACCATGTCTACTCAAAAGTAAGCCCTATTGTGTTCAATGGCTCTTACTCCCAGGAAAGTATCTTTAGGATTGCAGCCTAAGACGCCATCATTTCAATCCAGTACTCAATCTACTACTCATTCTCAGTGGAAAAGGCTCTCTAACTGAAATCTATATGGACTATATTCTGATTTTTTTTACAATAATGTGAACCAACCTACGTCTCTGTGTCCACTTCTTTTTATAGTACAAGGCACACTTGTTGAATGAACTGATGAGTTTCTGCAAGGGGACTCTGCACCAGGGATTCATTTGATTCGGTAATTTATGTGCATAACATGTACAGATCCCTGCAAAGTATTCAATTATGTCTGATGTCCTATCTTTTAACTTAATCATTACTTAGATCCGGTACCAAAACAGCCACTTTTAAGGGACTGTTATCCATCCAGAGAGGAGAGATTTATGCACTTACCTTCCATTTACATTAATAGAAGTTGCCTATATAAATCACTCACCACCAGGATGGGAAAGATCAGGCCCTCTCTGAGCTCAGAAGACAAATGTCTTTCTCAATTGGAAGATCATTTTTTTGACAAACAAAATGCAATTATCCATGACGAGGCTGCATTAAAACTCCATGGATCGGCAACAGTAAAGTGCATGTTATGTTTGTGACCCAGATCAACAACAGATCAGTGTTTAAACCAAAAGGTACTTGTAACAACATTATTCCTAAACGTCATAACTAAAAAATAATGCACCAAAGCATGCCAAAGCAACATACACAGAAACTGAAAATATATAACACGGCAAATTTTTAGGAAGAAAATAAAGACCACAATTGTAGCCATTTTTACTCAAAAGTAAGCCCCAATGGGTCTTACTCCCAGGTAAGTGTATTTAGGATTGCAGCCATGAGTCACTAATTTCTGGATTTTTTGAAATCCTGATGCTCTCAAGACACAAGGGAGGGCAGTTAAGTCCCCAGTGTTGGGAGGGAGGAAGTAGTCTGTGAAACTACCTATGGTATGAAAGGACTCCAATGAAATCCCACCCCTCAAACTAGTTGCTATCAACATACAGGAGTAGAAGCTTGATTAAGGTTTCATAAAATACTGACTGTTCATAGTTAAGTATAGACATCTTTTGATTGTGATCAGAGATCTCACTACTTTGGAAGAGAGAACTCTAGATTTCTTACCTATGTGTGAAAGTCACCCTCAGGGGTGAGCATCGGAAGAATTATGCTTCTAAGATGCACCAATGCTGATTCCAACTCCCACACCACATGGGAAAAGGAAATAAATGCTCTGAGGCATTGCTTGCATGTAAACTTCCATGGTGTTCTTGCCCACATCTCTGTAGGCAGATTGAGCAAAACCACAACCGCTACTGACGTTGAGGATTTGGACCAATCAGGTGGGCCTTCTGATCAACATGGACCCATGACCAGTTCCTGACATGGCCCACTCCTGATATCACCCCTATCTGCTGAGACACATTCTTTGACCCTATGAACCTTAACTCTTTTTCTCATTGCTAAAAAAATATCTCTAAGGTAGGGAGTTGCTAGAGGATGTTCATCCTCCAAAGCCATGTACTCTCCCTAAGACTGAGCAGTAAACTGGGGATCTCACATCACTGAAAGAGTCTTTCATCTTGGAAGATATGCCCAGTGGACCTCCTCCAAGCTTACTTCTTTCTTCCTATGTAGCCTGTGTTGAAGGAAAGAAAGAGAAAGTCTAATCAGCTGAGAACTTGTTCCTGGGCCTTGCTCCTTTTCAAGGAGTATTAGAGAAATAACAGCGAGACAGTTGTGTGCATGTACAATTCTTTTTCTTTTTTAATAAAAAAACCCCATATATTGAAAGTTGTGTAGCAAGTGCAGAGTTTGCAGTGTGCATTTCTTTGATCTTATACAAAATAATATATTTGGTATCATACCTTAAATGGTTTGTTAATTATTATTGACCCAGGGACAGGGCTTGGCTCCGGCAAAAAGCTGGGTTCCAGTCCCACTTCTCAACTGCCCACCCATAATCCTGCCTGCCGTTTCCTTGCCCCAAAATGGAGGACTCTTTGAACTGGTTCCCCCTCCTCGCTGGATATCACAGATATGCTTAACAGCACATATGTGATACCCCTGGTTGCACAAGGGACATGTGTCAGTCCCAATGACCACTCTGGATTGCACCCTTACTTCTGAGTCATTACACATAGGTGTGTGCTGTCTGTGAAGAATTGTCTTTTATTTATTTCCA
Source organism: Cryptoblepharus egeriae (assembly GCA_030015325.1). Taxonomy (NCBI): domain Eukaryota; kingdom Metazoa; phylum Chordata; class Lepidosauria; order Squamata; family Scincidae; genus Cryptoblepharus; species Cryptoblepharus egeriae. Next base: position 118,402,471 of record JAREYC010000001.1, read on the forward strand.
GTGTAATATTGAGTGCCATGCTTGTAGCCTGGAGAAAGGTAGTAAACAAACAAATATTTCCCATTCAACATTATATTCCTTTATCATGCATACAGAAATTAACACACAATTATTTTTGGAATACAGAAATTTCGCCTTAATGAGAGAATAGGAGCAATATAGTTTAAAAGACTAATCCTATCAATTGTTGGTCTGAAGCAGGCTTCTGATTTTCAGATGTCACTGTCATCCATTTCAATTTGATGTTCTTCCAAATAAGGATACGTAACGCTTTAGCCTAAGGTATAATCCTATATAGATTTATGGCACAGGATCTGGCTGCACAGTTGCAAATCCTATGTGCACAGGAATGAGATAAGCCTAAGTAAACTTTATTTGTTTGTTTGTTTGTTTGTTCAAGGAACCAAATCCTTCAAGGATCAGAAGGCAGTGTCCATGGTTCTCCCTTGATTTGATCAGGCTGTGCTGAACCGAAGTTAATTGGATTTTAAAAGCCTAACTGTGCACAGAGTAGCACTGACAATAGAAAAAGATAAAATTATGTCTCCACGCGTTAAGCGCTTCAGAAAATTAACAGAGAACCCGTCACAAAATAAATCTCAGAAAAACAAGAGAGCCTGGAAGAAACCTGGCCCTCGCCAACCCCATGCCAAAAAAAAAGGGAAATCATTGCCTGTCTCTTTCAGACATATTTTTTCTCTCAGCCCTGCATATTTGCATTAAAGTGATTGTGAATAATGTACATTTGACCAGTGCTGTCTGTGGAACTAATGCCTATTAAAGTGATGGGAAGTAGCATATGTTGTGCCTAGGGCAGAGAAAGTCCAATCACCCCCACTGCGTGAATCTCCAGCTCAAACGCAGCACAAATGCAGGACAGCCTGGGTTTTTTCCTAAATGAACCCAGCAGGGAGAAACAGGACCTAGTCCCTCTTTCTCTATTTGTGCTTTAAAACCAAAGTCGAAAGAGTTTCATTCAGAAAAAAAAGCAACTGTAACATCCATCCGTTAATTTTTCGCTCTTTAGACCTGTTTCCTGAATGCAAAAAAAGGCATTCAAAGGAGAGGCAGGCGGGTGGATGCCGTTGTTTCAAGCTGTAGGTGTTTCCTTGCCGTCAGTGAGCGACACAGAGAAAAAGCAAGGCCCTCTGCTCCAATTATCCTCTTGTGTTTTCTGCCAGTGCGCAGTTCTGTCAGGAATACTGTCAAAGGACTGGGGTTTGTGGTTTCACTTTTATATTCCTGCACTGTGCGAGAAATGTGCCCCAATTGGAATGCTCTGGAAAGCCTTTTGGGGGGGGTAGCACTGTTACGTAATCCTTCGGATGACCTCCAGCATTAAGTTTAGATCCAGAACAGCTAAAGAAAGAAAGAAAGAAAGAAAGAAAGAAAGAAAGAAAGAAAGAAAGAAAGAAAGAAAGAAAGAAAGAAAGAAAGAAAGAAAGAAAGAAAGAAAGAAAGAAAGAAAGAAAGAAAGGGGAAGGAAGGAAGGAAGGAAATTAATGTATGAAATATAACAAATTCAACAAATATAACAAACAAAAATTGCTGAACTGCTATGGCTTGTACAATTTTTTGCTTCATTAAATGCAGCTTTGGAAATACATAGTACAAGGAAGCATTTTTGATATAGATACACTTCTATAGTTCCCCCTCTTACACCAATCCAAAGAACAGCTTTGCAATCCTAAACACACTTTCCTGGGAGTAAGAGCCACTGAACACAATGGTGCTTACTTCTGAGTAGACACGGTCAGGCCTGTAAAACACTCCTATATTGCTGGATTTTCCAGTGCAAGTCCACATTCTGTATCACTGAAACTGACAGCACAGGTTCTGATCTCTAATCAATCTCTAATTATCAGAGAGTAAAAAAATACTGATTTAAGGTATAGGAATTATTCTGGAAAGCTTCAGCTTTATTGTACAAATGAGTGAAACTGAAGTCTTAGATGCAGGCTGCAATCCTTGAGGGTATGTTGAGGGCATGTTCAGCATGGCCTAGAACAGTGCAGTTCGGATGTATCCAGAGCCTGTTTCAGGGCAGAAATGCCCCTTCACACCTCCTCAGTTAGAACAACTCAGGAGCAGGAATAAATCTGAGCAGACCCATAGAAGTCCATGATAAATGAGAGTAAAATTGGAAGTGATGGCAAAAAAATTCCAAGTCCTAGGTCAACCCTCCTCTCAACCTCAGGATATGGCTCAATACACCAGCCCAGAGAGCATGCTGCCCTAGTGCTGCTGCTGCTTCAGCACCAGTTAGGCCAGCCATCTAGCCCTGTGGATTTGGCCCAACTATCAGCTCAGGATATGGCCTAGTTAGGCCAGCTTAGCTGGGCCATTTTTCTGGCCTAGTCAGGATTGCATTGTAAGGCTACAACCCTATACGTTTGTTACTGAGAGTAAGTTCTTTTGGACATGACTCTGAAGTTTGCTAACAGTTTATAGAGAAATCAATATGGTATTTACAGACTTTAAGCATGCTTCATCATTGCCTCTACAAACAACCTGACATTTCCAGTTATGTCAGGTTATATGTTGAGGCATTTTGTAGAGTTGCACAGACTTGGTTTAGGTCATTTGGTTTAGGAAAAAAACATTTTGGCAGGAGGACCACATCATCTCTTGGACACTCTGTAGAGGAAAAAATTAATTAACATTTGAAATTTGAATAAATAGACATAAGTTTACACAATTTAATGCATTAGCAACAGAACTTGAACAAACAAATGAATGCATTTTGTTGAGCTTATTTATAATACACATGATAACTAATCATGGCATGAAAAACCACATTAAGAACTAAGAACTATGAACCATGAACAAAAGGTTTGCCACATACCTTTTGTGCAATTAAAACATACAGACCAAGCCAAAAAGACATGGAGACATAAGTTGTTCCAAGGCAATGATGGGGTTAAAATAACCCAACAGTCTCCAGAGAGCCTAGTGCTCATTGGAAACTAGGGGCTTCCTGCAGGCTTAATTGGGGTTTGCAGAGGTCCACAAATGGCCCCTGGGCTGGGATTTGCCCACCATTGGTTTAGGGCTTAAATGAAATTACATAATTTATAAGTGTCTAGAAAAATATGCTTTGGGGCAAATTAAGCCCTTGAGTTTCCTTAAGAACAATTTTTCCCTTAATCGCTATATCCTGCCTTCAGTTTACTAACATGAACATCTCATGAGAACCAGATAGTAGTTCTGGCACTGGACTTAAAACCTGGAAGATCCACATTCAAATCTATGCTCAGCCACAAAGCTCCCTGGGTGCACTTCAGTCAGTCACTATCTCTCATCCTACATCTAGGGTTGTTGGGACAGAAAGAAAGAAGGAATCGTGTACACCAGGGGTGTCATATACACACTGTGGAAACATCAGTGTGACAGCCCAACACCGAGTTCCTACTAGTGAGAGCTCTACATTGTATTGATATGAGGATGGAAGTGCATTAGTGCATATTGTATTGATAGTCCGGTGCTCGTGCATTACTCTGTGCTCTCTGGGAGAGAGTTATATACTACTAGTGATGTGTAATGCTTGCAAGTTGAGTTAGTTGGAATCCTGTCTTTCAATGCACCTGTGTCAGTGGATGGAGATAGGAACAGCCATCTGTAGTTGCCCACTGACTTCTGGAGTATTTTGATTTATGTCATCATTTTTATGGAGCTACCTGATATCAGGAAACATTTTGCAAAGTTACCATTGAAAAAAATTTAATATATTTTAGGCTGCAAGCCTAACCACACTTTCCTGGGAGTAAGTACTACGGAACACAATGGGACTTACTTCTGAGTAGACATGTTTAAGATTGCACTGTTAGAGCACAATCCTAACCATGTCTACTCAAAAGTAAGCCCAATTCTGTTCAGTGGGTCTTACTCCCAGGAAAGTGTCTTTAGGATTGCATTGTTAGTCCATATATTTTAGCCTATATAATATAGGCTCTACCCCTCACACCACAGGACTGCTCTTGTGCTTATGGAACTCCATGTTAAGGATCCCCTATCAACATAATAATTTCACTAGACTTGCACCAGGATTGTCTTCGGCCTTTGAGCATAACTTGCAGATAGGATCACTCCACTAATGTTTGAAGCAAAAAAAAAAACAGCTATGACTTTCCTCAAATGACCTTTATCTTTGGTAGATTCCTTTTATCCCATGGGATCTAAGTATTTTGTGCTAACCTGGTACAAGACTGTCTTGTAGTTGAACTCCCAAACACAAATTGAAAAATTATACCATTTCCTGTGACTGTCTGAGACTTTGTCAGACATTATCTTAGACAATTATCTTATGAGATCCCAGCGATTATTGGGAATTATCTCATTATTATTTTATCATCCCTTTAAGTCACTTGTCTTTGATTTTCTTTAGTTGTGTCTTTTAGATGGGAATTTTTCTGTTGGAGACTCCATGAAATGAATGAGGGAGAAAGGAGTGGAAGGGGTCACTGTTCCTGTAGCTTTTCTCCTCCAGTTATTGGAATGTCTTTTCATATTTTCATTTTGATTTCATAGTCGCAATAGGAAATTGCATCTTTTGAGGTTAGAAACCTGGTTTTTCAATCCAGTCTTCTATTGAGAGAATTTTGCATGGTAGAATTTTAGAGTTGATACAACAAAGGAGAAAGTCCTGGACTTTCAAACTGAATAGTTGTAGATGAAATGGCAATCCAGAAGATGCATTTTTTAAAAAATTCTGCCCAGGCCCAAACTCCCTTTTCTTCCTTCCTAAAGGTTGGGGTGACCATATAGCAGTCATTTCATTTTCATCTCATGGCACACGCACAAGGAACTGAAATTGTTTTCAGTTGTTTTCACCATTGACAAGGCATACCAGGCTGTTCAAATCCTCTAATTTTCCTATTAATTAATGACTCTTCCAAAATTCCCGCAACACACCTATCCGCAGCACACCAGTGTGCTACGGCACACTGGTTGAAAGTCATTGCCATACAGAATGGAGGACAGAGTGCCGGTATCTTTAACCATTGCATGGAAGAGGGAATTAAAGCAGGTTTAGCTCATCATAGAAGGGTTTAAATGCACCTGCCTCAGTACCCTCTTCTATGCAGTGGTTAAAGGTATAGGTACACTGCCCCTCTATGGTCACCCTGCTAAAGGCTATCCCTTCTCCTCTTTAACATATGGTCACAATCCCTAACTATAAGGAGTCTCTGCCTGATCATCAAAACTATTACAAGCAGGAAAGAACTATTTCCTTTTAATCACAGACTTCAAGCTGATCCTGCCATTATTGTCTGTGGAAAAGAGTTGCAAAAGTCATGTGTTTTCCACCTGTATCTCTTCAGAAATACTTGCTTATGTTTCTGATCAAATTCTTGCTTCAGTCCCTTCAAGGCCACAGCTGATTTTCCAGTAGGCCCTAGGTGGGAAAATGTAGCATGCAATACTTTAGCTAGCAGATATCAGGGCAGAATAAACTCCATTTTGTAGTATATTCTTGAAACAATCTATATTACAGGAAGCCACTCATTCCTTCAGAAATTATTGTTTTGAACTATCTGATTAAATTGTAATGGGAACTGTAGAGATGATCCTTTGGGGGATTTTTGTTCCCTGCAGGTGGATGACACAGAGGAGCCAGAGGAGTCAATATATGACCCCCCCCTTCCTGGAGAAGCTGGCAGCGGTGGATTGACAGAATGAAGATGTTGGGGAGTGGGGGATGCCTAAGATATCCTCGAGCCATGACCTATCGCCCGGATCCTAACATGTATTGAGCCGAAGTTAGACCTCCCATGGAAAAAGGGAGGAGCAGGCAGAGAATGGGGTATATAAAGGGAAAGGTGGGAAATGGACAGCATTCGGTTGGGGGAACCCGAATGGACTACAGAGAGTGCTAGAACACCTTGCCCTGATCCTGGCCATGTCCTTGGAGATACCTAAAGAGAGAGACAGAGACATAAGTTATTAAGGTTGAACCATGTGTGATACTTACCTGTTGGACTTACCTCTTGAATGTTGATTGGGACTGTGGCGAATCATGATGAAAACTCTATGGAGACAAATAAGGTGGTTGGTGGTGGGCAATGACCTCTGATTATGTGAAAGTAATTGTGCAATAAAGAATACATACATATTTTGAGATACTCATCTCATGAGTCCTGGTCTTCTTCATCGTCGGTTCTGCAACAGTCAGATGGGATGGAGGGATGAAGGGAAGGAGAACAAGGTTTCCCCAGGGCTGGGAGAGATGACAGATATCTTCAGAGAAATCAATAATTAAATTCAGTGTCTGACCTCTCACCGTAAAGGGTCCTTCAGATTCTGGTAGTGCAAGATGCATATTGGATTGGGCTCTATCCTCCCTTTACTAGGAGTAAGCCCTACTTGAATACACATTGGAACTTACTTCTGAGTAGACATGCATACTTGAATTGGATTGTAAAAATATGTATCTTGGAACAGATTTTTTGCTTGCTGTTTAATACTTTATTAGATACATTATAAATCAGTGATTTGTTTAAATGCTGCTTTTATAATTTTTAGCTTAATTGTATAATTTGTTTATACTGATCACATCATTTTAGCAGAAGGTGCACCATTTGTTTATACTGATCATGACATTTTAGTAAAAGGTGCAGCACAACACACACCCAGGAACCTGCCCATGGCTACACCAGCAAAAGAGCTGTCATGGCTTCAAAGAGTCCGACGGGAGACCATAGAGCAACCAAGGTTGTAAGTTTAATATTTCTTTACTTAATTCTCTCGAGCTTACTCCAGGCAGCCCACATGAGGCAATGGACATTGCATCAATGGACATTGCAGCAGGTAGGCCAACATATAGGCCAGGCCAGGATAGGAGCCATTATTGGCTCCCTTATTTGCTTTATCTTGCTGATTGTGTTTATTTATTGAGAATATCTCCATGGTTTCTGTTTCAAAAAAATAACAATACTTTTTTGTTATATGTTATATGTTATACTTTTTTGTTTTTTGTTATATGTTGTGAACTTTTATAAACCTTTCAATGTGAATTAATAACCTAGGAATTGAAATATACATGCAGAAGATATGTTGTTGTATGTATTACAAACATATAATAATTATACTCATGAAAACTCTTGGGTGTTGTACAATCAAAATAGATCATCAAATATGAGCCTTTAGAGAAGTTGGGCTCCTTGACCTTCTGATCAGTTATTCTCTCATTGCGCATCTATTTTATCAAGATGTTCACAATGGTTTCACCCAGCCAGTTACTAAAAACATTAGTTGAGGGCTACCAGTTCAGATAAGATACAAAACAGATGAACATTCACCCGTTTTACTCACACAAACTCAAACCAGATCTGTGTTGTGATTCTGAAACGTTCTTTCCCTTCTGATGGAAAACTGGGAGAGGAAACGGAAATGCCAAAGTTAGCAGAAAGCCTTGAGTTCTCATGGTTGGATAGGAAGCAGATGTGGCTTGGAAGAAAATATCTCAAAGGAGAGCTTTTCTCATAAGACATCCTTCCAGCATGGACTTAATAGACTTATCCTCAATCTTCCAGTTATTCTGCTTGTATTCGACATAACATTGCAGCCTTACTTTGAAAAAGCATGAGTTTTTGCTAAACTATCTCAAGTTCTAACTGTTGGGACACAATTAAGGGCACAATCCAGAGCAAGTTCAGCCTGCTCTGCCCTAACTGCTCTCTCCTAACTATTCTGTATCCAGAGCAGAAAGTTATGCTGCATCCAGAGAGTCAGGAAGCCTGGGCTGCCCTAACTGCTCCAGAGCATGCTAAGTAATTGACACATGGGGAGAACTTGCTCCTGAGGAGACACCCCTCAGATCACACTGAACAAGGAATAGCTGTGGTGCCAACAGTGGTGACATGACTCTGCGCATCACCCGATGTGGAAGTCTATGCATCACCTCTGGGACGCATGCATCCCCCCACCCGTACTGTGCAGTCGCCAAAGTTGGCGCCTGCATAGCATTCTTTCTGAAACCAGTTGGCTTCAGAAAGAGTACTGCGCAGGCACCATCTCTGACACCTGCACAGTACTCTTTCTGAAGCCATTTGGCTGCCGCTCCGCCTCCTGAGTGAGGCCAAATGGCCGTGCAGAGGCACAGACTTCCTCCTCTCTAAGGAAGTCTCCTCTGAAGTTGTTCGGCATGCTCAGTGTGTTTTTGCACAGTGCACCTCAGCTGGCTGTTCAGACCAGCTCCGCGGACAAGTGGCAGCTTCTGGCTGCTGCTCCGCCTTGGGCGTGCTGACACCTGCGGCCTACCAAAGGACAGTCAAACTCCTCCAGTGCATCACCCCATACAGAGCGCATCCCCCAATGCAGCCCACACCAGCCGCACCAGTCTGGTGACGCCACTGGGTGCCTTCCTTATAAGGAATCCCTGATGAGATGCCAGTACATTCTCCAGTGAATACAAGGGGCTTCTTGGAGTGGCCTGCTGTATCCTGAGCTTTGTGGGCAGCCGTAGTTTGTTCCATATCCTGAGGTTGAGAGGCAGGGGTTGCAGCTAGGATGGCCAAGAACTCAGATTTTTGGTCAACACTGCCATTCTTACTCGGGCCTTATCATGGACCCTTATGGGTCTACTCATTACTATACCTGCTCCTGAGGTGGTATATCTCTGAGGAACTGGAAGAGGGCATTTCTGCCTTGAAACAGGCTTTGGATACAGAGTAACTGCTCTGCCCCAGGCAATGCTAAACATGTCCTCAACTTGCCTCTCCTGAGCTGCTTAGGCTCCCCCAGTTAGGGCAGAGCAGGTCCACCTCTCTTAGGGCACCCTATCTTGCCTTGCTCTGCCCTAAGCCTCCTTCAGAGTAACTGGGCTGGAGCATCTTGCAGTTGCTCCACCCTAGTGATAGATAGGGCAACCCAAGGGGCTCTCTCTCTCTCTCTCTCTCTCTCTCAAGATTTTGACTGGTTGTTTTCACAAGAGATGACATTTGCATTTTATATTTCTAAAACTGAATTTTAAAAATATTACATTAACCAGCATGTTTCAGGTTTGAAAACTGAGCTACTTTCCATGAATTAACAACACTTGGGGTCACATTAGACAGACATGCAAGAATGTGTTTTGGATGCTTGATTAGGTTTTAAGGAATAGTACAGAAGGGGCCATGCAAAATTTCTCTAAACCATGATGGGGTTGGGGTGGGAAACACAGTGATGCTCCTGATGCGATTAGTATCCTGACAATGCACGCCATGGCATGCTATCTACAGTTGTTTTTTTTTAAAGCTTCAGTTGGAAACTCTCCACAATTTGGAGATCTTTAATGTTTCCATTTAAAAAAAAATTCTGCATTCTTTTCTCTTCTGCAGACATACATAGTTCAGTAGACTGTGGAAGTGGAAAAAGAAACCACATGAAAGACTTATCTGTATCACATGATCTGGGTTAAATATGGGTAATCCTTTTAAACGAGTTCAAAATGGTATGACAGAGACATTGGTGCACATGGTATCCCCATACACTATAGGCTTATGTTGTCCCATGATTAGATTTGGTCAAAACAGGTTTTGCAGGATCTTAATGAGCTGTAAGACATGTTTTATGGAGATGATCTTCAGATGAGATAATACACAGCAAGGTAATCCCAGCCTGCATCAAATCATCTTCAGGTCTGACAAATGTAGCATTTGTGTCTATCCCCAACAGCAAAAGAGAAAGCAAGTCTGAGATCCCAATCCTATCCCCCACTATCCATTGTGCAACCAAACCGATGGAGTATTTATAGCATGCAATAATGGGGTGCGGGTGTCACACAACACCCCAAATTACTTCTGGATAGACACTGGGAATAACACCCATTTCCTGCCACATCATTTGCTCTGGGGATCTGAAACTCCTTCATATTGGTCCAGGACTCTGAAATAGTACCTATCACTTGGCACCCCAATCTCTTTTAGGGTGTGACTCTGAACATTACTTGTGCTTCTGGAAATGTTTCTGTTTCTGCCATATTTGTTTTTACAGCTTCACATGCAATTGAATAGTTGGTGGAAAGGGGACTGTAAACTACTAGTGGGTCTGAAAAGTCCCAGTTTACTAGGGAAGCACTATGTGTGTCCTTTGAGATCATGTACTTACAGGTTACTACTTTGACCTGTCATTGTTAATAAACAATTTAGCAGAATCTGTCAATGATAGCAAGTCAGGTTGCACATGAATCAACTAGATAGTATGTTTCCAAAAAGTTGTTTAATCCCATAGACAGTGTTAGAGAAATATTTTAAGAAACATTATGAATCAAAGCCATATTGATCAATAATCACATCTGTGAAGACCTATAAAATATCTCGCATAACTGTCCATACAGTCTGTCCATACAGTCTATAAAATATTTCACATAACTGTCCAGACTGTCCAGACAGTCTTTTTTCAGGAATCAAAGAAAGACTCTTAAGCTCATCAAATTACATATTATTCAAGGAATCAGACCAAAATTGAACCTTTGCACCAGCACAGGAAAGTTCCCATTTCAAAGAGAGCTTTGGTAACACGTGCCAACACTGCGCGCTGTGTCCCCAGTTGGCAAAATGTTGGCAGCTGTTCAAAAACCCATGTTAACAATGCTGCTTTTTAATGGATATATCTATACAGTAGATCTTCTGTGTCTCAACACACTTGTTTGAACAGCATTTCAAATTTAAACCACCATCTTCATGAATATATAAGGAGTTCCAGATGTTCCAGTGTCCCAGGACGTGCATTTTAACCAAGTTTGTTCAGCATTTCTATTTTGACATGCAGAAAAGGCATATTGATTAGGCTGGTTGGCAAGCTTGTTGTTTTATTTTATTTTAATGCCTTGTGCCACAAAAGCAGCCCCCTTTTGCAATCTTTACCCTCTGTGTAAACTGGTCTGAGACCATGATAAAGATTGGAATTTGGAATTTGCTCTATTTTTTATTGTTTTAAGGTACAATGTCTTGAGTGCCTTGCCATCTTCTGTTAGGATTGCCATAATTCTCTTCCACAAAACAGGGACAAGACCCCCTGTCAAACTTGCCAGTATGTGAATGCAACACCCCCCCCCCCACCCCAATAACAGGGCCTATCCTAGTTTTCTGGGACACTTGGTAGCCATATCTTCTATGGCAATGTATGGTAATGTATATTTTTACTTGTTTTCAGAGGTCACAGAAATGAGTCACAGAAAGAATTTCTATTGATACATGGAGATAAATTAAGGTAGCTTGATTTAAGATGGTTCTATTGCAAGATTCCTTATATTAAATAGAAGGGTTTTTTTAAAATGCTTATTTTCATGTTTGTAGAATTCAGACTGCAATACCTGTACTAAGCATTTTTCAAGGCAATGGGAGTTACTTCTGACACTGAATTGGATCACCCAGTTCCGACATATTCATTCATTAATGTATAACACATATAACTTTGTCCATAAACACAATCCTAACCATGACTACTCAAAAGAAAGTGTTCAATGGAATTTACTCCCATTGTGTTCAATGGAATTTACTCCCAGGAAAGGGTCTTTAGGATTTTTAGTACCTTCAGCCAAGATCATGCATTAAGGGATTTAAGTCTTACACCTACTTACCCCCCCCCCCCCCCCAAAGGGGGAAGAGTGCAAGAATCCTACCGTTCTGTCTTGCAGAGCCGGTTTGTCCATGAGGCCAACTGAAGAGGTCACCTCAGGCAAAAAAAAACTTGTTTTCATTGTGCCATCTGCTCCTTCCACTTTCTGAATTAGAAAAGGAACAGGGAGACTATAGAAGAAGAAAGGTGGAGGCAGGAGACTGCTGAGCTAGAGCACTGAGCTAGAGCATCAGATACAAAGACATATCTATTATTGTGTGATGCCGTTTAAACACACTTTCCTGGAAATAAGACCCTTTGAATACAATGTGGCTTACTTTTGAGTAGACATGGTTAGGATTGTGCTCTAAGGGAGGCAGCATTTGATATGGTGCCTCAGGCATCAGGTGGTTTTGGGCCAGCCCTGCCTTTCCTACATCCTTGGGGGTAACATGAGGAAAGAGCTACACAGGCGTACTTCATTATCCACTATGGTTCCATTCCAGAACCTTCCATGGATAAAAAATAAGTGAATGAAAAAAATGTCAAAATTGATTTAAAGACCCACTCCCAGGCTTCTTGCTCCTCCATTGCGCCTAATCGAATAAGGTAGTGCCTCAGTATATGCAGGGATTTTATTCTGGGACTGAAGAATAGAATGATTGCTTGATAACTATCTCTTTACAACTGTTGAAAAGCAGTTTTTAACACTGACATTTGCAGTGACCATTCATATTAAGTCAAATCCATGTATAAAAAAATCCATGAATAACAAGTTGGACCTGTATTGTCAGAAAACACCACTGGATATAGAGGCCAATGAGATAAAGGGCGCAATCCAGAGTAACTACAGGGAGTCCTTGCTCCGGTGTAAGAACAATTTACTCTGGATTGCAATATGAATTTGCCATAGGTTTTCACTAGGTGGTGCAGTAACTATGGGTGCACATAATGTCTCTTACGTGCTCCCGTAGTTACTCTGGATTGTAGGGAAAGACTGAAACAAGGATTTATTAAACGGACAGAATAAAATACAGTATTCCTACATCCTTCAGCCTATGCTACAAAGTGGCACTTTCTCATAGAAGGTGGTACATCTCTCATTTGTGTGTGGTACATCTGCAACCATCAACATAGTTGTATACCTAATAGCATTTCCAAGCCCCTTTTATGCAACTTGGGAGGGGAAGTAACTGAAGATTAGGCCTCGTTCAGGAGCATGACCTTGGCCTGCTGCCTAGAACAATTCCAGATAAGACAAGGTAATGGAAGCATCCTTACTAACAGTTGTAAAATATCCTAGGAATTTCAGAAAGATGAACCAAATCATAACACGTCTGCTGTACCTTTTAAAAAAAACACCAAGAACAAGCCACAAAACAGAACTCAGTGACATACTAAGCAGGAGTTCTGGTGGAAATCTGGTGGAATCTGGTGGAAATCTGGATATTCTTGATGGTAAGAACATACATTATTGCTCACGTCATGTTTCTTATTTCAGTGGCAAACAAATGCATTCCTGACATCCTTAGCTATCTATTTCTGAATAAAAGGAAGAAATGCATTGCCTTTAGTCCAAGCACTCTGATTTACATGGATAGGGACAAAATATGATTTGGATAACTTAACGGCAAAGCACATATTTGACATTCACAAAGGTCTCAATTTAATTTCTGATCGCAATGGCTGGGAAAACCCCTGATAGAGAGTCGTTGTCAGTCCAGGTTGATAATGCTTTCTGGATGGACCATGATTTGACTGAGAAGTCTATTTCATATTGTTCACATTAGTGTTTTTTTTATCTTCACAACCAGCGGTGGGCTTGAGGGGGTTCTCACAGGTTTTATAGAGCTCCTGGTTCTGAGAACCGGTTTCTAATGCGACATAGAACCTGTTGTTAATTTATTTGAATCCCACTGCTGCTCACAACCATTTATTTTTGAACTTCCTGCTTCTTTCCACGTGCATGCTTGTGTGTGTGTGTGTGTGTGTGTAAAACGCATCTGTCCTTTTTCTGATTGAATACATGTTCCCTTCCTAAAAACTTCCAAGGTCTGTCGTTCCACTGACAAAATTTTAAGCAAAATATGCTGCTGTCCATGTGCGCATGTGCATACATGTGAGGATATGTGTATTCACTATTTACCTTAGGCATCTGCTGTGGGTTTTGAGGTCTGCCAAACTATCATACAGATATCCTGCTTTTGAAAAACCTAGGCCTTCTGGACACTTGTGCTTCCTTGACCGGAAAAATTAGAAACACAATTTTATCTTGAAACTGTCCAACTTCTCTCCCATGGCCAAAATTCACAATGAAATTCATCTTAGGGGTGCTTGCTTCAAAATATCCTGCTAGTCTAGGCACTGCTGTATAACATCAGCATAGGATCAGACAGATGCACTATTCCTGGAGCAAACCATTTTTTTTCTTGAGCACTTGAAATCTACTGGGGAGAAAACTCCCCCAAATCCATCACCATAATAATATAGGATTCAATTATTTGCAGGGAAATGTATTACCAGAAAAATACCTTGCTTGGCTATCGATTGGATTAGCCCCCTCCTGCCACTTAAAGGAAGAAAACTATTTTGTAATAGGAAAATTATTTTTTATATCTCTGATCTCACCTGCTGCTTTCCTGCCTTCTATTCTGCCGATAATTTCAACAGTTTTTTTTTTTATGAAGAGCAATTCCAGACTCTATTATTGTTCCATGCTCAGACATTCTTATAGGAAATGAAAAGCTACCTTAACCTTCCTTCCTGCTCACAAAGCCCTATGAGAAGTGGATAAGACCAGAGTCTTCTAACTCAGGGGGCCTTTTTAACCATTTAACATAATTCCCCCCTGGCAATAGGAAGAAACTATATTTCAAATACAGACCCAAGTCGTTCTCTGGGAACATTTGGTCTGGTAATTACAGAGCTGTGGCCAGACAGCATAATAAGAGATGTGCAGGAAGACGTCACATCAGACAGGGCGGTGTTAAGGGTGGCTGGGGGTGAAGAAGGGATATAGATTTAAACCAATGTGCCTAAACTCTAGAAGGCAGCCCCTCTGAGCCTTTAGGGTGGGGGTTCTTCTCACCCGGCAGTGGCGTACAAAGAGGGTGGCTGGGAGGACTCAACCATCAATGACAGGGAATGTTTGAGAAACAGCGCCACGGTTTTTAAACATTTCAAGAATAAAACATATTTATTTTAATTGTTTATTCATATGATTATATATACAAAGTAATATATAAATTAAAAATATATAAATATAGAAACTTGCAAAGTTAATGTTTATATCTATCCACACAAGGATATGTAAAAATTCAATAAACAAAAATGTTCACTATCTGTACTTCTTTTCTGACCATTATTATTATTCATTTCATGCCATGACTATGACATTTCATGCCACAGACTGACTATGGCTGCAATCCTAAAGGCACTTTCCTGGGAGTAAGATCCATTGAACACACTGGAGCTTACTTTTGAGTAGACATGGTTAGGATTGTGCTCTATGACTATGACTCATTTTCTTCATTTCTGCCAAAAATTGATGGTTCCCCCAGAGCCAAAGGACCTTGGTATGCTTTGTCCACCTGTCCCACCCGATATGAAGTAAGAAAAGGTGGCATTCAGCTGTGTTTAATCAATCAATCATAACCTTTATTGGCATAATATACACAGTAAAATTAAATTGTGAAGATCTTAAAATTAGTTTTGGTTAAAAGCAACAATACAGTTTAAAAACAGAGCCACTCTATATAACAAGTTAGCATCGTTGGCATCCAAAAGTCCTTCCTCAACTTCCCCAGCTTCTGATTTGTCTCAGCTATGTTTAAAAAAGCGCCCCCTCTTCCTCGCCCGCACAGAGCTGTTATTCTGAAGATCCGGTTTCTGCCTTCCCCCTCCCTACCCCTTAATAGGAAAAGGGCAATGGTTCTCCAGCTGGTGGGTCACCACCCACTAGTTTGAAAAAACCACCTGTTTCTCCTTCCATTGAGGAATAAGTCATAGATAAAGCTACTCTGAGCACATGTAATTCTTACTTTTACATGCCTTATAAGGAAATATAGGAGCACTGTTGAGTCAGATCAAGGGTCCATGTAGTCCTGCAAGAAATGTATTAACTGAGACCAACCACATGCTTCTGGGAAGCTCAGAATCAATGAATTATTTCAACCATGATGTATGCTTTCAGTGTTAAGTTTGAGAAAAAGTGTGTCTCGGCGATCAAAAAGTCTATGAAACACTTCAAACCAGAACAGTAACAGGAATTTGCTGCATTACAGTGCTTCAGGATAACAGGAAACAAATCACTCTTTGATGGGGCTCAGCACTAAAAGAATTTATGAACTAATACTCCCTCTGAAATAATGTAAGTTTTCCTACAGATAACAACAACAGCAGGATCAGATGCAGTAACAGCTTGGATTATTTTAACAGCTAACAGTGTGCTTCTATAATAGGGGTATTTAAAGGTTTATTATTTTAACAACATCCTTTCTCTTTCATTTGTGTCTCAAATAAACAGACACAGTTGGGTTGACACTTAAAGAAAAAGGAAACTGATATCAGCCTGACAGCTATTTGAGTAGCATAAACCCTGACACCATGTTTGCCAAGGGTAAAATTGGCTTGGCCATTTTTTAATAAAAAAATTACACTCATAAGGCAGACCACACAAGATTTGGTCTTCCGGAATTTTTAATCAGAATTTTTTAAAATGGCTTTCATGGTTGCACTAGTAGCATAAGAATTGAGGTGTCAGAAACCAGCTGCTAGGTCCCAATTTGAGGCAAGACCTCTTAACCGGTTGTACCATCTTTAGAGTGCCCTGAGATGTACAAGGAATGCCTAGTACACTATATGTTGTTAGGGAGGTAAAGTCAGGACAGGATCTTATATCAGGGGTCAGCAAGTGTGCCAAAAGTGGCATATGATGCTGCCCCAGTTGGCATGCCAAAGCTGCAAGTAGGTGGATGAGCCCTTTTGAGGAGCCCTTTTGAGAAGCACGCTCCATTGAGTGCAATGATGCTTACTTCCGAGGAGACATGTCTTACTTCAGCATAAGAGCCATGTGCTAGTGTGGCATCCATCTCCTTGGAGTCTGGGTTGGAGAGGGGAGGAGGACACTATTCAGGCAGGCACCAACCTTCCAGCTGCCTCTACCTAAGATCTTCTGAGTACATGAGTCTCTCCTGCCTCGCTAGCCTTGTATTTCCTGGATTTCCTGGTTGTGTGTGTGAAACGTCCATCTCAGTTGTCCCTGGGTCTCTCCTTCCTCCCTAGCCTTGCATTGCTTGGATCTCCTGGTTTTGTGTGTGAATCGTCTATCTCCCTTGACTCTGGATGCTGTTCTCCCTTTATGTGCTCTCCATTCTCACCTAGCATTTTTCCTGCTATTTCTTCCTGGTTTTTATGAAATATTCCTCTACTTGATTTTTTTCAGTTCTGTTTGTAATATATACATTTATGTAAATTTTATATTCAAATTAACCCCCTTCCCTGCCCCATGCAGAGTGATTATGTGGCCCTAGACAGACAGACAGACAGACAGATAGATAGATAGATAGATAGATAGATAGATAGATAGATAGATAGATAGATAGATAGATAGATAATTTTAGAATCATGTCGGCACACAAAATAACATTGAAACATAATTTGGCACAACACGGCTGACCATTGGCTTATATCATTCTGTTTCAGAAATGTTTATGAAGGCAAATCAATTAATGACGTCAGGATCAGACTGGGCTGTAGCAGTTGACCAGATGATCCCCTGGTGTATTGGATGGGTGGAGGTCATGATCCTGAATTTGTGTGGTAGATGCAGTGCCAGATTTTGGTCGTGTTCTCACTGACCAACATAGTTGGAACAAGAGATGTGCCATGTTTTTCCAGCATGTCATTTTGCTTAGGAGCAAAATGTAACTCTAGCTTGTATTGGTTTCTTTACCTGGGTAACACAAACAGCTCATCATATGGAAACACCATCTCTTGCCATTTCAGACTGGAAGTGAAAAGGGTCACTTGTCACAGGTCACCTGTCTTACTTCCCCCCCAACCCGTGCACTGTATCTAGAATACTAGAATGCCAGAGAGAAGATTATGTTTCAGTATGTCTATTTGAAGGCTATTTTCTATCTGTGGGATTTTCCCACAGGTTTTGGTGTGTGACGTTTGTCTTACTATGAGATCTTCTATTTGCATAGATAGATAGATAGGCCTTAAAATTTTGAATGGGAATAAGCCAAATCTGAAAGTAAAAACATTGTACTGAATTTTAAACTTCAGATAAAGCAGACTTGTATAGCCATAGAGCCTGCGTGTCCTTACTGTAGACACCGTTACCTGGGTGCAAATCTTACTGAATCCAATGGGGCATGCATCTGAGTTGACAAGCACTAGTTTGCACTGCGAGATGCTTATTGACAGTGGACACCTCTACCTGGGAGTATCAAGGGAGTGCCTTTCAGAGGCCCTCTGAGGCCCAGGGAGGAAGCCTTACCCTACAATCCAGAGTAACTACGGGAGCACGTAAGAGACATTACGTGTACCCTTAGTTACTGCACTACCTAGTGAAAACCTATGGGAAATTCATATTGCAATCCAGAGCAAATTGTTCTTACACCAGAGCAAGGACTCCAAGTAGTTGCTTTGGATTGCGCCCTTAGATGGCCTCATGTGTATCTTAGAAAGACATGTCTGGTTTTCGATGAAAACTGGAAGTGCCTCTTTAATGCTATTAAAAGGCCTTCTGGGGCCCAGAAGGAGGGTGTAGTGGGGGTTATGGGCCCTGGATGCCAGATGCCCTCACTATTCCACCTTTTCAGAGCTGAAACAGTTAGGGTGCAATCCTAACCAATTTAGGCCAGCATAACTCATCTGCTTCCTGTTCCCATGGTGGTGAGGGGAGGCTGGCACATGTCTATGCACTGGCCTGATCCCCAATAGTCGTTCAGAAGTGCCTTTATAGCACTTCTGCAACACCCCCAAGCCAGCGTGGGACTTGTGCCAGGACTTATGCTGGCCTAGCTGGGTGTTAGGATTGCAGCCGAAGAGTGCAATCCTAAGCATGTCTACTCAAATATAAATCCTATTGTGTTCTATGGGACTTACTCTCAGGAAAGTGTGTATAGGAGAGCAGTCTTACCCTACCATCCAGAGTAACTACGGGAGCACGTAAGAGATATTACATGCACCCATAGTTAATGCACCACCTAGTGAAAACCCATGGGACATTCATATTGCAATCCAGAGTAAATTGTTCTTACACCGGAGCAAGGACTCCATGTAGTTACTCTGGATTGCGCCCTTAGTCTCTGATTTTGCTGCAGTTTGTGTATTATTCATATTAATTTGAATTTGTCTATTTGAACTTCCCCCCCCTCACTACTTTTAGTTATTTATATTCTTAAATTCTTTTGTAAACTGCCTTAAGCCCTAGAAAGGCAAAAGATGCTTTAACAAATGATTTGCAAACAAAAACAAAATTGCACCATCTTGCTGAAACAAAAACTGCTACCTTTCTTCAGCTATGTCAGAAAACTAAAATCAGAGAAAAGTAGGGTTTTTTTAACCATGCCACTTGGAACAAATAAAAAAAACTCCCTGGGGCTTGCAGAAAAGAAAAGAAAAGCCTTTAAATAAACATTTGTTACCAACCAGCTGGCAAAACCTTGGGATATCCTTTTCACTTTATGGAAAGCCCTTCATGGTCAGGAAATGTAAACCTCTCATCACATCGGCCACAACTAGGATTACAGCTTCATACGGCAATATATTTTTCCAAGTGTGTGCTTTTTTTGCAGACCTCATGCAAACCCACTCTCAAGCCTGCTGCTGTCCTAAACCACAACTTACGAGGCTCACAGCCTGAGGCTTTCCATACTTACTCGGAAGTAAGTTTCACTCAGCCTAATAGGTTGTGCACTCGGGTGAGATAGAAATGTTTTGGGATTGCAGAACAGTTCTATGAGTAAAGCTAAACTGAATTAAAAAACATAAGCAGTTGGTTTTCAGAAGTACAGTACTCAGATATTCCCTTTGTGTTGACTTTAAAGTCAGAAAACAGAAGGCTGCCCCTGGTCTGCATGCCTCAGATATTTTCAGATCTTGTAGATCCTTCTTTCAGATCCCTTCTTCTATCCAAGCCTTTTGAAAAGCCACATGTCGGGACATTAGAGAAGATTCTGTGACAATAAGGAACTGTTGCTTGTAACCTGGGAACATATGAAATTGACCTGGTCTGCTCATGTCACTTTTTGTGACAATATGAGCAGATGAATATTTTCACAGTATGGAGGTAAACATCATCACCTGCACATTAAGTTGTTGTGTTCAACAGAGGCCAGTTGAAAAACTGGCAACCCTTACTTGATGCCACAACAAAATTGGTCACATAAAATTGGTCACATAAAAACTGCACGCATTAAATAATTTTGCACATTCGCATGTGAATCCCAAACCGGTAGGACTACTTCTGACTTTGTATATGAATAACTTCAACAGACAATCAGGCAGGCAGGCAGGCAGGCATGGACGGTCGGACGGACGGACAGACAGACAAACAGACAGGTAGGAAGGAAGGAAGGAAGGACATGAGAGCACACCTCTCTCCCACCATTACTCTCCATCAACTAATATTTAGAAGCAGGCAGCACAATCCTAACTTGCAGTGGAATAGGCAGACTGGCATGCCTGCTCTATACCCAGTGCAAGTTTAGAGACGCTACTGTGCTACTGCAAGAAGACTCATCTTCTTCCCCACAGCAGGGATGCAGCAGCCTTATGGATCTCTTCAGACATAGGCAACCTCTGGAGGCTACCTCTGGATGTGGCCTAAGCTGAGCGGAGAGAAGCAGCCATAAGCTACTACCAGTGTCAGATCCTTGCTCCATCTCCCACTCTTCTCCCTCCCACCCTCACATTTATATGCTTTCGAACTACTAGGTTGCCACTGCTGGGCAAGAGATGGGAGCTTACTCGATCTTGCAGTACTTGTGTCTTGACCTGCCGACCTTCAGGTTGACAAGCACAGCATCTTTAACTACTGAGCCATTACAGCCCTCAAACAAGACTAAGGATGCAATCCAACCAAGGCCGGCACAGCTCATTTAGCTTCCTATTCTCATGGTGATGTATTGATGTATTGAGGCAAGTGCATGTCTGCACACAGGCCTAATCTTTCCCAGGTCAGCACAGGACTTCTGCCGGGGCTTAGGCTGGCCTAACTGGAGCTTAGGACCACAGCCATGTTGATTGTTATTTCTAGGCAGGATCTGCTGTGAAAAAGAAATCTCTTGGGGCAGGTAAATATCTCCTTTCTCTCCTTTGTCAGAAAAATTGGAATACTTGTGGGTAGGAGTTCCTCACAAAATTTGGCGGATAGAGCAGTGAACTAATATAACTTCAAGAGCATCTCTGCTGTCAGTCTCATTATTTAACCAGGAGTGGATAAATGGGTGGTTGAAAAGCTTCAGCTGCTTAAATAACACTATCTATCTACAGTATTTATATACCACTTTCCAGCTGAAAAGTTCACAAAGTGGTTTATAAGAAAATAAAAAATTAAGAGCTATTGGGTCCTTGTCCCAAAAGGGCTCACAATCTAAAATGCAAAAGAACACCAGCAGAAGCCACTAGAACAGACATTGCTGGGGTGTGTTGCTAACTGGTTGGCAAACATACAATGTAATCCTAAGCATGTCTACTCAAAAGTAAGTCCTATTGTGTTCAATAGGACTTACTCCCCCCCCCAAAAAAATGTGGTTAGGATTGCAGCCTATCGTCTCAGTAAACCACACTCCTTCTTAGATTAGGTTACATAAACACATGGACTGCACACATGGTCAGCTACAGGAACAGTCTTCTCCAGACACTCTGTCACAGCTACACTTCACTACCCTTGTTGATTCCCATTCTTCCATCACAAACCCATTGGAAGTATACACAAGTCCACCAATACTGCACTCAAGTTAGATTACCATCACCCCTTCTTGCCACCACTAACATATACTCACTCGGACAATTTCACATTCGGTTACATATTTTCTCCCCAGCACTCACGTCTGGTTATGCTCACAGAGCTACACCCACCTTTAATTACAATTGCGCTGTCACACTCTTGTGGCTGCTACACCCGCAACAGTACACCCACACTCAATTACAATCACTCCTCCGTATTCACATTTGATTTAAAACTGGATTGCTACACCTACAAAGCTTCCCATCCACTGTGCACATCCACACATGGGTATCTGTCACACCCTTGGACATGAGGGATGTACAGTTTTTGCTGTTGCTGTTTTGGTTTGATTCGCAGAATTGGAGAAAAATAATATAACTTTATTGATAAAACGTAGTCATCATTTAAAACCAAAATGAACAGTCCCCAGTCCCTATGTGGTTGTTTTTTTCCATACAAATTACTAACCGAGTAGGGAAGCCTTGTTGGCTCTGATCCAGTTTGATTGGAGCAGGAATGGGGGAGAAATGTCTGCTGGTAGTCCATGTTTCCAAAAATCTTTTTTTCTTCCTGACATCTTCGTCAGCCTATGATGGAAGATATTCTGGATTTTTAACAAGTGCTTACTAACAGTCATGATCCATTTTGAGGAATGATGTTTTGGGCACGCACATCTCACTGTGATATCCTATTATTTGGAGGCGGTAGCGCTGTCAATATGCTAAGATTGCCAGATATTAATAGGTCTGTGGCTGGAGTAGTGATCGGTTCAGTGCTGCTTGCATGGGACCTACAAATCTTCCAGACAAATTCCTGTACTTTCCAGATCAGTCTCAGATCACTAAGTAATAGTAGTGATTTTAAGTTTGGATGGGTGGACATTCATATTCTCTGAAGGGGTCAGAGAATATACAGAGAAACTCTATATGGTATAGTTTCTTTATTCCATTATGACAGATAAGTTGGCTTCCTTGATTTTTCCATCTTCCATATAAACATATCTTACTAGCAGTAACTCTCTCTCTCTCTCTCTCTCTCTCTCTCTCTCTCTCTCTCTCTCCATTTCCCATTTCATTTTACTTTCTCTTTTTCTAATACCTGACTTTTCTTAATGTTGCTCATTCTCATCTTCAGGCAATTCCTGAAACACCATTACCTCCTACTTTCAGCTCCGATTCTGGTATGATGGAGTAGTTCAGAATGACCACTCAAAAAGTCCCCAATTCAAATCTTGCATTGGTCCTTAGGTAAGCTGTTGTCTATAGTTTGTTATATTACAACCACCACCACCACCTTTATGTTCTGTAGAAATCTCAATACTGGGCTATAGGATTTGTTGCAAGGATTACTGATACATGCTAGGCAAAGAAGGAATGATGAAATATAAATACGATTTATTCATTCTTTTGTCTATCTCACAGTGCAAAGCCTCTGGGTAGGTACTGTGCCCTTTTGTTATGAATAGCACAGAATACACGGATCAATTAATGTGAAGTAATAGTAGTAGATTAGTGATGGGGATTCATTTTAGTAACTGTGGTAGAATATAGAAGTTAAAGTAATAATTATTGTCCAACGATGTAGGGCTATGTAGCAGTAACAATATAGGAGTATAATTCATTATAGTAGTAGGTTATATTGTTGTTGGATTTGTTATACTGTAATAGTAGTTGAGTCTGCAAGTAGTAGTAGTAGTAGTAGTAGTAGTAGTAGTAGTAGTAGTAGTAGTTTATTCTGCAAGTTCAATCTAATTGTAGTAATCATTAGACACATGATATTTGTAACATGTAAAATGTAGTAATAAAATGAAATAAAATGTATTAGTCAATAGTAGTAGAGGTGGCTGAAGTACTGGCTGTGTTGACATTGGATTTCTCTACCAGTATGTGGTAAACTAGCATGAGATATCTTTTGTGCTGGTATAAGAGAGCGAGAATGGCAATGTGGTTAAGGAGATGAACAGAGACTTGGAAGATTCAGGTTTGAATCCCTTCTTGGCTGTGAAGCTTCCTGGGTGACCTTGGGCCAGTCACTCAGCCTCACCTACCTCACAGGGTTGTTGTGAAGACAGCAGTGGGGGGAGGACATAAAGCTTTGTAAGCCACCTTGGGCATTTGTGTTGGTATAAGAAAGGTGGGGTAATAATCCCTATAAAAGCATGCACACAGTTGCCGGGCTCTTTGCAGTACTAACTAGAGGACAAGCAAGATGTACAGTAAGTAGCTGAGATTGGGCTACTAGTAGGAAAGAGTAGATGGGGATGATGATGCAATTTCATTCTACTGGTATAATAATAAATTTCATTTTACTGGTATAATAAAGAGGGTGTTGGGTCTTATCAATATGTCCATCCCATGGGATTCCCTTTTTTGCAGTTCTGAATCTCTGCCTGTCCTGGAGCCCATTGCCAGTGGCCACTCCTGCTGCCTATGTGTGCTTCCCCCAGCTGCCAAGCTGCCAGGGAGCAGTGAGGGCACCACTTACTTACTTCCTTTCCCTTCCCCCTCTTTCTTTCCCCCTTTCCTCCTTTCTTTCTTTCCTCCTTTCCTCCATTCTTTCTTTTCTCCTTTCTTTCCCTTTCACCTTCCTTCCTTCCCCTTTCACTTTCTTTCTTTCTTTCTTTCTTTCTTTCTTTCTTTCTTTCTTTCTTTCTTTCTTTCCCTTTCTCCTTCCTTCCTTCCTTCCTTCCTTCCTTCCTTCCTTTGTCTGTGGTGCTGAGTAGGGACCACAGGCTGAGGTGGGCCAATTCTCCACGCCTGACACCGACTGCTGCTGTTGTGTGGGGTCTGCCAAGCGTTTCCCTGCCCTGATAATGAGCGGGATGGGGTTAAAGAGTAAATTAATGAATAATGAAATATCCAGGCTGATCAGTGGGAGAGCACGCCTGCCTCTCTGCCTGCCTGCCTGCCTGCCTTCCCCCAGGCTCAGCGCCCCCGGCCAGCCAGCCAGCATCCCTCCCAAGCGGCGCTCGCCTCCCTCTCTGCTGGGCAGGCTGGATAACTATTTTGCAGCCTCTTGCCTGACAAGGGTGGGGGTTGATGGGGGGCTGGAGGGGGGAGCCAGGCTTGTTATCACCTTCTGGACTACCCAAGAAGGGATGGAGGAGGAAATGCACAGCAAATGCTCAAGGAAACACGCTCCTGCGGCAGTCGAAGAGCCCAAGCCTATGCATGACTACTCAGAAGTAAATCCCAGTATAGTCAATGGGGCTTACTCACAGGCAAGTGTGGAGAGGATTGAGGGCCCAATCCTACACATGTCCATTCCAAAAGACATACCATTATGGTCAATGGGGATACTCCCAGGAAAGTGTGGACAGGATTTCAACCTCAGGCTGCATGCCTATCGACACTTTCATGGTTAGCAAGCCCCATTGACTATAATGGGACTTACTTCCTAGTAGGCATGCAAAAGATTGGATAAGATCAAGATTAGATAAGATCCTAGCCACACTGTCCTGGGAGTAGCCCCATTGACTATAATGGTATTTCTTTTGGAATGGACATGTGTAGGATTGGGCCCTCAAGTCCCATTGGCTTACTTCTGAATAGACATGCATAGGCTTCAGCTGTAGACTATTTCTGCAGAGCAGACCATTTCTTCAATGAAATAAAATCTTCATTTAAAACGATTGCCAGGTAGAGATGAATTCTATGGCTTTCCATGCGGTGGAAAATCCGTCTTGTAAGCAGGATTCCCTTATAGATCCCTGATGTTGATCGTCCTGAAATGCACTTTTAATTATTATATCTCCGGTTGCAATCCAGTTCACCCTGTACTCCTTCCAGGACATGTCCTCTTTTTTAGCCTTGTGTCTGGAAGAAAAATCTTCATTGTCCTCCTTTTCCTTATGAGCGATTGAGTGAGTGAGTGAGTGAGTGAGTGATTCATTCATTCATTCATTCATTCATTCATTCATTCATTCAAGCGATTTATAACCCGCCTTTCCCAAGTCATCGCAAATCCCCAGGCAGCTTCCATAACTTCTTTATCCTTTTGGTCCTCACAACAATCCTGTGAGGTAGGAAATCACCCACCCATGATGGTGCAGAGTGCGGATATTTCCTGCACCTGAGATATGGTATGTAAGCAGGGTGAACATATGTCTTGTTTTTTTTTCCCAGGACTTGTCCTGGATTTTAGCCCTGTGTCCTGGAAATAAAATCTTCATTGTCCTCCTTGTGAGCAGGCATGTCGTAGAATTCTTAGATGTAATAAATTAATTCTTAGATGTAATTATATGGAATAGTTTCAATTTAATAATAAGAATCCAAGCCTTTGAAACAGTCCTTTGACTTCAATACGGATCAGTGAGATCTTCTGTTCATTCTCTCCACTTCCCCAACAGATGCTGAACTAAAGCCTACTAAAGCTGAAGTAAAGAACTAAATTAAATTTCAGTGGAACTGGTTCCACTCCGGATGATGATCTCATGATCCAGAACAAAAACGAGGTCTGGAGAATCCGGACTTTGAATGTCACTTACAATCACAGTCACTCATGAAAAATTAGGAATATTCAAGACAAATCAGGAACCAGCCTGTTCAGACGGGATCAGGAATTCGTATCCTAATTCTGTGCATCACAGCAGCAGGATGTGGTGGAAGAAACGCATGTCTTGTTCACAAGCAACAGGCTGCAATCCTATGCACACTTTTTGGGGAGTAGAAACCATTGAACTTAAAAGGACTGATGGAGGCTGCAATCCTAACCATGCTTACCCGGGAATAAGCCGCATGGACTATAATGAGACTGAGAGCACAATCCTAACCATGTCTACTCAGTAGTAAGCCCCATTGTGTTCAATGGGTCATACTTCCAGGAAAGTGTCTTTAGGATTGCAGCCTTGCTTTTGAGTAGACATGCTTAGGATTGGCCTC
The DNA here is from genome assembly GCA_030015325.1 of Cryptoblepharus egeriae. Classification (NCBI taxonomy): domain Eukaryota; kingdom Metazoa; phylum Chordata; class Lepidosauria; order Squamata; family Scincidae; genus Cryptoblepharus; species Cryptoblepharus egeriae. The sequence continues at coordinate 118,428,856 of JAREYC010000001.1, forward strand.
TGAATTCATTCATTCATTCATTCATTCATTTAATATTCATACATACATACACACCCCACCTTTCCCATGCCAAAGCAAACGCCCAAGGCGGCTTACAAGGCTTTTTCTCCCTTCTGACCACACAACAACCCTGTGAAGTAGGCGAGTCTGAAAGTGAGTGTCCGGCTCAAGGTATCCAGATAGCTTTACTCAGGGGAGATTTGAATCTAGATCTTCCAGATCTCAGTCCAGCTCCCTATCCACAAGCTCACAAACATCTATATGGCTAATTTGTAGTATGGTAAAGTTTTTTTTGTTTTGTTTTTTGAGGCTGGAAGTTGAAATTGCTTGAATAAATAGTAACCCACTAAAGTATGATGATTATGATAATGAATAATGAATAATATAATATCAATGAATAATAATATTATTTAGAAGGGCTCGGTTCAGTTTTAATTGTTGAAAGTAAATTTGACAACATGATGCTGATAGTTAAAGGCACGGTTTATTATTTCAGGGTGTTACTTTGTGGGGAGAGTGGAGTTGCTGGAATCATGTTACTAACATAATAATAATGAAAACATACTATGGATGTTGCAACGTGAGGTCAATGGGATGTATTCATTTTCCTTTTCCTTTCGTCCTCGCTAGAAGCCTATGGCTGAAAATGAGGTTTAGAGATAGTGATCAGTGTTAAAGGCGGATGGATGATCAATGTGAAGTATCTAATCAAGGGATTGCTGGATCTATAGTAAAATAATAGACATTAAAGGCGCAGCCACGCTCGTTAAGCACTTGCAAGTTATGCTGGTTTTAATGGGAAAATCAAGCAGGTTTTTCTTTCCTTTTCAAAGCAGTGGAATTTGGGAAGTATTTTGATTTTGCTTGTTTGGTGACCTAAATCTTTAAAGTCTTATAGAATCTGAACTGAAGTGAACTCTCTCTCTCTCTCTCTCTCTCTCTCTCTCGCAGATATTATCTGAGATAATATTATCTCAATATTATCTCTCTCTCTCTCTCTCTCTCTCTCTCTCTCTCAGAGAGAGAGAGAGAGAGAGAGAGAGAGAGAGAGAGAGAGAGAGAGAGAGAGAATATTGGACTAGCTTCCCCCGAATTAAAAGGGCCTTGAAAGTATCTCTCTCTGCATATAATGGTGTGGGATAAAAGTGGCCATTAAGAAGTTCAAGTTTTATCAAGATCAGTTGTCAAATCAACAGGAATCTCTGGTATTTTACAGCCCAGTCCTATCCATATCAACTTAGAAGTAAATTTATATAAGTCAAAGGGGCTTACTCCAAGCGTGCGTAGAATTTCAGCCTAAGACCACTATCCTATGCTTGCCTTGTCTACTCAGAAGTAAGTCCCGTTGTATCCAGGGGACTGAGAACACAATCCTATCTATATCTGCTGAGAAACAAATCCTATTGTAGTCAGTGGGACTCTCCCAGGTTAGCGTGGTGGATAGGATTGCAACCTAAGAACACAACCCTATTCTTGTCTAGTTAGAAGTCAGTCCTATTGTCTTCAACGGAACTTAGGCTACAATCCTAAAGACACTTTCCAGGGAGTAAGACCCATTGAACACAATGGGGCTTACTTTTGAGTAGATATGTTTAGGATTCTTCTCTTAGAGCCCAATCTTATCCTTACCAACTCAGAAGAAAATCCTATTGCAATCAATGGGGCTTACTCCCAGGTAAGTGTGGATGTCCTCAGTATGTCCTCAGCCTTAAAGTGTAGAATTGTAGCCTCGATTACTCATTTTTTAAAACCAAAAAACTGAGGCTGCAATCCTAAGCACACTGAATTGGGAGTAAGACCCATTGAACACAAAGGGGCTTACTTCTGAGTAAGACATGGTTATGATTGTGCTCTATAACAGAGATTATTCATTACTCTGAATTGTTTCAGTTCAGGAACCGATTTGGATCTCACGAAGAGGTTCTTTACCAGAACTCAAATAAACTGGAGCACAAGATCGGACAAAAGAGATTGGCTTCCCTATAGGTAGTAAAAATACAAGCGGTTGTATTTTATAGCTGTGTAAATCAAGACGCCGCGTTAGAGTAGAGCAATGGCCAAGGATCTGGTTCAGAACAGATGAAGGAAGAAAAGCAAAAGTATTATTTTTTTTATTTTCTTTGTAAACCGCTTTGTGAACTTTTAGTTGAACAGCGGTATATAAATACGATAGATAGATAGATAGATAGATAGATAGATAGATAGATAGATAGATAACCCCAGAGATGCTGCCAGTCCATATAGAAAGAACTGATTTATATGGACCAGCAGGGTCTGGTAAGGCAGCTTTTAAGGAAACCAGCTAGACAATTTCAGGGTACAATCCTAACCATGTCTACTCAAAAGTAAGTCCCATTGTGTTCAATAGGTCTTACTAACAGGAAACTATCTTTAGGATTGCAGGCTAAGACTGCGATCCTATATACCTGTAAGCTGGCAGTAATTCCCATTGAAATCAATGGAGCTTATTTACTGTTGGTAGGGGGACCATAAGAGGACAAAGCCCCCAAAATGTAGAACATCTCAGAAAATTGTAGGACGTGGCAAAATAACAACTAAAATATATAGATTGTTTCCATGTGGTTAATTTAAACACTGTTTTACCCATTATTAAATTTAAAACGATTGCATATCATTTATTACGTCTAATTTACTAATGACAAGAAAGCTCCATGTTGCCTGCTTACAAGGAAAAGGAGGACATTTTTTTCCCTAGGATACTATGGCTGCAATCCTAAAGACACTTTCCTGGGAGTAAGAACCATTGAACAAATTGAGACTTACTTTTGAGTAGACATGGTTAGAATTGTGTTCAAAGCTAAAAAAAGAGGACCAGTCCTGGAAAAAAGGACTTTGCCTCTTTTCTCCATTGGTTTTCAAGAGGCTTGAGTATAGCTGGATGTGGGGGAGCAACCTCTGAATAGGTTTCCTTGATCACTTTTTAAGAAGGTCATATGGAAAGGAAAGCTGTGGTCCCACGTATCTTGGAGTAAGACCCCAAAACGGCTTCAGCAAGAGTAACTGTGGAGTAGGCATGCATAGAGCCATACCACTGTGGATGGACCCAACTCCGTAATAACTACTTGCGCTATACTTACTTTTACTTGTGTGTAAAATAATCTTCAAAGCACCCTTTTAGGGGTCTGGCTGGATCCTATACTGAACTGATGGGTCCTAAAAGTGAGCCTGTTTCTGATGGTAGTGGTGGCCAGGACCCCATTATTTCCACTTACTTTGACAGGCAGCCGCAGTCCCTGAATTGTTTGTGTGTTTGTGTACAATAGTTTCCAAGCTTTCCTTTGACACTCTGAATTTAATAGGTAAATAAGTATTAATAGCTCTTTTAACCTATTAAGAGTTTTTAACCTATTTAAGAGTCAGTCTTAAATCATTCTTTTAATAGTTAAGAGAGATACTGTAGGTACTGTAGATAGAGTGATTTAAGACTGTGGCTGCAATCCTAAAGACACTTTCCTGAGAGTAAGACCCACAGAACACAATTGGGCTTACTTTTGAGTAGACATGGTTAGGATTGTGGTCTAACTCTTAACCTATTAGGAGTTATTAATAGTTATTAATGCTTATTTACCTATTAAGAGAGACCTATTAAAAGAGTTATTTGTGCTAAAGCTGGGACTAAAGAGGCAGGATGCGATCCAGAAAACAGGTCTTGGTTAAATCCATCAGAACCCTTTCAAGAACTGGACAGAACTTGGAGAAAGGCTGAGTGGTTCAGCTCTGTACTGGGAACTGGTGGAAACTTTTATTTTTTCCAGGATGTTGTTTTCCTCGGTTGTTTTGGCAAATCACTAGCAGGACTACAGTAAATAACTGACAGCCCAATCCCATTCATTCTTACTGGGAGTAAGCACTTATTGGGACTAAGATGGCACTTCTAATGATGGTGCATTAGAAAAACATAGGCTGCAATCCTAAAGAGACTTTCCTGGGAGTAAGATCCATTGAGCACAATGGGGCTTACTTATAAGTAGACATGGTTAGGATTGCTGCCATAATCTTTTATGATGTCTTTCTAAGAAGACCTGCATAGGATTGGGCTGTAAGTGTAAACAGGATTGCAGTCCTGGGACTGGGAGTAAGATCTGTTGACTATAATGAGACTTACTTCTGGGTAAGCCCTTTTGGAACGTTGCCAAGAGGATGCTTCGAACGTCCCATTCTCAACATTCCATTTCAGAATCTCTCCGGATGGGTGGACAATAAAGCAGAATAACAATAACAACAATGCTTGATTTCCGGAATAAATGCAAAATCTTTTCTTCCCTGGTCAGTAATGGTCTTGCCTGGTCTACTCAGAATTAATCCCCATGTGTTCAGACTTCGAGTCTTGTTCTAAATACAGATTTAGAACAAGATTTCAGTCTCAGATTAATAAAGATGAGTAAAAATTTCAGATGAAATCAGATGAATAAAGCTTTCAGCCTCAGGCTACAATCCTATACATACTTTCCTGGCAGTAAACCCCACTGATCATAATGAAGCCTATCTATGTCTACTCAGAAGTAAGCCCCATTGTGTTCAATTGGTCTTACTCCCAGAAAAGTGATTATAGGATTATCTGGTTAGGCTGCAATCCTAAAGTCACTTTCCTGGGAGTAAGACCCATTGAACTTACTTTTGAGTAGACATGGTTAGGACTTTGTGCTCTTAATATGCAAGACTGTAATTATATCCACACTTTCTTGGGAGTAAGCTCCATTAACTATAATGGGACTTACTTTTGAGTAAACAGGTATAGGATTGGGTTTTCAGCTACGATTCAGGATTTCTTCTCTTTATTATTGAGACAACTTGCTAACTGGGCCAGCTGTAATGTGGGGCTAATCAGACTACTTACTGTACCTTGCAAAATTGTAAGGCCCACATCAAGTGAATTTAAATTTTTTAAAATACAGGCAACCTGTGCTGTCCTCAATCCCAACAACTCTCAAGTTATGGGGTTGAGTCCCAAACTTGTGGGGAAAATCAGAGGCAACGTAATTCATGTGAATAGGCGACATCGCAGTTTTGACACGTGTCAAGCAATCGCTTTGATGGTATGTCCTACTCGGAAATTAGTAGGATTTTACTCCCTGGAGTTGGAAAATATGAGGATTAATGAAAAGCGGTAGAAAACGAATAGCACTAACATCCCCATAAAAGGAATGCAAATAGTTTTAGTTCAAGGACAGATTGAGCTCAACTGGGTTTGGGATCCACAAGATATCTTGTAAAGGTCCTTTTTTTCTTTACTCCTAAAGTACAGGATCCACATAAAAGCTACACACAATCACAAATCTTTCTTGTTGTTAATTTAAATACTGTATTACTTATTATTAAATTTAAAATCATTACATATAATTTATCATATGTAATTTATTGAATTACAAGAGTTCTGCATGCTGCCTGCTCACAAGGAAAAGGAGGACAATGGAGATTGTTTTTCCCCCACGACACAAGCTTAAAAAAGAGGACATGTCCTGGAAAAATGAGGACATATAGTACCCCTGGGAAACAACTATCCCTAGGATTCTTGCCCACCAAACCCAGGGGCAATTAATCTGTCTTCTGGGATATGTAGGATAAAATTACAGTGAAACTCAAACATTTTTTCCCTGCAGGTAAAGCTTCCTACTGATCTTGAATTGACAATCGTCATAAAAATTCAAGGGAATCTAGGCATGTCTACTCAGAAGCAAATCCCATTATAGTCAATGGGCTTACTCCCAGGAAAGTATGGGTAGGATCGTAGCCTGTCTGGGCTGACACCCTGACTGCAGTTTCCCTGAGATCCGACTAATGAAGTTAACCCTCTCTTAACCCTGTAAATTTACACTCACTTGAATAACAAGGTGATTTTTAAAGTCTTTAAAAAACAAGGTACTTTAAAAAGACCAATCCTATCCAATTAGCCTATGCTGGTGCAGATGTGCTAATGGGTCCTTGATGCATCCTTTGCAGGATGACCATATAGGTACAGGCACAGGATAGAGTGCCTGTACCTTTAAGCATTGCATAGAAGAGGGAATTGAGGCAGGTATAGCTTAGCATAGAAGGGTTTAAAAAGCAGCACCTGCCTCAATTCCCTCTTCTATGCAATGGTTAAAGATACAGGCACACTGTCCTCCATTCTGTATGGTCATCTTGCAAAGGATGCATCACAGGCTTGGAGACCCCTGCTTTAGAGGAATCAGGAATGTTTTGCTTTCCCAAAAATTCAGTGGGGTATAATGCAGTTGGACAGGTTTTTAATTTATTCTTGTACCATCTGTTTGCTTCCCAAGTCCCAACCCTGCCTGTCCTTGGTACACCACTTTCTGTGAAGGAATCTTACTCTTATCTGTTTGGGGGAAAGGAGGAAAACCCAGGGTTTGGGGGCTGTCAGGGATATGTCCTATCACTGGAAATGTGAACCTGATTTATACTGTTGTAACCTGAATCTGTGCACCGTTCCCATTAACTTTTTGTGAGCTCTTATGCAGCCTGATCTGAAGCCAAGAACATGTCACACAAGGGCTGCAACAACCCTGAACATGCTTTCCTGAGTGTAAGCTTCATTGACTCCAATCCTTTTAAAGGGGAGGGGAGACCTTGGACAATTTTCTCTCTGTCCATCCTCACAAGGCTGTTGTGAAGATTAAATGCGACAAAATTAAATGTAAGAGCCAGGGATGGTGTCCTGCTTGGAGAGTTGGACTGAGACCTGGAAGATCCAGGTTCACATCCCTCCTTGGGCATGAAGCTTCCTGGGTGACCTTGGGCCAATCACTCCCTCTCAGCCTCACCTACCACAAAGGGGTTGCGGTGAGGACTTTGGCATGAGAAAGGCAGTATATGAATGAATGAATGAATGAATGAATGAATGAATGAATGAAACAGCTGCTTTTAAAGAAGGTATGTTATAACCGGGAAGGCACAGCAGAGACACATTTACTCAGGAGTAATCCCTTTGGAGTGCATTTTTCCCAATTAGAGTGTTTCAGATGACAGCCTTAGAGACATGCAACCTTGTGCATGTCTGCTCAGAAGCAAGTCCCATTATAATCAGTGGGGCTTCCTCTAAGGAAAGGCTGGATAGGATCCTAGCCACATTCCTCTAGTACGACTGCAATGGTCATTGAGAATGATTACTCAGTGAGTCCCACCTCTGAGTAAAGTCTGGGTAGAGACAGATTTCCAGGGAAGCAGGTGGTCTCTTCCTTTGCTGAACTCCCCATTCAGTCCCATGCAGCAAATTGTGAAGGCAAAACGAAATCCAGGCTGTGGTTAGCAGGACATGAGATTTATTAAAGGGAACCAGGGGACAAAACTGTAAACAACTGCAGAGAATCAAATCAGACAAATCAAGTGGCCAACATCTCTGAGAAACAACGTTTATTTCTTTCCACTTGTAGAAGCAGGTCCTGAATTTCCCAAAGCCCAGATTGGGAAAGACTTTTTTCTTGGCTGCGCGAGTAAATCCATCTTCAGAACCAGCACCAACAAATTTTTTTTTTTGAAAAAAGAAAAATCTGAAGAGGAAAATACAACAAAACACAACAATCTCTTTTTTTAAATTCTTATTATTTATGTAAATCAGGTCATCACTGGACAAGAAACCAATTTCTACCCATTACCATAACAGCTTGTCTATAAAGAACAGAAAAAAAAATCAGATTGGGTACTATCTAGAGTCAAGCGTTTGTAATTTTTTTTGTCTTTTTGATCTTTTTTTATTCCTTGGTTTAAATTCCCCCACCCATTCACAGAGGTATAGTCACAGATAAATAACCCCAAAACTACTTGCTCGCCATATTTACACAATTCCGTTAAATTAAGCATAAATAAATATATACAAACTCATCACTGAATGCCTCTCCGCAATTTTTTTTCCTTTCTTTTCTGGAAGAGACACTAAAACGGATGATATATTATCACTGTTATGGAAAGACTATTCAAGAAGAGGAATTTGCTTTAAAAATAAGGACTCAATTTTGGCACAGAAAGGAGATACTATTGATTTCAAACTCCTGGTTCTGGAGTTATTAGTCATGTTCAATCCTGACACCTCACTTTTTAAACTCATTACTGGAACGTATATTCCATTGAATGCAATGGGATTTGTTTTCACAGACTGTGTTTAGGAGAGTGGTGTTATATGCACTGATACTTAAGTGGTTACATACCATGGAGGCTGTTTAGCCACACCATATGGCCCATATGTGTTTATCTCCCCAACACACATGATTGTTCACTTTAAAAATTATTTTTACATTAGCATGATATAATGTTGGCATTCTTCACCGGTATAAAACAAATGCCAACTACCCACATAATTAGAAAAAATAACGAGGCCAAGAGCATTCAAATCAGTGCAATTAAAGTATTAATTAATTGCAGCTATTGAAATGTTAGGGGGGTATAGGTGAATTTTAATTTGAGCTATCCCTCAGAAAAGGGCATTCAGTGCTAATGGCATTATTTCAAAAAAGCTATGTACATCTATTGACTTAATGTGGTTTGAGAATTCCCCCCCTCCACAGTATAAATTATTTCATGACTCAGCAGAGAGAAACCTTCATTATTCCTAATTATATATACAGGTGCCTTGAAATAGTTGCATTGTGGGGGTGTGCATCAATCAAATAATTGAGTAATGAAGGAAAGACAAGCAGGTAATAGACTGAAAAGCCCAAGCCTGTACACATCTACACAAAAATAAAACCACTTCATTCATTGTGGCTTATTCCCAAGCAGATGATTGTGCTGTTAGACTACAGCTCTTGAAGCACCTGAATATAAGCCTCACTGAACACAGTGGAGTCTTCTTCCAATAAATGTGTACAGGATCAGGTCACACAGCAGTGAATTACATGTTTAGCTTTTTAAATAAACTAATAACTCAGCACAAAAACCAGGCTGGGGAGGATAACCACAAAATATTTTTGCCTGATTGTGATTTCCATTCATAATAGGTTAAAATGGTACAGTTCAAGTCACTGGCTGCGAAATCAATGATCATCTGCTTTCTCCAATTGTTTTTTAAGCTTTTTCTCACTAGAAGGATCTTTCATTCCTCCAACGGATTCATTCTATTGCAGAATCAGAAATGAACTTGTACAGGTGATGGAGGAAAGGGCTAAGTTGTAAGGTTTTGATGCTAAGACTGGGATCCAATGGCTGACCTTAGGGCAAGATTTTACTTTTCAGAGTTCATTCCTCATCTAACAAAAGGATTGACTGAATAAACCCAAAAAGAAAACAAATGAAGGAAGGGATTTTGAAAGGAAAAATGGTCAGAGTAGTAAAGATTAAATAGTCCCTTCCCATTTTTCCTTTAAGATTGCTGCTTTTCTTTTAAAAAAAATCCAAGGGGAAATTGTGTAAGTACAAGATATGCAGCACCATCCTAACCATATTTACTAAAAAGTAAGCCTTATTGTGTTCAATGGGTCTTACTCCCAGGATTAGGATTACTTTAGGATTACCATAGTTTGGTCAGTGAGATCAAGAGTGGTCTACTAGCTGCCCCATGATCCTTAACACTCATATCTGAAAGAAGTTTCAGTGGGAATAAAGGTTTCAGAATTTCAAATTAATGGAATTTGCATCCAAATAAACATGCCTTAAGAGTGGGTGTAAAATTCATTAACACTATTTGTCTAATAATACATATACATGATGGAATTAACCCATCTTTTGAAACTAAATTCTTTTGCTTTCAACAAATTGGATTGTTTGGAAAGTTAGGTGCTAGAGTTGCTTGCTAGTTTCATTTGATGAAAAGAGTCCCCACAGTTGCAGAAAAAAGCACGGAAAACATTTTTCCAGGTGGTGATATAATTAACACTATAAGTGGTAATGGCATCAACTGCAGTTTGAATCTTAAAAGGTGTGAGCAAGTGGCTATAAGAAGGATAGATACCCATATGCTATCTCTTGGAAATATTGGCTTCTATTCTGCTCAGTGATGGGATTCAAAGAAATTAACAACCGGTTCTCTGCCCATCTGGCAGCCACTTTTAAATGGCTATTTTTAAACTTTATATATCCTAGCTCTGGTTAACAACCAGTTCTATAGAGTAGGTGCAAACCTAATGGAGCCCACCACTGATTCTGCTCCATGTAATAAGCGTTTCTGTCAGGAAGTTGATCTATGGGCTACATAGGAGTTGGGCCATTTAAGAAGAGATCAATGAGGATTTTTTTTGCAAATTACTCAAAAATGAAAGAAAATATATTTGCTTGATCTGAAAACAGAACTTTGTCAATAACATTATCTTTTGATTGAGATATTAGAGTCTTCTGCTAATCCTCCTGCATAGTTTTATTTTATCAAGAGGCAATTCAACCTTTTAATCTTTTAATTTAAAAATTTCCCAAACAACTATCCAACAATATGATAGTAGGGAGGAAGAAGTGAATGCAAGAAGTCTGGCTGAAATGCGTGGCAGTTTGATTATACAGTACTTTAACTCATTCAAGTCTGGTCAAAATCTAAGAACAATTTATTGTGAGTCCCAGAAAAAGACTTACTCCTAGACATGCATAGGATTGCACTATAAGAGTCTTTTGCAAGGGCTGCTGCCAGCTTGGGAATACACATATGACATGTTTTCAAACTGCTTTTTTGACAAATGAAGGTGTTATTGTTTTAAGGTGAACATCTAATTTTTTATGTTCATCTTAAAAACATGAACTTTGGAGACACTATTTAGATGAGGCATTTTAGAGTGATCATATGGTCATCCTTTTCCTAACTGGACTCCTGGGCTATTAAATCTGTGACAAGAAGGGCATGTGTGTTGTTTCATCAGTTTAACATAATTTGATTAACTAAATTAAGGGATAGGCAAGACTTATCCTTCCAAGGATACCTGACCACTTGCATTTGGATCATAGCAGCACAATGGTGAGAAGGCAGCAAGATCTGAGACTAAAGTGTTGAAGTGTCACTTTTGTTTCTTATAACTCCAGAGATAATACACACTTATACTTTTTAAAAAAGGAAGTTAAACCATCAAATCTCCCCTTCCCCAAAAACGGTCCTAATTTTTGGAGATCTGAGATCTGTTAGTTTCTGTTACAGTACAATTCCTTGGGTTACTGAGTTGAGTTTGGTCCTGGTAGTTTGGTTGTTTTTTTTTTAAATTGGCCTCCAAGTTTTCCTTCATTCAGTTATAATATTCATTTTGGGTCTAAGCATTGTGGTTTTAAATGTAAAATGTAAAAATATTTTTTTTCCTGTGAAGGACTTTTTAATGTTTACCCAGTTTTGTTTTATTGAGCTGTACATACCCAAATCAGTGGTTTGAAAGTGGTTGACTATCAGGGTGATCAAGCTGTTTATAAAAGTGTGGATTTTGACCTAAACAATTATGGGAACTGGGAAGGGAGAAAAAAATAATATTCCAGCTCTCATGAACCTCAAAAAGTTTTTCTGGAAGTTATATAGAAAATAAAAAAGTAAGTTTTCTCTTTATGGATTTTAGACCGAACAGGATGGAGAATAATGAATCCACAAAAAGGATACAGGATCTACAAACAAGATACAGATTTCAAAAGTGCCAGAACAAAAGATGTGAGTCATAAACATGCCAACGCTAAATTTCAGGTTCTTTTTAAGTTAGTTTTCACATAGCACATTTTTAAAGGATGTGCCTATTGTTTTGAAACTACTGTACTAGCCTAGGTAACCCACTAGTAAAGTGGTGATGTTTGGGGATAACACCAGACTTAGGGCACAATCCAGAGTAACTATGGGGAGTCCTTGCTCTGGTGTAAGAACAATTTGCTCTGGATTGTAATAAGAATTTCCCATAGGTTTTCACTAGGTGGTGCAGTAACTACGGGTGCACGTAATGTCTCTTACGTGCTCCTGTAGTTACTCTGGATTGTAGGGTTAGACTAGTCTAGAGAGTTGTTCTGTCTCTCCTTCATGGATCTGCTTCAGTGACGTTCTAGAATAACTGGCTTGCAAATTGGTACCATAGCTTCTAGTAAAATAGTCACACATATTGGTGAGAACCAAGATGATGTAGTGGAAAGGAAGTTGAACTGAGACCTGGACAATTCAGATTAAAATAATTCCTTGTCTACAAGGCTTCCTGACTTTGGGCCAGCCAGTCACTCACTCACTGTCAGGCTCACCTACTTCACAGGGTTGTTCTGATGACAAAAGCATAAAAGCTTTGTAAGACATCTTGAGCATTTGCTTTAGCAAGGGAAAGGTGGGGTATAAATCCCTTAAATCAGTGGTTGTTAAAGGGGAAGTTAGGACTCCATCCCGGTCTTTATTTCTGGTGAGATACAGAAATCTGTGGGCCACGATCTTTGAATCTGGCACTGGGCATTGCAATCTTGGAATAGGGCGCACTATTCTTTCCTTGGAGTATCTCTGTCTATACCTCCGAATAAACATGGAGGTACTCTGACATCACAGAGATGTCACTTTCTGTTTGATGTCACTTTCTGCCATGACATCATTCCCAGGTTGATCCTAGACAAATTGTCAATCTCAGAAGAGGGTCCTGTGCTGATATGCTTAAGAAACATTGCCTTAAATAAATAATAATAATAATAATAATAAATTTTGGGTCTTAGTTACATCGCTATACGCAGCTAATCTAACTGAATTTTAATCAAGCTTTATTTAGTTGAGTAAAACAGAAACTCCCAGCTACCAAACTGAGGATTGACATCCCACTAATTTCTATAAAACTTGCTTTTGACAAGAATCTCAGGACTGTGTATGGTAGAAGTTAACCAGAATAGATCTGTTAAAAAAAATCATCACCACCACTACTCAATCCACAATACAGACCAAAATGTTTTATGTGAAAACAGTCTTAATTTGAAACATGTCTTTAGCATTTGGCAGCAAGAAATCTTAAAGCACAATCCTATGTACGTTTACTCAGAGTTAAGTTCCACCAAGTGCAATGAACCTTATTCTTAAATGTGTATAAGAATAGTAAATAAGGATAGGATTGCCACCTTAGGGAAGCCTACCATATGTACTACATGGAACATAGGCTGCAATCCTAAAGTAACTTTCCTGGGAGTAAGACCCACTGAACACAATGGAGATTACTTTTGAGTAGACATGGTTAGGATTGCACCCATAGTATTGATGATCTGGCTGCTACTTAAGAGTGTCAGCAGTTGGCTGCAACTTTGTGCCATGTGCTGAAATAGATATGTGCAGCTACTTCACCCATGACTGTGCACTGTATGCGTTTTTTGTCTGGTTGTGTGAAGTTCTAATTAAAAGCTGCCAGAACCCAGAAGGCTTTTGAAAACAAAATTTTAACTATGAAGTTTACCCCAGTGAAATGGATGGACAGTTAGCAACAGACTCGTCATCAGGTGTTCTTAAAGTGGAACTCAGTTCCACCAAAAATCAATGGAACTTACTGCCATGTATGTGCTTAAGGTCAAGGTGCAGGTTTAAGACATCTTTATCCTATTCTCATCTTCCAGAATGAGCTCAGTATATTAGTCCTAAATGATGCATAGACATAAGCTGTTGTGACAAAAGGGAAACGATTTTTTTTAAAATGCATGAAACTCTCCTGTATACCCATTGTCAATAATAACAAACTCTCTCCAAGCAGATAACATGCACATGAAATTCATCTTCTTGCACATAAGCATGATTCCAAATGAGATAAAACATTTTAAAACTTCACTGATAAAATATACTGTAATGCACTTAGAGCCCAATCCTATGCATATCTACTTGAAAGGAAGTCCACCTTTTGTCAATGGGGCTTACTCCAAAGTGTGCATAGGATTGTAGCTTTATTTTCTGCAAATGCCTGGAAGTTGGTTGATTTCCCCACCCGCAACATGCTGCTTGTTTCCTAAGAATTGCAAAACTCCCATCAATAACCCGGAGAACACAATTTCCTTAAAATGAGACCCTAGCATAGAAATGCACAATGATTCTCTTTCTTGCCCATTCCCTCTAAATGCTTAGCAATTCTGCTTTACTCTGTACATTAAATAATATTGCCCCTCCCTCCCCAAAGCATTTCTATATATTGGAGAAAACAGCAGTTGCCTCTCAATATTACACCACCCAGTCAAACCTTTGCCTTGTTTAATCTATTCCCTTTGAGCTTCTTTAAAGAAGTATACTTGCAGAATTCCAAAACAACTGGCTTTGATTTGAAAAGGAAAAGTGTCAGAATTGTGGATTTTCATCTCTGTACCTGATGAAATGTGTAGGGAGCTCTAGTCCTCTTTGAAGAAGCTCATAAGCCAAGCGGGCAAAGCTTTGGGAAACAGAAGAAAATAAAAAAGGGTGCATATTCCTGAGAAGGAAATCACATACTCATCAAGACATTCTGTTACTAACACATTAAAAAAGAAAAGGTGTGTGCGCATGTGGATGCGAGTATGGAATATATTAAAAAGAAAGACCAGCATTGTTGAAAGTTTAGATAACACTGATTCGGAGTAAGAATTAAGCAGAGTGGCACTTCAGTCCTGGATCACCATATGCTCTCCAAAGCACACATGAAGCTCCTATGCACATAGGTTTTCCTATTTCACTTCAGTGAAACACTTCCATGAGCATCTTCTTGATGCATTCTGAGCTGTTGCTTCCCAACAGGTGAGTAGCAGAGCTCAGTGTGTACATCAGAAGCCCTGCACCCAAAAGGAATTTAAGACTGGGCTAAAGACATGGAGATATAATATACTGATTTCAAACATAGGACCAGGTTTGCCGCCACATTTGGCCTTCAGAGAGAGAAGAAATACTCATGAAAGAGTTTACCGTTTTCTATACCTGTGTAAACATTTTTCACATGCATTTCTCCAAGAAATAGATATAGGATCATATTCCAGACATTATTCTTAACATTAAAGTTAGACTCTAATTTAGATCACTTTTTCAATATCTCATTGGACCTTATAAGCACACTCTGCACTCTCTTACAGTCAGTGGTAGTTGCATATGACAGCCTCAGAATTTAAGGATCAAATATGCTAAATATCTAGTTTTTAGGAAACATTGGAAATGTAAGCAAATAGTCCATATTGACTAGAACACTCAATAACAGTCTAGTTAGCCAACATTATGGGAAACACTCTTGCAGGTAATTATATAGGTTAACTCCTTCACAGCCTGAGCCCAGGTGCTGTACATATGGTGGCTTGTGTTTCTCTTTACTGGCTCATAGAGAGTAAGCTCGGTTTTTTCCTGTTTCCCACCACTGATAAGAAGAAATCTACAGGCCAGAGACTACGGGCAGAGTTTGAACCTGGCTGTTCCAACAGCGGCAGTGGCAAGATGTCATACAAATTAAGGAGCTACAGTTGATCTGAGTCAAAAGCAGAAAACATTGTTCTGAACAAGTCCGATATCAAAGAAACCCTTTACAAGGCTTTTGCTTATTTTTTTTACTTTCGAGACATTAAAAAAACAGAAAAACAAAAGTAGACTACTTATCTCAGCCACCATGTCAACGTTATCAAAATGATTCTCCTCCAATAAGTTATTGATTGCTTTCACCTCTTATTAAGGTAGCTTTTCAGTCCCCTCCCCCCAAATCATAAAAAAGAGATTGTGGGAGGACAGAAGTGGAAACTCCTGGAAGTGGTCTTCAAAAGTTCCTTCGTCAAAGCCATTGAGCCACTGTTCCTGTTCCATTGTGCGCCTCTGACCTTACTTCTTTTATTAAACAACATCTTTATGGGTATGACCTATCTAGTATAATTCTTCCAAAGCCCAATCCAATATTTTTAAAGCTAAAATTAAATGTTTTTTTAAAGATTTCTCTCTCTCTGCTTTCCTTTTCTTCCTAAATTCATTAGCTTCCTTTTTTCATTTTCTGTGCTTCTCTTCCTTGTCTCCAGTTTTACTACCTGGTCCTTCCCCAGAAGTGTGCCTGTTGGCAGAGTTGTTGTTCAAGAACATCTTGTCCATGCCTTTGAGGGCTTCCGTCAGGTAGTTCTGGAGAGCAGTCAGGGCAGCGCATATGGCTGGGGACCCAAAGCCATGGGTGATGAGGCTGAAGTGAGTCAAGCAGCTCTGAATCCCTGGTTCCAAAATGGGGGTGGGCCTGCTATTGCCAATGGGCGTCCTGTCCTGGGCCAACAAATCTGTAAATTCCTTACAAAGTTGCCTGTAGAAAAGGATTACACAAAGAAGATGACAAGAGTCAAGATTGGTCAGGATCAAACATTGTCAACATTTCGTTAACATTTTATTAACTATACAAATATGAGGCATATTTTGAACATTACTATTAGTAGTAGTAGTTCAGCACTATTTTAAAATTCTATCATTTACTAATCACCTTTGCTGCCTGCCCTATGAGTCATCAGAACATAAGAAAAGGCTGGATCAGGCCAAAGGCCCATGTAGTCCTGTATTTCACCAGATGTCTAAAGACTTTAGGGTATCATGATTACCTTAGATTATCCCTACAAGGATCTTAAGATGTTCTTCCAATCTCCCAAAGTCACAGTCCCTTTGTCCCTTAGTCACAATCTTCCAAACTGACTTAAGCTTGTCCAGTTAGCTTCATGGCAGAATGTGGATATGAACCAAGACAGTTCTAGTCCAACACACTGTCTGCTACAACATATTATTCCTGCTCCACTAGAACAATCCCATCAAGATTACTGATTTTCTCAGATGAAGAAGGTATGAAGATATACCCCTTTAATGAATATACCCCTTTAAGATATACCCCTTTAATTAGATATACCCCTTTAACAAATCCAGAAAGATTTACATGTTTGTACAACGTTTTGTATTTTATGTGATCACAATGTTATTGTATATGTTACTGTTATTTCATTCATGAACTTTTAACTTGTACATTTTAGCAGTTTCCAGAGCTCCCTATGAACAATAGACCCATGCACAAGAGCCCCTTTGGATCAGGCAAATGCCCATCTAGTCCAGCTTTTTGTATCTCACAGTGGCTCTCTAAGATGCCACAGGAACACACAACAAGACACCTGCATCCTGGCGCCATCTCCAATGCCTGGCCTTCTGAGGTTACCTACATGATACACCAGAATTGTGTTAATGAACTCTGAAGGCTTTATTGTTGCATTTATTCTTCATTATAATTTTTGAAACCTGAAGCCCAGATCACCTACATATATTTTATTTTTTTAATCTTATGGATATATACCCCACCTTTACAATGCAAATGCCCTAGACAGCTTTTAAGGTATTTTTCTTAATCAAGGACATAGAAAAACAATTATTTTAAAAAATCAGTATGGCACTATAACATATGTTTTAACAATATTAAATAAAAAAACCAAATAAATAAAAAAAGCTGAAGCTGCAATCCTATCAATGCATTCCTGGGAGTAAGTACTGGTGAACACAACCAGTAGGCTTGCATAGCATTTGTGTAGTAAATCTAATATAGAAAACTTTGGGCACATCTCAAAATACCCTCTCAAATGTAGAAATAATCTATGCTAAGACCTTCAATTTAGTTAGAAGGCATAAAACCATGTCTGATCCTGTCACACAGGCACCCCATGCACTGGCTTAGGGGCAGGAATTATTTTTGTCCACTGATAACGCAAGAGTCATACTCTACGATATATTGCAACATTGCACATACACTATGATATATTGCAACACTGCACATGATAACGTGGTATGGTAGAAGGTAAGTCCTTCCCCTCTTTTTCTCCCTTCCTCTCCCCTTTCTCCATTTTTTCTTACAAAACTAAACAGAAAATTAAGTAAAGTGGTGCCTCACATAACAAGTTTTATTCATTCTGGAAGAGTGCTTGTAATGTGAAACACTCTTTATGTGAAGTGGATTTTCCCGTAGGAAATAATGGAAACTCAGACGATTGTTTCCACAACCCCAAAAATATTCATATAAAAATATTAACTGGATGTAAAAATGATGACAAAACACTGGAATTGAATTCAAACATGCATTCAATGTGCATGATCCTATGAAGTCTACTTAGGCTGCAAATACTTTCCTGGGAGTAAGTAAGCTTACTTCTGGGTAGACACGGGTTGGGAGGTTGCAATCAAAGACACTTTCTTCTGCAATCCTGGACACTTTCCAAGTGTCTCCCCACTTTCTCCTTCTCTTTATCCTGAGCCTCTCTCTCTCTCTCTCTCCCCTGCTCCCTTCTCGCTAGCCCTGAGCTGCTTCCCTCTTCTCAATGGCTCTTCTCTCCCTCTGCCCAGCGGATGCCTGGCCACAGGAGGAAAGCGTGGAAGTGTTGCTTTCACTATAGACAGATGTGCTAGGCAGTCCTGACGCTTTTTAAAAGGGCTGCCGGCCAGTGCGTCTGCCCCAACTGACAACTAGTGTGCTTGTAAAGTGAAGCAACACTTGCTATGTGAGGCAGAATCCTAGAGAAATTTTTGCTTGTTATGTGGATCACTTGTTAAGCAACATACCACTGTAGCTGTCACAGCCACCTCATGCATATATATATATAAAACCCATTTATGCCCCAGACCTTATCGATGAAGCACTAATGTAATTGGAGGGTCAAGTTTTGGATACTTCCTTGGGGGGAGGAGGAGAAATTTTACCACTGGTGACCAAAATTGTTAAAATTGTGGTGATTAGGAATAACACCATCATGTTATATTCATTCAGATGCATAATTTACAGCAGAATGCAATAAAAAACCCACAGTGAAGTATCTCCATTCCAGCAAACATTATGTCTAAAGAATAAGAAATCAAAACGGTAAACTGTAACATAAAGTAGATTTTCTTAATTCAAAATGGACCAATGAGACTGCTTAATTTGAAAAGCCAATAAGATTATTATTATGTCATAATATGGAACCAATAAGGTGATTCCCTGGAGGGTGGTGACACATTGATGGAATAAATGTTGGGGATGGTCATCAGCATTTTCTTATCTGCAGAGCGCAGATTAGAGAAGGCCCAGACTTGAAGGCAAGATTGGGCAGTCCTGGGATCCCTTTTTGAGCTTGCCTTCTAAACCCATTTCTTCAAGCTGGTTAGATCTGGACTCCTGCCCAGACTTAAAACAGATCTATATGTCAGGTAGACCTGGACTCCTATTCCAAGACTGTCCTCTCCTGCCACCTCTTCTAGGCAGATAGACCTGGACTTTAGATGCAGAGGCAAAATGTCACTATGAGCGCAATCCTAACCAATTTTGGCCAGCACAACTCACCCATTTCCCCCTGCATGTGGTGGGGTGAAGAGAACAGTATATGTTGTCCATGCAGTGGCGTAAACCCCAGGAGTGGCATAGAAATGTCTTATGACACTTTTGCAACACCCACAGGCTGGTACATGAAAGGAAGGGTGGTATTAAAACATTAAAATATTAATTATTTTTATTAACTGTTGCAATTAATACTGATATTTAATAATTTTACTCCTGTGCAGGCCACTGCAATGAAGACCAATGCTTTAGAATGAGCGAAAACATAATGGAATAAAGCAATGCAACCTCCTGTTATGGTTTCAAGCCATAGGGATATTTCAACCATCTCTGAGTCAGACAACTCTGGAAAAACAATTAAGTGTGACTGATAATGAACATTTAAAATCAAGCAGTAAGCTCTGACCTCTAGAATGTAATGATAGGGAGTGGCCCTATCAAGATATGTCACAAGCAGAAAAGAGTACAATGTAGCCTAAAGGCTTCCTGATCTAATCAGTCTGTAAGCTTTTGAGCTTTTGCCACGGCAAGACACCTTTCAAATACCAGTCGGTTGTTGTACACTATGCACACCAGCATTCAACAAAGACCAAATTCAGGATTCTAAACTCCCAAACCATTATACGGGAATGCAAATTGTTCTGCAAAATTTTAGCATCATCCAACAAAATAGGGAAATAAGGAAAAGAGAAACAAAATTTTGTTTCCCTATTTCTGAAGCAACTGTAATTGCTAAGCTCAATTTTTTCCAGCTCTGGGGACTAAGAGACATTTAAAAGTCCCATTCTTCATAGATGCCACTATTTGGCCGCTTTGGTGGAATAAAAACTGAATCCTTAACATTCTTGCTAGTCAACAAGCAAAGATTCACAATACAATCTTATGCATTTCTAAATCCCATTATGTTCAGTATGGGCTGTGGGTGGCGCAAGCGGTTAAGACGCTGTGCCTGTTAACCAGCAGGCTAGGGTTCAAGACCCGGGTCGGCCCCACAGGACAGGGTGAGCTCCTGTCCTTAGCCCAGCTCTGCGACGCCAGCTGGATCCAATCGTATTGGCTCTGCCTTTCCATTGGACTAATTCAGTGGCGTGGAGAGGGGGGATTTGCTGCTTGGGTAACAGCCTATGCTCCATAACAATCCAACCCAGGCTTTCGTGCTTCGCATGCAGCGTATGCAGCGCCGAGCACGATACCATAGCTTTTCAAGACTGACAGAGGCCTGCTTTTATGTTCAGTAAGGTTTACTCCTGGCGAAGTGTGCATAGGATTGCAGCCTTAGTCACCTCTGTATTATAAGGACCACTGTTTAATAGCTGCAGTAGGGTAAAGAAAGACAAAAGAGAAATCATTCTAATTTTTTCTGAAACACAGTACATACAATTCCTATAGTACATTCTACCAAAGTATGTTCACTAAAGACTATTGATTAAAGCAGACTAATAGAGGCAATCCACAAACTAGAGTGCCAGGCCATTTTGTTCAGAGTTCATAACAAGGCAATCAATATAAATTGCGGCAAAATCCAGCCAAAAAATTGTCAGGTATACAGGTATGTTACAATAAGGTGGTCCACTGACATTATTCTGAAACCAAAGACAGGTTAAATATTTTAGATGATAAGGTTTAGAGGTCTATAATATGGGTCTAAACCATTAGAAAGTGCAAAAAATGTGGAAACTTTGAATTTGAAGGCCAAATGATAATGAGTTTAATGTTTTCATCTTCAAAGAGCAAAGGTGGAGTCTGTGAGCAATTAATGTTCTGGTACATTAATATCTTTTGACCCTGCGGAAAAGGGCAATCAAATTCCAATCACGTCTAAAAAACATCTGGACAAATTTGAGCAAATGATTTTTCAGTCATCCATATATTTCTTTAAATTACGCTGTCAACAGAGTCAGCCACATCCTAGGGCACGAAATAAATGAGATCTGTTTGGGGCTTGCCTGTGAGATAGAACGTGTGGGAAAACAGGCAGCCTACACTACCAAAGGCCTAAGCCTGCCATAAAACACCAAACAGTATGGCACAGGAGCCAAAGGGAGGCATAAATCAAATAAATAGAAAAGCTATTGTTAAAAGTTTCAATGAGCTAGAGACACATCTAAATATAGCAGCAGATTTAATATTCCCCCCTGCTGCCCCCCAGCTGCTGCTGTAAAAGCGTCAGATCTATGGATGATTAACAGTAAACATTGAAAGGCATGGGATGAAATTTAATTTTTGTCATCTTGGATGGATAGCCAAGAATCCTGCTATCCAGTTTGCCTTGCCCAGTGACAGGGAGACAGAGCCAAGGTCACCCTTCACAAAGGCAGGCACACAGTCAGAAAGGGCAGGCACGATACGCCAAGTGATACAACCAATTTGGCATAACACTCATTCCATAGAGCACACCCAAGCTATTGGATGGCATGGCAAGTCTATAGTTAATTCATCACAACAGTTTGGGACACATTTTTGTTTCATGTGTACTGCATCTAACCTTAGTTTCACTGGCCTAGCCTCTTGCAGTGCCAGGTGCCTCCATGATAACATGAGGGTGCTTATTGCTTATTCCTCGAGCAGTTGCTGGAAATATACCACATTATCAAAATGTGCTACAACTTAAACTCCACTAACCCTACAATCCAGAGTAACTATGGGAGCACGTAAGAGACATTTACGTTGATGTACTTATGGCACCACCTAATAAAAACCTATGGGAAATTCATATTGCAATCCAGAGTAAATTGTTCTTACATCGGAACAAGGACTTCCCGTGGTTACTTTGGACTGCAACCTAGGAAGCTTATGCTTAATATTGACATCTGGCACCATATTGTACTGTATATGCACCGCTTACCCATAGCTCTGGTGAAGTTTAGATGCATGAAATATCTGAGCAGGACTAATTGTGAGCTTATTTCAAGAACATCAGCCAGACAGGAGAGCCACATTCAGCTGTCACTGACCATACCCACAAAAGTCACTGAAAAAGTGAAGCACAACAACTATGGTGAAGCACCTAGTTGTGGAAACTGTTGTGGAAACATGTGTCGGGCCTTTGTCTTTTGGTCTCCAATGGTGAAAAGGCCAAGGCAGACCTTGCTTACAATCACTTGACTGTCACCATCAACAGCTGAGATCCACTTAATTCACATTGATTTGTTATTTCAAAAGAACTAGTTGACTTTTCAAGTTGACTAGTTATTTCAAAAAATGTGTGATTCTTATCAGGCTGACCAGATGATAGGAATTTCCCTGACAGAACCGGAAATGAGGTCCTGGATCCAGTCCAGGTAGAGGCCTCTCTGTTAGGAATTTGGGGGCCCTTCTAGCCATTTCCTGGGATTTTAGGCCTTTTAGGCCTGTTGAGGCTGCTGGTTAAAGGAGGAGGAGGGATGGAGGGAGGAAAGTGAATTGTAGTCTTTCTCCCTCCAATCCATGCTAAAGCCCCTTTCCAAGTCATCAGTGGAAGAATTACATCCTCAGGCATGTATCGTACCAGATTTCCATTTTGCAGCCTGCTTCCCAGAGGCCCAAATAGGCCTCTAAATGGGCCTCTAAGTAGGCATTCCCAAATGGCTGTGAAAATGGCTGTGCCTGGCAGAGTCTCCCAGTCCCTGCAGAGAAAAAGATCTGGGGTGGGGGAAACTCTGCTTGCTGATCCACCAATGTACAATGTACAAGTGTACCAATGTATACTTTGCACAAAAAAGCATGTAATTCACAACAAAGGCTTGACTTGCTCAGGTTGTGGGGTCTTTCATCCAGTTGTTGTCAAAGCAGAGGAACAGGGCTGGGTGTAAAGTTGGCCACCTTCTCAGAGTAAGGATGGTGGGATAACTCCTGGCTCTTTAAATTTTAAGCCTCCAACCCCAGTTGTGTCCGCTCAAAAGCATTATAGTCAATGGAGTTTAAATGAGTGTGTAAGGGGGCAAAGGAACAAGCCCCTGCATGTCTGTCTAGATCACTTAAATATGTGCCTTTTTGGTTGGTGTCTGGTCTAAAGCAATGAGATCTGTGCAAAGATTAAGTACAGGAATGCAATATAAGTGTTTTAGCTTTATTTTAACATGTTCAACATTTGTCCTACATTTTTTTAAAACCGGGTAGGAATTTTGGTTTGGAGGACAGGAATTTTGGGGAACTTGAGGAGGGAATTTTGGGTCACCCTGATACCTGTCCACATGCCATTTACTTCTCTGTGCTTTGGCTTGTCATTCCCCTTCTCATATCCAAATCCTCTCCTGGAGATCCCACTAAGCCCCTGGTTTACTTCCACTTAATTCCAGCTCTTATTTTTCAAATCCCATTCACTTCAGTTCATGCAGACTCCTCAGACTTCCTGTTAGGCTTCTACTGTTTCTTCTGCCTTTGTACAGCCCTAGGTAATGGAACCTTGAGACTTTTCTGACTGATCCACTCCACCCAGCCTAGCTTTAGAGCACCCCAGATAATGTGTGACAAAAATTCCACCACTATCATCCAATTCCTTAGCCTGGCACTTCCCAGTCTTCAGTGTCTCATGAAGCCTCCACATGATTTAAATGCAGCATGCAACCCCAGAAGTGACTGTCAATTACATCAGTCACTTTTGAGTTCAGAGACCAAGTGGGATACTGCAAAGACTGTTATGAGGCTCGGGATAGGCCAGAAGGACTTTCCCTGCATTAGCTGGAGTGGATCAGTTTCAGAAAAGAATTTACAGCATGCCTTGGTATCAGCACAGATCCATTCTAGGACCCCCAAGCAGAAACTATGTAGTTAATGAAATCTATAGAGGTCCTGCAATAGCACATGTGACCTCCCCACCCCTTAGAAATCTTCATGGACACTTCTGAAAGGCATTTCTGTTTGTGGAAAACCCATAGAAGACCATTGGAATAGGGTCTATAAACTCTCAGGTGCCAGGACCATGTTGCCCAGCCTTGATCTAAGTTGGCTAAAGTGGATTTTTTTTTTAGAAAAATACACAGCAGACACTTGGTATCTACAGAGGATAAATTTCAGGGCTCCCCCCAATTGAATTCTGTAGACAGGAAATCTGCATGGGGAGGTGCGCATGCAAACCTGTGGATGTCTTCCCTGCCCTTAGAAGGCCTCCTGGACTCTTCTGAAAAGCACTTATGGTTTACCAAAGAACTTGGTGCCTTTCAGAAGCATTGGAGAGGCACATCCAGGAAGTCTCTGAAACCCTCTAGCCATGGACTCAGCATCTGTAGATATTCAAATCTATGGATGCCAAGGAATAATGATGGGCCCGCTGCATACATTTTGTACTTCACCAAGAATGATCAGAATAAGAGAAAATATTTGCAAAACTTGTTCACTTTATCTAACAATAGGAATGAAGTGGATATTGGCAAGCAGAGATGGATAGAAGAAAAGGAAGGAGCAGAGGTTTTGGCATAAAATTATTATGCCATGGGGTTCAGCAGCTTGGTTAAAAATGTATTGGTGGGGTACATGTGGTCACAGACCATAGTTTGAGGACCACAGGACCACTAAACTGCATTAAAATACAAAAGTATATCTACATTGTTACAGAAAACCTTGAAACTCATACATTTCATAATACAGTACATTAATTTCTTCTGGATCCAACAAAGGAACCCTGTGCAAGTCTAGACTCGCCCTTATGTAACTAAAAGTTTAGTGTTGGAATTAACACATTTACGGTAATTTAGGCCCCTCTATTTTGCCAGTCCTTTATCACACAGAAACTTAGCCACAATAGTTGAATAAGGGCTCCTGGCCTATCATTCTGAAATGCTTCATTTTTTTTTCCAAACTCCAGTTCATTACAAAGACAATACAGAATAGCAATAACCTTTTCCCCAAGTATTAAGAGTACAATGTGGATATTCCTAAAGTACCATCTGAAGGAACAAGACACGATTCCAGTTCTGAGGCTAAGTAGATCTAGCTTGCAAATTTCCTGGACAGAAAATCTCTAGAGAAACATCTGCAAGCAATGAAAGTTTTTAGCTCTTTGAAAGAATGCTGTATCTAAAGGACAGACACATACCCAATACTATCCAACACTACTCAAATCTGCCAGCCATTTGAAACCTACAGATGTGAATTTGTTAAATCTTAAAATTTTACCAGGAGGATGGAATCCACAGTAAAAAGAAAAACAAGTGTTTCGGCAACATAACCTATACTACAGCTCTTCTGTGCCTGAAAAACAAAGCCTGCTAATACACTGTATGTCAAAGTTTTGCAACACAACTACGTTTCAGGGACATCATACCACAAACACAATTTAAACTAAATTTTTTACTACTCACTTTGTGGCAAGCAGCATATTCTTCCTTGAGTGGAGATCAGTGGGATCTGTGTGCTGTCTGTTCAGGTATTCAGAAACCGCTTTTGCTGGGAACTCAGTTTCACAGATGTATCCAAAATCTCGAGCTAAATGTACAGCTTCTCCTGAAGAAAGAGGAACAACTTGATCACACACAGGCAAGTAGCATCTCAGTACAGATATTTATTGAGACTGACTGATGGACAAATTTGTCATGTCAACAAAACTTTTCTATAGGGAGCCACCAACTTCAGATGAGCAATGTCCCATTAACTCAGTGCTGTTCTGTCTTTTGCAATGTCCTGCATATTTATGTAAAAGATTTATACCCTGCCTTTCCTATCCAGAGGAAAATGCCTAAGAGGTTTCTTCCTAAATGTTGAGTAAGTCTATATTAAAAGTATCCTCTGTTGGAAACTGATGTTCAGGGATATAGTAAAATATATTTAGAGTGCCAGTCAATCCACCAATTTGGCTGGCACAAGTCCCCTTGTCTATGAAGCAAGTGAAGGAAACAAGGGATAGGTGGAAGGTGTGCACCTTTCTGGCTGACTGTGGTGTGGAAAAGAAGTCTCTTGTTCAATGAGGATGGGATGGTAGGGGAAAGAATGAGAAGAGAGATGGACAACTTGTTGCAGTTGCATCTATTTGTATGTGAGAATTTAGGCCTGTTCTTTCTTGTTGTTGAAAGCTGTAATCCTATTGAAGCTGGAACCAATAGGATCGCCTTCTAGGAAACCATGCATAAGAGTGTGCTGTTAATTCTCTTTTGAATGGGCAGGGTAACCATTTGACCAGAAATTCTCGGATTTGTCCAGATTTTTAGCCTCCTGTCTGGGTATCCTCCCAAAGGGCTTCATTGTCCTTCATTTTGGAACTTTACGATGGTATGCAATGCCCCATCATGTCATATGTTGTTGGATTTGTATTGAAGAGCAGAATCCAATGCAAAAATCGGTTTTGAGATATCTCCTTCCTATCAAATATTATGGCCAAAAAACTAAAATTAAAAATATGCATTGAGCTCTATGGGAAAGCAAAAGTGACCCATATCACAACTTTACTTATGAGTAGGTGAATGTGCCATAGTCCGCTGAAAAGGCCAGGCTGAGAGGAATCCAAGGACACAAGAATGGTCCTGATCCAATGAACGCAGCCTCCAAAATTACCCCAGAAAGAAGCCCCTGATAATTGCATTGATATTTTACAATTTTGTAACATGTAATAGTGTTTAAATTAAAGGAAAGCAATATGAGTGTTTTTAGCTTTTATTTTAATATGTCCTACTTTTTTGTGCCCTACATTTTAAAAAACATATCAGGAATTTTGTTTGAATGTCAGGAATTTTGGGAGACCATGTCTGCTTTTTGGGGTTCAAGCATCTGGTCACCCTGCTTTTGAGCAACTATAATATTCCAAAGTAAGAGCAACATTTGGAGACTGCTACAAAGCAAGTCAATGGGATTTCTGAATCTGACCCTTGTAAGTCCCAAGTATACTTTGGGATAAAGCAATGTGTTATTTCAGGTACAAACACCTGGAAAGTTTTCTTGCTTCCTGGTGGCATTGAGGTCTCTTGAGAAGGATTCCATAAAACCACATTCACATTTTTTAAAATCACATGTCCTCAGCAACATGAATAACTTGGAGGAAATCCAGAACACTCACTTCATCAGAACATAAGAACATGAGGGCTTTTAGACTAGGAAATAAAAAGATGAGATGCAAGCATTGGAAATAAATGGCCAACAATTTTATTACATTGTAGCTGAGATAAAATAATGCTGCTACGTAGCCTCAATTTCACAGTGAATATATGGCAAAATCCTCCCCATATTTGGACATTCCCAATCTTTATTCCACACTGAAAGCTGTGAACCTACTGCTCTCATTTCATCATCAATTGCCCTACATAGTGGAATGAGGGAAACCATGACTATCTATACCCATGCGCTGCACTAATCTGCTAACTCAGAATGGGTGAACTAGGAATACCCCCAAGATACTTCATGCCCCATTCCTCAAGCCTAAAAATCCTGATTGGGTTACCTGGTGTGAAGAGGAAACAACACACAACTCTACCTTTTGGTAAATATCCTGAAACATCAAGCAAAGTTCTTGCTTTACCTTATACTATTATCATCCTTTCCAACTGTTACATACCCTACAATCCTGAGTAACTATGGGAGCACGTAAGAGACATTTTCGTCAACATGGTTACGGTACCATCTAGTGAAAACCTATGGGAATTCATATTGCAATCTAGAGTAAATTGTTCTTATGTCAAGCAAGGACTCCCCATAGTTACTCTGGATTGTCCCTGTAAAGGAAATTATACTTAGGTATTATTTATTTAAGGGATTTATACCCCACCTCTCACATGCCAACACAAATGTCCAAGGCAGCTTACAAAATTTTTATCCTTTTGTCCTCATTTTATCCTTTTACCCTATGATGTGGTGAGGCTGACAGTGAGCGAATGGGCCAAGGTCACCCAGGAAGCTTCACAGCCAACGAGGGGATTTGAACCTGGAGCTTCAATGTCTTAGAGCACAATCCTAACCATGTCTACTCAAAGGTAAGCCCCATTGTGTTCAATGAGTCTTACTCCCAGGAAAGTGTCTTTAGGATTGCAGCCTTAGTCCAACTTCTTAAAATCAGTACATCATCCTGGTTATACCTATACCAGTTCTACAGGGGAATTAGTGGGGAAACAAAACTTTCCTACTTGGCCTCAATTCGACCACTATAACCACAGGTGTGAATGGGGATTAGCTTCCTGCAAATACATAGCTGGATGGTTACTTTTCTGACTTACAAGGAGAATAGCATTCATCATCTATTAGCTACTGCTGCTCATACCAAAGATATGTACTCCAGTTGGCTGTCAGTTGTTGAGGTTCATCCCTATCTGCTCACAAAACTACTCCTCTGATCAGAAACCCTGAGAAGAATTATATACACACTTCAAAGTCTCAAATCTTTTAGACTATAGTTGCAGAAAAGTAGAATCATTGTATTTAGGCTCACTTTAAAATGGAAAGTGTCCTGTTTGTATTTAAGCTCACTTTAAAACGGAAAGTATCCTGTCTGTATCAAACTGTACTTCTGCAGCAGTTGGAGTCCCACAGCAGCTGAGCATCCACACACTCCGAGCTCCTATATACTCTTCCATGATAAGCAGATCCTCAAGCTAAAAGACTACTGGAGTAGACCAGTTTCCTCCAAGATTTGACATCATGTTGAGTAATATCATTTACGCATTCCTCAGCCCAGCATATGTGATTTGCAGCAGAAATTGCACATGTCCACAGTTTTGACCCCAGCATCCTGCGCAGGAAACAATTCTGAGTGAGAGTAGAAAATATAAGATCCCAGAAATGGCTCTCTTCTTTGGCTCCTAGGGGCCTAGGAAGAAATTATTCTCTATACCTCCGCTCAAAGACCTCTTCAGCAATGGAAGCAGGATTACATTGCATCAAGTTATATGATTTACATTGTAATCTGGAACAGACATGTTCTTGAGTGGTGTGTGTTGTGTTTTGCTTGCATTGCAATGGATAGTTTTCACATGTTTCAGCAGAACTATATATCTAACCTCAAATAATGCACTAAAGTCAATCCCATTAGGCAGCCTACATAACTGAAAATAAGATGCCTGACCATTTGTATAATTATCTCAAAAAATGTGACATGGAGGCTTCAATCCTATACATCCTACTTGAGAAGAGCAAGTCATGCTGTCCCTCAGAGTTAAATCCTTGGAGTTAAGGGATTGAACTTTCCTAACATTCAAATGCCTGCCCTTTTCATGTTTATTGTCTAAAGTGTTAATCTACTGATCTCTCACTAGTGTTCAAACCCAGAGGAGTAGAAAAAGTCAAGTCTCTTCTAGTCTAGAGATTTCATAGTTATCCAGACTGTAGCATTAAATTCCTGAAAGCCACATTGGAGGTTGGTGGAATTTTTTAACCTTGAAAAGCAAACATGGCTCATAATTGTAATGTCTCATTTTGAAAGGGAAGGAAAATGGGACCACTTGGACCATGGAGGTTATATTTCCCTTACATTTCTTCACACAGAAAAAGAGAAGCCAGCTACCTAACGTTTGATAATCTTAAACATGAATGAAACATGTTTTACCAAAGGCAGATAAAGTAGGAGGTTATCCTGGCTATTGTGCTGCATGGTATTTGATGGAGCTGAAGCAGGACCCAATTCCTTATGAGTTTAAATTTATTTAATTGGTGATTTGCAGCATGCACTACTATATATGCCTTTCCAAATGCCACTAATATCTGTTTCCTGGTTAATTTTGATGTTCTGTAGATTTAGGCTACACATACCTAAAGTCAGCAGCATTTTAAAGGCTTGGAGTTGCACTGTTACATATATTGCTGGAAATAAACCTCAGAGACTTCCATTGACTTTTTTTGCAGTGCACTTAGTAATGCTAACCTTCAACACAGTTAAAATAACTGAAAAACAATTGATATTCATCTTCATCAAAAAGGGCTTGTGGTCTCAGTTTTCCTCCTCAACTAGCTCATTTTTGTGGATGCACACTGAATAAAGACATGTGACAACATCATTGGAATGAAACTGGGTCACTATTCTATTAACTATTTAAGTTGTTCTCTAACAATGTAAATCCTCCTGCCAACTTAACTTATAGCACAGTGGGCCTGGGTGAAGAATCATGGAGCATGGCCTGTTCTCCCCTTACCCTTCCTGGACAATACTTACCCTGGCTTTAAGCCAGAAGCAATTAACCACTGTTCCTATTTCTTCCTTGACTTATTGACTTAAAATCATATTAGAATTTTATGAAGATTTCAAGCCTGAGTTTTAACCCCCAACCCAGCAAGCTCTGAGTGGTGTGTCAAGGGTGCCTTTAAGAGTCTAAGTAAGTATAAGTATTGGCATCCATCAGTCTCAAAAGGCTATGGTATTGTGCTTGGCGCTGTATGCGAAGCACAAAGGCCTGGGTAGATTAATATGGATGATAGGCTGTTACCCAAGCAACAAATGCCCCCTCTCCATGCCACTGAAATAGTCCAATGGAATGGCAGAGCCGATATGACTGGTTCCAGCTGCGTCTCAGAGCTGAGCTAAGGACAGGAGCTCACCCTGTCTTGTGGTCACAGACCCGGGTCTTGAACCCTGGCCTGCTGATTAACAGACACAGTGTCTTAACCACTTGTGCCACCCACAGCATACTGACCTTGTTGTCAAAACAACATCCTCTGAAAACTGATTCAAGGAATACCTCTCTACCTTTGCTTTACGTTGGGATGCTCACCAAATCTCCTTTATTTAATTGCCTTAATAATAATAAACCTTTATTACAGTCAATAGACCAGCACAAATTGCCTTAATTGTCTCTGCCGGTTATCACCAAAATGGCTAAGGGAACCTACTGAAGGGCACCACTGGTCCTGCTTCTTGACCAACAGCTCAGACCAACTTCTTGGTGGGGGAAGGGAAAACTACTACCTCAAAGCCAGTGTGGGTCTAGTGGGGAAACATTCCTACTTGCTTCTGCCTTCCAAGAAGGATGAGTGGGTGCCATGAGGATTTCTAGCTTAGTTGGGGGAGGCAGGCTGACAAGCCTGTATATTTCATATTAGTCGAAAAAGCCATAAAAAGGTAACTGTCCTTTTGACATGATATATTTCTCAGTGCTTACCCAGAAAGTCATCCTTTCAATCTGCCACTAAGCAGCAGCCAAGGTGACACAGGTATTTTTTAAAACATCAGCAAATAAGGACCCCCTCCTTCACAGTCAATTTGCAGTGACAGTCTTCCTTTTTTAAACCATGCTCCAAAATATCACCAATTTTCATTAAAACAGTTGTCCTGAAACCAACATCGCCATCATCATTCAGTACAAACAAATTCTCACAAAATAACTCCATACTTCAGATCCAGGACATTGTGTGAGATCCTAGAGAACCAAGCAGATGATTAAAGTCAGAACTTTACCAATCCACCAGCAAAGGCATAATGGTATTCCGCAAATGACGTGGACTACTTTTGACTGTTAGTTCATGAAAAAGCACCCCTTTGCCGTTCATCTGCCTACACCAAAAGGTAGTGATTGTATTCTATTTAAATTAATATAAAATATTTTTATGTATTCTGTTCCATGCTACCTACAACTTGCTTATGGCAACTCGTATTCTACCTGCTTTATTTTATTCTCAAATCTACCAGGCAAGGTAGATGCAAATCTACCAGTCAGCTTCATGTCCTGATGTGCATTTGAACAAAACTCTCCCCAACTCTTATCTGGCAACCCTTATACTGGCTTTCTTGGATCATGTCCAAAATATATTTTCTCAAAGAAGTCTGTGGCTTTGCCAGTATAAGAGTTGCCATGTTTTTCTTTACTTCTGTTCATTGCATTATAAAAGAGATCTGAGAGTCCCTATTAAAGTCCAAAACTGATACAGTCGGCCTGTGTATATTCAAAGGAAAAGTTGCTGTCAGTTCTATGTCCTAGTATGCCTTTATACAGAATTCCTGTAAGGCCTAACTTTAGAGTATGACCTCATGAGTGAGGAAACCCTACCACTGTTCAAGAGTAAGCATGTACAGGATTGAGTGGTTAATCAGCAAAAGGGTGCTTTATCTCCTTCTAACTGAAACAAAGCACAGGTAAGGCTTATGCATTTCTTCTTTCACATCATCTTTTGCTCCACTTCATACATTTTTTGAACATTTTTCAATCTCAGTTTTGAGTTCTAGAGTTTAATTCAGAAGTTTACAATCAAACCTGTCCCCCAAAAGGTATTGTTTTGCTATATCTTGGGGATTTCTGTAATGGGTTTAGACTGCTTGCAGTCAGTTGCGAAACACTCATTAAAATTCTCCAAAACAGCCAGTGTGATTACTATGAACAATTCTGGTCACCTTCATCAGATGCTTTTATTTAACTCAATTTATTTAACTCATTTAACTACACACTCATTAAAATTCTCAAAACAGCCAGTGTGATCACTATGAACAATTCTGGTCAACTTCATCAAATGCTTTTATTTAACTCAGTTCCACCAATTTCAGTGTAAGCAGCTCAAAAGGAAAAATCCTGTACACAAGAGTGAGGCCTTAATAAAGTATTTTGATCTCAGGATTTAAACATACCAAGGATTAAGATATGGATCAGGTGGAAGTTTTATATATTTTATTTAAAACCTTTATTCATCTCCTTCTTGCCCTGAGGTTTTCTGCATGACAAACAGATCCTTAATGCCACCAATGAAACGATTTCCACTCAATCCATGAAACTTTGTGAAATGTCAAAACTCTTCCCAGCCTTGAGAGCAGCCAGGGGATGAGGAGCAAAAGGGATAAAAAAATCAAAATAGACAAAGATTCTG
The DNA here is from genome assembly GCA_030015325.1 of Cryptoblepharus egeriae. Classification (NCBI taxonomy): domain Eukaryota; kingdom Metazoa; phylum Chordata; class Lepidosauria; order Squamata; family Scincidae; genus Cryptoblepharus; species Cryptoblepharus egeriae. The sequence continues at coordinate 118,461,675 of JAREYC010000001.1, forward strand.
CTTACCTTCTACCAGGGAGGTGAGTAAAGTGACATTTGCTGCTTTACGCCTGCCGGCTGGCAAATTCAAACCAATTTTTTCTAGCCTCTCTCGCAACGATCTGCCCCCATTTTTCGATTTGGCTCTGGAAAGGCAAAAAAAAATGAACACGCTGATTCAAAGCTCAAGAAATGGCCCCGGGAAAGAAGGGGGAGTTTTAGACAGAGTAAAGACAACTGAAGCTTGAAGGGGCTTTAGCACATTTGACTGTGTCTAAATAATGCTGACTGAGGAAGTTTTGCCAAACAAAATGTAAAGGGCTGGCTGGGCTGAGCTGAGGGCAGAAGGATTTCATTTATCACCTATACATTATGCCCAATGAGAAGAATTTTGTGAGATTTTGTTAGAATTTTGTTCCAAACTTTCTGCCTGATTCTATGTGTGGTTGCTTTCACAGTAGGTTACAATTTTTTCTCTTTTTTCAGGGGTGAGGGTAGGGCTTACTGTCACCCATATAGAACTGCAGGCTTGATTAAAGTTGCCTGGAAAATACAGACCACTTACTGGACTGTAAGCCTATGTCAAAAGATGGGATAGTGGGATCAAGGCTTCACCAGCACAGGGTGGGCGTGGAAGTCTATGACTGTGCAAATACCAACCCATTTTTAGGGAGCAAGGTGTGTATTATCAGGATGCAATCCTAGCCAATTTAGGCTAGCACAACTCACCCATCTCCCTGTTCCCGTGCTGGCATGAGGAGGCTGGTGCATGTCTGTGCACTAGCCTAATCCCCCAAGAATGGTGCAGAAGTGCCTTACAGTACTTTGTGGCACCCTCAGACCAGCACAGGACTTGTGCCAGGCTAACTGGGAATTAGGATTGCAATGTCAGTGTCTGTGTGCTTGTCTGTTAATCAGTTCTGTCAGCCACTTAAACCATGGATGGATCAAACCAATAAATACATACATATGCATGCCTTTTACCAAAACCTCTGTTTGAGTGTCTTTTTGAGACACATTTTAAGGTGTGTCTCCATTCCTTGTTACCATTCCTTGTGACAAACCCTTATTCTCCCTCCCAGATATTACCATACCAGAACTATCTTTGCAATTTACAGTCTTCCCCAAATAATGACAGCTACAGCTGATGAATCTACTGATCAGTTGCCCAGTGGAAACAGATGCTTTGCAATAAGAGTGGGGGAATCTTGCGGGAAGGTTTCCCGACTTATCTGTCACAGCATTAATGAATAATAGACCCAGATGCAAGTGTATACATAAATGGATTGAAGCACATTGAAGGTGAAAGATTCAACCATCTTGGCTTGCTAGGCATTAGCCTACCTTGTATCCCCATTGGAGGGAGTGGGGTTGTAGCTCAGTGGCAGAGCACTTGCTTTGCATGCAGAAGGTTCCACGTTCAATCCCTGGCTTCTCCAGGTAGGGCTAGGAAAGACCCCCATCTGAAACCCTGGAGAGCTGCTGTCAGTCTGTGCAGATAACACTGACCTAGATGGACCAAGGGTCTCACTCAGTAGAAGGCTGCTGCATGCATTTCATGGCAATGAGCCAACCTAGAAATGTCCTACTGTCTCAAGTTTTTGGGAGGGAGGAGAATAACAAACCATTCTGAAGACCTTACAGCTAGGATCTTCTACACCACCTTTCATTTCTGCTTTTGAATGACCCATCAATAAAACTATTTGGTTGCCAGTATTTTATTCCCATGAAAGCAATGACTTAACATATGAAAAATCCTGCTGTATTTACTGTAGAAAGGTATAAGGAGCTACTGCTATATAGCAGCTACTCTACTATACGGAGTGATGTGAACTACTCAGTAGTTCATAGAAGCATATTCTGTGCATGCTCAAGGATGTGCAACCTCAAAATACCAGATGCAGGAGAGGACACCTGGATGCAGGTGTCTCATGTGCTCCCTGAGGCATCTGGTGGGCTGCTGTGAGATATAGAAAGATGGACTAGGTGGGCCTTTGGCCTGATCCAGTGGAGGTTCTGTTAATGTTCTTAAGTTTTTGTTCTTAAGGATATCGATAACCTCAAAATGCGTTAGGCCTTGATACTGAAACTGAAATTCAAAGAAGTGCCTGGTGTCAACCAAATTTTTGCTGATGGTTAACCTACAATGACAGGTGAGAACTGAAGATGAGGGGGATATAAAAAAATATGTAGCCCATATCTTCATAACTCCCAATAACAAACATTTAGCTAGTACTTTTTAAGTGTTCCAACCTCTTCAGACATGCTGTTTACTAAACCTTACTACAACTCTTGTTAGTTATCATAATAAGTATTATTAAGGCAAATGGGAGGCAGAACTGAGATTGGGAGAGGAAGCCATTTGCCAGAGGCCACGTAGTATGTTTCGAACCTGGGACTATTTAGCTCACAGTTTATACCCTTAGCTAGTACAGTACACCAGCTGGAATGCTAAATAACATACACATATGCCTGTGTGTTCACTCACATGCATTAATCTCAACATTTAATTACAAAGCTGTCACAGTATGACCCTTGCCACTGCATTTAAATCCTACCCAAACATGCACGCATGCTTTTACCAAGGCCTTACCTTCTAAGAACTCCTCCGAGGAGTGAAGCGTTCAGACATTCTGGAGGCGAGAGGCGCCTTTGAACTTCTCCAACAGTAACTTTGTACTTGGAAGTGGAACTGAGCAAGGAGAGTCGCCCAGGGACCGAGCAAAATACTTCGCCTGTATTCACAGATATACCCCCAAGGAAGCCATCTTTGTTCATCATCAAGGAAGTAACAGATTTGGGAGGAACGGGAACTGGGGAGAGAAAAAAGTGTTGCTAGACAAATCACCCTTTAAAGACCCACTGAGCCTAATCCTTGCCACAGTTTTGCTTGAAAGCATGGTCCCATTGACTACTCAAGATCTGATTTGGACAATGTTTACTAATTTGGACAATAACTTTAAGTCCATGGATAAGTTTACTGGAACCACTTGGGAAACCACTGGAACCACTGGTGCTGGTGGTCACAATGGTTTTGCAGCGTAGCTCGTACTTCCGTAGGCAGAGGCCCCATGTTAGTTTGTTCTTATTCCAAACAGAAGCACCTTCTGATGCCGCTGTGTATGAGGAACTTCTGTATTGTGTCCTCCATTGCAATGAATGCTCCAGGTTACTTGAAAGATCCATGTCATTGCTACTTCTAATGCCTGTGGGTCCTCCCAACATTACTATTCACAGAGAGAAAACAGCTGCAGCAAACTCAATGACATCTGAATATCTAGGTCACATGAAAGGAGGTCATCGTACTAGAGCACTCTTCAATACCACTTTTTCCAGTTCTTGGAAGAGGCCAAGGAATGAGTGTGTGTCCCCCCACATGATCTCAGGCTGACATTATCTCAAGCAGCATGGCTTCTTCTAGGCTACTCAGGAATGCTGAAAAGGGCCCTGTATAATCCCACTACCTGCATCAGCATCAGTGGCCGACTGGGCCAGAGAACTTGGATTGGAGCATATTTATTAGCCATGCCCTGCCTTCCTGTTTTCGGAAACAGGAAGCTGCCTTTAAGCTGAAGGCAGCTTAAAACAGGGCAATAAAAGCAAATGTACAACACAAAAGCAATAAGCCAAAAAAACTGAGCAGAGTATAACAGATAAAAGAAACACACACATAACCAATAGCAGAAACAGCTGAAGATTTGAACTGCAAAGGCCTACATTATATGACATTTCTGTATTTAATCCAAAAGCACAAAAAAATAGGCTTTCCAGTTTAGTTATTTAAAATATTATAATCCACCTTTCCTCTTAGAAAAGATGATGCCTAATAAGGCTTGCAAAAAAATGGATGAAATGCAATTTTAAAAACCACAATCAAAACCCATTTTTAAAAAATGCTAAAGCACAGTAAAGAATGTATTGTGTTTTTTAATACACTTATCATGTACCACAGTTCGAGTTAGTGCAAAGGAAAAGCACTAAAACACTATCAGAGTGTCAAAGAAAATGTTATACTCCAAGTTTTTATTACTTTTTAATTACTAAACTAATTTAGATTGTAAGCTCCTATAAGCATAGATCTTTGGCTTATCTATATGAGGTTGCTAGCCTACACACAGAGATTTGAAAGCAAGTCCAACTGAAACCAGTGGGGCTTGTTTCTGAATTCCTAGGACAGCACTGATGGTCAGTAAACATAAGCTACAGTACACAATATGTACAGCTGGCAATAGATAATGTGCATTACTAGTAAATAGGAATGTTACTATTATATTACTATAATTATATTACTATTATGTTACTATAATATTATAATATATATAATATTACTATTGTTACTGTATAGCAGCATGTCACCAATAGAAAAAGAAGAGCAAAGAAGGGGGATTTGTTAAATTTATGTGACATTCTGCCTTTTATATGTTTATCAGCGGGATAATTTTTTCACTGAAGACTGACATGGCTCATTTTTAAAAACATACATTTGTATAAACACATACACACAAACAAACACACAGTGAAAGTACCCTAACTTTGAACTAATAGATGTATTGTTTGTTAGCTGATGTGGAGGTAGACAGATTCATTCCTGTTCTAAATGAAGGAGAACTGATTGTTTCAATTGTGTTATCTGAAATTGTAAAATAGTACTACTAATGAAACTCTGTTACTCCCCAAGATCCTCTCAAAATAATATCTTTTATGAATGATAGTTGTCTTAAGAGAATAGGGGCATTTACTTGCCAGTGCAGTAAGTAGAAAAGTTATCCAGTGGGACAAAAAAATGGAAGCAATTTCCTCGAGACATGAATTTTGTTTACATATGAACTTAAATAGATCTTTCATAATTGTGTGTATGTAAGTTATGATTTACAGCAGGTGCTCCGATCAATCAGCCAATCACTTTAATTTATACAGAGCCTTGCTACATTTCCCTTCAGTCTTTCATTTGCTGCCAGTAATTGATAACAAACCACACTTAAGGTATGTTTTATGTGAGAGCTAATAAGAGCTGACAGTTGCTGCTACCAATGCTGTTTCCTTGAGATCACTGCAGCCTGATGTTACCAAAGTAGAGTCCCAAATTTGCAAGTAGGATTTGAGATTTCCAAAAGGGAAAAGAGGTAACTGAAGATGCTTTTCACAGTTGAAAGTAAAACATTAGGACCCCTACAGTGTTATTTAATCCTTGGCTTGAAGACTTGAGCAACATTTTTAATTATGATTTAGAAGAGGTGCTTGAATTTAACACATACGTGCTATGCTGCCCTAACAAAATTCAAACTCTGAGAATACAATAGTTCTTACAAACAGTAAAAAAAAACAGGCCTCCGTCAGTCTTGAAAGACTATGGTATCGTGCTCAGTGCTGCATATGCTGAATGCGAAGCACGAAAGCCTGGGTTAGATTGTTATGGAGGATAGGCTGTTTCCCAAGCAGCAAATCCCCCCTCTCCACGCCACTGAATTAGTCCAATGGAAAGGCAGAGCCAATACAATTGGATCCAGACTGGCGTCACAGAGCTGGGCTAAGGACAAGAGCTCAACCTGTCTTGTGGGGCCGACCTGGGTCTCGAATCCTGGACTGCTGGTTAACAGGCACAGCGTCTTAACCGCTTGCGCCACCCACAGCCCACAACAGTAGAAGAATGGATAAACCTGTGTTTGGAAAATACAACTTCAGATTATAGATCTGCAGTACTATGCACTCTTACACTGGAGTAGGTGCCACTGAACTGATAGGAACATGATTTAAATCAAGACAAGTAGGAATGTAGTAGGAAAAAAATGTCCTGCTTGTTTTCTATACATGGTGCATTCCAGCATGCAAGTCATCCACCTAAAGCCTGAGATGGTGGTACAGTCCAGACAGAGTTTACAGTGGCGTAGTTAAGGGGAATCCGAGGAGGATATATTGTTACTGGTGCCGTGCGTTGAAGGAGTTTTTTTGCGGCCTACAATAGACAGTTCCAGTTTATGGCAAAAATCAGGTGTCTTTCAGAGATCTCCAAGACTCTCTCTGTTCAAGACATATTACTCCTTGAGGCATATGTGTTAAAATTATTGGGGTGTTATTATAGGGGGTAGGTAGTATCATGGTGTCAAAATATCAGGGTGTTAAAAATATTGCACCCCCGTGTGCTCAAAGCCCCAGTTATATCACTGCCTTTCATCTGCTGTTAAGAGAGAATAGATTCCTGGTACTCACCTGGGTCACATATATAAATATAGATAAAGAGAGAAGGAGGTAAATTTTCAAAGACAAATCTGAATGCTAGATTGCTAATGCATCAATACTGCAACCCTCCATGAATTACAGCCTGATGCTGTGAGATTAAAAGTTATTCCAACATATTTCGGTGGGACTGTATTTCCAAGTAAATATACTTAGGTTATGGATTATAACTTTCTGTTTTAAAGGCTTTATAGCAGCAAAGGATTCAGAGGGAACAGAAGGGGTGTGTGTGTGTGTGTGTGAGAGAGAGAGAGAGAGAGAGAGAGAGAGAGCACGCACTCAATCTCTTGAGCTTTCCAACAAGATCAAGTGTCCTAACAGGCTACCAATCACTAACTGTTGGGAAATTGCCAATTCTATAACCTCAAGGCTGGGGATAGACAAAACAAGCTATTCCAAGGTTTTATTACAAATTATTTCCTACTACCACACCAGAATCCCACAATAAAGTTCTGTAACAACAACAAACTTGAGTTAGATTTCATAGATTTGCACTGCCTGGCATGGAATGGACAGAGATTTCAATATAAACAAATAACCATAAGTGGTTTTCCCGTATGGGAGAGGAAAGTTCATTTGCTTAACAATTATTCTTCTCCATTATATTTGGAGAGTTTTGATCTCACTTCCATTTCAGTTCAGTCTGATGTAAGACTACTAGCATAAGGTTTTTAGACTATTTTCCATCCTAAAACCCATACTTGGACGTGAATCTCACTAATTTCAGTCACAGACTTAGGGCTCAATCCTAACCAATTTAGCCTAGCAGTACTTACCCATGTCCCATTCCCACAGTGGCATATGTTTATGCACTGGCTTACCCCCACCCACCCCAGGAGGATTGTACTGCCATTCTCTTATTCTCTGAGTTACTTCTTACATGTGGCAAGAAGAAAATATTCTGCACATGCACAAGATGCTATTAATCCATATTTAGTCTTATTAGTCTTATTCCTATCACTATAACTGGTTTCAGAAGCTGATTTATGCCTTGAATTTGACCACTGAAAGACATGGTCATGAATGTTAAGATCTCATTAGAATTGACTATCGATTTACAAGATAAATAAAATTGAAATAACTTCCATAGACTAGGATGAATTGTGTGTATATGTTTTTAAAAAATTATTTGCTTAATGCCCCCAGTTTAAAAGTACTGATTTTTATTTTTACCCTACTCCGAATACCATGATTTCTCAGACAGTCCAATCCTATCCAATTTCCCAGTGCTGGTTCAGCCATATTGCAGCCTCAAAGCAAGGGAAAAATTATTCCCTTACCTTGAGGATGCTTCCAAGACTGATCCCCCCACCTTTCCACTGCAGGATGCAGCAAACATCTCATTGGCATGGCTGTATCAGCCCTGGACAGTTGGATAAGTTTGGGCCTTTACATGATCAAAGACAGACATCTACAAGAGATTACAGCAAAATGTGGTTTAGAGAAACATTAAGACCAAAGCCACCCAGTCCGGTGAGTCTCAGAACTGAACAGATTTCTACTATCTCCTTCTACAAAGCAGCTGCCTCAGCGTAATCTCTAGAAAACAGGTGACTGACTCCCCCACCCCGCCAGTCTTTCTTCTGAATCTCAGTGCAATCCTAACCAATTTAGGCCAACTCACCCATCTCCCCATTCCCATAGTGATGTGGGGAGGCTGGCACATGTCTGCGCACTGGCCTAATCTCCACCCCCCACACACTCAGGAGTGGCACAGAAGTGCATTATGGCTTTTTGCAATATCCCGAGGCCAGCATGGGACTTGTGCTGGCCTAACTGGTGCTTAGGATTGCAGCCTTTCATTGGCAAGTTTAACAGGAAGTATAAAAGAAGTTCACCACTCTGGGTATCACTAAGGTTCATTAAGTGGAGTCTCTTTAAACTATTTAAAACACACACACATTTTTAAAAAGTAGTTCACATTCACCAAGGAACAGGGTTCCCACCTCCCCCAAGATTTTTATAACAGGTGTGAATATTTACAGTTGGGATCCCAGCTTCATTAAAGCCAAGTAGTAAGATTAAACTCAGCACCTAGGGAATAAGTCCCATGGATTCCCAGACCTCCCAGTTCCATCAAGGCACTTGAAGAGGCCAAAGGTAGTCCTGTCATTATTCCTATATCAGCCCCATTGTCTTCAATGGAGCGAACTGTACACGCTTACCCTATAAAGCTGGTGTCATTGGGACCAAGTTAGGCAGATTTGCAGCCCAATCCTGTACAAATTCACTTGGAAGAAAATCTCACTGTCTTCACTTTAGTTTGCTACGCCAGACTTCAGCCTCACCTGGAAACAAACCCAGTAGGACTTCCAGCAATTTAGGCTGGAAACCTAATGGGCTGAGGAACATCAAGAAACTCTGCAGAGGTTACTGTTTCCCATAATGACCAAACCACATGTATCAGAGTCAAACGCAGCATAATGACAGTAGCTCCCCAGACCATGTGCACGACTTAAATCTGATAGTGCATCAGCTTGGTACAGATCAGTAGTTCTCAAGCATTTCAGCCCATGACCCCCTTCTGAGAATGACAATCTGTCCGGGACCCCACAGAAGTTAGATCACGGCCAGAAGTGACATCAAAGAGGAAGTGACATCACTGTAGTGTCAGAGCTCCTCCATGTCTATTTGGAAATAAGTCCTATTATGTTCAATGAGACTTACTCCCAGGAAAGCAGCCTGAGTGCTCCACTCTAAGATGGTGGCGCCCAGCTTTTCAAGAGCCACCTAAAATGAAGTTGCAATCCCCTAGGGCAGTGATTTTCAACCAGTGTGCCGTGGCTCCTCAAGTGTGCTGCAGGAATTTGGAGAAGGTCATTAAAATTAATAGGTAAATCGGGGAATTTGAACAGCCTGGTGTGCCTTGTCAATGGTAAAAACAATTAATGGCTTGACAATTTCAGTGCCTTGTTAGTGTGCCATGAGATGAAAAAGCTTGAAAATCACTGCCATAGGGGGTCTCAATCCCCGCTTTGTGATCCACTGGCATAGACACAGATACTTAAATATATCCTTCCTGGGAGGTAGGGTATGAACATTGCAACCAATGGGATGATGGAACTGGCTGTCAGTGTTGTATCAAGTCCACCCTCTTATTAAGTTATCTTCTTATACATACTTGCCTGGGAGTTTACACAAGGATTTACAACATAGATAAGAGAATACACGTACCCACTGCATATATCCCACTGTACACACCCCTGCATTCAAGTACACCAATTCGTCTCAAATATTCATTGATGCTCATTGAAATGTATGGCACTTAAGAGGAAGTGTTGGGATCCTGGATTTTGAAAAAGATTTTTTTCAAATGCACTTTTTTTACGGATTTCCAAATGACTCATACACTCTGGCATTGCCTGCCTAGTGCTCTTTATACAGCCCCTTTGAAACAGAAAATAGCCAGTTTGTAAACATCAAATTCTTCCAGATACACTAAGGAGGCTCCTGGGACCTCCACAGTTCTATCCATTGCCATTTCATAGTTTCAGAGCTGTGTGTTCTAATCTCCATTCCATCTTCTGTAAATTACCTAATTGCCCCTTCAAAAAACACAACAAAAAAGTGAGCCTCCCATGGAAGAAAGATAGAGATCGAGTTATCTGAATCTGTATAATTACTTTTATATTAAAGCTTTTGCCAGAGGTAATGCAATTTGGAGATTCCAGTTACGCAGGATGCACACACATTAGGCATATACACAAGTGTGGAGGCCTACGTAATATATAAAAACAAAGTTCACCCTGCACTTTGCAATACATTTTAAAGTATCACTTTTCCAGGGTTTTTTTTTTTTTTTTTGTCTTACACACACACACACACACACACACACACACACACACACACACACACACACACGTCCAACCTTGTTAAACATGGACTTTTTATACATGAATTTTACTCAACACAAATGGCCATTAAAAATGAGAAAGAATAGTATTGATTCCTGGAGAAGGGGAAAATAATGCATCCCTTTAAAATCCCAGTGTAAAAAACTGCTTTTCTTCCTATTGTAGACAGTACTAATGCAACAATTCTTCAGCTGAGCCAGGCAAATGCAGGAGGTCCTTGCATTTATAATTGCTAACTACCTATCTATAGCTGTAAGAAAATCTGTTTTTAAACTACTGTAAAGTAATGCACTTTAATTTTTTTTAACTTTTAAGAATTTAAATTGCTTTTATTTAATACATTTTTTATAACAGCAGGAAGTCCCAGAACCAAACCCCTGCAGATATTGAAACACAACCTTATTAAATTAGGAACAATGGAGGAGCAAGAAACCTGTATGTGAGTCTTTGAGGCTGCAATCCTACATAAGGATTACAGGCCACATAAGCCCCTGCAAAAGTCCTGTGCAGGTGTCATCAAAATGCCATAAAGCACTTCTGCCCCAGTACCGGGGGGGGGGGGGGGAGAAATTGCACAGTGCACAGGCAAACTCTGACATCCCCACATCATTATGGGAAGATATACTAGGTGAGCTAGGTTGGCTTAAATTTATTTTTCTACTTTTAAATCCACAGATTATTATTTTTTTAATCCATGAGGTTCCAGAACAGAACCTGACTGAATGACAAGGGGAGTGTGTGTGTTATGTGTGTGTGTATTCTGATCTCTACCGCATATCCATTACATATTTTTAGGGCTCAGTTCTAACTATTTTTGAATTATAGAACTCCGCTCCCCAGAACTTGTACGTATAGCACCTATGACCATGCACAGAGTACTGTTGTTGGCTCACTAGGGCGGTAGTCTTTCTTGCACATGGAATGGTGCATTGATGGGTCTTAATGTAGTCAGGACTTACTTCCTCCATGTTTGTCTAATAGTTCCTTTATATTATGCAGAATGTGGTGAGAATTCTGGACTGGAGCACTGCAAGAAGCAGGTGGGGGGCATTTTTTGACTTCCAAAACAACTTGTTCCAATTTAACACTCCCTCTTTCAGTAAATTGGAATAACAATAAGAAGGCCCCACTAAACCTATCTCCCTGGTGTACTTGCATATGGAAGCAAAGGAGCTTTTCAGGGCATTAGACTGCCGGCAGTGTGGAGTGATAAGAGTTCAGAAATACCTCCTCATTCTACAATATGGCAGCAATGCTAAGAACACTTTCCTGGAAGTAAGACCCTTTGAATCCTTTGAGTAGACATAATTAAGACTGTGCTCAATGTAAGATTGTGTGAGAGTTGCAGTTTCTTCCAAACTTCTAATTATGAACTCAGCCTAACATTCAAGTAGAACAGAAGATCAGACTGAACGACTACCCTTCCATGTTTCTATTCCAAATTCAGACTAAATGGGACTTTCCCCACAAAAATGAAACAGGTTGTCTGAGTGAGCAGATGTGATTTAATGCTATCAGTTCCCACTCACTATCACTTTTTAGCACAAGGGCCCACTTTTTTATTGGGACCCATCTAGACTTATCAGGCTGTTAATAAAAAGAGGATCAAGAAAGAAATGTTTTGTTTTTAACAACCAGAAAAAAGACTCTCAAACGTTTATCTCCCTATACTTACGCATGCTTGCAAACTGCAGGAGCTGAGCTCCTTGCTGGATAATTAGCAGCTAAAGTAGCTGATCTTTGAAGCAATTGGTTATCTAGTTTTTCCATCATTCCATCTAGTTTTTCCATCATTCTTTGGCGACCCACCAAAAATCAGACCAGGACCCACAGTTTGCCAACAACTCCAGTAGGTAAGGAGCACCTTCTCTTTGAGAAAGTAACCATCGCATTATTGTAATCTCACAATGAAAGAGACTAGTTTCAATTGTTCCCAAGACATTGCTCCTTAAAATAAACGCTTTTTAAATCCCTTTTTTAAATCTTGGGGAGCGCTTCACCCTCCCCCTTTTCCCTGCATATCAGGCTAGTGCATGGGACGATTCCCAGTTTGCACAAATGTGCATTAAATCACATATGCATGGATGTGCTCTACTCCTCGCATTTCTCTTGAGCTGATCCATAAAGGAGAGAGAGAGAGTAACAGTAGCCGCTTGATTTGTTAGTAATTATGAGCAATACTGTTTCTGCAAAAAGGGGGCTCTTAGTGGAGCGAGATAGTTTTCAAACGACAGCAGGAAACTGCTAAGAAATGGAGCGTGGAACAGCACAGCATGAGGCTGTCGGTTCTTTACATGTTTTCCATTTGCAGTGCATATATTAAGCCTGAGTAAAGAAAGAAAGAAAGAAAGAAAGAAAGAAAGAAAGAAAGAAAGAAAGAAAGAAAGAAAGAAAGAAAGAAAGAAATTGCTCCTGCACAAACAATCCCCAGACCCTCCAAATAGGTGATAACATATCAGCACCCACTTAATTCCACCAAGGATGCAATCCTAAAGACACTTGCCTGGGAGTAAGACCCATTGAACCACAATGGGGTTTCCTTCTGAGTAGACATGGTTAGGATTGTGCTCCAAGTTAAATAAAATTCCCACTCAAATCAATGGGACTCCGAAGAATTATATTGAACCGACGTATCCCATTGTCGTGCACGTTTAGTTGTGTGAGTTATCCAACTCGTAGGTATTTAATTTAAATACATATATACTAATTATGAGGTGCTCATTTGTAAACGAGTATATATATGCACTCATTTACACCTCAATTACATTAAGCACAATCCTAATTATGAGAGAGAGAGAGAGAGAGAGAGAGAGAGAGAGAGAGAGAGCGTGCACTATGTATGTATGTATTGTATGGATATAGATAGATAGATAGATAGATAGATAGATAGATAGATAGATAGATAGATATCTCAGGGAATATGTCCTCTTTATCCAGGACATGTCCTGGATTTTAGGCTGTATCTTTGAAAAAAATTTCAGTGCCCTACTTTTCCTTATAAGAAGGCAGTATGTAGTCTTCTTGTAATTAGAAAATTATATGAAATCGTTTAAAATTTAATAATAAGTAATATACTGTTTAAGCAAATAAAAACAATATATATGAATGTTTGTAGCTTTCATTTTGTCATGTCCTACATTTTTCTTGGCTGGCCTACAATTTGGAGGGCTTTTTGGTTAAGGCATCTGGTCACCCTGGTATATGTATGTATATGCACACACTATATGGCTACAATCCTACCCACACTTTCCTGAGTATCAGCTACATCAAACGCAAGGGTATTTACTTCTCAGTAGACATGATTAGGATTGTTCACTGAGTGTGCATACGACCCACATATGCACACGACTACACATACGACCTCATACGACAAAACAACCCACATATGCACACTCTTATAAGCAATTTGTATATACTCACGTATAAAGAGTGTATATACACGCTTACATTAAAGTGTGCGTGTGTGTGTAGTGGGTTGGTGTGTGTGTGTGTACACACACACACACACACACACACCACAGAGAGAGAGAGAGAGAGATTATTGTTCAAGACTCAAAGCAGTTCCATGCGCAAATCACTAAAACAAAACAACAAACCCCCGGGTATTTTCTTCTCTTATTTGCATCTTCCAGACTCAAGAAGTCTGGCATGTGCGCTGGAGGTAAAGATCAAGCCACAGACCCCGCAACAGTTTCAAATAGCGGGATCTCACTAATTCAGGGTGGGATGTCCTCCTTTTCCTGGTTATGTTTTTTTTTTTCCTGGGGGAGGGATATATTTCTTGTCCTCATTTTCCTTGTGAGCAGGCAGCATGGAGCCTTATTGGAATTCATAAATTATATGCAATAGTTTTTAATTCCATAATTTTAAACTAATTAATCGTTTTAAACCTTAAGTTGCACTCTCTCTCTCTCTCTCTCTCACACACACACACACACACACACAAGAGTTAATATATGTCCCTTCATGGCTACCTACATCAGTGATGGAAAACTGGATACAGTCCTTACACCCAGTTTGTCACAAGTCAAATCATGTCTATTCAGAAGTAAGCTCCTTTGTGTTCAATAGTTCTAACTCCCTGAAAGTATCTTTAGGATTGCAGCCTTAATCACTGTGAACACAGTCCTAACCATGTCTACTCAAAAATAAGCTCCATTATATTCATTGGGTCTTACTCCCAGAAAAGTGCCTTTAGATTTGCAGCCTTTATTATATATCAGAGTTAAAACCATAACATACAATTTATTACATATAATTTATTAATTACAAGAAAGCTACATGTTGGCTGCTCACAAGGAAAAGGAGGACAATGAGGACAAAACTAAAAAAAGAGGATATGTCCTGGAAAAAGAGGATATGGTCACACATCCACATCCCCTTTGTGTGGGTGTAGCATAGTTCTCAGTCCCAACAACATGTGTATTAGGGCACAATTCTAACCATGTCTACTCAAAAGTAAGCCCCATTATGTTCAATAGGTCTTACTCTCAGGAAGGTATCTTTAGGATTGAAGCCTTAATATTAATACAAACCTTCTCTTTCCCTACCCCCACCCCTACCCCACCCTCCGATTGTAGGGGGTTGACAACCTCTCCACCCTTTACTTCAAGATTTCCTCTGAGTTTTCTCACAGGTTACCAAGAGAATCGGACTGAGGTCCAAGACACTTCCAAGCAGTTGAAGTATTGTCAGGTTACGCAGCCCGATCCTATCCAGAATCGCTATAAGAGATAATAATAGTTCTTTTGTTCAAGATTAATTAATAGGCGAATAACTGCTTGCCTCGGAGGTAAGCAATACCATGAGTATACAGGATGGGTATACAACGCCCATCATCCTACACAAACTTTAATCCAGACTAACTCCATCCACACACCCCCTAGAAAAAGGAGGAGGAAGGCGCACCTCTCCCTTTCCACAATGACACAAGATCTCTTGACACAACATTTCCTCCACCCTGGCCTTACACACAGTTGTAAAAGAAGGTGGTAGGAATCAACCCCTTTCATTACTCCTCTGAAGCCTCACTTGGCTTTACCATCTCTAGTACGGAGCTGCAAGACATTTGTGTAGGGGTAGGGTGGACAAGTGTGTATGTGGCCGGACTACAATCTTAACCATGCCTACTCATCAAATGTAAGCCCCATTGTGTTCAAGTGGACAATTTAGCCACTTGAGACCCACTATGAGTCTTACTCCCAGGAAAGTGTCTTTAGGATTGCAGCCTAAGAGCCTAATCGCATCTACTCAGAAGTAGTCAGTGGGACTTACTCCCAGGTAAGTGTGGATAGGAATATACCCTGAGTTTAAAGCAGGCCTCCGTCAGTCTTGAAAGACTCTGGTATCGTGCTCGGCGCTGCATACGCTGCATGCGAAGCACGAAAGCCTGGGTTGGATTGTTATGGAGGATAGGCTGTTACCCAAGCAGCAAATCCCCCCTCTCCACGCCACTGAATTAGTCCAATGGAAAGGCAGAGCCGATACAGAGCTGGGCTAAGGACAGGAGCTCACCCTGTCTTGTGGGGCCCACCCGGGTCTCGAACCCTGGCCTGCTGGTTAACAGGCACAGCATCTTAACCCGAATGGTTAATGAGTAAGATCCCATCAATTAATCCGGATAAGTTACCCCCCACGTGCTAGCACAACCCCTCTTTTGAAACTGTTTGCTTTCTGGCCAAGTAAAGCAGTTTAGGGTAGGGGTCTCAACTACACTCTTGTGCTCCTCCACGAGGGATGGACCTCTTCTCAGTACCTCCTTCTCCAGGGTGAAGAAAGGGGGGTCCCTACTCACATCTGAAAAAAAAACTGGTGGAAATGGATAAGGTGCAGAAGAGAGCAACAAAAATAATGATTATATTGGGCTAGGACAAAAAGATACAACATTTGGGGTTCTTTAGAAAAGAAGCGCCTGTGAGAGGGCATGATTGGGACACACAAAATGATGCAGAGAATGAAAAGAGGGGATAGATGTAAAGATGCTCTGCTTCTTCTCACACAACGCCAAGGACATACCCCAGAAAATAATTGAGTGTTGGGAGAGTTTGGATAGCCATAAATAAAATATTGCTTTGCTCAGGGTATAATTGATCTGTGGAACTCCTCGCCACAGTATGGGATGATAGCATCCAGTTTCAAAGTCCATCAAAGGTTACAGTTTTAAAGTCCATCAAAGGTTACAAGCCATGTTGTGTATGTGCAACTTCCTTTTAGATGTGGGCTAGTGCAGAATGAAAGATCCAGGGGAGGACAGCTGGATGGAGGTCTCTTGCTGTCTTGTCTGCAAGTATCTTATTTGCTCCCTGAGGCATCTGAGAAACAGAAAGCTGGACTAGATGGCTACTCCTATGTAAATTGTCTGTGGAACTCCTTGCCACAGTGATGGCACCACCAAGATGCAAGTGTCACCCTTGAGTCATCTGGTGGGCCACTGTGTGATATAGGCTGCAATCCTAAAGACACTTTCTTGGGTGTAATCCCATTGAATACAATGGGATTTACTATTGAGTAGACATGATTAGGCTTGTGCTCATATGAAGCTGGACTAGATGTGATCCAGTGGAGGCTCTTCTTCTCAGGATCACACCCTGCCTTCCTCCCTCCCTCCCCGTGCTTTAATGGAAAGTAAGAGTTAGGAATGATTTTTTAATGTCTCGTTGGATTTTTAGCCTGCAAATGAAGCGCATCCCCTCTCATTATTACTTTATTGATTGCTCATTGACCAGCCCCCTTCAAATCGTATTAACCACCCTCTGCCACTTGAGATTAGGATTCTTCTCCTCTCTCCCCCCAATAAATAAAAAGCCCCTTTCCTCCCCCCCCAACCCACCCCCACCAAGCAGGGAGTGGAGAGCCTTGCTTGGCATCTTAATGCTGGCTCTAATGGGGCAGCTCGGGGGCCACGGTCCCTGCCTATTGCATTAATAGCTCAAAGGGGGCTAATACAGAAAATTAGCCTTAAACGAGCTCTGGAGATCTCCAAACGAAAAGAGCCATTTATCACGCTGGCTACCCTCCTCTCCACTCGTTTGCTCTCTCTCTACTGGGAACAACTCATTTCCTCTTAACTAAATTACTTTAGAAATGTCAAGGAAGCCCAGATCTCAAACATAACGAGAGAGAGAGAGGCTCACAACATATTGTGTTTGTGCGATGGAGTCAAGAGCCTCAGCTGCAGCTTGGAGTAAGGGGGGAGTAAATATAGAGACAACCCATCTGTTTGCTTCAGTTACAGATTAAGAGATGGAAGGATCAAAAATAGGCTCTTGTCTTGATGGGGAGGCAGACCTGACTGAGCTAAGAGCACAAGCCTCACCACGTCTACTCAAAAGTTAGCCCCATTGTGTTCAATGGGTCTTACTCTCAGGAAAGTGTTTTTTTTAAAGATTGCAGCCTAAAAACACTTTCCTGTGAATTAGAACCACTGAACACAGTGGGGCTCACTTTTGAGTAGACATGGTTAGGATTGTGCTCTATAGGAAGTTTGCTAGAAGGTGTAAAGGGATTTACAGGTGCTCCCCTAACAGAGGCCAATTTTAGCCATGTCTACTCATAAGTAAATCATATTGTACTTAATGGTAAAGTAAATCGTATAAGGCTGCAATACTAACCACACTTTCCTAGGAGTAAGTCCTATTAAACACACTGGGACTTACTTCTGAGTAGACATGCTTAGGATTGCACTGTTAGTAAATCATAAGAAAATCGTATGGTACTTACAGTACATTGCAATTCAATCCACTCTTTCCAGAGAATAAGTCTCTTTGATTATAATGGGACTTACTTCCGAGTAGACACGCCCAGGATTTGGGCACTAACAGTGCAATCCTAAGCACATCTACTCAAAAGTTAAATCCCAATGTTTTCAATAGGACTTACTCCCAGGAAAGTGTCTTTAGGATTGCAGCCTAAGTGGTTCAGAGTCCAATCCTATCAAACTTTCCAGCTACGATGGGGCTACAATGTAACCCCGTGGTAAAGGAATACATGCTCTTATACCTTAGTGATTTTTAATTTTTTTCATCTCACCGCACACTGACAAGGCACTAAAATTGCCAATCTACACAATCAGTTGTTTTTACCATTGACAAGGCACACCAGATAGTTCAAATCCCTCAATTTACCTATTAATTAATGTAAATCCCCAAATTTCCATGGCACACCTGAGGACACACCCGTGGCACACCAGTCTGCCATGGCACACTGGTAAAATCACTGCCAATCAATCCCAATGACTGCCCCTCCATGGACGCAGCCCATAGCTCAGTACTGGAAAATTGGATAGTATTGGGTTCACTGGCTGCAATCCTAGCCACACTTATTTGGGAGTGAGATCCATTAACTATTGACTTTTGAGTAGACATGCATAGGATTGGGTTCTCAAATCTGCAGTACTTAGAAGGGGGGGTCAACCCCATTGTACTACCCCAGCAAATACACGTGGGGGGGGGGAATTCCTGAAATATCATATGGGCAGTAAATCTCTGTTCACAGGTGTAACTTTTCACTCTTTCTTTCATATACAGTATATTGCTTTCATTGCTCTCAGAAGTACTGTCAATGGCTGTACTATCTGCAAATACAAATCTTATGCTGCAATCCTCAAGACACTTTCCTGGGAGTAAGATCCGCTGAACACAATGGGGCTGACTTTTGAATAGACATGGTTAGGATTGTGCGACTTCAGTGCCATCTTAAACTTGTTTACTCAGAAGCAAGTCCTATTGTATTCAGTGGGGCCTACTCATATGAATGTGTATTTAGGATTGCAGCCATATTTCTTCAGTAGAGGCATAGTGAATCTGTAGTGGGTTCATGTAACCCACCATCATTGAAACGCAGACTCGGTGTATAGCGATGAAAAGCAGTGAAAACTTCCTGCCACTTGAGATCCCAAGGGTGGGTGATGACCATATGTCCTCTTTTTCCCCGGACATATCCTCTTTCTAACCTTGTATTCTGGGGGAAAAATCTTCATTGTCTTCCTTTTCCTTGTTTGCAGGCAGTATGTAGCCTTCTTGTAATTAACAAATTGTATGTAATAATTTTAAATTTTATAAGTAAAATAATGTTTAACTGCTAAATAGTGTTTAAACCACATGAAAGCAATATACAGTATATGAGCGATTTAAGCCTTTGTTTTGGGATGTCCTACATTTTTCTGGGATGTCCCTCATTTTGGGAGTTTATATCTGAAGTTTATAATCTGTTTTGGGGATTAGAAACCCAGGAGGGAGCAGGATGAGGAGGGAAGGACTGCAGTGCTAAGAAGGCAGATGGGATGAGGAGTGTGTCACAGGCTGGGGCCAAAGTGGCAATAAAAGATGACAGATATGGCTATTTACTTTCACAGCCCTCCAAGATGGTCAGATGCTGGCGCCCAGGGATGAGTTATCTGTGTTAATAATTTTTCTCTCCACCTCCTTTCTCTTTGTCACTCGGATATTTTTTGCAGAGAGTTTGCAATAGGAAGTGTCACCTCCCTGTTCAGGGCTGGACTGTGCCCTGCCAGGATTCACAGTGGTGTAGCTAGAGGGGGTGGAGAAGCCAGTCATTGGGGTTGGCTCCAATGGGGAGGGTGGCCTTGTCAGGGTGACCATATGTCATAAGCAGAAAATTGGAGAAAACGTAAGGCACCCAAGTAACAGTAAAATAAAAGCTAAAAACACCCAACTATATCGCTTTCTTTTGATTCATTTAAACACTCTTTTTACATTCAGAATTACTTACATTTATTACATGTAATTTATGAATTACAAGAAGGCTCCATGCTGCCTGCTCATGGAAATAGGAGTACAACAAAGATATTTTTTCCTGGACACAAACCTAAAAAAGAGGCCATGTCCTGGAAAAAGAGGACATATGATCATCTTGTCGTTTGCCCTCTCCCTCTAAGACTGACTGGTTTTAGCCAGGAGAAGGAACAGCATTAGCCTCCAGCTTTGCCCAGCCAGATACATACCCAGCAGAGTGGATCTTCCTGTGTTATAGAAGGTGGCTAGCCAGCCAGGAAACCCCCAGTTTACAAAGGCTGCAATCCAGAAGGCACTTTCCTGGGAGTAAGACCCATTGAACACAATGGGGCTGACTTTTGAGTAGACATGTTTAGGAATGTGCTCTAAGGTTTGGATAGGCAGGCTAGGATGTAACACAGCTCCTCTCAAGAAAGGAGGTGGGATATTTTTCTATACACTGTATTTTAAAAAATATATTACACTAGCTTTAAACTGTAGAAAAAAGTAAAGCAGGAGTAATATATGTGTAGCAAGAGTAATATATGAGTATATATGGAATACAATAGAATACAAACACACACATATAACACCCGTATTTACTTGAATCTAATGTGCACCCTTTATTTATAATCAAAATACCATATTTACGAAAATTTAATTAACCATTGAATCTAACGTGCACCTTGATTTTAGAGACGAAATTCGGCTGGAAAAGGTGAGCATTAGATTCGAGTAAATACAATGTGTGTATGTATGCATATTTATAAAGTGTGTGTGTGTGTATATGTTTCTGTATATATATATATATATATATATATATATATATATATATATATATATATATATATAGGTAAATTGTGTGTGTATAAAGTGGTAAATTGTGTATGCGTGTATATATATATATATATACATACATACATACATACATACATACATATATATATATATATATATATATATACATACATACATACATACATACATACATATATGTATGTATATCTGAAGAGTGTGTGTGAGAAAGTGTTTGTGTACACACACACACACACACACACACTATGTTCACTATCTGTTTATGTAAATATACACACACACTATCCAGGGATGGATGGAATCTATCTATCTATCTATCTATCTATCTATCTATCTATCTATCTATCTATCTATCTATCGAGAGAGAGAGAGAGAGAGAGAGAGAGAGAGAGAGAGAGAGAGAGAGAGTATGGACTATATATTGTTAACTGAAACCTTTATTGGCATTAATGGACTATATATACTAGAGAAGAATATATGGAAAGAAGGTGATCTAGAAATGGGAGCACCCCTTATGCAGGTCTACTCAGAAGTAAGTTCTACGACGTTCAGTGGGATTTACTCCCAGGAAAGTGCGTATTTAAACTGGGACCTGTATCCTCCACATCCATCCTGCTGAACTGAATGGGGTGATTTCTAGTGGGGCTGCAATATTCCTAGGCGCATCAGGTCTGAAATGCGCCCCCCAGGGAATTTAAAATAGACTTGCACCCAAGAGGAAATGAGGAGGATCTTGCGGCGTGACTATCAGATCCGGGTTTTTTTTTTTTGGGGGGGGGGGGGGTACCAGAATTCATTAGCAGAGGAGGATGCACCCTAGTTTCTCTTCCCCCTTCTCCAGTCACCAATAGGAAGAAGCTCCACGAGATTTCAGGTCCTTCTCAGCACATCTTATGTTCTTCACCTTATGTCCAACAATAGATCCTCCCAGGAGTATGGACTCCCTGCCTTAAGGGCGCAGCTGTTGGTTTAACCCTCCACCCACACATGTTTTGGTCCTGTGTGGTGGTGGTTGAGATCAGGAAAGATAGGACTGAACACCCCCCTCCAGCTTTCTACTCAAGCATGCGTACTATGCACTAACCTCTGCCTTCATCTTCTACTCAGAAGATGAAGCCCTCCCCAGAGTAGTCCTATGGGATAAATGGGATGTGCTGGTACGTGCGCTGTGGCTACATGGATGAATAACGTGTGCCAAGGAGGACCTTTCTTTGCCCCAGTATTTGGGCTAACGTAGCTGAAAACATTTAAGGGCTTCAGGGGGTACAGATAAGCACTTTGTAAAATCTTTGTACAAGTCAGGCACACAAGCAGAGGATCTGTTCAGAAACTGGTCCTAAAATCATTAAGTTAGCAAAGAAATTGCTTTGGGAATTTAAGGAAAATTATCCTTTTAAAAAAAATCCAGCTTAAGATGCCCACCCAAGACAACTTTACTCAAATTTTACTCCGATGCGTATATTCCACCTTGTTCCCTGGGATGGTTGCTTCAGTACCACTGAGTGTGGAGTGAGGAATGGATAGGATCGGAATGGAATTCCCCTGTTACGTCGCTAGAGACTACTCACTAGAGTACTCACTCCCTACTCGTTAAAGACTACTCACTACGTCACCCTGTTCTGGTGCTACAAAGACATTTGAAGATGTACGAGTCCACTGTCTCTCCCCCCCCCCCCCACCCAAAAAAAAATAAAAAAAAATCTGAGGCTACAATCCTATCCACACTTTTCTGGGAATAACTTCCATTGGCTATAATGGACTTAGTTCTGAGTAAATATGCATAGGATTGGGCTGTGAATGTCTCACCCTAACATAAGTTCACTAGGAAGGTGGACACAACAAGGTGGAGCCACAAGAAGGCTCCATGCTATCCCCGCACAAGTAAAAAGAGGACAGTGAAGTTTTTTTCCAGGACACAAGGCTGAAAAAGAGGATATGTCCTCTTTTAGCAGGATATGTCCTCTTTTTTAGCCTTGTATCTTGGAAAAAACTTCATTATCCTCCTTTTTTGTGAACGGGCAGCATGGAGCCTTCTTGTTATTCATAAATTATATGTAATAAATTGCATATAATAGTTTTAAATTTCATATGTAATTAAGGCTGCAATCTTAAAGACACTTTCCTGGGAGTGAGACCCACTGAACACAATGGGTCTTACTTTGGAGTAGACATGGTTAGGATTCTGCTCTTAAGTGTTTAAATTAACTAAATGAAAACAATATACAGTACAGGAGTGTTTTCAGTATTTATTATGACATTTTTTGAGTGTCCTACATTTTGGATGGACATTGTCCTCTTGTTCCGCTTGTGACATATGGTCACCCTGGCTGGGATTCAATCCACCTATGGAACATGATGCCCTGAAAGTAGAACTTACTTTCAGATTAGTGGTTAGGATTGCACCACACTATTTTTGATTAACAAATCAGGGTGTTCATATCCTCCCCCCCCAACCGGGAAAATTAAGTAAATCAGAGTAAAATCTGAGTAAATCAAGTGGTGGAAACTATAAGGTCTATAGGGGTTGGTTAGTAGAACTGGTGGTGTAGCTAGAGGGAGTGGAGTAGTTAATTCTTGGAGGGAAGGAACCTCAAGCCTTCTGAGTCGGGTGAGGCTCCCTCCAACTACTCCACCTCCCTCCAGCTACGCCACTGAGTAAAACGTCCACTACTACCAAATCTCTCTCTCTCTCCACTGATGTAGTGGGGTCTCCTTAATGTCTATTGCTTCAACGCAGCAATCATCCCACGTCTTCAAAAATCTGTCAGAGAAATTCAAGAGGGGGGAGAGAAGAAGGGTGAAGCAGCTGCAATCCGCCCAAAATGAGTTATTGTAATTACATTTAATTAGTTTAATTAGTTAATTATTTTGCTTACAGCTGTACAAGAGATTGCAAACATTTGTTAATATCACATTCCCTTTAACAGTATGGGGCGACGCTGCACTTGCACTAAATCATGTATGCATGTGCAGATTTGTTGTTTTGTTTTTAATGGAGCGAGCATGTGTGATCCTCAAGTCTCCCTACTACGTATTTTTCTCCATAGACGTGTCACCCCCACCCCCGCGAGGGAAACACCTTACAACGTGGAGTCTTACACCGTCTCACATGTTGTCCTCACAAATTAAGTCCCCACTGAGTGTTAGGGAGTTTACTCCTAAGTGTACATCAGATTTCAGTCTTCAAGTGGAGGTCAACGGTAACATAAATAAGGGAAACTAAGATAAGGGGGATTCTGTTTTGAGTAGGGTGAGTAGTAACACCAGGATGAGTAGTAAACAACTACATTTTGCATCTTTGAATGGGGCAGTTTGGAAAATGAAAAACTCAACCAAAAAAATGAGGACAGCTTTCCTCTGGAGTCAGATGCCGCATAGAAATATCTTTTGTACCCTAAACGAAGTATTTATCTGGAATCTTATGCTCATCTGGGAGTAGATCCCATTGAATTCAGCGGGACTTACTTCTGAGTAGACATGCATAGGAGTCGGCTGTCAGATCCATCATACATGTTAAGGATACTCCCATTCAGCAAACCAGGCCTTCTCCAACACAATAGGGTTCACTTCCAACCTCATCTACCCAGGATTATAGCCCAAGGCTACATCCTAAACACACACATCCTTGAGAATAAACCCCATTGCACTTAGTGACCCTTCTCCACGTGGGTCTTAGGAGCACAGCTGTTCCTACCACGGGTTGTAGACATGGAGTAGCTATACTGAAATGAGAAACTTTATTTCACAACTCCCTTCTGAGAACTGTATTTTCCTCTTTTTGTTTGTCTCTATCTCATGCCCTCCTTTCCCAAACCAATTTCAAGCCCAATCCTAGTAATATTGACTTTAAAGCCTTTTTGGATGGAGTAACATTTTATAGAATTGGGCAGTAAAATGCCTCTTTTTTTAAAGAAAACACTCTAAAACACCCTCTGTAAAAATGTTTTCATACCTTTTTTGATGACTGACTGGTCCAACAAGTTCATGCCGCTGTTATTGGCATCTTCTACCGACTACAGATTGGAAAAAAAATAAAGACAGGGGGAAAAAGAAAAAAATATAATCACTATTCAAATTGACTGGATATTAGAGGAGAAAAACGTACACATATATATCATGTCTGCCCAGGAACTAGAATCCCTGTTATTTCCATTTATATTAATTCACTGGGGGAAAAGGAAGGTTCTTCTTATTAAATCGACATGGAAATGAAGCTCTCCCAAATTAAAGGATCTAATAGAAAGAGGTGCTAAACATCTGGGCGTTTTTCTTTTGTTATTAAACGAGGCGAACAAAACCATCGATAACACAGAAACCCCCCCCCCTTCCTTCCACCCTTCTCCCCTCCAGCTTATTCCTTTCTTGGGTATTCTGGCAAGACAGGAACATCTAGGGCAGGCAGGAGACAAATTAACACTATTATCACCACCAGCCCGTCCTTTACTCAAAAGTAAGAAGCATTTACTGAACAATGCCAGATTTACTTCCGAGTGAAAATGCAAAAAAACTTGTTTTCCTGAGAACGATCACCTCATCTACATTACTCATAGGTTCCACACTGGTTTTCCACTGGTAACAGATATGGAGCAAGCCATTTTTAAATTCTCAATAAAGGTCTGAGTAACTTGCAAATTTAATGATTATTGGCCAAATATTTTTTGCATACTGATTTAGAGCCTAATCCTACGCGTTGTCCAGTTGGGAGTAAAGTCCCTCTACTGTCTATAGGGCTTACTCCCAGGAAAGTGTACAGAGGGTTGCAGGATGTGTAGACTGAGAGTTTTTTGAATTTTAGATTGTGAGCCCTTTTGGGACAGGGACCCATTAGCTATCAATTAGCTATTATTTTTCATTTTCTTTGTAAACCGCTTTGTGAACTTTTTAATTGAAAAGCGGTATATAAATACTGTAGCTAGATAAAGAAAGCGATTGCATCCTATTGAGCTCTTTCCCAAGGACAGTAAGGCTGAAATCCTAAAGACACTTTCCTGGGAGTAAGCCCCATTGAATACAATGAGGCTAACTTCTGAGTAGTAGACACGGATAGGATTGTGTCCTAAGTTTAATTAAATGGTACCCAAAGGGCAAGCGCATCTTTCCTAAACCCAGGCAGGCCTTCCAGTCTCCTTTAGGTAGAAACATTCACTTGGCCTTCAGAGAGGAGAAGTCTTGGATCTAGTCTTAAATTCCTGGTTAAGGAATTAAAGGGTGGGTGAGAAAAGGGACTTGATAGGTGGGATGGGGCAAGATACACATAAAGCCCATTAAAATAAATGGTCCCTCTATCACTCCTAACAAGTGATATTCCCTACTGAGCAAGAAGTTCATTTGTTTGCATCCAGGTAAACCATGACACTTGAATCCTACTAGACATTGTAACCAACACCACAGAACCAGGGGGTTTCCTTCCTGGAAGGATGGATCAGATTACTATTCTAAAGGGAAGTTTTGTCCCAGTTGGTTGGTTGTGGTCTTGCCCACGCTGAGCTCAAGAAGATTTACTCTGGAGTAAGCCCCACAAAAGCTACTCAGCAGATGCCCTGGGCGAAATGTGTGTATCTGTCTGTCTTATCTATTGTGTATATATACACACATATATATGGACCATTGAAATGCATGGTCCAAGTCCATTTTAATACAACAGGATGTAGTATTTACTCCTAAGAACAGCATCAGAAGCCTCGCTTCAGCTCCCTTTAAAGCTAATTACAGAGTCAATCCAAATCTAGTTAATCACAATGAATAGAAATATTTTCACAAAGGTGGAAGAAGAGGGGAGATCCCTCCTTACTACATATACGATTGATTCTTTGCCTCTTTTACATTATCTGTGTCAAACCGATCTTGTTTCCGTTTATCAGAGCAAGCCTCTTATCCAGATTTTCTGCTTTTCATTCAATCTTTTAAAAATACAAATTGATCATGATGCCGACAAAATGAAGGGAAAGAAAATTCTCAGAGAGAGAGAGAGAGAGAGAGAGAGAGAGAGAGAGAGAGAGAGAGATATCAGAATATTTTTTTGCCTCCAACTTCTTCCACATTCACCAATCTAACTCTAATTTAAATTTGACTGACTCAGGTTACACTGGAGTTTTCATCATTTTTATCATTTAAAAGCGTTCACAAAGCGGATCAAATAACAAAAGAAGTGACCATTTTAAACTGATATTCTGTCAGGGTGATCAGATAACTGCAAAAAGAGGACAAGGTTCCTCAAAATGTAGGACACCCAAGAAAAATGTAGGACATGATAAAATAAAAGCTGAAAACACTCATCTTTATTCTTTTCATAGGTTAATTTGAAACGTTTTATTTCTTATTAAATTTAAAAACTATTACATATACTTACATCTAGAGCACAATCCTAACTCTGTTTACTCAAAAGTAAGCCCCATTGTGTTCACTGGGTCTTAGGCTGCAATCCTGAAGACACTATCCCGGGAGTAAGGCCCACTGAACACAATGGGGCTTACTTTTGAGTAAACATGGTTAGGATTGTGCTCTTAGTCTCAGGAAGTGTCTTTAGGATTGCAGCTCTAATTTATTAATAACAAGCTGGCTACTTGCTGCCTGCTCCCAAGGAAAAGGAGGACAATGATTTGTTTTTCCTAGGCCAAAGAAAGATGACATGTCCTGAAAAAAGAGGACACACTATTGAAATTTTGGGGGAATAATGTTTTAAGCTAAGCGACTGCTACATTTCCTTAGTGCTGAGAGTTATTGATCGCAATGTTTCCAAATCAGTCTCCTTGGAAAGGCATCCAGCGGCGCTTGACTTAATTCGAGTGATTTTGCCTAACTGGGTTAGACGATCCCCATCACTTATATCCTCGCCATACAATTCTAATTACACTATAGATTTAAACTAAGGGGGAGGAAGGAATCCAAACAAATGTGTGCCGGATCTCAACCACAAAAATCCCCAAAGGGCATGTCAACAGCTACTGATTTGCCACCACCATCCCCATTTAGAAACCTCTGCACAGTTACTTGGGAGTGAGGACCATTTGACTCATGGGAAACCCCAATCCCTCCCCAAAAAAGGCTATAAAAAAGGGGAATCGTTGAACAAATTTTGTTGCCATACATCTGAGCCTGGAAAAAAATGGATTGGAAAATCCTGTCTTAGAAGGCAGCTGCCAGAGATTGCTTTGGCAGCTCCTTTCTTGAATCATTCAGGGTACAATCCTATATGCGTCTACTCAGGAGTAAGTTATATTCTGTTTAAGGCGGTTTACTCTCAGGAAAATGTGGAAATGATTGCAGCCTACTTGCAAATCTACTCAAAAGTAAATCCCTTTAGAGTCAATAGGGCCTACTCCCAGGAAAGTGTGAATAGGACTGCTGTCTCACACAGTCTTCACACTTTTAGGTGGACTTTTAGAAACTTAAAAGGAGCCCTTCTGAATCAGACCTAAATCTGGTCAATCTAAACTGTTGTGAGCAGCTCAGGGCACAATCCTAACCATGTCTACTCAGAAGTAAGCCCCATTGTGTTCAATGTGTCATACTCCCAGGAAAATGTGTTTAGGATTACACCCTCAGAAACTGATAAAACAGGGCGCTCAACAACCCATTTGACCTGTTGGATGTCCCCCCCCCGTAGCCAAAGATATACTGCCATGGGAGATGGAGGCTCTATTGAGATGTTATGGGTAACAATCTTGGATGAATTAGCAATTAGTATTTTTTTCATTTTCTCTGTAATCCGCTTTGTAAACTTTTTATCGAAAACCGGTATATAAATACTATTGATTGATTGATTGATTGATTGATTGATTGATTGATTGATTGATTGATTGATTGATGTCGCTATGGATGAGAAGGACAACCACTTATGCTTTTTTCCAGGCAGCTTTATTGGGGTGGAACTTCTAATCCAATTTAACTTTGGAGGAGGGAAAATCTTAATTAATCCGGATTTACTACCACCAAAGAGGCGTAGTAAAGTGGTAGTAAGAGGCGTAAGTAAAGAGGAAGTAAGTGAAGTAAGAGGCGTCTGTCTGGGGCTCCGAAGGGGAGGCAAGCAGGCAGGCAGGCAGGCAGGCAGGCGCGGGGTGCGGAGCTACTACTAGCAGACGCGTTCCTCGCACCCTCAGCCAAACTGTTGTAGCAAAACTGTTGTAGTTAATGAGAAGAGTCTTGTCTGATTTTCGATCTAATTACGGCCGCCTGCTGGTTTTTTGTACAGGATATTCGCGCAGCATGCCGGCAGTTAATAGTCACAGAGAGAATCGTAAAGATTTAATTAGGACTGCATGAGGAAGCGTGGAGAGAAAAACACACACGCACACATACACACGCACTACTCAGACTTGTAATTACTAGACTTCTTTACTTAAAAGTGATACCAGCAAGGGGTTTCTGGAGAAGAGTCTCGGGTGTTTTGCTTGCCACAATTCTATCCACACCTACCCATGAGTAAGCCCATTGTATCTAGCGGGAGGGACTTACTTCCGAGTAGGCATGCATAGGACACCTCTGTCAGAAGAGGAGGTGGCTGGGCGGGTGCGGAGGCGGAGAATGAGAAGGGAGGTCTTTGCTTGGACCCTCTTAGTACTACTCCAATTTGGAGAGGGGCTGAGAAGGAGCCCAGCACTTTCTCATCGTCACCTGACTTACACATAGCAATAAATGGGAGGATAGGGTGGGGGTGAGAGAAGCAAGCACACCAAAGAACGTCACACTTCAATTCTAAACAGATTTACTCGGAATTTACTCCCACTCGGATTTCAGGGAGACTCTGAGTAGGGTGATTTTAAAGGCATTGTTTTCAAAGGGAGTTGGTTGGATTGTCTTCCTAGTAGTGGTTTTTAAAACCCTTGTAGAGGTGCCTTTGCCTCTAGCACTGCTCTATATCATTCGACAATAAGGGGTTGAACCCGATCCACAAACAAGTAAAGCTGGAGTAACCCATAAGAAGAATGCAACTCAGTACAGTACAGTACTGAACCACTTGACTTTACCAGAATTTATTGATTTAGAACTAAATTCCTGGATAAATCAAACTGAAATCAAAATCAATCACCTACTATGCGTTAAGCCGCCAGACACCAAAATACTTCGGCTTGGCCAAGTTGTGGATCGGCTTGGTGGTGAACAACACGTCCTTAATAATTAAATCTTGCAAGAAAATCTCACATCGATATATCTCTGAGTAAATAAGCACCAAGATGCATCATACTCGCTATCAGGAATATCACCGAATTTCATTTTTTTCATTACAGACAGCGCACAACTACAGACATATTAATGACCTACACACTTGAAAACATCATAACTATCTCTTAAGGACATTAAGAAACACATATTTTAATCATCCACCTCATACATTAAATATATACACTTAACTTGTTCTTAATTTCATATTTGATATTACTTTATAATAACAGACAACGACTGTTAATCTTTTTTGAAGCACTTCTGAGATGAAAAAATACCACGTTTTGCTATGATGGTATTTATCAAAGAAATTAAGAACTAACATTTCATACCTATCATTTGTCTGTGATTAGCATATCTTTTGTATTCGATCAAGGCATGTGTCAATTTCAAGTAAAACTGCATGGAGGATATCGTATTTCAGCTTCTTAAAAATACACTAACGTGAATATCAAAGTGAGAATGGCTAATGGTAGTAAGATTACTCAGAAAATGGGCAGCCTGGCTCCCACTTTTAAAGATATTTGCAATACAGAGTACAATCCTAACCATGTCTACTCAAAAGCAAGCCCAATTGTATTCAATGGGTCACACTTTCAGAAAAGTGCTTTATGATCGCAGCCTTAATCCTCAGTCTGGGGCCACGATCCAATCACAACTGCCTCCGCTCTTTCAAGAAAGATCCATTAATTCAGTGGGAGATACTCATAAAGGAGCTCATGAAGTGAAGCTCATTAATTCAGTTGGAGATACTCATGGGAGATACTCATGCTTCAGCTCCAACTGAAGTCCGCCTCGATTCCACTTTTCTGCCCTGGAGAGAGTTAAATATCAACCACATCCAGAACCCTGTTGTGCAGGTAGACTTTCTGGAGCGATTGGCTTCAGTGGCACTTTCATGCTAAACACTTTCCCTTGGATTTTAAGACTTGGTTAAAACTTAACTTAAAAATGGTCTGGACGAAATTTTAAGGGCAAGTTGGAAATCCTCCTCCTATCTTTCGTTAATTACTTGGACGATTAAATGGAGAAGATCGTGGATTACACCAACTAATGTAACAATTTACCAATTTACACCAACTGGTGGATTACACCAACTAATAGCCCAACCTTCATAATCAGTGAGGTTTACTCCCCAGATAAGTGTGGATAGGATTGCAGCCTGAAAGTCCATTTTTCGACCCTAAACTGCGCATTTGAGAACCCAGAACCCAATCCTTTGGCTGTCTACTCAGAAGTAAGTCCCATTAGAGTGAAGAGGGTTTATAGCACAATCATAACCATGTCTGCTCATTGTGTTCGGTGGGTCTTACTCCCAAGAAAGTATCTTTAGGATTGCAGCCTTACTTCCAGGAATGTGTGGATAGCATCGCAGACCCCATTTGAAACCAGCCCCATTTAATCCTGTGGGGCTTTCTTTAGAGGAGACAGGCATAGGATCAGGCTGCACGTGTAACCCAAGTGGTAAGTGCAATTCAGCAGCACGTTTACACTCATAGAAACATCTCCAGTTCCAACCCCTTCAGTCTCTTCAGGGACAATGGATTCCACATGGCGACGATTTGTATTCCTATAATTATCTATTTTCTTCCTAATTTATTTCCGCCTCTTTCCTGCCTGACTTTTTTCTGTCACAGCCAAACACACCAATAGTCAACGAGCAACTCAAAATCAGAAAAGGGAAGGCAGCCAGGAGCATTGTTTCTGAATAAAATAATAACAGTAATTTGGAAGATACTAAAACAGAACTCGTTGAGTAGACATTTGGTGCGCAGTGTATTGGATTAGTCATCTACTCCATTAAAAAAAATCTTTGAATGGAACTACCACTATATGTCTTGGTGTAGCAAAGACCCTTGGAGGCCAACAGGAAATGTACTACACGTTCTTGCCCATTTCGCCCTCGGTTTCTACAGCATAGTTTTGGCTGACTTTGTTGGAAGATCCAACAAAGATCCTCTGAGTTAGTCTGGGGGTGTCAGTCAAAGAGTCACCAACTCACCTGACCCACGTGAAGCAGTTGAAACCTGAGGCTGTTGCTCTCCCATATTCAGAGGAAACCCCCACTCAGTGCTGGGAAGCTTACTTCGGAGTAAACAAGCACAGGATCGCACAGGTTGGTTCTAGTTCTCCATTCCTTCAGGCACTGGGTTTTTTTACTATATGGTGGAGAAACATTTTGCCTGGAGATCCAAACAAGACGTTTGTTCCAACTCAACACTGTCTTTCTGGAACTGAGCACCATCAAGGCCCAGTGGTAGGCAAGCCTACTCAGAAGTAAATCCTGTTATTGCTCAGGCTACAATACCAGCCACACTTACTTGAGAGTAAGACTGCAATCCTAAGGACACTTCCCTGGGAGTAAGACCCATTGAACACAGTGGGGCTTATTTTTGAGTAGACATTGTTAGGATTGTGCTCTAAGCCCCATTGACTACAGTGGGATTTACTTTTGAGTAACTATGGATAGTAATGGATTTTCAGTCTGAACTCTTATGCGCAGTTATTTGAGCTTATCACGCGATGCTATGCATCTCTACTTAAAAGTCCTATTTTGTTCAATGGGGCTTACTCCCAGAGAAGTGAGGAGCAGCTTGGAGTCATAGAGCCCAATTCTATGCATGCCTACTCAAAAAATCAGTGCCATTACATGCAATACTCCCAGGTTAGCAAGGACATAGTAACCATTTTAGCTTACTCCCAGGTTAGCATGGATAAAGTTGCAGCCCCACTCCCTGTATTTAGGGTGCAATCCTATGACTGCCTACTCAAAAATAAGTCCTATTATAGTCAGTGGGGCTTACTCCCAGGAAAGGGTGCTTAGAATTGCAACCTTAGTTAACAGCCATAACTAGAAAGTTACTCTAATGAAAAATCGGGCCTACAAAGCCTTGCTGGTCGCTGGCTTCATACACCCAAACACTGAACTCCTTGGCATATGGTGCCCCCATTGCTTCAGAGTTCATAAAAGAGAGTAAATACATGTTGGGGGGGGGGAGACATCTTTTAGGAGCACCTAAGGGAGCTCCTAAAAGGGAGCATCTCTCGCTGCTCCTACATCTCTGCATGTCCTTGGGAAGCCTCCAAGGACCCCTTGTAGGAAACCAGTGTTTGCAGTAGGTCTCCCCCTGCACCATATAAACCTTTTTTAGCACCTTTTGTTAGGGGGATATTTACAAATAAAACCCTGGTTCAACCACAACCTACTCCATTTTCTTTTCTAGGGCTTAAACATTCCTGTAGTAGATCTTAAGCAACTAGGAGTGAATTCAAATCACAGATTGGGGAGACCGAAAGGGTTGATCCCCTTCTGTGCCAGGCTGTGTTTCCAAATAATAATAATGTATTTGAAAAAAAGGTCTCCAACAGAAGGGATAGAGGTTCCCTGAGTAATCTACATTCCTCTTTTCATCACCAGGTTTTTGTCTCATTCATTATCTTGGATTTATTATTTATTTTTTTGGGAGGGGTGGGGGAAGAGAAGGAACTGTAAATCCAACTGATATGCTATTTTTAAAATGTGAAGTAATTTGATGTATCACCCAATTGTTTCCTAAGTGTATCAGTTCAGGAGTAAATCCCATTATAGACAATGGAGCTTATTCCTAGGTAAGTATGGATAGAATTGCAGCATTATAGCCCATGCATATTCAGATGTAAGTCCCATTATAAGCAAATAGGGTTCACTCCCAGTTAAGCGTGGATAGTGCAGCTCCAATGTGTAAGCATTGTGTGAATAGATTTATTCTATTTTTTAGAAGGAAAAATCTAAACTGACTTCAGCTTTAGCAAGGAAAAGGTGGATTGTGAAGTCAGCACGACTTCATTATTAGCAATATGGGACAGAAGTGTATTATTCCAAGCTCTCTAGAACCGTGGATCCTACTAAGCACTTAAAGTCGAAGTTGCAGAGAGCCTCTGTCCAACCTACAACCTCCTTCCAAAAGAACGCTTCACTTAACTATACCTACGAAGAAGTCTCATTTATTTCTGTGAGACTAACAGTGCAATCCTAAGCATGTCTACTCAAGTAAGTCCCATTGTGTTCAATAGTACTTACTCTTAGGAAAGTAGGGTTAGGATTGCACCCTTAGGCTGCAATTCTAAAGACACTTTCTTGGGAGTAAGACCCATTGAACATAATGGGACTTACATTTGAATAGACATGGTTAGGATTGTGCTCTTAAGTAAAAGTTTGGATTGCAGCCTGCAGGCTGTGAACAGGAGATCCACCCCGATCATCTCATACATCAAAGTATAAGTGCAATTCACAACCAGTTTACTCCAAAGCGGTCTCATCAACATTAGTGGAACTTTAGAGAATCCTTTGATTAGGTTTCGAACGTTTGTACTCTACACTATTATTACTCAACCTAAAAGAAGCGGAGTAAAATTTTTTTTAAAAAAAATCTGGATATGTTTCAAAAAGCCCAACAGCTGGTCCTCAACCCTGAGAGCAGATGATGCTGGAGTAGGTATCGATCACATTCACAGCCTACTCCTTGGTCTGAATTAATTTTTATTTTTCGCATGGATTTCCAAAGCTGGGGCTGGTGTTGGACATACAGATGGCACACAATCCTAACCACGTCTACACAGAAGTAAGCCCCATTGTATTCAATGGGACTTAATCCCAGGAAAGTGTGTTTAGGATTGCAGCCATAGCGATGCATCCCTCCCTGCTCCCCAGTGAGTGTCCTACCTGGACGTCCTCCATCCCTGGGTGTCCGATGCCGTGGAGAGAGAGCGCATCGCCCATCCCCGAGTCCAGGCCATGATGAGCCGAGTGTAGCAGGACGTCTGGCCGCCTGACCGAGTGGTAGTCCCTCCTGGGGTCCAGTCCCGACAGCTGGGGCAGAGAAGCCCGAGGCTGGGGTAGCAGGGAGCCCGTCTCGGAGCCCACCTCTTGCCTCTGCCTCTGCCCCCAAGGATGCTGCTGGGGCTGATGCAAGGGGTTCAGGGAGTAGGGGTCATTGACATGGGAGTAAGGGTCCTGGCTTTGGTGGTAAGGAAGAGGCTGGTAGGGGGGTGGGAAGTAGGGCGGCTGGAAATCCGAGGAAGGGGTGTGAGACAGCGGAGGGGCGCTGGAGTAAGGTCCCTGCGAGACGGAGCCCAGCTGGGATAGTCTGGAGCTGTGGCTGGGAACTCCATCGTGCCGGTCCTAGTGTGGAAAGAAAGAAAAAGAGAGAGAAAAAAGAGAGAGGAGACATTAAAAATCCAGTATACTAAAAGTCTTTTTTTAAAAAAATTACTATGTGTACTGTATTTGTTAATCACACTAACATTAATATTAATCACACTAATATTTTGTTAATCACACTAGGTTTACACAATCGCCTGCCTTTCTCATCTGGACTGTGTGTAAATTAAACCAGGGTTACATTTTAAAAACAAAAAAGAAGTAGAACGTGAAGGGGGAAGTTCTGGACAGTGTGTAAATTAAACTAGCGTTTAAAAACCAAAATAAGAAGTATAACATAAAGGGGGGAAGAGTCCTACTTGAGGTGCAAGCTCTGCACGGGCAAAAATAAAAATCAAACCTTTGAATTGGGTTCAAAACAGTTCTACTTTGCTCTACTTGCTCACACATTCTTCGCGTTAACTGGAACAGCTTTATAATACAGTGTAGAAAAAAACTCACTTCTCGGCTGATTAAAACTGAAACCCTCTGGCACATTTTCCTGGGAGTAACTAAGAGCACAATCCTAATAATGTCTACTCAAAAGTAAACCCATTGAGTTCAATGGGTCTTACTCTCAGGAAAGCGTCTTTCGGATTGTAGCCTATTCTCTTCTGAGAATGACATTCTAATAATGTCTACTCAGAAGTAATTCCCATTGTGTTCAATAGTACTTACTCCCAGGAAAGTGTGATTTGATTAGGATTGCAGCCTAAGTCACACAGGGAAAGCAAAATGCCAACCATCCACTCCTAGTTCAGTGTCATCAGAAATTGAAAGGTGCCATTTTTGGGTGATAGGAGAAGTTGTAAAGAAAAAAGAAAAAAAGAACTTGAACCAATATTTTTTCTCAATTTAAAAAAATGTACAAGGCAAACTCTAAAGCAGGATGCAAGTACTCTAGCCGAATTAATTTCGCGTTTCCCAATAGTTTTCGTATCGATTGTGTTAATGAAAGATTTTTTTTAAAAAAATAAAGGAACAAAAAGAATAAATTTATGGAAAAAGAAAAGAATAAAAGAAAAAATAAATGAAGGAAAAGAATAAATTTATGGGAAAGGAAAATAATAAGTGAGGACAATATCAAATGAAAGACAAAAATGTTTTATGATGTAGCATTAAAAATATTAAAATGTCTACAAGCTGGCTTCTGAATGACACCATCTGAAGGGACTGGTTATTGAAATCACACACAGTATCCAGTTAAGAACGTGTAGACCAAATCCCTAACAGCAATGCCTAAAAAAAAGTTTTCCCCCCTCTCTCTCTTTCCCCCCTCCTCACCCCCCTTACTCAACCCCACAACACACAATTGCAAAATGGAGAAGCAGCTGCAAGCTTCCTCCAATTATTGTGCTAAATTACCAAGCCAAAGGCGTTCAAAGAAAGGGAGATAGAGAAAGAGAGGGCGATTTTAAATCAGAACACGAACCCTACTCACCATGGCGGAATAAGTGTGGACTAACATCTGGAAATATTAAATAATAGGTCTCAAAAAAATAAAATAAATCGAGGTGCAACAATGAGGAGAGGGGATGTCTCAGGCAGATCTGGTGTGCCCAGGAGAACAGCTGGAGGTATTTCCGAGTCTATCCATCAAAACCCAAATGTAGACAAAAAAAGAAAAAGAAAAAAAGAGAGTGCCCCCCAAACAGGGTGGAAAAGAGATCTGAGTGTATGTAGTAGTCGAGGTGTATCTCCACCGCCTCTTCCTCTGGGGTGCCCCCCTGCTGCCCCTCTGAGCGTCCGATGTTGCTGCTGCTCTTCAACCCAAGGCGAGGTTGGGAGTGCTCTGGCGCCCCTTCCTCCCTCCGCTTCCCCTACTACACCGCCTCATCATAATTGATATTCATGACTATTAATATTACACGACGACTTTAAAGGGAGAACGTGGGGGCCAAATGGAGCGTGAAGGCTTCGCCAGGCGCAGCTCGAGAGCTCCCCTCGTATTGTAAATGACGTTCATTCAGTGGAGAATTACTCGATGTAATCAGACCAGGAGAAGGAGGAGGTGGAGGGGGGAAGGTTGAGAGAGAGAGGCAGAGAGGGAAGGGGCCAAAGGAGGAAAGCAACCCAAAAAAAAAAAAGTTGGGCGAGGAAGAGGCAGAACTTCAATTAACTGGAGCAGAGGAGGACGTGTAAACGAGTAAGGAAGTGAGCTGGAGCCAGGCTGGAGGCGAAAGAGGGGGGAAGGGAAAAATCATATTTCCTTTTTAAAAAACATTTAATTATACATTCCAAATAGGAAAGAGAATCGATTGCCCTCGGTGCTTTGGTTCTCGTTTTGAAAGCAAATAATAAAAATCAGGGCTCCTCTAATCCTGTCATTCTTTTTCTTTTTTTAAAAAAGCGGGTTTTTTGTTTACAGTAGTAATTAAACACTTAGGCAAAGTTTTTTTAACTAGTATTCCAGACCTACACAAAGCGTAGGGAATGATAGGGGTTCTATTTAGGAGGGAACCCCAGATATACTTTCCTAGCAGTGAGACCACTGAGTAAGACACAACGGGGCTTCCAGGTGAGAAAGCGTGCCTAGGATTGTGCCCTTCTAGCACAGACAGACAATTTTCCTCTGGGTGTGTAAAAAAAAATGAACCCGATTTACACCTCGGTGTAAAATGCACGCAATGAATGTGAAAGGATAGCAAATTGATAGTAGGCAGGCGAAGCCCCGGGCGCTAGAAAACCTTTGTGGTGCTTCCAGAGAACCCGTCCGACTGGCCAGACTGCCGACTCTTGTTAAAGTTCAACTTACTCAGAGGGCAGCGCTCCGGAGTTTGGCCGACCTGGCCTCCCTCCCTGGCCTCCTCCAGCTCCCAACTTTGGGTTTGGAGAGAAACGTCACCTTGCTTCTTGTTTTTTTAATATATACAAATTTTTTTTTTTTTCACAAACCTCTGTATGAGAACTGATTGAGGGTGTGTGTGCGTCCTTTGCTCGTCGGCGTATTTTCTTCAGAGCAAAGTAGGAGTCTCTACTCACGGGGAGGAATCTCTAGGACTACCAGGGAGAGGTCGGTTCTCTATTTCAAAAGGCACTCCTGGGATGCCACTATTAAATGGATGCCACTATTAAGGGGATCTCGACCCACCGGGATGCCACTATTAGGGGGATTCCAATTCCAGGATGTCACTATTAGGAGGATCCCAATCCCGGAATGCCAATATTAGGGGATCTCAACCCCCCCCCACTCCCGAGGATGCCACTATTAGGGGGATCCCAGCCTCCGGATGCCACTGAAGATCCCAAACCCGGGATTGCACATTTAGGGGATCCCAATTCCAGGATGCCAGTAATAGGATGATCCAAAACGCCGGGATGCCACTTTAGGGGATCTCATCCCCCCCCCACTCCCGAGGATGCCACTATTAGGGAGATCCCAGCATCTGGAAGCCACTGAAGATTCCAAACCCGAGATGCCACTATTAGGGGGATCCCAGTCCCTGGATTGGTATCACTATTAGTGAGATCCCAACCACTGGGATGCCACTATTAAGGGGATCCGAAGAATCCTATTAGGATTCTTACTAGGAACTTCCCACTTTTTGGAGTGTTGTAAGGACACTCCAAGTTTAGCAGTACCGCGCTGGACCAAGAACTCCTCCCCCCCCCCAAAAAAGGTTGGGGCAGCCAAAATTTGGGGGCACAAACATTGGGCACATGATCGATTGATGAGACTAGAGTAACCCCCCAGCCCCACCCTAACTGGAGTAGCTGTTTTCAGAGTCTGTCTGTGTCCTGAGCACAATTATAGTTTTAATCAAAACAGGGGGTCGTGATACCGGGGTTGGGAAAGGAACTGGAGAGAAACTTTGAGGTAGGGGGAAGAAAACTGAACTTTGGGGGCTGGAGGGAAAGAGGAGGGCGAGACAAATGCGCACCCCAGGCTGATAATTACCCTGACGGGAGCTTTTGAAAAGCTGGAGACATTCATTCATTGCTCGCCTACAGACCAGCATCCCCTACCCGGCCAGCACACCCTGCCTCGCCTACGCTAGGACTGAATGAATGGAGAACACAGGCTGAACAGGGGAGGCTCCCCGGGGCAGAGAGCGCGCAAGGGAAAGCTCCAGATCTAACCCAGCCTGTAAAGATTAACCAGCCGCCTCCTGACTTTTTGATCCCTAGGAAGTGAATGAGAAAAAACCCGCAGACCGGAGACTTTCCTTTCCAACACGCTTAGGAAAGGTCGCCCCTACCTTCCTCCCACACTTTCCTGGGAGTAAATCCCATTGACTCTCATGCGACACACTACTAAGTAGGCGTGCATAGGACTGAGCTCTGAGACTGAAATCCTATCCACACTTTCCTGGGTATAAATTCCGTTGACTATAATGAAACTTTACTTCAAAAAGGGTGCAATCCTACGCCTGTCTACTCAGAAGTAAGTCACATTATATTCAGTGGAGCTCACTCCCAGGAAAGTGTGTTTAGGACTGTAGCCATAGATATGCATAAGACTGAGCTGTGAGATATGCATAGGATTGAGCTGCAATGCTATCCACTCTCTCCTGGGAGTAAGCATCGTTAATTCCAATGGGACTGACTTCTGAGTAGACATGAGTAGGATTGGGCTCAGAGGCTGCAATTCCATTCACACTTTCCCATTGACTCTAAAGAGACTGATTTCTAAATAGACATGCGTAGGATTGGGCTCTCATGCTGCAATTCTGTTCACACTTTCCTGGGAGTAAGCCCCATTATGTATAATGCGACTTACTTTAGAGTAGACATGCATAGGATTGGGATCTTGAGCTGCAGGAAGAGGAAAACCCCAAAGAGGTGGACGTGACAGCCGCTTTGGAGATGGAAGATGAGTCAAGGAGAAGACCCCTCTTGGGAGGGGAAAAGTCCCCCTACTCTCAGAAAACATGCCCCTGGTTTTGAGAGGACTGGGGAGCACCCACTGTTCTCCAGCACCCACAAAATAGTATCCTTTCCCTTCACCTAAAGGAGAGACCCTTCCCCACTGCCACCCTCAGGATGCTCCCAATACAGCCTTTCTGAGTTGATGGGGAGGCGGACACCCCTCTGTCTGGTCTCAGGTAGCAGCTGGTAAGGAAGGCACAAACAAGTCTGAGGATCCGAAAGAGGAAATCCAAGTCCCTCCGACTCCGGATTAAGTTCCCCCAATTAAAAAAAAATCCTTATTGAAACAAACCGAAAGATCTGCAGGATCCAGACGAGGCGACCTTTGATCGGATGACCTGGACTTCCAGGGCTGCAATCCTAAAGACACTTTCCCCCATTGAACCCAATGGGGCTTACTTTTGAGTAGACACAGGATTGTGCTTCAGATCTCAGCGCACTTCCTGACATCCATTGTTGAAATCTACCTCCCAGTTCCAGGAAAAAAAAAGTTCCCTCCAAGCTGCAAACCTAAAGACACTTTCCTGGGAGTAAGACCCATTGATTACAATGGGGCTTACTTCTGAGTAAACATGGATTGTGCTGTAAGTAGTCCTGCCTTGGCCACCCATCCCTACCCTTTGGGTACCTCTTTCTTGCCATCCCTTGGAAAGAAAACCTGCCAGCAATTGCCCCTCTTTTGCTGCGATGTGTTGCCCCCCTGTGTTGCCCCCTGCCCTGATCCCCCTTCTCACCTCATAGATATCTTCGTACTTGACATTTTCCACCAGTTTCCAGAGCATGATGGCGGGCTGTTCTCTAGGAGGTGAGCGCATTCATGTGAGGAGCAGATGTCTGGATTCGCAGTACTTCTCCGCCTGTAATGATCCATCTATAATTGGAAGAGGGGGACAGGCGAGGCGTCCCACGTTCCGCTCCCATCGCAGCAGCTACTTACAGCTCTCCTCTGAAACAATAGGCGGCACAAGGGATAGAGAGTAAACCTCTGCAGGACAGACACCAAAAGCTCCCCCAGACAGATAGACAGACAGACACACAGTTTATATGGAACAACAACACACACTGATATCGAACACACAGAGATTATGCATATAATTACACACACCCTAGGTGCACACTGAAGCACACATTATGTGCTCTTTCTCACTATTCAACAACACACACAGATATTGAACACGCACATGCATATAATTACATACACACCCTAGATGCAAATTGCACACATTATCTTGCTTTCTCTCTCAAACACACACTATAGATATTGAACACACATATTATACACACCCTAGATGCACACTGAAGCACAAATTATTTCTCTTTCTCTCTACACACACTATACAACAACACACAGAAATAATGCACACACACATATAATTACATACACACCCTAGATGCAAATTGCACACATTATCTTTCTCTCTCAAGCACACACGTTGAACACACATATAATTACACACACAACCTAGATGCACACTGAAGCACACATTCTCTCTCTCAAACACACACACACAAGAACAGCACACACATATACTGAACACACATATGGTTATAATTATATATACACCCTAGATGAAAATTGAAGTACACATTCTCTCTCTCTCTCTCTCACACACACACACACACACTAGAGCAACACATACACAGATACTGAACACACATGTATTGTCTATAATTACACACACAACCTAGATGCAAAGTGAAGCACACATTATCTCTGTCAAACACACACACTATAGAACACGCACATATGTTGAACACACACATATTATGCATATAATTACACACACACCTTAGATGCACATCGAGGCACACATTACCCCCTCTCTCTGTCACACACACACACACACACACACTCTCAGAAGCTGGCATTCAAACACACATCCCAATATTGATGCACTTATACACGCATTTGTATACACTCCAGAGTCACACATCTGTCCTCTTTGCATGTCTTTCTGCTGGTAGACTAAACGTTAATCGGGATTTACACACTATCTGGCACTCCCAAACACATCCCACTATTGATGCACTTATACAAGCATTTGTACATGCAAGGCACACAGTTACACGTATGTGCCCCACACATCTATTCACCTCTTTGCAAGTCTCTCTACTGGTAGTGTAAACGTTAATCTAGACTACACACAATCTAGCACTCCCACGATTGAGACACTTATACAAGCGTTTGTACACACTCCCACATAGACATAGGGCACAGAATTTCATGTATGTGCCCCACACTTTTACCATGTTTGTATGTCTCCCTACAGCTCGAGTAAATCTGGACTACACACAAACTGGCACTCATATACACATCCCACGGTTGATACACCTATACACGCATTTGAACACACTCCCACACGCAGAGTCACACGTTTCTGCCCCACACACGAACCTACCCTGTCTGTAAGTCTCTCTGCTGGTCGAGTAAGCATTAATCTGGACTTTTTGATCACATCGCCCCTGGATTGCACACTCATACACAGCGACACACACACACACACACACACACACACACACACACACAGACCAGCTATTACATGTCTAGAGACAATTATGGATACACAGCGCACTACACACTCAGCCCAATCCTATGCATGCCTACTCAGAAATAAATCACTCTGTGTTCAGTGAGGCTTACTCCCTGTTAAGTATGGATAGGATTGCAGCCACAAACCCACACGCATAGAAACATCATTCCCATAGATACAGAGAAGTACATATTTTTTGCAGATCTTTACATGTCGGTGCACCAAAAGAGAAAACGATTCAGCAAGTTAGCCCTACACCAACTCGTACAGCAGTAGAGAAGATACTCCACACACACCCTCCACTCTTTTTGTGAAGGGTGCAGATTCAGACATAGTGCCTTGATCTGCTGGAGGTGACCCAAAAGTTGGCAGGAATCTTTTAATTTTGATCATTTTAGGAAAATCCCTAAACATCTGAAGCCAAGGAAAGGCACCCCAGGTGCATCCATTTGGGACAGAGAACCTCTCATTTCTGTCATCCTGAGCCCTTTCCAACAACTTCACCCCCAGTTTCTAGCAAATTTGATCCTATAGTGATAATAGGACCTAATTCCACCCCCCTTTTGAAAAATTAAATGGCTCAGCTTCTCTAGACAGCCCAGAGATTTGACCCTGCTGGTCAGGATCTGGGTCCAGGGACCCTGCCCAACATCTCCAGGTCCTGATCTTCATCTCATCACCTTCCTAGATTTTTTTCTCATGATCTCCAAGATCTACTCGTTTTGGGTTCTAGATCACGGGTGGTAGCAGAACTGGCTAGCAAAGTGCCAGAGTTTGCCACCCAGTCAAACGGAATAAACCAACTTTTCTCCCCATAGGTAACCCCCCTTCCATAATAATCTCAGAGTGCACCTTTGCAGCAGGGAAAAAAGAGGGAAGGGGCTCATTCCCAGGAAGACCCAAACTCCAGGTAGTTCTAATAAGAGGGAAGAGCCAGGAGAGTTTGCCTGGGTTGGAAGTTATGAAAGCTGGTGAGATGGAGTCTCTGGCAAAGGTTGCCTTATATGCTTTGCAGGGGGTGGGGGAGGCATGCGAGGAGGAGGAGGAGGAGGAATGGGCAACTGCATCTCTGGCGCATTAAGAGAGGAGTCTTCCAATATCAGCAATGTAGGAGTGAACAGCTCAATTTGGGGTAAAGAAAGAGGCATTCCTAAGTCTTTCCACCATGGCCAGGGTGACTTTATGGGTGTCCTCTTTTTCCAGGACATGTCCTGTTTTTTAGCCTTGCATCCTAGGGAAAAAAAATCTTCCTTGTTCTCCCTTTTCTTTGTGAACAGGTAGCACGGAGAATTCTTGTAATTAATAAATTAGATGTAATAAATTATATGTTACAGTTTTAAATGTAATAAGAAGTAACATATAGTGCCAGCCTAAGCATGTCTACTCAGAAGTTAGTCCCATAGTTCTGTTCTACGGGATTTCACTCTTAGGAAAATGTGTATAGGACTGCAGCCATAGTGTTTTATGAACCACATGAAAGCAATATACGTGAGTGTTTTTAGTTTTTATTTTAACACATCCTACATTTTTCTTGGATGTCCTGCATTTTTGTGTGTGTGTGGGTGGGGGGCCTTGTCCTCCTTTGGGATTATGACATATGGTCACTCTGTCACTACCCCCTCCCCAAACCAGAGTGGGGAGGTAAGCACTAATAGATAACACGTTTCTGCAGATTTCCCATCTGCACTCTTACTTGCAAGTAAACTCCAGGGCTGCTAGTGGGGTTTACTCTCAAGTATTGTGAAGAATCCTTTTCCCACTTATTGGGAAGCAATTTCCATTGCGGGCGGGGGGGGGCTGATCCCCTCGTCTTGAGCTCTGGGTCGCAGGCAATTCTGTGTGGGGGATTTGCTAGCCCCATGGAAGTGGTCTGAGTGTCCTTTACTTGGTGAGAGGAGCAACATTATCAAAAAACACAGAATTTATTAATCTCCTATTGATTGAAGCTGCAATCCTATACTTTCCTGGAAGTGAACCCCATTGAACTCAGTGGAACTCACTTCTGCTGCAATCCTATACACCCTTTCCTGGTAGTAAGTCCCATTAAACTGAGTAAATACGCACAGCATTGGGCTGTGAGCCTCCAGAAAATATTGCAGGCTCTGCATTGTGTTTCACTCTACAAATATTTGTTAGGAGTGACTAATATCACAACCAAAACTCTGCGATCTAGCTGTATTATATTGGCTATCCAGGATGGTCAGAGAATATCTCTGAATATCTATGATGAGGTCACCCAGTGTTAAAAAGGACGATGATGGTTGTTTTTTGGGAACTATAGGATTTCTTTGCACTAACATTCACTGCTCTCTTGTTCAGATTCGATTTTGAAATATATGGATATATTAGTACAT
Organism: Cryptoblepharus egeriae; assembly: GCA_030015325.1. Taxonomy (NCBI): domain Eukaryota; kingdom Metazoa; phylum Chordata; class Lepidosauria; order Squamata; family Scincidae; genus Cryptoblepharus; species Cryptoblepharus egeriae. The sequence continues at coordinate 118,506,383 of JAREYC010000001.1, forward strand.
GATATGTATATAATAGAACATGATTTCAGGTCCAGCAAGATGGAAGTAATTTAATATATTCAGTAATTTAATATATTCAATATATTAAATGTATTATACTCATATAATATATTCAGTGGCGTAGCTATAGGGGGTACAAAGCACTAGGTTTTGCAGGGAACCTCATCACAGCTTGCAAGCTGCAGTGAGGCTTCTTGCAAATCTTATGCTGCAATCCTAAATACACTTTCTTGCGAGTAAGACCCATTGAACATAATGGGGCTTACTTTTGAGTAGACATGGTTAGGATTGTGCTCTAAGTGCTTTTCACCCTCTCAAGGTACACCTCTGGTACTTCCTAAGTACTGTGATTGGAAGTAAGGTGTAAGAAAGCTTCAAAACCTTGGGAATTTAGAGCCTAATCCTATGCATACCTACCTAAGAAGTCAGACCCATTAGAATCAATGGGGCTTACTCACAGAAAATGTAGATAGGATTGGGTTATTGAATAGGTAGCCTTAAGTTATAAGGTGGTTATTAAGCTTTAAGTGAGTCCCCAAACTCACAAGTGGGTGGAATATATCCAGAAACTTTCACACTTTAAAGAATTACAGTCAAAGGAGTTGCCACCATCCAGGGTGACCTAATGGCATGACAAAAAAAGAGGACAAATGTAGGACACCTAAGAAAAATGTAGGACATGACAAAATAAAAGTACTATTTCATAAGTGCTTAATATTTAAACACAAAGGCTGCAATTCTAAACACACTTTCCTGGGAGTAAGCCCCATTGAATATAATGGAATTTACTTCTGAGTAGATAGGGTTCTGCATCCTATATTGCTTATCATATTTAAAATGATTAAGTATAATTTATGAATTACAAAGAAGGCGACATGGAAAAGTTACAAGGAAAAGGAGGACACTGACTTTTTTTTCCTTCCAGGACATAAGTTTTTCAGATCATCCAGGACATGTCCCAGAAAAAGAGGACATAAAATGACCCTGCCACCATCCCACAGACACCAGACTACTCTCAGTGCTCTTGTAACTGGGAGCCTTGAAAATGAAACCTCTGACATGTGCCATTCTGCAGAGTAACAGCGCCCTCTGTAGGGCGCAGTAGGGTTGCAAGAACCGCAGCGGAGCAGTTCGGAACGCGGGTGATTAGAACCTACAAACATTAAAATCGAACGTTCGGTCTCTCAAACAAACAAACAACAAACAAACAAACAAACAAATCCATTCGGAAGAACGATCTATTTATTCCCTGCATCATTATTTTAGAAGACATTTCAAAGAGCGCAAAACAAGGAATCAATAACTGCAAAGGTCTGCATAGTTCTATAATTATATTAAGTAGGTTTTTTAAAAAAAAATTGAGTTTCTCTATATGTGAATTAAAGATGATTCCTCAACTACACAAAAAGAGATAGCATATCTCAGAGGTTTGCCCAGATTGCCCAGATTGGCTGAACTAAGTCAAGGTGATTATATGTCCTTGATTTTAGCCTTGTGTCCTGGAAAAACTTCAGTGTCCTCCTTTTCCTTGTGAGACTGCAGCATGTAGCCTTCTTGTAATTAATAAATTATATGGAATAGTTTTAAATTTAATAATACAGTGTTTAAATTAAGCACATAAAAGCAACATATAGGAGAGTTTTTAGCTATTATTTAACCATTTCCTACATTTTTTTCTTGGGTGTCCTAATTTTGGGGGTCCTTATCCTCTTTTGCAATTATGACATATGTTGGACAATCCTAACAATGTCTGCTCAAAAGTAAGCCTCATTGTGTTCAAAGTGTCTTTAGGATTGTCACTCTGAACTGAGTGCATCAAAAAATCTGCTCCCCTCCAGAAGAAATATCTATTATATTGTCTCAATAATATAGTAGATATAGGAGACAATACAGGAGACATCTAAAAATTGTCTCCTGTATTTTGTTCTCTTCCCCCTCCCATTCCATTTATCTATAAGAGATAATTAGCATGTTTTGGGTAATAGAACTCTCTAATACAATTTATTTCAGCGCCCTCTGCTGGTAGTTACAAAAAATTGAGGCACCAGAGTTTAAAACTTCTTTTCTCTTTCTTATTGCACACAAAATTTGTATACTTTTCAAAATCTGCGAGATTATTATTGTTCTATTATACCACTTTTCAGTTAAAATTTCCCAAAGCAGTTTCCAGAGAAAATGAAATACACTTAAAAATATTCAATACTGGTGAGTCTGCTGGATACATCAATTATGTTTACTTGAATTATGTTCTACTGACTTCAGGGTCCAGATCTCTCCAACCTTCCAGCACTGATGCAGCTGCAATGATGTTCCAAGATTAGAGAAGGCTTTACTGTGAGCAGGCTTTGAGGCTCCTCCTTGAAACACTTGCCCTTTGGATGCATTATTATTAACAGTGGATGCATTATGGCTGGAAAGCTGGGTAGGATTGGGTCCTTCATTATTTTGACTTTGAAGTACTGCATTATTCCTAACATGAGAGAAAACATGGTGGCTTTGAACTGGAAGACCTTACTTAACCTAATACTAGTGTGGCAGCTACTCAATAAGGGAAGAAATACATTCTGTGCATGTTGAGAAGGAAATTCATTTTCTTATTACTATTATAATATATACATCATGTCTTAAAATCTGACCCTGAGGAAAGGTCTACAGTTTTGTTCAGCCCTAAGTCCCAGAAAAATTGTACACAGTCTCATCTTCTGCAATGAAGATAGTTGAAATTACAATGATTTGGGTGCAGTCCTAACCAATTTAGGCCAGCTTAATACAGCCAGCATATCTTCCTGTGGTGATGTGGAGAGATAGGTGTATGTCTGCACACTGGCCAGGAGTGGGACAGAAGTATATTTTGGCACTTTTGTGACAGCCCCAGGTCAGCACGGGAATTATGGTAGGGCCTAGGCCAGCCTAACTGGAGCTTAAGACTGGAGCCTAAGTCAGGACCAGCCAGGATATCAGTTTCAGAGTCTTGATGGTTTAAATGAAACATTGTTTGTACCTGTATCAGGTGTATCCAGGGTACAATTTACCTTTTCAGTTCCTGAACAGAGTCTTTTTCTTTCTCAAGAAAATCAAGTTAAACTGCAACATTTTTGCAGCCTTAAGCTCCTGCTTTATGTTTTTCAGTGGGTTTTCTTATCAACAGGAATCACCTTCACAGAGACAGAGGCTTGCTGAATTCAGAGTTGCTGTAGGCTAGATCAAGGGGTCCCAAACTTCCTGATATTACTCTGAAATATCCGTCATTTCCTCTGCCCAATTATCTATCTACAATATTTATATACCGCTTTTCAACTGAAAAGTTCACAAAGCGGTTTACAAGAAAATGAAAAAAATTAATAGCTAATTAATAGCTAATTAAATACTGTAATTTGGGTGGTGGCTTTAGCTAGAGCTCCCCCAATTAGCTAAGGGCACAATCCTAACCAATTTAAGCTGGCCTAACTCACGTGGCATATCTTCCCATAGTGGTGTGGAAAAGTTCACGTATGCCTGTGCACTGGCCTAACACACCCAGGAGCGGGGCAGAAATGCCTTATGGCACTTTTGTGGCACCCCCAGGTCAGCACAGGATGACCAGGCTTATGCCAGAGGGTAGGAATGCAGTCTCATTTCTCATCCAGCCTGTATCCTTCAAAAGTGGTGCCATAGATGAGAACTCCTTGCTACGCTTCCATTTGAGAGAAATAGTGGAAGGACAGGATCCTATGTGGCCTCACTTTTATGAAAGGCAGCTCCCTATGTACTGGTAATTCCATTAATGAAAGATGGGTCACTGTTGTTCCTTGTTATATGCCACCAACTAATCTTGCTTTTTAATGGTGGAAACTATAAGCAGGGTATCTCCTTTTGACTGAATATAGATATTATAGTGCAGTTTGTTTCATTGTATTCTGCATTAAATTTCCTTTCCAACGATATATAACATGATGCTATTCTTATTCATATGTAGCCTGTTTTTCACTATTTTAACCACTAGTGTCTAGCTCAGCTTGTGCAGCTGTACCATTAGGGATCACTGAAGATCTCTGTAATAATACTACCAATGCAAGTGGAGGTCAATAGCATGTTCACCAGAGAAGTTCTCCTCAGTAATATTGCAATGAGGGAAAGATGGAAAAATAAAAAATACAAATAATAATAATAATTGTTAACAATATTTATAGAAGGCTTTAATTATTATTAGAAGGCTTTATAAAGCAGCACCTGCCTAAATCCTCTTTTCTATGCAATGCTTAAAGGTATAGGCACTCTGTCTTGTTAAAATGGATGTTAAAATGCCCTCACTCTTACATTAATACCTGCAGAGCCGGGAGGCTGACAAATCCACTGATCTCAGAATAGGCAGAGATTTAAGCCAAAATGTTTTAATAACATGCTAGTGGAATTTATCTGTTGCAGCAGGAGAAAATTTCAAGAATATTTGTGGGTCCTGGACATGGCCTGGCACCAGCAGACACTGAGCATTGATACCGGGCTGTGGGCACCAGGCAGAAGATGGAATTGGGCACTGCAGGCACTGGGTTCTGGAGAGTACCAGGGGGAAGTTGTTGGCAGCAATGGGTACTGGCAAGCTACTTGGGTACCGGTATTCCTGTACCCGGCACTGGGTACCATTGGGGAGTGGGCATCTTTGAGCAGTGAACACAAGTGAGCAGCAGGCAACAGTGGACAAAATCAGGCAGCACGAACTAGCAGGAACTGGGCACCACCAGGCACCACTGAGCACTGGACATCAGTGGGCAGCAGGAACCATTGGGCACCATGGATCCCTACTAGATACCAAGCACCACTGGGCACTGAGCACCAGGCACAGTGTGGCTGCAGATGGCGGGCACTACTGGGCATTACCAGGCATCCGTGCTAGGCACCAGACATTGGGAAACAGCAGGCACTGGGTACCAGTGGGCAACACTGGTTCTTAGTGGGTCCTTACATCACAGAAGGAATATGCTCCCCAAATTTCATGATTCCAGTTGTGGGGTTTGGGTCTGGATGTTGATCAGTCTTCAATGTTAAGTATAGGGACAAAAACAAGTTGTACCCTTTTCACTCCCTTCTGGTTTGGAATACCCTCCCCAAATTTTCACACTTCTTGGTCTGGCAGTTTTGGCTGGGTGTTGATGAGTCAATCAGTGAGTCAGTCAGTCAGCAGTGCAATCTTAATCAATTTAGGTTGGACTTACTCACTTGGCATTTCTTCCTGTGGTGGAGAAGGGATGCTGGTGTAAACCTGTGCAGTGGGCTAATCCTCCCAAGAGTGGGGCAGAAATACCTTATGGCACTTTTGAGACAATCCAAGTCTGTACAGATGTAATTGGGGTTTATGCCAGCCTAACTGGAGTTAGAATTGCAACCTCAGTGAGTAATTCAGTCAGTCAGTCAGCAACTCTTCCATTTTATATATTTAAGAATGAGGAAAAAACAATGCAAAGAGACTTGGTTTTCACAGATAACAGTCCCTAAATGATACGGGCTCTGCCGGGAACCCACATATGTTCAGACCCTGCTCGTTCAGGTCCTGCTTAGAGCCTGCATCCCAACTTGGCCTAACCTGATCTGAGGGGTCAAGAGTTCCAATGGCTGGAGGAGTTCCAATGACACCACCACAAGCAGAACATGACACTCCTTGCTGATGCTTAGTCCCTTTCTATGTCCCTGGGCTTTCCCCAGCAACCTTCATCTCTGCTCCCTAGTGTGTGGCTCTCCTTGTCTTGTCCTGTCAGCTGCTTCGTCCTCTCAGGCCTACCCTACAATGCAGAGTAACTACGGGAGCACGTAAGAGATATTACGTGCACCCATAGTCAGTGCACCACCTAATGAAAACCTATGGGAAATTCATATTGCAATCCAGAGTAAATTGTTCTTACACTGGAGCAAGGACTCCCCATAGTTACTCTGGATTGCACCCTTAGTCATCTTCTCCTGCCCTCCTCAGCCTTCTTTTTGGCTGGTTCCCTTTCTACTCGAATCACCTCAGTCAGAATTGGAGGGAAAATCCTCCACGATTACCACAACCCTTTCATCATCAATAGGTCCATGATTTAGTTTACACAGTTTTTTCCCCCAGTAAATCACTTTTTTGAATTGTTGTTGTTGTTGTTAAAAAGCAGAATATAATGTTAACAACAATATACTCTTATTTTTTCCGTTTTTTTAATTGTCCCTCATTGCAGTATTATCACAGATGTACTTTTAAGCAGCTGCAACCATTATTCTAGTACAGTGATTTTCAACCAGTGGCACACTGGTGTGTCACAGATAGTCCTCAGGTGTGCCATGGGAATTTGGGGAGAGTCATTAATTAATAGGAAAAATGAGAGATTTGAACAGCTTGGTTGCCTTGCCAAGGGGAAAAACAACTGATGGTGTGCCTTGACAAATTCAGTGCCTTGTTAGTGTGCCATGAGATGAAAAAGATTGAAAATCAGTGCTCTAGTGTTTCTCTTTTTTTAGCCCAGTTGATCCCAAAGTCTGGCTTGGGGAGAAAAAAACCCCAGAAAAAATGGGAAAAAACTTTTTTTTTTCCATAAAGTGGCTACAGTACTTTTCAGGTCACATGTTGACCTTTCAACACCCTGTGCTTTCCGGGTGTAAAAAATGGCATGCCAATATATACTCATTACATTGACTTACTCCTGTTTGTATTCTGGAGTATAGCTTCATAGGCAGTTCGTGTTTAACTAGCTAAGATACATAGGTGTCCCTTGCTTTCCAACAGTTCATCTTCTGACAGTTCCACTCTTTCAACACCTTTCAGTTAGACCCTAAACTCATGCATTCAACACATGGTCGACTCTTTCAACTTCTCTCTGTTGGTCTAAAGGCTAAAATGGTCTTCCCTGATGTTGATTTGCATGTGACATGGTGATCAACTTGTTTTGGCATTTCTTTATGACTTTCTTCAGTAAATTCATCATTCAAATACCTAAGATGTTCATTGCTGACACATGCCTTTGTTAATTTTACTGTAATTCATGCTCTGTGGTTTCGGCTATGTGTTTAATAAATTTTTTATTTTGGCTTTTGCAAGTGATATAGATGTCTTTTTGGTGGCCGTTTTGCATTTGCAAAGTGAAAATTGCAAAGTGACTGGGTTGCACTTTTCAATGTTTTTGCCTTTTTGATGCTGCTCTGATCCCTAACCTGTCCAATAAATGAGAGGTGCCTGTACAGTCATGATTGTTTAAATATGAAAGAACTGCATTTTTGCCTTTAACACTGGCAGGATGTCCATAACTGATCAAGCCTGCACCATCATACCAGTGCAGAGCAGGGGTATCCATAGACTCAGTGGTACTCAGGACTGCTCTCTCTCTTTCCAGGCGCTCCTCCTCCAGCCGGGCACCCCTGTACCAGACACCCTTCCTTACCCATGCCCAGAGCAGCATGTATGGAGGGTCTGCCTCAGGACCCTCCTCCACCCTTCTCACTTCCTAAGCCCAGACTGGGTAAGGGCCCTCAGGCGGACCCTCCACCCACAGTGCACACTCTTCCCCTATGGCTTCTCTGCTTTTGCATTTTCATAGTTTCCTTCCAAGAGCTATTGTACTTGGAAGAGGAAATAAGAGAAGCAGTAATTACAGTATCAACTTTCATTCACCTGCAATGTGCCTCATTAATGATTTGGAAGCCTTCTGCCTTAAAAAAAAGCTTCAAGCAGAAAAAAAGGGGAAAAAAGGTATAACCAAGCCCGGTATCCATGATCAGGTCAGAGGGCTATGGAGGATGCTTTCCCTGGTCCTTTTAGGGTTCTGTATCCAAAAAGGTTTAGAAGCGAAGTGTTTAGATTCTTTGAATAACAATTTTTCTGAATGAAATGCACACTTCTAGGGTTTCAAAAGAATGGGAAGCTTTGAAAGAAGGGCAAGGAGCTGGGGAAGGGGATTTAAGGAGTGAGTGTGTGATGGTTGGTCTTTCCGCTAACGAAGTTCTCACCACCTGCACTGGTAGAATATGAAAAACAATTCAGCTACTGTAATGCAGTTAGTGTGGCTGCTGATATAGACAAATATTAATATTTTTTAACATTGTAGATGTATAAAGTTGTATAATTGTAATTATTCACGAGGACCTTATCTGGCTGGTTTGGCAGGATAATGTTTTACAGAAAGATGAAGGCAACATAGCCATGGAAAACTTTAAAGGAAATACAAAAAGTGTGTGATGTATGTGATAGTCACATGGAGTTCAGAATCAGAGTGTGGAATGAGTTGAATCATGAGAGTGAGGACTCATTTTGGTGGTTTTCTGGATGGTAAAGGAAGGCTTAGCTAAAATGAGACACAGGAAGGTGAGGAATAAAGAAACTATGTACACCATTTATTTACCCAAAAAATAGTGAGGAAGTTGCAAGCAACTATTACAAAGGAAGCTAAAATGATGCACATCACCAAGATAGTCTGATTTAGGACAAGATTCCAAACTGTTCAGAATAATATTTCGATGCAATCCTAACCAACTTACCAGCTGTGGCATATTTGTGGCAGTGGGGCATGTGCTGCATCCTGGAGCTGGGGGGGCAGTCATGGAGGCCTCTTTAAGGTAAGGGAAGCTTTATTCCTTCACTCTATTCCCTTACTTTGGAGTAAGCATTGTCCTTACCCTGGAGCTGGAAAATTGATTAGGATTGTGTCCTGAGACCCTTCTGCCTTTTGTACCTGAATGCCCTAGAATTTAAAGAAATAACTTTTGCAACTTCTAAGGTTTTGTAAAACACAGTCTTAAAGTGCAGTGATGATGGAGTCTTATGATATTCCTATAGGAAAAAAGAGTGTATTATAAAAAGCTTATGACACAGCATAAGAGAGAATAAAAGGAACATTTCTTTTAGGTTCTATTGTAGCTAAGCAGGAAAAAGGAAAAGCGAGCCTTATCCCCTTTGAACTGATGCTAAAAAGAGATAAAAGGGAGAAACATTTTTCTTAACTCTAATTGCTTTTGAATGCAAACCATTGTGTTTTTTGAATATAAAAAGGAATACAAAGAGGAGATCAGTGTGGCCTAATTTACCATATTCCTCAAATTAGTTCATTGCACACTCCTTAAATGTAAAGGCATCCTCCACAGCTTGCCCTGCTAGTTGTGATGATGGTTAAGGGTGGTGTTCATCCCTGTTATAAGGCTGAAGAGTCAGCATTGTCTGAAGAAGCTGCAAGGAATGCTGTTATCTTTCCAATGACGGTATCTCCTTGCATTTATAAATTCATTTATTTGCATTTATAATGCTTTTGAACTGCTAGGTTGACAGGAGCTGGGCAAGTAACAGGTACAAATTTCATTGTGAGGTCTCAGACCTCCAAACTTTAGGTTGAAAAGCACAACATTTTTAAATGTCTCTAAATAAAAGTTGCAATGTCCAAGGTTAGCTCTTCCTTTCTATTAGTTTTGCCAACTTTCAGATAACATCTGCAGCTATGGCTGCAATCCTAAGCTCCATTTAGGCCGGAATAAGCCCTGGCATGGCATAAATCCTGTGCTGACCTGGAGGTGTCACAAAAGTGTCATAAGACACTTCTGTCCCACTCATGGGGAGGTGGGGACAGTGCACAAACATACACCGACTCCCCACACTGGCTGAGTTAGGCAAGCCTAAATTGGTTAGGACTGTGCCTTATGTCTCTATGAAGCAGCCCTATTAATGCACATAGGCCAATGGCAGGGCTTGCCACCACTTCTCACTCCCTTATGTATTTGTTTACTGTACACATTGTTGCCATATGAAGTGTGCTAATATTTATCTTCATGCTTAAGCTGCCAATTGCTGAAGTTAAAAGAGCTGTTCAAGGAAAAAGGGTAGGGAAGGTCATTTTTGGTTAGTTGATAGCATTATTTCCTGGGCTGAGATATCTAATATCTAAAGAGAACTTCACTTACAGTGCAATCCTAAACATGTCTACTAAAAATCCCCTTGTGTTCAATGGTACTTACTCTCAGCAAAGTGTAGTTAGGACTGTAGCCTGAGATCCAGTTTAGGATCCTGTCATGAGGATAGGCACTACCCTTAGAGTCAGTCACGAGCAGGGCAACCTGCAGGGGACACCTTTCCCTTTTTATAGATTGATTTAGGCTGCAATCCTAAAGACACTTTCCTGGGAGAAGGACCATTGAACACAATGGGGCTTATGTTTGAGTAGACATGGTTAGAATTGTATTCATCGTTTTCTTTCTATAATAGAAGCAAACGTACTTAATTAAATCTACCTGTAAATACTACTTATTTGCATGATTATTGAAATTTTTTGCTCTGATTTTGCTGATTGGTGATTGGTGGGGTAAATAGCAAAATTTTATATATTGCTGTTCATCTTGCAGATTATGGTGTGTAGATGAACTGCCATGATTTATATTTCCCAGTAGAGGGCACTAATAACCATGATCTCTTAATCCAGGGATACTTACCTACAGTAAAAGCAGATGATCAAGATTATGTAAGTGGATGGGTATAATTGCAGAAAGGCTTATAAAGAAGTTTTGGAAGTTGATAATGTTGATAAGACAATAAGCACCGGAAGTTCAATGCTTGTTTATTGTCTGGTTTTTACTGCTATTATCTTGTTTTTAACTGGATTTTATTATGGGTTTTAATTTTTTGTCAGCTGACTTGAGTGTCCTTTTAGGAAGAAAGGTGGGATATAAACAAACAAACAACAGAAGAAAAAGAAAGAAAGAACCATAAAGTTCATGACACTTTTGTGCAGGTAACTACTAGTAAGACAGTATCAGGGACTCATTGGGTTGGAAAGTTTCCACAAGGTAACCTAGTCCAACCCCCACCTATAGCAGAGCACCTTAGCTGTCTCCTCTAGGATAGGAAGGTGAAGTGTCCTAGATAGGACTGTGATGAAGGTATTGATTGGTGTTATATAATCAATAAGCATGGTCAAATTCCATTACATAACATGTTTCATGTGTTTTCTGGAGGTATACATTGGCAATCAGCACCTCCTCCCTGACCTACTGCACAATCATTTTCTAAGGATATAGAATATGATTGTGATTTAAGAATATGATCTATGATCTAAGGATAAGTCTTTCTACCTTGGGGATCGGAGACAGATAGGGCAGCGATGGCCAATGTTTTAACGTAAAGCTCCTGGACCATTGTGTAGACAAAAGAATTTCAGCAGATACAGCTTGTTGCACTTGCTGAAATTCCTCCTTTTACACAATTGGAAAGGTTGGACATACTTGAGCTAGGGTAACTTGGAACAAAGGGTAACTTGGAACTTTATGTCTTATTAGTTATCCTGTTCATTTCCATTTATTAGATGTAGTTTTTTTGTAAGGTAAAGGTATCCCCTGTAGTTAGTTGTCTGTTAGTTGTGTCCAACTCTAGGGACGGTGGTAATCTCCATTACAAGGCCAAAGAGTTAGCATTGTCTGAAGACATCTCTGTGGTCATCATGACTAAACACCAAAAACACAAAGGCTGATGTTACTGTCCCATTGAAATGGGACCCATATTTCTACTTGCATTTGCATTATTTCAACTACTAGATTGGTAGAAGCTGGGTAGCTCATTCTGTCATGTAGTTCTCTGGTCTTGATCCTCCATGGTGACCGTACATCCATTTTTTCCAGGACACATCCACTTTTTTGGCCTTTTGTTCTGGAAAAATATTCATTGCCTTCCTTTTCCTAGTGAGCAGGTAGTATGTAGCCTTCTTGTAATTAATAAAATATATATAAAATTATATGTAATAGTTTTAATAAGCAATATATTGTTTACTGGTAAATTAACCACAAGCAAGCCTTATATCTGAGTGCCTTTAGCTTTTCTTTTGTCATGTCTTACATTTTTCTTGGATGCCCTAAATTTTGGGGACACATTGATCTCATTTAAAGTTATGATATCTGGTTACCCTGTGAAGCTCTGATCTGTCAACCTTCAGATTGACAAGTACAGTGTCTATAACCACTGAGCCCCCATAGTCCTAGGGAGACAAAACTTTACCTGCCCAAATTCCTTCATCCATACAACTATTAAAGGATCCTGTGTCTTCTTTGCATTAAGTTACACAAATACAAGTCTCTTCTGACCTTCAGAGCTTGTATGGTTTATCTCAGGTGATTTCATACATGTCATGGGTTGCCCTAAGACAGTGTTTCTCAAAGTGGGGGTCGGGACCCCATTGGGGGTCGTCTACAGCTTTCCTGGGGGTCGCCGAAAGACCTCCGGCTGTAGCTGCACGCACACTGGGGCCAACTGACAGCCTCAGGGCCCAATCCTATGCATGCCTACTCTGAAATAAATCCCATTATTCCCATGCAAATGTGGATAGGATTGCAGCCTCATGACACTTCTATGCATCCCTACTCTGAAATAAATCCTATGCATCCCTACTCTGAAATAAATCCCATTGTGTTCAATGTGTGCATAGAATGCACATTTCATTTGTAACAATGAAAATACATCCTGCATATCGGATATTTATTTCACAATTCAGAGTAGTAGCAAAGTTACAGTTATAAAGTAGCAACAAAAATAATTTTATGGTTGGGGGTCCCCACAACATGAGAAAATTATAAAGGGGTCACAGCATTAGGAAGATTGAGAATCAGTGCCCTAAGACAACTTCTCAGTACTATATTTTCCATCATGATCTTCTGTAACAACTGACATAAAGGGCAAGATCAAATGCGACAAACTTGAGTCATGATTTGTATTAGTATTGCTGGGTGCATTTGAACATGATCAGACTGTGCTCAGAAACCCCTTGTCTTTATTTTGCTGGCTCTGAGGTAGGGGTATCCAACACGCGGCCCAGGGGCCACATGCTGCCCAGGACAGGGGTGGATGCGGCCCTCCTGCAAAGCTGGCCACCACTATTGGAAAAACTGGCTTTGTGGCAGCAGCCATTTTCAAATTTCGCGTGCTTCTCTGCGCACTGCCCTGGGCGGCCACCACAAAGCTGGTCTGGGCTGCCTGGCTCCTCCCCCTACCTGCTTCCTGACACTCAGAGCACTTCAGGCCCCTACAGACCTTGCAGCGCTCACCCACCCGCACCCCCCCCAAACAGCCTCAGCCTCTATCCCAGCTGCTGCCTGCTGCCCTTGAGACCTATTCAGAAGTAAGCCCCGTTAAAGTCAATGAGGCTTACTCCCAAGTTGCAGTCTGAGAGCCCAATGATGCATAGAATGGGCTATGATCCTCTCCAAACTTAGCCTTAGAGACATGTTGCAACCCTAACCATGTCTACTCAGAAGTAAGGCCCATTGTACCCCGTGGGTCTTACTCCCAAGAAAGTGTGTTCAGGATTGCAGCATATCTCCAAGGTTAAGCTTGGAGAGGATCACAGCCCATCTTATGCATCATGCCTCTTCAGAAGTAAGCCCCACTAGTCAATGAGGCTTACTTCCAAGATGCAGTCTGAGAGCCCAATCCTATGCATGGCTACTCAGCAGAAAACCCCATGATAATCAATGAGACTTACTCCAAGATTTCACTTGGAGAGGATCGCTGCCCAACTATGCATCACGCCTACTTAGAAGTAAGCCCCATTAAAATCAATGATACTCCAAAGTTTAAAAAATGAAGGACAAAATATAGGACATCCTACATTTTGTCCTACATTTTTAAAAAAGTTGTTAGTGTTTATTGGCAGCCCAAACCAATTCGTCTTTTTCCAATGCGGCCCAGGGAAGCTAAAAGGTTGGACACCCCTGCTCTAAGGTTTGAAATAGCATACAGATAATACAGATAATGCTCTCCCTTATTAAAAAGTTCAACAGATACATTTCCTTATTATAGGCCTGAATTTCATTTGTTAATACACCTCCCCACCCCCCAAAAAGAACAAAACCAATTTATGTCTACAATAAGCAAGATGATTTACACTCATTTATGAATGACTTGTATCCATTTGTTTCTTTAAACACTTTCTTGAAAGACAAATGTCATTTTAGTCCAAATGAATTAAAATATCCATTGTTAGTGTTCTTTGATGATTTACATGAAATCTTATTACATTACTATGCTGTATATCTTCTGACTTCTAATATTGTATATGTTCCTTTCTTTTCTTATAAAGATTTGATAAAAATGCTTTTTACATTGGCATCCTTCAGTCTTGAGGACCATGGTATGGTCCTCTCCAGAGCACGATGATCTGGGTAGATTAATATGGAGAATACCCAAATAGCAAATCCCCCCTCTCCACATCGCTGAAAAAGTCCAGTGGCGTGGCAGAGCCTATACAGTTGGTTCCAGTGTTGGGGAAACTCAAGTTCTGGCTGTAGCCCAGAGTTTAGCCCAGAAATAGAAAGCCCAGAGTTTTGTAATCTCATCTCTGCATGCAGTTATTTAGAAACTTCTGACATACAAACAATATTTACAAGAGCATAAATCAACATAGATTTTTATTGCCGTGAAATGTTCAATATGTAGTCGTCATTGCCATTGACTCATGTCAAATGGACAGGTCATATAGGAAATCAAAATAGAAAGGATGTGGTTCACCACCAAAGGATAAATGATTGCATTAAAATGGGTAGGGAAAGGAAGAGGGAAGAAAGAATCATGTTTGCCTTGCTTGTGACCAAGTGCTCACTTACATTTAAGTACAATCACAACAACTGCTGTACAGAACAGAATCCATCTTACAGAAGGAGTTAAAAAATTAATATCAGTTAAAGAAACTGAACTTTGACCTTTTTCAGATGTAGGAAATTAATCTTATCTCCCTAATCTTCCAATCAGCATTTCAACATAATCTGTTACACAGCCAGGAGGAAACAGGGCTTGAAATTACATTTCCTATATCATTCTTTTAGGCCTGAATGTTCTTTTTACGAGCTCTATTTTGTTTCGTAAAATAAATATTGGAGCAGCAAAATTACCAAAATGAATTTGGAATCATCTTTTGGATTATTTAACAGCCCTTTCAAGATTCTCTGCTGACAAAAGTGCAAAGATTTTTCTTCCAGAGAAATAGTTCAGTACTACTGGAGGCAGGGCGGGCATGTTTCATGGTTGCAAATAAAAAAAAAAACAGGATGTCATCAAGTTAGTGCTTTTATAAAACAACCATGCCGGTGAGGAAATTTCAAAAGGAAGATATGAGCAGTGGGTAGTATTTACACAGAGATTAGAGAAGGCTGTACACGGAGTCTGGTTGTTGTATCTTAAAAGAACATTAAGCGTGACCTGAAAGTGAGGGTCATTGCACACGTTCCAGCAACAAATCTGCGTTTGCCACCAAGTGTTCATTCAACGGGCCCTTTCAAATGACATTCTACCTGCAGCCCACCTCAGCTCTGTTTTCAGACATTTTGTTTATCCCTTTCACACTTGCAATTTGTACATGTTACAGAATATAATATGAGAGGAGTTTCCAAAAAAAGAGATAGTGGTCTTTTGTTAATGAGTATATTATATGTATAACTCAGATGCAGCAGCAACCACATGATTTTTGGGGTCTGAATAGTTTAGTGAAACTTTTGAATATGAAGTGGAAGCAAAATAGCACTACTACTGCATTAATACTTCCCCCCAACATTTCAAATTTAAGGAAAAGTCTTGTTTTATTACTAAAAATGTTGTTGCCCATGTGCCTTGTACTTTTCAAACTCCAAGAATCTTCAATGTACAATCCCAAATATTCATCCACCTTTGATTTTATATTGAAAGTATAAGATTTGTATTGAAAGTATAACGGTATCTTTCAGTAACAGTCACCATGGTTGCATCTGATCATTAATGTTGATGGGTCATAGCAGGAAGGTTACATATATTGGCTACAGTGGACCAGGTCTCACAAAGAAACTTAAAACCACAGTCATTAAGAAAATGTGACTGGTTGGTTTCTGAATCTGAATCCAAAGCTATTTCAATACAAAATAATTTGTCCAACATCCTGAAGGGCACCCACAACATTTAAAATGGTTAGCACTATTTTAACAATATTACATTGACAAAGGATGCACATGAATATGAAAAACTGGTATATTTGTGACACCCATGTTGCATTATGGAGAGTATGTTCTTGTGACTTTAACGCAAATGAAACTGTGCTTATACCACTCTAGATTCTTTTTGGAACACGTCACCACTGCAGCAAAGGACTGATCTCAAGAACTTTGCATTGGCACATAAATTTATGGTATAAATATACTGAAGTGCAACAGCAGAGCATGCATTATACCTGCTCATCTTTGACCACAGTGAGTTTATTAAGTCTAATAAAATTTAGATTACTGGGGACAGATTTTTATGAGTTGGTTTTGACAACAGCTTGTCTTTAATAAAACAAAACACATCATGAGGACTACAATCCATCATAGACAAATGAGGAATCTGCTCACAGGAGTAATGTTAGAGAAATAACCTGCACAGGATGTCATTTTCTTTTTCATGAACTGCAAGAGCACAATTTGCCACTTTTCAATCTTGTGTGACTTCCAGTCAGAAATCACAGTTTCATGGGGCTCCAGTAACACCGAGCACAGAAGTAGACCACTCACAAAAGTAGATGGGAGGGGTTGGGTTTTCAGATACTGTTGCATTTTCAGAATTAAATTTTGTGAGTTTTCAATGACAGAAAGTGAAGAAGGAGATGATGGGCATCATTTCAGACAGTTTTTAAAACGCATATAAGTTGCCAAATGTTGAATGGTGCTTGCAAGTAACTGTTACAGGGGAAGCTATGAGGTCTAGATCCTGAGCACGTTTCATGATACTTCAATGAAAAACTGGCCTTACTCTGCAGTAAAGAGCAGTAAATTCTATCCCTTTATGGAATATCAAAAGCCTTGTATTATTTTAAGAAGAGTGTGGACTTCAAAGGGGATGAATATTTAGACCCAGGCTCTTGCCAGATGAATTTTTATAAGCAATTGTTAGGAACAATGAAGTTGTGTTCTATTTGCTGCAGTGGAGAAACAGAGAGATAACAGAGAGGAACACAGGGATGCGGAAGACAGGGATGCAGAGCACAATCCTAACCATGTTACTCTAAAGTAAGCCCCATTGTGTTCAATGGGTCTTACTCCCAGGAAAGCGTCTTTAGCATTGCAGCCTAATGCTGCAATCCTAAAGACACTTTCCTGAGAGTAAGACTCACTGAACACAATGGGGCTTACGTTTGAGTAGACATGGTTAGGATTGTGCTCTAAGTGAGTGATTGCTCAAGCACAGCATGTTTGGAGGTCTCCAAGCTCTGGTATGTATGGAGATCTCCAAAGTTCTGGTATTGTCATCAGCACATAACAAGACCTATTGGTACATGTCTGATTTCAGGATAATGAAGCAGATCTTCTGGCAAAATTAAATGAAAATATTTATTCCAGAACAGAAAAGGTAAGGTTCTTCTATTCTTTGACTGGATCTGGCTCAAAGCAGACCAAATCGAATAAATCTGGTAAGACTTGAGGCTTAAAGTGTTACAAGCATGAAATAAATGCAGTTAATGTAGGCATGTGAGAGATAACAGACCATTTAGTTAGAATGGCTGCCCTTCACGGTATTGGATATGGTCTCTACAAACTGCCACCTCTATTCCAAACACTTCAAACACAATGAGATCAACCATTTATGAATCCCCAGAATTCACACTATTCAGACATTTTCTGAACCCTGAGAGTGGGGGAAGTGGTATCATATGATCTTGTCCTAATTTCAGGTACAGTGCTGTTGTTGCCATGCATGGACTTACATAGACTCATGCATAGACTCTGTCCACATGACAGGGAATACTACCTACTCAAAGGATCTCCAGTCTCATAGAGCCTATACATGTGCAATTGGTGCACTATGTGAAATGCACATAGGTGGATACGGCTCATGGGTATGAGTTAAAGCAGTCCTCCTCCCCCCCTCTATGACTGTTCTGAAATCATCTGAATAGTGCTTTTGGGCCATAGTCATATTATTAAAGAAGCAGTTGCATGGGGAAGGAACACCATAACATCAAGGCAATACAAAAAACCTGTCCAGTCACCTATATTGCAATGCAAAGCATGCAGCTGTATACGGTTTTCTGCAGAGATGAAATTCAGCTGCTATGATTAATGATAGATAGGGAAGAAGCTCTGGCTATTCCTTAGCCTGATCTCTCTTAACATGAGGTGTTAAAGGTGATGATCTCAACAGCTAGGGCTCATTTCCTGCAGTCCTCCCCAAAAGAAGCACCAAGGCTGCCCTTTGAAACAGAAGGACTGATCCTTGGCTGGCTTTGGCATAACGCCCGTGTGTATTGACCATAAACTTCCAGGCCCATTCAGCATTCTCCAAGTTCTTCCATCTCCCCATTCCACATGTCCTTCTGCATCTCTCTAATGGGGTTATGGAAAGAGGCACTCAGTTCTGGTTCATTCATCCATTGAATGATGTGTCACAAGTTCACCTGGGAGCTGAGAATGGTGCGTTGCTGTATTTGTCTCCAATTATGCTGTCCAATCAGAAAAAGTGTTTCAGGCCTAGCCTGTAACAAGTAGCACTGTGCTGCTTCTTCCAATTCTGGAAGCGCTAAGAAAACAAAATGTGCCAGTGAATGACCAAATGTATGTGCATTCATGTGCACACACGTACATGTGCACACATGCACAAACAAAGCAGAGAACAACATTTTTAAAAGTGACAATGTCATCACACAGTTACTGTACACTGCTCTTCTTAGGGTCATTAGTATTGATAGTTTTGCTTTTTTGACTTATTTTCCCATTCAGTTTGGTCCACTGGAGCTAAATCACCCTCAATGAGATATAGATATATATAGATAGATATAGATAGATATATGTTTTAAAAAAAATATCAGCAGCAAGGTTCTCTGGAAATAGATTCTGTTTGATGTAGCTAGTCTGTCTTTTCTGTTTTGCCCTCTTTCACAGCAGCCTCTGATGTTTTCCGCAGGGGGGCTTTCTCCGAGTTGGTGTGTCCTTGGCCAGATTCTGCTGCTCCGCCATTTTTGTGAGCCGTGTGTTTTTCCAAGTAGTTCAGCATTTCACTGAGAACAGTTTGGAAAGTGCTTAGGGCAGCACATATCGCAGGAGTTCCAAAGCCGTGAGTGATCAAACTGTAAAGTAGGGAGAAAGAGAGAGAAATATTGAAGAGTTTACTGTACGCAGATTTTCATTATGCTGAAATTGAAGGCTTGCCCGCTAAAATATTTATCACTTTTGAGACAGGAAAGAAGGAAGGAACACAGACAAAATCCAGGCCATATACAACTTCAGAAGTTCATTTTCTGGTTAGAGGGTTAGAACTGAAGTATCAAGAGACCAGATCTGCAGTTGGGGCAATTTCATTCACATCGGCAGCAATACCTGGAATTCTGTATGTATGAGAAACTGCCATTAGGTTCCCAAGCTTCTACAGTGTGACTCCCCAAAGGATTGCTTCCTGATATTAAGTATAAAATACAGTTTTAGAAGTCGCAAGGCCTGAGCAGGAGGAACCAAGCGTGACTTCAGCTTTGGCCTTATTTGGGACCCCTGACTCAATCTTTACACATGTGTGCAAAGAATCATGTATCATACCCACTCTATTCACTGCGGGAAACAGTGACAGGATAACAGCTATTTCCCTGGCAATTGCCATACGTGAATCTGTCTTTAGTGTGAGTTTAAAAATGTAGTATTGCTGACCTTTCTTTCTGGTAGGGCTTCAAGGTATAAATTAGCAGTGGAACATTTCCTGACATGGTAATACAATACTGGGAAAAGCATCACACAGTGTTTTTCTGCCTATTATGTAGCTGATAAAGGCTCAGTAGCTCAAACAGATTTTTGTGTGTGCAAATTTCATGTCTGAAAGGAGGTTGAAAATTGCTTCAATATTTTCCCAACTTTGACCTCTTGCCCTGCATTGTTCCACTGTAATAATTTGCACTGAGTGAATGTCTCTGTGTGTGTTTCTGTGAGTGTGATAAAACAGCCGACACAGGTCAGGGCAAAGTACCGCCATGATCTTTATTACACAAGTCCGAGTGGTTTTAGAAGCTAACTATGCTATCTTCAGAAACTAACAAAGGTCTTTTCTTGTTCAATTTGGCTTTCACAAGCCAGGATGGAAATAGGTCTGATTCATAATGTGTCAGAGATGGTATTTATAACACCAGAGCTATTAAAACTCTAATGGTATTCTCTATATTGGTGGCTTGCGTCAACTGATAGTCAAAATAGGAAGGACTACACTGAAGTCCTTTCCGTGTTTAAATAGTTGACAGTGTGCAGAAAATGATTCCATTTTACCATGTGGATACAGCTATTTCTCACCCAAAATACTCTCAATTTGCAACCCAAGTGTCGTTTAAGATCTCAGAGTGGGCAGGGGATAGATATATATCAATAAACATTTTC
The DNA here is from genome assembly GCA_030015325.1 of Cryptoblepharus egeriae. Lineage (NCBI taxonomy): Eukaryota > Metazoa > Chordata > Lepidosauria > Squamata > Scincidae > Cryptoblepharus > Cryptoblepharus egeriae. The sequence goes on from JAREYC010000001.1 coordinate 118,526,684, forward strand.
TATAAAAGTTCAATAAACAAAGATTTTCAACATGGTTCCAAGGTCCACTCTTCAATACCTTACAGATTAAGGGTACAATCCAGAGTTAGGGCAGTGAGGAGTGCCCTAGCTGGGCTGCCCCAACTATTCTGTATCCAGAGCAGAGAGTTATGCTTCATCCAGAGTCAGGAAGCCAGTGCTGCCCTTGCTACTCCACAGCATGCTCAGTAGGCACCAAGTTAGTGACACCTGGGGAGGGCTTGCTCAAGAGGAGACCTCCCTCAGATTACACTGAACAAGGAACAGCTGTAGTGCCTGCCTTATACATGTAGTGCTTATATATGTAGTGCCTTCCCTGTCAGAACCATCTACAGTGAATACAAGAGGCATCTTGAAGTGGCCTGCTGTATCCCAGGTTAGTGGGCTGCCATAGTTGTGCCATATCCTGAAGTTGAGAGGCAGGGGTACAGCTAGGCTGGCCAAGATTTTGGTCAACACTGCCATTCTTACTCTGCCTTATCATGGACTCCTATGGGTGCTGCTCCTGAGGTGCTGTAACTCTGAGGAGCTGGAAGAGGGAATTTCTGCCCTGGAAACAGGCTCTGGATACAGAGTAATTGCTCTGCCCTAGGCAATGCTAAACATGCCCACAACATGTCTCTCCTGAACTGCCCGGACTGCGCTAGCTAGGGCAGCCCAGGTGCACCTGTCTTTAGGCAGCCAATGTTGCCTGAAGCTGCCCCAAGCCTTTTCCAGAATAACTAGTGTGACCCATCTTGCAGATGGTTCAGCCCATGATAGATAGGGTAACCCAAGCATCTGCTTCAACTGACCTCATAGAAAGGCCCGCCTGGTTCACACAGAAGGATAATATTCCTGAAGACTCATTGCAAGCAATCAGACACATAGAATGGGTTAGGTGAAGCAGGGCTGTTCTCTTGGACTCTTGCCTTATACAAATGACAGTGGCAGTATAGGGGTGTTGGCCAGTATGATGAGCAGAGCAATTCGATGACAAATCATTTTATCCATGAATAAAATAGAGATAATAAAGTTCATCAAGAGTACTGTGAGAAAAACACACACAAAATCCCACATTCATATTTATAAAGAATGTTCTGGGATTGACTGAGTGAATACTGGTGATGGCATAAATGCCAATGTTTTCTTGTCATTAATGCAGTTGAGCATATGCAACCATGCCTAGAAGCTTGTTGGGAGGGAAGTCTCTGTCATGTTTTAATGATATCCTTTCACATAAGTGCATCCAGCCAAATAGGCCCCAAGACTTGGACTCTCCTTTGGCAGCAACCACAAGGTCTCTTGCACCCCATCCCACCCTTCCACCCCCAGGCTGACAGAGCTTAGTCTTACTGCAAAGGAAATACCTTCATTCTCTATGGGAGGAGGGGGAGAAGAAGAGGAAGCCACCATCTGTCTATCCCCCATTTCCAACATTGGCCGAGTCTGGCGGCAGAAGTTGCTATCAAATATTTACAACATGCTGTGACTGACTGATGATACTCAAAAGCAAGAGAGTGGGATTTGATGATGACCTGTTTCTAGGAAGGCATCAAACTCATGTGCAGTCTATACAACCTTAAAGGCATGGTCCACATACTTTATTATATATTTTTAAAAAACTAACTTATGTTCTCAATCCACACACTGGTTCAAGATTCTGCCTGGAAACAGAAATGCCACTTCTTGATCATGATCAAAAGTGCCAATGGTTAGCATCAAGGCATTAAAGCCACATAAATGTCCTTTTTGTACAGATGTCTGGGATCACTTTCATCTCTTCCCTGAATGGAACTCCCTTTTAAAAGTTATAGCTCTCACTCTTTATCACGGACATATGAAGAAGTGATTGTGTACAAGCTGTTTTCCTGAACAAGTTAGAACTACATCAGCATAGCCTGATGGAAAGCCCTAATTATGGGACATCCTCAGGTTCTAGTCTCTATTAACTGGGATCCATGTGGGATTTAATAAGTGGCAAAGAGTCCAGAAAGATACATTGCATCACTCCAGAGGATGGATAGACAGACGGACGGATGGACACACACACACCAAGAGTTCCTCTATTTTTCCACAGCTATTTTAACAATGAATAGTTTACTACTTTTTCTGCGGTACTCATAATAGCATCTCAGTACCATCCTTTTTTATTTCCACCTTTTGATCTAATGTTTGCTCTAATGTTTTTGATGCATGCTTCACATACATTTTTGTTTGTATTTTAAATCTTTGGATTTATGTGTTGGCCCCGTGGCACACTTAAATTCCAAATGTCAGTTCTCAAATGCATTGTTTTCATGCAACCAACAAACAACTTGGGTAGTTTGTTAAAGATGAGCAGGTTATGGGGACAATGTGAGACCTAAAATGACACTCACAGTGGTCTTTTTGTGATCTGAGCTATTGAATCCACACATAGCCAATACTGTGAAAATTTATGTGGTAGTTCTACTGTGGGATTGTTTTTTAGAAATATCCTACCACAATCATAGCATGAGAGAGGAAAAATCAACACGGGCTGCCTATCTGATGCATAAACTCACGACATTTTGAATACTTAAGAAATTAACATCTGGAATATTTCAGCTCTGTAGTCTAAATACTCTAATGTGCCAGATATGTTTGCTCCATCCACAGTTATTGTTTGTTTCATGTTTATTTATTTCTATTTATGTCTTTGACAGGACAAAAAAATTAAGCCAACAGCCCTTTTATGCTCTGCATAAAGAGATCTATTGACTTTTTTTATTTTCAGCAGCTGGAGTTGGATTGTCTATTTAGGTACAACGGTAAAAGTACAGCTTAATACTCTTAGTTTTTATGCCTCCTTATAGAGGAGTTTGCACATGTTCTGCTTCTTCAACGCATTGGCAGAGCAGTGGAAGATAAATATCTGTGTCTCTCTAGGACCACTAGAGGGCACTTTTAACTTATGTAGTTACATCCCAGACATGGGTTGATCCATTAACGATGCCCTGATTGTATCCCGAAGACCTTATGAGTTTGAAGCAGATTTTCATGCATTTAGGTTTTGTGTCAAAATCCAGTGCATTCAAAAGTTGCTCATCAAGCAGTCATGCAACTTATAGGAAAAATGAAATGGTTTGTGTCTGTTTTGTATCTACATACTGGACAGACCACTATGCCAGAATCTATAAATTTATTTTTTTAAGTTCTAAGAAGTTGTGTAATGGCCAAGCATACAAGGACCAAGCAACAGGAAGCTCAGCATTGAGAACAAGGAAGCTAGGTGGACTGTGAGGTGGTCCAGAAAGATCAACCATAGCAAAACTCTCTGTCTTAAATGAGCTAAAGTACCATTTTAATCCGTTATATATGAGGTGCTGTTTATTGATACAGAAACTCATTGATGTTGGAAACTCGTTATGGTGCTGGGAAACTAATGGGGCCATTGGTTCTTTGTGAGGCCATCTGTAGCACCATCTCTGGAGATTTTGCAATGTCCTGGAGCCAACAAGATGACTTGAGGACAGGAGGACATGCTCTGCATCCTCAAAAGCATCCTCAAAAGCAAAAGCCATGAGGAGCAGGGGAATGCATTAACTGACAGAAAAGAAGGCGTCCTTGAAGAAGTCGGCTCTTACCACTGCCACCACCAAAGTCAATGGATGTCCAACACCTCCCCTCCAACCCTCTTCCCCAGCATATTGACCAGGTCCCAGCAGAAGCCTTGAATTCGATGTACCAGTTGGGCCCTGAATGCGGGACCCTGAATGCTGTGTACAGCCTTCCCAGGATACAGAAGGCCTCCTGAAGGCCATGTTGTGCCTCAGGATCTGCCAATAGGATGCAGGTTAAGACCCTGTCAAAGCATGGTACCTGGGGATTTTATCCCCTGGTCCCCTTAGCTATCCCACACCCCTCAAATCACAAATTATGCATAAAAGCCCTGCCCCATCCCATCGTTTTATCAGACTGGTACTAGAGGACTGGCTCACCAGTTATCTCCAGAATTTCAAAACTCATTATTCAAAACAATTTCATAGATACACTTCAAAGCTCATACCTGAAGTGTGTTAAATGTCTCTGGATGTCAAGGTCTAGTATGGGAGTGGGTCTTGAAGATCCCAAGGGTGATCTGTCTTGGCTTAACAGGTCCTGAAATTCTTTACATATTTGCCTGGAATCAGAATGCATGTATGTATGATTAGAAAGGATTCATAGCAAGCTAGCTGAGAAGAAAAAATCTTCACATAGGCTACAATCCAGAATAACTATGGGACCTTTTACACAGATGTAGTTATGGTGCCACCTATGGGAAATGCATAGAGCAATCTAGAGTAAGTGCCTCTTGCATCTTCTCATAGTTATTCTGGATTGTAGGGATGTTTTACCAGAGCATGATTGTAATATAAATTCAAGATAATTTGCAAACATTTTGTAGAACAATAATATGTTAAGTACAGCCAAAATTTGTATTCACAGCTGCAACTCAGTTCTCCTGCTCACCATACAAAATGCAGAACAATTAGATGTCCAGACTGTTGAAAAGTTCTATCTATATAATAAAGTATAGTAAAGTCTGCTTGCAGAAATGGTGTGGAGTTCAAACATATTGGTTGGTGACATTCAGTTACATATGTGCAGGGGAAGAGGAATAGATGTGGTTCCTGAAAGATCCTCTTGAGAAGGAGACTGTTGCTGAATTTAAGAAAAAGAGATAAAAAGGAAAAGGAATACAGGAACTGAAACATATGATATACCGGTAGTATCTGAACAAGACCTAGAACAGTGCATCTGAGAGAAAACCCAGTAACAGTTAAGTTACTGGAATTTTATTGTTGTGTTTGTGGATTGCCTGTAAGCCACCTTGAGTCCTGCTGGAAGAAAGGCAGGATACAAATAAAGTCGTCGTCGTCGTCTACTACTACTACTACTACTACTACTACTAACTAACTAACTAAACTGTTGTGAGGGTAAGAAAGGCATCATATATGCTACCTGCAATTCCTTGGTGACAGGCGGAATAAAAATGAACTTAATCAGATTGAATGCATTTTGAAATTACTCTACATTTTCACTAAACCTTGCCTTTCCTCTTGCAGTATTTGAATGGCTCAAGGCTTCACATTTTATGAGAACAGGAAAGGCCACCAATGCAAGGCATTCACCATCCAATGTGAACTTCCTGTGAACTTCCAATGTGAGCTTAGTGTTTTTGAATTAAAACAAAAATTATGGAAATAACACTGAAGGGAAGTTACTATGTTGGAAGGGTATTTGTGCAGTATCTGTGTAGATTATTCCAACACCAAATCAATACATTGTATGAGAATGCATATAAGGATCAGAAGTAAGAATCTAAATGCCATGAACCAGCACAAAGACCTGCCAAAATCCTGGCAGGGATGTAAAGTGGGACTCCCATTATTACAAGCTGCAATTGTTTAAAGATTATGAGGCACCAAGACTCATTTATCTCAAATATAATGGCTGTATACTAGTGGTTACAAGGGATATTTGGTGCAATTACATGTTTAGAGGCATCCTCCAGTAGGTACTGTGTGCCCTGAAGCTTCCTTGTCTCATAGAAGCCTCTCTCCATATAGGAGGTTGGGTAACGGCCTGTTGGTCCATATAAAATTAATCTGAATGGAAAGGATTCTTTGCTTCCTAAGGTATTGGAGGTTTTATGGTAAGCTGGACACTCTCTCTCTCTCTCTCTCTCTCTCTCTCTCTATGTATATGTGTGTGTGTGTGTGTGTGTGTGTGTGTGTGTATTCTAATCATATAGGCCAAAGACTGCTTTAAAAATCAAAGCAAGAAATTATAGCTTATTAATTATTTCATTTTCGTATAATTTCCAAATATAAATCCAAAGGAACTATAATGAAAATTAGTGGTTGGATTAAAAATTACTCTAGGCTTACTCGCATCTCTTTACCCGTAACTAGTATTGTTACTCTTAGGAGAAAGGAGTCACTTTGAAATGGTACATCAATGTCCATATGAAGGTGCGAATTCATCCTTAAGTAAATGTTTTAAGGTTCTGTTGGGTCTTTGAAACCTATTTGTGTGTATGTGTGTCCTTGTGTGTGAATGCGTGTCTGTGTGTGTGTCCCCTTTGGGAAGATAAAAGGCTTCATAAAACCTATTTGCAGCTTGTATGTTTGTGCATTTCAAAACATGTGATAGCTATGACTGCGTGTGGCCTAATAAAATTGGTGGCTTGTTTCTTTCAACTTAAAGTTCGTTGTGTCATTTTTGGACCACTGCATGCTGGTATAGCCAAAGGGGATTCTTTGAAGCAGGGTGACACATCAAGTAGGAAAGAGGTTCCCTTTCAGAAAGAAACAGAAAGCTCACCACTTTCATGGTAGACTTTGATACAGCATACATGATTTGCGGTCACCCGAAACTTGTCATCAAGTGTCACATCATGGCCATTGCGAATGTCAAAAAGGCATCAAGGATGGAGCTCAGAAAACTTCAGAGCCCTGCTCTCTGCCTATAGAGGTAAATTACCACCTACAGCTGATGCTCCTGGATTTTGCTATCCATACTACAAACTGGATTGAAGTATTTAAAGCCCTCTTTCTATACTCTCATCTAAACCAATAGAATAACATTTGCTTACGTCTTCCACTTGAACTTAATTGTTTGTAGAACAAGCTATACAAGTAATACTGCAGTAAATCATTTGGCATGCAATCCTAACTTAGGCCAGCACAATCATTGGTCTTCCCATTCCCATGGTGATATAGGGAGGCAAGCGCATGTCTGTGCATTGGCCTAACCTTCCCCCAGGAGCAGTGTAGAAGTGTCTTATGACACTTTTCTGACAACCCCATGGCAGCATAGGATTTATGCTGGGGTTTAGGCCAGCCTAATTGGAGATTAGGATTGCAGCCTTAGTCATCTGCAGGCATTTCCATTGTGCTTTTGTCATCAGTAGAACTGTTTGCAAAAATTCTAAAATTTATTCCAAATGTGTTAGTCTCCCAGAAAGGTGTTGTCCATGACTATGCAATATAATATACTCAATGACTAGGAATTTCCTGCCCAGTCATGAAACTTCTTGTGTCCACCTAGACCAGAGATGTCCAAACCCCAGACCAGGCTCTAATACATTCTTATATGTAAATTTAATGTAAATCTTATATGTAAATTTATTGAAACTTGAAATGTAAATCATTTTTCTAGCCCCCATCACAGTGACAGAGAGATGACAGCTGCAACCCTAAAGACACTTTCCTGGGAAAAAGATCCATTGAACACAGTGACGCTTACTTTTCAGTAGACATGGTTAGGATTGTATTCAATGTGGCCTTCCTGCCAAAATTGTTTGGACACCCCTGACCTAGACCAATCACTGATCGATCGATCGGTCGGTCGGTCGGTCGGTCGGTCGGTCGGTCTGTCTGTCTGTCTGTCTGTCTGTCTGTCGTATTTATATACCGCTTTTCAACTAACAAGTTCACAAAGCGGTTTACAAAGAAAATTGAAAAATAATAATAGCTATATAAAAGCTAATGTGTCCCTGACCCCAAAAGGCTCACAATCTAAAATGCAAAAAAAAGAGAACACCAGCAGAAGCCACTTGAACAGACACTGCTGGGGTGTGTAGGGCCAGTTACTCTCCCCTGCTAAATAAAATATGAACATCCACTCTTTCAAGAGTGTCTCTTGCTCAGTTAGCAGGGGTACTGATTTACTTTATAGGATTGTGATGTGGAAAAAAGTGGTTTGCACTCCACTGTGAGTTCCTGGAAGAATGGTGTACATATGTACATACGCACATATATACCTACCTACCTATCAACCTACATACATACATAAGATTGCAGAAATAGTGCTTCTCAGTGACTAGCAGCCAGATTCTCTCCAGTTCTATTGAGATGGAATTTCCATTGTGTTAACTGAATTGCTATTGCATAAATTGCTACCCTAACTAATTTTCCAGCTTACATTCCAGGGTAAGAATGTAATTGTAAGATAAGGGAATAAACATCATCCAACCTTGAGAAGCCCCAAATGCATGAAGCAGCACAGGCCCCTTTGGCACAGCTGTGCTAGAGCTGGAAATTTGGTTAGGATTGCACATTCAGTAAATAGCCCAGTCCCAGGCATGTCTACTAAGAAGTCAGTCCCATTGTGATCAATGAGGGTTACTCCTTTATAAGTGTGCAGAGGGTTGCAGCCTTACTATCCAGAGTAATTGAGAACAAACCAAGCAAGAAAGGAGATTCCGGTTGGATATCTGGAAAAAATTCCTGATGGTTCGGCAGTGGAACAGATTGCCAAGGGAGGTGGTGGACTCTCCCTCACTAGGGATCTTTAAGCAGAGGCTAAACGAGCACCTGTTGGGGATGCTCTAGGGGGATTTCCTGCTGCAGGCAGGGGGTTGGACTAGATGACCTACTAGGTCCCTTCCAACTCTATGACTCTATGATTCTATAAACCAATTAAAGTGATTTTCAAAGGAGCATGTTTTGACTATAATTTTGAACAACATTCAAGACAGTTTTTCTTCCAGTATTGCTCTTGTTTATTTTTAAAAAAATTATGTTGGCACAATTTTAACATGTTGGCAATGTGACCCAAATGCACCATAAAACTGCCAACAAAATATTTCCATACTTTTGACAGATTAAATGAAAAACTCAAAACTGACATAACTCTGTAAGATCTAACACAGAGAAGCTCTGACATTGACTGGCAAAGAACAGCATAAATCTGTGCTTTTGATACATGTATATAAGCAAGTAAAGCAGCACCTTCGTATGTGCTGACTTATGGAGTGTAAGACACTTCCGCGCCACTCCTGGGAGAGAGTTAGGTGAGTACATAGGCATGTGCTTTCCTCCCTACATCATCATGGGAACAGAAAGACGGGTGAGTTGTGCCTGCCTAGATTAGGACTGCACCTTTAGTCATCTTAAAGCACAATGAATATTCAAGAATGAAGGCTAACCACAGTTGTTGTGCTGTGATGTGTTCTTGACACTAATCTTTGCACAATTTATACAAGTTCCAGAAACTCTAGTGAGCCATAGGATTGTCTCAAACATATGACTTATTCACCCAAACCCCAGTCAACTAGCATTCTGGGATCTAGAATTCAGAGTGCATCCTTAGCATTATCTAGAAGCATGGTGTATACATAAACTATTCCATTAAAAAATTGTATACATAGGCATTCCCTGCTCACCTGACAGGTTAGGAACCGGAGCTATGGTGAAAACTGGAAATGGTTGAAATGGGGAACCTGGTCTTTTTAAGTTTACAAATGTTGCTTCAGATTATTTTTAAGCTAGCAGATTGCAAATGCTCCTTTTATCCTGCAAATTCCTGGGATCACACAAAGATTTATTTCAAAAGTATTCTCATTAAAATTATTTCAGGAATGGGAATAAACCTGAAGCTAAACTGACATTTGTATTCTCACTCACTCACTCACACATACCCCCAAAACAATCTGAATCACCATGTCATTGGCAAGTTAACATGCAGGAGGGCAATTTTAGCCTTTCAAACAGCAGAGACAGAGATTGAAAGAGTGGAATGTGCATTGAATGAATTACTTAGAACTGAAAGGTGTTGAAAGAGCATGTCATCAGAAAATGAATCATCAGAAAGTGGAGGATACCTAAACTACTGTACTACTACAGTATTAATATCCCATTGTACATGGGACAATGGGAACCTCTTGCAGGAACAATCTTCTTGTATACTTGTATAAATTTCCTCCGCAAGTGGAGGTTTTTATATCCTTCATTATCCACTAGAATTTCTTTCTAGAACCTTATATGGGTAAAAAAAATCTGTGCATAAAGAAAACAATAGAAAAATAGATTTAAAGACCCACTTCCAGATTAATGCTCCTCTACTGCACCTAACTGATAGGGTAGTGCGGCGTGCCTCATTATCTGCAGGGGTTTGACTCTGTGACTGAAATTTGAAATGATTGCTTGCATGACTACCTATCTACAACAGTAGAAAAGCAAGTTTTTAAAACTATGATTTGCAGTGGCCATTTGTGTTGAATCAGATCCGTGCATAAAAAAAGTCCAAGTAGTTAAAATCTTTGAGCTAAAGAAAATCTCCAACAGATTTCCACATCAACAAACACATCTGAGACATAAAGCTGAACAATTCTTATTTGGCCCATTAGAGGGCAGTAGTTACATAATGGCATAGAGCCATTAACTTCATTCCCCCAGTTGATTCCAATAGTATGTCAACAGTCAGCTGAGGCAACACCCCAGCCCCACTCTGCACAAAGCCCACATATCTGCTTATACAAGCAGCATACTTGTGTAAGCAGTGAGATACTGAAATATTGTGTATATGTGAGATTGCAATTCATTCACACAACTCAATCATCCAAACAAAAACACATCCCAACTTGCAAAGAAGAACGCTGGAAACATGAGGTCCTGTGTGATGTTCATTTCCAACTTGTACACAAGTATATTTTGAGTATGGAAAATCTGCTGCTACCTCTCAATTTGTAATTAAATCACATATCATGAGATTCCTATTTGTAGATCCAGTATAGGGACGATTTCCAAAAGTTAAATTTTCAAATGGCATGTACATTATATGGTTTTTGCTTACTTTGTTGCTAGGATCATCTTTTTTCTTGCCGTCTGTTCCTTCTGTTCCATGTGCTGCCTGGCAAGATGTTCCCCAACTGCCTTAGCTGGGAATTCTGTTTCACAGGTATAGCCAAAATCCCTCGCCAGATGTAAAGCTTCTCCTGTGAGCAGATAAAAGCATTTGGGAAATTTAGATGCAACACCAGGACTGTATTTTCCTCTGCCTCTATGGGCCATTTTCTGTGTAACTTAATAGTTCTGATTGGTGAGGTGAACCTTCATAGATGGACCTTTTGATCTCCTCACCTCTGTGTCCTGATCAGTGCAATACATTGTGTGTGTCCTCACAACCTTAGACACATTGGCCCAACCATCAGTGATCATGACAACCATTTCTAGAGGCCCTCTGCCTTGGACAATACTGGATGCTATGAGACTGTATTTTCTATTTCATTTATTTCCTTATTTCATTTTCTATTTCATCTATTTCATTTATTTTCTGTTAACAATCCCAAAATGTTAACATTTGTGGTTACCTTTTCATTTCTGTTGAGTTTTGTTCTTTATGGCACGTATATAATATTAGGGTGCCAAGCCTATTGGAATATCTTGTCCAAAATTATCAAAATGAGGGTGAGATATAAATTCAAACCTACTTTAAGCTAATCCTCCTCAGACTGCAATCCTATTCCTGGTAGTATTCCTGGTAGAAATCCTATTCCTGGTAGTAAGCCAGCTTGAAATAAATAAGACTTCCTTCTCCATTGTTACATATAGAATTGTGTTGCAAGTCCACAGAGCCACAACAGTTCTTGCAGACAACAGTCTCTTATAGTAACTTTATTTTCTGGACCATGTACCAGAGAAGTTAAATTCTGGGAATGCAGTGTGGAATTATTTTCTAGCATGACTGTAAATTTCATTTTTAAAAATTCTGTCTTTGAAAAGCAATCACCTATAGTGTTTAGCAAGGGAAAACATAACAATTGTAGATATTAAAATGTTTGAGGCAAATATTCACATGGATAATTCTCAAGTTGCACAAAGGAAACAAGGAAAGTCTCAAGTGGTACTAAATGGTCTGAGTGCTACTTCTGGTGCTGGGAGACCAGCTTCAGTGTGAAGCTCATTAGGAGGCCTTAGGCATGACTGCCTCTTACCCTAACCTTCCCCCCCCCCCCCCCAGGAATATTGTGATAAAGATTACTCCAGATAAGGATTAGACATTGTGCTGTTTACCAAACTTGCTCAAAGAATGACAGCCTTGCTTATAATAGGTGACTAGCAAGCTCTCCCGTGGCAATCTGCTGTGCATCCTCAGTGGGCCAGCTTCTCCACATGTTTCATGGTGATCATCTTTGATTATCTAACCCCACATATAGCTGTGCAATTTTCACTCCACAGTGGCTGATATTCATTGTAACATAAGTGAGTTGGCGGCTTGATAATTTCACAGACGTAATGGACTGACAAGGAGATTCACAGCATTGTTTGTTTTGTTGCCTTAACTATCAATGGAAGTTGGTTCCCCATCTAATATATATTCAAAGGAAATGGGAAACTGATGGAAAGTCCAATCCCATGTTTCCCAGTGCACCTTGGAGCAGCAATGCCAACACAGATAATGCTGTATTTAGCAAGTACTGTGAAGCCACTGAGAGTCTCTGAAAGAGGAGACTTTTGTCTCTTTCCCCAAGGAAAGTCCCAGTCCTGGGAATGGGTCTCCTTGCATCTGTGCCAGCTATTCAGTGGACTGTTTCAGTGATGTGGAGAGAGGGGATTTACTGCTTGGGTCTACCCAGGCCATTGTGCTTTGCATACAGCGTCGAGCACGATACCATGGTTTTTCAAGACTGATGGATGCCAATACTAACAACTCACACATACCTTAAATTGTCATCTCCCCCTTCCTCCACCCCAAGTCCATAGAAGTGCACAGAAAGTGAATTAAAGTTGTAGTAGAAACACAACCCAGATCCAGACCTTCTCCACAAATATTAACATGAAGTCCAGTTCAAACATGAAAAACTGAAACTTGCACCTTCAGACCAGAACTAGTAGGTCCCAGAAGTAGATCACCCCCAATTCAGTCCACAGAATTCCTTAGGCTCCAATAGTTAACTCTAACCCTTCTTCCAGTTTAGTCTGTGTCTAGACTAAGCATATGGCACTGGATCAAGTTTACATGTGTTTTGGCATTGTTTGAAGGTGAAAATTAACAAGTCATGCTTATTGTTATGGAGCATAATGGAGAGTCATGGAGAGAAAAATGATGAAATTTTTTAAAAAGTTCAGGCAAGTTAATTTCACATGGGCTTTGTTGCAGAAACATCATATAGTAATAAGGGAAAATGGTGAATGCTGGTCCTTTGAGGCTGTGTGTTTAAATCCCACCTTTCCTGTATTAAAAATACTCCATAAATATTCTGGGATTGAATGAAATTCAAAAATCATTTAGATGATAATTTATTTATTTTATATGATATATGATATCATATACATGGTATATACATTTATCATAAATATGATCTATGATATCATGTACATTATAAATTAATGTATTTAAATATACAAATAATTGCAAATAATGTGCTTTAAAAAATTTCTTCTCATTTGGAGGATTGAACATTGTTATTTGCAGCAATGGTCAACCAGAAATAGGTCTTTGTTTGCTGAAAGGCAGTCCTTAGACACACTCCCAGAATACTGTTTCTCGGTTATCTAGCCTTTCTCTGCACATTCTCATTCCCATCTCATCTGAGAGTGAAAGAACAAAGCTTCTCTTCCTTCTCTCTCTCACATTCGTGCTCCTCAAGGTAAGATTGCAGGAGTGCTGAACATTATGCGCGCAAAGCCAAGGAGGTGATGGTTGGAGATTCACAGATAGGCTTTCTCTAAGGAGACCTGCTTTTGGCTTTTGCTCCAGATAGGAGCAACCCTCCATCTTAAGGAAGCCCAGGAGAGGTTCATGCTGCTCCTTGCACCTGCCGGCAGAAGCCTGTCAAGGTACACATGCCTGGTCCCTCCAGTGGGGACTTCCAGGGCTCTCAGCTTTAGCAACTGTCCTTTTCAATCATGCAACCCTTCCTGGGCAATTGTCAAACAATCCAGGAAAGTCATGCTTGTTCTGCTTCAGCTCAAACTGCGAACAAGGCCTGTGTCCCAGATTGGACGGAAAACAATAAACAATGCAGTTTTTTATTTCCAAGTCGGCAAGCATACAGCATTCTCCAAACAAAGTTATTCTTGGATTTCCATGCCACTGTCAAGAGGGAATCTGCTGTGGGGTATAGCTCCAAATGTTTAAGTGCAGTTTTAGTGCATCGCCTAAGTCTTTAAGGCCAAGTCACTGAATGAAAACAAAAGAAGTACTAAAAATATGGCATCATTACAATATGTCTTACCTTCTACCAAAGATGTTAAGAGAGTGACATTTGCTGCTTTCCGTCTTCCTGCAGGTAGGTTCAGCCCCAGTCTGTCCAATTTCTCTCTCAAGCAACGTCCCCCATTTTTGGATTTTGCTCTGTCGGAAGGTAGGTTGGGGAAGGAAACAGTTTATTTTTTCTGATTTTAACATTCAAATATTTGCCAAATAGCTTCCTCTTAACAGTTTTCAGCTAAAGGGACTACTTAGTGGTTAGTATTAGGTTATTAGTATTCCTCTTAAACTGATCAGCTCAAAATCCAGCTCACCTCCTTTTGAAACGTGGTGATCCAGGAGATAGTGATGATGTATCACAAAGGTTCTTAAAGTTGGGGTTGGGATCCCCTTGGGGTGACTTCATTTCAAGGGAGTCAGAAAAGGCTGGGCACCATCATCCTGGAATCTGGCACTGAATGCCATCATCTTGGAATAGGGCATTCAAGCTGCATTCCATACTTTCCATACAATGTCTCATTGAACACAATGCCAGTGGCATAGCTAATGATCACGTAGCTGGGTGCAAAGCTCAGAATGTTGCCCCAGAAGTGATGTCACAACTGAAAGTGATGTCATCCCAGGATATTAAATTTTTTTAAAATTTTCACCAGCAACAACAAAATCAAATTTAATTAAGTAAAAATATGAAAATTATGCCTCTTATTGGCCAGCTGGATCCAATCGTATTGGCTCTGCCTTTCCATTAGACTAATTCAGTAGCATGGAGAGGGGGGATTTGCTGCTTGGGTAACAGCCTATCCTCCGTAACAATCCAACCCAGGCTTTTATGCTTCGCATGCAGCGTATGCAGCGCTGAGCACGATAGCATAGTCTTCCAAGACTGATGGAGGCCTGGTTAAGGAAACTGTGCTTGGCCAAAGAGGAATGGTTATTCTTTCCCTGCTAAATATCAGAGGAGCAGGGAATATAATGTATATACATTCAACTGCATCTCCTCCACCCTCCCTAGTTTTGCCACAGCCCAATGCGACTTACTTCCGAAAAGACATGGAGGAACTCTGGCATCACAGTGATGCCACTTCTTGTTTAATGGCACTTTCCACCATGACATCACTTCTAGGTTGACAACATAACTTTTGGGGGTTCCTGGACAGATTGTCATTCTCAGAAGGGGGTCCTGGGTTGAAATGTTTGAGAATCACTGATGTAACCATAGGCACCACAGAGCAGCTGTGGAAGGGCTTCAAACAGCAAGATGAAAAGTAAATGGAAACACAGGATGCAGTGTGGAGGAAAGATGTCTGCCACCATGGAAAAAAGTGACGTATCAGAAAAATGAATAAAAAGCAACTTCACCATGAAGCCATAGTTCAGGAAGCACATTCTCAATTTTCAGTAGCAGCAATTTTCCTGCCATAGAAGGCTATTTAGGTACATTTTTGATGAAAGTGCATGAAATAGATGTCATAGGGTGCAATCCTAGCCTAAACGAGCACAATTCATTGGTCTTTCCATTCTAATGGTGATGTAGGGAGGCAAGCGCATGTCTATGCACTGGCCTAACCCTCCCCCAGGAGTGGCACAGAAGTGTCTTATGGCACTTAAGTCCAGGTCAGCACAGGACTTATGCTGGAACATATGCCAGTCTAAGTTGAGGTTAGGATTGCAGCCATAATAATGACATTTCATTTTAGCGGCAAAAAATGCATAGGGGTGTCTTCTATCCCTTAACCTATCTGAACAAGCAATGAAATGTCTGATCCAGTCCCCATCTGATATATTCTCCCCGTCTTATAGTCTCACAAACAACTGCACTACAGTTTGTCTTACCTTCTTAAAATCCCTCCCAAGAGAGAAGCATTGAGGCATTCTGGTGGAGACAAGCGCCTCTTCACTTCCGCAATAGTTACTTTGTACTTAGAAGTAGAGCTGAGTAGAGATAAGCGGCCAGGAACCGAACAAAAAAGATCCGTGGGATTAACGACGCATGTACCACCTGAAAAGAAGAAGAAAATTAATCGTATACATTGAACAAAATGAAGTGTTTCAGACTAAAATGTTTTTGAAATTTATGTGAGAGAATGTTTATTTTCCCAGTTATGTACCACAGAAGATCACAATTTGATTGCTGGTTTTTCTTGCTTTAAAACATTTAAAATATTCTCTACAATACCGGCATTTAGATCTGTTTACTGACCCCTTCTGCTCTCTACAAAATGGAAAAAGCACAAGCCTATTTGCCCTGATTTCAATCTGGCCAGCACTACTCATTGAGTAATTTCAGGCTGCAATCCTAAACCTTAGTTAGGCTGGCATAAGTCCCGGCACAAGCGCCATGCTGCCTTGTGGGCATTGCAAAGGTGTTATAAGACACTTATTCACCACCCCTGGACAGGATGACCAGATGCCCAAACCTCAAAAGGAGGACAAGGTCTTGGGTTCCTCTCAACCTGGACTTTCTGGTGGACAATGGCACATTTGCCTACACATTGGGAACTTTCACTTTCCCATAGAGGTCAATGCATATTTTTTACTGTTAGTTTTTTGGCCATAACTTTTGATAGGAAGGAAAAATTTCAAAACTGATTTTTGCATTGGATTCTGCTATTCAATATAAATCCAAGAATATAACATGATGGGGTACTGCACACCACTGCAAAATTCCAAAATGAAGCCAAAACGGAGGACAATGAAGCCCTTTTGGAGGACACCTGCACAGGAGACTAAAAAAGAGGACACATCTGGAAATTTCCGGTCATATGTTCACCCTGCTCCTGGAGGGTTTAAGCCAGTGGACCGATATGCACCAGCCTACACATACCACCATGGAAATAGGAAGACAAGTGACATTCAGTTCAAATAGCATAAACCCCAAACAATGGTGTGAATGTCAATCTGTTGTTCTGTGGGCCAGGACAAAGAGCCTGAGGCTACTTGTGAGTAACTGCAGCCCACTGAACTTTCTATATCCTAGGCTGCTGCCAGTAAGTCAATGGGGGAATAACAGGGGAAGATTCTGGCCAGTTTGAATTGGGGAATGGGCCAGTCCAGGAGAGGTTTGAGATTGGAGGGGAAGGATTTCAGTGGCAATGGTCCATGTCAGGATCCTGTCTCCTTTTTCCTGGCCAAACATGTCCTTTGACTCTGCCCAGACTTACACCAGCTAATGAGCTGGAGTAGGAACAGAGTGACCTACTGATGCTTGCTCAGTGCTTGCTAAATCCTGCTGATGATGCTGTAACTCCATGTGCACACCAAATGACTGCTTCAAAAAATTATAGTAAACAAGACACAGGTTGCACAAAAGTTGTGTGGGACCCAACTTCACCATTCATGGAAAAAAACTCAATTGGACGGCTCCCACTTGATTCTTTTCAGGTTCCCAAACTTTGTGTGACTTTAGAGCAGGGGTCTTCAAACCCTGGCCTGGGTCCAGATACAGCCCGCAGCAAGGTTTCTGGTCTACTGAGATTTTCTGGCCCATTGTACCAAGAAAGTATTCTGAGATCCTCATAATGCCTTTTAAATGCCTAAAAATATAATTTCCTGGTTTCCCCAAAAACCTAAAGTAACTTTTTGTGCCCTCTGAAATCCTTGTAAGGTCTGGAAAGGCCCTGAGAGTTTCCAAATGTTTCCTGTGATATGCTGGTTGTTCTGTGGTATTTTCTCCTATAAATTTAGAAAAACTGCTTGTGGGGTGAGAGAATGAGACACCAATTAAATGTGTGCTTTATTTCTGTAATGTGTATTGGAGCTCGGAGAAATCCTGGAAATGTGAGCCTCTTCGTTTGAGCTCCATCTCCAAAGTATTTATTTAAATTTAAATTATTTTCAGTCCTTAACAACATGCTAGATATTTGATGTGGCTTTGGTCAAAATGCATGGCAATCCCTTCCTTAGGCTGCAATCCAAAAGACACTTTCCTGGGAGTAAGACCCACTGAACACAATGGGGCTTACTTTTGAGTAGACAGGATTATGCTCTAAAGAGTCTTTGAGTAACTCCAGCTGCAATCCAATCACACTTTCCTGGTAGTAAGTACTATTGAACACAATAGGACTTCTGAGTAGACATGTTTAGGATTACACTGTCCAAAATCGGAATTTTTGCAACCTGAGTCTGAAACCTTTGACTCAAGTTCCTACCTGTGGTTCATGCAAAGCCTGTATTGCACCCATTCAGATAACAAAGGAAGAAGGGGTAATGCTTTTAAATGGTTATAAAGTATAAAATATTCCTTTCTAAAGATGTCAAGGAGAAAGGTTCTGTAGTTCAATCTGTAGTTTTCGTTGTGTACTTTCTCACTCTTCGTTGTGTACTTTCACTCACTTTCTCACTCAGTCTTAAGCATTAAAATGCAATCCTTCACCCACAGTCTGAACTAAAAAAATCTTACCATTCAGTCTGCTGTTGGGGTGTATAAGTTGTGGTATACAATAGCAGAAACTGATAAAGGGGATACAAACTATTTCTTTGTCTATTTCATCTACTTATAAAGGTGATTAATTCAGATTAATTCAAGCACTATTTATAGCAAAGCATTTTATGGTATCAAGAAAGACAATGAGCAAACCAAGGTTGCTCTCTCTCTGTAGTATTTCTATCATTTCTACCTCTTTACCATATTTACAGCATTAATTATTGTTTAAAGCTGATTTCATACATAGAGCACAATCCTAACCATGTCCACTCAAAAGTAAGTCCCATTGTGTTCATTGGGTCTTACTCCCAGGAAAGTGTCTTTATGATTGCAGCCTTAGGGCAAAATTCAGAGTAACTACGGGGAGTCGTTGCTCCGGTGTAAGAACAACTTACTCTGGATTCCAATATGAATTTCCCATAGGTTTTCACTAGGTGGTGCAGTAACTACCAGTGCACGTAAGTCTCTTACTAGTTACTTACAAGTAAGTAACTTACAAGTCTCTTACTAGTTACTCGTAAAGTTACTAGTTACTACCAGTGCACGTAAAGTTTTACTAGTTATGGGACTTAGTAAAGTCCCGTAGTTACTCTGGATTTTGGGATAGTCTCAAATCAATTTTCATAATAGTTTCAATGCAAGAAACTGTTATGTTCCTTATGTTCCTGCAGGCTATGCCTTGTTATTTTGCACATGTTAAAAACTCATGAGGTATTGTGCTATTTTCTATGTATACATCTTTTCACAATTTTCAAATTATCATTTCTATATTTACAACGAGAACTACTCTCTGTGTAATCTGCTACTATGATTTGTGTACACTAATCATAATTTTTCTATATTAAAATCAAATTCTTGATTTTCTTTCCTAACAAGGCAGGACGAAGAAGTCAAAACTAAGATGCTGGTTATGCAGTTTTCTCATTCATGGTTTGGTTTAAAACATAAGAACATAAGAATTTTGCTGGATCAGGTCAAATGTCCAGCTTCCTCTATCTCACAGTGGTCCACTAGATACCTCGGCAAACACACAAGATACTAGCTTCCTGCTGTCACTCCCTTGCTTGCACATATGCATTCTGTGGTAGCCTACTTCTAAAATCTGGACCTTGTACATACCCATCATGGTTTGTAATCTGTGATGGACTTTTCCTCAAGAAACCTGTCCAATCCTTTTTTGAAGACATCTAGGCCAGAAGCCATCAGCACATCCTGTGGCAATTTGTTGCACACATCAGTTACATGGTGGGTGAAGAAATATTTTATTTTCTCTGTTCTTATTCTCCCCACATTCAATTTTAGCTGAAGTCCCCTGGTTTTGGTATTATGTGCAAGGGAAGATTCTTCTATCCATCCTTCTATGCATGCTGCTGCAAAATTTTTTACACCTTGATCATGTCTCCCTTCAGGTGCTCAGGGTGACCATATGACCAGAAAAACCTAGATTTGTACAGATTTTTAGCCTCCTGTCTGGGTGTCCTGCATTTTGGCTTCATTGTCCTACATTTTGGCTTCATTTTTTAATTTTGTGGTGGTGCACAGTATCCCATCATGTCATATGTCGTTGGATTCGTATTGAAGAGCAGAATCCAATGCAAAAAGCAGTTTTGAGATATCTCCTTCCTATCAAAAGTTATGGCCAAAAAAACAAAAATATAAAAACAAAAAAATTACATTTTTGTAATTGCAATTTTTTTAAGTGGGTAGGAATTTTGGCCTTGGGTTCAAGAATTTTGGGTATGGCAAAATTCTGGTCACCCTGGGAGTGGGAGACATTCTTCATAAGGGAGGTGCTCCAGTTCAGTCATCATTTTGGTTGCTTTCTTATGTGCCTTTTCTGTTTCCACTTTTTTGAGATGTAGTGATCAGGACTGGATGCAATACTCCAGGTATGGCCTTACCATCAATTTGTACAACGGTATTATGATATTGGCCATTTCATTATCAACCCTTTTTTTAAATTATCCAGTTCATGGAACTGGCCTTCTTCACTGCCCTGGCACATCGGGTCAATAAGGTGTCCACTAGCTCCCCTATAGCTCACTCCTGACCAGTCAGAGAAAGCTCAAAACCCACAGTAAAACCTTGGATTGAAAGAAACTTGGATTGAGAATGTTGACTGGCTGACTCACTGACTCATCAATACCCAGCCAAAACCGCTGAGCCTAGAAGCATGAAATTTGGGGAGGGTGTTCCTTCCGTGATGGCGGCACCTACTAAGAAACAGTTTTTGGAAATTCCAACCAGAAGGGGGTGAAAAGGGGCGCAATGCATTTTCCTCCCTATAATTTACTTTGAAGAATCCCTGACTGAGGAAAGTTCTGCCCCAACTCCTGGACCTAGAAGCATGAAATTTGGGGAGGGTCTTTCTTTCTCTGACATGAACACCCACCAAGAACTGATGTTGAGAAATTTAACCTTTAAGGGGCTGAAAAGGGGTGCAATGTGTTTTTGTTTTATACTTAACACTAAAGACTGATCACCATCCAGCAGATACACTGGGAGGGGTGGTGTGCATGGGGGGATGGCACACAGCGGGGATGGTGCACATTGGGGAATGATTTGCATGGGGGAATGATGCTCAAGGGGAGATGGTGTGTATGGGATAATGTTGTAAGGGGGTGTTGCATGTGGGGGATGATGTGCTTGTGTTGATTTTAACAATACATAAGTTAAAATCACTCATATATATTACTTCCATGTGGTTCATTTAAACACTATATTATTTTTATTAAACTTACTACTATTATATATAATCTGTTTTTTACATGAAGGCTACATGTTGCCTGCTCACAAGGAAAAAGAGGACAATGAAGTTTTTTTCTAGCACACACGGCCAAAAAAGAGGACATGTCCTGGAAAAAGGATGTACAGTATTTGCACACTGAATCAGACCCTTATCCGATACATGTCTACTCAAAAGTCAGTCCCTTTTCAGCCAATAAGGCTTATTCCCAGGTAAGTGCAGCCCCACAGTGGTGCACATGGGGGGTACAGTGCACATGAGGGGACAATGCCCAGAGGGGGATGAAGCACATTGGGGGTGTTGTACATGGAAGAATGATGCACATGGGGGTGTTGCATATGGTGCTCATGGGGGAACAGTGCTCACGGGTGGTTGATGCGCATGGGGGGTTGATGTGCATGGGGAGATGATGCACATGGGGAGATAATGCGTATGCGGGGATGATGTGTATGCAGGGATGATGTGTATGCAGAGATGTTGAATATGAAGGACAGTGCTCATGGGGGTTGATGCGCATGGGGGATGGTGCGCATGGGGAACGGTGTGTATAGGGGCATATTGCATAGGGAGTTGATTCCCATGGAGAGTTGTTGCGCATGTGTTGTTGATGTGCATGGGGAGAGGGTGTGCATGGGCGTAGAGTGCTCATGGAGGGATGCTGTATGGGGATATTGAGCATGGGGGGATGATGCACATGGGAGGCTGATGCGCAATGGGGGAATGGCATACGGGGGGAATTTTATTCCTGCAATGCGGGTACATTTTTGCTAGTTTATAATAAATTATGACTTGCAATACAAGTGATGTCTTGATAAATGAGCAAAAAATAGTCCTGGCCAGGATATGGCCTGTTTTGGCACTCTACCAGCACCTGCTTAGGTCTCCTGAGAGACCAGCCTATGCATGTCTACTCTGAAGTAAGCTATTATAAGCCATATTATACTTACTTAAGTAAGTAAGCTAATGTAAGCCATATTATAATCAGTTGGGCTCACTCTTGTGGGCTCTGGACTTCACCATCCAGAAAAAGCTTAGGGTGCAATCCAGAGTAACTACGGGGAGGCCTTGCTCCAGTGTAAGAACAATTTGCCCTGGATTGCAATATGAATTTCTCATAGGTTTTCACTAGATGGTGCAGTAACTACGGGTACACGTAATGTCTCTTACGTGCTCCCGTAGTTACTCTGGATTGTAGGGTTAGTGCAATCTGCAAACTTGCCCACATCACTGTTTGTCTCTCTCTCCAAATCTTTCATGAAGTTGAAAAGACAGCAGAGGTAGGGAGCATGCCTAGAATGTGCCCCCCAAGTTTGCTTTGCATGGAAATGGGTAAAGTATTAATTTAAAAAATGACTATCCCACCTTTCTTCAAATGACTCAAGGCAGCTCACAACATTATTAAAATATCTCAATATACAAAATTAAATCTATCAAATATACATTAAAAAGCCTTGCAAGCACAGCATAACCCACACAGCACCAAAGATTTAAAACAATTTGCCAACATTTTAAAAACTGTAGCTGGAGGCACTGTGACAATGAAGGCAAAGGCTGGAATCCTGACCTGCAGTTAGGCCAGCCTAAGCTCCAGCATAAGTTACATACATGTCTGCACCACTCCTGGGGGAGGTTTAGGCGAGTGCACAGACATGCGCTTGCCTCCCTACATCACCACAGGAAGGGGAAGACCAATGAGTTCTGCCAGCCTAGGTTAGGATTGCACCCAAAACCTGTTCATGCAGCAGAGCAGTGGAGCTCATCCCTCACTAGCCATAGGGAACCACGGCTGAATACGTATTTGTCTCCTGCTGTACTACTTTGAATCACATGGGGCACCCATAATCACATTGTGTCTTTTCCCATCACTTTATTAAGCTAGCTCCTTATGCCACTTTTTGAGTGAGTTCACACTATTTGTCACACTCAGGATCAAACCCTGAATCTAGAGCAGAATTACGCAAACAAGGACAAGCTATATTTCTAGAGATTGCCTTTAAGTTCAGTGGGGTAGAGGAGACAGGTTGCAACCTGGAACACAGTTCTAAGCAAGTAAAATATGTCCCCTATCATTTCAGACCTAAATGTCTTCACTGATACAAACTAAAACACACACACAGATTACATTGAGATACATTGCACCTACTTAATGGTTCTCCATTAACCAGATGGTTCTCCAACTACTTAATCAGTCTCAATGAAGGATGCATCACTAGAAGACAATCGTGTTTATAGAAATTGTGCTTTATAGAAAAAAATGTTTAAAAAATGATTTATTTGCCCTAATTTGCACTGCTTATATTTCCAGATACTTGTTATTCTAGGATAGTGATTTTCAGTCTTTTTCATCTCATGGCACACTAACAAAGCACTGAAATTGTCAAGGCACACTATGAGTTGTTTGTATTGTACCACTGACAAGGTACATCAGGCTGTTCAAATCCCCTAATTTTTCTATTAATAAATTAGTTTTCCTGAACTCCCACAGCATACCTGAGGACTATCTGTGGCACACTAGTGTGCCATGGCACACTGGTTATAAATCACTGTTCTAGAAAAATAATGTTTTTCCAGATTTTGGTTCAGATAAGTAATGTGAAAATGAAATTAATCATGCTGGAAATCACTATTCATTTCAGCTCTTAATATATTTGTTTGTGGGTGGTTAGATTATTACCTGCAGTTATAGATCTTCATATAGCTGTGCACGTGACCAATTAAGCCTCTGTTTTCCAAACAATGAGGCAGCACAGTAATAAAATATTTATATTTGTCTTTTAAAATCCAACCCGTATGTGCACAAACAATTTGTGCAGAATAAATAATTGTTCCTTTCATAGGAAAACATTTTGTTCCCACCTGTTTTTGGTGCAGGTTTCATCTTTCAGGGCCAAACGACATGTTCTGTTAAATATACAGTTTTGCTCTATGTATATACGTGTATGTGCATTGTGCACCTGCATGCATGTTTACATTTCTGTGTGTGTGTATATATGTGTTGTGACAGTGTGTGTATGAGTGCATGTGTGTGCATGCATACATCTAAATGAGAGTGTGTCCATGTATATGTATGTGAGTGTATGCATTTTGTCTATAACTGTTTTGAAAGCAACAGCCATATAACAAGGGGATCACGTCAGAGGGCTGTGACCACATCATAGATGGGATCGGGGTGCAACTAGGGGGATACATTTGGTGCACCACAGGGAGTTGACTCTTCAGAGGGGTTTGACAAACCCCTCTGGCGTGTCACCTTCAGACCTCTCCAAACTAGCAAAGAGCAGTCTTGCCCTTTGCTGACCTGGAGAGACCAAACAGACATGCACAGTGGTTGCATTTGCATGTCAGACTGCTCCAGCCTAGCAATGAGCAGATTGCCCACTGCTAGGCTGAAGAGTCTTAACATGCACACACGATGGTCATGCATGTGCACTGTACTTTGGAAACACCTTCATTGTCCTTCAATATATCACTGTAATATTTTCTTTGCCCAGATTTTGTAGATCAGACATTTTGCTTGATGGAAAGAAGACAGCAGGTTGGCCTAAACTAGCTAAGAATACTATTCAAGGTTCCCCTAGAGCAGTACTGGCCCTAGTGGAATGGAATAAGTTCTAGGAATGCACCTGATAGGATGGCAGGCATAGCACTGTTCAGCTTAATGAACTTGTGCAGAAAGTTGGACAGTGACAATAGAGTTTTTTAAAAAGACGTTATTATTGCTTGTTCACCCCTGTAGTGACATGGTGAAACAAACTGGTTTTATAATGTTTTGAAGTATTATGATACAATACCTATTTGCTGGAACATAATAGCAAGATAAAAGATTGATAGCACTACAAGTAATGACAGCATTATCAGTGCAGCTTCACCTCTTTACCCTTATGGAAGAGGGAGCAGGTTCACACTTATTGTTTCTTTTTTGTCTAAATATGGGATTCCCAAAGAAATTCTCAAAGAAAATTTATGTTCCACTCCCAGTTTTCATCTTTCCTCTTTACAAGCCACTTAATAGAGATTGCAAGAGTCATGTTTGTACCAAGGCAGAACCATAACTAGATAATATTGTGCTTTATTTCTCATGAATTAGGGAAATCTGCAGAGATTCTAAACTATGATATGAGCAGTTTCCAAAACACGCTGTTGTGCCCCAGTTTGTATCATAACAATTTTCTACAACTCAGAAACTCAAAACAGATGGGCTGGCCTTTCCATGCAGTAACCTGAAGAAGGGGGCAGAATTGTATATATATATATTTTAGAGTACATTTTGGTTTGATGCAATGGCAAATAAAGACATTCTTATTCTTAATGTGTATGGTTGCAAAGCTATAGAATATATAGATAGGCCTTCTCAGTGCATATGATCAGGCAGCTCTACAGCAAAATGGGGTGAGAACTACAGCAACAACAATGATAATAATAAAGGTTTATGTGGCAAGGGAAGCATTCTAAACTTGGAGGGAAACCTGCTGCTTCCAGACACATGTTTCACTGATTCACTACCTGATCAGAGTGGCTGATATGTAGTGGGTCACACTGCCAGAAACAGGTAAGTACACATATGAAACATAATAAATAGAATAAATAGAAGGACACTGCCTTGTCCAGTGATTTTCAATGTTTTTGATCTCAAGATGCACCAACAAGATGCTAAGATTGTCAAGGCACACTATTAGGTATTTTTTTACAATTAAGAAAGCGCATCACATTGCCATCTTGGGACTCACATCCCCAATGTTTCTACTAATAAGGCTTCAATCCTAACTTACACTTAGTCCAGCCTAAACCCTGACCTCAGTCCTGTGCTGACCTGGCGGGTGTAACAAAAATGCTGTCAGGCACTTCTGTGCCACTTCTGGGGGAGGGTTAGGGTAGTGCACAGACATGCACTTGCCTCCCTACATTATCATAGGAACCAGAAGACTGATTCCAGACTAGAAGACTAGTGCCAGCCTAGGTAAGGATTGCACCTATATGATCCTACCCCAAACTACTGTAGTACACCTGCAGACCATATGTGGCACACCAATGTGTCACGACACATTAATTGAAAATTACTGGCCTAGCCTTTTCTGCAGTGAAACTGGGATTTTGTTCCCCCTTGAATGTTCTAGAAAATGGCATGTTAACAAAGCACAGCATTCTTGTGTTAAGCTGTAAGAAGTGGCCTATGTTGCGGAAATATATTTCCATTCGTTTATCCTTTATTACTGTTCATTTTCTGATGTGATTCCAAGTTTTCTTATTTTGGGGAACAGAATAATTCAGCTCCTTTCATAATTCATCTCTTCATCTTTCTTTGAATGGCAACATATTGTGGTTTGTAAAATATTTTTGTAAACAGCCTGTCTGCTCACATGGAGCTCTCAGAAATTCACAGACACACTTGGAAACAATATAGAAATTAATGGGGTTTAAGAAGCCAAAATATTTAGGATTAGGCTGTTATTTGGAAGTTGCAGTGAACAATGGGATTGACCTCCAAGCAGATGTGTTTGAAACAGAAGCAAAATTAGATAGATTAGAAAGCTGTATCATCTGTCTCTGGAAACGGTAGCTGGTCCTTTTGTATATGAGCCAAATATCATGCGCATGAGAACATGTGCAGTTGTGGGCTGGGCTGGCCAAAAACATTTTGGTGCCCGAGGCAGAAAATCTAAATGGCATATCATTCTCACTAATTAACATGGGATCCAATGCACCAGGAAGTGCACAAACCTCATTGAGATGAATGAATGCTATATAAGGACATATTCATGTCAAAGGGGTTTCTGCAGGTTCACTTACTAGTGCCATAGGCAGTAAAGCTTCCTATTTTGCCCCCGTCTCAAGAATTTGCTGCTTATGAAGGCTACCCCAATTTTATTTTAGGTGTTTCTCTGGCTCGTTTGGGCTAATGGCATTCTTTTAAATTTTGAATTAAGTGTCACTTCTAATTTCAGTGTTGAAGGGTACAATCTTGATTGAAGATGGTACCATAAGGATTTTTTTAAAAAAAACATTATGAGGAAGGGAATGTGCTTCAAAAGAGTAGTTAAAAATAAAAAGGAGGTTAGAAGTAGAACATTTTCCCCCCAATATAATTTGATTTCATCCTCCTCTTCTTTGGACAGACTGCCAAGCAGACCCAGTACTACAATTCAACAGATTATTCAACAGTTCTAGTTCATATGAATATGAAACCTATGAGGACACTTTTCATATTGTCCTTAAACCACAAATCTATGGAGTCAACAATCTAGGGATTAGTTAATCCTCTCCTCCAACATGCCTATATTCTTTATTGTCCAGCAGCATATATAGAGAACATAAGAACTATATTCCTTGTCCTTGAGCTCCAATTTAACTAGGAAAACTTTTAAAATCAATTAATTCTGGAAATGAAGCACGTACCACATGCCTCAACTTTGTATTCCTTATAAATGCCCCATAAATGTTTTTTCTTCTACAATGCTGAGTGCATATTCAGATGGGTAAAACACTGCTAAATATGGAATAATACATATTACGATAGAACAGGTGGTTCCTGAATTACAAATGTTCAACTTACAGGATGCCCAATTTATGGACAGTTGCTGCTGGTGCTTTTATCCTTTAGGCTTTGCATTCTCATATAGGCACAATACCTCTATGCCAAGTTATGTTGGTTCCGACTTTCCGACAAACCTCTGAATTGGAATTAGGATGTAAATACCCCATGAAAAGAACTGTAGTACAGCCCAGGGTCTCTGAACTTTCCAGCCAAAGGGCCACATCAAATACCTGGTGCAGTGTCAAGGGCCGAAAAACAAATTTATATATAAAATTTAAATAATTACTGTATATTAAAAATAAAACATAGTTGAATGAATAAATTGGATAATGAATGGGCTGAAAATTTCCAGAATTTATCCCATCACAACACAACATCATATACATAAAGCAGATACTCAAAAGAACCCCCATCCCCAAGCTCCCAAGAACCTTCTAAGCCTTCAAAGGACACAAGAAGTTACTTGTGGTTTTGGGAAATTTTTATTTGGACCTCAGAATACCCGGCTCTGGACCTAACAAGAGCACAGCTCTGGTTGTGTTCGGTTAAGTGAGCCAGAAGCTTGCATGGGTCCAGAGGCTGGCTGTCGGCTGGATAGAAGCTTGCTGAGGGCCACAACTGACCCCCAGGCCCAGGTTTGGAGATCCCTGAATTACTGTATAGCAAATCACTCCAAGATTGCTTTTTCCATTGCTTTATCAATGCACATCTGAACTTAGGTATTGCTGAGGGAGGAAGTGAAAAATAAAGAACGGAACTGAAAAGTGCAGCAGATGGTAGACGCAGATGGTGGACAGTGCTGTATATCAAATTTATAAATAAGAAAAAAGAATTCTGATTCTAAACAGAATACTTCCAAAACCAAGAACAGCTAATTTGGAACTCCAGGGAGAAGCCCACAGAGAAATTCAGATGACAGACAAGTATTTTCAGTTCAGTCTCATGGGTGATTGGCCAAACCACCCCCACCATGTAATATGAAGCAGCCTACGGTAAGGAGCAACCCCATTTATTTAATGCGAAGGTGATCAAAATATCAGCACTCAGAGTCAGTTAATTGCTCCCTAACACTTCTCAGTATACTTTGAGCATTAATTCACTGGGACTTAGCTCTGAGTCACACATTCTTTCTTGTCCCTCAAACTTCATAGACTTTCAGGAGGTTTAATTGGATTCAGTGGCAAAGTCCAGATAAAGTCGGATACAGTTAAATCCAGAGCTGATCTATGGAATTAGAAGTTATGCACACATTTTGAGGGTGGATGGAGGAGGTGAATTTACCTTTGCTCAAACACAGATGAGCTGCAGTTGGCTTAGTGATTAGAGTCACTATGGCTGCAATCCTAAAGACACTTTCCTGGGAGTACCCATTGAACATAATGGGGCTTACTTTTGAGTAGACATGGTTAGGATTGTGGTCTATGCCTGCCAATCTGAAGATCAGCAGGTCAGCAGTTTGAGACCCAAGTACTGAAAGACGGGGTGAGCTCCCATCCTTAGCCCAGCTCCTGTCAACCTAGCAGTACAAAAGCATGCAAATGCAAGTATATAAATAGGTATCTACCACCTCAGAGGGAAGGTAACAGTATTCGGTGCACATGCAGGCCGCATGTTCACAGAGGTGTCTTTAGACAACACTGGCTTTATGGCTCTAGAAAGAGAGCTGATTATCACCCCCTAGAGTCAGTCATGACTAGCAGGGCAACCTGCAGGGGACATCTTTACCTTTTTAAACACAGATAGACTTGTGTGTTTCCTCATGTGTGTTTCCTCATGTCAGGAAAGTGTGAGACTTCAGTGAGACTGAGCTCTCATCCACCCCTTCCATGTGATGTCTGGAATAGCTATGGGTTGTAAATTAGTTTTGCAATTGCAGCCCCAACTTTTATGAATAGATATCTTCTCAGCACCAGTCCACACATAAGAGTATACCCAAGTGCTGGAAATCAAGCACCTTAATTTCATTGCTTGGCATTAGAGGACAATCAAGCCACTTGATACTCATTGCAAAGCATTAGAGGACAACTCAGCTTCAAAGCATTAGCATCCCTATCATAGGCCTGTAGGCCCTGAACCACATGTACCACCCTCAAGGGGGTGACAAACTAGAGGTTACCAAAGTTGCTAAAATTGCTAAATTCTTTCATAATAATTCCAATATGTCATATATTGTTGGTTGTGTATTTTACAGCAAAATCCAATGCAAACAAACAAACAAACAAACAAAAAACCCCAGCTTTGAAATATCTCCTCCTATCAAAAGTTATGGCCAAAAAACTGAAAAAGGAGCATGGAGTGCTATGGAAAGTATCCATATCATACATTTACTTGTATGATATGTATCCATATCATACATTTACTTGAACCATATCATACATTTACTTGTGAGAGGTACAAGTGCCCTGATTGCCTTGAACTGAGCAACACAGCTGTTTTTACTTGCAAGCAAGCAAATGTGCCTTGGCTCATGTTCAGGTAAGGCACAGAAGAA
Organism: Cryptoblepharus egeriae; assembly: GCA_030015325.1. Classification (NCBI taxonomy): domain Eukaryota; kingdom Metazoa; phylum Chordata; class Lepidosauria; order Squamata; family Scincidae; genus Cryptoblepharus; species Cryptoblepharus egeriae. Next base: position 118,556,817 of record JAREYC010000001.1, read on the forward strand.
TTCAAGGTCCCAATCCAGTAAAAATGGAGCTCAACAAGTGTCCTAGAAGGCAGCCCCATCCCTTTCCAGGAAGGAATAAAACAGATTTAATTGGTAAGGTGATTTTTGAAATATGAAAATATTAATTAATACCAGTTTTAATTAATACTGATATTTTAATATGTAATTTTGACATATGGGGGTCAAAAATTGTGGGTCTTGAATGCCAAATGACCAAGGTACGCTACTGATTCAAAGACAAAAAACAGTGCAATCCTAATATGTCTACTAAGAAGTAAGTCCCATTGTATTCAAAGGAGCCTACTCCCAGAAAAGTGTTTAAAATTGCAGACTAACTCTCTTTGGAACAAGTCCTATTGTATACAGTGAATACAATGAATTCCTCTCCTGTAGGAATGAGGATAGCCTTTCAGCTTTACTTTATCCAATGGTTTTGATGGAATTCATTCCCAAATAATTGTGAGGTTTTTGGGAGTGGGGAAAGGAGAAATGCTCTATAGATCAGTGGTTCTTAACCTTTTTGGCCCCAGGGACCCATTCTGTGGGGAAAAAAATTCCAGGGACCAGCCCAGGGGTGAGGGGAGAGTCCTGCCTCTGGCGACCTGCGAGGAGGTCCTGCCTCTGGCGACCTTTCTCCACCTAGAGCACAGCACAGCTGCCTCCAGCTGTAAATCCCATTAGAATAAATAGAGCTATTCCTAGGTTACCATGGATAGGATTGCAGGTGAGATCCCACTGTCTCAATACATGTCTACTCAGAACAGGGATTTCCAACCTTTTTCCAGTGCAGGATGCATTGAAAATGCACAAAACCATTCTAGTTATTCCTGTTGGAGAGTAAGCCTTTTGACTATAATGAGACTTATTTCTTAGTAGACAGGCATAGGATTGGTCTATGAGGCTGCAATCCTCTGACAGAGCTGTGGGAAGAGGGACTTAAAGGAGTCCTTTCACAGACTGGTCAGACAGCTGCCAATGACCTCCAGTGGTCCCTGGACCAGGGGTTGAGAAACTCTGCTTTAGATGATACAAGTCCAGCTTGTCATTAGACACCCATGAACCCAAGTACCTCTTATCTTCTGATGATTTTTCAGTCAAGCCAGCTCCCTCCCCATCATCCAGGCAGAGTTACCATATGTTCTGTTTTTTCAGGACATGTCCTCTTTTTAGCCTGGTGTGTCCTGCGAAAAAACCTTCATTGTCCTCTTTTTTCTTGTGAATAGGCAGCATGTAGCCTTTTGCAATTCAAAAATGATAAGTAATAAATTCTATGTCATAGTTTTAAAATCAGTAAGTAATAAAGTAATGTATTTATATTGACCACGAGAAAGCAAAATTTATTAGTGTTTTTGCTTTTCTTTGATCATTTTTCTTGGGCATCCTATATTTTGGGGAGGAGTCCTGTTTTTGTGTTATGAAATACAGAACACAATCCTAACCATGTCTACTCAAAAGTAAGCCCCTTTGTGTTCAATGGGTCTTACTCCCAGGAAAATGTCTTTAGGATTGCAGCCTAACCCTACAATCCAGAGTAACTACGGGAGCATGTAAGAGACTTTATGTGTACCCATAGTTGCTGCACTACCTAGTGAAAACCTATGGGAAATTAATATTGCAATCCAGAGCAAATTGTTCTTACACTGGAGCAAGGACTCCACATAGTTACTCTGGATTGTGCCCTAAGTCACTCTGCATTCAGGGTGTCCGTACATCATAACAGCAAAAGAGGACAAGGTAGCCAAAGTGTAGGACAACCAAGGAAAACATAGGACATGACATAATAAAAACTATGAACACTCATATACTGTATATTACTTCCAGTGGTTAATTTAAACACTGTTACTTCTTATTAAATATGAAACTATTACATATAATTTATTACATATGATTTATGAATTGCAAGCAGGCTCCATGCTGCCTGCTCACAAGGAAAAGGAGGACAATGAAGATTTTTTTCCAGGACACAAGGCTAAAAAAGAGGACATGTCCTGGAAAAAGAAGATGAATGATCAGGGCATAACAGAGGTTTCCAGCCAGCTCCCTTGGTGTGCCTGATTCTTGCAGCCTCTTTTCTGACCCCTTCCCCCCCCACCCCACCCCACCCCACCCCACGCTGCCTTTATTGTTGTGACTCCATTTGAAATAAGCTCGGCTGGAACTATTAATTAAACAAGCGCATTAGGGGTTTTTAATGGGACTCAAATTGCCTGCTTGGGGAAAAAAAGACAGAGACAGCAGCGTTAATGACAATACATTAAGGGCAAATTATACGTATTATGGGATTATCAAGATCTGGGCAGATAAGAGCTGAAGAGTGGGGAGGGAATTGGAAAGGAAGGGGGCAGAGGAAGCCTGACAAAGGAAGAGAGGGGGGTCCAGATAAGTTCCCTGCAACTCCCCATATTTTTTCCCACAAGACTCTGATCACTGGAACCCAAACTTATAGGGACATGTTTAAAGTTTGGTCGAGATTTGTAGGACAGAGGAGACGCCTAATTATGACTCCGAGAGGCAAGATGGTGCAGTGGTTAGAGCTGGACTGAGATCCTCTGCTATGAAGTGGGTGATCTTGGGCTAATCGCTCACTCTCAGCCTTACCTACCTCACAGGGCTGTTGTGAGAACAGGAGGAAGAGGATCTAAATGTTTGTAAGTCTCAGGCTATAAATCCAATGAATGAATGAGACGCACTGGACATGTCTCCCTTTCTAAACATTGTTTAGGCTTTCCATGAAAGTCAGAGAAACCTTCTACTATGGGTGCAATCCTAAAGACACTTTCCTCATTGAACACAATGAGGCTTATTTTTAAGTAGATATGGTTAGGATTGTGCTCTAACAGATAAATCCTGAGTATGTCTACTCAGAAGTAGGTCCCATTGTGTTCAATAGTATTTACTCCCAGGAAAGTGTGGTTAGAATTGCAGCCTATGGGCACAATCCTAACCATGTCTACTCAAAAGTAAGCTCCATTGTGTTCAATGGATCTTAGGGCAAAATCCAGAGTAACTATGGGGAGTCCTTGCTCCGGTGTAAGAACAACATACTCTGGATTCCAATATGAATTTCCCATAGGTTTTCACTACGTGGTGTAGTAACTATGGGTGAACATAAAGTTTCTTACGTGCTCCTGTAGTTACTCTGGATTTGTGGATATCTTCCAGGAAAGTGTTTTTAGGACTGCAGCCTGTCTACTAAGAAAACCGATAACAGAGACTCTACTATGGCGTCTCCAATACAGATCCAAACTTGTTATACACAAATTTGTCTGAATATGAATGGCCACTGCAAATAACAGTTTTCAAAACTGCTTTCCTTCTATTGTAGAGAGGCAATCAATAGTTACTGACTGCCTCTCTACAACAGAGAGATTTAAAATAGATTTAATATTTTAAATTGACTGCCTCGATTGACTGCCTCTCTACAACAGTAAGAAAAGCTGTTGTAAAGCTGGAAGTGGGTCTTTAAATCAATTTTCCTACTTTTTAATCCACTGATTTTTTTAATCCACTGGAGGTTTAGTGGACACCTGTTTGTGGAATTTGAAACGGAAAGGAGAGAATGATGGACTGTGCAACTAAGATCTTGTCTACCAGAGAAGGTTATAGGTGTGTAACTTAGGGATGTTCCAGAGGGGAAGAGGGGGGAAAGATAGAAGGGCAAAGAGCAGTCTAGGGGAAAGAGGGTCGACAGAAATGTCTAGAACCATATAAACAGGCCAGGTAGCAACAAAAATGCAGAAAAAATGTGTCTAAAATATTGAGAACTAGAACTCACATACTTTACCACTTGTCTGACTAGAACATCATAAGAACCTTTAACACCACAAATCAGACCATGTGTGCTCAGAAGTAAATCCTATTGTGTTCAATGAAGTTTATACAACAGGGAAAGTGTCTAGGGATTATAACTTTACTTGGATAATGGGACTTGCTTTTGAGTAAATATTGGGCTCTAAGGAAGTTTGGGTTCTAAGTTGGACTCAATGGTACTTTCTTCCAAATCAATCACAGGAGTTTAGGGAAATGGTGATCTCTCCCTCTGAACACCTCCTTCATCTTAAACCTAGAATACCTCCAGTGGCCTATCTCACATGCTTGCCATGGGTAATTGAGCACAGGCCCCATGATTGAGCTTAGTGACTTACTTCACACCTTTATGTGGAAGTACGTGTAATCCTTTGTGTTGAGTAAATCTGCCTTGTAGTAGACCTGCTAAGGCAAGGTTTTTCAAACCCAGTCCAGGGACCACTGAAGGCCATTGGCAGCTGCCTGATGTTCTGCAAGAGGACTCCTCTAAGTGCCTCTTCCCCTTCTCACAGCAGGAGGGCTCTGTCAGAGGATGGGACTTACTACTAGTAATAGCTCTAGTTATTCTAATGAGATTTACAGCTGGAGGAAGCTGTGCTGTGCTCTAGGTGGGGAAGCCCTCTCTCCAGGTTGCCAGAGGCAGAACTCCCCCCACTACCCATGAGCTGGTCCCTGGAAAAAAATTTTTCCTACAGAAATAGTCCCTGGGACCAAAAAGGTTGAGAATCACTGTGCTAAGTTCTTCTCCAACTTCTAGGAATTAAGTAGAGAGGCTCAGCCTCCTACTACTTAGGAATTACCCTTTCTTTCCCACTTACTTACTTAGGGTGCAAGCCTGAGCATGTCTACCCAGAAGTAAGTCCCATTGTTCTATGGAACTTACTCACAGGAAAGTTTGTTTAGGACTGCAGCCTATCTTATTTACTTAGTGGGAACTACTCCTACTTACTTCCGAATAGACCTGCCGAGCTTTAGACAGGTAATCCTACTGACTGAGTTCAACAGGACCTACAATTACATCCCAGGAAAAATACATACACACCCTGCCGTTTTCTAGTCCTGTGTCGGGACTGTATGCTATAGATGATTACTCCAGGAGTAGGTGGGATGGTGGCTTTTCTCTGCTTGACTTCTCATTCCTGCCTGCACTTGTTAGTTTCTACTATTAGGTTTTCTTCCCTGCCTACTACTGTCGTTGTCCCCTACTCCTGGTACGTTTTAGGTTTTTTCCCCTACCTACTCTTAGATTTTCTACTACTAGGTTTTCTTTCCGTCCTACTCCTGTTAGGTTTTAGGTTCCCCGCTTCCTACTGTTAGATTTTCTACTACTAGGTTTTCTCTCCTGCATTGGTCTACTACTAGGTTTTCTTTCCTTCCTACTCCTGTTAGGTTTTAGTTTCCTCCCTTCCTACTGTTAGATTTTCTACTACTAGCTTTTCTTTCCTGCATTGGTCTACTACTAGGTTTTCTTTCCTTCCTACTCCTGTTAGGTTTTAGGTTCCCCCTTCCTACTGTTAGATTTTCTTCTACTAGGTTTTCTTTCCTCCCTACTCCTGTTAGGTTCCCCCCTTTCCTACTATTAGATTTTCTTCTAGGTTTTCTTTCCTCCCTACTCCTGTTAGGTTCCCCCCTTTCCTACTGTTAGATTTTCTACTACTAGGTTTTCTTTCCTTCCTGTTCCTGTTAGGTTTTAGGGTTTTCCCCCTTTTCCTACAGTTTTTTCCCCCTACTTTTATTCTCCTTTCCTTTCTACTAGTGGGTTTTCTTTCCTGCTTACTCCCCTTCTGTTTAGGCGCAAAAGACAGCGGAACCTCCTGGCTGCCTCTCTCCCCATCTGGTCCCTCGTCCTCATTCCCTGTTCCTGGACGCCCAGCGACGGTCTGAGCCCAGCATCTGTCTCCTCTCCTCTCCTGGCATCTTCAGCCAGATCTTAGCAGCCTAGACAGAAAAAGTGGATGTTTCTTTGCAAATGATTTAAAAGGCAGGGCAAGAGGAGGTTTGATCCTCCCTCCTCTTTCCCTGCTGCAGGCTCTACTCCACCAAACTCTCTTCCCTCCACCCCATCCTATGAATGAGTTGCAGCCTCATCATTAAGTACCTCTAATTACAATTGCAGATCAAAGCCCTGCGATCAACCCCCCCCCCCCCACCCGAATCTCTTTCTGCAAAAGAGAAGTAAACACATTAAAGGGCGCCAGGCAGAGAAGGTGGGCGTTTATCCAACCATCTCATTGGATAGGATGGGATTTTTTATTTTTTATTTTTTTGTATGTGTGTGAGTGATGCTAAAAAAAAAGCCTTTATTTTTTGTATTTTATTTTATTTTAATCAAATCAGATCTGACAATGTTCCTAGCGCGGCATTAATGCTTCAGCCCTTCTCATGTCAGTCACCTCCAAGCGGTTTGACAAACTCAAGATCTCTTAAAACGGGAAGAGTTCAGATCATATTAATTCCCCCAAAAATGTTTTGATTCAAAGTAGTTTGTATTTTATGTTGCCAAGGGCAATCCAGAAAGAGATTGCCCATAGCCCAGGCCCCCTTTTTCTCTTCCTGGCCCAGAGGCAATAGCAGTATTTAAGCTTCTGAAATTAGCCTGGGGCAGGGAAAGATAGATGATCACAAAGCGAAACAAGAGTGGGATTTTTTTTTTTTTGCCTCCCTCTCTCTCTCTTCCCCTTAAGTTTGCCATTTCATAAAACGACACTGGAGAGCAAAGTGTCCTCCTGTTTTCTTTCTTTTTCAAGATTCCAAAATGATTTACAATCCCAATCCTATGGGACTTATTTCTGAGTAGACATGCATAGGATTGGGCTCTTTGGCTGCAATCCTAAAAGCACTTTCCTGGGAGTAAGCCCCATTGAACTCAATGGAACTTACTTCTGAGTAGACATGACTAGGATTGCACTGTTTGTTGGGAAACTACCAAGCCAAACTCCTTTTTTTCCATGCAGCCTTGGAAAATGTCCCAAGCAAACAACAACAGAGAGAAAACCAAAGTGCTTTACTATATTACTAGGATTGATCACAATAATTAATAGGGTCAAGAAAGAGCTTAAAATACTTCTATAATTATAATATAAATAATAATAATAAAGATAAATAATATAATTGATTAATCACAATAATAGGGCCAAGAAAATGTCCTGAGGCACAAGAAAGAGCTTATATAAATATAAGATAAATAAATATAAACATAATATAATTGATTAATCACAATTAATAAGGCCAAGAAAATATCCTGAGGCACAAGAGCTTATATAAATAAATATAAATATAATAATTGATTAATCACAATGATTAATAGGGCCAGGTCCAAATTGAGAATTATAGTTGAGGGAGGAATTCCTAAAAGAGAAAAGTGGTCTTTGATAAGGGAGGCAGCAGGGTGAGGAAATGGGGAAATTGATGGGGGGGGGGGGTGAGAAGAAGTGTGATTTTTATAATCAGAAACTGTAAATAGAAAGCTCTTCTCTCTCTCCGCCTATGATTTCTTTTGAAAGGGGCGATCTGAATATTCAACTTTTAAGGCTCGCCTGTATGTACAACATTAATATGATCTCTGCAGAATTTGGGTCCTCACCAACATTACCATATCAAAGCGGGCGCCCGAGGCTAGAGAAGCCATCGATACGCTCGCAGTAGGTAAAGTAAAGATTATTGGTTGTGATGGGGCGAGGAGAGGAATCCTGCACACCATTAACTGGAAGTGATCGCGGTGGGAGATGCTGGGACCCCAGACCCATCCGGGGCAAATATTGGCTCTGGCTGGTAATGAGTTCACCAACCAGTCCTCCTTTACCCCCCCCCCCCAACACTGGACACCCCCACCCTGAAAAAGGGGATTCTTCTCATTAAAGTGTGGATGACCCCAATTCAGGGCACCCAACAGGGTCTCCTCTGGGATGGAGAAGTCAGAGGAAAGCAGGATGCTTCTTAGGGAGGGGGGAGATGGGGGTTTAGGATAGAGGAATTATTCAGCTGGGGTGGGGTGGGATTTCTTCCTTTCTTTCCTCCTGGAGAACAATAGGGCCATCCAGTTTAAAGAGGTCTTGAAACATATACATATTCCTGGAAGTTTCATTTCCTTCCTATCTCAGATAGATAGATAGATAGATAGATAGATAGATAGATAGATAGATAGATAGATAGATAGATAACTCATATGCGTGTCGTAAATCTTATTACAGTCAATGAGACTTAGAGCACAATCCTAACCATGTCTACTCAAAAGTAAGCTCCATCGTGTTCAATGGGTCTTACTCCCAGAGAAGTGTCTTTAGGATTTCAACCTTAATCCCAGGAAAGAGTGTATAGGATTTCAGTCAAAATTAAATTTAGATAGATCTCCATCCTTTTATTCGTCTATTTCAAAAGCTAAATCCTTTCATCGTTTTTATTTTTTTTTCTTTATAAAGCTCTTTTTCAACATCCCTTTCTATTCCCTTCCTATTTTTTTCCTCTATCTTCACATGTCTTTTTGTGGCGGAATTCCTTCCTTCCTTCCTTCCTCTCTTACAGCCCAATCCTGTGCATATCTACTCTGAAAGTTGCAGAGCCCAATCCTCAGAAACAAATCCCATAGTGGTCCATGGGGCTTACTCCCAGGAAAATGTGCACAGCATGGCAGTGTTAAATAGAGCCTAATCCTGGGCATGTCTATTCAGAAATAACTCCCATTCGAGTCAATGAGGCTTACTCCCAGGAAAGTGTGGTTAGGATTGCACCCTCAAATATACTGTATTTATTCATATATAACGCTCACCTTTTTCAGCCTAATTCAGTCTCCAAAATCAGGGTACACATTAAATTTGATAGTTAATTAGATCTGAGTAAATATAGTATTTTGATTGTAAGTACAGGGTGCACATTAGATTTGATAGTTAATTAGATTTGAGTATTTTGACTATAATTTTAGGGTGCACATTAGATTTGAATAAATACAGTATTTAACATAGGCTACAATCCTAAAGACACTTTCCTGGGAATAACACCCATTGAACCCTATGGGGCTTACATTTGAATAGACATGGTTAGGATTGTGCTCTTAAATATGTTACTATTAAATAGTCATGATTTTAGGGGATCTGGCATGATTGGCTTTTATGGACACCATGCTTGAGATGGGAGAAAAATGCCTGACTCCAGGAGGTTTAGACATGTAGTGTTTTGATTTTATTACTAACACTTCTTTTTGTTCAGTGGGACAAAATATTTATTATGTATTTGGAGTAAGCATGGAGTAGGCCTTTGATTATATCAATCTATGACTACATCACCCAGAAATGGATTGCACAGGGTGCGGAAGCCTTTCAGATCAGTCAAGAACCATTTCCATGCTGGAGTCCTTTTTGCCATCAATCTCTAAATAACTCGATTTCCTTTTGAAAAAACGGAAAGGGTGGGTGGAGAGGGAGGGATCTAGCAAGCATTTCTTAACTACAATCAGCCGCTCAGGTAATTGGAAGTTCCTTACTAGGAAGAGAAGGAAGATGGAATTACATCAACTCCATAAGGAGGCCATCAGAATAGCTTCTTAACTGAGGCTGCAACCCTAAAGACACTTTCCTGGGAGTAAGACCCATTGAACACAATGGGGAATACTTTTGAGTAGACATGCTTAGGATTGTGCTCTGAGTCCAGTTGATGGCAATGCTGTGTTTTTTTCTGCTTTCCCTGCAATGATCCAACTCAGTCAGCACTTGGTTATAATTAATATCAACTGAATTTCAAACAATCAAAATATAGATTCCTCTTTTGCGAAAAGGGAAGGAGAGGAGATTCCTCTTTTGAGTTTGATTGGGAAGCCGCAAGTTTTTCCTAACTATAATTCATGTCTAGTGTTAGGGTTGCTCTTCTACAGTCTGCAAATTTCTGCTACTCTTCAGATTAATTTCCCTCCAGTTATATTTTGCCTTTAAAATTTTTTTTTAATCTCATAATAAATAATAACTAACAAAAAAACAAAACAAACAAACAAAAACTGTGCAACCTGAAATAAGAGGAAAATCCCAAAGCCGGTTTGCGATCCAGTGAAATAGCAGAAGACTGGAAACAAGAATTGGGCAATACTTAACATAGCACTTTTTATCTAGAAGTACTATTGTCTATTAGTACATTTTATGGATCCAGGATGGAGGTGTTCATACTCTTAAAGTGAACCCGTGCATTTATTCGGATGTAAATCCCATAGCTTTCAATGGTCCTTACTTTTAAGGTCTGTAGCCTAAAAGTGACATAATCCTCAGGCATTGTGTGTCCGACCCTAAGAAATTGGAAAGCAACCCGAGGCGTTAAGGCGACAGCTTTGCTGGCGCTCTATAAGGAGCTGTCCATTTCAGCACCAAATAGTACACTACCCCCACCACCTCTTGAATTAACTATATAGTATATACCTTCCAAAGGTAGGTATTATATTTATGTAATATACATAAAATCAAAATAGATTTAAAGATCAAAATAGATGGTTCAGCTATTTATTGATCAAAATAGAACTATAGCTCAAAATTCAGCCATTTATAGATCAAGACTAAAAATATTGTCTAATATATCTAAATATATCTAAATATTTCTAAATATTGTCTTTCTATCATCTAGAAGGCCCGTTCAGCTACAACTAGCCCCAAAAGCAGATATATAAATCACTGTTCAAGCAACTCATATGAAACAAGCCTACATATATAGGCGATGTTCGAATGGACAGGAAAATCCTCGAATAAGTACCAGATCGGCTTCAAATTAAATAGGGTTTGTACAAGAGAAACAGCTGCATTAATTAAGTTTACTTGCAAGAAATGTGTCTTGGGTGGTTTGATGAGCATTGCCTGGATATGAGAGTAGTGCCTGTGATACTACCGAGTGCAAATAATTCTTTAACACCATTAAACAAATGAAAATTTCCCCTCGATCCAGCATTTTACTCAGACTCGTAAGCTGAATACACTGTCTAGCCAGCATCAAAAATTGCCAGAGAAACTGCAGGAAATCAGGGGTATCCTACTTCATTAATCAACAATTTGGGGGGAAAAGACACGCATTACCATAGGCAGGAACACTCACACACGCAAATGAAACCATTGTTTTACTAACGCTCAACTCCTGGTCTACATTCAAGAATAAAAGTGATGATCTTTTAAAAACTCCTTATCCCGCATTGGTTAGCAATACAGGATCCTAAAAACCGCGTTGAATCTCTCCCTGAACTCAAAAATAATTTGCATTAGAGCCCAATCCTATGCATATCTACTCGGAAGTCAGTCCCATTATAGTCAATGGATCTTACTCCCAAGTAAATGTAGATAGAATTGCAGCCTTAATCAGTTGACTCTGGCCACATGCCTTTTGGGTTTGAAACGTGTTGTTATGACCGACCCCAGAGCTTTCCAACACGCAATAGTTTGAGGCTACAATCCTCAAAACACTTTCCTGGGAGTAAGACCCACTGAACAAAATGAGGCTTACATTTGAGTAGACATGGTTAAGACTGTGCTCTAAAGTTTCTGATATTTTCAGAAGATGGAAAAAAGCTATTTTGGTATATTTTTACACAGTTGCGGTTCTATCCTACAACTCCTCAGAAGTCATCCTAAAACTTTCGCCTTTCTTTTATGGTTACTTCCAGATGCAGACTAAGGCTGCACTTTAATTGGAGTAACCCCCATTGAACTCAGTGGGGCTTACTTGAGAGTAGACATGCGTAGGATTGCAGCCTATGCTGAAATGTTTTCAAAACACGCATAAACCAAACTCAAACAGAGCCTGTAGATGGGAAGGTGTCTATAGAACCTATAGATGGGAGATCGAACAAGTAGGCAGAAAACAGGATTTGTTTCCAATGCCTAACATTTCTACTCAACGTACATAAAAAACTTCAGAGAACCTTATTAAGTTTGTGCGCTCTTAATATTAATATTCTTAGAGCACAATCCTAACCATGTCTACTCAAAAGCAAGCCCCATTGCGTTCAATGGGTCTTACTCCCAGGAAAGTTTCTTTAGGATTGCAGCCTTAATTGTATTCATGTATTCAACAGGAAAAGAAACCATGCATGAAGAGTCATTATTGATGCATTCATCAATTTAGGACCAGTTGTTTGTGGGCCCTATTAGAAGAGATATTTAATATAGGCTGCAATCCTAACGAACATTTTCCCGGAAGTAAGATCAATTGAACACAATGGAGCTTACTTTTGAGTAGACATGGTTAGGATTGTGATCATAGTATTACAATGTGAAGCAAAGAAGTACAGACACACACCCACACAAAACCGAGGTTTTGCAACCTGCTTACCTCTCCTTATCACTCCACCTTGGCCGTTCAATACTAACCCACACTGGGCCTCCACCGAACCCTGGAACAAAAAGAATACAGTACAATTAAATGAGATCTTAAAGCCGAGCCTACAGATAAGGAGGCTGATTTGATGTGTCTAGCGATTTTTGCTGTAGGAGAGACCCAGATCATACTGCATATGAGACAGCTAGGAAATCTTTAACACGCGGGTGTATTTCAGGACTTGTAGGAAGGGGCAGCTTTTTTTCTTTTTCTTTTTTTTCCAAGGCAAAGACTTTGTTTCACCACTTTCTGAGATATGGTGATCTTCTTTTGTCTGGATGATTGGCAGGCAGACAAAGAGGAAGAGAGTGAATGTATGGACACCAAAAAAGTTTCTGAAGGAAGGAAGGAATCTTGGAAGGAAAAAAAAATATACACATCCCTCTAGCTCTGGTGCTTCTTCTCTGGGTGTTACTAGCTCTGGGTTACTTCTAGTGTACTCTGCGTGTGGCGTTCATATGTCACTGAGTGTCAGGTTGAAGAAAAAGGACAGAGCTAGAGATTTAAAGATGGGGTTATAAAGAATATTTATAAAGAAATATTTGGAGGACTATGCAGGAGCAGCAGAACGCAACCATTCCAAGCATCATCATCATCATCAAGCAGAATTTATATACAGATTTTCAATTAGGCATGTGGTTCTTGCGCTTGCAGACTGGGCCTGCTTATCTATCTATCTATCTATCTATCTATCTATCTATCTATCTATCTATCTATCTATCTATCTATCTATCTATCTATCTGATTTTTTCTCTTTGTTGTGTACACACACACAGATTGAGAGAGAGAGAGAGAGAGAGAGAGAGAGATCCCTCCAAGACAACCCCTAAATCCTTTTGCCCAGTGGAAATGTGTTAAAAGACGCATTTTCCTTTACAAACAAACGAAGTATTGGACATGAAAGAGGCCTTTAAGGGTGTTAACCTATTCAACAGCCCGTGAAGAGTTAAGGACATGCGGAGAAAGAGTCGGTGCATAATAATAAAAAAATCCTTTACAAAAACAACCTTTACAGTCCGGGCTCCCCTCGCCTCCACCACCCCCAGCCCCTTTTGGCCATATTGAGGCCCCTTTTCAAGTCCCCTTTTGAGTTTAAGTGTTCTGCCTTAAAGTGATTATGAAATCAATATGGCCAGCAAAACTGGGCGACTGAGCATAAATTAAAGCGGTGATGGGAAAAGGTGTGACAGTTTTCTTTGTTGCCCATGGAAAATCTTTTTAGGGGACTCAAAGATGCCCACTCCGGTTCCAAGACTCCTTGCATCTGTTAGGCTGACTTAAACTATTGGACTTTCACTTAGCATTCTGAGCAGGGCAAAGTATATTTACATTTGTTGCATTGGAAATGAGGCATATGTTGATGCTGGGGTGGGATGGGATGGGGTGGGATGGGGTGGGGGGGACAAGAAAAAAGAGAGGCTGAAGGGCCGGCTCAGAGCCTCTGTTGGGGTGCTGTGTCCTCAAGCCTTTCCTGCCTCCTCTAGCCCAGGGAAAAAAGCCCATCTCCAGTCTTGAAGTAGATCTTGAGATCTTCCAGCCTCTCTGAGAAAGAGACTGCAATCCTAAAGTCACTTTCCTGAGTGCAAGACCCATTGAACACAATGGAGCTTACTTTTGAGTAGATATGGTTAGGATTGTGCTCAGAATGAAGCAAAGAGTGCAACCCTATTCGTGTCTACTCAGAAGTAAAGTTCCATTGAGGAACGTGCTCTTAGGATTGCAGCCACATACAGCCAAGTGGATTTCCTCTCATCTTCCCCAATCTCCCAGTGTGACCATAAATGAAAAAGATGATTCCCCCCCAAAAATATAGGACCCTCAAGAAAAATGTAGCACAAAATAAATGCTACTCAGATTGCTTAATTTAAACACTTTTACTCATTAAATTTAATTTATTACATAGAATTTATGAATGCCAAGAAGGCTACATGCTGGCTGTTCACAAGGGAAAGGCGGACAATGAATTATTTTTTTCAAGACACATGGCTCAAAAGAGGACATGTCCTGGAAAAAGAGGACATATAGTCACCCTGTAGTTACCATGCGAAAAGAAGGAACTGGGGTGGACGTGATGATGAAGCTCTCTGATGTAATTTGGGTCTAGTTATGTGAATCGACAGTGCAATTAAAAAAAGTATTGGAAGTCCTATGCACACTTTCCTGGGAGTAAGCCCCGTTGACAAGAATGAGACTTTCTTCTGAGTAGACATGGATAGGATTGAGCTGTGATTTGGATTTAAAGAAAAACCAACCTATATAGCAACAAATTGTACTAGATTATTTTCTCCCACCTCCTTTTTTTTAAAAAAATTGTTATTTGAAAAATGAGGTCCTATAAATGAAGCCACCTTCTCTTTCTTGGAAAGGGAGGGCAGAGGGAAAACATGTTGTTTGGTCGGATGACATTGCATAAACGACCAGCTGAATGGCACTAAGTCGAAAATTGGATAAACTATGGTGCTTTTTCTGCGCAGGATTTAGGCATTGTGTGCTGCCTTGCAAACGTCTCTAATCCCTCCTTTCGAGGGGGAAAAATACAAGGCTTTGTCCTCCTAGGAGAAAAAAAATTGTACAGCTAAAAAAAATCAGCAGCAGACGTGGTGATAAAAAAAGGGAGTAAAGAGGTCTTAGTGAAGTTAAATAGTGAATGGCAGATTTGGAGAAGGAGTGATGAGGAGGAACATAAGGGAAGCCCTTGTTGAAAATAGAGAAAGAAAAAAAGAAAGAAAAAGACGCATAGAAAATTATTGAGTGAATTTCAATGGAGAAAGTCAGGTTTTAGGGAATTGTTCTGGGCAGGTCCCCATCACATGAGTCTTGCCTAGCCTGGAAAGGGCGTCAGAGGCCTTTCTTTGACTGGGTGGGTAACAAATAAATATAGGTTTTTCTTGTGAGTAGAGTAAAGACAACTTGTTATGACCAAGAAAGTGCACTAAAAGTATTTTCGGAGCATTTTTGGAGGAGGACACACAAATGAACCGAAATTGGTAGGATTCAGTGGAAAAACGGTGCAGATCAAAGAACCCTGCCTGTCTCCCTTCCATTCCTAGACCCGCGGACGGGAATGGAGGGTGACCTCTTTCTAAAGACCTACAGCACTAGCCTAACCATGTCTACTCCAAAGTAAGCCCCATTGTGTTCAATGGGTCTTACTCCCAGGAAAGTGCCTTTAGGATTGCAGCCCTGCTGCTAAGAAGGGAATCTCGTGGGTATCTAACAGACAGACATATAGTATAGATAAGACAGACAGACAGACAGACAGACAGGAAAGTTGATCTACCCAATGTAAGATGCTGAGATGAACAGCCCAATCCTGTACAGGCCTCTCAGAAATAAGTCCCATTATAATCAACGGTGCTTACACCGAGGTAAATGCGAATGGATGCAGACATAGAGCACAATCCTAACCATTTCTACTCAGAAGTAAACCCTATTGTGTTCAATGGGTCTTACTCCCAGGAAAGAGTCTTGAGGATTGCAGTCATAGTTACGTATTTTACACAAACACACTTTTCAGTCCCTTAACTAATAATATGGCTGTGGCTGTTCTAAGTTTATTCACCAGCGTTTATTTATTTGTAGGGTGAGTGATCAGCCTGCCTCTCCAGTCCGTTACAGGAGACTAGATTAGGGCTGCAATCCTACCCACGTCTACTCAGAAGTAAGCCCCATTATGCTCAGTGGCTCTTCCTCCCAGGAATGTGTGTTTAGGATTGCAGCCTAAGGGCAGGATTATTTTTAGGGGAACCCACTTTCTGCTCTGCCTTTCTGCCCTGCATTAGTGCTCCATTCACCTCTCAGCTACAGGTGTGGGGGAGTGTGTGGTTCAGACTAAAGGCACTTTCCTGGGAGTAAGACCCATTGAACAGAATGGGGATTACTTTTGAGTAGACATGGTTAGGGGGCAAAAGGACTCTGACGTTTTCTGAGAAATGGGTGGGGGTGCAATTCTGAAGACACTTTCCTGGGAATTAGAGCCATTGAACAGAATGGGGCTTACTTTTGAGTAGACATGTTTAGGATTGTGCTGCCAGTGGGGCAAAAGGACTTTTTGACCTTTATTGCCTTAGGCTGAGAAAGTTGCTAGGGAGCGGAGAGGGGTGGGGTGCAATCCTGAAGGCACTTTCCTGGGAGTAAGAGCCATTGAAGAGAATGGGTCTTACTGTGGAGTAGACATGATTGGGGGGGGGGGGCAAAAGGACTTTTTGACCTTTATTGCCTTAGGCTGAGAAAGTTGCTAGGGAGCGAAAACGGGTGGGGTGCAAGCCTGAAGGCGCTTTCCTGGGAGTAAGAGCCATTGAAGAGAATGGGTCTTACTGTGGAGTAGGAGGGTGCTGTCTGTCTATCTGGGGAAGAGGAGCATGCAGATTTACCTGCAGGTCGTCTGCCCCCGAGGCGGCCAGCCCCAGGCTGGGTCCTGGCAGGAGCCTCTGGTCTGGATGCATGCCATACTGGGAGCCATGGCTCATGAGAGAGAGGTCGTGCCTCCGGTAGGCGTCTAGGCAGCCCAGCTCCCTCCTCTGCTCGTCCAGGCAGGAGGACTTGAGAGCCCGGGCGTTGTGCAGGTTAATGAAGTCGGCCGGTTCTCCATGGTGGATCTGCTGGTAGTACTGCTGGGAGTGGTGGAGAGAGTTCAAGGAGTAGGCGTCGGGGTTGACCGCCGGGTGGCTGTGTTGGAACTCGTAGTGGAAGGACTGGTGGTGCAATGGGGTGTACTGGTGGTTGGTGGAAAAGTAGGGAGAAGCAAACTCAGTGCCCGTGGCGGAGTAAGTGAGTGGAGAAGAGGAGGAGTAGGCGACGGTGGAGTTGGCCACAGACTCCAGGCATCCCAGCTGCATCAAACGGTAACTGTTGGATCCATCATGACGTATCTGAAAAGAAGAAGGGAGAAGGTAACCCCAATACTGGAGGTGGCTCATTGGAAAGAGTCCTCACCCGCATCGCTTTACACCAGTCTCTGCCCCAGACTCTCTCCTAAGAAACTCTCTCTCTCACCTGGAGTTGGGTCTGCAGTGCGAGTTTTTTTTTTTAAAGGGAGAGGCAGAAAAAAGGGGGATCCCTATATATGAATCCACCGCACAGGATCTGATCCACTAGATCCACTAAATTTGGGCTGGAAGCAGCGTCTGATCTGTACTGGATCTACAACAGAACAGGGCTGGTGGAGACTGAGAGCACAATCCTAACCATGTCTACTCAAAAGTAAGCCCCCATTGTGTTCAATGGGTCTTACTCCCAAAAAAGTGCCTGTAGGATTGCAGCGTCTGAACACAGTCTTAACCAGGTCTACTCAAAAGTAAGCCCCATTGTGTTCAGTGGGTCTTACTCCCCAAAAAGTACCTATAGGATTGCAGCCTCCGAGCACAATCCTAACCATGTCTACTCAAAAGTAAGCCCCATTGTGTTCAATGGGTCTCACTCCCAAAAATGTGTCTTTAGGATTGCAGCAGGGTCAGATCCTGCTTTGCAAGCCTGCATCACCCTCCAAATCCCCCTCTTTTCCCACCACCTGAGTGGGAGTGGAGCGTCTCTGAGCCCCCAGCTTTCCAGCCGTCTCTCTGGCTATTGCGATCACCCTGTGCCATCTTCCCATCCCTGGAAAATTATTAGGGGGGACCAGCCTAGGCTGGCTCCGGCACCCATTTGAACCAGGCGATGGGTTTGCCCCTTTTCCCAGCGACAGATGTCACAACGAATTTTAGCCCTTAAAACTTCTCCAAGTTTTGAAGCCGGATTATAATTAAATGTAACGGTCCAATGTGGATTAACGCACACACACACACACACACACACACACACAGAGACACACACACACAAAATGGAAACAACTCCATACCCAGGCACACTACTCCATACACGCACACAGGCACACATACACACACACACACACAGGCGCGCACACACACACAGAGAGACACACACACTCTCTCTAACACACACATACACACAAAATACCTCCGCATCGTGGACGAGTCCTGGAAAGGTAGTTGACATTTTGGGTTCTCCAAAATGAAGCTCAGGCTTAAATTCCTTCTTCAAAATCTCCAAAGCAAAAGCAGAACCAAAACGCACCACGAAACCCACAATAATTTTTTAAAAATCACAAAAATATAGCCATTTCCCGTTGTTACCTAGATGGGAAAAATATATATCTATATTTTATATAGATATATATCTAGAATATAGCTCTGTATCTAGAGAGAATCTTCCGATCTCAACACAAAATGTGCCTGCAAAAGGTCTCCGGCTTTTTTTTCCACCACACACCGTTTTAAAAACCTGTAGGAACCATTTTTTCCCTCTGCACAAAAGCAGCTCCCGGATCAGATTTTGTACTTGGCTGGGTATTACTTTGGCTGATGTCGTAGGTCCCTTGGTAATATAGAAGTTTTGAAAATTAAGCATCAGCAGAGAACTGGGAGGACAATAGATAGAGCAGCTTCATCCCAGGAGACAAGGAATAAATATTGTATCTTCGCCTAATAAGGAACTGTAGGTTCTTTCAACGTTTTTATACATTTTTCCTTCACTCTTTTAGATCGCTTTTTCCCCCTTCCCCAGCCTAATGTGGGACCTGATCTCTTCGAAAGGGGCCTTTTAGACACATACTATTGGGAAGACCCAGATCTAATATTTAAAACAATCTAGATTAATTTGTATCATCTTTCTTTCATTTGGTAAGTGTTTCTTCTTCCTGATTTCAATATTGACAAAAAACATAAGATTGGAGTGTACGTGAACTGGACTATTTTTTCTCTCCATGAATTAAGGTAGTGCGTTTAGATTTTAAAAAAGAATAATAATAGACCGATTTTCAATCCACCCCCACAGCCCAACCTTTTTAATATGGGGCGACCCAGACGAACAACACACACGGTTTTCAAGGAGCATTTCCCAGAAATAAGGTCTATGAAACCTATGTCACTGTACAGCATTTTTCTACAGCACGAATTTTTGTGTGTATATATGTATTAAAACGCACTTTCATATGTAATGATATTATCGAGGAAGTTAAAAAACGAACGCTGGAGATACAAAGAAGGAGAGTAAAAAGATTTCCAGCTTTTTTCAGCTAGGCAACAATATCTGGGGTGCGATTAAAGAATATTTTGAACAGTATTCCAAAAATATTGTTCAAAATATTATTCAGAGCTGCGAAAAAAATGAATTTGTTGGTCATCTGTTTTTGGTGGAATAAAACGCCGTAGTGTTTCAAATTGCACTTCTCTCCCTATTTCGCACAATCAGTCCTGAAGTCCATTTCCGAGGGCGGATTTGTGTATTCTGTTTTTCTATCTCGATCTACACGGTACTTGTGTACATTTTATGCATTTATGTGGTTGTTTCGGAGGTGCCCACAAACCAGCCAGTTTCGGTGGAAAGTTGTCCAAACTGGCTGGAAGGAGCTTTGCCAGCTGACATCTCCGTTGCTTCTCCGCTGCTGGCCAGTCAGATAGATAGATAGATAGATAGATAGATAGATAGATAGATAGATAGATAGATAGATAGATAGATAGATAGATAGATAGATAGATAGATAGATAGATAGATAGATAGATAGATAGATAGAAGCAATGCAGGAAGAAAGAAAGCAAGGAAGATAGAAAGACAGAAAGATGGATGGATGGATGGAGGCAAGGAAGGAAGAAAGAAAGATAGAAAGCAACGAAGAAAGAAAGCAAGGAAGGAAGGAAGCAAGGAAGATAGATAGAGAGAAAGGAAGAAAGCAAGGAAGAAAGAATGGAAAAGGAAGGAAGGAAGCAAGGAAGATTGCAAGGAAGGAAGAAAGAAAGCAAGGAAGAAAGAAAGCAAGGAAAGCAAGAAAACAAGGAAGGAAAGCAATAAGAAAGAAAGAAAGAAAGTAAGAAAGTAAGAAAGAAAGAAAGAAAGAAAGAAAGAAAGAAAGAAAGAAAGAAAGAAAGAAAGAAGGGATGTAAGTGGCTTTTAATTGCCATTTAATTTTCTGGTCTTTTAAGTGCTTAAACCGTGAAGGTGTCTTACTCAGAAGCCTCAGGCCAAGAGACATGTGGCTCTTTTAGGAGGGCGCAGTTTTGGGGAGGGTTCCTGGGTGTCTGCTAAGAGGAGCTGTCCATTCAGCACCTTCTCTGCTCCGCCCGGACAAAGGCGCACGGATAGCATGGAAGCGCATTGTCTGGGGCGGAAGAGTGCGCTTATCCAGGCTGCCAGGGGGGTCAGCATCAGACCCCCCCCCAATTGACCTCCCCAGTGATGTGAGATTCGTGTCCACGCAGAGATGCGCCGGTGAAACTCTCCCACGTCGGGCAAGCCAAGAATTGCCATCTCCATCCTTACATGTGCCTGTGATCCCCGATGTATCTTTGGCAAGATTTTTGTGGCTCACATTCCAAGTTGGTGGAGGTGAGGATGAGGATGAGGATGATGATGAGCCGCTTAATCAGCCAATAAAGGGAGAAGAGCAACACATCGGAAACCTTGTGGTTCTGTGTCCAGCGAACAACACAAGGATCCGCATTAATGAGCAGCCCCCCTTCCCTCACCCATGAAGGCGTCTTCAGGAAGCAATAGTGACACATCCCACCCGACTGGTCTCCTCTTCAAGGCTCTGACTTACTCGCCCATCAGAGGAGGAGAGCAATCAGACTCTCTTTCTCCCTCAATAAACAGGATGATTCGCCACACCCTGCCTGGGGGTGACGCCTCATCCCTCCCCAAAACCCTATAAGGAGATTTAATGGGATTGCAGGGCACTCAAGTGCCTGACAGCTTGGAAGTTAAATAAGATCAGGATAGCCACCCAGGCAGCCCCAAAGATTGCATGCTCCATCCTGTGGGTGACCCAGTCAAACTCACAGGAGTTGATTTCCTAAATCCTAAACGGGGGTGGAAGAAATCCCATTTGTTCCCACTCCCATCCAGTAAAGACACCAAGGAGCCAACATGCACCAACCTGAAGAGTTTCAGTTCACTCACTGATTTCCCTGGATCAGGAGGTAGGGAGTGCAACTTAACTCCTTGACTGTGAAGGTGGAAAGAGCCCCTCTTGAAAAATTGGAAGCAAACTTGCAGGTGTGGGCACACTATCAGCCAGATCCTGTCATCTATTTCCTGGCAGCAGTGGCATCACCAGGGTGGAGTGGCTGGTGCAGGCCACACCAGGTGATGTGACACTGGGGGGTGACACACCAGAGGAGTTTGACACTCCTCTGACCAGCCCCAGGCATCAGTGTGCCCATTTGGGCCTGCTCCAAGGTGGAGTGGCAGCCAGGAACTGCTGCGTCGCATCAGAGCAGGTTTGAATGGCCAGTTGAGGTGCATTGCGCATGTCATCCTGTGCATCCATTCGGCCTTGCTTGGGAGGTGAAGCAGCAGCTGGGAGCCTCTCACTGTGCTTGTCCAGAGGCCTGGACATACACGGTCTATGCCTCTGCCCAGCCCGAACTCATCCTACATCCTAACTACATCCTCTCAAGAAATCCAGTCCCTACTACCCCCTCCAGACTTCCCCAACTTCTTCCAGTGATTTTGGACTTCTTAGCATCCAGAACTGTAGAAGAAATAGGACCCCCAGGTAGAAACTATCCCTACTTTCCTAGAAGTAAGTTACTTGGAGTACAAATGGAACTTACTCCATGGAAGAGTGTCAAGGATTGCAGCCACTTGACGTGGCAAGAAAATCTGGAATGTGCAACGTGGTGGGTTAAGAAGGCCTGTCTGTATTTTCTGGTTCTCTGGAGATGGCTCCAATCAATCAATCAATCAATCAATCAATCAATCAATCAATCAATCAATCAATCAATCAATCACATTTATATAGTGGTGCTTCACATAAAGAGCTTAATTTGTTCTGGAGGCATGCTCTTTAAGTGAAACACTCTTCAGGTGAAGCAGATTTTCCCATAGGAAATAATGGAAACTCAGACGATTGGTTCCACAACCAAAAAAATATTCATATAAAAATATTAACTGTATGTAAAAATGGTGACAAAACACTGGAATTGAATTCAAAACATGCATTCAGTGTGCATGATCCTATGAAGTCTACTTAGGCTGCAGTCCTAAAGACACTTCCCTGGGAGTAAGTCCCATTTAACACAATGGGGCTTACTTCTGGGTAGACATGGTTAGGAGGCTGCAGTCAAAGACACTTTCTTGGGAGTAAGCTCCATTTAACACAATGAGACTTACTTCTGAGTAGACATAGTTAGAAGAATGCAATCAAAGACACTTTCGTGGGAAGCTTACCTGGGCTGCTGCTGGAGGTTCAAGGTGGCTGGTGGGGGCACTTGGGGGAAGTTAGGGGCAGCTGCCTCTGGCACCCCCAGGCAACTGCCTCCAAGTAGGGGGCAGTTAGAGGCAGCAGTGCTAGCCTGCAGCCCTTTTAAAGAGCCTCTGTGTGGAGCATCAGGGCTTCATAGCACGCATGCCCATAGTGTGCTTGCTTGTTAAGTGAAGTGGAACTTGTTATGTGAAGCAAGATTTCTTGGAAATTTATACTTGTTATGTGAAACGCTTGTTATGAGAGGTACCACTGTATCACTTTTCACCAAAAATGTTCACAAAAAATATTTTCATCTTGCTTTAGCCATGGTTATCATTAACACACATCTGCCTGACTTGTATGAACAGCCTCCTCCTGAGAACCAGCTTCAGTCTTGGAAGGCCAGCTATTAACATGTGACTTCAGACTTGTTCTGTAAGCAAAGAGTTCCCATCTTTAATTTTGCTGAGCGGAAAATATTTCTGGACATTCAGTGGTCTACTTGGACTGATTTATTGAAGAATACTAAGGACTTAGTCCAAAGATACTCCTCAAGCTGCAATCTTATCCCCACTTACAAAGGAGTAAGTCTTATTGACTCTATAGGGACTAGCTTCTGAGTAGACATGCATAAGATTGGGCTCTTCTTATGGCTAGAGGTGTTTGAAAACTGTGTTATTTGCCTTAGAAATAAAAAAAAGCAGGCCTCCATCAGTCTTGAAAGACTATGGTATCTTGCTTGGCGCTGCATACTCTACATGTGAAGCATGAAAGCCTGGGTTGGATTGTTATGGAGGATAGGCTGTTACCCAAGCAGCAAATCCCCCTTCTTCATGCCACTGAATTAGTCCAATGGAAAGCCGATTGTGAAATAAGCTCTATATTACTTATAGGAAAGTAAGGAAAGTAAGTTATATACTTTTCCTTATAGCACTAACATGCTATAGTTAAACAGTTGTTACCATGAAGAGTGTTTAATACTTTTTATTCATGCCATCAACATGGACTCAGCCCTCCGGGAGAGATTGAGGGTAAGAAGAGGACTCTCTGAGGTTCATAGAAGGATAGTGCTGGGGAGATTGAATCCATCTCCTGCCCTTTTCCTAAATATAAGAACAAGGAGGAAATGAGGTGTTGATTTGCATCATCCTCTTGATGAAGCATAATGATGTAGCAGAAATAGTGATTGTCACAGCCCACAATGGTAGATCTTTAGGCCAAGGAAATTTCATCTCCCACCACCCTTACATAAAGGTTAAGGGAAGAAGATATGGCATGGTTGGGAAACCCAACTTACAGTACAATCCTATGCAAGTGTCTAGTCAGAAGTAAGTCCCATGTGTTCAATGGGGCTTACTCTGAGGAAAGTGTCATAGCATTACAGGCTCTGTTGGTTTTGTAAATGTTTTCCTTCCAAGAAGGAAAGGGGAACTTTCTCCTCATGTTCCCCTATACAGTTCAAGCCAGTGCTATCTCCTAATGCGGGTTTTTGGTTGACAATATAGGTATTCATTACTCATTGCACATTCCACTCCAACATTCTCTTTGGGGGTGAGGGAAGTCAACACCCTTCCTCAGTTTCCTAGTTTTGTTATCTGTTTCTTTCATGCACAATGGGTGTGCTATAACCCAGCTGACAAACAGATGTTCAAGGCTCCTTACCTAATGATAGGACTCCTGAGCTGACTGTGGTGACCTGGTGCCACTAAAAAAATCCAGTATTACCGAAAGTGTTGTGGAGTAATGGAGCTATTTCATAGTGTTACTTATGTCTGTAATGGCCCATTCATGATCTAATCTTGCAGTTTTCAGGTGATGAATATGCACAGGTGTGAACTGGTCGTATCACTCCTATAGAAAACTAAAAAGAGTACATAGTACTGATTAGTACAAAGTTGTGTACTAAAGATCAGGTCTGCATGTTCATGCATCATAGATCTCCAGAATGGTAGTTCCCATGGAGTGCATTTACGTATGCTCAAAAACACAAATAAATGTACCTATGATAGGGTGGGACATTTGCAGTTTCCTACAATTGGGAAACTACAATTTGCTTGTACAAAAATTCATCACTAATACTCAGTGATGCAAAACTGAAACAAGTGAACTTCTGGGTGTAAGTCTTGGAGAATTAGCCTAACCATGGCTGCAATCCTAACCACACTTTCCTGGAAGTAAGTACTACTGAACACAAAGGGACTTACTTCTGAGTAGACATGGTTAGGATTGCACTGTTACTAGAAAGAAACATGGGGCAGGAAAGATACATATACAGTATGTGCAACCAGTTATGACTAAAAATATCTCTGAAACTTTAAACATTAGTGAAACATTAGAACAAAGCCATTACTGAAAATCTCCTGTTCTGTCCATAGCCATTTGCTAGCTTTCACCATTTCAATTGGTAAGAACTATCTTTGGGTCTGTACGGTAGTTTCCCCAAATTTCACATACACACCCCAGTGATACTAGTATATACTACTTTGTATATACTAGTACTATATATTACTAGTAGTATATATTACTATATACTAGTATATATTACTTTGAACACATTCTCTGGCTAAGACCACAATCCTAACCATGTCTACTCCAGTGTAAGCCCCATTGTGTTCAATGAGTCTTACTCCCAGAAAAGTGTCTTCAGGATTTCAGCCTAAGTGAGTGGATCAATATAAATGGACAGAAAAACAAAATGGAATTGTTTCCTGTACTGTAGATTCTCTCATCAGTTTCTTGATCCAATTTTTTATTTTCTGATAATTCCACCAGAAAAATTGACCAGGATGCAACCAATTTACTGGGATATATTTGCCAACTGCTTTATCATTGAGGTCTTGTTGAACTCGCTATTGCAACATTAGATTGTACAGCCTTTTAATGATCTTGACCTTTCTTTATCCCCACAGTGTACTACAACCATTCCTGTGGCACAGTACATTGGTGTATCATGAATGGTTTTCAGATGAGTTGGAGGAGGGCATTTATTAGTATGACTATTGGGAGATGTATGTCTTTGGCCAGAAGTGCAGGCTGCCATTTCAGTTGCTAAATAAATTTTTTAAAAAAAAAACCCTGATGAAAATTGCTACTCTTATAGTAAACATGTCTTTCAAGACAATCTTTTCTAATCTTTTATTACACCAGATCATGCTATCTGTCTTTGGGAACTTTTCCAAGATCATTAATGGCAAATCAGCTTAGATCACTGGTGTGGTTCTAGTTTGTACTATGAAATAGACTGCAAACCTAATTTCCACTTAAGCTAGCCTAAGCTCGCCTCCCTACAGCATCACAGGAACAGAAAGACCAATGAGTTGTGTCGGTCACAAGGCTATGGTATCGTGCTCGGCACTGCATACGCTGCATGCAAAGCATGAAAGCATGGGTTAGATTGTTATGGAGGATAGGCTGTTACCCAAGCAGCAAATCCCCCATCTCCACGCCACTGAATTAGTCAAATGGAAAGGCAGAGCCAATACAATTGGATCCAGCTGGCATCGCAGAGCTGGGCTAAGGACAGGAGCTCACCCTGTCTTGTGGGGCCGACCCGGGTCTTGAACCCTGGCCTACTGGTTAACAGGAACAGTGTCTTAACCACTTGTGCCACCCACAGCCCATACAACAACAACAAGACTGACCAGGTTGACAATTCATACTCTCACCTGCTATTTCTGTTGTTCTTCCTAATTTCCTTCTCAGCATTTGTAGTTTGAAATCTCTCTTCAAATTTATGTGTGTTTAAATATACCAGAATATGTTGTCATTCATCCAAATGTTTTCCATTACACTTGCAATTTTCCTTTAATTCTTTTTGAGGTAAGATGGGGAGATGGGGCTGAGAGATAGTGCCTAGTCCAAAGCTATCCAGGAAGCTTCATGGATGAACAGATATTTGAAACTGCATCAACCAGGTCTCAGTCTAACCTTTGATTACACTATTCTGGCTCTAGTCAAAGAAAATAAACAGTATAATGCAGCTTACTAAATGATGGATGTGTTATGAGAGCCAAGATGGTGTAGTCAATATAGCGGGAGTTGGATTGAGACCTGGAAGGACTCTGGTTCAAATCCTTCCTTGGCCGTGAAGCTTTCTGGGTGACTTTGGGCCAGTCACTCACTCACAGTCTCCATACAGTCACATGTTGTTGTGAGGATGACAGGAGGGAAGGAACTTAAGCTTTGTAAGCCTGCATGCTATAATTAATCTCAAGCTCTTTTGGGATGATAAAATCAAATATTATTTAAATTGAACAATTCTCCATACACATTCCATTTTCTCACATGTAATTTCTCTTTTTTCTTCTTTCACACTTTAGAAAGGGTGGCTCATTGAACAAAATGGAGAAAGTGGGAGAAACATAAATAGTATCTTATTGTCTACACAAGATCCAATGGTAAATCAGTTTTTGAATGTATGTCAGATGTAACGTAATGACTTGATTTAATAAAATATATCCTGACCATTCTTTTCCGTATCAAATACCCTGGGCTGGGAGAATATCAGACCAGATAATACCAATTCCTGATCCATAAAAAAAAACAACTAGAGTGACATTGTTTCCAAGATGCACTTCAATTTTTGAGGCAGGATCCAGTCATTAAACTTTTCTCTGGTAGTGAAGAATGAAAACATCTGTAGACTGTGATGTATTAAAGATGTACCTTATATTAGGATCATCCATAATTGATGGAGACATTCCAATAAATAATACAGCATCAGGTTCTTTAGATTATTGAGGATCATCTACTGTGCTCATATCTTTATGCAGTGCCAGTAATGGCAAGCATGTCTCTTTCTCTAATTAAACACACAGCACCATGGTATGTTTAAATAACATTAAGATGGTGGCACATATTTAATAAGAATGCTTCTCGCAGAGATGAGCTTGACATTTGGCTGCTGAGTTTATGAGTCATAACTGGATGCCTTTCCACTTCAGAGTGACAGAAGTTTGGCAAACATTTGCATATGCATGTTGGCAATCCCAGGTGACTGTTCGGAGGGGTGCACAGGATCACTGAAGCAGGATTCTTCATAAGAATATTAATCAGAATATTTATAAACCACTTTTTGACAAAACAGTTCATAAGGCAAGGATGAAAAGCTGCTTCTCTGATACAAAGGGGCTCATAATCTGAAGAGGGTCACTGGAAAGGATGCTTCACTAGAATATACAAAGGTTGTTGTTACCTCCCTTGTTAAACATAATAGAGTCTTTTTGGTGCATCTTACAGTGCATTCCTAAGCATGTCTACTCAGAAGTAACTCCTATTGTATTCAGTGAGGCCTACTCCCAGGAAAGTGTGTTTACGATTGCAGCCTTAGTTTAGTTTACAGAAGTTTGCTAAGTATGCATGTTTTAAAATTCTGTGTTCTGTTTATTTTGTTGTTGTTTTGTTATTCTTTAATATGTAAAACCCCATTCATGACAATCCTTCAT
The DNA here is from genome assembly GCA_030015325.1 of Cryptoblepharus egeriae. NCBI lineage: Eukaryota > Metazoa > Chordata > Lepidosauria > Squamata > Scincidae > Cryptoblepharus > Cryptoblepharus egeriae. The sequence continues at coordinate 118,584,642 of JAREYC010000001.1, forward strand.
GTGTTCATTCCTAATTCATTGTCATGATGACAGGGACAGGGGAGTTTACCTTGCTTTGTAACATCATGTCAGGCTTCCAACTTTTCATTAAAAAAAAATTAAACTGAATGATCTGATTTGATTTACTTTTCCATTAATCACAAAATGATTGTAACCCTGATAATTTTGTGACTATCCACAAAGACAGCTATACCTATTAATAATAATAATAATAATAATAATAATAATAATAATAATAATAATAATAATAATAATAATAATAATAATAATAAATCCTTTATTACGGTCTTTGACCAGCACAATACCCATTAATATTGAGTCACCTAGATCAGGTTGTCAGTATTCACAAGGATAGCTCCAAATGAGAAAACAAAAACATGCAGGTGAATGGCCATTCCCAGGATTTATTTGTATTGTCAACAGTCTCTAAATATAAATCATTATTTTGTATCCTTTTTGCTCCAGCTCTTCAAGGCGTGTGTTTATATTAATATTCCTTATACTTAGGTGTAATGCTATTAATATTTTTAAGCCACCCTATTCTCAAAAGTATGTATAGCATGAACAAATCAGTTTTTATGATTAAGATGTTTTTGTAAAAAATTGAGCACATATTTATTCATAGGTTTGGAACATGAGGTTTTTATTGACCCAAGAATCCAAAATAGTTGCGAAGGAGCCAGTGCATACATTTTTCCCTGTCTGATTCAGAATTCATGCCTTTCCGCTGTTAAAATGCATATCCAGCATTCCCCAGACTGAATCTAGCTACTTCAGAGACAGCAGAGTCCATCAGGGATTATGTATTTATGTTTTAAAAACATATTTTAATTTCCCTATTGATCATCACAGCTCATGAATAAAATTAAAGGTTTTTCAGAATTATCACTTTAAAATTAACAATTAAAAATTGTAAGGAAAAGAAGAAAACATGTCTTCAGCAGTCTCGCAATGATATATCCACAAAAACTGATTCCCAAATGAATTATTTTCCTTGTACTATTTTTTAACACAGAGAAGGGAGGAGCTATTGATAACTCCTTGACAATCTCCAATAGCGAGTCACAATGAGCAAGCTGATGGTACAAACTATGAGTTCATTTCTGCAACCTCAGTAATCCCTGCTTAAGCCAATTGTCCTACTGACCCTCTTGGGACTACTGGCTTGAGCGAAGGTTGAAGGGTCAAAGTCCTGGAACTTTGGAATTCAGAGGCATAAAGGGTTTGATTTCAAATCAAAGAGTCTCTTCAATTGAGTTCAGTTGGCTTGAGATGAAAACCCTAAACAAGTATTTGAGTTTTCATTGTGTTTAAACTGAAAAAAAGAAAGAGGGAATGGGAAAGCAATGGATCAATTGCATTTGAGGTTGAATTTTTGAAATGCACTGGTCCCAGGGCATGCTTTGCAAGCATATGATGTCGCGATCTGGGTAGCACCAGACTAGTGACTAGTTCCATAATGCAATAAAGGTGAGACATATATCTCAAAGCATCACTTGAGTGTAATACATATTATCTAGTTTGTCTTGGTTTGCCACCACATCAGACCTAAAGTACATCTTACACACAAATATGTGTGACTGTATTCTTTTATATATGGGCTGTAGTGGTTCAGTGGTTAAGGCACTGTGCCTGTCAATCCATAGGCCAAGATTTGAGACCCAGGTGCTACAAGATGGCGTGAGCTTGTGTCCGTTGCCACTTTGAAAGCATGGAAATGCAAGTTGATAAATAGGTGCCACCTTGGTGGGAAGATAACAGCATTCTGTCTGCCTTGGTGCACAGGTGTCAAACACAAGGCTGCAGGCTGAACGTGGCCCATCTTGCTATTTCATGTGCCCCCCAAGAGCTTCCCCCTCCACACTTTCCTGGGAGTAAGCCTCATTGACTATAATGGACTTCTGAGTAGACATTGGACTCAAGCCCTCGGGAGACACCATTAATGCTAACTTTGGCCCTCTGTATGAAATGTGTTCGATACCCCTGCCTTATAGTCATGCCCGGCATATAGTCATGCTGGCCAGAGATGTCTTTGGATATGTGTTTGCTTAGAAATGGGGATGAGCACCACTCCCTATGTCGGTCACAACTAGCAGGGCAACCTGTGGGGGACACGTGTACCTTTACTTATTCTTTTATATGGAAAAGAATGGATCACCTTTTTAAAATATGAAATGGCAATGCAGAAGGAGGATTACTGGAGGAGGGAGGCAATTCAAAAGAGGCAACTTGCACAAGCAGTGCTCAAGAAAAATTTCTATAGAATTTATCTCAAAAGTAAAGTATATAGAATTGGGATAAACAGTTGAATCTCCAAGTTAATCAGCAGTAAATCCTTGTAGGTAAAGTCAGAACAAATTTCAAGAATGATTTTGGTATATATAACTCAATTTCATTCCTAATCGAGTTCATAATTGAGTTCAGAATTATAGACAGAGGACATTTTCCATGTCTTGGAAATGGAAGACATTTTCCATCTTTCTTTCCTTTAAATCTCTCTCCAAAATCCATCTCTCCTGTGAATCCTTTAGGTCTCATTTTTTTGAACACAGTTTTCTTTGGACTGTGCTTGTCCTCACCTTGGCACCCTCATTCTTTTGTCTCCCTTCTATGATGAAATTTAGAGTGTAAGATTCTTGAGGAGCAGGACCTACTGTTTTTCCTAAGTCCCCCATCAATATTCTTCTTCTAATTATTATTGCTATTAACAGTAGAGGTAAAGTTGCAAAATCAGTTGCAGACGACAACAAAATCCCATTTCTGCTGTAGATTTTAATCTGTACATTCCAGGGCAGAGTTTATTTAAATCTTTACAGTACCACTTTCCTGCAGGACATTTCCTTAAATCTGAAAGTTCTCTTTGATTGTCTTGAAACAGCCCTGAGGAAGGTTGTGTGTTTGCAATAAACCATAGGAGTTTGAAAAATAATGCAAACCTGCTTGGAATTTATTTTCTGTTAAAGGAACAGCCTGTGAGTTAGACAAATTTTGTGTCCCATCCCTCCCAAGTGGTTCTCTCATGTCCTTCCAAAGAGCTGGTGGTTTATCAAGCATCATGACCCAATGCAGCAAGGTCCCTTGTCTTTCTACAGTGCCAAAGGGAGCTGTCCATTCAAGATCAGGCAACCACGTGGTGCCTGCCCGCGAAAAAACAAAAGAAGTGAAATATTAATTAAATGGAGAGAGAAAGGGGTGGGGGGGAGGGAGAGAGGCAATCTGTTCAATCCTACGCCTGCAGGCAAGCTCTAACGGAAACCACATATGCTTTCCCTCTCCCCCCAAGAAATCTTCATTTGGGCATTAAAATACTTAAAAGGATTAGTCATTAAATACTTGTACATTTGGTTTAATTTGCTCGAAACTCTGTGTCACAGGGTTACATCAGAAAGCTAAGAGTTTTAATCTCATTTGCAGTATTTACCTAGATGTTTTATTTCTTCTGCTGCTTGTTACAGGGATCATATTAATATCCCATGCCTCCAGAGGGAGAAAGTTAAAAAAAATGAGCTGGTTGCTGACTGATGGCATAGAAATATCAAAGGGCTTTTTCAAGTAAAACAAAAAGCATGAATGGGAATCGGGTGTTCCCTATAGCAGCCTGAATCTGACTGATGATAGAGATGCTGTAATAGTTGCTGAGGGAGACAGTGTGGTTAAATAGCTAGAGTAGGCCTTGGCGCATCAGCAGATCTCCTCTCAGGTTAATTTCTTTCCAGTGATTTTAGCTGTTCGTTTCGTCAGTGTCAAGCATGAGCACAAGAAGGGCCCTGCTGGTATCCAAAAGTAGATCTCATCCTGAGTGGTTAATAGATGGGCTTATAGGAAGTCCATAAGCAGGTGGACATACAAGGACACCATTTTGTTTCAAGCTTACTGATTTTCTTTCCAGTCAGTATTATAAGTGAATTTACTGGAGCCGTTAACATGTTTATTAAATGCTTGCTTTGTTAGGATATGAAGAAAGCATGAACAGAATCTGCGGGCACAAAACTTTGTAAAACTAGAACATCTTACTATCATCCTACAGGGGAACTGTGGCTTCTGATTCAATGGTAACAGCAGTAAACTATGTAGTGGTAGTATATTATAAATTACTGCACAGTCCAGAGTAGCTGTGGGAGCTCTTATGTTGACATAAGAAAAATTTACTCTGGATTGCTCTATGAATTTCCCATAGGTTTCCACTAGGTGGCACCGTAACGACGTTGACGTAAATGTCTCTTAAGAGCTCCCATAGTTACTCTGGATTGTGCAGTTAGTATCACAACACTTATCATTCTTAAAATATTGCCCATAAACACATTATGAGGAAATTTAAACCCTACTCGTTTCACCACCACACCTAATGTCCAATGTCTTCCACTCCTGTATCAACATAAACTTACCTAACAATTTATTTACCAGTGTTATCCTTTACCACATTGCCCACATTGCACAAACCTACAGTGTAAGGTCAATGTGGATAAGACTAATGTTATGACTGGAAATGGATCATAGACCAAAATTCTGTCTGGATTGGAAACATGAACTCTGCTCAAATCAGACACGAACAAACTCATGTGGATGAAACGAATCCTTTCTAATGTGGCCAGTCAAATATAGTTATATAGTTACATAGATATAGCTATAGTTATATAGATATAGCAGGATTTAAACTTGCCATTATGCTTGCTCACATGGATTGGCCTGAAGACCATTTTGATGGGCAATTTTGGCACAATTATGTTATATAGAATCATAGAATCATAGAGTTGGAAGGAACCTAGTAGGTCATCTAGTCCAACCCCCTGCCCGCAGTAGGAATTCCCCCTAGAGCATCCCCGACAGGTGCTCGTCGAGCCTCTGCTTGAAGATCCCCAGTGAGGGAGAGACAACCACCTCCCTTGGCAATCTGTTCCACTGCCGAACTGCCCTTATCGTTGGAATTTTTTCCGGATATCCAACCGGAATCTCCTCTCTTGCAGTTTGTACCCATTGGTTCTAGTTCTGCTTTCAGAAGCAGCTATGAACAAATGAGCCCCTATGACAACCCTTCAGGTATCTGAAGAGGGCAATCATGTCTCCTCTCAGCCTCCTCTTGTCCAGGCTGAACATCCCAAGTTCCCCCAACCTTTCCTCGTAGGGTTTCCCTTCCATCCCACTGATCAAATCAGCCTCAATTTGGCTACATAATAAGCACAATAGTTAAGGGAGCAATCATCTCTACTCAGGATTATGGCACTTGCTGGAACATATTAATTTATGGAACTTGCTTCCCTATTTTAGGGAGCTTCAGAAGGGAATTGGAGAAATTCATGGAGAACAAGTGTATCAATCCATAGTGTTCCCAGTGGCTGTATCCTAAACCCAAGTTCACTCACAATATACATCTGAATTGTATTTGCAGGGGAACAAAGAGAGGACGTGAAACAGCATGCTGGACAGTTCAAACAGGACATATGCCATGGATGTTGCAGTAGCTCAGTATACTCTACAGAGGGCAGTAGCTGGTTTATGTGTCCAATATCTCCTTGCAGAAAAAGAAATATGGTGAACTTTCACATATATGCTCAACATAGTCTTTGCAAACTGGCACTCAATCCCACAACCTCAAAATACAGACTCCATTCACAGCTGCATATAAGATACTATAGCATGGAAATTATTTGCTATGTGTATTATTAGTAAAGTAATACTTTACTAATACGTTCTGGACTTGCCATACAATCATCAGATCCGTTATCTTTTGTACATTAACAAATGTAAGGATGAAATCAAACTTATATTTTACAAAGTATATTTTACCATTCTAAATTTGTCTGCTAAAATGTATATAGTTCTAGAACTATACAGGACAGATGTGAAAGTTCATTTTGTTCAAAACAGAATAACTGCAGTCCTAAAGACACTTTCCTGGGAGTAAGACCCATTGAACACAAAGGGGCTTCCTTTTGAATAGAAATGGTTAGGAATGCAGCCTAAGAAGGAATTATGAAGGATATCATCCATATTGGTTCTTCAGATGTAATTAAAATAATTTAATAAATTATTAAATAACTAGCAAAAAGCCTACCCACGTTGCGGGAGTAACATTTCCCCATATGACTTCCCCCCACAGCGCATCAACACCCCATGCGCAAGTTCCCCCATGCGCAACTTTCCCCCATGCACAACTTTCCCCATGCACAACTTTCCCCCATGCGCAACTTCCCCCCATGCGCAACTTTTCCCCGTGCGCATCATCCCCCATGTGCATCATCCCATGTGCATCATCCCCCATGCACAACTTTCCCCATGCGCATCATCCCCCATGCGCAACTTTTCCCATGCGAATCATCCCCCATGCGCAACTTCCCCCATACGCACCATCCCCCATGTGTAACTTCCCCCGATCCGCAACTTTCCCCATGTGCATCATCACCTCATGTGCAACTTCCCGCCATGCGCAACTCAGTCTCCCATGTTAAGTATAGGACAAAAACACGTTGCCCCCTTTTTAGCTCCTGAAGGGTTAAATTTCTCCAGATGGTTCTTGGTGGGAGTTCAGGTGACAGAAGGAACTCCCAGAATTCCATGCTTCAGGCCCAGCAGTTGGGGCGGAATGTTGATGAGTCAGCAATTCTCCAATGCAAAGTATAGGGAGGAAAACGCGTTGCGCCCCTTTTCACCCCCTTCCGGTTGGAATTTCCGAAAACCGGTTCTTAGTGCACCCCTCCATCATGGAAGGAACACCCAGCCCGAATTTCACGCTTCTAGGCCCAGCAGTTTTGGCAGGGCGGTGATGAGTGAGTGAGTGAGTGAGTCAGTCAGTCAGTGACTTTTCTCTTTTATATATATAGAAAAAATTTAATAAAACTTGGCATTCCTTCCCGATAATGCCTTGCCTTTCTGATATTGCCTTGCCACCGGGGATTGTTAGATTTCAGTTTGGGCAATCGTTTGCTTTACTGAAATCAAGGTCAATTGGACTGCTTAAGTAATCAAGATGAACACTCAAATCCTTGATGAATGTTGTGATTATTCTACTTCAGTGCTTGAGCAGCCCAATTCTACTTACCCTTTCCCCTCCTTTATCAAGAAAGATATTCTTAATTCAAGAAGGGAAGCCACCAATAGGGCACAAAGTAGACAGCGGGCCAAGAATATGACATCATGAGTGCTTACTCTGCAAGTATTGGAAACAGGGCATCAACAACAATTTGAGCAGAAACAAGCTCAAAGGGGTTCACAGTGGCAAAACTAGGGGGTGGAGGGGGTGCAGTTGCACTGGGCAACATCCATTGCTCTACTAGTGGCATTGCTAAAACACCTATTTGCTATCTGGATTCAAAGAAGGTTTTAATGCCCCCCTGCCCTCTGCAGCAACAAAATCAAATTTAATTAAGTAAAAAAAAATGGAAAATGTGTCCCTTTTTGGTTAGGGAAACTGTCCTGGGGCAGAGAGGAATGGTTACTCTTTCCCTGCTAAATATAAGAGGAGCACCACTTAGAAGTGCCTGTATACCCAGTTAGCATGGGTAACTGTATTATGGTATATGTACAGGTATATGGAAATGAGAGCTGATTCATATTGACACTTTTTTAGTTCTATATAGTACCAGAATTACATCTCATAGGTTCTCAGAGCAATCAGTATCCACTTTTTGTTCCAGAGGTTTTTACGTTTTCATTTTCTGATTAGTTGGTCATAACATTTGGTAGAATATAGATATTCCAATGCAGTTTGTTTCATTGCATTCTGCATTAATGTACCTTTCGAATGATGCCGAACTGCCCTCACCGTCAGGAATTTATTCTGGATATCCAACCAGAATCTCCTCTCTTGCAGTTTGTACCCACTAGAACCAATGGATACAAACTGCAAGAGAGGAGATTCCGGTTGGATATCCGGAAAAAATTCCTGACGGTGAGGTCGGTTCAGCAGTGGAACAGATTGCCAAGGGAGGTGGTGGACTCTCCCTCACTGGGGATCTTCAAGCAGAGGCTCGATGAGCACCTGTCGGGGATGCTCTAGGGGGATTTCCTGGTGCAGGCAGGGGGTTGGACTACATGACCTACTAGGTCCCTTCCCACTCTATGAGTCTATGGTTCTAAAAGACCCTACATTTCACAATTTTAGCCCCTAGTGTCAAGCTCAGCTTGTTGCCTCCTAAAGTTTGTAGACCTATGCAACTATATCCCCTGCACCCCTGACTATCCCACTGCCTATATCTTTAAGCTTTGCATAGAAAAGGGAATTTAGGCTGGTGTAGCTCAACACAGAAGGGTTTAAAAAGAACCCTGCCTAAATTCTCTCTTCTATGCAATGGTTAAAGGGACAGACACTCTGTCCTCCATTCTATATGGTCACCCTGAGTCACATTTTTGTTGATGCAGATTAATGAGGAGGCCCTGCTTATATTAAATTTGCATGTTAGAACATGCAATACATTACTGTGAATATTAAACATGGGAGCAACATCTAAGCACAAAGGCTTATCTCCTCTCCATCTATCATATATTTGGAAATAAATCCAATAGATAAAAGGCAGCTGCTAGGAAATGAAAGCACATTGTCTGAGAGTGCTTGAAAGGTTCTGGACTATGTGACTTGTGATCTATGATAGAAGGAGGAACAGACAGATGAGATAGATGAAATGCAAGGTGTATCAGTTTCCTTCATTGCCTTTCTGCTTTCCCAGACAATCCACTTACAACATATTCGGATTAGGAGGGAAAATCAGCCTTGTCAATTTGCTGCCCTTTATTGATACCTCAAAATCTGCTGCCTAAGGCAGGTCACTCCATCCTGCTTAATGGTCCGGCCAGCCTGAGGCTCTGCCCTTGCAGCAAAGCTAGCCCCACTAAGGTTAGCCTATAGGTTCTTAGTGCTTATATGTTCTGGATTGGGGCCAGCACAACTGAAGATAAAACCCTGAGTTGTTTGATCATGTGAAAAAAGCCATTGCTCTATTGGAATGCAGAACTTTCTTTTTATTTTATAGCTTCTGCCTTTCATCTACAGGATTTATTTCCAAATATATGATAGATGGAGAGGGAAGCAGCCTTTACGCTTAGATGTTGTTCCCATGTTCAATTTTATTGAGAATTGCAGAAACAAACCCTGCACTGCACACAGAAAGCTTTTTCAATCACACTGTTGTGCTTTTCTTCCTTTCTCAAAAGCCAGAAACTCTTTTTCTCATATTCAAAGCATTAAGCCCTGCTGCCCATGGGAGTGCTTGGATGAGGACTAGATAAGAGAGTTACATTAGGGCAGAAATTCGGGTCACATCATATCAAACTGAAAGCATCAGGCCAAATACGGGTTTGGCTAATAAGATTTGTATACAGTCACTTTAAATTTTTAAGACTGGCCTTGAAATTTAAGAGGAAAGAAAAAGAAAGCAGAAAGTATGAATGTCATTCCAAAGAAGTACGTGTGTATATTTTCTTGCAATGATTTAGTATTTTAAAACAAAATTTGATTTCTGTTCTCTCCCATTATGAGCCTGCAGTAAGAAAATCTGGGAGGGTCTGGAGGAGGTTGGTAGAAATTGGATCTTTGATCCCTGCCACTGAGTAACCAAATATATGAGGAGGCCCAAGTCAGTACTTTCAAGCCACAGCAGAAAAAAATAATACTGGTTTGCTAAATATATTGTGCTCACGGAAATGGGGAACACTTGCCAGAGAACCCAACATTAAAGACCTCCCATTGGGAAGAGGCATGGAAAGAGGCAGTCATACCTGAGCTCAGCCAAAGTGTTTAAAATACTGACAGAGATATTTCCTCATATTTCCTTTAACCTGTCTAATCGAGAATTGTTATCATTTTGATACTCTAGATCTAAATTATTTCAAAGAACATCCTGTAGAAGAAAAACGAAAGAGAAAAGAAATGGAAAAGGAAAATTCATTTGCATCCGTTGAGCAGTGAGAACCTGTTGAATGACATTTAAAAGAGGATTAAAGCTGATTTCTTACAAGCACCAGAATAATCAGATCTCTAAGCTAAAGTGGAATTAAGGTCCTTCAATTCATCTGTAAAACCTGACTGAAGTTAAATCATCGTTCAGTAATTTACATGTCATTTACAGGGATACTCATTGTGCTTTTAGTACTGTAAATATGATCTGAAAAGCTTTTGATCTTTTTCAGCATTTGCAGGAACACATTATTGTTTCGAAGGAGGGAAAAAAGGCAGAGTTTTATGAAAGAGGAAAAAATACAGGAAGCTCTCTTACAATGTCAAAACAAAAGTGTCACCCAAATGGTAATATCCTCACTAGTTTCATTTTTTTTGAGCTCAGCAGATGTGAGGGTGGTTTAATGATTGTTTGTCAGGGCAATACATTTTTAAGAAAAGCAAGCAGATTGTTCAGTAACAAACATGTTTTATGCAATATGCAGAGAACATCTTTTTTGTGTTTCGCTATCATTGTTAGACTAGGTACATTAAAAAGGGAAACAAGGAATTGGGAGACAAAGCATCTATGTAGTTTAAAAACCGTACCAGGAGTGTCAAACTCATTTCATACAGCAGGCTGAATAGTACATCTGCATTCATGATTCCTGCTGAAGGCTGGAAGTGATGTCATAAAGCAGGAAGTGATGTCATAAAGAAGGTCAAGACCAGAAATAAGCACTGTTTTCCCCGCTCATGAACTCACTGGTTGCAAATGACCAAAGCAACAATATGCAAATCTTGATCATATTTTGAAGATTTGAGAGATGTCAGTTATCATGCAGGTTGCCCTTTCAAAAGTGATACATTTAGCACATAAAATCAGTTCAGAGCAGCTGATGGTGGTTCAGTGAGAACCTAAAGGCCACTGATTGATTGCATCACATATAATACATGGATTTATGGTAAATCATACGTCACTGTCCAGTATGTTCAGCCAAGAGCCAATATATTTCTAAATTTTTACTTGAAAAGGCCCCCAAGGGCCAAATAAAGAAATTCTGGGGGCTGCATCCAGCCTGCTTCACATCCCTGCTGTAATCTCCCCATCAAATCTAAATATTAAGATCACCATTTGAATGCCTTCTCTAGATCTCCAAATTGTTCACAGTTAAATGGTTGGCAAAGGATGAAAGGGCCTTATCTCTATGGAAGTGTTCCATGGGTTTGTTCACCTCCTGCTTGAGAACACAATCCTAACCTTGTCTATTCAGAAGGAAGTCCCATTGTGTTCAATGGGTCTTACTCCCAGGAAAGTGTCTTTAGGATTGCAGCCTTACAGTGCAATCCTAAGCATGTCTTCTCAGAAGTAAGGGCACAATCCAGAGTAACCATGGGGAGTCCTTGCTCTGACTTAACAATTTACTCTGGATTGCAATATGAATTTCCCTTAGGTTTTCACTAGGTGGTGCCATAACTATGTCAATGTAAATGTCTCTTACATGCTCCTGTAGTTACTCTGGATTGTAGGGCTAGTCTCATTGTATTCAATGCTACTTACTCCAAAGAAAGTATGGTTAGGATTGCAGCCATACCCCCCAAATCCAGAGTAACTACAGGAGCACAAAAGAGACTTTATGTGCACCCGTAGTTACTGCACCACCTAGTGAAAACCTATGGGAAATTCATATTGCAATCCAGAGTAAGTTGTTCTTACACGGAGCAAGGACTCCCCATAGTTACCCTGGATTTTGCCACATCGTTTCGCAAGCGGCTAAGATACTGTGCCTGTTAACCAGCAGGCCAGGGTTCAAGACCTGGGTAGGCCCCACAAGACAGGCTGAGCTCCTGTCCTTAGTCCAGCTCTGCGACGCCAGCTGGATCCAATCGTATTGGCTCTGGCTTTCCATTGGACTAATTCAGTGGCGTGGAGAGGGGGGATTTGCTGCTTGGGTAACAGCCTATCCTCCATAACAATCTAACCCAGGCCTTTGTGCTTCGCATGCAGCGTATGCAGTGCCGAGCACGATACCATAGTCTTTCAAGACAGACGGAGGCCTGCAAAATTTCCCTGGCACTGTGTTGTGGGTTGGAAAAAAGATTTACATTTTGAATTTAAATAAATTTATCTAAATGTTATATAAGAGTGTATTAGTTACATATCCAGTGGATTACAAGGCTTGCCTGAGGGCCAGATGGGTGGGTCTTGCCCAGTGATGGGCATCAAAGAAATTAAGAACCGGTTCTCTGTCCATCTGGCAGCCACTTTTAAATGGCTATTTTTAAACTTTATATGTACTATCTCTTGTTAAGAACCAGTTCTATAGAGTAGGTGCGAACCTGCTGGTGCCCACCACTGGTCTTGCCACAGGCTTGCCGCAGGTTGCATTTCACCTACAAGCCAGGGTTTGGACACCTCTGCCTCAGAAAATGAACCATAGCAGAATGATTTAGAAACCTTCACCAGTCTGAAAAGAAATAAGAAAACCCATTCCTTCACCAGTGAACTTGGGTCAGGTTGGTAATACAGTAAAAGCTTGGATTGAGACTAACTTGGATTGAAAGTGTTTTGCAAGACAAGCAAACTTCTGTATATACAAAACTGAAAAGTCACTGCCCAGCCAAAACCACTGGACCTAGAGACATGAAATTTGGGGAGGAGGATACTCCTTACATCACGTGAGCACCCAATAAGAATCAATTTCTATCAATTTAACCCCTGAGGTGAAAAGGTTTGCAATGTATTTTTGACCTATACTTAACATTGAAGACTGATAAAAACCCAGCACCAAACCCTGCACATGCCTGGTACGAGTGCCCACATTCAAGGGAGGCTGATGCATTGAGGGAGTGTGTTGTATGGCTGTGTGTTGCACAGAGGGCGGTGATGGACGGAGGATGGTGTTGCATGGGAGTGTGTTACATGGGGGAGTATTAAACAGGGGCTGCTGCACTGGGTTTTATCAATCTTCAGTGTAAAGTATAGGTTCAAAATGTATTGCATTGCCCTCTCCCCCATCTTTCCACTGATTCAAGAAAAAAATACCTATTCCCACCAGAAGCCCACACTCTCTCATTGCTCTGAACCCCGAATTTTCAACTCTGCGGTTGAGCTAGGTGCAACATAACCTACTTAGTGTGTTCAAATCCACACTGGCAACCATGAGCATCATCTTATAAAATCGAGGATTGAGGATGTCATAGCTCCATCCTATTGAATGGTTTGGCAATGATGTGGGCGTTTTTTCCAGCCACTTGCAACAGGGTTTTGGGTCAAGTGAGGTTTGGATACCAATGAGTTGTTGCATGATAATCACAGCAGTGATTAGCAGGGCTTGTCAGGATCTTTTGTCTTTTGGGAAAGCCAGAGAGAAAGACAAGCAACAAGCAAGGCGTGTTATGAGAAAAGCTCTCTTATTATACTTTTTATTACTTATTACATTATGAATCTGATGTGCAAAGTCCTTCATTCCACCCCCTCACTTCTCAAAACAACCTTTCTGGCCTACACCAGATTCATCCTGCATTCCATCTTCCTTTGTTAACTCCCCTGTCTTCCTACATCTTTTATTTATATGCTAATGCAGAAGTCAGTCTGAAGAGTGGTCTCACCTACTTCTCTCCTGCATCCTCCACTACTAAGCCTGTTCAGGTATCAACATGCCATGTAGCTGACCAGCCCCTCTCAGCCTTGCCCTTTCCAAGGCTTTACCACACCTAGCTGGGTGTGCCCTTTTTTGACTTGGTCTTGATTGGGTGATGGTCTTCAGGTTTTATCCTTTTTGTGAGGTTAACAGCCACATGGTACCTAGGTTATAAAAAATCATGTATCCCCTTGTTCTCTCTCTTTTTCTTCCTCTTGGTGCCAAGGACCAGATTGCATGAGCAGGTAACTATTCTTGCGCTGTTGTATCCCCTTCCCCTTTACCTTACCTTTCCCTATTTTTCCTTCCCAGATGTTCCCCTATCCCCCATCTCCCCTTGCCTCCAGCTATCCTGAACCCCCTTTTCCTTTGGTACACACACTATTCAGAGAACAGGTACACTTCATCATATGGTTTATTGAATGTATGTAATTTTGCCTTATGACTTAAAACAATAAAGTCTGTTTCTTTGTGATAAGTTTTCCTAAATTGTTCTCTTTCTAATGAGGTTATCCCCTCTGCAAGATGATGTTTTAAGAGTCCTGTCTTGTTGTCTTTATACATATCCAAGAGGGCAATAACTAAATTCCCCTAAGTTTAAAGCCCTTTTGGTAACAGGTGTTTGGATGATTCTGTTAAGAGGAGAGGAGAGTCATCAGTTACCACTTAAGATGTGGGTCATCCTCATTGTGCCCAGACCTCCAGGTTTCCCTGAAGGGCCCCAGAAATTGGGCCCCTTTCCAGAGGATAGGAAAGGGGCCCTCCCCTTCCAGAAAATGGTTGCTCTGGGGGGTTTAGGGGTTGCTCTGGCATGGTTCTCTTCCCAGCACTCTTCCCAAGTGCTACTCCCTTTCTTGCTCCCTGGAGCCCAACCACCCATTCCCCACCCAACTACCTAACCCACTTATCTACTTAACCTAACTCACCCATCTACGTATTCCCTCCCTCACCCATGTCCCCACCTATCCCCTCACTTGCCCAGTACTTACCTTTTCCCTCCCCCACCCAGATCCCCACTTATCCCCTCACCCCCACTTACCTTTCCCATCTACTTTCCCCCTCTCTTTCATGGTTTCTGTTGCTGCAAACTGCCTTGGGAGCACCTTGCATATCTGTATTGGAATCATGTATGTTAAAGTCTCTTGCATGGGTTCTGGTGCAGCACACTGTTTGGGTAGAGTCTTGTGAGTGTCAAAATTATGTCTGTTAAAGTCACTTCCTTGGGTTCTGGTCATGCAATGAGGTTTTCAATTTAAAAAGAAATACTATAGTGTTGAAATTAAGTAAAGGAAAACAATATGAGTAGCTTATTTTAACGTGTCCTACATTTTTGGGGGGCATCCTACAATTTCTTTTAAGCGGCTAGGAATTTTGGCTTGGGGTATAGGAATTTTGGCGAGCTTGGCAGGGAATTTTGGGTTCAGCATCTGGTCATCCTTTATTTCTCTCTTTACTTCTTTGACTCTTAAAAGAAGCTAAACAAACAATTAATCAGGACTGTAGCAAGGTGAAGCAGTGCCCCTAAGAAGCAGGGTAAAGGAGGTAATTTGTACCCTGGCTCAGGGTCAAAAAGGTGGACCCAGAAGCCAAAGAAGGGGACCTAGAAATTTTCTGTATCTTAAATTATCCTACTGCCAGTGTGGGATGGTGAGTGTGCAGCTTCTGCTGCTAATAATGCCACATGCACTGGGTGAAGAAATGCATACATAACACTTCTTGACACAGTGTCAATCTGGAGGACACTGGCTTGCCACAGTTGCCTTTTGGCGTGTAAATCTGCATGACATAAAGGAGCTCAAGGATCCAACTGAAGCAGAAGAATATTTTTGGTGCAAAGAGTACTTTGCATCAAAAACATGCATCAAATATATAGGAATATTTTAAGGGTATAGGAATAAATATATACAAATATTTTGGTTGCAAATAAAATCCTCACCTCGTCTGAGCCCAAAAACGATTATGTTACTTTTGTGCAATGACTTTATTTAAAATTCCCTGCTAACTGGGTAAGACGCACTCTTTCAAGTGGGTGTTCCTCCTTTATTTAGCAGGGGGAGTGTAATTGGCCCTACACATCCCAGCAATGTTTGTTCTAGTGGCTTCTCTTGGTGTTCTTTTTGCATTTTAGATTCTGAGCCCCTTTGGGACAGGGACTCATTAGCTATTATTTTTTTCATTTTCTTTTTAAACCGCTTTGTGAACTTTGTGTTGAAAAGCAGTATATAAATACCATAGATAGATGAAAGATGTTAGAGAGACTCAGGAGTGTGTTTGGTTTTCCATATGATTCTATCTAGCTGCCAGTACTCCACAGGCAGATAAACCTGGGCTCTGTATTAGGAAGGACAGAAGACGTGGGTTTCAAGGACTTTTTCAACTGTTGACACTGTCTCCCCGCTCTATTTGGCAGTCTCTCCACCCCAACCTTCTCACACTCTGTTTCATCCCCTCCCACTCTGGAAAGAGCCCAGAAAAACTCCGTATCCCAGTACAATGCCTCTCAGAACTCATGGGGTGAAATAGATGGTCAGGTAGATGAATGTAGTGACTGGGCACATGGCGTGATGGTGGAGATGATGGGCAAGCACAAGGTGCAAGGCAAACCCTTCACTAGTTTGTCACATACCCTAGTCTCAGTGATGGGCTTCAAAGAAATTAACAACCGGTTCTGTGCCCATCTGGCAGCCACTTTTAAATGGCTATTTTTAAACTTTATATGTACTATCTCTCATTAACAACCGGTTCTGTAGAGTAGGTGCGAACCTGCTGGAGCCCACCACTGCCTAGTCTGCTGCCCCACATGGCTGCTTCACCCTTCAATTCTGGACACAGAATAATCTAGACTCTGGATATCTCAGGGAGCACTTTTCTGGTGACAACCTGAAGATGCTAGTAGACGCAGGGAATTTGATGTTCCAAAATCTGAAGACAAGTTAGGATAGGGAAGTGTTTCCCAAACTGATGTGTCTAAATCTACCAGGGGAACCTAGAAATTGGTAGTAACATGAAGAACATCTGGGGAACTTGCAACCCATTCTACAGGCCTCCCAAGAACTCCAAAATGCTTTGAAAAAGAAGGAAAAAACCACATGTGGTTTTTGGTTTTTCAGAGTTGTCCTTTCTCAAGCCAAAGGGGCCCACCTAAACCGGAGATTTAAAGGACAACATCAGGTGACTGTGCTAGAAGGTGGAAACACTACCCATTTACAAGGTGAAGAGATCATTAGGTAACTATGGGATGGGGAGAAAAACCAAAGATTAGCATGCACAGGCCCTGGTGAATGATAGTTTATGCACCAAACAGTTGGATTGAGAGCTGGAAGATCCAGGTTCAGATCCCTCCGTAGCTATGAAGCTTCCTGGGTGACCTTTGGCCAATGACTCACTCTCAAATTCACCTACTTCACAGGGTTGAAGTGAGGACAAAAGGATAAAAGTTTTGTATGCTGTTTTGGGCATTTACTTTGGCATGGGAAAGGAGGGTGTAAATCCCTTAAATAAATATATGTGGTGGGCAACTATTTGGACCAAGTCATTATTACAGAGGGAGAAGCATTATTGCACAGAAGGCAGACATCAACCCATCACCTGTGTGACAGACAAAAATGTCTTGAGTCTTCATTGAAAAGCCACGAGGGAGAGGTAAGTCTTAATACCCCCAGAAGGGAATTTCATATTTGTGGCACCGCTATAGAGAATTTTCAGAGAAGGTGTTCACAAACACAAAACTGCAATATATATTATTATTTATAAATCAGGAATTACACATTAATTTTCCAATAATCAATCCATAATATACGCATATGCACATATGCAACCACATGCAATTATTGTTCATCCGTTAATGGCCTTCATTAACTGAAAACATTTCCTATGGCCATATGTAGTAGTAGTTCTTAGTGAGTAGAGAAGGCTCGTCCTAGCCCTGCTGTCCCTGTAACTTGGGCCAAAGGCAGCACATGTAGGAGAGACCCATCAGATCACCTTAGAGGACAAGCTGTGATATATGGGGGAAGGTGGTCTCTCAAATAACCTAGATCCAAACTGTGAAGGTCCCTGTAACCTTTCTTCCAACCTCACATTTCAAGGAAATAATTAGCTGAGCAGAAAACTTTTTCCCCCAGTGAGAGCAGGTGCATCAGTCAAGGACATATGCTAAACCATTTTGGCATCCTGTTTAAGTACCACAGGAAACTGCTTCAATAAAAGCAAGGATCAAATTATGCATCAACAACCAAACCAACACTAACATGCGAGTGTTACTTTTATACAAAATTATCTTCTGTCAAAGTCCTACCACCATGTGAGCTTCATTTGGAGAGTCCTGCTTTTGCAAAAGTGTCATAAAATGTAATTAATTAGTGCTTGCTAAAAGCTCCAAGAGGATGCTATGGGAGCACATTTTTTATTACAAAAAAGAGAGAGCAAACAGAAAAATATTAAATCTCAACATGAATATCTCTGACTGAAGATGCCATTATTTCAGCTGTGATTAAAGGCTACAAGCGGGAAGGAACTGGGGCAATAAACTTCCTCTGCGGCAGAGCACTCCAGATTTCTGACACACCATGCGGCCCCAGAGTTCATTAGCAATGGAGGCCCTAAAGAAAGAAAGAAAAAGGAAAGAAAAAAATGAAATTGACTTTCTGTTCGCAAACTGTTTAAATAATTAAAGTGGTATTTACAAATGCTCCTAGGATCTTTTGTTATCTCTCGTTTGCCAGCAGTTACTTTCCTCCTGATATATAGAACTAATAAGTAAATTGTGAACATCCATTATTCTTCACCACTCTCCACTCACCTTCCCCCCACCGGCATCCAATCCACCAGAATTTTCTTCCATTCCCATTAATTGGTCCTCAGAGAATCTGACTCTCATACCTTTGCAGTGACAGGCAGTGAGCACTTCTTAGTAATACTGAGTCAGAGGCCCTGTGATAGCTCACAAGTCACATATTGAACTGGAGCAGTACGGCTCCCTTCCATAATGTTTAATGCATGAGACTTTTAAAACGGTGCTATTAACGTGATGGCTTATACTTTTAGTTTGAAAGGAGCATGGCTTTCTTGATTAATTGTGTGTCTGTGTTTATTAAAAATATAAAGTATATATTTGTATGTCTTACATAAAATAATTGCACGGAAAATCATGGTATGTTGTTATCTGTCAAATCACTTCCTGGTATCTAAAGCTGCAAGGTGAATAAGCTCTAAGGAGAGAGGTTAACTGTGACCCCCCCAACATGCAGAGAAAAATGTGTGTATCCAAAGGTACTGTTTTTGTCAAATACTTGCTATTTTGTGACTCAAACCGTTTCTTATGGTTTCATCTTCACAGGAGGAGTTTTAATTATTTTATGTTAAAGACACTCCAGTTTTTTCTTCATCTCATTATTATAAACATAAACCTTTAAGCACGTCCAAGTACTTTCTTCAACTGTGTTGAAATCCATCAGTTTAGAAGAACTGTGATTTGAAAAGATTCAAGGAAATCTGCACAGCGAAATTAAATCCAATTTAAATTTTCACAATCATATATTGTTTTCCAGGAATTTGGACTTGGGTTGGAGGCAAAGATACAGTTATCATTCCCAAATCCATCTCTCTTATCTATCTGAACTGCAGTGCCTGTTGTGGAGTAAATGTGAGTGAATCAGTTCAGCCAGAATCATAATAAATTATCACTACCCCAAAGCAGAAATATGAATAATCAACCTAAATTGTCATTGGAATCCCAAGAACCCTGCATAGGCAACAATTCAATACAACACATTGTTGACTAGTAATAGTGGTATATGTCAAAATTGACTACTTTGTTCCTTTTCTTGAATACACAAGCAGGAGGGATCCCTGCAGCAAATGCAATAAATCGAAGAAACTAACATGGCATGGCATTCAATTTGGATCCAAGCCAGTAAAAGAAAAACATTACAAATATTAAGGCAGCCAATTGTGCGTACCCAGTCAAACACAACAGGAATAGAACCCTATAGATCTACCATATTTACTCAAATCTAATGTGCACCCTATACTCAGAATCAAAATACTAGATTTTAATACTAAATACTAGATTTACTCAAATCTAGTTAACCATAGAATGTAATGTGCACCCTGATATCAGAGACTGAATTTGGCTGAAAAAGGTGAGCATTAGATTTGAGTAAATACAGTAATAAATACAAGAAACAAATTCTGACAAGCAGGCCAACCCTATGTCTCTTCCCAATAGACTAAATGGCTTCTATTGAATCCCATGGGGAATTTATGGCATTTTGAGGAATCATCCTCACAGTAAGGGGACATTTGCTTTCTTACTCTGAGTTAAGTCCCAGAAGCTGCATTACATGCATTATATGAATGTAATACTGCATTATAATACTGCATTATATGAATCAATGACTTGATGGGCATATTTCAGTTTTGATTCCACTCTTTAGCAGGTAAATGTTATGTCATTGCAGCAGGGCAGGAATTGGTTCTGGAATTTAGGATTCCTCCTAAATTCCTCTTGTAGGTTCACTTCTTCCCTTACCATGGCCCTACATGGCCAAAATTGTGTTAGTAACACTATGTCTATAAAGTGTTTTAAGACCAGTGGTGTCCTGCTGTTCAAAAGGTATCATTTCTTAAATGTGATTTCTTTTTAGCTCACTCAAAAGGTACATAGAATCATAGAATGCTAGAGTTGGAAGGTACCCAGTAGGTCATCGAGTCCAACCCCTGCCTGTAGCAGGAAATTCTCCTAGAGCATCTCCAACGGGTGGTTGTTGAGCCTCTGCCTATTATTTCCTTAAAGTTTGGGACTCTCAACTAACTCTATGATATCAGATCAGCATAGGTTTGAAACATAAGCCATCCCTTAATAAAGATTTAAGTTGAACCACCCTAAAATCTAGAGTAACTAGGGGAGAATGTAAGAAACATTTACATCGACATAGTTACGGCACCACCTCGTGAAAACCTATGGGAAATTCATATTGCAATCCAGAGTAAATTGTTCTTACACTGAAACAAGGACTCCCCATAGTATTCTGGATTTCGTCCTTAGTTGAGTATTAAAGGTAAAGGTGACCCCAAAGTTTCCCTTCTAGTTGTGACCCTTTCTAAGGAGCAGTGCTCATCCCTGTTAAAAGACCATTGTCTAAAGACTAGACCGTGGTTATATGTCCGGCATGATTAAATTCCAAAGTGCATGAAACTTTGTTTCCTCCCCACCAAAATGGTATTATCTGTTTTTATTTACATGTTTTTGAACTGCTAGGTTAGCAGGAGCTGGGCAATTAATGGGAACTCACTCCATCTTGCAGTACTTGGGTCTCAAACAGCCAACCTGCTGACCTTCAGGTTGACAAGCACAGTTGTCTTTAACCATTAAGCCACTGCAGCCCTTAAGCTGGGTCTTAAGAAGCTAAATAAGCCATTCTTCCGACCAACTACTAGTACCCATGATCAGATTTTGGACTCCATGCAATCCAGGCTAAGTCCAGAAGAAGTCACAGGGTTTTCATATCTAATCTCTATGATTTGCTTTGGTATATATGACACCAGGTGACAACTCACTGGCATTCATACCACAGGCCTCTCTCCCCATCCAAAGTGATGTCGGAAACTGTCAGTCTGTTGATGGGGTCTGTCACTGTGCAGAGTTCTCTTGCAGATGGTGTTCAACGGTGGCTCAGTTATTCACAGATCACTGTCCCCATTTGGCTCCTCAAGAAGGTGTGAATTTTTCTATTTTCATTTTTATCTTTGTTTCTGGGTGTAGTCATGCTGGGAGAGGTTTCTTTGAAAAGATCAGAGCATGAAGAGGAACTGTGGCTTTTATTTCTTGCAAATCAAAATGACACACACACACACTCACTCTCACAAATGGGAACTGCAGTGTCCACAAGTGTGTAGCTCCATTTCATTAAAAATGAGAAATTGCTAACACAAATAGTTCAGAACTTCAGAATGAGGGAATGAAATTCTACCTTTCTTGGGGTCCAGATTTCAATATTATACTGCAGTGGCTCTCGCAGTTTCATCTGACCCTAAAATATTTTAGAGCGCAATCCATTATGCTTGCTGGGTCAACACAAGTTCCTTGTGCTGGGAGGATTTAGGGGGAATTTGGAAGGGGAGTGGCAGGCAGGCAGTGGGTCACTGGCGACAGGATCTGACACTTCTACCAGATCCTGACCAACTCTGGGCTGCTCAAATTTGCCACACTTCTTTAAATGTCACATATTCAAGTAGACCCATAAGAGTTTCAGTGGCTATCTGTGGAGCATGGATATGTGATTTCCCTTGCATGGGTTAAGCCACTTTCAGCTCCAAGCCTGCTCTGGATACTTACAAACTCCGTACTTCACTTCCATACACTTTGAGAATGGATGTGCAAGTGATGGATGAATAAACAGACAACTTTCTTTTAGTATAGTTTAGTATATTCTAAACCAGGAAAATTTTAAAATTCTAGAAAAGTCTCATGTCTGTGTTTAAAACTATTCATTAAAGTCAAACAGGAAGCATCTGTTTTGTAGAAACCCCCCTTAAAAACCCTATAAATTCATCATTTTAAGGTGACACTGTTAGACACATTACAATCTAAGACAGATTGATAGATCTCCAAATAAGGGCCAGTTGCTGTCATATGTTTTTCAAAAGGACAAGACAACCTGCGGCTCACTAATTAATCATATCCAGACTTTTTAGCATGTTGTGCTAGCAAATTTCGGCAAGGCTTATGCTCACACAACATGATGCCACATGCCAGGAATGTACAGCCCTCGTTTTACTGTGCAAGGATCTTCAAGCATGTGCATCATATAGGCAGACGGTAAAAATTGGATAAATAAATAAAGCAAGTGGAAGTGCGATGCAACCTCATTTTAAAGTCCTCTTTAACTTTATGAAGTAAAAGAAGTACTGACTGACTCCTGCCCCTAGAGAATTAACCTGCAGGGTACTGCAAGGATCCATCTGTAAGCAGCTACAAAAGGTACTGTTCAACTTGAAATGCAGTGATATCAGTATGCTGAGGACACCCATCTATATTTTTCTTTTACTTCTGGGCCAGAAATAGCAATAAGCACCTTGAATCCATGCCTGAATGGTGAGATGGGCAGACAAATCCTGGTAATCAGAAGTACTGGTGGAAGATATAATTATTTGGGGAAAAAAAGGATCACTTGGTTGGTGAAAATCCCTAATTTCTTCAAATTTTATTGTGTTCTTTATTCCTTGAGCAGCTTCTTGCCCAACTGATGGACAAAGGACCTGTTTTTGAGCTACCTCATTCCACCATGATGCCCACCTCATTTCCAAGAGCAGAAAATCAAAGGCTCACATAGCTCCTTGGGACACAATCCCATGTACACAACTCTGTAATTCACCTATTTCACCCTTTTTTGTAACCTTGACTGTTAAGCAGGATAACACACCCAGCTTTGGACAAATGTCAGAAGTATCTGAAGCTTCATAAGAACATAAGTGAAATCCTCCTGGATCTGGTCAAACACCCATGTAGACTGAGGCTGCAATCCTAAAGACACTTTCCTGGGAGTAAGCCCCATCAAACAGAATGGGACTTACTTTAGAGTAGACATGTTTAGGATTGTGCTCTAAGTACTCTTTCTTACAAGGTGGAGAGAAGTTCACAAGGTGGAGAGTAGGCAGACGTCTCTTTCTCCTGGTCCTACTTACCCAGTCTACTTACCCAGGCTTTCAAATCAATTTTTAATTTCTGCCAGCCTTTGTAGTGATTTCTTCCTCTGTAGTTGTGTCTTGGAATATTATGAGATTTGTTCATATTGTGTGCTTATTATTAACAACTAGTTGTGTCAGCCACCTAATAAATGAATGAAATGAAAAGAAAGAAAAATGAAATAAATAACGTACATGTTGCAGTAAATGTAATATCATTTTCTATTTGTCTGTATGGTGATTTGCATATCGTATTTGAAACAGAAAAGCCCCTGATGCACTTATATGTAATAAAACAAAGCTGGTCCAGCATACACAACCAAAGAATATCTTCCTTGCTTTTCTCAACAGTTGATCACAGAACATATCACCCCAAATGGAGTGGGGCAATTTCAAAAATGTTCATCCTTGGTGTGGGTCTATATATATGCTGGTGCATCTCTGTGGGACCGTTAGCATGTGGGTGGCCATGCCAGTCTCCCCATTGGTGGGCAACTATGCACATTGATGGATTCTGCTCTGTGGCTGCCTTCAATCAGTCAATCAATAGTATTCATATATCACTTTTTAACAAAAAGTTCACTAAGTGGTTTCCCTCAAAGGGTTGTTGTCTTCACTGTTTCTCCTTTTGGTACCTTCATCTGGCTTTCATATTTTCCTTTCTGTCCTGCCTCTAACACTGCCTCTTTGTATACCTCCCCAGTTTTGTTCTCAGTCATGATCTCCATCCCTCCTGTATGCTCATCTTCCTTCTCGACCAATTCCCTCTATCCATCTTTCTCACTCTGTTCACCCCTCCTATCTTCTCTGCCCTCTTTTTAACAGCTGATACTAGTCACCCAGTCCCTTATGGGCTAACGTGCCAGCAGATGGAGACTTGCTGGCCTCTCTGCCCAAGCCCTCACTCTGAAACCGGCTGCACTCAGTGGTGATGTCATTACCAACTGCCACAGCAGTTGTTGGGACCAAGCCAAGCAGTTGTTGGCTTTTGTTGGGACCAAGCTGCTCCTGATCATGTAGCCAGTGCACAAACTGCAACTCACACACTGTGACAAAATATCAGTTTGTAATGGATGGCATACAATATTTTATGAGTGGCTATGCCCATTTCCTGCTGGACTCTGCTCCAAGGGATCCACTCACAGTCAGTGTGGGAGTGATTAGGATAACAGAATTTGGAAAACCCATTGTAAACACAGCACCACTACTATTTCTTCTCAATGTGTTTCAACCCCTTGCAATTATTCTGCAGGAGGACCTGGATGGTTGATATATAAGGAAAGTGCAATACTGTATGGCTTTCTACTTTTTTGACCATTTTTGAAAGTATCCAAGAGCAGATATTTTGAACTTTAACATGAATATCACCATCTCTTGATATACACAGCCCACTAACATTACTGCCTGCCCTCAACCATCAAGGAGCAAAATAGATCTTACCCAGCATGACCTGCAAGTGAATGAAATCTCATCAGTTACGTTCAAGTTATTATTGTGACGTTATATATTTACTTCATGAAGGGTGAAATCCAGAGTAACTACAGGGAGTCCTTGCTCCAGAGTAAGAACAAGTTACTCTGGATTGCAATATGAATTTCCCATAGGTTTTCACTAGGTGGTACAGTAACTATGGGTGCACATAACGCCTCTTACGTGCTCCTGTAGTTACTCTGGATTGTGCCCCTTGTCAAGTATCATTTAGGTTTTCACGGATAATTTTGATTTGCTTGTTTAAGGGCACAATCCAGAAGTGCACTTAGGTTACCCTATCTATCAGTGGGCTGACCCAACTGTACCCTAATTACCCTGGGAAAGGCTTGGGGCAGCCTAAGGCAACATTGGGTGCCCCAAGACAGGTGGACCTGGCCTGCCCTAACTGGAGCACCCTAGGCAGTTCAGGACAGGCAATTAGAGGGCATGTTTAGCTTTTTCTAGGGCAGAGCAGTTACTCTGTATCCAGACCTTGTTACTCTGTATCCAGCTCCTCAGAGTTACACCACCTCCAGAGCAGGTATAGTAATGAGTAGACCCATAGGAGTCCATGATAAGCCAGAGTAAGAATGGCAGTGTTGACAAAAAAATCTGAGCTCTTGGCCAGACCAGCTGCAACCCCTGACTCTTCGCATCAGGATATGGCACAACTATGCCAGCCCACTAACCTGGGGATATAGCAGGCCACTCCAAGCATCCACCCTCCACTAAAGGTACTGCTATAGCTGTTATTGGTTGTCAGGAACTACTGGGCTTCCCTATATGGCAGGCACCACAGCTGTTCCTTGTTCAGTGTGATATGAGGGGGGTCTCCTTAGGAGCAAGTCCTCCCCAGGCGTCACTGATTTGGTGCCTACTGAGCATGCTCTGGAGCAGCCAGGGCAGCTCAGACGTCCTGACTCTCTGGATCCAGCATAGCTTTCTGCTCTGGATACAGAATAGTTTGGGCAGCCCAGCAAGGACTCTTCTCACTGCCCTTACTCTGGATTGTGCCCTAAATCAAGGAGAGGCTAGGAAAAGGTCAGCACTTAAATAACAATTTTAAAGAGTTATTGCTCTTTAAATGCTGCCATTTAAGACAAAACAAATGTGTGGGAATGAGTTAACAGCAACACTGAAACAAAACTCAAAATATCTGGAATTGTTCTTCTTGCTCTACTTTATCCTGAAATATTTGGTGCTGACTTATTATAACATCAAGTTGACTGATCTATGTAGAATCCAACAAGTTCTAGGTCATTCCCACTTGTTTCACCCTGTTCAGATTACTTTTATCTGTCCTCATGCAGCGTAGACAAGTTTGTGCTCATTATCCTGTGTTTAAGATTGTCATCCAGGACTCTTGAGACATTCTTAGGGAACACGCATGATACAAAATTATCATCATAATCATTATCTAGCTCAAGGAACACTGGAATTTGTGAGGATGCTGTGAATGACCCAGTGGGCACAGAACTACAAGCCCCAGGCTTCCATGACAGTTAGATGAATTGGCATCTGTACAGAGAATATGCCCTAATCTGATGCCCACCTTTCTTTTTTCAAATGTGAAGAGGAGAGGTGGAACCCATTGGCCATTGAGAAAGTTTTCTATTTATGCCTGGCAGTGAACGCACTTTGTCTTCTCCTTGTCTGTTTTCTCATTTCAAGACAGTGCCTGGCCTTATAAATTCTTTAGGATGTGACGCTGCATACTTCATTCATTCTTAATACACAAAAAGTGCTTTTTCCCCACATTCCACTTTTAAAACTTTACAAGCTGTTAAATTTCCCATCCCTTCTGCTCCATTTCCCCACTAAAATTCTAGCGCATGCCATATGAATTGTTAAGCCAAACACCTGCCACGCAAATACTCTGAGTAGAAGTTGGACAAGGCATGCAAAGGAACAACTCTGAAGCCCACACCTGGGAACGTGAGTCAAGATCTCCTGAAATATGATGAGCCCAGGATCTCCTGTTACTTGAGGTGACATGCCAGATACTTTCTCCCCATACCCAATATATACCATCCTCTGCTCCTACCTAGTTCTGATTACTAATTCAGATCCTGAAATATTTGGTACTATACTCCAATTTGCTCTATGCTCCTCTATGCTCCTCTCTGTCATATTTTCATCTTTGCCTCTCTTCTGCTATTCCTTTGGATATGTAAAGAGCAGGAGCAATGGAGGCAAGTAGGTGGGCAGATGGTGGTAAGGGAACCTCTGGTAGCCTCTCTATCCAACATTTGTCTCCAGCAGAGTCTTCAAGATGACTTTAGTCAGGAGTACAAATTTTGTTTGGGCCCTTTCACAAAAGGGGAGAGGGAAATGGGGGGGGGGGAAGCAGTGAAGGGGGAGAACAGGATAAATATAAACAAATAAAATGATAAGAAAGCACATTAGTTTTGATCATATTTATTTACACCATAATGCACATGAGACAAAAATAATAATACAGATTAGATGGATTCGGAGAAAGAATTCACACAGAAGCATCAATTTATATCAAGGCGACCAGATGCCATAACCAAAAAAAGAGAACAAGGGTCCCCTCCTCCCAAAATGGAGGGCACCCACGAAAAATGGAGGAAATGACAAAATAAAGCCAAACACACTCGTATGTATTGCTTTCATGTGGTTAATTAAAACAGTATATTATTATTAAATTTAAAACTAATATATATAATTCAGAGATGGGCTGGCCCCATCCCAAGATCCAGTACGCCGGAAGTGGGAGGGGCCAGCCAGGGTCAGGGGGCGTGGGCGGGGCATGGGCGGGGCGAGGGGCGGGCGACGTCTGCGCATGCGCAGTGCCTGCCCTGGAGTGGGGGAGCCTGCTTCAAGGCAGGCACTGCACAAGCGCCGACATCGACGCTTGCATAGTGCCTGCCCTGGAGTGGGCGAGTGCCCACTGCGAGTGCAGTGGACATCGGCGCTTGCGCTGTGCCTGCCATGGAGCGGGCGGTGGGCGCAAAAACATGGCGGACCGTAGCGGTCCGCTATGTTTTTGCATTTCCCTGTCGCTGGCGGTTCGCTAGCGGCAGGGAAACTGGAAGATCCGGTATGGGCACGTAGGCCCGTACCGGTAAGTGCCCACCACTGATATAATTTATTAATTGAAAGAAGTCTACATGCTTCCTGCTCACAAGGAAAAGAAGGACAGTGACGATTTTATTCACAAAGCTAAAAAGAGAGGATGTGTCTGGGGGGGGGGGGAGAGACATATAGTGACCCTATGGAGTTTAAGGCATCAGAAATCATCACCTGATCATTTATCTGGTCTCCAATAAAATTTATTTATTTGATTTATACCTACCTTTCACATGTCAATGCAAATGCCCATGGTGGCTTACAAAACTTTATTTCCTCCCCTCCTTCTGTTCTCCTTGTGAGGTAGGTAATGCTGAAAATGAGTGACTGGCCCAGGATCACCCAGGAAGCACGGTCAAGGGAGTATTCGAACTTGGATCTTCCAGGTCTTTGTCCAAACCCCTAACCACTGCATCATCCTGGCTCTCTGACTCTTTCCTATACTTGGAGCCCAAATCTGCCAGTCTCTGTAGCTAAGGTTTTGTGGGCAGATAAATCTGGCTTCCATCAGGACTTGTAGACTAGATATACCAATATATTTCCATGGCCAAAGTTTGGTGGGCAAATAATCCTGGGCTCCCACCCAGACTTTGAGTCCATATCTATCAGACAGATAGCCCTGAGCTCCTTTCTATCTCTTCCAAGCAGGTAGACCTGGGCTTCCTTCCATGCTTGAGCTGCCTGTCATCCTGCCAGGCACTCTTCCTCACTGGTGGCATTTTGGGGATGAGGACATACACCTATGGCATGGCTTCCTCCTTGGATCTGCCCCTACCTCCAGGAAGTCCCAGCTGGCCACGAGACCCATGAGTGGGCCTATAGCTTAACTTCCCCAGTCTACCCCATCTGTTCTTTTAATTTTTTATACACATGTGCATGAAGTGTGTGTATAGGGTGAGTGACAGAAACAGCGCTTTCCCCTTGGTGTCTCAGAATACTCTGATCAGCCTTCACACATGACTTCAGCAGTTGTCACTGCATTCAAAGTTGCCTCCACCACAAATTACTATGCTCAGTTCTCTCTGCTCTGTTCTCATGAGTTGTGAATAGCTGCAGATGACACACCGGCAGCATGAAGGGAGAGAAAGCCTCAGTAGCTGCAAAAATTCCTCCCTCTCTGCTGCCCATCAATCAAGACTCACTACGTTCCTTCCTTGTTTCATGATCCTTCTTTATCACAAACATCTTACCATTATTCTTAGTTAGTTTGGCTTAGGATGCACATGCTACATATAATTCACACGCACAGAAGAAATGATCCAGACAGGTACCACCAGTTGCCTCCTCCAGCTGCTGCCATGCATTTCATTCAGTGTCTCTGTAACTCCTTTACCTTCTCCTGCACCAACACATGCTGTCCAGCAGCCAGCAGCACAAGCATTAGCCACAAGCAAGCCGTAAGAGAGTGAGGAGCATGTTGCAAAAACCAAAATAGTATGTTAATAGGAAAAGAGGCTGTTGTGTTTTCCATCTGTAATTTTGCATACAGTTTTTTCTTGTACAGTTTACATCCTTTTACATCCTTTTTCTTGTACAGTTTATATCCTTCAAATAACATGGATTTTAGACTGAGGCATGAGAGCAAAGAGGAATTAAAGCTTTGCTTTAGTGTGATCCAAAAGCTTTGCTTCACTTTACATTGCATTTTATTTTTTTCTTGTCTTTGCTTTGGTTAAAGCAGTGGCGCCCAATCTGTAGGTATTAACCTATTAATGCGTTGTGGGCAAATTTTTGATAGGTCACAGGAAGGCCTGCCATATCCACTCCTGAACAAGCTAAAGTGAACAGCTGTTGGGCACATAAGCTGCAATCCTAACCTACGGTTAGTCTGGCTTAACCCTCAGCATAAGTCCTCTGGTGATTTGGGGGGTGGCACAAAAGTGCCACAAGACATTTCTGCCCCACTCCTGGGGGAGGGTTAGGCCAGTGCATAGGCATGTGCTTGCCTCTGTACATCACCATGGGAAGACCAATGAGTTGTGCCAGCCTGGGTTAGGATTGCACCTTGAGGCAATGGATTGCACTTTACTCAGTGGATGCATCCAGCATCTAGATCAGCTGCGTTGAGCTGTCATGACCTCTTGAGCTGGATGATCTGGAAGATGTTGACATCTCATCAGTGCAGTGCCCTGGAAGGAATGGGAAAGGAAAGCAGAGACCTTTGGAGACTGGAAGTGTGCAAACATTGGTGAAGCACTGGGTTAAAGAACAGCTAAGAAAACCCCAATGGCAAAGGTGCAGCTGCTATTATGAGCTGACTGCTGACTGACCAACCCACATGCTCACCTGGCAGTCAACCACATTGTTGCCACTGAATACTCTACCAACACACATTTCAAGAGGCATTTCCTTTTTTCACTCATTCATTTTTATGCTGCAGTGCTCAGCCTTCCAATGGTCCCCCCCAAATCAGCTTACCATAGCAAGATTCCAACAGTAGATCTCATTAAACTCTCCCTAAAACATACTAAATATTAATATTGATTACGAACATACAAAGAGCTTTGCTGTATCAGGCCAGGGCCCTGTATCGCAATGGCCCATCAGATGCCCCAGGAAGAATACAAAAGAATACTGTATTTACTCAAATCTAATGCTCACCCCTTTCAGCCAAATTTTGTCTCCAAAATCAGGGTGTGCATTAGATTCGATGCTTAATTAAATTAGAATAAATGTGGTGTTTTTATTATAAATCTAGGGTATGCATTAGATTCGATGGCACATTATATGTGAGTAAATACTGTATCCTGATGCCTCTCCTTTGCTCCTGGCATTCTAAGGTAGCCTACTTGTAAAACCTGGAGGTTGCACATACAACCACAATTTGTAACCCGTGATGAACATTTCTTCTAGAAATCTGCCTACTCCCTTTTAAAGTCATCTAAGCTGGATGCTTGGGCTGGAAAACTCAGTGTACTACTGTGCTTGCCAAGTTTTGTAGAGCTTTTTGATGAGCACGTTTTCACAGAATACCATCTGAGATTGGTCATTTTAGTGGAACAAGAGCTCTCCTTCATGAATGTGTCCATTCCTTGTTGAAGGCCATCCAAGTTAGTGTTTATCACCGCATCTTGTGGCAAATATTTTATAGACTTATTGTGTACCGTTTAAGGAAGTATCTCAGAAGTAGCTCCTTCTGTCACCTCTAATATACCACCGGTCCATTTCATTGGTTCTAGTACAGTGAGAAAGGGAGAAAAATGCTTCTCTAATTTATTGATTATGGTAATAATCCTATGCACACTTTGCTGGGATTAAGCCCATTAAGCACATGTACCAAATGTTATGCATAATTTCACCAACCATTTGGTGAAATTCAGCTTTTCTTCATCACTTTTAATTCATCAGTTTTTCTCCAATCAGAAAAACCAGCCTCTTAATACTAGTGATTCCTGAGCTACCATTAATATTTTCATAGCTGGAACAAAGCCAACCAGAAACCATGGTCAAGCAAAAACTTTTCTGTTTCAAATTATAAAATTTGGAATTCATTAAAAAAGTTGAGAAAGCACAGTATCTTAGCTTATGGAGTTAATTTAAGCAATTTTTCTAATTAGATCAATTTTACTATGTAAGAATGGCTATCCTGTCTACACTGTGATGTACCATCAAGGATATGAAATTTTGAACCAAGATACTGAGGGAATTAAGCTCCTTAGTCCCCTCCCCGGACCCACACATGGACACAGGTAGATAAGTAAGCAAAGTGCCACTTATCCGATTGGAAAAGAACAATTGAAATTAACACTTCCCTACAATGTGATTATTATGTCTGCCAGGGATGGGAACTCAAGTCTGGTGACTTGGATTTGAGTTGCAAAAAAGTGTGTTTACTTGTTGAATTATGAGTTGTGTGTGTGGCACTGAAAAACACTCAAGTAAAGGTCCCCTGACTCAACATTTGCCCCATGCAGGCAGACTGTGGCCTCAATCCTAAAGACACTTTCCAGGGAGTAAGACCCACTGAACATGATGGGGCTTACTCTTGAGTAGACATGGTTAGGAATGTGCTCTCTGTGTCTGGGTGTGCTTGCTTATTGTTTTCATGGCATGAAATAGCTTGTGGGACCATTATTCAGACTGGATGTGCAGTTGGAGGTTCTAGCTAGGGTGAAGGGAAGGGTTAATATTTTTCCGCTTTTAGAGGGATGAGGGAGACAGTACCAGGTTCTTTCGCCCATCTCTGATAGGAAAGAACAGACGTCATTGGACAAAGGATGGGAGATCTGATTTTTTTAGGGAGGCCAAGGGGGTTCTTACCTTACAATTAGTTGGAAAAACCCAACTTGGGGAAGGCAGGGAAGGGAGGAGGCAATTCATAGAGATCATGCTTTCCATTGCATGGCTGAGGATGGGAGGAGGAAGCAGACTGCATGGCTGAGGATGGGAGGATTCATACAGACTGGCTGCAGTGGTACTACTTCTGAGTAGATCTGCTGAATATTAGGTGAGCCTGGAAACCTCCCTGCAGTTACATGTAACTCTCTTCCCTCTTGCTGTTTGTGTCCCACTCTTGCACAGTCCATCCCAACTCTCCTGCCCTATTTACAGATGGGAAGTGATTAAAGAGAATCCCCCCCCCTCACACACACACAAAGCAGTCTGGGTTTTTCAATGGACGATCAGTTTTTAAAGGGGGAGACAAGTTTTTTTAGAGTTTGGAGTAACAATTCTAGACTCAATTCAAGTTGGGCTTTGAAGGATTTTACCCATCTCTGCGGTCTGCCAACAGCTAGACTTTCCATCCTCATCTTCATATTATGAGCACAATCCTAACCATGTCCACTCAAAAGCAATCCCCATTGTGTTTAATGGGTCTTACTCCCAGGAAAGTGTCTTTAGGATTGCAGCCTATGTGTGTGATGTCAGCCTGCCTCTGTTCTCTGTAAATATGAACACACAGTAGAGAATTTATAGATAATGAATACAGAGAAGAATTACTCATATGGAATGGGATGTGGATTTAAAAGTGTTATAAGAATTGTATACTCACAGAAAAAAAGAGGTCTTTTTCCATCCCTTTCTTTAGTAAATTGTTTTTGAAGGAAATCGCCTGGGAAGGAGGCAGAGATGGTGGCAGGCTTTGCTGCCATATCATCTCCTCCCTCTCAGCCCAACACAGGACTGATCTGTTCTGTACCTACTCAAACTCAGGCAGAGAGCCAGTGTGACCCATTACTGATCCTCTGGTGGCATAAGTGTTTAAGACACTGTGTCTATTAACCAGCAGGCCAGGGTTCAAGACCCGGGTCCCCATAAGATGAAGAATTCCTGCAACAGGCAGGGGGTTGGACTAGATGATCCACTGGGTCTCTTCCAGCTGTAGGATTCTATGTTGGCTGCTGTGTACCCTGGCTAAGGGAGTAAATGCTCCATTTCCTGCATAGTCCATCAGTGGTGTCCTGGCACCCACAGGTTCCAGTGGTCACCATTTTGGTGCTGCTTGAGCATGGGAGCACCGAACCATAGGATCTGGCTGCCTTATAATGCATTCTCAGAGGGTCATGACTTCCAGATTAGCTTAAGTCTATTGAAATTAAACCTGGATGAAATCTAGAGTTATGCATGACAGGCTTTCAGAATAATGAAATAGTTTTCTGTCCTGTTTCCTTCCTGCCATCCCATACATATTTTTGTATCACAGTCCTGTATCAGAAGCTCCATTTTCATGGGTGAAATGCTTGGAACAAAGTGTATACAGGTATAACCTAATTATCAGCGTTTTATTTAGCAGTGATTTTGTTTCAGCACAAATGAGGTGGCTCTTTAAATTAAAGACAGTGTCTCTGCCATTAACCATTGCATAGAAGGGGGAATTGAGGCAGGCTTAGCCACCATAGGAGGATTTAAAAAGAAGCATTAAATGTCCTCTTCCCTGCTTAAAATCCCTCTTCTATGCAATGGGTAAATGTAGAGGCACTCCGACATCCATTCTATATGGTCACCTTACTATAGTTGTACTGTTAATTTCTTACTGAATATACACATACACATATGGGAGCTGCACTTGGATTTAAATGTGTGCTGCTAAGCAGCATATGTGTAAAAGAAATATGGCTTCTGACAGCGGAAGTACTCATCTAGAACTAGCTCACAAACCTACACCAACTGTCTCAAAATCCTATGACATAATATGACATTTCTCAGAAGCGCTTCCAAGATGTTCTCAGTGTACATTTAAAAATGGAATCAGTGAATGTGATATGTCTCATGGAGGAAACCATCAGGAAGCTGTAACTTCTGGTACCTGCAGTACGCCGCTGAGTGTATATTTGGTGGCCAACCTGGGTTAGTATCTGCATAATGTGCAAAATGGTCTTCAATACATACTGAGATAGCAGTATCCAGATTCTTAGAGCTCATTGCCACGGAGTATAATTTGAGCTGTTATTATAATTCAGATTTTCATATATGCTTACTTTCAGCATTGAGCATCTCAAACCCTTGGAAGTTAAACATGGAGTAAAACTCCAGAGTACATTGTTGCAAGCCATAACAAAACAGCACATTAAAAAAATGCTTATTGCCCCAATTTCCACCAAAATGGTATTATTTCTGCAAAAAATACTGTTTTGATCTATCTCGCAATAATGCTGCCAGATGTGCAACTGAGGATAAATAACATAGCTTGCAAAGACTAATTTCAGGAAAGAGGTTACATTTTAAAGAGAATATGATTTAAGATAACAGTGAATTTTAAACAAAGGGCCAGATTCCTATAAATATGTCAGAAAAAGCCTAGTATAATGTAGATTACAGTAACGTATACCATCATAAAAACTGTATTTTAATGAAAAAGGGTATCATTGCTGTTTTGTTTAGCTATATTAAGTTTAATCAAAATTCACGAAAACTTAAAGCAATTCCACTTTTCATTGATCTATGAGTCTCTCCTACTGAAATCAAAAGTACGGTATGTAAAATGTCTATGTTTGGTTCACAACTTTGTTTTATTAAAATCTGACAACAGAAAATTTTGCATTTCAAAGTGAACTTGCCATACATTCTTCGTAATTGCAAATTTTAACTGAGAAAATCTTACACACAATCACATATAATTTAAATCACTTCTGTCATGTGCAGCCTGCGACTATCCATATAATTACTCAGAAGTAAGTCATACTGCTTTCAAAGTAACATGCTCTCTAATAATAATGCATAGGTTTCTGCCTTATTAGGACTCATCAGGGGAGACACATTAAGGGATCTGAAATACTTTATTTTTTAAAAAAACACCTGTGAACACAATCCAGAGGGAAGCACTTTCGGCTGTAATTCCACTGATTTAAATGGGTGAATTTCTAACTGAGTGCACACTTACTTAGAAATTAGTCCACCCAATTAAATTTAATGGAGCTTATTTCTGAGTAAATATAAGCATTAAGCTGAAGATAAATCCTACTGAATTCAATTGAACTTGAGTGTCTAACTTCGGAAGGCTCATTCTAACTTTATACCATTCCTCAAAAATAAGAACTTAATATCTGGGCAGAAAAAATAACATAGACTTTATCCTCAACCATTCTTTGTTAAAGATTTTTCTTTAATTTTGATTTCATTCATTTATAAAAAGGGTAAAGGTACCATTTAAAGTGTTGAAAAATAATACATTAAATTATTGATGATGATTTTATTGAAATTGTATTAATATTTTACATTCCTATGACCAGCTTGCAAAATTTTGAAGAAAACACAGTTTGATATGTGCTGAAACAAAGAAAGAAATGTAAAGTATTTGCAGGATCTTGTCCCTACTATTTGCTGTGGTGCTATATGCTGAATGCTATATTTTGGATACTGCAGCACCCGTTTAAAAAAGAAAAGAAAACTAACTCTAGGAGGGAAATTAAAACTTAATCTTTACTAAATCTATAGATAGACTACCTGCACAAACACTATATCCTTTATTAAGCTCAAATTGTAACAAAAGAAATTAGTGGCAGTCATTGCCAAGCTAAATATCCAGTGTTTGAGTATCATCCATATAAAAGCATTCAAAATCTAGTTGCAAATGCTTAATATATTATTTCTTAGCATTCATTTTTTGTAAAATAATTCGCTCTCCCTTTCTTCCCTGAAGGGGATGGAGCATAAGCACAAATCACACTTACAGAACACAAAACTTGCAATCTTGAGTCCTACTGAAGGTCATGCACTTTTTTTAACCATAAGTCCTACTTAAATCAATGGAACTTACTTTGGTGTAAACTAAATGTGGACTCAGAACTCCAAATATTGGGAACAGAACCCAAGGTGGAAAAAAAATTGTGAAAAGCATACTTCTGCATATAGTTCCACCAGCTTTGTAACAACCCATGTTGTAATGTTCTGCTTATTTTGTTTTAGGTTTCTACAAGCACAATACTCCGCTTAGAAAGGAGGATCTGAATCATGGATGCGAACATCAGAGACGGTTGGACTCAAGTGCAAATAGATTTTTTTGTGGAAAATGATAGATCATTGTGACTTCTGTAATGATGAGTATAAGCAATTTGGTTGTCTGATTCAGATCAAGGAATGGAGAGAAAAAACACAGAGCTACCTTCTTTAGAAAAACAACAACCTGGTTTTAGTTTTCCATGAGAATTTGATTTCCTCCGTTTTCTACCTCCTGTGCCCGCTAATAGTTTCATATGTTAATATCATTTTTTATTAACATAATACAAATATCTGCAGCAGTAGTACAGCTTTCATTGCTAGCGGCTTTCATATAAAGTGTCACAGTAAATTTTATTTTCTCTAATAGATTACGACTTTTACATTGTATCATGGAAGGTGAGCAGTATTGCAGGATGACACTGAAATTACAGAACACTCTGTCTTACAACACTTAAAGTGCTGTGACAAATTACCGACAAATTCTGCCCCATACTCCATCCCAACCAACAGTGTTGTACCAAGAAAGTCGGGTGGGGAGCATATTTTTCTTTTAAAAATATTATTTTTCCTGTCCAAAAATAATAACACCCATCACCTTTCAAAAACCTCACTATATCCATTGTCAAAATATCACATTATACAATTCACTGGAAGTGAACTTATTGCTAAATACCCATTAGATTCCCAGGAGATGCCTTACATTAATTGTTTAGCAAAAGCACCCTTAGGCTATCACTGGGGAAGAGCTTTAAATGCATAAAAAGAGAAGTTGACAGAGATCCCTGTAGAACAAGCTACATCTACCCGCATAAAACTTCTCCAAGAGGAAAAAGAAATGCTACAAGCATGAATGGTCATTTTGGGGTTAGTTTTTCTTCCCATCTATTCTCTCTAAGCACAGACACAATTAAAAGGAAAAATCAATGACACACCAGCACAAAATCTTTTTGGAGACAGCCTGTGAATGGTAAACAAGGTGAAAAAAAATAATAATAAAATAAAAATAAAAGAGGTGGCTTGGACCTGAGGTGTTTGTGTGGCTTGCAAGGACAAACAAAGGAAAGGTTGGAGTGCACAGCAAATTGTAATACAAAAATGCTACCGATGAAGGCAAGGGCGGTGACAAGGAAGACGAGAGTTCAGAAAGAAAAAAAGAGATGAACATGGAAAATATACACAGGGATGGAGATATATTTCTAAAAAGAGAAACACTGAAAAAATATTCTGTGCAAAATGTGAACTTTATTATCAGAGGTAAAGTTAGGAAGTAAAAGGGAATTAATCAAAAGTATATGTCTGTTTTCACATATTTGCCATCAAATTCTCTATATTTTGTTACTGTCTCTGTTATTTTATCTGGACTATTATGTCTATTTCTGCAAGACATCGGATTCCATAGGCTTCCGAGCAGAAATTGACCTAAGCACAATATTTTGATCATTGGCATTAATTCAAATTGTAAATCAGAATCTGATATTTTTGGGGGCAGTATTGTTGCCATGATGCCACTAGAGGGACCACTAGTTAAACAAGAGGCAACAATGTCAACTTTTTACTCGGGTTTTTTAAAAAACCCTTTCCCACTGAATTCTCCCCATTTGAGTTATATATCTATAATGTAGTAATTTCACCATAACTACAGTGACAATTTAAAATTATAAAGAATAAAAACATACTTTGTGAAAGCTGAACTATCAACAGCAGTGCATCAACACAAAGAAGGACAATTCAGATGCATGTCAAACATAAGCATTTATTTTCTTTGAGAAATAAAATTCCCATTACCTGAAGGTTGTTTATCTAAGACACTGAGGCTGCACTCCTAACCTACTTGGGAGTAAGCCCCAAGTAAATCTGAGTAGACAGTAATACAATAAAAAGCACTTGAGACAGTAATAGACAGTAATAGGATTGCACTCTAATTTATATTCTGTTTATTTCATTTTGTCAATGGTATGTATTTAACAGGCAAATTTTTATTAAGCACAACAATCAACTATTCACGATTTATCATTACAAACTCAAATGTTTAGTATTCTCTGAATATTGTACCCATCACAACAACAATAATGATAATTCAGTGTTGGCTCTCATAGGGTGCAATCCAGAGTAACTACGGGGAGGCCTTGCTCCGGTGTAAGAACAATTTGCTCTGGATTGCAATATGAATTTCCCATAGGTTTTCACTAGATGGTGCAGTAACTACGGGTACACGTAATGTCTCTTATGAGCTCTGGATTGTAGGGTTAGGTTACTGGAACCTGTTCCCATGTAAATATATGTGCTATATCTGAACCACAATCTGGTTTTAAAATGTTTACAGAAATTAAGCAATTATATTTAAATAAATTTGCCTATTTACCAAAGCTCATCATAGGTACCTATTTTGAAATACCCATCTGAGATAATCTACCATATATTAAACAAAAGTTGAATTCACCGATAGAAAAAAATAGTAAGACACCAACAGCAAAACTTCTTTAAAAAGAAAGCACAGTTTCAAATCCATTGATTACAGTTTACTTTAATTAAACTGTGTCTCCACTGAGGTGCCCTTTAGACACCTTCCAGGCATAGGGAGTATTTATTCTTTCAGCACTCCCTGCTGATTTCTTGAGAAATACTGATGTCAGGGGTTCTCAAAGTAGTGGGTCATGACCAGTGGCATTCTTAGGTTATATAAAATCAAGGGCTCACAAATTTTTTGACACCCCCATCATCAAAATCATTTAGTTAATTAAATAAATTAGATGTTATTTAATTAATATTTTCATATATTTTTTTAAAAAAACCACCTTAGCAATTAAGCTTCTGTTTTATTCTTTTTGCGGATTGGATAAGGCTGTCTTCTAGAGCACTTGATGAGCTCCACTTTCACTGACTTGGGACCATTGTTGTGGCCTTGCATTCCTAAACACAAGCCAAGGCACCTTTATTTACTCATGAGTAAACACAGCCATATAGCTCAGTTTCACTTTCCATAGGATTCAATGCAATTATCAGGGACTTTCTTCTGTGTTGATTTGTGGGGGCTGCATTCATTGGATCAGGACCATTCTGGGGGTGTTGGATTCTTCTCAGTCTGCCCTTTCCAACAAACTAAGGCATACTCATGAGCAGAGGTGTGATATGGCTCAGTTTCACTTTCCATAGGGCTCCAAGCATTTTTGTTTTTTCAATTTTTTAGCCATAATCTTTGAAAGGAAGGAGATATTTCAAAGCAGTTTTTTGCATTGGATTCTTCTGGAAAATATGCATCCAACAGTGTATTATTTGGTGGGATTATTTCAAAAGATTTTAGCGATTTTAGTGATTTTAGCTATTTTGGTCACCTTCAGTTGTCACCCCCCTGAAAGTTGTACCTGGGAACCTGGGGATGCCACTGGTTGCAACCCAACATAAGAGGGAGAAAGAGTGTCTCTTACCTCCTTTTTCCAGAGTGGAGGCCCCAATCATGCCACAGTGATCACAGTCCTACAGGGACCAAAGGGTATGTAGACACTGCAACGGAAGAGAGGCACACAGTTGGCTGTGAGCTTTCAATATCATACAGGAGGTTTCCTGACTCCCTCTCAGTATAACTAAATACCCCCAGGATCATCACACTGCTGCAATCATGGTAATGACATTGGTCTGCACATCCCTCCCAGTCCCTGTACCCACCAAAACTTCTAAAGCTCTGGGAGAGTGTCATCACCCACTCCTGAGAGTGTCATAACCCATGCCTGAGGTGTCAAACACCGTTGATTAAACTGAGGAATCTCTTAATACAGCCCATACGTTTAACCAAAATCCAGCTGCTATTTATCACAGGGAAACAGAATATGGCAATATGGTGGGTCATGCATGTCACCAATAGCCATTGGAAATATGCCCAAAGGCCACCATCAGCTACTCCAGTAGTGAAGGTAAAATGGTGGCAGAGGTGAAGGATGACAAGTGTGGGCAGAATGGTTTGGAGAATATCTGGTCAGGAAAGAAATGGGTGGGAAGGAGAAAGTGGGTCAGTCTTAGCAGCACTGGTGTGCACCAGATCTTAGCCCTTTTCCTAGTTCCCTTCCCTCTCCCTTACTCTCCTGTGAGCTAGTATAAGCTGGTGCAAATTTCAGCAGAGATTGGCCTCAAGCAGCAAAGGACTGGTATGGGAACAAATGTTCCCCGTCCTTCAAATTCCCTTACCTCATGGAGGTACAGAAACCAATGTTCTTTGCATTCTTTGCAAACAAATGCCATGCACCAAGACAAGTGGAACAGAGAAGCAGGAATATTTGCCTTTTAAATGTGTATAGGCTAGCAGTAATTCAGACATTCTTTGGCCTCTAGCAGTAATACGAAAACACAGGCCACACATGGAAGGCAGAAAGCCGAAGTAAAGAAAAATGTATTGGCAAGTATTAGCAGCACCATCTAAAATTAATCTCTAGCTTAGCGAACATAAGGGTTACTCCAGTTTTCTTAATTACTCTCACTTTGCAGTGCAAGAGATACGTGCTCTGATTAGTATCCAAACGCAGCTGGTGTTAATTTTTTTCCGAGAGGCAGACGAAACAGCACAAACTAAGCCAACTTAATGGGGCATTCTTATAAATGCATATCTACTTAGGTGTAAGCAAGGGTGACCATATGTCCTCTTTTTCCAGGAAATATGTCCTCTTTTTTAGCCTTGTGTCCTGGGAAAAAACTTCATTGGATCCCTTTCTTTGTGAGGAGGCAATCCTGTACCTACTTTCCTGAGAGTAAGTCCTACTGAATGCAATTGGATTTATTTCCAAATAGACATGCATGGGATTGTATTGTAAAATACACTTCCATTTCTGCATGATCATTTGGTTCTTTGTACTAGTAATTCATAGAAACCTCTGGCAATACTGCCATTTATTCCATTTTCTCCCTGCCCAGAACTCTTTGGCAACAAAATTAAAGCCAGTCCTTTGGGCACCAGTCTGAGGTCATTCTATTTTCACTGTATATTTGGTTGTTGTAACTAAGATGGGCATCCCAATCCTAACTAGCACTTGCACAGATAGACTGCATGTATACAGCACTATCTGGGAGCTGGCTGGAATATTTTCCTCCAGACCCTAAATAATGTCCTGGGTGGCCTCTGATATCCCCCAGCTATTTAGGTGGTAGACATCTTAGCAATCCTGTGTAGGGTTGCTTGGCCCAGGAAGGGGATTAGGATAAACCTCCTTTGAGAGCTACCACATAGGGATTATTTATTTATTTATTTATTTATTTATTTATTTATTTATTTATTTATTTATTTATTATATGACAAATACATACTTATGGTAAATCAGATGTTAATGTTCCACTGCATGATCTCATGTATTTTGAGAGCCATCAATTCCACCTTGATGTCTGGCTGCCAACTGTCACCAACTTCCAATTCTTCAATGTAGTCTGGCTGCCAATTGTTATTAGTCATTTATCTGTGATTGTCACCATACATGCACTTTGGGTAGGGTTGCCA
Source organism: Cryptoblepharus egeriae (assembly GCA_030015325.1). Lineage (NCBI taxonomy): Eukaryota > Metazoa > Chordata > Lepidosauria > Squamata > Scincidae > Cryptoblepharus > Cryptoblepharus egeriae. The sequence continues at coordinate 118,626,256 of JAREYC010000001.1, forward strand.
TACATCCCGAGAAAAAGGGACAATCCCTATTTTGGAAGATTGTGTTCAAACACTGACAAATGAAACAGAGGGTCCTATCCCGATTTTGTGGAAGAGTATTATGGCAACACTAACTTTCGGACTTTTTTCATAATTCAATCACATTCCTCATTGTATTATGGGGCACAAGTCAATTGGATGGACAAAAAGTCTTATAGTGGCACAGGGCTAAACATATGACTACTGGTTAATATGAAACCTCTGCTTCCTTCCTTAATAAGAGTAGCTTGTAGTTGGAGGGAGGAAGGGAAGGAGGGAAGGAAGCCACCATATTTTCCTATGAATTTCCAGAGAATACTATTTCTTTGGCAGAAAAAGACGGTAAGGGGAGAAAACAGGAAAGAGTGGGAAGATATTTTATGTAGAAAAAAGTAAATAGTATAGGGGACACAAAATGGGATTATAGATGGATCCCAAGCATGAAAAATTGAATGGTTGCTGCTTTGCTGTGCAGTGCCATGGGTGCGTAGATCAGAGTTGCTTCTGGCAGCTTTTATACCTGTTATTGTCATGCAGGAAAGAAACATGGAAAACCACGCAACAGAATGCCAAGCCCACCACAGCTTTTCAGGAAGGATAGTTGACAAACAGCAAACTGGAGTCTAATATCCTACCCTTGACACTCTCTGGAAAAGACATGAGTGTTGCATTCTGAAATTAGAGGTTTCACTAAGCAACTTTTCCACACTCTATATTGGTGTGTCAAAGAAAAAAGTGAGCATTTGTTTTGTGCTGATTGTGAGCAACAGTTTTACAGGGGAAACATTTAGCAAAGTCATAGGGGCAGTGAATGTTTCATTCGCTTCTCCCCTTTCTCTACTTTGGGTGCAATTCAGTTCTGTGCACATCCACAAACCCAGTATGTATTCCTTGGAAACTTGCTTCAGAAACTTGTTTCAGTAGAATGTTCCACTAAAGATATAGTGGAAGACACTAGCCTTACAATCCAGAGTAACTACGGGAGCACGTAAAAGACATTACATGCACCCATAGTTACTGCACCACCTAGTGAAAATCTATGAGAAATCCAGAGCAAATTGTTCAGAGCAAATTGTACAATCCAGAAATATTGCCTACATTTGCATTTCCCTCCTCTGCGACTTACTAATGCGGAACCAGATTTGATCCCCACAACATCTGATATTTCCTCCTTTTCAGGTTTATCCAAATTTTCACGTTCATCCAACTCTTTTGTTTAGGGTTAACATCCAGCTCACCAGTTGAAGGCCAATATATGTATTAAAGATTAAGAAGAACCAAATTTCCTTCTTACTGGAAGGTAGCCATGTGCTTTCCCTTATAGATTCCAAATAGAGCTGGAATTGTCTTTTTGTGAGTGGAGTCTCTGTAGCCAGAATAAAAGGAAAACTGTTCAGCCAGGAAGCTGCTGAAGATTTCCAGTCATCATCAAGGAAAGGTGAAGTGTGGAAACCAGGTGAATTCCTGTTGAAAAGAAATATGGTAGTTACTGAAGAAGACTGTATCTACTCTCTTATGCATATTTGCCTGGAGTAACAGTATACTACCTTATAGTAGGTACAGTATATACTGTCTCTATAAACAAGGTAGTCAAACTCTGTTCAATGGAACTTTCTCTCAGGTACATTTACATAGGATTGCAACCAAAAGTCCTGCATAGGACTGGGCTGTAAATTCCTCATGTAAATACTAGTTAGGTCCACAGGTGGGCAGTTGGGGGTTCGCACCAGCTCGCCAGAGCCGGATCTTAGAATTTGGGGGTGCTGGCGAGCCGGTTGTGGAGGGGGGGAGCGAGAACTGGGGGACCGGTTCGGAGGGGTTTCTTGGGGGCAGTGGGGGATCTTCAGAGCCAATTCTGGGGGGTGGGAGCGTGACTGGGGCACTTTCAGGCAGTGGGGGCTCTTCAGAGGCAGTTCTGGGGGGTGGGGGTGACTGGAGGCTTGCTAAACTCAGTAGCGGTAGCTGCGGCTAACAGCTACTAAAATATTAAAAAATCACTGTGCATGTGTGCACAGCTAATTAGTGGCTGGGAGAGTCCTAGAGAGTCCCTGCGTAGGCAGGGACCTCAAGTGAATTCTTCCGGCAAGTGAAAGTCCGGAAGAGTTCACTTGAGGTCCCTGCCTACGCAGGGACTCTCTAGGAACTCTATGCTATAGCTATGCTATAGGTCTGTATAAAAGGTGAAAACTACATAGCATGAATGAGTCAGCTCTTGCAAAACACCCCCCAAAGGACTGTGGTGCCTGCACAAAAGTGCTGCCACTGCTGTCCATAACTCAGATTTTCATAACTCTGGGTGCATTGTTTGTATAATATTTGTCTGTTTAAATTTAGTATATGCCAATAAAGGTTTGCTGAAAGAAAGAAACTCTGGGATCCAGTGTAAATGGAATATGTAATTATGGTTACATAATTACAAACTATGTAATTATGGTTACATAAAAAACAAATGTTTTTCAGGAACTTGAATGTGGTACAATGGAACTGTAATCCCCACTTGTACATACTTTTATCATTTTCACTGGCTATGGTCTAGGTTTTGAAAGTCCTAAAAGTTGGTGACTGTATTCAGCCAACAATGCACATGCTAAAATTTAGGTACTTTCAAATTATGTAGAGGGCAGAGGTATTTTACCAAGATTTATGTGATGGTTATTTCTAAAGGGTAGAAATGGCAAAGGAAACAAAAGGAGAGAACGGCAACTGAGCCCAAAGATTTAACATCTGACAGCCAACAGTTGAAGACCAGAACAAGCCTTCATGATCAGTCTCATTGCCATCCTCATTTTCCTGTCCAGCACTTCTTTCTCAGTCTGGTCCAATCTACTGTGCCAGCCATATTTCTTATGACTGGAATTGCCCATGTAGTTCTTGTTCCAATGGTGTTTTCTGCATATACTGTAAGTCTGGATTTCAATACTTCTTCACCCTCTTAAAATATTCATTATGAATCTTCCTTCTACGTGTTTATTGGTTTCCACCAGAAGAATGACTAACCCTACAATCCGAGTAACTACGGGAGCACATAAGACCCATTATGTGCACCCGTATTTACTGCACCGCAAAGTTAAAACCTATGGGAAATTCAATTGCAATCCAGAGTAACTTGTTCTTACACCAGAGCAAGGACTTCCCATAGTTACTCTGGATTGTGCCCAAAATACTTGTAGTGACCATCTTCTTCCAAACAATGTTATTTCCATATAGTGTTTCAATTCCTTTAGTACTCACCATTTTCTCTCTGTTAATAGGGTTGCACATTTATCTAATCCAAACTCCATTGCTATAGCTCATCTGTATATTCAGCAGTGTTTAGCAGCAATTCTTTTTCAGATGGTGTTTTTCCATATAGTTTTCGATCATCCACGTAAAGAAGATGGGAAAATTTGGGAGCTGTTTTGGATGTTTGATAACCCAAATCCATTCTGTTTAGCAGTACTGAGGAATTAAAGAGAAGACCAATAACTATGGTGGTAGTGAAAAATCCCTCTGCTGAAGTAACATCACCCAACCTATCACCATTGACCAGCATCAAATCCTTCTTCCACTTTGCCATTGATCTTTGCACAAATTGTCTGACATTTTCACTGATGCCCATTATTTCTAAACATTTCAGTATCCAGTTTTGTAGCAACAAGTCAAATGGCTATTACTATTGTTGTTAGTCATTTAGTAGTAGTAGTAGTAGTAGTAGTAGTAGTAGTAGTTGTTGTTGTTGTAGTTGTAGTTGTAGTTGTAGTAGTAGTAATATACATTACTGACCTGTACTCTGTAATTCTGAAGACTAGGAAATTACTCCCCTCTCTCCTATATACACAGAAGACCATAATCCTCAGGAAGCCAAATGCAAAGCCAGATTCCATTCTTTTGGCTACACAGAACGGACATGGAGTGGAATCTACAAAATGTTGTTGACAATGTTCTGAAAATATATTGATGTCTATTCTCATGTCTGCTTTGCTTTTAAAAGCCACATTTCATTTTCAAAGGACAACGCCGGTGACCTTCACACTTGAGAAAGCTACTTTATATAAACAGAAATTTAAACTGTCTTCACACATACCTTATCTTGACTCCTGAAGTCGTCCAGGAGATTATTTTACTATTAAATGTATACTAAATATGTGTTGTTCAATTTCAGGGTTACTGATCTATGGTTTTGGGTTCATCCTCCCTATTCATTTTAGGACTCATTCTGAGAGTTCTGTTGTTGTGTTTTTTATTTCATTTTTTAATTTTATTTTTCATTGCTCATTTTATTTTTAACAGCAGAAAAAAATCTTATTTTAAGCCATAGTCGTTGTAAACATCCACTGTCAGAAGCAGGATTGAAATGCATTGCTATCTCCTGATTTGTACCACAAGGAAAATTGTTGCTGCTACACCTGTCATGAAACATTGCTTAAAGTAAATGGTTTTGAAAAAAAAATCAAACTGGAAAAAATGAAAATAAATCTCATCTATACCCTTTGAGGCTCATTGGGTGATCAGTTTATTCTTTATTAAGAAACAGAAGTTCAGTTTCAGTTCAGTTTCCGTTCATTTCTTTAAAAATGCAACACCCCATCATCTAAAATCCTTTCCATGTCAGAATGTTGGGGGGGGGGCATGGTATACAACACATCTTTATTGTGCAATGCCTACTCAACAAGTATAGTGAACATGAAACCAAAGCTCAGCTGCATCTGTATATTATTCCATAATCCAGTGAGGGAGATATAGCAGGTGGCAGGCAAATTCCCTAGTATAGGAACCCCACCCGTGGTAGTCTGTACCTACGATCCTGTCAATCAGAAATGGAGGCAGCTTTCAGGCAAGTTTCATCCAGGTCACTTAGTAGCCATTTTCCAGCCACTACAGCCCTAGGACAGATACAAACCAACCCGTTCCCCCACCCCCCCAAGAAAAGTGTTTGTATCCTGTTACCAATCCCCAAGGGTTGTCATCCAGCCTCAGACTCAAAGGAGACACATTTAAGACACTGAGTAGGATTCTTTAAAACAAAGACAAAAAAAAAAAAACTGAAGCAGAGACACCTCCAGGGCTTACTATCTCTAGAAATGTTAAGGGATTGCATGGAAAAACATTTTATGAAGGTGACACAGTACCATTATATTTCCATTTCACTGAATGTACAGTGAAATCTACTCTTGAGAAGACTTGTGAGAACAACTATGAATATTTTTTTAAGAAACCAAAAGGCTTGTAGGAGAACATCTCCTGGTATCTTTTCTTCTTCCTTACTTTTCTTATTTCTTTTCTTACTTCTTACTCACTGAAAGGGACCCAATTGAGTAAAAATTGGAAGCCAACCATCTTTCAAACCTGTTTCCATTCCTCAAAATCCACCTCAGCTTTTCTTCTTTTGTTGTTTTTTTGTTAAATGAACGCCGAGAGCAGCGCAGTTGAAGTGCTCATGGTCTTTCCTTCGCCACATTGCTTCCTTTGCTCCCCACAACTGCAAGGAAGAACTGCCGAGACTTCAGGAAGCTCTTCATGCTATCACTTCACAGGCTGGAAGGTGACAGCTTCACCAGGGACTAATGCAGTCCGACATAATTGAATGTGGCCTGCAGCAAAGCAGCTGCCTGGAGCCACTCTTGATTGTAGCTGTCATCAAGTGGAGCCTGCTGCAGTAAAACATGTTCCATTGGAATGCCAGTCTGCCATGCTGCTCCATGCTGATAGCTTATTTATCCTTCTGCCACCGACAACAGGGCTGTAACAAAGAACTGTCAACAGCATCATGCTGTTGAACGAGTAGGGCTATTATTCTCTGAATTATCAATAATCACGTTTTCGGAATTAAATGAACTATTTGCACTTACTATAAACGCCTGCATAGATTGCTTGCCTTTTCTCTCCTTGTCCTCACCTTGTGTCCCTCTCTCCCAAGTGTGGTGCGTGTGTCTCTTTAATCACCATTACCAATTTCCTGGTAATGCCAGGAAATAATGTGCTAAATTAGGCATGAAAAAATATATGCAGAAAAGTTATCAGCAAAACTCTGCCTGATTCCTGCCTTATCAAGAATGTCACATTAATTGCAACTTCAGATGAAAAGTGGATTCAATCTCAACTGCAGAGTTCATGCCTTCAAAATATTTCCATGCTAGACAAGCCGTTTTCCTGACGTTCATAGGCTGTTGCACTTTTGGATCGCACAGATCCAACATGAGAAGAAGCATAACAAATTGTACACAGAGTGAACCCAAAATTATACCTGAAGCAGGACAGTAAAAAGGGTGTTATCACTCCAGGAGAACACTTTGGCTGCTGTAAAAGTGCACCAGATCCTCAAACTGGCCCCACAATGCCCAGTCTGGTCCAGTGTGGAACATCCAGGATCAATTTTGTATATTACTAGTTTATAAAACAAAAATATGTGTCTGGGGAGTCAAACGAAACAATAAATATAGTATGGATATTGCGGGCAATATAGGTTAATGAATTAAACACACCTTCTCTGTACAACACTGAAATCATCCAGTAACATATCCACCTATCTATTACCACTATTTCACATTTACAATGAAATTATATATCATGATACTAGTTCAGAGGCCAGTGAAGTGTAGTTTGTTAAGATAGGAATTTCTATCGCAGCATGAATGTAGTTTATGTTCACTGATCAACCACAAAACAACAGGAATTGGTACTCTTGTGTGTTGGAGAAAATTGAAAACTTAAAAAACACAGAGTATGATCATGAAAAGTTAGCAGGCCAGTAGCAGAGTACATAGCTTAATTAGTCTTTTGTTTGGAAAATTGTTTCTAACAAATTAAACATCTCAATGGAAGAATAAGGAAGATGAGGTTCCATGATTTCATAGAGAACTTTGTAATATAAGAAACATTCCAATGGGCAAATGTTTTAGGACTGAATCTTGCACAGGACCATGGCTGGCACTGACATTCAGCACTGGCCCTGGTGTCTCAAATGTGCCATAAGGCACACCAGCAACAACCTGTGCCATGTCAACACTGGCGAACTAATCTGTTATTTTTAAAGACCTGGTCATTCAACTGGTTCACATCACATAAAGATCTGGTTCATCACTCAGTGGTGCAGTCCTCATAGTTCTAACATCACATGCAGAACTTTAATACTGTCTCCCTTGTCCACAAACACTACTTTTCCATGGAGTAAGGGCGCAATCCAGAGTAACTACGGCAGCACGTAAGAGACATTACGTGTACACGTAGTTACTGCACAATATAGTGAAAACCTATGGGAAATTCATATTGCAATCCAGAGCAAATTGTTCTTACACCGGAGCAAGGACTCCCCGTAGTTACTCTGGATTGCACCCTAATTCACACATACATACAGGTGTCATCATATGTTGATAGTAATCAATCTAGAGTAATGAAAAATTGTGTGCATATATGTGTGAACCAGTCCTAAATGTCAAATTACAGGACAGTGTGTTTAATCTATGTAGGATTTTAAGTGCCCTGATGCCCGCAAACCCACAACCAATCATGATACACAGCTGTAGCATGAGTGGTAGTATAGCATACTTATCGTATTAGAAATAAAAACAGCTTAAATAGCAACATCTTCCTTTTAATGCTATCTGTATTTTTTGGTTATAAAAAACTTTCCACATATCAACACCTGGTTGACATCAATAGCGTATACATCAGTCAACAACCACACAGGCATGAAATCTACATGTACATCAAAGAGCACAAAATGGATTGATTAATAAGGGAGAAAGTTTTCTAAGAAAAAATGCATCTTTTGCATATATAACAGGAAAGTGTCAGGTTTTGCCTGCTGAAATTTTAAATGCAAGCGACTTCACAGTTCTGGCTGAATGGTTAATTAATATTGTCTCTGACTTCAGAACATTTCTCATAATCTAAAAATTAAAAAGGGTGCAGTTCTATGCATATCTACTCAGAAGGAAGTCCCATTATCCCTACAATCCAGACTAACTATGGGAGCACATAAGAGACATTATGTGCAACCGTAGTTACTGCACCACCTAGTGAAAACCTATGGGAAATTCATATTGCAATCCAGAGCAAACTGTTCTTACACCAGAGCAAGGACTCCCCATAGTTACTCTGGACTGCGCCCTATGTTCAATATCTCTTACTCCCAGGAAAGTGTGTATAGGATTACAGTTTAAGATTATTGGGGTATAATAAATTTTAATTTTAAAAATGCTCATCCACAGAGTTACTGAAGGAGAGAAACTGATCAAACTACAGATGCTGTGGAGGAGATGTAGTTGTGTATCATACAAATGTGAAAGTTTTTTTGATGCAGGGAGTGTTGACATGAAACAGCCAAAGATGTGCTTGGCACATGTATTCTGAAGTGATAACATCTCAAGAAGCCTCCTTATCCATGTGGTTTGGGAAAAAAATACTTGTGATTTAACTCATGATTTAATAATACTAAATACATTTATTATTGACTAAATACATTGCAAACCTAAATATATTTATTATTGACTATATATCAAAGAACACTGTAGGACTTTCTCCTTTATAAACACGCATATTATTGCACTGCAGGTGATCTTAATAGGTCCTCAGTTAGAAACTGTAGCCCATGACTCCATTAAATGGAAGCTATGAGTATAAGTCATGAAAATTAAGATAATCCTACACACATGTACCTGAAAATAAATCCCACTGAACTCAATGGGGCTTTTTATGTTTAAGGATTATACTTTATTGAGACATAGACATTCATTTAATACTAAACAAGATTCTCTTTGAATGATTACAACACTTTTTGACCTGCCCCGCTTTTCCTATGGCTTCTATGACATTACCCTCTGGGCTCATAAATGTGAGTCTTTTATGTTGCCTCAGAGCTGATCTGTATGTTATGAAAACAGTTGAGATAGAAGCCTTCTGAGGCTGAACCCTAACAAAACCTATGTGCAGAATATTATACTTCCCCTCTATGATGTGACCTTATGTTTTAACCCCAAAGGGACAACAAGGCCCCTCAAAAGGACACCCAAGAAAAACGTAGGACATGACAAAATAAAAGCTAAAAACACTTCCTTTTCTCTAATCCTATTAACAGCTTAGGGCTCAGTCACATCCAACTTTCCAGTATTAAGGCAGCCGTACCAACAGAGTATGGGGGTATGCATTGGATTTTGCAGTGGAAAGAAAATTCACTGATGCTCCTCACTGAAAGGGCATATTGGTTCCCTTACTTCAGGGCTACACTGAAACAACATCAGTGCAGGAAAATGGATTAGGATTGGGCCCTTAGGTTAACAAGGACAACTGTCCTAGATCAGAATTTGTTTGTGCACCCCTGCCAAGAAGTAGGAAGAATTGAATGTTTTTTAAAAAATTCATTCTGACCAACGTTAATTCACAGTTGCATTGCCATTATGTCTGTGCTAGAAAGTTGGTTAGAATTGTGTATCTCCTCTCTTTGGGTGTGTTTGTGTGTTGCAAAAGTTCTATAACACACTTCTGTTCCACTCCTGGGGCCAATGCACAGAATGTGCCCTCACCCCACACACTACCACAGAAATGGGGAGAGGGTGAGTTGGCACAAACTGGTTAGGGTTGTGCCCTGTGTGTGTGATTAAGAACAGCTATAACTACACAACAATGAAGGTTTAGGTGTATGCAAGGTGTAGGCAAAGCAGATTTGGGGGATAATTTTTTTCAAAAAACCTAGTACCTTTTAGGCCTGATGCAAATGTTGTTCTTAAGGAAGGGATGGATGGATGGATGGATGATGGATGGATGACTGGAAGAATGGAAAGATGGGAGGTTGGCAGGATGGACAGATGGATGTATGGAAAGGTGGATGGTTGGATGGATGAATGGAAAGGTGTGTGGTTGGATGGATGGAAAGGTGTATGGTTGGATGGATGGAAAGGTGTATGGTTGGATGGATGGATGGATGGAAAGATGGATAGTAGGATGGATGGATTGAAAGATGGAGGGTAGGATGGATGGATTGAAAGGTGTGTGACTGGAACAATGGATGGATGGATAGTTGGATGGATGGATGGAAAAGTGGGTGGTTGTGTGGAAGGATGGATGTAAGTAAGAAACAAAAGGTAGGTGGTTGGGTGAAGGATGTATGTATGTATGGATGGGTAGGTGGGTGGATGGATTAGTGGGTGGATGGATAGACGGATGGATGAAGGGGTGGGTGGATGGTTTAGTGGGTGGATGGGTAGACGAATGGATGAAGAAGTGGGTGGATGTTTGGGTGGAAGGGTGAGTGGATGGATGAAGGGGTAGATGGATGGATGGTAGATGGACTGGTGGGTGGCTGGATGGATGCTTGATAGGGTGGATGGGTGTGTGGGTGAATGGATGGATGTGTGGATGGATGGCTAGATGCATGGGGCTTTCAGGTTGCCAATTCAAGCATTTCCATCCCTGCCTGTCCAAGAAATGTCTCCCCCGCTTCCCCTCCACCCTCCAGGACTCTTCCGCCCCCCAGATCTGCCCAAGCAATCCAGCTATGTTTCGGATGCCTATTCATCTGTCTCATCCTATTTGGATTTGGGGGTTAGGATTTTCCACCAGTTGTTTCAGTCTCTCCCCGGTTGTCAGAGCATCCTCAGCACTGTAGCAGGCTGTGTGTGGCTCAGGGGAGAGCTGTGCTGCGTGGCTGCTGAGCTGAGCTGAGCAGAGGAGAGCAGAGCGAGGGCTTCGCAGCGCCCAGGGCGACGGGAGGAGACGGATCCCGGGCGCCTGATCTGAAAGGTCCTTAATGAAGCACTTAGCATTTCAAGGGCTTTCCCTGCCCGCCCCCGCCCGAGCTGGCAGGTCCGTCACCACCGATAGCCCCCTCCAAAGGCTAACGCGAGTTGAGTCGAGTCTTTTGTACTGCGGGCGAGCAGCCTCCGGGCACTCCCTGCTCAGCTCTCACCCTCCCCGAGGAGAGCAGAGCAGAGCAGAGGAGACCCAGCACTGGATGCTGCGGAAGGAAGGAAGGAAAGAAGGAAGGAAGGGGAAAGAGCAGGGATGGAGGGATCAACCCAGCACCTCCCTCACTCCCACAGCCCTTTCAGTCCTCCCAACCAGAATGAATGAATGAATGAAAGTGCAATCCTACTTTCCTGGAAGAAAGACCCATTGAACTCAATGGATCTTACTTTTGAGTAGACATGGTTAGGATTGATAAATGAATTCTCAGAAGAGCATTAGAAAAAAAGAAGGGGGGAGAGAGAGGGTGATCATATAAGCTCTTTTTTAGACTTGTGTCCCAGGGGGAAAAACTTCACAGTCCTCCTTCTCCTTGTGAGCAGGCAGCACAATTAAATTAGATAAATTATATGTGGTTGTTTTAAACTGAGCAAGAAGTAATAGAGTGTTTAAATTAATTACATCTCATTATAATCATATTCACTGATTATAATGAGACTTCTGAATGGATATGCATAGGATTGGGCTATGAGGCTGCAATCCTATCCTATCCACACTGTTCACTGGATGTGAACCATCTCAGCAAATAATATCCAGAATTAAGTTCCTTCTGTGACTTATATTACAATCCAGAGTAACTACAGGAAGACGTAGGAGGCAGTTACTCTGGATTGCTCAATGCATTTCCCAAGGTTTCCCATAGGTGGCACTGTAACTACGTCGGTGTAAAAGGTAAAATAGTTACTCTGGATTGTACCTGGAGCACAATCCTAAGCATGTGTACAGAAAAGTAAACCCCATTGTATTCAATGGGTCTTACTCCCTGGAAAGTGTCCTTAGGCTGCAATCCTAAAGACACTTTCATGGGAGTGAATCTCATTGAACACAGTGGGGTTCACCTTTGAGTAGACATGCTTAGGAATGTGCTCTCAGGAGCCTTTCCCTCCAACACCCTGGCTCTTTACTAAATTTCAGGCACATACAAAAAATAGGCTTAGACTACAATAAAGTTTCAAGAAAGTTTACTCAAAATTCATGTTGGTTCATATTTACAGCATCTGCTTTTAATCAGAGTCCCTATCACTTAATCCCTATCAACCAATTCAAAAAATTTTGATGTAAGATGTTCTGGACTTGGTAAATAAATAAATAAATAAATAAATAAATAAATAAATACTGTAATGATACTGCGGCTGCAATCCTAACCCAGTTGCCAACTCCTGGGGAGGGGGATGTTTATACCAGTGTACAGAAATGTGTTTGCCTACCCACACAATCACGGGAGTTGGAATATGGGTGAATTGTATTGGCCTAAATTGGTTAGGATTCCATCCTTACTTCTGAAGTCATGCTTAGGCTTGGATTCTGAAGCTGCAAGCCTACCCACACTTTCCTGGGAGTAAGCCCCACTGCCTGTAGTGAGATAAACTTCTGAGTAGACCTGAATAAGCTTGGGATCTGATTGCACTGGAAACAAAGTTAACTAGGAACTTCTCCTCTTCCTCCTCTGGGCATACAAGCATAAAACGTTGGGTGGCAAGGAATGTTTATCTTTGTATTAAGGAGATGGGGAGGCTCTAGCAACATTAAAATGGAAAGGGTTAATGGAATGAACTATAGATTAAATTGTAAAGCAATCAAAGGTGGGGGGGAAGAGAAACTCACCAAAGTGTTTATAGCAGACAACCATCTTCTGGTGTTTGGGTCTATGTCAAGCCATGGATGTGGAAAATTAAAGCCATACTGAGGAAGGAAATGAACCATGTCTAATACATCCACAGCAATAAAATGTTTTCACTAGGACTGTAAAACTGGGGCTTACATTAGGAAGGAGAAAATCAAACTATATGTCAATTCCACATCATGGGACATGAAGTGTCCACAAAAATTTATATTACTATTTAGAAGTGTTTCATTCTGGTGTTTTATTGTGATTGGATGCGCCCTTCTCGGTATCTTTTGACTGGTATGAAAATGATTTGAACTACTTTTTTTAGCATTTATTTTACATCTATTACCTGTTCTATTACTTTTTATTATTTTATTGTGCTTGTGTAGAGGATTTTGCACAGTTTCCATTATAATGTAGCATTAAGTCAATTTATTTGTGTATTACACGCTGTATAATTGCACCTTTTTCTGGAACAATTTGGATTTCATTATCCAACAAATCAGCTGTGTTACATTTCAGAAAGCCTGTGATAGGAACCAAGATCATTTTCAAACTATGACAGCAGAGGTTAAGTTTGCATTTAAAAAGGGGAGCAACCAAGAAATTTGCTGGACCAGTTATCCAAGTGTGGAAGGTCAAACTGAAGACAGCTGTTTGGGGAAGGAAAAAAAGTCCCTATTAAAATTAACTTTGCCTTGAGATCAATGAATAGCAATATTGCAAGATAAGGTGAACAAGTTATTCTGACATGGAACAGAGAAATAGTTCTCAGAAAGAACAAACAAAATAAAGGGAATATATCAAATGTAATTTTGTTTATTATTATTCCGGCTTTGAAGAAATCATTCTGCTCTTTAATTTACATGTGACATAAAACGCATAACTAACACAGGCAAAACTAAGGATTTATCCATCTGCTTAAAGAATACTTTTACCATCAATTGTCAGTTTTAAGACTCTCTCAGGAACTGGCAGAATGACTGCCTTCATTCTCATAAAGGTAGAACTGACAGAAATTCAAAATTAGACAGTAAAATATACCTTAATGTGAACCAAGTCATAAATAGATTACATGCTGTAATATATTTTTGTTCCTTAAGTTAATGGCTAAGAGCACAATCTTAACCATGTCTACTCAAAAGTCAGCCTCATTGTGTTCAATGGGTCTTACTCCCAGGAAAGCGTTTTTAGGATTGCAGCCTTAGGTTGCAATCCTAAACACACTTTCCTGGGAGTAAGACCCACTGAACACAGTGGGGCTGACTTTTGAGTAGACATGGTAAGGTTTGTGTTTTCAGAAACCTAAAGGAGATTACAGTTTCCAATTTTACTTTTTATGCAGGTTGTACAACAGGATGTCAGGCTGGAATCCAACAGTGCAAGGCCAAGCATGTCTACTCAGAAATAAGCCTCACTGAGTTCAGTGAGACTTACTCCTGGGTAATGGTGTTTAGGATAGTAGTCTAAATCTGGGGTGAGGTGCTGCAAATCATGAAGTGCTGCAAAACAAATCAGGCATTTCTGGTGGGAAAGGAACAGAAAATTGACTGTAAAATGTCTTCTTTGTCTGGTCAGATCCGGAGGATAGATTTCCCAGTTGCAATTTATTATATTTTGTCTTGCCCATTGCAACTCAGGGTTTGATCCTATCCAACTTTCCAATTCCAGTGCAACCATACCATGCCAACAGGGCATGCACTGCATCCTGTACTGGGTGAGAAGCAGTCACATAGGCTTCCCCAAGATATCCTGCCTCAGGGCTTGCATTGTGGCTTCACTGGAAAGTTGGATAGCTAGAAAGTTGAAAAGCTAAATGGTTGGATAGAATTTAGACTCCTTTGATTCAGAAAAGCAGACCTTGCCACCATACAAAACAAATACTGAAGAAGTTGGAGAAGGAGCTCATTTTCCTTACATGATAACCTACTCCTGTCTATACACTATTTTGGCCCAGTTCATACTCTTTCCTTGGTGGTGTGCAATGGAGGAGCAGGTCTGTGCCTGCTCCTTCCCCCACACATGATGCATGATATCAGCCATACAACTCCCTTCAAAGACCATCTACGCAGGCATCTCTATTGCATGAGTCTTTCTCAGTTCCTCAGGTTGGAGAAGTGAAGATTGATTTATTCATACTTCTAATGACCAAATCATATGACTTCTTATACAAGCTTCTGTGCACAAAACAGTCACATCTGTCATCACATGATATATTTGATGGCGGAATAGCCATACGTGTGTGTTGTGCATACATGTATATGTGCTCGCACATATTCTTGTCATATGATGTCTACTATTGATGAAGTAAAGGTCTGATATACTTGACCTTTTCTCTTTAATTGGGCCGCCATGTACTGTTGGATATCACTTGATGCATAATTTCATGCAGAATGCAATGAAATAACGTGTTTTGAAATACAGTACCTCTGTTCTGTCAAAAGTTATAAAACCAGTGGGGGTGATGATTCATCACCATGCCCACAACCAGATCGCTGCCCCATCAAATGCATGGGAGGAGAACTATCACAGGAGTGATGTCCTGGCTTCCCACACTGCATAATGCAAATCCTAGTGATACCCAGTGTGAGAGATTCATGAAGACGATGTTAGAAGAGTTGAAGGGATCAAAGCAGTCTCACACATGACAAACTGATTTTTGTTAAAAATTTTGCTGGGACAAAGAAAGAACTAAATCATTTGTTACACACAGGCAGAAAAAAGAACGGTAAAATAGAAAATAGTCAAGAAGCAATGTAGTAACAGTGGGCAAAAGCGACGTATAAGCCAGTGGTTTGTCTGAGAACCCCCTGGTTGTGATGTCATGATCAGAAGTGTATCGAACCGGGATATCACTGTGACGCCAGAGTTCCTCCATGTCTGCATGGTAGTATGTCCCATTGTGTTCAGCAAGACTTACTCCCAGGAAATTAGCCCAAGTGACCCATTCCAAGATGCTGGCGCCCAGTGCCAGATTCAAAAATGATGGCAGCCAGCTTTTTGTGATTCCCCTGAATAAAGTATCATCCCCCCCAAGGAGGTCCTCAACACCACTTTGAGAATCACTGACCATAAGCCTTTAACTAAACAATAAACTCCCCCAATTGGTGGAGGTCAACATTTACGCACTTTAGTTGCAATTTTATACACAATTTTTTTGGAAGGAATCCTCATTGAATACAACAGGAGTTATTTCTGCGTAGACATGCATAGGATGGTGCCCTTATGTCTGTATGCAGCTCACATACAGCTCAGCTCACATACTGTTTCCTCTCTGACAGGTAAGATGGCCGTCCCCTCAGAAAGGCAGTCAACAGGAACTTGAGTGCAAGTCCTTTGTATCAAATGTGCCATGGCAATAAACACACAATTTCCCCAACTGCAGAGTTAAAAGTGTTCATTAAAAGTTCATACAATGAACAATAAGCCGTCTGAATGAATCATTAATAGGCTTGTTTTTGTGACCTATTCATAACAGAGGGTTTCTCTTTCTCCGCAGCAACAGGGATCCTCTTGGAGGCTATCTCCAAGTGCCATCATTTTATTTTCCTACATTCCCCCAGACTTTGTGTCACTTTTTTCTTCGGTGGAAAAAAAAATGAAGCTGTCAATGGACCCTTTCCCCACATCTCCCTTCATCCCCCAACAGCTAGCAGGGAGAGGCTAGTGTCAAATGGTAACTGCTGAGAGGTAGTCCACTATTATTGCAACCAAGCCATCACAAAAGCAAAAAAGAAAGAAAGCAAACAACCCAAACAGAAAGGTTTTTTGTTTGTTTAAATTGTTTTCTGCCTACCTTTCCCTCTGAATAAATTGACCCAGACAAAAAATGCAGAAAATGGACAAAATATAAAGTTTAATAATAATAATAATAATAATAATAATAATAATAATAATAATAATAATAATAATAATAATTGGCAGTATAAAGTATTGCATGGCCAATTCCTCGCCAAGATCGAAGGAAAGGTTGATCAGGATAAGACCTGGTTGTGGTTCATGAGTGGAACGCTGAAGAAGGAGATGGAAGGCCTGAGACTTGCTGCCCAAGAACAGGCAGTCAGGACAAATAACATCAAGGTCAGGATTGAAAAGTCAGCCCATGACCCAAAATGCCGGCTCTATAAAGGATGAAACCATCGACTACATTCCAAGTGGCTGCAAGAAGATCGTGCAGACTGACTACAAACTGAGGCACAATCTGTTGCCCAGATGATCCACTGGAATCTATGCCAAAAGTATCATCTGCCAGTGGCAAAAAACTGGTGGGACCACAAGCTTGAAAAAGTGGCTGCAAAGAGCAGGTCAAGCTTCTGTGGGACTTCAGGGTACAGATGGACAAGGTCTTGGAACACAATACTCCAGATATCACCATCATAGAAAGCAGTAAGGTGTGGCTTGTTGACATCGCCATACCAGGTGACAGCAGAATTGAGGAGAAACAACTGGAAAAGATCTCCCGCTACCAAGACCTAAGAATCGAATTACAGTGTATCTGGTGTAAGCCAGTGCAGGTGATTCCAGTGGTAATTGGCACACTGGGTGCAGTGCCCAAAGACCTTGGTAGGCACCTGAAAACTATTGGCATTGACAAAATATCACTCTGCCAACTGCAGAAGGCCGCTCTCCTGGGATCAACACGAATTATATGCCACTACATCACACAGTCCTAGACTCTTGGGAAGGGTCCGACTGGTGATGTAAATGAAACCAGCACAAAATTGTTCGCTGTGTATTTATGGATAATAATACAATTAAAATATGGAATATAGCCACAAAACCTAAAAGCTAGTAAATAAGAAGAGTAAATAAGAAGG
Organism: Cryptoblepharus egeriae; assembly: GCA_030015325.1. Taxonomy (NCBI): domain Eukaryota; kingdom Metazoa; phylum Chordata; class Lepidosauria; order Squamata; family Scincidae; genus Cryptoblepharus; species Cryptoblepharus egeriae. Next base: position 118,643,638 of record JAREYC010000001.1, read on the forward strand.
CCAAGCAGAAAAGGAGATTTTTCAGGTAGGAGACTAATGTTTATAAAGGGTTCTCTGTATGGTGTTCACATTTATTACCTGGATGTTATCCCAATAAGGTAAAAATTATCCCCATATTGCAACCAGGGCTAAGAGGAAATAGCATGCCTTAGACCCTAAGTGAGTTCATAGCAGAGGTCCTGTTTGAACTGGAGAAGACCTGATTTGCAACTCACGCCTCAATCCTATTGTGGACTTTCAGCAGCTGATCTAGTGATTTGCTGCTGTTGGGCCTTGTGATGGCCCAGACATCATGCCACCATTGAATGCCACAGGTGGAAGGGGCCAAAAGCTTCAAGCAGTTGCCAGTACCAAACAGATGCTCTCCCAGGCCAAGTTAGGTGGTGGGGGTGTACAGGAGGATTGGGGTGGGGACTGAGTCCCAATGTGAGTGGTTCTAAGGTGGGAAGGGGTGGATCACAGTGGCAATCATGTACACTGGATCATAATCTCCAGTACCAGACCTGCCCTACCCTCTGATGTCATGAATCTCAAATATGCGTAAGTGTGAGTAGATGTAATGAGTGAATGAGCCTATTGAAGAAGATTGAAGAATGCCCAAGATAGGTATAGAATAGGCACGAACCATGTACAGACTGATGGGAGACACGCAGCAGACACAAACCTTGCAGAGATGGTTGGGAATGACACAAGCACAGAAAGTCCTGGATTAAAAGCAAAGGTGTACTACTGAACTTGCATGAACTTCCAGTGAACCCTCCCTTTACATTGTGAGCTTTGGTCCCATATGGCAAACCAAGAAAGAGGGAGGCAGGGGCCCAAGCTTCAAAGGATAGATGGATCATCCATAATGGCCCTGACAGGAAGAACACTCTCTGTCCTGAACAAGCGGCACCAAAAGCAAGCATACCTCTCAGGTGGGCGTGTGGGTGACACCTGATGAATATGAAGACTGTTGGAAAGGGCACACAACAATCAGAAACAGTTCTGATGAATGAATGGACTAACAAAGCCCACCAATCCCTGTCGTGCCAGCCAGAAGGCAATGCCACAAAGGAACACAAAGTGAGTGAAGAGGATAAAAACTTGACACCTGGACCAGATCAGTCGAGAAGATGCATCCCTTCTGCAAACTCCATCTTGGGATTGATCACCTGGGATTGGGAGAAGGTGCATCCTCTCCCGCAACCTCCATCTCGGACTTGATCACCTGGGATTGGGAGAAGAAGCGCATAGGTTGATCCACAGGCTTTTCTTGGGTAATGTATTAACCGGCTGCGTGGATGTGTTGTCAGTACTCAATAAACGTATTGTGTGAATCCAGCTGGTTTGTCTCTGAGGGTTTACTTGTGTTCAAATTCCTTGGAGCCAGGCAAGAAGTGTGCTTTCTCAGTATAAAAAAACAGGCAGCCATTTGGCTGAGATCAAGAAGGGAGAAGAAAACTTCCCTCCCTTCTTTTGATCATGACACTGAGGTTCCTTGGATGTGCACCAGAAAAGTAGCAGGTGTGGATACCCATTGAGGACCAGGTGGCCTACCAGAATACAAGTAAAAGTATTTTTTAATACTTAACTCTCATAGACCATCTGGGCACTTCCCCTCAAATGCATACAGCACATACTCTGGTGGAGCATACAAATGGTGGAGGATAGGATGGGGCTGTTCGTTTCTTAAGGCTGCAATTCTATGAACATTCACCTGGCAATAAGTCCTATTTAGCACAGTGGGACTTATTTCTGAAGATGTATATGACTGATCTGTTAATCACAACATTGCATCAGCTCTTTCTTGTGAAATTCTTACAAGTCCAATTAATCAATAAGGTTTGAAGTAATGAAATGAATGGACTAACAAAGTGGTTTGGGTTTCCTGCACATCACTAAGGAGCTCAGAGGCTTAATATTAGAGCGGCTTCAATAATTTCCATCGGGTCATTTGCAATGGCTGGTCATGTGCTATTGATGATTTCAAATGTCTTCCACTGAGTTTGGCCAGTGTGGCAGCCCTTGATGTGCTGGATCTGGCTGGCAACAGTCATTCATTTCTAGACTCTGATCTGCCATGCACTACATTTTTGTAGATGCATGTTCTTTTGAAGACAGTTTGGACATTTGAAATGGTCCAGAATATGCTGGAAATGCACAAAATGCTGTTACCTTCCCACCAAGGTGGTACCTATTTATCTCCTTGCATTTGCATGTTTTGAACTGCAAAGTTGGCAGGAGATGGGCAATTTACAGGAGCTCACTCCATTGGTCTTGCTGTACTTGGATCTCAAAATACTGATCTGCCTATTTTCAGATTAACAGGGATTGCGCCTTTAACCACTAAGCCTCTGAAGCCTGTGCATATACTATATTGGGACATAAATATGAGTAGGCAGGCATAGAATTGGGTTCTGATTTTACTGGGCTTTCCTGATAGTAAGCATAAGCTTTTCGCCATCTTTTTTGGACACGCTGCAGGATTTACTTCTTAGTAAGTGTGCACAGGATCAGGGTACGGACTTCAATTTGGTTGAGGATGAGGACAGAGAAGTTATTAAATATAAGGGCTTCATGAAAAGGAAGGTTTTGGTGAGACGTAAAACAGAAGCCTGGGGATGGAACAGCCATGCACATTTTCACATCCCATCTTTTTCATAGCATGCTTGTCTATCGTCTTGGCACTTTCCTGTACTTGAGAACCTTGTGCTTCAGAGAGCAAAGAACGTAAATATTTGAGCATGTGTTACTCAGGCTGTGATAATGTCATCATGAAGATGCAAGAAATAAAAAGATAAAACAACTTAGGTGTTCTGAAAAAAGCACCCAAAGATTAAAGATGCTTTGGCTGTCCTTGGAAATAGGATTCAGTACTATTTTCTCCTATATCTCTTTTTCTACCTCCCCTACCCCACCCCACAAAAAAATCCCATAAGGGGTACCTCCAGTGGCTGAAAATTGCTTTGAAATTCCATTGTTGCAAATCCAAAGATGATTAACCATATCTGTACTTTGATGCTTAAAATGCACGTAGTAGGCTGATTTTTGGAAAATGTGGTTCATGCCTCATGATCCCTCATTAGTTGTTTTGGAGAACGGCTGAAGATAAAAAGTAAGGAAGGACAGCCACGGGTAGCAAATTTAGCTTTACTCTGGCTCAGTGGTGCTGGGGTGTATGTGTGTGTGTTTGTGTGTGTGTGCGCATGTATGTGTGTTTCCCCCTACTAGCGAGATCTAGATTCTGAGTTTCCAGCAGTACTTGCACGTAGATGTTTCCTCTCTTGTGAAAAAGATGGAAGCTGACATGTCAGTACAATTCTTTGTCAGAAATATACATCTGCATGAAGAGGGGAGAGTTAAAAATTTAATCTGCAAAGCTATTTGGAGAGTGGATAGGCCTTGACAGGCCTCCCAAATGTATTAAAAGAACAAGAACAGCAGAGTTATGGGAGGGGGGAAAGCTGTTGCAAGCAAACAGAATGAAACTAAGCCTTCTTGACAGAATCAGTTTGCCAAATGACTTTAAAATTGCACTATGTCTTGTAGGGTGTTTTTTTAAAACAGACTTTAATCTAAATTATAAAGCAAAAGAAAGTTCCTTAAACTTCAGAGATCATCATTCTGCTCAGAGGAAGGGAAAAAAAGTCAGACAGTAACAATTAGTTAGGGCACAAGATGGCAGAGAGGGAAGGTGCATTTGAGATAAATGCGCTGTGCCGAGATTCAGGAGAGCTGGTTCAGGAATTTGTGAACTTTCATGGCTTTTCTAAATGATCAGAGGTAATGTGGTTTTTTTCAAACAAACAAAAATCTCTGTAATAATGGATTGCATCCATTATCCGTTAACATTCAGACAATCAGCACAATAATCCTTACTAAGGCTGCAATCCTGAAGACACTTTCCAGGGAGTAAGACCCATCGAACACAATGTGTTTTACTTTTGATTAGACATGGTTATGATTGTGCTCTATACTACTTGGATATCCTCCTTATATTCTTTTACTCAGTTTATGTATGGCGGAGTATACAGCAGTACAATAATGTTGCTTGCGGCAGCTATTGCTTATCATTATGAATCGTTATTGTTTAAAAGCCACCTTGAGTGTCCTTTTAGGAAGAAAGGTGGGATATAAATTGAATAAATAAAAAGTTAGATCCATCCACTATGGTTGCCAACTTATGATTTAAAAAAAATGCCAGCACCTGGTTACAGTCAGGAAATGGAACCCAAGAAAACTCAGAAATTAAAGCTCAGTAGATTCTGGCAGACAGAGCATATGACTCATTTCAAAACTAAAAGTTGGCAAACATGAATACTAGTGGGGCAAACATGAATAGTGAGCAAATAGTAGTGGTGGCAAACATGAATAGTGAGCACTTTATGTGCTCTTCTGCCTTTGTGCCTAGGCATCTAGGAATAAGTACAGAACTGGGTTGTGACCCTATTAACACAAGGAACCAGATTAAGAACAAAGAATGGGTTCCAAAAATCCTACTCCTTCCCTACTACTGCAAGTTTAGGGCCTTCATGCCAGCAGAATTCATCTGATGAATTTTATAGCAGACAGATAGGGCTTCGTGGCACTGGCACTCAAGCAACTTCCTTACTTCTGGATGTTTTCCACAGTCAGAGAACACCCAGAACAGGGCTATGGTTATACTGGCATAGCATTATGTCATAACTGGTGAACTGGAATACTACCATAGTTCCTTGGTATTAGGGCATCTCTGGGTTTTGACCACACCAGCTAGAGCTAACCATGCAATTCTAACCCCTAGTTAGGCTGGGACAAGTCCTGTGCTCTCATGAGGGTGTCACAAAAGTGCCATAAGACACAAGCATACGCCAGCCTCCCAACACCACTGTGGGAACAGGAAGTTGGGTATGTTTTATGGCCTAACTTGCTTCAGGTTGCATCAGACCTTAACTCCAAAGTCTGCATTTTTATCCTTGCAGTTGTACCCTAAATGTTGAACATTGCTAGCATTTGCTAGAGGCTCAGAAACGAAAACAACAACAACAAAAATCAAGGTTCTTAATGAAAATGAAATTCATTGTTTCAATTCTAAGTCCATGGTTGTTGACATCCAGACTCCCAATTGTGAATCTACCAGCTGAAAACTCCAATATTTTCTTTTCAGATCTTCCAGGCAACCTACACGATGAATTGTACAGCCGTTCACTCACGCCAGGAGTCTCTTAATCATGAAAGAAGGCCTGCCAGTTTCAGCAGGTTTCCCTTCCTCAAGGTAGCACAGTGGGGCCCTCTTCATTCACTACCCAGTATAATCTGGGTTGACAGCTTGGTGGACTCACCACTGTGGTAGTAGCCCTCATGCTGACCAAGACATGCTTGAAATGCAATTGCATCCAGGCCAGCAACATTGTTATGGCCTCTTTATAGCATAAACCTTTAGCAGCCACAGACTTCTCCAATAACCACTGAATGTTAAGCTGGAGCCTTATATGCATCACAGTAAATCTTTCAAAATGCAGAAAGCAAGCAATCTCAATATATACAAACAGTTTTTTACACTCCGTGGTTTGTAAAACACCCCAAACATCAGCTATTACCATCCTATGATCCCTCTCACTGTTTGCTTTATCTGTCTCCTAACATCACCAACACTATTAGCATCCTCATTCAGAATTATGTGGTCCAAGCCTGGGTAAACCACATTTGCCAATGGGTAATGCAATGTCCTTAATTTATCTCAAAATGCCAAAGGCAAAAATCAGACCAGGAATCTGGAACCACAGAATATCCAAACTATAAATAAACTGACCTGCAGTTTAGTGAGAAAGTGCTCTCTCTCTCTCTCTCTCTCTCTCTCTCTCATGCATGTGTGTATATGAATTACAACATTTAATGCAAATACTGAGACATCTAACAAAGAGCACAATCCTAACCATGTCTACTAAAAAGTAAGACCCATTGTGTTCAATGGGTCTTACTCCCAGGTCATTAGGATTGCAGGCATAACGATAAATGAAAGGGTAAAACAGAAATGGTATATATAACACTATTTACAGAATAATCCTGTGCATTGCTCAGAAGTAAGTACCATTGATTTCAATATTCCCAGTTGATTATACTGTAGGTTTGCAACTTTAGTTAGTTTTAAGATGCCAGTGCTAATGTTTGCAGTTGGGGTCTCTGTCAATAGCATCTTTGATAATGGTATTTGTGGACAAACTGTGTGGACATTGTCCGCTGAGTCCTGTCCAATGTCATATCATAGTATGCTGCAGTTGCATCAGTGGTGGCTGAAATGGAAGGCTGGGATGGCCCTACTATGGTGGCCATACTATGGAAGGCTGGGGACACTTGAACATTGGAAATGTGTTTTGAAGTAGAGTATATTGACATAAACTGTAGTATCATTTATGGAATTTCAGAATAATGTGGGTGGTTTCTAAGTGAAAGCCTATATATAAGGCATACATATGCAATCATGTGCTGTGGTACAAGATTGCAAGATGCATTTACATTTTCTGATGATGAATCTTTTGCCACCTTATTTAGGAGTAACACTACAATCCAGAGTAACTACAGGAGCATGAAAGAGACATTTACGTCGACAAAGTTATGGCAACCCCTAGTGAAAACCTTTGGGAAATTCATATTGCAATCTAGAGTAAATTGTTCTTACATTGGAGCAAGGACTCCCCGTGGTTACTCTGGACTGTGCCCTCAGTCCCATTGAACTCAATGGGACTTCTGACTAAACATGTATCAGCTTACATTGGACCTTTGCATATCCACCAAATAGTATTGGCAGACATTACTACCAGGTGGGATATGGAAGAGTAGCCCACCTGGTGCCGTACTATCACCAGAGGCAGGCTACTTTTCCGAGGTACCATTCTTCTTCCCAGTATAAACAGTTGCTTGTTCCATACCATTTTCATTTCCCAGCACATGCATTTAATATTTTAAAAATTAAAATGTTCTGTATCAGGAAACAAGTGAATTTAAGTAAATTCAAACAATCTCATGATGGCACACTGACAGGGTGCTAAAATTGTCAAGGTACGCCATCAGATTTTTTTTTACCATTGATAAGGCTGGCAGGGGCTTAAATTCTCAGTGGTTTAAATCACTTAAGTCACTCATTTAAGGCACAGTCCTAACTAACTCACTCGCATGGCAGAGGAGAAGGCAAGCTCATGCATAACTCCCTTAGAGTGATGCAGAGGTGCCTTTATGGCACTTTTGTAACATCCCCTGGCAGCATTGGATTTGTGCTGAGACTTGTGGTGGCCTAACTAAGGTTACAGTGGTAACAGAGGCACCATAAGCAAATCTCAAGTATTTCTCTAGCACTGCTAGTGAGCACAAACAAAAGGGACCCATGCAAGTTGATCTGTGATTGCAGTTTCACATGTTCCAGTAATCAAGTAATAGCTGCAATTATCTCAGAATAAACTTAATGTGAACTCCCACTGTAAAAAGGATGAGATTTGTGTGAATGCTACTGTAATGCAGATACTCGTGGAGAAACTATTGAAATAATACAACATGCTCATTGAGGCAAGAGATCTTGGATCAACAGTGCTTTTTCTGTTTTAAAACAGAAAGTCAAGCTTTCAATAACATGGCAGGGCTGGCAAATAGAAAAGCTATCCATGTGCCAATGCTTTATTTTGTGCCAGGTCTTCCTTGGCTAAGTAATGAGACTATGAGCAACTGTTGCCACTTTGCTCTGGCACACTCTGGCAAAGGTGGGGAGAATTCTAAAATAATAAATAAAATTTATTTTAGGCTCAATTAACAGGGACACCCCTGGTAGCAGATTGTCAGGGGGAGCCCACTTCCCTTCCAGCCACTCACCTCCCCAGATCTTCCTCCAAGTTCCTGGACTGGAAAAGAAGGGGGAAAAGTGTGGGGAGTGGAGAACTATAGGCTGGAGTGTTAGGTGAGCAGTGAGTGGCTGGCACATCACTGAGAGGGATGCATTTGGTTTGCTCCCCCAGGCCCTGGTGCAAAGCTGTAATGGGTGATGGGCAAGCTAGAATTTTTTTACTGTAAGACCAGGATTAAGACACCATGTTCTCAGATGCCCTTGAATCACTAGAGGATTATTCAACAGAAAAGGAATTCCAGGTGGCAGTGATGGTTTTTGCATCCTTCCTTCCCACTATATCACATTCATTTGTTTGTTTGTTTGTTCGTTCATTCATTCATTGTCCCACCTTTCATATCCCACCTTTCTCATGGAGACCCAATGCAGCTCACATAAAACAAGAAATCAATTAAAAACAGCCTTTTCATTGGCAAAAATTACCCCTTGCACCCCCCCCCCCCACACACACACATTCCCAAAATAACCAGGGGACATTTAAAAAAAAATGTGAACAGGGCCACAGAATCAGCTGGGTGACTTTTCATACACAATCCTAAACAATTGCAGTTCTTGCACTGGATGTTGCAAATATGCCAAAAGATATATCTGTGGTACCTGGAGGGGAGAGGTAATGAACACCAGGTCAGCGCTTAGTTGGTGCTAGCCTCACTATCACACAGAAGGCTGGCTGGTTTCCCAGAATCAGTGACTGGCCGATTAGCATTAGTAGTATTAGGATGGGGCATGCAAGGATTGAGTGGAATGTGATGGGAGAGGGGAAACCAGGTTAAGAAAGGGTAGTACCAGTGGAGATCTGCTCTGCTGGATCCAGAACTTGGGCTGTGTCTGAGTAAAATGACCAGCTGGTAAAATAACCACCACAGACTAGAGATGTCCCATAGCAGGGCTTGGGCCAATCCCCAGAGGAACAGAATGAAAGTCCACTTCTCCAAGAAGACCACCTGCAGCCTTGGCAGTGCTGCTGGATACAGTGGTAGCCATTTTATTGCTGCTAAATATGGCAAATTTGCCAGTTTTAGGATTGTGCTGTCCATCTACCTGCATTCTGTGGTACTAGTAAATAGCAAGAGTTATTTGCAGAATTGGTTCTTAATATTGCTTAATAGAAAACCATAGCAAAACCCTCACTGCTGTCCTTGACATAGCCCCTTGATGACATAACTAAATGCAAGTAGGAAGCAATTTGTGGTACGGTAGGTCCTCTTTTTCCATGGGTTCAGAACGTCTGGTTTTGATCCACAACAGTTTTCAGCTGAAGGTTCCACAGAGGATCTCCCATGCACAAATGGAAGCACCTACTTGTTGTATCTGGAAGGCTTTCTGAGGTCCAAAAGGATTTCCCTGGGTTTCAAAAAGCTCCTGTAGATATTTTAAAGAGCTCCCACTTAATTTTAGACTTGTCAATCCTTTATTTATTGTTTGTTATTAATTTATACTTATTTATCTATGCCAGTAAAGGTTATATTATGTTGATGTTGATATTTTAAAGAGTGTTTCTAGTTTTAATGCAAACTGGATGTTCCCATGAAATGCCTCTTTCTAAACATTGAGAGGCTACATGCTGCCTGTCTAAGCCTCAGAATCAGAGATGCGCCCAGCCCATGCCAACAACCAGTTCGCCAGAAGTTGGGGGCAAGGCCGGGGCAAGGCTGGGGCAAGGGCGGGGGCGGGGCAAGGGCGAGCCCCAACCCCGGCGCACTGTGCATGCGCCAACCCCAGACAAGCGCCTGGTTTGGAGGAGAGGCAGAATATCTCCTCTTGTGGGAGGAGACGCACAGCGTGTGCGCCGACCCCAGCGCGTGCGCTGTGCGTCTTCCCCACTAGGAGGAGACGCACTGCGCGTGTGCCAAGTACGCTGGGTTTTCAGGCAAGCCCTCTGCTACCGATTTGGTAACGGCGGGGTCCTGGGAACAACCGGTTCGGGCGATCCGGCCCAAACCGGCTTGGGCCCATGCCTGCTCAGAATGCCTCTATAGGCAACCAGAAGGCTCATCCGGTTGTGCCCAGTGGTCTTCATGGCCCAAACCCATGGATTCAATTATTATCCAATTATCATTCAGTATCTTGGGGGCGTGGGGTTGGATACAGATCCTCCATGGCTATTGAAGGCAAACATGATCTTCTCTTTAGTGACACATTTATTTGTTTTATTTAAATTTCAACCTGTAGTACAAGGGTTGTATATCCTGTAGTACAAACTGAATAAATAAAATAAACAAGTTTTACTATGGTGGCAAAAAAGGATGTGTTCTCAATTTTTTTTTAAGAATCTTCAAACCAGTGAGTAGGAATCCCAAAAATAAGCTAGAATGCATTCACAACTGCAGTTTTTCAGATTTTAAAAAGGCACTTCAGTTCTATATAAACGTACAGTATTTGGGTCTGTTCTATAATCGGCAACAAAAATGCGGACATTTTCCTCTTCCTGTATTTATCAGGCTTGGATTTGAGGCAAGTAAGACAAACTCAGGGAAAACAGTTGGCAAGATCTCAGAAGGTAAGAAAATGAAATGGTTTGGTCAAAGATGAACATATTTGTGCTAGAAAACCAGCCACTTATCCTTAAATGTTCTTCACTACATTGCACCTGAACACACATGAACACTGAGATTATATATTGGTGTCCTGGATTTAGAATCTCCACTGATTTCTATGTGCACAAATTGCTAATTACTTCATGCCTAAAGCCAAGACCAGCATTTTTAAATTTTTCATAATGCACTTAACTGGAACATATTCACTCATACCAACCATGTGCTTATGAAAATGTACCCGCTTTTCAACTCAGCAATTTCTTTCTAGATTTTCTGCCTTCAGATTCCCGAGCCTGTCCAAAAATATTAAACCTAATCTGACTGTATGCACTTCTTTCATCAGCTCAAGAACCTCTCATTTTAGAAGACTTTAAATGCATACCTTGCTTTAAGTTGAACTTTTTTTACATTTTGCAAATTTAACAAATTTAATTTAAATCCTTTGGAAACATTATGGATTGATTTCAAGCACCTAGGGCCTTTTTCTTCGAGCTCTTATAAAAGTAGAAATAATTATTGACTGACAGTCCATTCCTATGTTTTCAACCAACACATGGAACTGCGCCAAGAGGGTGAGAGCTATATCAGGCAAGGGGAGGGAGAGCAGGAGACTTTGGAGGAGAAAATCCTATAACTTCTCTGGAAACATTCCCACAATGGAACTCCTTCAACATGCACCAGCTATTTCACTGGCTGAAGCCTAAAGACAGAAAGGGTGACCATACAGCTTTTTTTCCAGGACATGTCCTCCTTTTTTATAGCCTCGTGTCCTGGAAAAAAGTCTTCATTCGCCTCCTTTTCCTTGTGAGCAAGCAGCATGGATCCTTCTTGAAATTAATAAATTATAGGTAATAATTTAAATTTAACTTACAGTTTAATAATAAGTAATATAATAGTGTTTAAACTGACCACATGGAAGCAATATATATGTTTTTATCTTTTATTTTATCATGTCCTAGAGTTTTCTTGGGTGTCCTAAATTTTGAGGGGGGCCTTGTCCTTTTCTGCGGTTATGACATATGGTCACCCTGGACAGGGGGACATGATGCTGCTACCTGACAGGCTAGGATCCATTATGTGTGCATCACCCTTCCTGCAGCCCACCTGCCTCCTGTTCTTCACTCCCAGTTCTGCCCTCTTGTTCCACCTCCTCTCCTTTCCACCCTAGAGTATCACGTGAGGGAGTGCCACCATGATGCTAGCCAAGATGGCGGATTGCCTAGCCCCTTCGTTGCCTCTGAATGTTTGAAGAAACACTTCAAACACTTTCTGAAACAGACGTAGCAGTGAATGGGGAGAATCACAGCAGGATCGCTCCCACTATCGCCTCTAAATGTTGCTTACAATAAGAGATCAAAAGTCAGCCTTTCCTTTTTGGAGCACAGCAAGAAAGGAGCCAAGTCAGCGGATCACAACCTGGAAGTCATTGGCAGTGATGTGGTGACATCATCAGATCCCCATCAGTTATTTCAGCCTCTGCACACTCAGGAGGGAGGGTGACACCAGGGTTGACCACACTGGGTTGCAGACACAGTCACTACTCTGCTGGCAGTGGCTCAATCATATCTGGTCAAGGATGCAAAGCTTACACAAGAGTTTAGTGGTGCCACAAATCAAAAGCTGGGGACTCACTGGTATTATAGTTTCCTATAAAACTATAGTAGACTTGCTGATATGCTTGTCATCAGCTGAAGCTTGAAAACAGTGTTCAAAGGCAGCTACACATTATAGTAGGCACAGATCCAAACAGACCCGGTAACTAGTAATGGGCTTTGGCTGGGGCAAGGAAACAAATCAAAGATACAAACCCCACTAAAGCCTCCCAAAACTGAAACTCCCCTATGGGATGCAGCGGACGCCATATTTGTGCACTTGCATTGCTGTGTAGGGAATTAAATAAAATTAGGATGTTGGTATACTGACAGCAATGACTTCATGACTCCAAAGATCCTCAAAAGGATTGGACATAGGATGGGAGACAGTGAGCAAAGATAGTGGACAGTGTCCATACGGGAGCTTCCTGTTAAAAAGTGAATGAAACTACCCCAAGCAAATCTGAATATGTGAATATGTTTTATGTGTCCCCAACACTCATGATCAGTGCTGTAGTGTGAAACAACCAAACTGGCAATGCAATGAAATCAGTGGCAAGTTGTTTGGGAAATTATTGTTGGTGTATAATTAATTGTACTTTTCCTAAATGCATGTTACATGTAGTAAAAGTAAAGAGATAGACAACTGTAAAACTAGAATTATTGTAAGATGATAATGGCACCAACAGAAAGGATTTTTGTTTATATTTTTCAATTCATATGCTTAAATAAAGAATATTGTAGATGGAATCTATCTATCTATCTATCTATCTATCTATCTATCTATCTATCTATCTATCTATCTATCTATCTATCCAGCTAGCTAGCATTTGGCCAGCGCATCTTATTGCCATATCACATGTATTATGGATATAGTAAAGAGTGCAGTTTTTATTCCAGTCTATGTTTGTTGCAAGTGACTTTTCTTTTGGAAAGCCGCCCAGAAGATAATCATTATTGTATGCATGGCATGCCAATCTGATCAATAGTTTGTTCAAGCATGTGTGGCCGGTTTTGCCCAGCCCTACCATTTCCAACCTAATTAGCAGCTGCTCAGAGATGGGAAACAGGTGCAGATCCAGGCACAGGCTAGGGAAGTCTGCCTGTAATTAACAAGGAATAAAGGGTCAGATATTGGGAAGAATATCAAATCTCGGTCCACTGGGGATGCCATGCCAGCCTCAAAGGCATAGGCACCTGAGATCTTAGGCATGCTAATGTAAATTATGCAAGCTCTCAAACAACATGGCTGCATAATCATTTGGCACCGAGGAACGACTGGTGTTTTCTCCGGCTTAGTCCGACTGGAAAATGAAACAAATTTCAATATTCTCACTGTGTTGCATTTCTGTTTGGCAAATACTAACATCCTTCAATTTGGGAGATACAGATTAGGCAAAAAGAAATTACCAATTAACTTTTTCCCCCTTTCCCAAAGTAAAGATTATCTTTAATAACAAGTGCCTCTCAGGAGGGAATTTCCAAATGGTAAATAGTCATTATCTTCATTTTTTGACAATAACCATCATGATAATTAGGCCTTATTAGAATGTTTTGCAAGTTGATAGCTGGGGGCACAATCTACTGGGAACATCTCCTGTGTACTCCTCATGGGAAAGCATAAGAATCTGGCAGAACTTCATTCCAATAGGTCATGCGCAGGAGAAATTCTCAGTGTGTTTTGTGGGGGTGGGATTTGAAAGGGGTGTTCCTTATTAAACAATGATCTTGATAATAAACTCTCCTTCTTGTGCTCCAGGAATCTCCCATTGATCTCATGGGGATAAGTAGCCTCAATCAATTTTATTTGGACAAGCCAAATAAAAGCCATAACTTTACTGATAAATAATTTGTAAGAAAATGCCATATTTACTTGAATCTAACACTCACTTTTTCAGCTGAATTTGCTGCACAATACAGAGTAACTATGGGAGCCCTTATGTTGACGTAAGAATAATTTACTCTGGGTTGCTCTATGAATTTCCCATAGGTTTCCACTAGGTGGTGCTGTAACTATGTTGACATAAATGTCTCTTAAGAGCTCCCGTAGTTACTCTGGATTGTGCATTTAGTTTCCAAAACGGGGCTACACATGATTCAAATGCACATTAGAATCAAGTAAATACAGTATTTTGATTTAATGTATAGGTCAGTATTGAGTTTAACAGTTTACTATAATGTAATAAAAATGTAACACAAACCCATTGTTGTATAAAGTAGACTAACTGGGTAAAAATCATAACATAAACCCATTGTCATATTATTATTGTCATATAACTTGTATGCAGTAAAATTTAATTTTGCACCGTCTTTGCACAGCTGTGCAATAAAATTGCCAGTAATTTTTTTTAATCAAGTCTTTTAAAATTGGGGTGTGCATTACATTTGATGGCACATTAAATTTGAGTAAATATGGAACTTCTTCAATTTTTTTCCTTGCTGGATTGCAATTTTAAAAATGCACCTCATCCTCCCCCATGTTTGCGTGGAGAGACCAGCACATTTCTATCCACAAGCCTAACCCTTCCCCTGGGAATGGCTCAGCAGTACCTTAAACACGTTTGTGACACCCTAGATCAGCTATAGGTGTTGCATTGTTGGAAGAAAGCTGCTTTACGGGGAAAGGAAAATTGCATCTCCAAGTGTTTGACAATTTCAGGTGCCTCCAGGCTGCAGTATCAGAGGACCACCAGAAAATAGCAATGAGGGGAGGGCACAGCATTGAATTTTGCAGGTTGCCTCAATGCACCATACTAGTATCCCTTCCCCCTTGATGTTGGAGCCATTCCCGGCAATGTGAGCAAAACAGAAGAGATGCCTCTGCTTTGCTTTTCCTTCCAGGAATGGCTCTGATAATGTGGAGAAGTAGCTTGCATGGCGCACTGAGACACCCTACAAATTTAATGCTGAGCTATGGGGAAACACTATCCTTCTCTCATACTTTTCCATGTGAAAAATGGTGTGAAATTTATTCTATACAGTGCACAAGAAGTACAGCTGTCTTCAACTTTGTCTTAGCTGCTTTTGCACCTTTTGACCTTAACTCAGCCTGGTGTTACCTGAGAATAAATCAGGGCACTTAACTGCCCTAATATCTGAAGACATTCACTGCAAAATGCGCAAGAAAACTGACTTTTTATTCTCGTCATTCTGGTATGACAGCATGAGCCTTTTAAATGTATGTAGAGTGACTCTTCTGAGCAAAAAAGAAAATGTTTTGGTTTTTTTTAAATCCTTAAAGATAAAGTAGAAAATAGCTTTAAGAAAGTTTAGGGGAAGTTGACTGGATGCTTCTGAGACGGTTTCACTCTCTAAAAGTAACACTTTAAAAAAATGTCTTAAAAATCCATGACAGAGTGTGTGTTCCTTGATATGATGTGTCTTTTCTTCTGTTTGTTTTAAATAAATGCATTACATAAAAAATACAGAAATAAAAAAACACTTTCTTGACATTTTAGTCTCCTTGTTCTGGCAGTTGGCCACATGGATGAAATTCTGGTAAGGCCAGTAACATTCGGGCTGGGTTGCAACCCTTGCATTGACTGATAATTTCAGGCATGTAGCTAATCCAGCACATTATTCCTAGGTCATTTGCACCATCTGCTGTGTTAAGTGTTGGCTGATGGGTGAGTAGCAAGACACCTGCTGACAGGGATAGGGACACCTCATCATGATAGGGAAATAGAATTAGAGGGTGGGGGAGGTTTGGCAAAGGGACAGGAAAACAAAGGATCGACAAAATGCTATAACCTGAAGAACCAGAAATCTAGCTCTGTTGATTTTTCAGATTATTGGATTGAGCTGATTTTTTTTTCAGTCCATTCAACTTAAAGGCAATTGCATGACTTCTGATGCCCAATCCTGAACCTTCCACAATGGCTGTCTGCTGGAACAGAGAGTTGCAAATGTACTGTAAGGCACACCTGTGAGAACCTATTTTACATGCTCAACTTTATGATCCAAAATTTGGGAGCGATTGTACGATGAGGATGATGACGATAATGATGATGATGTAATTATAGTGATTGGCTGGGTTGGACCAAGAACACTCATACCGGTCATGCCAATGCACCATAAGGGGATGTCATGGGCACTCCAGGCCACCAGTAACCTGTCACCATCA
Organism: Cryptoblepharus egeriae; assembly: GCA_030015325.1. Taxonomy (NCBI): domain Eukaryota; kingdom Metazoa; phylum Chordata; class Lepidosauria; order Squamata; family Scincidae; genus Cryptoblepharus; species Cryptoblepharus egeriae. The sequence goes on from JAREYC010000001.1 coordinate 118,659,742, forward strand.
CTGTAACCAGGGTTGGAGGTAAGACTATATTTAGCTGACAAGTGTATTCCAAAGTCATCCTCCCAGGACCTCAATTCAATGGAAGGACATGCATACCATAGGATTGGTATAACATGCATGCCATCAGCCTTGGATTCAGCTGACAGTGTTGCCCCACCTCTTGTATTTCAAGGAAAATGTGTGCATTAAAAAGAAACACTTCATGACAATTTGTAAAAAGATGGATTTCAGTGATATTCTTATGCAGTAATTTGAATGCATTCTTATGGTATGCAAAACTATTTGGGAGGATTGAGGACTGGAATAGTCTTCCTGGATAGGTCCATCAGTAATTTCTTCAAAACTGCAGAACAAACTTTTTCAGAACTCAGCCCTGGAAAAGAAAGTCACCTTCGGACTATTATGGACACTTACGGAAAAATAGAATGCGTTGGTGACAAATACAGTGAAATAATAAGAAAAAAACCTGGACGACAAATATCAAACTGTTTTATTGTACCCAGAAATAAAACCAAGGACTGTAAATCAGACACAAGTGTTCATGCAAACAGGGGGTGACAACAAGAAGCCACTGACGGGTGATAGTTTTATGATTTGTGTTAAAAATATCACGAAGCTTAAAGCCAGCTGTAGGGTTTCATGACTTTTTTATAATGTCCAAAGAGACAGAGGTAATTTGTCCAAATCTGTATCTCATAAAATAGTACTTGAGCATCTGGGATGATTCTGTCATATCAGTGTCCCACCATGCAATCTGCTATATTGCCTTATTTTCGTAATAGCAGAGTTTGCCTTAGGGTGTTCTCTTAATTAATCATGTCCAAATATTAACCGACATCAGTTCTTGGGTGTGAGTAGAACTTCCCCCAGGGCACGTCTTCTTTGGAAATCTGAAGCCTTTCTGTGCGGAGCACCAACTGGTTGAAATGCTCAGATAGATGTCGCTATTGCATGGAAGAGACAAACATGTTCCCACCGCTGGGGGGAGAGAGTGTCAGAATTGCTCCTGGGAACCTCTTGAGTAGAAAACTGAGTTTTGTTAGCGTTGATAGCAATGAAGTCAAAAGATTAGAAAATGACAAACTGACACATGCTGTTCTCAACAATAACAGTTCAAAACCAGAATAAAAGCTAATTCTTTGCACACTTGCCTGTGTGCTGAATAAAAGTGGACTTACGTCTGTGTAAGCGTGCATAGGATAGAACTGTAACGAGATAAATATCAGTATCAACCTTATTATTACTATCTTTCAATCAATATATTTCAAATTCTACATGCAGGGAATAATTGTTTTCCCTCCATTAATATTATCATAATTAAAAAAAAAAGCAGGCCTCTGTCACTCTTGGAAGTCTATGGTATCGTGCTCGGCACTGCATACACTGCATGCAAAGCACAAAAGCCTGGGTTAGATTGTTATGGAGGATAGGCTGTTACCCAAGCAGCAAATCCCCCCCTTCCACGCCACTGAATTAGTCCAATGGAAAGCCAGAGCCAATACGATTGGATCCAGCTGGCGTCGCAGAGCTAGGCTAAGGACAGGAGCTCAGCCTGTCTTGTGGGGCCTACCCGGGTCTTGAACCCTGGCCTGCTGGTTAACAGGCACAGTGTCTTAGCCACTTGCGCCACCCACAGCCCTATCATAACTGAGGATTAAGAAAATGGCATGCTCAGCACAAACATGAGGCTTTGCTCCAAGGGTAACCTGTGGCAAAGACTGTAAGACCAGTCCTATGTTTCCCAAAGCAGCTACTGGGAAGCTGTCAGGAGTCTCCTCAGAAGAAAGTGTTTCCACCAGGAAAGACCCTAAGCTTCTGAGTGGGGACTCTCAAATCTGTGCCATTTTGCCAGCACAGACATGACAGAATCCATGTTGGACTTTTTAGTCTGACATGGAGTTCAGGATACCAATCCAATCCTGGTTCCTTCCCCTGCTCCCCAGAGATTGCACAACTTCTTGGCAGATTCATTTATTCCTAATTGTGGCACGTCCTCCTCCTGCTTTTGCTGGGCATGCCATTTGACTGGTTTGGGCCCAACACCGGTTCTCCCATTTCTGCTGGTGCCATAGATGTACTTTTCCTCATGTTGATGGCACCCAGCACTAGCATTAGAGTTCAGTGCCAGTGTTTGGAAGGGTGAAGAACTGGGCCTTGTGTGGGTCTTTATCACCTTTTCGTCTACAACAGTAGCCTCTCGAATGTGTGTGAAGGGGCTAGAACAAAATGGTTCTTTTCAAACAACCAGCTGAAGCAACACTTGCTTCTTCATTCATTCTTTTAAACCTTTTTTCAATTTTAAAGATCCTGACAAAATTGACCTTTTTTCAAATTTACCTTCTGTTGAAGGTTGTGTTATATGTTTTGTATGATGGATTTACTCAGCTTTGTTTGCATGATGGTTTCCTTCACTTTGTATGTGAAAGTACACAGCAGAGCCCAAGGCAACCGAGTCCCACAGACACAGATCTTTCCTGTTTCCTTACATATTCTCACAGAGGACCAAAGATTGCAGCAAAGGTCTTGGAATTTCAAGTAGGGTGTCTCTGTAGTGAGCGATCTGGTGATGCTCATGGGAGTAGATCAGGAAGGAGGCAACTGCTTATCTAAACTTCCAGAAACATTTGTAGATGTTAGTATTTATTTAACAACATATGTATGGCTCAAAGCAGTTTATTTCTCATGGAATAAAACTGATTAATTCAGTCAACAATCCAAATGACTATAAAAAGCAGTTGGAAGAAGGTAGGTCCCAGATGTTGCATCAGGAAGAATACCACTTGCCCCGTTCTTGGGCCTGTAGGCTACTCCAGAATTCCTTCCTGCACCCTGTACCTTTTAACATCTACACCAGATGAAGTCATCTGGAGAGTCATCAATATGTTATGAGCTGCAGTCCTAATGACACTTTCATGGAAGTACACACTGGGGCTTACTTTCGGGTAGACATGGTTAGGATTGTGCTCTTTGTCTCTTTCTTAAAGAGAGGTACTAACTAAGGAGGTAGTGGAAACTCTGAGATGTAACATGTCAGCTGTGCAAATCTCTAGATGGAGGACGCATGGAAATTTAAACCAAATGAAATAGAGGTACTGTCGTTTGGGGAACAGCCAGATCTGGGACTAGACAGTTTACCTAAACATTGATGGATATGCACTATTCTGAAGAACCAGGTTCAGAGTAACAACAACAACACATTATGTAGAATCCTGGATTTCCTAGGATACAAAATAGGTCTGGAACCCAATCCTAAACTTCTCCAGCATCCAGTGGGAGACCTCGACTGCATCAAATCATTGGTTTCCTTACCCTGTGGAGATTTCCTTACCCTTTATTCCTTAGGAATAAATGTAGGCGAAAATATAGGGATATTTTTATATAATCTAGAGTAACCAGGCATAGCCATTCTGGCACCATTGGATAGCACTGAAATGTGTTTTTATCTGTTAGGAAAAAAGAGTAAATTGAGACAAATCTTAGACAAGTCTGCAAATCTTGGTTGTTATTTTCAAGATGCAAAAGCCAATTATAACACAAGCTGCCCATTCAGTGGTGCCACTTCTTCCAAACCATCATGTCATAGCTCAACAGCTGAGAGGTGCTATCAGAAGGGATGCTTTGGCAGTAAGGATCTGCATGGTAAATGGGCTCCCCTGGTGCCATAGCAGCATTCTCTCTCCTATCCCTCTTGGTCTGTTTTTTCTCACCTAGTGTTCCTATGTTTGACACCACTGATTTAGATAGTAGCATGTCCTTTGCAGACACCTGCGTTGTTTTGTTTTTGCTAACAGCATCATCTACCCTGATAACACTGTCTGAATAACATGATAAACACTGAATAAATAAAATGTCACAAATAGTATTTTTCAAATTCATTCTTTAAAGGAATTGTTCATCACTTTTTTCAACCAACATGTCTTCCAGAATAGCTTAGATCAGTGATCACCAAACCCTAGCCTGCTGGCTAGATGTGGCCCACAGAAGTCTCTCACCGGCTCTCAGTTCCCTAATAGCCTTTTACCAGTTGACCAAACACAAATGGAGCTGTGATGGTGGGGTGGGAGAATGGGGGTCAATTTAAGTGTGTGCTTTATTTCTTTGATGTGTATGGTGCTTGCAGGCATGTTTGCAACACGCACCGTTGGAAGAGCGCTGGCAAAATGAGCCAGGACTGGGCTCTAAAGAGGTTGTGGGCCTGAGATTGTGGTACTGAATATACCAGTATATATATACACCATTGTACACACACAATATGCACGCACGTGCACGCGTACACACACACACACACACACACAAGAATCACTGACTGACTCACTCACTCACTCACCAACGCCCAGCCAAAACCGCCAAACCTAGAAGTATGAAATTTGGGGAGGGTGTTCCTTCCAGATGGAGGCATCCACTAAGAACCAATTTCTGGAAATTCCATCTGGAAGGGGGTGAAAAGGGACACAACTCGTTTTCCTCCCTATACTTTATATTGAAGAATCCCTGACTGATCAATGCCCTCCCCAACCCCCAGACCTAGAAGCATGAAATTTGGGAAGGGTATTCCTGCCATGATGTGAGCACCCACTAAGAACCAATTTTAAGAAAATTAAACCCCTTAAGGGGGTGAAAAGGGGTGCACTGTGTTTTCATCCTATACTTAACATTGAAGACTGGCTGATCAAAATCCAGCCCCAACCCCTGCACCTAGAAGCATGAAATTGGGGGAACATATTATTTCTGTGATGTAAAGACCACTAAGAACTGATCTGGTGCCCAGTGGAGCCTGCTGTCTGTTGTTGCTCAGTGGTGCCCTGTTCCTGCTGGTACATAGTGCCTGGTGCCTGATAACAAAGCCTGGTGCTGCCTTTTGCTGTTTGCTAGCCACTGCCATCCACTGCCATCTGGTCCCTGGTAGTGCCTGGTGGCTGGTAAGGATTCATGGTGTCCAGTGGTGCCTTGTACCCCATGGTACCCTGTGCCCACTGCCCAATGGTGCCTGCTGCCCAGTAGGCATATACACTGCCTGATGGTGCCCAGTGGAGCCCAGTGGTGTCTGATGCCTCATTCCTAGTGCCTGGTGGTGTTCAGTGGTGCCTGCTGCGTATTTGTGCCTGGTGCCCGGTATTGTCCCTGCTGCCCACTGGTTTCTGCTGCCCTGTGGGACCTGGTGGTGCCAGCTGGTGCACATTGGTGCCTGCTGCCAGATGGTCCCCAATGGTGCCTGGTAGGGGTGGATGGTGTCTGGTAGTGCCCGCTGCAGCCTGCTGGTGTCCCCTGCACAGTGGTGCCCACTGTTGCCCATTGCCTGCTGTTTGGTAGTGCTGGTGCCGACCAGTGGTGACTGATGCCTGTTAGAGATGCCAGGTGCTCAGTAGGGATACATGCTGGTGCCTGCTGGTGCCCGCCACTGCCCACTGGTACCTTCTGGTGCCCGGTGCCTGTCGTTCCAATGCCCAGTGAAGCCAATGCCTGCCAGTACCCCCACCTGATGTCACTGTCTGGTGTCCACCAGTGCCCAGCCATGCCTGGGGCCTACAAATATTCTTGAAATTTTACTTCCACAACCACAGGTTCATTCTGCTAGTTTTGTAATAAATTTGTTTTGTACTTTATACATTTTCTAATAAATTTGTTTTGTACTTTATTTTTTTCACATGGAAGCCCCTGGAATCCTGGGTTCAAGGGATTTTGCCTCTCCTCATCACCCTACTCCTCATGCCTGAGGGCATTTTGTTTTGGTAGCCGCTGTAAGAGAGAAGGAGCCTTGTCAGCCTAAAACTTCTCAACACATAGAAATGGTGAGCATAATGGCCTTTCCTTTCTCCTCCACAAATAAAATAGTAATAATATTTTTGAATTTAAGGGTGCAATGCAGAGTAACTACGTGGTGTCCTTGCTCCAGAGTAAGAACAAATTACTCTGGATTGCAATATGAATTTCCCATAGGTTTTCACTAGGTGGTGCAGTAACTACGGGTGCACATAATGTCTCTTACATGCTCCCATAGCTACTCTGGATTGTAGCCTAAGTCAAACTATTTTGTATGCATACATTAGTTGACATTAATGGGGCCTTATGAATACAGTGCATAACTATTCCAGCCTCCAACCATCTCTAACCCAAATCTCTAGTACCCATCATATCTGCAAGCCCAGCTATAGCAAAGCATCCGATTTAAAAAGTGTTTATGCAACATATGTAAGCTTTGAATCTGGTGTGACTTAAGAGGCTTCACATATGAGTCTGTGTAAAAAATTGCATTAAGCTCATTGCAAATGCTGACATCATGTTGGAGGCAAGCTATAACTATATATGTAGCTGCTATATACAAGTGTATACGAGCTGGAAAGCAATGACCCAGTACAATAGACACTTTATTGTCTATTGTCCTAAATTACAATCTGTATGTCATTTGTACACTTTCTTCTTCATGTAGAAACTGCATTGTGTTTGAAGTGCCTCTTAACCAGATGGTAAATGTCAAACACGTGTTGCATGTTCCCTTTAATCAAAGCCCCAGAGATATGTCAACACATGCCCAACAAACAGTTCATGGAAAGAAAATTTTCTACCATTTGAATGAGAAATAAATAGCAGATTATTCAGATCCAATTCAAAACATTTGCCTGGTAATACCATTGCAAATAATGGAAACCGTCCCAGAGTCTTTCTGCAATTCTTTCTCAAACAAATGGCCAGTAAATTCATTCTTGCATTTTGATTGCTTTCCCTTGTCCAAAATATTATATTTTATTGCTACCACTAGCAGCTGCCACACACATGAGTAAAGCAGCTAGAGGGTGCAAGGGGTGCAGTTGCACTGGGCTAAAAGCTTTGTGGGGGGATATAAGCTAAGATTGACACTAGAGGCTAAAATTGTGAAAAATGGGGTATATATGAAGGATAATAACATCATGTTATATATCATTGGAAAGGTAATTCAGTGCAGAATGCAATGAAATAAACTACATTGGAATATTCATATTCCATCAAATGTAATGGCCAATTAACCAGAAAATGAAAACACAAAAGCCTATGGAACAAAAAGTGGGTTTTTAACTCAAACTTTCCCATGATACTGATTGCTCTGAGAGCCAATGAGGTGTAATTCTGATACTGTATGGAAATAATAAGGTGTTACCATGAATCAGCTTTCATTTCCATATACACATATCATATTACAGTTTTTCTTTGTATTTTTTACTTAAAACAAACTTGATTTTGTTTTTATGGGAGGGGGGGGAGATGACGGATGTATAGACAAAATTTTCTTTGAATCCAGATAGTAAATAGGTGTTGTAGTTGTGCCTCTAGCAGAGCAAACGGGTGGTGAGCTGCTGAGGAGGAGGTGGCAGGTTTTCCCCTAACTTTCTTTTAAAGAATTGGGATGACCTCACTTCTGGTTGTGACATCACTTCCAGGGCAACATTTTGAGCTTTCCACCAGGCTACATGATCATTAGCTACGCCACTGACACACAACGGCATTGACTGTACTTCATGTTATGGGTAAAGTGGATTTTTAATTGGAAAGTTGATACACTTCTTGCATGGTTCACAAGGGGTTTGCAAGACTTCATTAACTCATATCTTAGTTTTTACTTGAAAGACACTATGAACATAAAGCATTAATTCTTAGAATTATTTCTATATGTACAGTGGCACCTCACATAACAAGTTTAATTCATTCCGGAGGCATGCTTGTTACGTGAAACACTCTTTGAATATGTGAAGCGGATTTTCCCATAGGAAATAATGGAAACTCAGACAATTAGTTCCACAACCCAAAAAATATTCATATAAAAATATTAACAGTTCATAAAAATGATTACAAAACACTGTAATATACAGTAACACACAACATTGCAATAAAGAAACAGTACTGAACTGTACTCATCATCATTATCATTGGCATCCTTCAGTCTCGAAAGACTATGGTATCGTGCTCTGATTGGAAGTCCTGAAACAGCATCTAGTGTGGCTAAAAAAGGCCAATTCGTGAGTGCCGAACAAGTGTCTCTTCCAGCTGGAGAAGGCCATGCTGGGTCTTTTGCCTCCACGCTGAAGGATTGGAGGTCAAGGTTTCCCAGCTGTTGATGTCCATTCCCAAGGCCTTTAGATCCCTCCTGCAGCTGTCTTTGTATCGCAGCTGTGGTCTCCCTCTAGGGCGCTTTCCCTGCACTAATTCTCCATATAGGAGATCTTTTGGAATCCGACCATCAGCCATTCTCACGACATGCCCAAGCCAGCGTAGACACTGCTGTTTCAGAAGTGTGAACGTGCTAGAGATTCCAGCAAGTTCCAAGACTGCGTCATTTGAGACTTTGTCACACCAGGTGATGTCAAGAATACGTCGGAGACAGCGCATATGGAAGGTGTTCAGCTTTCTCTCCTGCCATGCATAAAGGGTCCAAGACTCGCTGCAATACAAGAGTGTGCTCAGGACACAAGCTCTATATACCTGGATCTTTGTATGTTCTGTCAGCTTCTTATTAAGCCATACTCTCTTTGTAAGCCTGGAGAACGTGGTAGCTGCTTTACCAATACGTTTATTCTGCTCAGTATCCTAGGAGAGAGTGTCAGAGATAGTTGAGCCAAGGTACACAAAGTCATGGACAACCTCCAGTTCATGTTCAGAGATTGTGATACAGGGAGGTGGATCCACACCCTGACCCATGACTTGTGTTTTCTTCAAGCTGATTGCAAGTCCAAAGTCTTGGCAGGCTTTGCTAAAACGGTCCATAAGTTGTTGAAGGTCTTCGGCAGAGTGAGCAGTGACAGCAGCGTCGTCGGCGAAGAGGAACTCCTGCAAGCATTTCAGCTGGACTGTGGACTTTGCTCTTAGTCTGGAAGGATTGTCGAGTTTTCCATCTGATCTGGTACCTTTGAAAACCTTCACGGCTGGTGTGAGGGTTACAGAGAGGGGATGACTTTCACAATCACTAATGGAGTCACTGCTATCCATTGGCTCAAATGAATCTATTGTCTTTATGTGCAACTAACATTCCCAAGCTGCTGATGGGAAGCAGCACAAGAACATTGATAAGGTACACCTTCCACACTGCCACACATAGATCCCACATACAGACCTGGCTCAGGCTGCTCCCCCCCAGATCCCCCCCCCATGAGTTGCCTGGCCATGGAAGCCTATTCCAAACTTTGCCCAGGGCCCCACTGTAGCTCAAGCAAGTCCCCTCGTCCCCCTGTGGGTTCCCTTGCCATGGAAGTCTGTTCCAAACTTCTTCAGAAGTGCTCTTTACTCAAGACAGTGCTCTTTAAGCAAGTCAAAATTTCTGAGAAAATTTTGCTCTTCACCCAAAACGCTCTTTATTCAAGTCACTCTTTACCCAAGGTACCATTGTATTTGGATCATTGCCCTTTGGAAAAAAACACTTTGTACCATAAAAGTAACAATTAATTTTATGCTTGTGCCACACTCTTTTGAAGTATCTTAAAAATAAATACCCCTGTACCTAGGATTTCTATGAGTCCGTTTAGCAATATTTGCACCCTGTTTTAATTTCTTAAAAGTGGTGAAACAAAATAATTTATTAGTTCGGATTTATTTGCAAGGAAGTTTCAGTTGCCCTTTATATTATTGTTATATCTCAAGACATTGTTTCTTTACTTATGAGCAGATGTTTGAAATCCTCCAGGAGATTTTTTTGATAAGACTATGGAAATGAACTTGGCATGGGTACTGGTCTCCCAGGTGGAGAGGGTGCACACAAGCCTCCTTAGAAGTCTCAGATCAAGGCTAGGCGGAAAGAGCTACAGAGCCCAGCCACCAAAAGCTTGCGCTTTGGTGACTGACAGGTACAGGCTCTTTCTGAAGCATAAAAAGGAATGCTAAATGATCTCACTGACAGAATAAATCTTCTATTTGTTTGGTCTGGACCAGATGTGCTACAGGCTGATGCAGAAATGTCTGCTGATGCCAATCTCAGTTTAAATCACAATTTGGCAGTAGGTTTGGTTTTTTTCTTTAATTATTATTAAACTTGCGGACCACTTAATGTTTTTTAAAAATAATATTGATGATCACAATTAATTGGGAAGGATTGACTTAACTAGTCATGCAAGGAGCTGCCTTTCATGAGGAGATTGCATGAGATGATAAAGTCACCAGTGTAGGCATGGATGAGAAATCTAGGTTTCTATCTCAAGGAGATTACACGTTTGGATCAAGGCTTACCCAGCAGGTACTTAAATGCAAGCCTAGGTGACTTGCTCAAGCTGGCTTCAACCCATATCTCTTTCAAGAAGGCTATGAGATTTCTAGGACCTTGTGGATTGGGACACATCAGATCCAGAAGATATCAAGGAAGCCCTCCTACAAATATTGAATGTGGGATTCATTGTCTTAAGATATAACAATGGCCATTTATTTAGGGGTCTTTAAAACAGGGCTAACTGTGTTCATGGAAGTAAGATTTCTTGATCCTTATTTTTTTAAAAAATATGCATATTTAGCTTATATGAAAGTTAAATGTGAAAGTTAATTTCCAAGTTCAAAAGTGACAGTAGATGCTTAAGGAGCAGGTTCTGGGACAAAGAAATAGCAATCCCTGCTTGTGATTTGCCTAAAGGCTCCTTTTTGGCAGTTGAAACAGAATCCTGATCCAGAATCCAGAATCCAGAATCCAGATCCTGATCCAGAATCCAGAATCACTTAAGAGGGTCTTTTATATTAAGTGAGGCTGTAATGATGACCTCACAATGGACTAATGCTATCCCATTCAAACCAGTTCCAGCCAGTTATATACACTTGTGCTTGTCCCCACTTTTACAAGGACCCTGTCCATATTCCCTGCCTAATTCTTAGTTAGGCCGGCAGAAATCTCGTGCTGGCCTGAGGGTGTCACAAAAATGCCATAAGGCATTTCTGCGCCATTCCTGGGGAATGTTAGTCTGCTGCACAGACATGCACTGACCTTCCCATGTCATCAGAGGAATGAGGAGATGTCTGAGTTGCACTGGCCTAAATTGGTTGGGATTGCACCCTGAATCTCCTCCAGGCAATCATGAGAAATGGAGGCCAACAATGCCTTTCAGTCTGTTGACAGATGATGGCATCTGCTTTCCTTGAAGGAGCCAGTTATAAGAAGTCTTTTGAAGAGAAATTTTTCACCCCTTGGACCCAAATCACCAATTGGACTCCAACAAGTGGGTGCACATGTGTTTCCAAGTATAGCTCCAGAGTTTCCCACAAGAAACAAAAAAAATTCCTACTTTGAGACTATTCAACTTTATGCATTCTCTATTGATTTTATAGAGCATACCGTAATTGTTCCTATGTATTGGATTGTGAAGGCCATCATTCTGAAGATATTTGAATATCAGTATCTGATAGAAAATCAACAGATAGTAACACATCTAAACGTGTGAAGATCTAAACACATCCTTCATGCTCAGTGTATGGTCTTTATTGATCTACTTTGACTGTCAGACGCTCTCTCAGGTCTTAGGCAGTGGTCATCCACATTTCGGCCACTAGAGATCCTGAGACTGAACCTTAGATATAACGCATACAAAGTATCTGTTCTGGCTTTGAGCTCTAGACCTCCATAAGGATGCTTTTGATCAGCAGAAACTCCTAAAGGCTCCCACTGTGACAGCAACTGTGCATGCACATTTCATGTCTTGTTCTGAGATTGTAGGTCCAGCCACATGGCATTCTAGGTATTAACACAAAAGCAACATACAGAAGTGGTTGGAAAACAAAAGGCAAGATCCAGCAGACACTGATGATGGTTTGTTAAATACTTCTTTTGTATTATCAGTCCGACTGCACCATGAGAAAGTAAAACTTTCTCCTGCTCCTGCTCCTATTTCATAGTGGCTCACTGCCAACTCAGGGCTGACTTCATCTTAAATAATAATCTCCTTTCTCTTTAAATTTTTCTACCTTTGAATCTCGGATGGGAAGTGGAATAAAATAAATAAATCAATAAAGCACGCAATCCCCAGGCTAAAAATACCAGGAATTCACACGGCACAGGTGGAGACTATCTGTGATAAATTATGGAACCCTGTTAACAACAGTGGATCTATTGCACACTTGTAACTTGTAACTATCCCTTCCCTGAGATTTGTCTGAATGTTCCAGATTCCCAGGCAGCTACATCTTAAACATAATGAAGCACAGAAATTCCTCCTCCTGTGTATAGTAGCAGGAGGCTGGTGGTGGGATAGATAATTTGAGTATGAGTAAATGAAATTAGTTAGTGTTTTCATAACATTTCTTTTGAGTGTTCCAATATCCTCATGCAAACTGAGGATTCAATATTCTTATTCAGGATTCTGAAATCCAAAGTATTCCAAAAAACACAACTTTTTTTGAACACTAGCATGACACCACAAATGGAAAATTCCATTCCTGACCTCATGTGATGGGTCATACAAAATGCAAAAAATTATTTTAAATATTGTATAAAAGTACCCAGGCTGTGTGGAGAAGCTGTATATGTAACATACATGAATTTCATGTTTCAAGTTGGGCCTCATCCACAAGAACTTTCATTAGGTTTATGTAAGTATTCCAAAATATGGGGGTAAACACTTAGAGCACAATCCTAACCATGTCTATTCAAAAGTAAGCCCCATTGTGTTCAGTGGGTCTTGCTCCCAGGAAAGTGTCTTTAGGATTGCAACCTTAGCCCCAAGTACTTCAGAGAAGGATGCCCAACCTGTAATATACAGATCAAAAGAAAGAGGAATGTGAACGGTTGCTTACCTAATGTCACATAGGACAATGCAGAGGGTTATATTTGGAAAATTGTGTCTATGGCAAGCACTGAAATTTCACTACTATAGCACCTAAAGCCCATCTTTTTGATAATATTACCATAATATCAAAACACAAGTCAAGTTTGTTAAAATTTTTATTACACTTCAGCAAGTTTGCAAAACTAATTGCAGTTCCTCTTTTACCACCTTGATGATGTCTCCCTTCCAGGGCCAGTAGCATTTATTTCATACCAAACACATTTTACTATTTAAAATGCATGTTATGCTTTATCAAAGGCAGCTTCATGTGTTCAACATCAATCCAAAGAAGAAAATCAACTTTTATGAGGGGATGACAAAAGAAGGAGAAAAAGGAGATGGGCAATACAATCTAAATTTGTGGTGGAACACAGAAAAGCTAGCTTAGCCTCTGCTCAATCCAATGCAAGTTTTGGGACTGCTGCTGTGTTGCTGTAGGGCAGAGGAAACTTGTTCCCTTTCCTGTAATCAGGTTTCAGGTGCTCAATGGGTCTACTCAGGCCATCTTTGTGCCCATGGCAAGCCACCACTTCTGGATCCACCATGTTTGGAGGTGTCCTGAAAAAGACCGGTGCAGCCAGAGATTGCTCTGCACTGCTCTCCAATTGAGGGTTGGATCCCTCATAACTGCTAGTCCAAGCCCCACCTCTCGCTCCACCTCCTCCAAATCCAAAGTCCCATTCTACTCACCCACTCCTGCCCCAGAATGTCCCTTCATGCCTCTTCCCTGCTGCCCTCAGATCTGCACTGCCTCAAGTAAAGATACAAACATTCCTTTACCTTGAAGAAGCTTCCATGACTGCCCATCCAAAGCAAGATGAAGTGCATGCGCTGTTGGGCATTAGTGCTCAAAAGTTGGATGGTATTGGATCATTGAGAGACCTCTGAAAGGCACTTCCCATTTTCTAGAAGTCACCCCCTCAAGCCATGGTACCCTGGGCAATGTATCCCCCTGTCCCTCTTAGCTACACCATGTAGCTGCATCAGTGGAGGGGGCAGGAATAGATGATAGAATTCAACCCTAAGTTGAATTCTGGCTGGCAAGGTTTCCCCATATTATGCTCATCATGGATTGGATGACTCGAATCCACAACAAGCATACCAGTGGTGGGCCCAGCCTGCCCTAACAACCGGTTCTCTGGAAGTGGGCGGGGCCAGGCTGGGTCAGGGGCGGAGCCAGGGTCAGGGGACGGGGCAAGGGAGGGCATGCCACCTTAACCCTTAGTTTACCAAAAAAATTGTGACGGCATCAACCAGTACTAAGCCCCTGGGTTCTGTGTAATTTATTCCTATGCATTACACTTTGTTATGCTCTCAGGGGGAATGTGTGCCACAATTAAGAACATAAAAGCATAAGAAAAGCCTCCACTGGATCTAGTCCAGCTCCTGAATCACACAGCAGCCCACCAGCTGCCTCAGGGAGCACATATGACACCCGCATCCAGGTGCCTAATACAGCAGACACTACCACAAGCTCCACTGGTTGTACTCATACCACTGGTTGAGAAACACTGATCTACAGTTTAGGACCAGAGTCTGTGGTGTCCCCTCTGCAGGCTGAGGTTTGCCTCTAAGCCCCTACTTAAGGCTCCAATCCTGTCCAGACTTTCCTGTAAGTAAGCTCCATTTTAACTATGATGGGACTTACCAGCACTTCTGAATGGTCATACATAAGATTTGGGCTCTTAGAATCCCAGCCCACCAGCTGCAATATAACACTTGCCTCCAGGTGCCTAATACAGCAAACACTACCACAACTTTCACAGGTGATAATCATAGCACTGGTTGAGAAACACTGATCTACAGTTTAGGACCAGAGTCTGTAGTGTCCCCTCTGCAGGCTGAGGTTTGCCTCTAAGCCACCACTTAAGGCTACAATCCTGTCCACACTTTCCTGTAAGTAAGCTTCACTGAATATAATAGGACTTCTGAGTAGTCAAGCAAAGGACTGAGCTCTTAGTAACCAGCCTCTGGCTGCAATCCTATTCACTTTCCTGAGAGTAAACTCCACAGACTCTAATGGGACTTACTTCTGAGTAGCCAAGAATAGGATTGGGCTCTAATGCTGCACTCCTCTGCACACTTTCCTGGGAGTAAGCTTCAAAGATTGAAATGGGATTAACTTTTGAGTAGTCAGGCATAGGATTACAAGCTCTTAGAAACCAGCTTCTTTCCAGGGAGTAAGCTTCACTATTATAATGGAACTTACTTCTGAGTAGACAGTGATTGGGCTTTGAGGCTACACTCCTATGCTCACAGGGGAGTAAAATCTACTGACTTTAATAGGATTTACTTCAGAGTAGGCAGTGGACTGGGCTCCTGGGGGTGCAGGATGGGAACTGCATGCTGCCTGCTTATAAGGAAAAGGAGGACAATGAAGATTTATTGTGGTCCTGGAAAAAAGTATGGATAATAAGAAGACTCCATGTTGCCTGCTCATAAGGAAAAGGAGGAGTAAAAAGAGGACCTGTCCCGGGAAAGGAGGACCTATGGTCACTCAGTACTTGCTTCTGAGGAGGCATGCAAAAAATTGGGCTCTGATGCTGCCATCCTATCCACACCTACCTGGGAGTAAGCTCCATTGACTAGGATGGGACTAGGATAGGATTTACTTCAGAGTAGGCAGTGGAGTGGGCTCCTGGGGGGGCAGGATGGGAACTGGGGCTATTTCTTCAGGTACCCCCCATACTTCCTGCCCTCAATCTCAGGTGGAGAGATTTCTCAGAGGGGCAGGATGAGGTGGGGAGATCTCTTGGGGGGGAGCAAAAGGTCTACAGTGTGGATAGGATTGCAGCCTGAGCCCAATCCTAACCGTGTCTACTCAGAAGTAAGTACCATTCAAGTCAATGGGGCTTACTCCCAAAGCTGTGTGGTCAGGATTTTAGCCTTACAGTCCAATCCTATGCAGGCTTACTTAGAAGTAACTCTCATTCCAGTCAGTGGGGCTTACTCCCATGTAAGTGTGGATATGATTGCAGCCTCAGAGCCCAGTCCTAATCATGTCTACTCAGTAGAAAATCCCATTATAGACAGTGAGCTTACTCTCAGGAAAGTAAAACTGGGCTGGAGGGAGAGATCCAATCCTCTGCCAATCTCCTCAGAAGTAAGTCCCATTATAGCCAGTGGGCTTACTCTCAGGAAAGTCTGGATGGGAAAGTAGCCTCAAATCCTATGCTACTCAGAAGGAAATCCCATGATAGTCAATGGGAACTGCTCCCAGGAAAGTGTGGCTAGGATTGTGGCCACAGGCTGCAGTCCTCTACTATACAGTGTGGCTTACTCCTGAGTAGTACTGGGAAGTACTAAGTAGTTCTCCATGCCTAGTACTGGGCTGCAAAGGCACGCAGGGAAGGAGGGAGGCAGGCTTGCTGCTATTACTCACCTCAGCCTCCCAGAGGTTTGTATGCTGGCTTCTCTATTCCCCCCCAAGGACCTCTTAGTAAAGCTGCCCATCAAATGTCTGATTCAAAAAAACAGCATCTCCAGAGAGGCTGCCCATTTGCATGTGAGTACCCAGCATGCTTTGCAAACTGCACCAGGAAATAACTTCTGAAAACTTGCTAGAAATAAGGTTTTTAATCAAAATAAGGTATTTAGCAAAGTCAGGATTCCTGAATAGCCTCATTCAAAGGTTTGGGGCATGAAGAATTTACTAACCCTGACTTTAAAGCATGGAACTAACAGTGATCCAAACACCTCCATCTCAGCAGTCAGAGTCTGAATGTGCTGCAATGGCAAAAGGAACAGACTGTTTGTATTTTAAAATTAGAAATAACCTTAGGGAGGGAAGGAGGGGGGAGAGAAGGGGAGGGAGGCTCAGAAGGGGAGGGGGTAGGAGGAGGGAGGAGAGCTTCCAGAGGCTCTTTAAGAGAAATTCAAACACACTTGCATGCAATTCAAAGATAAGGGCCCCCAATTAACAACCGGTTCGCTAACGTCAGCCCCTAATTAACAACCACCTCTACAGAACCGGTCAGAACCGGCATCAGCCCACCTGTGAAGCATACCAATAAAAAGAAGAAGCAGCTGAAGAAGCTGCCTTTTGCTTATGTGTTGGAATATTTTCAAAAAGGCCAAGAAAACAGAGCAAATATGGGCACTGGCATATGTCTTCCAATGATGTCTCTTGCAATTCAGGAATAGATTGGAAGGCTGCAAAAATACTGTTGAATACAATAGGACTTACTTATGAGTAGACCTGCTTAAGACTGCACTATCTTTCAGACATCTTAACTTTTCTGTGATGGCCATTTACATGCCAGGAACCTTCACCCTGCAATTTCATTAGCATTAGGTACTGGCATTGAAATAGTTTCCTCTCTCCTTCTCTTTCTTAACAAGGTCATTTCCATTACTTCTGTTCATTCAACTGCCAGTGATGTGCCAAGAACATTTATGTAAAATCTGTGCAATGTGATCAGGGTAGCATTGCTGCTAAATAAAGAGTTTTCCAAAGTTTCCTAGGAGGCTTTCCTAGTCCTTTTAAGTCTGCCTGGAATTCAATTGCTGTTGCCTTCCAGCTGCTGCCGGGACTTTCCATTTGTCTCTTGTCTTCTGGACATCCACAGAGGGGAAGCAGTGATTGCGGCTGATGTGACTCTGATGGACAGGTGCCATTGGCTGAAGATTGTGCAGAGTAGTTTCCCTGCCCATTTTCTTTTTCTTTTTCATGCTGATCTCAGGTGAAGCTTGTGATTGTTAATAGGACAAGGCTAAGTTCAGTGGTATTGCAATCTCTTCAATATATTCTATACAGTATATCATTTTTTTTAATTGCAAATGATATTATATGTTGATGAGGAAAAAAGACAGAAAACATTATTATTTTAAAAATAAAAACAAACATTAAAAATAATCAACATTGATAGGGAAACTGGGAAGGAATGATAATCACAATAATCAGTTACATATTACTACAGAAACTAAATCAGTGTTTCTCAATGAGTGGTTTGGATAGCAACATTGGTACTTGAGGTTGTGTCACTTGGTACTCATACGACCTCAGAGCACCAGAGGAAAAGGGGTAACTAATTAACTTAAAGTGGGCAAAATTAATCTGGGCTGCTCACCTAGCAAACAACAGTCACAGAGGCAAATTTCAACTAGGAGCCCAGGTCTACCTATCTGGTTGACTGGCCCTACAATCCAGAGTAACTACGGGAGTACGTAAGAGACATTACGTGTACCCGTCGTTAGTGCACCACCTAGTGAAAACCTATGGGAAACTCATATTGCAATCCAAAGCAAATTGTTCTTACACCGGTGCAAGGACTCCCCATAGTTACTCTGGATTGCACCCCTAGGCTCTGGAGATAGTGCTTATGCAACCTGCCCCCCAACACAAACACTGGGGGCACCATCCTAACCAATTTAGGCTGGTATAACTCACCTGGCATATCTTCCTATGATGATGTAAAAATATCAGCGCATGTCTGTGCTCTGGCCTAACCCCCCACAAGTGGGGCAGAACTGCCTTATGGCACTTTTGTGACACCCCCACGTCAGCACAGAACTTATGCCAAGGCTCATGCTGGCTTAACGAGGGGTTAGGATTGCAATCTCTCCCTGACTCAGTGTCTTACTACCCTTGCATCTGGAGTTTCAATGTAGTTATCATGGTTAATAACTATTGATAGACTCAGGGCAACCATCATTTTTGTCTTTTCTAGTGGCTGTGTCCTGTTGTCCTTCTGCATCTTTTTATATTGTTATTTGATCTTTCCTGTAAATCTTTTGTTAATGAGGATAAGAAGGTGGTGATACATACCAACATTTAGTGTACAGAGGAGAATTCAGGAAACAAAAAGTGCCCCATGACTAGCAGTCTCTTAAATGCACCAGCCTAGAGGAGAGGGAGAAAGAAAATGAAAAGGAGGAGATATTTTGGCTTGACCCAGCAGTGTTCCTCTTATATTCACAATACTAGAAATGAGTGCCCCTCAGACTCTTTTGACAGGGGTCTCAATAGGGAAATAAATACAAGCAGGACTGTCAGAAATCAGTGGGCCCACACTGCGCATGTCACATGTCATTATAATAGGTATTTTGTGAATGCAGTGTAACAGTATCCATTATAATTTTAACCAGAAAAATAGTCTATATACACTTAGTTTTTACTGACACTCTGTGTAATAGGTTCAGTCATGAGCCGTACACAGCAACGAGATCTGGATAGGAGCCAAATATTAAAAAAAGTTCTAAAGCAGATGCTCCACTTTGGAATGGTTGTCTGAGATGCTAGTAAACAGCGAGTTGAAAGGAATATGAAAAAATTCCTTCCCTGTACACTGAGAATAAAAGATAGTGCTGAGCTGTCACTTCCGTACTTTGTGGTTTGGTGTGTGTGCTATGTAGACAGAGGTACAGGGCAACATTCAG
Source organism: Cryptoblepharus egeriae (assembly GCA_030015325.1). Classification (NCBI taxonomy): domain Eukaryota; kingdom Metazoa; phylum Chordata; class Lepidosauria; order Squamata; family Scincidae; genus Cryptoblepharus; species Cryptoblepharus egeriae. Next base: position 118,678,878 of record JAREYC010000001.1, read on the forward strand.
CTCACAGAGGAGCATTCAGGAAACAAAAAGCATACCATATCTAGCAATCTCTTAAATACACCAGCCTATAAAACTGACATGGTATGGTGTTAATCTCCACTTAGCTTTAAACAGTCGTTCCCTGCTGTTCACCAAACACTTTCAGAAAACATGCCCTTGAAAGACGCCTGCTTTGCTAAACTGGTTCATAAAAAAAGGTTAGCTTGCAAGATCCCTTGTCTGTAAATTTAATCCATAGCATTAAGCTCAGCCTGTGGATTGGGGTGAATGTTTTAGCAGAGGGAAAAATACTGATGATTCCAACATAGTTCTAAAAGCCAAATATCTGTAGGCCAAGGACAGCATTGCTGCAATTAAGAATGACAAAGTCAAGAAAGTCAATGACAAATGTGGTTTATCACTCCAAAGGGAATAGAATCTGAAGATTAAGCTACTAGAAGGACTGGCTTTAAGCCAATTGGACTAACTTCTCCCAGCATCTAAGGATCTTCTCACATACACTTATTAAATGCACATTTTGATTGCTTTCCAGTCTACCATACAGAAATAATGTCTATAACAGATGTACAGGTGTTCCCTCCTTCTCTGTGGTTTGGACCCCATGGTGTTTCTCTGATTGTTTCTAGGAGGCTTTCTGAGCCCCACAGAAGGTTTCATGAAAATTGTAATGCCTTTCCATCAGTTCTGGAGGCCTTTATGAGGCCACACATAGCCTCTGCAGGCCGCTTCTGGACATGACCAGATAAAGAATCCAGTTGCATATTGAACCAACCTATAGATTTGTTTTCATTTACTGGGAATGGATACTGAAACTTTTGTGGATATCATAGAATCAGTATTTATTTCTTTTAAGATTTTACAAATCTTGACTATGAACCTAGAGCCCCACAAAAATGTTTTCAATTTAGCCCTGCAGCTCCTATGGCCAGCCCTGGGTAGTAGACAATGTTATCTCCCTTTTCACAGGATGGGATATGCAGTTCTTCCAAACTATTCAGTTGTCAGCTGGCTTATTATGCCTTGATAACTGCTGATTGTGAGAAACCACAATCCTCACTATTGCAGTTGAGCTAACTGGAGCATTTCCTTCAGTGATTCCTATAATTTGGAAAAGTTTAATGTATCATAAGCAACAATGAATGGGTACGTCAATGAGAGGGATTCCCAATACTGAAATGAAACTTGAGCTAAATTCTTAACAGAGGTATCATTGGCATCCTTCAGTCTCGAAAGACTATGGTATGGTGCTCTGATTGGAGGTCCCAAAACAACATCTAGTGTGGCTAAAAAGGCCAATTTGAGAGTGTCCATTCCTTCCACACTGAGGACAAATAAATTCCGTCCCCTGCCCAGGCCCCGGGTTTTGCTGCTTTTGGGTCTGTATCTTTGCTTTAGCCTGCCGAACAAGTGTCTCTTCCAGTTGGAGAAGGCCATGCTGGGTCTTTTGCCTCCACGCTGAACGATTGGAGGTCAAGATTTCCCTTCTGTTGATGTCCATTCCCAAGGCCTTTAGATCCCCCCTGCAGATGTCTTTGTATCGCAGCTGTGGTCTCCCTCTAGGGCGCTTTCCCTGCACTCACTCTCCATATAGGAGATCTTTTGGAATCCGACCATCAGCCATTCTCACGACATGCCCAAGCCAGCGTAACAGAAGCAGTAGGATATATAAGAATGAAATATTTGCCTGGAAAGCTGTTAAAGTGCCAGAAATAAATAACTTAGGGCTGAAATCGTATACATGTTTACTTAAGAGTAAGGCTACAATCCAGAGTAACTACAGGACCTTTTACACCAACATCGTTACAGTGCCACATATGGGGAACCTATGGGAAATTCATAGAGCAATCCTGAGTAAGTGCCTCTTACTTCTCTCCGTAGTTACTTTGGATTGTTGTGTTTATATAATTTCACTTGTTTCTGGAATTCCTTCTGATGACACTGAGAGGCTGATGAGACCTCTGGATGGCCCAGAATGCTAATGGCATAGCTAAGAATCTGATGTCTGGCATCAAAGAAGATTCCCTCCCTTCTTACTAATGGCCCTCCCCATACATACATTCAATGTTGGGATTCAAATAAATTAACAACGGATTCTATGTCCTAACAATCTAAATTAACAATAGGTTTTGTGTCCATAGAACTACAGGTTCTATGTCACATTAGTAACCGGTTCTCAGAACCAGGTGCTCATTAGCAAAGGTTTCTGTAGAACCTGTAAGTACCCCCTGAAGCCCATCACTGCATACATTGGAGTTGTAGTGCCCTTACCTTGGTACTGATAGAAAACCAAAATGGAGAGCGGTTTGAGGCAAAATTTGGGAGGGGTGTGGGTAGGATGAACAAAAGTTTATTCCAATTATCCTCAGACAAACAACCTAATGCCAGAATAATTCTATGCCAAAAACAGAACTTGTGGAGGAAGAGGTCATCCCATAGAGAACAATGGGGAAGAGAAGAAAACCAGAAATCTCAGTTTTCTACTACCCCATCTCCTGCCCACAGTGGCACATATGATATAGACTGCATTTAAAGTCAACCACAGCACAGAAACTCCAGGATAGTTTGGTGTTTGTTTGGTGATAGTTTAGTTGTTTGGTGATAGTTTAGTTTGGTGTCATGCAGGGTGACAATATGATCAGAAATTTCCAGATTTGTCCTGTTTTTTAACCTCCTGTGCAGGTGTTCTCCAAAAGAGCTTCACTGTCCTCTATTTTGGCTTCATTTTGGAACTTTGCAATGATGTGCAGTACCCCATTATGTCATATGTCATTGGATTTGTATTGAAGAGCAGAATCCAATGCAAAAATTGATTTTGAAATATCTCCTACCTATCAAAACGTATGGCCAAAAAACTAAAAATAAAAAATATGCATTGAGCTCTATGGGAAGGTGAAAGTGCCCAATATCGCCGCTCATGAGTAGGCAAACGTGCCATTGTCTGCCAGAAAGGCCAGTCTGAGAGGAATCGAAGAACTTGTCCTCCTTTTGAGGTTTGGGCATCTGGTCACCCTGGGTGTCACGATACATTTTGCTGTCACTGACAGAGAATTTTAGTTCATGCAAATTATAATTCATGAGACTCTTTGTGGAATCCATGAACTTTCAAACAGGTATATAAACAAAAGGAGCCAGAAGTGTGTCCTTCATGTACAGTTCTCTCTGCATGTAAGAAGTGGGCAGTTATATATGTTGAAACTTGTGCCGTATGTTTGTATTCTGTAATGTGTGAAACACAACTCATTGCAGTAATAGTGAGTTTGGTCGTTGTTTCTTCTTCACTCCCCGCCCCCTTTTGCTTGATTATAGAGTGTGTAAAAATGTATCCAGCTATTAGAGAAAGTCTAGTATCCATAGCACACAGGAAAGAAATAAAATATATCCTTATGTGTACAACAGGGATAGTTTAAGCTACCTTAAATCACTCAACCTACAATACATGTGAAATGTTAATTAAGCAACTTTTTTTCTCATACTCACCTCTGCTCTGCTGGCTTTAGTGAAAGCTTGTCTGCCAGGGTAACTCTCTACAGGTACCTCCAATTCTGTTTGAAGTCAGTGAGCTGGGCTTGGCTCATAACTTTCACAGTAGATTTACCTGAAAGATCAATAAAAAGCATGTTCAAAGCTAGATTGGCTTCATAGAGCCCAGGATTTTATTAATTTATATAAACTTCCTAAAACTTTCACTATAAAGAAAAAAAGGGGGAGAGAGAATCTATTCACATTGGACAGTAGGATAATAAAAATGGTACTGGAATGAAAGTTTACTCTGAGAGTTTTACAGTATGAATGAGCAGTGTGGAAGTGACATCTTCAAAAGGGACTTGTCTTTTGGAATGATCTTATTTTCCATTTTTCAGTAGGTGATATGCATCTGAATAGGCATATGATTTTTCAGAATGCAGTCCATCTGCCTTGTTAGGAGGGGGGAATTCCTTTATGCAGCCCCAACCTGTAAAGGACAAGGAAGGGATGTACCAGATTTTGAAGGTGAAGCTGTTAGCAGTATACTTACCTATCCATTAGAGCAGGGGTCTCCAAACATTTTGGCAGGAGGGCTACATCATCGCTCTGACATGGTGTTAGGGGCTGGAAAACTAATTTACTCTTCAAATTTGAATAAATTACATATAAGAATATTGCAGTGGATTACAAGGCTTGCCCAAGGGTCAGATAGAGTGGTCTTGCCAGGGGCCACATTGAGGCTCGCAGAAGGCTACATCTAGCCTCCGGGCTGGGGTTTAGGGATCTCTGCATTACAGTCTGGGAGTAGCTATGCCTCAGCCCACCTATCCTTCGGATGATGGAAGGTTAGCTGGTTGCCCTATGGGGAATGGTTAGAAATTTTTCACTTCTCCCTTGATTGGTTGTATGCAGGGAAGTCCTCCTCCTCCTCCTCCTCTTCTACTTCACCTGCTCCAGATTGTCTCCTAGAGGTGTGGTATTTGTTTAGCCAGGTTGGCTACTTCTAGAAGGTATTGTATAGGCCTGGGGATAGGATTTCCTTCAAAAGATGGCTTAGGGATGCTGACTGGTGATGCATTTTAGACAATCAGAAATTTCAAGATTTGTCCTCTTTCTTAGCCTCCTGTGCTGATGTCCTCCAAAAGGGCTGAATTGTCCTCCATTTTGGCTTCATTTTAGAACTTTGCAATGGTGTGCAGTACCCCATGTCATATGTCGTCGGATTCATATTGAAGAGCAGAATGCAATGCAAAAATCAATTTTGAAATATCTCCTTCCTATCAAAAATCTAAAAATAAAAATATGCATTGAGCTCTATGGGAAGGTGATAGTGCCCAATATCACAGCTTTACTCATGAGTAGGCAAATGTGCCATTGTCCACCGAAAAGACCAGGCTGAGAGGAATCCAAGATGTTGTCCTCTTTTTGAAGTTTGGGCATCTGGTAACCCTGATTTTAGAGGCTGTCAGGCTTATAATGAGTGGAGCAATTTAGCTTCCAAAGATTGATGGGGTGTTACGAATGCCGGTGAAGGGGGTATGCCCTTTAGAAAGCAAATATAATTTGTATTCTTCCTAGTTAACTTTAGCAACTTACACTGAAAGACTGACAAGTGCTAATTCTTCCATCCCCCCTCACTGTGGTAGAGTTTAGCAGAGTTCAAATTACAACTTTAAAAACCAATCAACTTTGCCTGATTGCCTTTGATCTCTAAAATACTGGAATTATCATGAATCAGAGGAGAGTTAGCACTAGCTAAATGGTAGCTGAAAGAAAGGTGAAATTGGGCTTTGTCGACTAAATGTTTAATTTCTTCCTCTAGAAAAAGCAACATTTGATATGTTTTGTATGCTTTAGTGGGGAAATTTTGTCATACACAGCACTCAGCAAACAAACTAGATTCATATTTCAATATTTAAGCGAAAACTTCAGGAAAGGCTGGAGAAAAAGAGAAACAACGAGAATGCTAATTCTAATAACACTGGAAAAATTCCACTTAGGTGGAACTCATAAATATGTTTTGTATCTTTTCAATGAAGCATTAGCAACCAGTCAAGCCATAGAAATAACATGCTGTAAAAACACAATGGCTGCAATCCTAACTGCAGTTTCCTAGGAGCAAGTACTATTGAACGCAATGGGGCCTACTTCTGAGTAGACATACTTTGGATTGCACTGAATGTGCTATATTCATGTATTTAACTTGCTATCTATCAGCAGGCAAATACCTGTCCAGGGAACAATCTTTTCAAAAGAAGAAGGGGTTGTTAGTGTTTCATCTTTTGCCAAAGTGATGGGAAAGTAATCTAGAAACATAAATCTCATGTCTGCCACTTGATAGTTGCAGTCCAGTCCCTACACTTCAAAGTGCATGAACAATTGATCCATGATAGTATTTTTGCCAGTTTAAAAAAATGTTTATGTAAGCCACTGTGAGTAGTGGCTAGTGGAGGAGGTGTATTAAAAAGCTGTATTAAAAGTTGTATTAAAAAGAAACATTTTTACATCATGGGACTCATATCTACAGGATACTGTGATGTTAGTAGCTTAGGTACTTGAGCAGGCCTCCGTCAGTCTTGAAAGACTATGGTATCGTGCTTGGCGCTGCATGCGCTGCATGCGAAGCACGAAAGCCTGGTTTAGATTGTTATGGAGGATAGCTTAGGTAGCTTTCAGGGTAATGATGAATAAACTGGTCTGTCCATTTAAGCCCATTTACTCTTAAAGAAGTAAACCCTTTTCTGGCTGGTTTTGACAGTGTCCCTTGCAAGGGAGACTTTTGAAAGTCCCTCTCCTTGCAAGGGCACCAGATCACACACTGGGCTGGCTGGAGGAAGGCACACACAGCATACTGTGTGTGTGTGTTTGGGGGGAGAGAAAGAGAAAGCAAGGAAGAAGGGGGATTCACAGAGGCCGCCTGTGATGTACACAGAAGCTGTTTGCAATGGAGTGCAAGCGGAGGGGAGACCCAGCAAACAGAGTATGTAAACTTCACTACACACTTCGCTACAATCACACATGCCTGCCTGAAAACAACTGAAAGGAGCAACTCAGCCTGTCATGTTGACTCAGATCCATTGATAAATGGAACACCGTTAGGCTCCATCTGTATACTGCTTTTCAATGAAAAGTTCACAAAGCAGTTTATGAAGGTAAATGAAAAATATGCTCACTTATGAATCTTTAAGGAACTAAAAGAATGTAAGCCAATTCTATGTGTGATTAATTGTTTAACAGAAGGACATAACTAGTGGACACAAAAAAAGCAGGCCTCTGTCAGTCTTGAAAGACTATGGTATCATGCTCAGCGCTGCATACGCTGCATGCGAAGCATGAAAGCCTGGGTTAGATTATTATGGCAGATAGGCTGTTATCCAAGCAGCAAATCCCCCCTCTCCACACCACTGAATTAGTCCAATGGGCAGGCCATATAATTGCAGAATCCTCTGCATCCCCCCTACACATAGATGAAGGAGCACAAGGGGTGGAAATCCCACAGTGGCTTTAAGCTAGGCACTCCCTTTCAGCATCAGAGGCAATACTACCTACTTGCCTTGAAGAGTTATTTGGACAATAGAGTATCAAGAAAGTGCATGTGATGTGTTTATATTACTGAAGAAGCATGATACAAAAATGAAATAACAATACTGAAAGTGGCAGAAATATCCTGCAGAAGTCTTGCTGTGAATAGCAAGTGCACTAACCAGAGGAGACTTTTGCTTCAGGTAGCAAACGAAGTCCATGATTTCCAAAGAGAAAGTTAAAATCAAAAAATAAATTTGGAAAATGATGTAATTATTTTTGAAAGGTTATTATTCTGCCTTTCTTTACAATATAAGGAATAAGCATGCAAAAAGACACGAGGGACAACATTTGCCAAAGGTGGCCATACAGCTGTAACCTATTTCTATGCAAATTATTGATATACAATTTTATCTCAAAGGGAATGAGTTTGGCTCTTTAAATAATGTTTCATAGTGGTTTAGAAATAACCTGCTTGCTTAATACCTTGGTAATGTGGCAAGCAATAAATCTTCCACTCTGCGGCTGTAGTAAGGATCAGATCAGAGAGCAAATTAGTTGGTTAGGGGTGGAGGATGCTTTTCTCACAAGCCTCCAGCAGTGAGGAAGAGATTAAAACCAGTGATGGGCTCCAGCAGGTTCGCACCTACTCTATAGAACCGGTTGTTAACAAGAGATAGGACATATAAAGTTTAAAAATAGCCACTTAAAAGTGGCTGCCCAGATGGGCATAGAACCAGTTGTTAATTTGAATCCCATTCCTGATTAAAACACACTCCACCCACAGTCAGAGTGATTATCACCTCACATTTGTGTATGAATAAAGAAGAGAAGAGCCTGAAATGGAGTTGTTTTAAACCAGTGGAAAGGAAAGTCCCAGAAAGTTCCCTGTGGGTGGAGTGTGTTTTAATCAGGAATGGGATTCAAATTAACAACTGGTTCTATGCCCATCTGGGCAGCCACTTTTAAGTGGCTATTTTTAAACTTTATATGTCCTATCTCTTGTTAACAGAGATTTAAAAAAAAAAAGTCCTGTCCTGACCTGGGGATGTCACAAAAGTCTGTCCCACTCTTGGGAGGGGGCTTAGACCAGTGCACAGGTATACGCTGACCTCCTCCCACCACCACAGGAAGATATGCCAGATGAAGCCAATTGGTTAGGCCAATATACGCCAGCAAAACTCACCCATTTCCCCATTCCCCTGGTGGTGTGGGAAGGCTGGCGCATGTCTGTGCACTGGTTTAACCCTCCCAGGTGTGGCACAGAGCCTTATGGCTCTTTTGTGAAACACCTGGCCAGGCCAGCACAGTACTTGCACCAGGACTTGTGCTGACCTAACCAGGGGTTAGGACTGAACTGTAAATAAAAAAATAAATTTCACATTCACATCTTTTACATTTTATTGGATCTCTCATAGTATGGTGTAGAATAGGTACCCTCTTGCTATCCAATGCTACCCATTAGCACTGTTGACCAGATTATTTCCAAACCTGAACATCTGGATCTGACCTATGCTAGGGGTCTTTCTCACAGCACAGTTACCAAGTCAATCTGAAATGGTAATGGAGTGTAAAAGAGATCATGCCAAAATTGACAGGTCAAAGCAGCACTTATCTAAACAAGACAGATTGAGAGCTTGATTTCCCCCACTATATTTGATAAGAACAAACACATCCTTTTCCTCTGACATTTTAGATGCTATCAGATGCCACATAATCCAAAAGGTTTTGGGAACCATCAGAAGCTGTGATGTTTAGAAACTTAGAGAAGGAGTGGAGGGGGGGGGAGAACTTGCAGGAAAAATGTTCCTGCTGTTAATAAGACAGAGGTGACTGTAAACAATAAGATGCCTTATAGCTATTTTCAAACAGGAATCAAAGCTGTAATTAAATATAAAGCACTGTCAATGATAAAGCCTTTAATGTAACATATCTTGGCTTCCCGTTCTCTTTGTATCAAATAAGCTTTGTCTCTGTATAGACAAAGCTTGAGCATATCTGAAAAGAGGAGAAGAATGACCTACTTATTCTACGTGAGTATGTCACACAGGTTCTGCAGCTTCAACAATCAAAGTACCATCACAAGAATTTGGGTGTGATTGTTACACAAAAGTGGATGTTAATGCTTGCAAAGTTGTCTCCATTAACTTCTGTCATACCCAGGCTTTTTTCCCCCTGTGAATTTATGAAGATGGATTGGGATTCTGTCTTATCTTCACCAAAAAAATCATTCGCAAAGTAAAGTTATCCAGTGTACACAAAGTTTGGTGTCTGTATTTCTGTGCCATTTCTGTGTCCGAGGTGCATATTTTGCTGAGGTCAACTCTGGTAATTTCTGAACTCTTAAAGACTCATGCTAATAATGCTCCTGAGATCTCTTTATGGATCCCTATAAGATGTCATGTTAAAATGACATATCTACAAAGGCACAAAGTGGTTAAATACAGTGATGGGATTCAAAGAAATTAACAACTGGTTCTATGCCCATCTGGCAACAACTTTTAAATGGCTGTTTTTAAACTCTATATGTCCTATCTCTCGTTAACAACTGGTTCTATAGAGTAGGTGCAAATCCTACTGGAGCCCATCACTTGTTAAATAGCCTGAAAGGAATTGGTGGGAAGGGGAGAAGAGACTAGGCAAGAGCAATCTTAACTGGCACCAAAGCTGACACATGTTCCCAGCACCAGCTTCCAGGTGTCACAAATTAAGCATGTCAAATTAAGCGTGTCACTATTAAGCATGTTTGCGACACCTCAGGAGTCAGATAGACTGGCAGAAAGGTCCATGCTGCTCCCAGAGGCTGGCTTCAGACCTTGCGCCAGTAGGTTTGTGCCAGTTGAAGGAGGCTGCTGCAGAGGATAGGAAAAGGTGCTGGAAGGGTGGGATGGACACAGAGAGAGTCCATTTTGGGGTGGGGTTGTGTGGTCCAGGACGAGGTTTGGGTCCAGGAGGCGGTGGGGCCACCTGTGGCAGCGCAGGCCAAATCCCTTCTCTAGTCCCAAATCCCATCACTAGCAGTGTTACTTGGGCTGCTTGTATTTCCCAGGATTTCTATAGGGATGTCTTGTGCATGATGTAGGATAAAAGGAAAAATTTCTTATCCTGAATTGTCATTCAATTGGCACCTATGTTGTGCTGGATATAGTGCAGGGAACCTGGCCTGCCTACTCCAGCACAAGTTAGGATAATGCCGTTAATGGTTCTGATTTATTGACTGGACAGCATCTTGCTCAATTAATATTCTAACAACAGGATCATTGCTTTAGATAATCCAAATTCTTTCAATGAATTTCCAAACAATTAATTGAAAAATGCTGCAGTCCCCACCTTTTAAAAAAACTCATTTATGTATAGTTTTAGGGCACAGAAAACTTAGGCTCTAATCCTGTCCAACATTCCAGCACTGATCCTGCCATTCCTATAGGGCATGTACTGAATTCTGAAATGGGGAAGCAGTCTTGGAGGCTTCCTTGAGGTAAGGGAACATTTCCCCCCTTACCTCAACTCTTCATTGTAGCATCATCAATGCTGGAAAGTTGGATAGGCTTGGACGCTATTAATGCAATCCTAACTCTGGTTAGGCTGGCAAAGTCTTGGCAGAAGTTCCGTACTAGCCGGGGAATCCAAAAATGCCCTAAGGCATTTCTGCACCACTCCGTCAATGCACAGGCTTGCACCACCCTCCACATGCCACCTCAGGAACTGGGAGATGGGTGAGCTATGCTGGCCTAAATTGTTTAGGATTTCACCCTCAACCTTTCAATTTAAAGAATTTAAAAAAAAACACCAGAATATCAGTTAACTAAAAACCAGTGCAGTTTGGAGTGTTTTATTATAACAGTGCCCCCTTTATAACAGTGCTGGCTGGGTCAATTTATTATGTATTTGGCCAGTGATTACCCAAGTGGTTTGGACTCCTGCATTTTTGTAGGACTTTGCAGAATAGAGATCTCCGGGAAGGAACTTTACACTACACACAAATTGTATTCATTTTTGATTGATAGATGAACCCCATTGCAGTGTCTAGAGCAATATGCTAAATGTTACTTATGCCCTCAGTGGGTAATTTCGGGAAATTATTAAAATGTGCTTCTTCTAAAGAGTTTGGTATTGTAAGTCAAAGGGACTCTTAACAGACCCAGCGCTGATTAGTGTGGGTGACCACAGTATACTGGAATCTTTGATATTCCTTGGCACTTTTATTTTTTAAAATTTTTTTGCTTCCCGGAGGCCCTTTGGACTAAGCAAGTTAAGACTGCTGATCCACCCTTGGCGTTCTGGGAAACTCAGTGACATTTAAAGGCTGCTGGGGCCCATTCTGCTAATATCTAAACTAATTAAAATCAAATCATAATTGTAGAAGCTTCTTCCCTGGAATTCTAATAAGCCTTGAAGCTGTACCATGTCGAATGTAGCTGCACTAATGGCGGTTATCAGTATGTGAGAGGACCATTTTGCCAGAGAGAGGATTGTCCTGGAAATTTTTTTTCCATTTATCCTTCTTACATAACAAATGTTGTCGCTAATGTAAGATGAAGACTAAAATTTCAGTGTGACAACTCACAACAGAAACTCACTGAAGCAATCCTCTTTGCGATGGAAGAAGCTTGGATGAGAGGTTGGGATGCTGTGACTCAGTGAGAGTAGCGTCCTTCATAGGGAACTGGTGGGGCTCCTTGTAGAGTGTAATGTGTTGATGTAGTCCAGGGGTGTCCAAACCTTTTGCCAGGAGGGCCACATCATCTCTCTGACACTGTTGGGGGCCAGAAAAGTTATTTAAATTTGAAATTTAAATAAATTTACATAAATTTAAATATACTCGTTATTAGATACATTACAAGGCTTGTCCGTGAGCCAAATGGAGTCTCGTTGCGGTCCGCATTGTGGCTTGCCGCAGGATTCATCTGGCCCCTTGCACAGGGTTTGAAGTCCCCTGATATAGTCTCAAGGATTACTTAGCAGGAGGATAAGAATGGTATAGTGGTTCTGGAGTTGTACTTAGACCTGGAAATTTCAGGTTCAAATCCCTGCTCAATAATGACTCTTCCTGGATGGACCAGGTGCTAGCTTGTTCAAGGCCCAAGTCACTTGGACTAAGTTAATAGCTGGGGTAAGGGGAAGTATATCCATTTACTCCAAGTTGTGTGGCAGCCATTTCTTAACCCATGCTGGATACAGCGCAGGGCAGACGACCTCCCTGTGCCAGTGCAGTTTAGGATTGTGCTACCCATCCCCATAATACCTTCAGATGTAAAAAACAAAAATTGTGACAGAGCCTTGCATGGATTAGAGCCACTTCACAAGATGAACACTGTTCTATCATTAAACCAGGTGGCAAATACATACACCTAGGCACAGAGCAAAGAATCACAATGAAGATATGCAAAGTGCTCCTCTGTCTGGCATCAGATGGTTTGAAAGCAAAAAACATACAAACAAAAAAACCTGATTTTTCAAAGAATGCAGATTCTTAATGGATCACTGTTTGTTTTCTCAAAGAACTCTGAGATGATACAGAAAAACGTGAACATTCCAAACTTGGAATTTTGGTGCGCTGTGAAGCATTGGCCCATAAGCTACTCATCACATACACCAAATGCCCATCCGCTTCTCAACCTATTTGTACTTTTTATTGACCTATGAAACACGATCACCAGTCTTTGTAGATGAATTTCTCAGGCATTCTTGAACTATTGGCTTACAAACATCAAGGGTGGGTTGATTTCTTCAAGTCATATCCCTCGTCAGCATGAAAGAAAGAAAGAAAGAAAGAAAGAAAGAAAGAAAGAAAGAAAGAAAGAAAGAAAGAAAGAAAGAAAGACAAACAAACAAACAAACAAACAAACAAACAAACTGCATATTTAAAGTTCCAAAGAACATCACTGTTCCCAGCAACTTCTGTTCTTTAATGTTGCTGCACTTTCAGCGCTGTTTTTGCTAATATACAACTTGATAGAGATGTACCTGGTATTTCTAGTCTTAGGTGCTATTCAGCTGACTAGGTTGATAGTATTGCCTCATTGGCTTGGAATCCCAGGAGAAGGCAATCCAAAAGTGACCCATCCTTCTTTTTCAACTAGATACACTTCTACGGATAGAAAGGCTATTGAAATAATATTCCTCTTGCTATCACATTTGAAATTTATCTTTATTAGTCTGTATTTTAATTCCGTTCAGTGCATCCTCATTAAGCAACTGTTTGCTCCCTTGGGCGTTGTTGAACTACCTTTCCATATACCCATTGCCTTTCAAGGCTGTAAAAGTGAAAGCCTATTTGAATTTTTATATAGAATCTGCTAGTTTAATTTTTTCCCTCTGTAGAACTTCAGGCATTTCTGAGCACGGGAAAGATACCGACTTTTGCTTTACATAGTCTATTATCCCGAACCAAACCAATAAATACTGCTGTGAGAAATTAAATAACACATATCTAAATGGATTTTCTATAAACCTAATGTCTTTTTTCTGTCTTTCAGAAAGATTTTCTGCACTTGTATTTTATTGTGACTTATTGCTTGTGAAACATCTATGTGAGCAGTGAAATGGATACTCTCTAGAAAATGGCTAAACCAGGGAGGAGGAATCACATGTTGAAAATGGTCTTCAAATATTTAAATACTGTAGATGCCATAAAGATGAAAGCTAAAAATTGATCACTTATACAGCGGGAGTACAGGTTTGGGCTTTACTAGGGGCAGAAATTGAAAAATACAGTATTGCAAAAATATGCAATAGTCCCTTGAAAATACAATATGAAATACAATATATTTGGCAGTTTGGATCATAGATGCGTTGAATCAAAACCACTGCTTAAGCCAGTGCAGGCATCCCTGTGCTGTAAAGCACACATGCACCCAGCAGCACTGGCTCAAATGCCTGCACTGGCCTGCCAGTGCTGCACCCAAGAGCAGTTCCAGACCGAGCAGGTAGGCTTGCACCAGATGGCACAGGGATATTGGCAGGGTGGCAGGGGCAGAGGAGAGCATTTCTGGGTGTGGGAAGGCAGATCAGGGGTCAGATTAAGTCTGATTAACCAGCACTGGTTCTGTGGCCTAGTGGGCTCTTATCGTCTGTATTAGAAACGTGGCATGTGCACTTCTGGAGCAATAGTCACTATTCATTTTATATTCAAATGAAGCAGTGGATAAAGCAAACAGTGAAGAATCATTTATGAAAATGCCTCAGTCATTCAGAAGCTCACTTCAACTCTTTAACATATGCTTGGAATATTAGGAATTTTGGAGATGCTGGAAATACATTTAAATAAATATATTGGTTTGCAAACCATGAGCATAAATCTGGCAGCAAATATCAGTAAAATGAGTTAAGTCCAATGACACAATTTTAAATGATTTGCTGCGCAGGTTCAGAACCTGAGTCTGATCTGAAAGCATGCTTTATTTTTATACTCCTGGAATATATTTTGTGATCTGAAATTGTGCTCCTGGTAGCTCCAAGGAAGCAGCATTTTGAAATATAGCCTCTGTTGCTTCCTGCTCCTCTATCTGGTTCATAAAGCTTCTTGACTTTGATAACACACCAGTTAGAGTCATATGTTTTATTCCAGAAGAGTTAAACAAATATTGTGTCTCTCGTTAAATCTCCCCTCCCCACCTGCGGGATTCAAATATAGCTCTAGATCATGAACAGATGTGCAAAGCTCTTCCTTAAAAGGTTATAGTTTTGTGTTGCTGTGACAGTTTACATTCTTCTGTGGAGACTTGTGTTGGTGAATGATCCAGCTACTGAACAGCTGGTCACTAGTGACTTGTATTAACAGTAGGCTCATCAATTTCTGAAATCAGGGTACCTGCAACTATACAAATTTGATACACTTTGACAGCTACCAGGTATGCTTCTAAATGTTGTGCTAATTGCATAAAATGCTCTAGGGGTCAGAGACATGCAATATCATTGTATTTGTGTTACCATTGAGAATTACTGTTCATTTGATAATAGTGTGACATCTATGTTAATAATGAAGAAAGATTAGAAACTACAAGTCTTACTAGCTAGACTAGCCCTACAATCCAGAGTAACTACGGGAGCACGTAAGAGACATTTACGTTGACGTAGTTACGGCACCACCTAGTGAAAACCTATGGGAAATTCATATTGCAAACCAGAGTAAATTGTTCTTACGTCAGAGCAAGGATTCCCCATAGTTACTCTGGACTGCGCCCTAGGTAGTCTTGCTACCCTTACTAGAGTCTCTCTCTCTCTCTCTCTCTCTCTCTGTGTGTGTGTGTGTGTGTGTGTTTGAGAGAGAGAGAGAGAGAGAGAGAGAGAGAGAGAGCTGGTAAAGTGACACTTTTTAGGTGGTTCCCTATTGTTGAAAATGTTAGCCTATTTCAGTTCTCTCTCTCTCTCTCTCTCACACACACACACACACACACACACACACACACACACATATGCGATATACGGTATTTACTCAAATATAACACTCACCTTTTATAGCCAAATTCTGTCTCCAAAATCAGGGTGCGCATTATATTCGATGTTAATTAGAATTGAGAAAATTCAGTATTTTGATTGTAAGTGTGGGGTGCGCATTAGATTCGATGGCACATTATATTCAAGTACATACGGAACCTAGGTAAAGACCGACTCAACAAACCCTGCATGCCACTTGCCATTTGCAGCACCAGCCTGATGGTTCATGACAGCAACCTGGCTTTCACACCATCAGGCAGTGCAAGGCACCACCAAGCAGCAAATGATACATAAGGCAGGATGACCATATAGAATGTAGGACAGAGTGCCTGTACCTTTAACCATTGCTTTTAACCAGGCAGGTACTGCTTTTTAAACCCTTCTATGTTGAGCAAAACCTGCCTCAGTTCCCTCTTCTATGCAATGGTTACAGGTACAGGCACTCTGTCCTCCATTCTATATGGTCACCCTGTGCATAAAGTAACACTAGTTCTGGTTCACAAGAAGGATTGAGACCTTACAGCCCAAACCTGAGGTGACCGGTCCTAAATGGCGACTGCTGCATCCCTGAGTGTGCCAGGCAGCTGCCAGCAGCTCCTCAGAAGAAAGGGATATTTGTCCCCTTCCCCAAAGTAAAGCAGTAGGCCCCGCAATTGGACTACTCAAATCTGCATTGAATATTTATTTGCCACAAAAGGCTCCATGTCATTCCAGGAGGCCTGACATGGGGTTCTAGATTAGATGAAGCTGAATTCTGTCAATTCCACTTCCTCCTGCCTCAGTTTCTCCATCCTCCCTGCCCTTCCTGCCCCACCATATTTCTCCACTGCCTGTTGCTCATTCCTTTGCTTTTTGTATGGCAGGCTTGCAGCTGTCACTGAGGTAGCACTAATGTTGACCCGGCATGGAGTGTCATGGGTGTTTGTGACATTTGGCTTTTGCCAAAACTTACAACATATTTGCAATGCTCAGCACTGAGACCTTAGGATCGGACCTTAGTTAAATCAGAACCCTTTCACTTATGAGATTTATTTGCTTGTGAAAGATAGTTACATTCTTAAAGATGAACTAATTTCAGCTGTCATCATGCTCAGTGCTGGGACTGACATAATATTCAGTTCAAAACTATGTACAGCCTCCAAACTCAGCTTCAATTCTATATACACATTTTCATGAGTAGCCACCATAACAGAAATTGCTTTTGAGTAGATATGCATAGGATTTTGCTGTCAGTTTTCTCAGTTAGAATTCAGTTGATTCCTATGATGCCTCTTTATTTAGACACAATTTCTACATCGCCGTGCAGCTGTTGAGATGAAGCAAAAGACTCATGGATTTGTTTTCTTCGAACTTTTCATTTAAAAGACTGAGATGGAAACCCTGATTATTCTAAAACCTTTTTGATCATATTCTAAAACCCAAGCGAGGCATGAAGAACAACTTCAAGTTTTATAAATAAGAAAAATAATAATTGCATCTTTCTAGTCCTATGTGAATCCCTCCCATGTGCTAGCCAGAAGAACTAAGTAAATAACTCTCTTTGGCATTTGCATTTTAATTTTCTTTAATATATGTGCTCATACAGGGAATGCTTCTTTCTTACATTTGTATAAATAGATGTCACTCAAGCTGTCATTTCAAAGATCTGTGCTGTGTTTCTGAAAATCCAGGAGAAAAACTAAAGTGTCACAAAGTAAACAAATTAAGGCTATTGTTTGAACTGTTTTCATTTCAGGAAAAGAAAGGAAGCTGAGGAAGCCGATCAGTAACAAGAACTGCCAGCACTGATGAAGGAAACCCATCAAACACTTGAAACAAATTAATACATCCTAGACTCTATATTTCATGCGGTATTTTCATGGGTGTGCATGCAATATACTTAGGGTATAGACAGACCTCAACAAACCAAGCTTTGTGACAGCAGGTTCTTTGCCTATGGTGAATCTAGGTTCACAATTTGTCTTAAGAATAAACCTATATACAACACTATACATATGTATGCAAATACATGTATACAAATAAATACAAGTGTATGCAATTCCATATAATAAAGCCATAAAAGCCTAAATAAGATTTCTTAAAAAGAAGAAAGGGGTGCTTTGGGCAGATGATATTTTGAGTAGAGCACTGGACCAGAGGAGCAGAGTAAAACTCTTCCAGCTGGGGATTTATCTTCCCAAAATTTCCACCCTCCAAACTGCAGATCTCCCACACCAAGCATGATTTTAATTGTAAAATTACAAATTCTGGAATGGGAAGCAAAAGGTCTCTAGGTATGCTGTTAAATTTTTGCAGGTAAAAAAAGTTAAGTAACTGACTGGCTCTGCTATTCACCATCTTTGCACCTTGAAGTTCCTTTTCATTTCAAAAACAAAATGTTAGATCTTCACACACATTTCTATGTGATGTGTACTACGTCTTACTGTTCTCTTGTATTTCAGATAAATTTCAAAAAATTACATGTATTCATTTCTATATTGTGTATACTAGTAGTAGAAGGTTGTATATTGATTATAACTTTCTAACAGCTGACAAGGTCACGAAACAGTTTACAGAGAAAACAAAATTAATTGGTTCTCTGTCACAAAAAAGGCACATAATCTTAAAAGACGTAGAAGAAACAGGGCAGACACTAGAAGGCTACTAGATGAAACTGTGCTGGAGTGAATAGGGGGAGATGCTCCATTCCTGCTAAATATAAGAACACCACTTTAAAAAAGTGCTGTTTGGCCCAGTTACCAGGATAACAAATGTAGCAGAGGGTGTGTGTGTGTGCGTTTGTGAGGGAGTGAATGAGTGAGTGTGTGCACTCATTTACCCAAAAAATGACATTTTGGACCCTGTTTCAAATCTTTTCCAGAAATTGGGAGGGCGTGTTGTTATTGGGCACTATCCAATAAATAATGCCCTTAAAACCTAGTGTTTTCTCAAAATATTGAAGACATATAGAATCATTATTTTTTTTTTCCTAGAGCTTAATACAAGACATTTAAACACACATGTGTTTTCACAATAGTGGAAGTCAAAACCATTTCTGCCACATACCAGGACCCACACGCAACACATCTGCAAACAATCCCACTATTTGATAATATAAAGGACAGATGCAAGGAAGAGAACGCAAGGCGGAAGAAGCGTTGGCAACTTGATTGAAGAACGGCACGTGTGCGTAGCCTGACACATCATTTATACACCGAATGCACAATAAAATCTCATTCCTCTAGTCGGCAACAGAAATGACACTTGTCAAATATACGGGTGTACAAATAAGAGCAACCAAATGTTTATACAAATGCTCTAATTAATAGTGACTTCTGGTAGCAGTGCTTTCTGTGAAATATAACAGATACCACCCTGTCCTTTCCTTCTCCTGCTCTTAGCTGAAGTGCATTTCATGATGGGAAAAGATTTCAGCGAAAGACTTTCCTCCTGGACCTGCCAAGGTGCATTTTTTCCTCATAGACTTGACTTGCAGTAGAAGTTGATGTGAGAGTTTGTCATGGCTGTTTTGACAGTCCGGTCAACCTAATCCAGGGACCCTGTCCCTGTGGTTTGTCAATTATCCTACTAACCCTACAGCGAGAGGAACACTCAAGGCACAGAAGTGTCAGCCAATAACAGAAAAATAATGTCAGCAGCTTCTGAGTGGGGAGCCAGGCTGGGGGGGGGGGAGATGGATAGGTTCCAGCAGTACAGATCACTTTAGCATTTATTTTATTTGTAGCCATATTCACACCTAACCATGCTCACACACTCACACACACACACAGAGAGAGAGAGAGAGAGAGAGAGAGAGAGAGAGAGAGAGAGAGAGAGACAGAGAAAATCTTTATTAATACTTGGTGGTCAAGGCATGGGTAGTTCTGTATTAAAAAGAAGGAAGAGGGTCAAACTATTTTGAAGACCTTTCTTTCACTTCTTATGACGAGATTCAAACAAGCACATTTACAGCCCAATTCAATAGATTGTTTTGCTGGCATATAAATGTTAAGGAAGCGGAACAGAGATGGCCGTGTCTGAGTAATGTCAAAATCTGTTGACGGTACTACTGCTCATAAGGAAAAAAAATCAGACAAATGTCACAGTAGCATGTCATGGGGCAGCCCTATTAGGCTGACAACTACTATTCTCATTAGCTGCAGCCTGTAGACTAACAGAATGTTGGCTTATCGCAGTGCCGTAGCTGGTCAGAAACACAGAGTTCATATAACAGCACAATCCTAACCATTTCTACTCAAAAGTAAGCCCCATTGTGTTCAATGGGTCTTGCTCCCAGGAAAGTGTCTTTAGGATTGCCGCCTTAGTCCATATAGCAATCCATGTAAGTCCCTATATAGGTACATGTGACTGCAAGGAGAAATGTTACTAGTGTATGCTAATTATGTTCATGATAATTTAATGTAAATATTTCCTGTGCATCAATGTGTTCTTGTGCATTGGTAAATCACACCATAGCAAGCACTTTAAGACAATCATCAGTATTAACACTCAATCGACACATAAATAAATACAACCATTATGTATGGGTACACAACTTACGTATGGTACTGTTTATGCACAATCAAAAGTGTAATCAAATAATAAATTGCTTTTTGGGTATTTTTAATCCACAAACGCACATATGCTGATACTTTACCACACAGAGGACATTAACTGAATTATACTTACCAAGCCTGGTATTTTCTGTAATTTTATCTATGCGCATATGTGCATTTTGTACTTGTTTTACTCTGTACTTGTTAAAAAATCTTGTAAGCTGTTTTGGGCATTTGCTTTGGCATGGGAAAGTCAGGGTATAAATCCCTAAAAAAATAATAAATAAATAAATTCCAACATGCCACATACGCGTAGGGCAGTAAAGTTGAATTCTGTGATATGCTCATTTTGTTTGATGGTGCTGAGCCATGTTTAGTGCTTTGTTTGCCTGTTCATTTGCTGGCCTTTCTTAATAACACAGGAACTTCTTGGAGTAAATGAAGTAGATTTGGAATTATATTGTTACACATTCCAAGAGGTAAGAGCCTCTTTTCTCAACTTTCACGCTCAACTTCCAACAGTCTCAACTTTCACGCTCATAAGTGAAGTCTTGGGACAACCCTTCCAAATGCTGATCTAAACAATGTAACTCATAATACCATTAAAAGAAAGGATACGTCAATGGAAAGATTGCTGGATAGATAGAATCAATGGGGAAACAATGATAGATAGAACAAATGGGAAACAGGTATAGAAATAGTTTTGTTCTATATTCACATGAGAAATATGAGTGCATATACAGGTCCAACCTTGTTATGCACTGATTATTTTCTACATGGATTTGACTCAACATAAATGGGCACTGCAAATCACAGTTTAAAAACAGCTTTTCTACCGTTGTAGAGAAGTAGTCATGCAAGCAATCATTTCATTTTTCAGGCCCAGAATCAAAACCTGCAGATTTTGGGCGCAATCCAGAGTAACTACGTGAGCACATAAGAGACATTACGTGCACCAGTAGTTACTGCACCACCTAATGAAAACCTATGGGAAATTCATATTGCAATCCAGAGTAACTTGTTCTTACTCCGGAGCAAGGACTCCCCGTAGTTACTCTGGATTTCACCCACTGAGGCACTATTTTATTCAATTAGGCGCAACAGAGGAGCAAGAAACCTGGAAGTGGGTCTTGAAACCTATTGTTCCACTGTTTTATTTATACACTGATTTCTTTTTTTTTTATTCACAGGAGGTTCTGGAACGGAACTCTAGTGGATAACAAGGGACCCCTGGATGCACATTTTCATGTGGACACAAGCCCACACACATATATATACATACACATCCATTTCATCATTGCTTATTCACAAACGCGGCAACCTTTTAACAATTTGCTGGAAAGTTAAGACTATCACCGCGAAAACTTTTAGCCTCCAAAAACGGCTTCTTGACAATTTGTCACTCAACTTCAGCAAAACTATAGAGGCCGAAGCACAATGAATTAATGAATAGCAACAAATCCCTATGGCAACATGTTACTTCATTAAAATTTTATCAGCATTCTTCCTAAGGAAAGCAGGCCTTCTGTTCTGCGTTGAGTTTCTTCTGCAATGTTTTCACAGACAATCCGCAGCATTCTGGTGCTTCAAAATTAGTTCCTGTGGAGAGCAAGCTGCACTCAGACTCTCGATTGTGTCACACACAGGTCTCCTGGGTTCCGTGATGAAGTTCTGCCTACATTGTGTGAGTGCGCGGACGTGTGTGTCGCTCCAGCCTTAAACATTAATCAGCCATTTCCCAGTTGCTTTCTTTGAGAATAGGTTAATTAGCTGTAAATGCATCTCTGGGTTAATTTTCAGCAAGTGCTTTTAAGCGCATTTCATCAACAATAGCATCCGAGAGAAAGCATAAAAAGAAAAATAGGAGAAAAAAAACAAAACACAACAACAGCAACCCACTGGTGGGGGGAGAAGGGCAGGGAGTGCAAGCCATTTTTTTTAGTTCTTGGCTGAAGCTCTAGTTTCCTAGTATATTTTCAGAGTATATTTTCTGTATTCGATATATTCTTTTTTAAAATACACCTTTTCACAATTAAAACACTTTCAGTCGACAGTCTAAGTTATTTCAAAGTGATCTAGATTAGGAAGAAACTTGTGCACATTTTTTTGTAGAGAAATAGAATATATTTTACATAAACTAAATCGTGGCACCGGTTATGTAATTCCCTACTGGGGGAATTGAGAACTCTCCCCACACTCCACCTTTTTGATGAGGGCTTAAAATGTTACTGTTTCATCTGGTGTTTAGTGTGACAGGTTGCTGTGTGCCCTCCATGCCTTAAAATCATGTTTTAGCGCTGCTGCCTCTTTCTGGACCAAACAGTTCTCCGCTATGATTTTATTGTTTTAATTAATGATACAGTAATGATTAATGTATTGTTTGGATGCACTGTACATTGGATTGTGCAACATTGCCTTAGTATTTGCTTTGGGAAAGCTAGGATTTAAAATTTTCAAATAAAATATTTTACAATATTTTAAGGCAGAAAGCAAAGTATTTATTTATTTACTTATTCATTCATTCACTCACTCATTCATTCATTCATTTTCTTACTTACTTACTTACCTACCTACCAAATGTGAAATCATAACCAATTTAAGCTGGCATAACTCATTTGGCATATTTTCCTGTGGTGGTGTGGGGAGGTCCGCTTATTCCTGTGCACTGGCCTAACCCCCTCACCCCTCAGGAGTGGGGCAGAAGTGCCTTATGACACTTTTGTGACATCCCCAGGTCAGCATATGGCTTATGCCAGCCTAACTGGAGGTTAGGTTTACAGCCTTATTTATTTACCTATTTACTGTATTTCTAGCCTGCCATTCTCTCAGGAGACCCGAGGCATCTATGAACTTGGAACTTGCAGGAACTTGGAAAAAAATAAAATAGGTATTGTTATTCCAGGCAGGATCTGCATTGATTCAGAAGACATGCTTAACTGTGATCAACAGTTTTGGTAAGCTGGAAGTTTGGGAAGGTTGTCAATTGTACTGAATACATTTTAAGGCAAGAAAATGATAATCACACTTAGCTTTTGTACAACGCTTTTTGAATATGCAAAGTATCATATAACCTGTAAAGCCACCTTGAGAGTATGTAAGATCCTAATCCTGACCAACCTTCTAGTGCTGATCCAACCCACAATGCAGCCCTCATATAAGGGGAAAAAATGTTCCCTTACCTTAAGGTGAATTCCATGACTCCCCCACCTTCATTTGGCATGGTTGCATCAGAACCAGTGGTGGGCTCTAGCAGGTTCGCACCTACACTATAGAACCGGTTCTTAACAAGAGATAGGACATATAAAGTTTAAAAATAGCCATTTAAAAGTGGCTGCCAGATGGGCAGAGAACCGGTTCTTAAATTTTTTGATGCCCATCTCTGATCAGAACAGGAACATTGGATAGGATTTAATCCTATGTGACATTACCCCATATAGTGTTTGAGGCAGAGTAACTTATTCAAGGTGACCTTGTGAAGTCATGGCAGAGGAATAATTTTGAGACCATCTTGATTTCTAACTGGTAATGATGTTGACATATTTGAATGAATGAAACCTGAAAGATGGTTTTAAGGCACACTTTCCCTGGTCCATGTAGATACCCCAGTGGTGACAGGTGCAGAATGGCATATATGCAGAAGAAACATTACAAAATAATTGAGAAATGAAGACAATTTTATTTAAAGAGAATCAGTGGCAACCTTTATGATCAACTGGCAACCAATTATTCTTTTTTTCCAAGAAGGAGTAAGTAATGTTTTAATGAGTTTTGGATTTGAAGATATCACAAGAGGGACTGATGGAAATATGGCTTTTACATGGATAGAAATTTAGGTTATTAATACAAAAGCAACAGTGGTATTACTAGGGTTTGCATCATCCAATCCAGGAGGCACCTCCATGATAGATCTTCTCCTATGCTGTGGCAGGGCAACAACCTGATGGTGATGGTGGAGATGTACCAATGTTCTGATTCCTGGGTCTTTTGTTGGATTCATACCTTACCAAGTGTCTGCTTTATTATCTTTTTTTATGGAGGGGGCCTGCCTTCTGGAGCATATGCTAAGCTCCAGTTTCATCGGATCAGGACCAAGCTGGTGGCCTTGTATTTCTCTTTGCCAGATCATTGCATATGCTACAAAATAACTTGTGCTAGATTTACTTTATCTACTTTTCCTTTTTATAGAGATTGGACACAATCCAGAGCAAATTCAGCCTGCTCTGACCTAACTGTACTCTCCTAACTATTCTGTATCCAGAGCAGAAAGTTATGCTGAATCCAGAGAGAGTCAGGAAGCCTGGGCTGCCCAACTGCTCCAGAGCATGCTAAGTAATTGACACAAGGGGAAGACTTGCTCCTGAGGAGACACCCCTCAGATCACACTGAACAAGGAACAGCTGTGGTGCCTACAGTGGTGGCATGACTCTGCACATCACCTGGTGCGGAAGTCTGTGCATCATCCCTGGGATGCGCGCCCCCCCCCCCCACCTGGACTGCGCAGTCACCAAAGTTGGCGCCTGTGCAGTTGTTTCTGAAGCCAACTGGCTTCAGAAAGAGTACTGCGCAGGCACCATCTCTGACACCTGCGCAGTACTTTTCTGAAGCCTTTTGGCTTCGGGGGAGACTGTGCAGGCGTCAGAGTTGGTGCCTGTGCAGTACTCTTTCTGAAGCCATTCGGCTGCCGCTCCGCCTCCTGAGTGAGGCCAAATGGCTGTGCAGAGGCGCAGACTTTCTCTGCTCTAAGGAAGTCTCCTCTGAAGCTGTTTGCCATGCTCAGTGTGTTTCTGCGCAGTGCATCTCAGATGGCCGTTCAGGCCAGCTCCTCAGACAAGTGGCAGCTTCTGGCTGATTCTCCGCCTTGGAGCAGGCCTGAACGGGTGTGCTGACGCCCAGGGCCTGCCAAAGGACAGTCAAACTCCTCCGGCACATCACCCCATATGGAGCGCATCACCCAATGCAGCCCACACCAGCTGCACCAGTCTGGTGAAGCCACTGGGTGCCTGCCTTATAAGGAGTCCCTGATGAGATGCCAGTACATTCTACAGTGAATACAAGGGGCTTCTTGGAGTGGCCTGCTGTATCCTGAGGTTTGTGGGCAGCCGTAGTTTGTTCCATATCCTGAGGTTGAGAGGAAGGGGTTGCAGCTAGGATGGCCAAGAACTCAGATTTTTGGTCAACACTGCCATTCTTACTCGGGCCTTATCAGGGACCCCTATGGGTCTACTCATTACTATACCTGCTCCTGAGGTGGTATAACTCTGAGGGCTGGAAGAGGGCATTTCTGCCTTGGAAAGAGGCTTTGGATACAGAGTAACTGCTCTGCCCTAGGCAATGCTAAACATGCCCTCAACTTGCCTCTCCTGAGCTGCTTAGGCTGCCCCAGTTAGGGCAGAGCAGGTTCACCTCTCTTAGGGCACCCTATCTTGCCTTGCTCTGCCCTAAGCCTCTTCCAGAGTAACTGGGCTGGAGCATCTTGCAGTTGCTCCAATCTAGTGTTAGATAGGGCAACCTAAGGGCTCTTATGTGGACAGATTAGTTGCTCTGGATTGTCCTGAAAATATATTTTCTTAATAAAAATGAAAAATAAAAAGTAGAAAAATTATTTAAAATGTATATAAAAAAAAAGCTTCCCACTCCCATCACTTTTGGAATCAGGGTTGAGGGAGGGAGAAAATGGTAAGTACTGCAGTCAGGGTGTTAGACCCTCTTTGTGTGTATGTGTTTTATGCATGTGTTTTGGTTATACATATGTTTTGGAAAACAATATCTTTTCTTGGTCCATATTAAATTAGAGTTACTTGTATTTTGAACGCAAATGTTTTTAGCCCAACTTCAAAAAATTATCTTGACCTTTAAATAGCTAAGCAGCTTGTGATCCGCAAGCCTAAAACACCATCTCCACCCTTGTGACTCCATTGCTTATTGAAGTAAACTGTAGGTACCACAAGAGAGATGTGAGTTTCCCAGCCCTTAATGATTAGGTGGGTGGCAAGTGAAGGTAGGATCTTTTCAGTTGTTTTGCTTTGGCTGCAATCCCAAGAACACTTTCCTGGAGTAAGCCACATTGAACTCACTGGGGCTTACTTGAGAGTAGACATGTATAGGATTGCAGCCTTTGCCAGAGAAAATTGGCACTGTTGTCACTGTCCTCTTGGGCCATTATCTCGATGGCTACTGCCTCTTATTTGCTGGAGGGGGTCTGCATTTATTTCTGGATGAACAAAAAAATATAATGAGCAAGATCCATTTTTTTCCTGTTAAGCATCCGCCCAAAGTGAGTACAACAGTTCTGAACCACTCCTGAGGGAACAGCAACCATACAGGATTTCTGGGTCTCCTCCATTCGCTCAACTTCAATTCCTGTTTGTTCTGCAGTCATAGAGGGAAGAGAAGGAAATTGACACTGTACTGTTTCCAATTTGAAATATATTCTCAAATTGTCCAAATATCTGATCCATTACTCAGAAAAACAGAGGAAGCACACATACTCACTTGTTTGCTTGGGGCTGCTACCCTAACCTCCAGTTAGGCACAAATCCTGTGCTGGCCTGGAGGTGTCACAAAAGTGCCTTAAGGCACTTCTGCACCACTCCTGGGATGTTAGGCCAGTGCTCAGGTATGCGCCGGCCTCCCCACGGCACCGTGGGAATGGGAGATGGGTGAGTTGTGCTGGCCTAAGTTGTTTAGGATTGGGACATGAAATGAGGGAACACAGAGGGAAGGGTCTGGAATGGAAAGTTTAACAACAGAATTATGATAGATTCTATTAGGTTAGTAATACAGGTAGATTCATGTCATGATTTGGTCCCTAAAATTATCAAGATAACCACAAGTTAGCATCACCAAAGGATTTAAGAGATGTTATTTTGGAAATGTTTTTAAAAAGTGTGATGTGATCAAACATCCCACTGAATACTAGACTTCTACAACAAGTGGATCACACTTCTATGAGATGCCTGACAACAACCCCCTTTTTAAAAAGTCAGTGAAGAGCAGATGGTGGTCTTGAGGAAGAGATCATGTAAGGGACTGCTCTATCTACCACCTGTCTTTTGTACTACAGAATATGGGAGACCAAAGTTAATACCTGTTGTCAACACCTGGAAGTCGAAAGCCCCCCTGTGGAGTTTGATTGGCAGGACTTGCCTTTAACAACAGCTGCCTCACAAGGCGACAGGACAGAAGTGCTGCAGACTGTTCTTTGCTTTCCGAAAAATATACATTTTTTTCAGTTCTGTTTTATCTTCTGAAGGTCAGGGGATCCTTTCGAAGAGGACTGAATGTGGCAAGGAGGAAAGAGGCAAGGAGGAACACGGCTGGAAAACAAAATGCTGTCACACCCAGGGTGGCATTATTCTAGTTTAGTTGTGTGGGGCGACAGCCCAGGGTCAGCACATAACTAAAAAATTGAAAATAACTTTAATTCATTAATGTGATTGACTTTTAACCAAATGGCTTTCTGACATGTTATTAGAAAACAAAATGAGGAATTAGCAGAAAGTCCTGCTAATTCGTTCAGATAATAGAAGAAGTTACTACCAGGTAATCAAAGTTCAAGGTGAAGAAAGGAGTAGGGAGGCTGTGGAAAGGCAGAATAGGATCTGGTGCACACCCAAAGTGTGCACCCTTCCCACAGCCTCAAGGGATTCAATCTCCTCCTCTCTCAGCCCAGTTTTGCCTAATCCTACCCCTGCTATTGCTTTCCTTGGTCCAGCAAGTCCAAGAAGGGGTGCCAAAGTTCAGGGTTCACTGCCACCTCTTGCTGTGGCCCTTGGCACGCCATCAGCAGCCATTTTATGACTGTGGAACTTGTTCTGATATTGTACATAGATGCACATGACAGCCCAATTCCAGACAGCACTGAGCTGTCTGTTTAATATGTATTTATCTATTGTACAAATTCATCTGTATTTATCTCTTGTACAAATTTTCCCAAATCACATACTACTTATTTTGTGTGTGTGTGTGTGTGTGTGTGTGTCTAATTTACAATTCACCATCTGAGGCTGCAAGCCTAATCTCCAGTTAGGCTGGCCTAAGCCCTGGCGTAAGTCCTGTGCTGACCTGGGTGCTGACCTGGGGTTGTCATGAAAGTGCTTTAAGACATTTCTGCGCCACTCCTGGTGAAGGATTAGGCCAGTGCAAAGACACATGGCTCACTATAACACCACATGAACAAGAAGACTGATGAGTTGTGATAACCTAGATTAGAATTGCATCCATAATTTCTTACAGCAGAAGCCTGTGCACATCTTCTCAGACTACAGAGGTGTCCAAACTCCGGCAGGCCCACAGCGAGCCTACATGCAGCCTATGGCAAGCCCCCTCCATCCAGCTCGTGAGCAAGCCCTGCAACCTCCGAAATTAAGTGGAGCTCTTCTGGTGTGGCTATATGCATCTCCTCACTCTGCATTAGAAAGTGCTTATGAACTGGTTTGAATTGATTCATTCATTCATATGTTCCATCTCTATTAAGTTCATTTACGCAAATTAATTGAAATTTGAAATGGAAGTCAATTTTTTTGGCCCTCAACACTTGTCAGAGAGATGATGTGGCCCTCCTGCCAAAAAAATTTGGACACCCCTGTCTAGATGAAAGTGTGCATGGGTTTACAGCCTAAAGGATCTTTAATATTTGCACACGGAGGTCATGATTTGCTCAAGCAAGCCTGACTGAAGAGGAATTTGAATCTCGATCTCCAGTCATATCTGTGGAACTACTCTGCTTTGTGTTTTATAAATTAAATGAATGTAGTGATTCAAATCCTTTGGGAATAGTTTGAGGACTTTTTCAGTGGTATGAGTTACTCACTGGTATATCCAAGTTGGCTATTCCATTTACCATTGATACATTATGCTGTATAGCTGTATAGCTAAATACACTTAAGACTTAAGATTGCACTGTTTATCTAATGTTAGAAGTACTGAGCAAATCTACTGTATATCTGAGGATGGGGGTAAATTAATCTCAATGCAAACCACACGTGCTAAAGCCCGTCGCCAAAAACCAGATAGGAAGAAGCCCAGGTGCAGTGCACGGCTGAGAACTACCCTCCTTTCTAAACCTGTTGCTCCCCTTTTTGTGTTTGGCTAGTGGGAGGGAAGTGAAGAATGAAATTGCCCGAAACCTCCTGGGATCAGAGTTCTAACCTGGAGAGTTATTAGACTGTCCTGTCGTGAAGACAGATCTTATGTATATTTTTATGAATATTGTCATTTAATTTTTTTTTCTTTTGAAAAGCTCATGGGTATTATGCTTCCAGCAATTTTCTTTTCATTAATGTAATGCCTCCATGCTGACAGCTTATAGAGGAACAAAAGTCATTGAAATAAGGGGCAATAGGCAAACACAGTGAAAAGCTCTCTAACGCAGAATAAAAAAAAAACTGTTTTGACTTTTTGCATTTTCGTCTCAAAGAGAGGTCTTTTATCGACTTTGGCTCAGCACCTTGGAGAGAACGATGACATCTTTAAAAGGGCTTTCAAACCCTGAGGTTGGCTGTGGCTTCTTTTCCCTCCCCAGACATTGTAAATATTTTTTTCCCTGTCTATGAGCAACACACATAATTGTGGGAACTTGCGACCATTTTATAAGAAGTACCTTCCATCTATTTCAAATGTAAGAACTTTTTTTTTCTGCGCCATGGAAGTTACGAATAAGGAATAAATGAGGAACACAAGAATGTCATTTTTTTCTATAAAAGGGTAAATTTCTTTGACAATAAGGTCACTTTAAAAGGTTTCTGTGGTGCATGTGGTCACAGGGGAGAAGCAAAAAAATGATCAATTTCTTTTTCAGGTTCCTCCTTTAGGATTTTTCTTGGAGTTTTATTTTATGCTCTAAGTGAGCCAAAAGGCTCTTTAACAAGGAGGAAGAGAGGGGGCAAAGAATGCCAAACCCAATATGGGCTCTGTGTGGACATATTATTGCATTTATTAGGAATGCACAAGTTCAGAGCTTCAATGAAAGGATGCAGTCTGTAGATAGGCAGAAAAAAAGATGTACTAAGGTCAGACTTTCTCCCACAAAATCCACAAATGCAAATATCCTCCAAAAATCCCATCACACAGTGTAATAAGAACTGTTGGGTAATACAGGCATCCCTTATTGAACCATCAAAAATGAAAATAATTGAAAATGGAACCCAGTCTTTTTCAGCTTATAAACACATAGCCAAAACAATTTAGAGTAAAATGAACAAAGATATGTGTGGGCATGTGCTGTGGGTGGCACAAGTGGTTAAGACACTGTGCCTGTTGACCATTAGGCCACAGTTTGAGACCTTGGTCCCCACAAGACAGGGTGAGCTTCTGTCCTTAGCCCAGCTCTGTGACGTAGCTGGAACCAATCATATCAGCTCTGCCATTCCATTGGACTATTTCAGTGGCTTGGAGAGGGGGGATTTGCTGCTTGGGTATCCTCCACATTAATCTACCCAGGACTTTGTGCTTCACAAACAGCGTTGAACATGATACCATAGTCTTTCGAGGCTGATGGATTCCAATGCAATCTGTGGGCAATGAATATTTTATGTATTTGAATGATGGTTATTTACTGAAGAAAATCATAAGGAAATGCCAAAAACAGTTTGATCACCATATCACATGCAAATCAACATCAGAGAAGACAATTTTAGCCTTTAAACCAGCAGAGAGAAGTTGAAAGAGTGGAGCATATGTTGAATGAATGAGTTCTGGGTATAATTGAAAGGTGTTGAAAGACTGGAACCATCAGAAAACTAAGTGTCAGAAAGTGGGGGATGCCTTAGTAGCAAGAACTGTCAGTTGATCTACTCCAAAACAATTTGCTGACTGTTTTGGAGCAGACCCACCACCCCTGCAAATGTGCATCCTTCCCCCCTGGCTCTCCCCAAATCCCATATTCTTCCCATATCCCCAAATCCCATATCCCCAAATCCCAAATCCCACCACTTCTTCATAATCTTCACCGACACTACTGCTATGGAAAGCAGTCATGGGGGGAATTGGGGGTGAAATGAAGTTATTTCCCTCTAGTTCAGCTTTGTGGCTCCCTTCTTCATCTAGTACTCACATGATTTTGTTTGAAATAAACAGAGCATGCAGACAGCACTTTATGCATCCCATTTATTTCAAACAGGTCCAGTTAAAACCAGCTGGAATGTAAGGGAACTGGCTTGGTTTTGCCCTGCCTCATCCTCTCCCCCCCCCCCTTTGCTGTGTCCAGCTGTTCCTTAAACCAGTCAAGTGGGCAAGGTGGAGGGAAAGGTGTCTGACTGCCATGCTCCACTTTGTCCACCTTGCTTAAGCAACCAGTTGGGACAGAAGGAAGGTACAGAAATAGGCAGCAGCTTTGTTTCCTTGTTATTCATCTATCCTCTGGCAGTGATGGAGTGGCAGGTGGCCTCTCACATTAGGTAAGAGGAAAGGTGATTGGAGAGCCAACTGAAGCTGCTTGGGGCATAGTGGTCCAAGGGGAATGGCAGGCAGGGGCAAGGTCTGGGTCAACTTTTATCGTTTTGCTGTCACCCTCCCTGACGTAATGTTCAAAATTATCACTGCATTCCTTTTCATGATTCCTGCTCATGGTGACCATATAGAATGGAGGACATAGGGCAAAATAGGGCAAAATCCAGAGCAGTTATGGGTCCACGCAGGTACATCATCCCCTGGTGTTATTTTATGGAAAGTCACCTTAACTGCTCTGGAGCAAAGGGCTTAATTTGACTTTAGGCTATGGGCCTTAGTTTGTCTACCTTTAAGCATTGCACAGAGGAAGGAATTTAGGCAGGTGCTGCTTTTTAAACCCTTCTATGTTGAGCTAAAACTACCCCAATTCCATCCTCTATAGACAGAGAGGCACTATGAAAGATAAAGCTAGAGGCTAAAGACAGAGGCACTCTGTCCTCCATTCTATATGATCATCCTGTCGCTGGTGCATACCAATTCTCACTCTAGCTTCACTGACAATGCAATCCTAAATACGTCTACTCAAAAATAAGTCCCATTATGTTCAATAGCACTTACTCCCAGGAAAGTGGTGGTTAGGATTGCAGCCTACAATAAACTGTACTTTCACAATACAACAGGAATTTGGACTGGCATTTTGTGGACTGTTAAGTAGTTTTGAATACTAGCCAAGAATACAGGAGCTAGAGAAATAACACTGCAATAACTGGCATTTCCCAGCAATGCATTTTTGAAGCTGTCCAGTTGTTTTCTTATCCATGCCACAATGCCCAGATGTGTCTTCCAGTTCCTTAGAGTTGCACCTAGTCTAATCTAATCACTGCTGAGATTGTTTTCACTTTCTTCCCCCAGGGATACTGAAGTTGGTTTCTAAACATGCAATCCTAAAGACTCTTTCCTGGGAGTGATACCCATTGAACACAATAGTTCTTACTTTTGAGTAGACGGGGTTAGGATTGTGTTCACAATCATTGTATTTTGCAAGCATTTCCAGAATTTATCGTCAGTCTTGCTGTCTCCCATGATTGCCACATTAAAAGAAATCACTTTTTTCCAGTTGAAGTCAGCTCTGGTGTATTATGCTCCATCTTTTATTTGTTTGAATGTTAAAGCTCTTTAACACTACGGCTGCAATCCTAAAGACACTTTCCTGGAAGTAAGACCCATTGGACACAATGGGGCTTACATCTGAGTAGACATGGTTAGGATTGTGCTCTATATCTCCCATTCATTACTTTACCATCTCATGGCCATGAGACTGTCTTGTTCACAAATCCAATTCTTAAATGTAGAGTTGAGAGGGACCAAATTTAAGGGATATTCTGTCCTTTTTAGGGACCAGTGAACAACAGAATGAGCCATTAGAAGAATATGCCTATTGAAAGCTAATTTTAGCTAATTTTATTCCCCATTTTCTATTCCAATTTTTCATTTTCTATTGAGGGATTCTAAGCACCTAAGCAGGACCAGATTTGTAGGACAGATAGTTGTGTCCTACAAATAAAATCCTGCTCAGCTAAATTTATTTATTTCATTCCTAAGCTTTAGCCAAAAGGCACTCAAAGTGGCTTCCAGAATTTAAAAAATGCATAAAATTAAATCTAGCCATTTTGTGTCTACACCCCTGTCTTATTTTCAGTCTACTGCTTAAATGGAAAGTGTTCATGGGAATATGGAAGCAAAAGATTCAGAAAGACAGCACAGAAGAAGATATTAGGGCTGAGGTTCCCTACTCTTGCATTATAGGGCTGAGGTTCCCTACTCTTGCATTGTAAGGCAGGCAAAATATTATTTTAAGCATAATATGAATACTGATTTCATTACAGCGTTTAAAGGAAGATCAATATAAACATAGAACATCAGCCGCTTCATATAAATCTTTTGTATAAGCAGGTGGTTTTGGACCTTGCCTGCAGCTATTGTCTTTGATCATTTAGGGGGCTACTGATGTACCCCAGGAAACTCAAATAAAGCAGTTATTTGTAGTCATTTAAAGGTATACCTTTAAACATGCCTTTAATCTATTTGCTGCTATAACAGGCTCACAGTATGGAAATGCTTGAAAGAATTGGCGCTTTTTGGCTTTTCGTTTTTTTGCCACCATTTTATAAGTGCAAATTTCAGGGGGTTTAAAATGAGACAGTCAAAGGCTTGAACTTACACAGCAGTAGCTTTACCACTGGCTCTGTAATTACTCATTGTGCCACAGTATTTGTAGCATATTCTAGTGAATACCAATGAAGCGCTGCTTTAATGTGGCCCACCCAGAAAGGCAAATATTGGAATAAATGAGGACCTCTCTGTAAGGAATGTGGATATATATACTCTTTGCACATTCCTTTTGGCATGGACCAGCTTCCCTTAGAGGCAGAAGATCTCCACTGATGTGTGTGTGTTTTTTTCTTGGCCTCAATTATGTCTTTGAGTGATTGTGGTGACTCAGTGGTTAAAGTTGCTGTACTTGTTGACCTGAAGCTCAGTGGTTTGGTCTCCTTTTACTTTCCAGATCCTGCCAACCTAGCAGATCAAAAGCATGTAAATGTAAGTTGATAAACAGGTACCACTTTGGGGGGAAGGGAAAAGCATTCTGTGTACTTTGGCATTTAATCATGCCAACCACTTGACCACAAAAACGCCTTCAGACAATGCTGGTTCTTGTGCTTTATAATGGGGATGAGCGTCTTTGCCTTAAAATCTAGGTGGAGAAAATCAGTTGACTTCACATTCCAACAGGCTGAGATTCAGAAGGCCCACTTAATTTTACAAACCAGCCATCAGCAAAGAACCACTTTTCCATAGTGGAAATAAATTATAGTAATAATTATCATATTAATAATCATCAGTAATAAATCATATAAATAAATCACCATCAGTTACTTGAGTTTGGTATTTACATCAATTCCCTGACCATTATAAATTAAATTGGAAAGAACAACACCCCTCAGTCACGGAAGGAACAGCCACCCCAAATTTCACCTTCTAGGCCCAGCAGTTTTGGCAGGGTGTTGATAAGTCAGTGAGTCAGTGAGTCAGTGACTTTTCTCTTGGATAGATAGATAGATAGATAGATAGATAGATAGATAGATAGATAGATTACAATAATGTATGACGTTTGTATAATGGTGGTGCATAGACATTACACTTACCCAGTCATTCAAGAATGCAAGATCAGTGAGACATCTGGAAGTTCTCCCTTGAATTTGATCTTGGAAATATAAGCTTAGAGGAATCTTTTTGATTTGAAGATCCCAAAAGTTGCAATTTTGAAACTGTACTGGACTTAGTTTTTGATCTGAACCCTACAGGAACAACCAATTAGACTTAAATCACAATGTGAGCTGACCTGCAAAACATTCAATTAATACGTTTTCACAAGACCTAGACTTTCACTGAATCTCACCATACCTATGTTCTCCTCTGTCTAACAGATTACTAGCTGTGTCATTTAATAAAAAGTTCACTTACATGTTGTGATGTATGAGATACACCCTGATGGCAAGATGCCACACAACTGAGAAAAGCATCTGACGATAGAAACCAAGAGGGCAGAGTTAAGTGTATGGGACTTTCCCTTTTGTTGTTGTATGCCTGGTGAATGAGAACAGGGTTGATTTGAAAAGTCCATATGAATGTAGTTAATGCGTTCAGGAAGTAATGCAACACTCTCTGCTCCAGTCTACTTCAATCTCCAGAGTTGCACCACATCCAATCCCAACCCTATGTTAGGTACAGAACAGGGCAGCTGTCCTGTTCTAGCAAAGAGTAGGACTGACCTGCAAATGTCATAAGATAAAAGCATGTCAAGTCCAATAACTGAGAATTAGACTATGCTCAATCTATCACTTTAGATATAGCATAAGAATTTGTCAGACCTGGTGATCAAAAGCTGTTAACACAAGTATGTCTCACTTAGACTAATAAGATATAAAGAGATCATTTTATTTTCTGAGTATTCGCCTTCACTCCATCCAATAATCATAAGTAGTAAGGGCTGAAATCATGTTCAAATGTAAAATAACATTTTATGAAATGTGGAAACACCATTTCAAGTGCTTTTTTACGCATATCACTGCATGATATGATTAGCAATAAATATGCATCACAACCCCATTTTTATTAACACCTTTAATTGCTTCCAGAAGGATTGCAGCATTTTATTTTTTCAAACCAGGCATGGAAAGGCAATTAGATATCAATTCCCATATTCTCAACAGTCTTTGTGCTTATGGTTTGTTGATAGCTCCTATCATAAAAACAGTAAAAGCTCTCCTATTCTGTAATGATGTTTTGAGCAGCCAGGTGCTTCACACGTTAGACTGAAATGTTATTTATAAGTGAGCACATGGCTCAGGAATAAAGAGGCAAACAACATTTTGTAGATTATCTCCTTCTGTCTATCTCCTACACTTTCAATTTTTAAAAATTCACTTTCAACATTTGGGAATTGTGGCATTGCTTTGCTGTTAAGTATAGATCTTTTGTGCTTTGTTATATTCACAGCAGATTTTAGACATGAATGAGCTACTTCAATGGTTCACAAACTGTAGGTCATGATCCAGTTTTGGGTGGATTATGTTCTGGGCACACCAAGACCAGGATACTGCAGAATTAAATGATGGGTGACCCAGATGTCACTTCCAGATGGGTTGTACTGGACCAATGACATAAAGCGCATGTGTGCATGGCTTGGAAGTGATTTCTGGGTTATCTATCATTTTGCCCATTCAGTATCCTGGCCTCAGTGGGTTGCCAAAGTAAGGAGATTGAGAACCCTGAGCTAAAGATAGATGGTAGTTTTTGGAGAGAACCAGGTCTTTCCAATACATTGGGGCACCCACTGGGAAGGAAGCATGTATGCATTGGGGCACCCCATGTGGCAGGAAGCAATGGCTAAAGGGCAACAAATATCTACACCCCAATATCATTATTTATTAGAGACAACAGTCTTGATTTCCTGGCATCTGTCCCTGGCAAATCACTTTCTTCTTATTTGCCTTTAGGGAATATCTGACTGAAACTTGGTTGGTGTGTGTATATATGTACTACAATGCTCTACAGTTCTTTAGGCTTCCATCCTGTCTTCTGGGTCTCTGGAGGTGAAACCTCTGGAAGTTGAAGGGATGACTGTCCTGCAACTATTGCTCATGCAGGTAGATCCATGTCCATGAGCATAAAAGCCACAAGATGCACTACATCCTTTCTCACACCCTGTGACTGTTTATCCATATAGTGAATTATTTTTGTGAAATGAAACAGTCTATTAAACAATCTCAAAGGATTTACTTTGCTGTAGTCATTTGATGTTTACTTCAAAAGCCAGTAGTCAATCAGCTCTTGCAAAGTAAATGGCAATGGCATACACCAGATGGAGAGGTACTTTCAGGGAGTACTTTGGAGGGGGGAACGGAGCAACTCAGACAGAGATCTTTGGTGTGAAAAGGAGTGTGTTAGAAATATACAACACAATTTTGATCTTCAATATAGTTTATATGAACAGGGTCTAAAACACGGTCTATATGAAGATCAGATTTGCATCTGGTTACTTCCTCGACTTCCTTGGTTTGAATCTTGCATTAATCGTAAGTTCACTATCAGCCCAATCCAGAGCAACTAATCTGTCCACATAAGAGCCCTTAGGTTGCCCTATCTAACACTAGATTGGAGCAACTGCAAGATGCTCCAGCCCAGTTACTCTGAAGGAGGCTTAGAGCAGAGCAAGGCAAGATAGGGTGCCCTAAGAGAGGTGGACCTGCTCTGCCCTAACTGGGGCAGCCTAAGCAGCTCAGGAGAGGCAAGTTGAGGGCATGTTTAGCATTGCCTAGGGCAGAGCAGTTACTCTGTATCCAAAGCCTGTTTCCAAGGCAGAAATGCCCTCTTCCAGCCCTCAGAGTTATACCACCTCAGGAGCAGGTATAGTAATGAGTAGACCCATAAGGGTCCATGATAAGGCCCGAGTAAGAATGGCAGTGCTGACCAAAAATCTGAGTTCTTGGCCAGCCTAGCTGCAACCCCTTCCTCTCAACCTCAGGATATGGAACAAACTACGGCTGCCCACAAAGCTCAGGATACAGCAGGCCACTCCAAGAAGCCCCTTGTATTCACTGTAGAATGTACTGGCATCTCATCAGGGACTCCTTATAAGGCAGGCACCCAGTGGCGTCACCAGACTGGTGCGGCTGGTGTGGGCTGCATTGGGGATGTGCTCCGTATGGGGTGATGTGCCGGAGGAGTTTGACTGTCCTTTGGCAGGCCCCGGGCGTCAGCACCCCCATTCAGGCCTGCTCCAAGGCGGAGAATCAGCCAGAAGCTGACACTTGTCTGAGGAGCTGGCCTGAACGGCCATCTGAGGTGCACTGCGCAGAAACACACTGAGCATGCCGAACAGCTTCAGAGGAGACTTCCTTAGAGCAGAGAAAGTCCGCGCCTCTGCACAGCCATTCGGCCTCACTCAGGAGGCGGAGCGGCAGCCGAATGGCTTCAGAAAGAGTACTGCACAGGCACCAACTCTGATGCCTGCACAGTCTCCCCCGAAGCCAAAAGGCTTCAGAAAAGTACTGCGCAGGTGTCAGAGATGGTGCCTGCGCAGTACTCTTTCTGAAGCCAGTTGGCTTCAGAAACAACTGCGCAGGCGCTAACTTTGGTGACTGTGCAGTCCAGGTGGGGGGGGGGCGCATCCCAGGGATGACGCACAGACTTCCGCACCAGGTGATGTGCAGAGTCATGTCACCACTGTAGGCACCACAGCTGTTCCTTGTTCAGTGTGATCTGAGGGGTGTCTCCTCAGGAGCAAGTCTTCCCCTTGTGTCAATTACTTAGCATGCTCTGGAGCAGTTAGGGCAGCCGAGGCTTCCTGACTCTCTGGATTCAGCATAACTTTCTGCTCTGGATACAGAATAGTTAGGAGAGTGCAGTTAGGTCAGAGCAGGCTGAATTTGCTCTGGATTGCAGCCTATGTGGTGTTGGATATAGGATTGGCTGATATGGCTGCTCCGGCTTTACTGTTTCTACTCCCCCCTTAGCTTTTCCTCTTCATATCTTCTTCTCTTGAAATACAAGAGCACAGAGAAGGGCTCAGAAGAAGGGCAGCAAGATGAGGAGAATGATGGAAGCTTACGCAATGGCTTCTTTCACTCCTGTCTCTTCGGTTCTGCTATTCCAATAGCAAGAGAGTTGATGTTCTTCAGGTGTGGCTGGATCTTAGTTCAGGACTGCACAGTAAAGCCCTCTCCCTCAGTTCCCCAGCTCCACTACAGGAATAAAAATCCATGCTTACCTTACAGTAACCTTTCTGTTGATATAAATAAGCAAATACAAGGCTTTCATGCTGGATTGTCTTAGGGTTTTCAAAGATATTCCAGGGTAACCTTGTACATTCATCAGGGAATTCTGAATGAGCCTAAACGCTTCTCTTATGGAGGTGTTGTGGAGAAAATAAGTAACAATAATAAGAACATGACACTATATAATTGTTCAATGTTCTACCTGTCAAAGAATGCAATCCTAACCAATTTAGGCCAGCATATGTCATCCAGCATGTCTTGTGGTGGTGGTGTGGGAAAGTCAGTGTATGCCTATACACTGGCCTAAGGCCCCCCTTAGAATGGAACAGAAGTGCCTTATGGCACTATTGTGACACTCCCAGGCCAGTATGGTAATTATGCTGAGGTTTATGCTAATCTAACTGGAGATTAGGATTGCAGCCTCAGTAAAGTTATCATTATTGCTGTCAGAGTAAAACTACTAAGCATGGAGATGCACTACTCATCAAGCAATGTGCACTTCACACGAGTGCTTCCCAGATCATATAAGTGAAATTCTCCATAAGTATAAAAAAGTCTTAACCAGAATCCTGGGAATTATATATAAATGCTTCAAGCAATTACTGAATACACCGTTGCAAAGTACTATGAATGCTGTCTTACTAAGGGGGAATGATGCTGCAAGAATTAAACATTGTAGCGTTCCAGAGAAGTCCTAGCAGAAGTTGCACGCTAGCGTGGGGTTGTTGCAAAAGTGAAATGGCCTCCCCCCCACTATAGGAATGGGAAGCAGGTGAGCTGTGCCTAAACCGGTTAGGATTGTGCCCTGGTCGACACTCCCTGCCAGATACTAGCTTGGCTGCACAGGTTACTTGAGATCAGTGCTTTTTACTGGGGAAAAAAGGTGCTAGTTTTCACCCCAGTGGTATAGCTAGTTATCCTCATATGACTAATTATTAGCTGCTGGGGTGGGGACAGGTGGAAAAAGGTATCCCAAGGAAAAAAAGCCCTGCTTGAGAGATTGCCTCTATTAAGAGCCTCTTTCTTGTGCTTTGATATGTTCTTGTTTTTGTACATGGTCCATTGTTGAGTGGAAAGTTGTTAAGCAGGAAAGTAGAGCACCTACAGAACTTAGAAGCCCCAGTTACAATCCCTGGCATTTTTAGCAGGGTTTGGAAAAGACCCTTCTGTCAGGCACTGCATTTATTAGTCAGATAGGCCAATTGTACAACAATATCTAACTCTGGCAATGTTATCTATCTATCTATCTATCTATCTATCTATCTATCTATCTATCTATCTATCTATCTATCTATCTACAGTATTTATATACTGCTTTTCAACTAACAAGTTCACAAAGCGGTTTACAAAGAAAATGGAAAAATAATATTAGCTAATTAAAAGCTAACGGGTCCCTGTCCCAAAAGGGCTCACAATCTAAAATGCAAAAAAAGAACACCAGCAGAAGCCACTTGAACAGACATTGCTGGGGTGTGTAGGGCCAGTTACTCTCCCCCTGCTAAATAAAAGAGGAACACCCACTTGAAAGAGTGCCTCTTGCTCGGTTAGCAGGGAGCTAACCCTGCTATTGGTCAGGCTTTCCTGAACAACTGACTGCATGGGGGTGGGTGGACTGGTCATGTTATACTGAGTGGGTTCATGCAGTAGGAGACTGCTTTAGAAAAAAAGAAGAAAGG
Source organism: Cryptoblepharus egeriae (assembly GCA_030015325.1). NCBI lineage: Eukaryota > Metazoa > Chordata > Lepidosauria > Squamata > Scincidae > Cryptoblepharus > Cryptoblepharus egeriae. The sequence goes on from JAREYC010000001.1 coordinate 118,719,243, forward strand.
AATCTTGTCCCTCATACACTCAACTTTCCATCAGGTTTCTCTAATAATAATAATAAAAATTCTGATACCTGAAAATGTCTTTTAAAGAAGACAGGCCACTTTCATCCAAGCAGGTCAAGAGAGGACAAAAGTCTTCTGACACATGCACACATGCACATAAAGAGGTTGTAGCTTTTAGTGAGGGTATAACCTTACCTGATGAATTCTGATTACATCTTCATTTGACTCGCTTAAACGGCCACAGAACATCTTTAACACCCACTGAACTAAACACATGGAGGGAGAACTTAGTATGAAAGCTATTATCATATTCATTTCTTTTACACTTCTGAGAACATTGCTTATGGCACCTTACAAATTCCTGTGAATTTCCTTTTTAGTACCTTCGAAAGAGGGTGTGAAAGAGAATATGATCAAAATTGAAGCTGAAATATCTCCATAGGCAAAAAAGGAAAAAAAGATATTCTGCCTGGAAAAACTAGGCCTTAAGGAGAAGAGACAGTACAGCTTTAGCTTTAGTTTTGCAGCTGAGAGTCTTTGGAAGTGTTTCATGTGAAAAATAATACAGCTATAGCATCAGTTTGTATTGTTAACAAGCCAAGCCATCTTATCAATTATATTCTTCAGACTAGCAAAAACGTACCCACGCTGCGGGAGTAAAATTCCCCGATTGCCATCCCCCATTGCACATTAACCCCCCTGGTGCATCATCCCCCCATGTGCAATACCCCATACAACATCACCATGCGCACCCTTTCCCCATGTGCACCTTTCCCCATGTGCACCTTCCCCTATGAGCACTTCCCCCATGCACATCAACCCCCCCTGCACATTGTTCTCCATGCGCACCAGCCCCCCATGGAAAATGGAAGGCTAGAGGTATACTTAACATTGAGGAGGCCTGATATAGCACATGCCCAATGTGCAGCCCAAAGCACATATCCATCCTAACGGCAGGATATAGCACATGCCCAATGGCACAGCTTTGCCAGTGCTAGAAATTTGTCTAGGATTGTGCCGTTACTTCCCTATTTGACTGCTGACCTACAGATCCTGCACTATCACATTCAAAAGCATTTGGACTTTTAAAGTAATCAGTCCATGGCCATTAAAAAAGGCAAAATATACAAAAGGGTTTTGAAACTGCAGAGTGCTTTTAAATATTCACTTCATTTGCAAAAAGATGAGTTTCTTGGATTCCAGAAAATTAACATTTTTTTCTCAAAACAGCTCATTGTATCTTTATTAATTACATATGTTTACAATGTATGAATTTTCCTACTGTCCTAGTCCTGTTGGTTACAGTGTATTTAAAAGTCAGATGAAAGAAAATGCAAGCAAACAGAGTTTTTTCCCAATGCTTTGATGTCGCTAATGCTCTGTCAACTGGCTTATTAAACCTTACGCTTTTCGTACTCTAAGCAAAACCTTGAGTGCTTTACAAGGTGTCTAAAAATATACTGTGATCCTTAAAAATATGATCATACTTATCGGACAAGACAATAAATAGTGGATGGTGCTCAAGCCCTCTTTTATATTTTATTCACCTCGGCATATAAGTTTAATCAGGGCAGCCACATCCAGTAGCAGTAGATTTTAAAAAAAATAGCCATGTGGAAGGAATGCATTTAATATTGCTTATTTCAAAGACTAATTAAGAAATCATCATTCAAGTACAGTGACACCTCATGTAACAAACACCTCACGTAAAGTATGTTTCATGTAACAAACAAAAATTTATCTAGGATTCTGCTTCACGTAACAAACTTTGCTTAATGTAACAAACACATTTGTTGGCTGTTGGGACAGACGCGCTGGCCAGCAGCCCTTTTAAAAAGCGTCAGGGCTGCCTAGCACGCCTGCCCGTCATGAAAGCAACACTTCTGCGCTGTTCCTCCTGTGGCCAGACATCCGCTGGGCAGAGGGAGAGAAGAGCGGTGGAGAAGAGGGAAGCAGGTCAAGGCTAGCCTGAAGGGAGCAGGGGAGAGAGAGGCTCAGAATGAAGAGAAGGAGAAAATTGGGAGCTTTGAAAGTGTCTTTGATTAAAGAAGAAAGTGTCTTTGATTGCAGTTTCCTAACTATGTCTACCCAGAAGTAAGTCCCATTGTGTTAAATGGAGCTTACTCCCAGGAAAGTGTCTTTAGGATTGCAGCCAGGCAGCCCAATCCAGAGCAACTATTCCTTGCACATAAGAGGCCTTAGGGTGCCCTATCTATCACTAGGGTGGAGCACCTGCAAGATGCTCCAGTCCAGTTACTCTGGAAGAGGCTTAGGGCAGAGCAAGGCAAGATAGGGTGCCCTAAGAGAGGTGGACCTGCTCTGCCCTAACTGGGGCAGCCTAAGCAGCTCAGGAGAGGCAAGTTGAGGGCAAGTTTAGCATTGCCTAGGGCAGAGCAGTTACTCTGTATCCAAAGCCTGTTTCAAGGCAGAAATGCCCTCTTCCAGTTCCTCAGAGTTATACCACCTCAGGAGCAGGTATAGTAATGAGTAGACCCATAGGGGTCCATGATAAGGCCTGAGTAAGAATGGCAGTGTTGACCAAAAATCTGAGTTCTTGGCCAGCCTAGCTGCAATCCCTGACTCTCAACCTCAGGATATGGCACAGCTATGGCAGCCCACTAACCTCAGGATACAGCAGGCCACTCCAAGCATCCATCTTGCACTAGAAGAACTGCAGCTGTAACTGGTTGTCAGGAACTGCTGGGCTTCCTTATAATGTAGGCACCACAGCTGTTCCTTCTTCAGTGTGATCTGAGGGGGATCTACTCAGGAGCAAGCCCTCCCCAGCTGTCACTGACTTAGCATGCTCTGGAGCAGTTAGGGCAGCCCAGGCTTCCTGACTCTCTGGATGCAGCATAACTTTCTGCTCTGGATACAGAATAGTTAGGAGAGAGCAGTTAGGGCAGAGCAGGTTGAAGTTGCTCTGGATTGCGCCCTAAGTAGACTTCATAGGATCATGCACATTGAATGCATGTTTTGAATTCAATTACAGTGTTTTGTCATCATTTCTACATCCAGTTAATATTTTTATATGAATATTTTTTGGTTGTGGAACCAATTGTCTGAGTTCCCATTATTTCCAATGGGAAAATCCACTTCACATAAAAAATGTTTCACATAACAAACATGCCTGCAGAATGAATTAAATTTGTTATGTGAGGCGCCACTGAATTTTTTTTTCTTTAACCCAGTTTTTAGGTAAGGGCAGTGTCTCACCTTTTGGGACAAAAAAAGACACTACAATGTAGTGTCTAATAATATAATACAAATAACAATAAAATCTAATAATCCAATACCAAATCTAATAATCGAACTAATCTAATAATCTAATTAAATCTACTAATCCAATATTATTAGTTTTATTAGCAAACAGCTAACATCTAATACATTGAAACTGCAGGAAGCAATCCAGACCAGGGCCCACCTTACTGGCTGTGACCAATAACTTGGGTTCCCCTGGGAATACCTACTCCTGGGAGTAGCTACTTATCAGTTGGGGTACAGACCCTGGCCTCAATTTGGCTGCCACCACCACTCCTAACTCCTGGCCAAATGCTTCAAATGCCTTGATGTCCTTGATATCATCTGGCGTGAACCTCAGCACTGGACACTATGGGGCCAGTGGACTCCCAGCAGTGCTTGTTTATGGGGGTGGATGCTATGGGACCAATATGTCCTGAGTGAGACACTTTCTTTGGTTGACTTACAGCAGACCCTACCAAAGATGACAGAGGCTGGAGATGGGCGAAATGTATAGGACAAAAGGTGGAAAGTAGAACCTGGAAGTGTTCTAACTGCTATGCTGTCGTCACCACCAGGTTTCTGCTCTAGTGTGTGCAGTATTGTGTAAAATAAGGTAATGTACAACAAAGTGTAAAGTAATTATCAGTTGTAATAAAAGCTTTCAGGATCTGGGAGTTGGAAGTAGAGAACTGTGCAAGGAAAATTTCATCTATCCAAAATGAAGAGCAAGTAGTAAAAGATTCCTGGCTTGCCCCTAACATAAACTCATAGTTGCAAATGAAAGCAAAATAAAGTTTGAAGATGGCACATCAAGGTTTATTAGAGGGTGTCTTCTTCTATAAGGACTGACTTGTGTATTCCATAATTTTATAATTAATACTGTATATTTTTATGCAGGAAATCACACACAGACATAAGAGCTTTCTACAGCCATATAAATAAATAAAATGTCTAAATATTTTAGTTATTGCTGTCACTGGCTGCCCATAGCTGCTTTGCCCCCATAGCTCTATCTAGACCTATGGAGGAAAAAAAGATGGCATTTCCTTTCTCAGTATTTCCAATTTTTATAGTTTTTCTTTTGTTGCTATTCAGAGACAGTTATTCTCTTGGGAAGCACAACTGGGTCTGAAGACACATAAAAATAATATAAGAAAATGTTTCTGTATCTTATAACTGTAACACCAGTAGCACTGCAGATGTGCTTGTCTTTGAGACAGCCTAGGGCTGCAATCTAAAGCACATTTACCTGGAAGTAAGTTCAAATGAACTCAATGGAATTTACTCCTGAGTAGGTGTGCACAGGGTTGCATTCTAAAGCATTTTCTCATGTGATGTGTGAAGTCAACTATTTTTATTATTACATTTTTTCTGCTTTTCCTCTGGGGATTTCAGATACCTTTCCAATATTTGACCCTCTCAAATTACCGTATCTAGGCTGCAATCCTGACCACATTTTCCTGGGAATAATTACTGTTGAACACAATAGGACTTACTTCCGAGTAGACATGTTTAGGATTGCACTGCTAATCCATGATCTAGGATAGACTGAAATGCTCAATTCATGAGTTTCATGGCTGAGAAGCTGAGGCCCTCTGGGCAAAGTCTGAATGTACTTCAGCACACTGACTTGGGTGAAGTGTGTCTGAAAAAAGAATAGCACACATACACATGCACAAAGGTTTGAGACAAGGAAATGACATTCACCATGGTGGAACAGGCTGCCAAAAGGAGTCTGTGAAACAGCAAATACAGCCCTGAATGGAAGACAGATTCTAGAGCTACTGCATTTCCAGAATGTTGTTTTATGAAGAGCGTTCCCATGTGAAAAGGCCTGTTCTGTTCATCCTCCTATTGAGTGTAACAAAATATGTAGAAGTGTAAGGAATCCTCCCTCCATGATCTCCTGAGAACAACAGCATTGCTAAAGGGTGCAAACTGCACAAAGTTAGGCACACAAGCAGCCAAAACTGGCCAAAATTGTGAAAACCTTGGTATTTTTGAATAACACCATCATGTTGTATATCATTTAGGCTGCAATTCTATCCATACTTTCTTGGAAGTAAGCTCCAGTGAATAGAAAGGGGCTTACTTTTGAGCAGATGAACATAGGATTGGAACATCAGTGTGTAATTTAACACAAAACGCAGTGGAATAAACAATGTTTAAATATCTGTATTCAACCAAATGTCATAGTTAAATTGCCTTATGCTGTAAAAAGCGGATTTCTTGAACTCAAAACTGATAGCTCAATCCTAGCCTTTTCTGGAGAATGGTTGGAGCAAAAAAAATAAATCCTGCATCCAGACAGGATTAGGTCCAAAAGTGGCTCAGCTCCAAGCAAGTTGAATCACTTCCCCGTGCCCTGGGAAAATCAACCCTTGAGGCTATTTGAATCTGTGCCACCTCAAGATCTACACAAGTGCCATATCCAGCTCCTACTTTCTACTCAACCCCTGACCCGTCCCCAGGCCATCCCACTGCTCTCCCTCCCCCCTTTTCTCCAGACCTTTCTACTCATTACCTAAAAGTAAATGTATAAGAAAACAATCACTTGGAAAATGTAGGAATGACTGTAAACTGGTTTTTTGAAACTAGGGCTGCAAGAAATCAAACTGGAAATGGACTTGTATTTAGTGTGTAAACTTAACTTCAACGCAAAGGAGTCTAGAGATGTACAGACCTGATAAAGAAAAGGGGGAGAGGGAAGTTCCCCCTCAGCCACCCAACGCCATCCTTTATCCTCATATCCTCTTCATTCTGTGATGGAAATGGACACCTGGGAAAGACTGCTGTCTGACTACAACATGGGAACTATTAATTTGGAGGCTATCACCAGTGAAAAGATATCTGTGCAGTATAGATGGCAAGGGCACATTAAAAGGTAAATGCGACCCTTTCTGGTTGCCCTCCTAGTCATGATTGACTCCAAAGACAGTGTATATCCCTGATACTTGTCAAAGTGGCAGAACTGTCTGAAGACATCTCCGTGGACATTTGGCTGGCATGACTAATGACCAAGGTGCATGGAACGCTGTAACTTTCCATTGAAGTGGCAGTGGCACCTATTTATCTACTTGCACTTCCACGCTTTCAAACTACTAGGTTGGCAGGAACTGGGACAAGTAATGAGAGCTCGCTCCATTATGTGGTTCTTGGGTCTCGAACCACCAACCTAGTGACCTTCAGGTCAACAAACAGTGTCATTAACCATTGAGTCACTGCAATCCCAAAGCTTGCACAAAACTGTGAACCCAACTACAGCACTGGCAAAGAAGCCAGTTTATAATGTACCCAAAACAGCATTAAAACAGTTTGAAAAAAATTCTCACCTTTTTCCAATAGAGCTAAGGAATTGCTACACATATGTTGGGGCACAGCAGCAATACCCCCATGAATATAGGCTGTCCTGCTGCAGATTGTGGGCCAAAATAATGCTTCTAAAACTGGTTCAAACGCTAAATCCCTTCTTTTCTTTTCAAACTAAAAACAAGGGTATGTTCTCCCTGTAGGCTTAACCCTGCTGCAAGTCTTTCAATCCTATAGAATGATATACCCAAATAAACTTGACTCAATGGAGTAACAAGGGGCAGGTTTAGAAGATACAGGCTATTCTGCTTTCACTCTGTCTCTATCGCTCTCTCATTCTCTCTGTTTTCCTACGGCAGTGCAGAGCTTTTAATCCCAGATCTCTGGATGGGCTTCAACAGGCTTAGCCTGACTTTTCAAGCAACACTACAGTAAATATCAGTTCACATAGAACATTCTTGAAAAGGTTATTATATTCAACTTTGTTGTTATTTTTCTCCACTAGCACATTAACGGGCTTCTTTATGGTTGTTAATTACATGTTACTTGTATTGCTACTATCATTAAAACTATACTGTTATCCCAACTATTATTAAAGGATGGTCACTGCTGCAGTTTGACTTGGTAAATCCATGTCAGATAAATGGAGGGGGCTGCATTTATAAGTCCAAAAGCAGCCTCCAGGTCAACACTTGAAAACTCTGAGGTCAAGATGTTGTCAGTAATGAGATCAAAAGTTCACATAGCCCTTTGTACAACACAGAAGAATCCCTCTGTCTCCTCTGGTGGTGTATAATGCTAATTTTCTGAGCAGAAAGCTGTTGGAGGGCATTTGAAATAAAATGTCAGTCCAAAGCGGGTCTACGTTCATTGCTCAAGTGCAATGTTTGAGGGAAGATATTCAACCACCATTAAATTTCTTTTAGGTGGAAACAGCTCCTGACATGCCTTTTTAATTGTTCCAAAATTATGATGTTGATGTTAATCTTTCAAGATTGTTGGAATTTTGTTATCATCAATGGACAATCCAAAGTTTTATTTAGGCACTGTGCTCATATGTGCAAACAAGGATAAAGGAGAGTGAAATATTCTCAACTATTATGTAGTGTTGCAATAATCAATGTGGCGTACATTATCAGAATAAATATGGCACACATTTATATTTGCATTTGAAATAATACAAAGAAGATCTGCAAGAAGCCAAAAATAAAAAATAAAAATCCAGAGATCTGGAGTTCTTTTTTAGCATGTATAAATTGTCAAAACATCACATGAAAATTGCACCTTACATCACCAATCTGCTTTATGAAATCAAATGTGCTATATGTTATAGTATTATATCATAAATCACAATTTTAGGAGACAAGGTGTGAAACATGAATTCTTCAAGTATATATTTCCTCAGAATTGTTGTCCAGTTCCAATAGAAAAGAGTTTGGTGCAGATATTCACTCACTTGAGTGCCTCACACATGGGTGTGAATTCATGCATGGCTTTTATTTAATCCAAACTGGAATTCAATGTCAAACACAGTCACTCAGAAAAATACTTTAAAAATATGATTCTGTAAGCACTTCCAAACTGTGGGATGATTTGATAACTCAGTTGAAATTGGAATTCAGATCACTTTCAAGTTATAGTTAATCATAAATGCCACAGTTGGCAAATCCCCATGATGGACCTCCTCCTATACAATGGGCAGGACAACAACTCAGGTGCTGGGCATGGCCTGCCATTGCAATATACCATTGCCCTGCAGCTTTTTTTGCCATACCTTTTGATAAAATACAGATATTTCTAATCAGTTTGTTTTAAATTTTGTATCGAATGGTATGTAATATGATGGTATTTTTCCTACAAACTACAATTTTGTTCACTAGTAGTGTCATCTCCACAAGGGGATCACCATACTAACTCTTTTGAGTACATGCTGTGTCATAATAACATCTCATGAGCTCTTTGAACAATCAGTCTCACGGATCCATTTGAATTAATAAAATGTACTTTTAAGTTATATAACATGGACTGCAATCCTAAAGTCCTGTTAGGCCAGTATAAATTATGGCACAAGTCCCTTGCTGCCTGGAGGTGTCACAAAAATGCTATAAGGCACTTCTATGACATACCTGGGGAGGTTAGACCAGTGTACAGACATGCACCAGCCTCCACATCACCACAGGAATGGGAAAACAGGTGAGTTTTGCTGGCCTAAATTGGTTAGGATTGCACCCTTATTTGCATTTTTCCCCCTGAGTTTTTTGGCCATACCTTTTTATAGAATGGAGATATTTCAATCCATTTCTTTTCCGTTGCATTCTGCTGAAATTATGAATGCAATAGTATATAGTATGATGTGACTGCCCCTACAAACTATGGTTTTAGAGATTTTGATAATTAGTGATATCAAACAAGCATAGTAATTCAAAATCATTGATGTGAGAATATCAGGTGATAACAGAGTAGAAAAGATAAAACTGGGAAAATTAACAAAATACAAAGATTTACAAATAGAAATTGGCAGCACAATCCTTTGCATGTTCTACTCAGAAGCAAGCCTCACTGAGTTCAACGCAACTTACTCCCAGGAAACTGTGTATAGGATTACAGCCTCAAAGGCAGTAAAAGACCAAAGTGATCCCAGTGGTGACTAGTGCCCTTGGTGCTATCCCAAAACGTCTTGAAGAGCACATGAACAGCATCAGAGCCACAAAAATTACCATCCATCAACTACAAAAAGAATCTTTACTGGGAACACATCACATCTTGTAATGATATTTATAACAGTAAAGTGGGTTAAAAACCAGGTTTCCCAGTTGGACTTGACAGCTGCATAAAACAAACCAGTCAATGACATCCACATGGCTGTATGATGACCACATTCTAAGTGGCTGCAAGAAGATCGTGCAGACTGACTACAAACTGAGGCACGACTCTGTTGCCCAGATGATCCACTGGAATCTATGCCAAAAGTATCATCTGCCAGTGGCAAAAAACTGGTGGGACCACAAGCCTGAAATAGTGGTCGCAAATGAGCAGGTCAAGTTTCTGTGGGACTTCAGGATACAGACGGACAAGGTCTTGGAACACAAGACTCCAGATATCACCATCATAGAAAGCAGTCAGGTGTGGCTTGTTGACATCGCCATACCAGGTGACAGCAGAATTGAGGAGAAACAACTGGAAAGATCTCCCACTACCAAGACTTAAGAATCGAATTACAGCATGTCTGGTGTACAGTTACAGTGCAGGTGGTTCCAGTGGTAATTGGCACACTGGGTGCAGTGCCCAAAGACCTTGGCAGGCACCTGAAAACTATTGGCATTGACAAAATATCACTCTGCCAACTGCAGAAAGCCTCTCTTCTGGGATCAGCACGAATTATACGCCGCTACATCACACAGTCCTAGACTCTTGGGAAGGGCCCGACTGGTGATGTGAATGAAACCAGCACAAAATTGTTCGCTGTGTATTTATGGATAATCATCATCATCATCATCATCATCATCATCATCATCATCATCATCATCATCCTTTGTTAAGACAAACCCAGAAGGGTGTATATTTGATGCAGAATGAAGATTAGGCTATAATTAAAGTCAACATCATTTCCCATTGCTGTTTTGCCAAGTAATATATATTTCAGTCAGGGGCACTTGGGGATTCCTCTCCATGAGGCCTGCTCCTGCCCCAAACAATGTGTCTTTCCCTTTGATATTCCCACAGTGTTCACATATACCCTCAAACATACACAGCTCAGGGTAATATGTCTCTAATGCGATGAAATCAATGGGAACACAGCCTTTTTTGCCTGACAGTATTGTCAGGCTGTATTATCTGGTTTAGGCTGTGGCTTCAGTTCATAGCAGTCGTCAGTTAAATTTCCCTTTCTGATGCTGAGCAAAGTGTGGTAATGTCACAGCCACAGGCGACTGCTGCTCATAGGATGGTTTACTGGTAGAGTTTAGCCTCCTGGCTTGTCACAGTGTATATATCTCAGGGTCTTCTTTTCCTCCGTAGTCAGAGGTTCCAAGAATGTTGCCTGGAGCAGTCATGGGATGCAAAAAAAGAGAGATTTTTGTTCTGCACTTAGCAACATTACCACACTTCACACTCACTTTCTGATAAGGGGAAATTTAACTGACTGCTCTGAACTAGATATACCAGATAATACGCTCTGACAGTGCTGTGGATAAAGGCTGGCAAACCTACTAATTTATATTTCATTATCCCTGCACTCAGCCTAATCTGTTATCTTTTGCTAAACGTTACAACGATTACAACCAGGGAGGAACCCAAAGGGGAGAAAACAGGACCACAGCAACCTCAAAACATGGGGCCGAAAGGAGCCAGAGGGTGCAGGGTGCAGAGAGGGGAGACAACATGTGACCGATGGGAGAAAGCAGAATTCTGTTTGAGAAGGAAAAATATCCACTCATCAGTGTGGAATGTTCTTTACTGGTTTAATAAAATGTGTATGACTATGTGTGTCTGGCAATTATTTATATTGCCAATCAAGGGTGTCAGACAAGTTTCCATGGGCTTCCAACAGTGATGACCAGTGTGTTCACCTCACCATTACTGCAGATCAACTAAAGAGAGGGGAAGGCAAAAAAACACCTCTGTATAGGCAACCACCCGGGCAAAGTGTTGGAAGTGGTGAAGTGTTTCAGTTCACCCCACAAAAGGCTGACATTGGCTGCTGGCTAGTTTGCCACCCCACAGACATACAGCAGTGCTACCCAACTTATGTCCATTCTGTTGCATGATGATCACCGAACCACCCCCTCCCTCTTCACTGTCTAGCTTTGCAATGGTTTCTGATAATGGTGTATTATTCCTCCTCACCTTCCTGACTTCAATAGTGGTAGGCACGATATACCCAACTGTATATCCCACCAAAAGTATAGGTAAGATATACCCACCAGCAAATGACCTCATTAAACATCAGTGCCCGCTTTCATTCAGGTAATGACCAATCTATGACTGCAATCATATCTATACATATCTGGGAATAAGCACCATTGACTATGATGTAACTTACTTCTGAACAGACATGCATAGAATTGGGCGGTAAAGCTTCCTTAGTTCTTGAGGGTGCAATTTTAACCTAGGCTGGCACAACTCATTGGTCTTCCCATTCCTGTTGTGATGTAGGGGGCACATATCTGTGCTCTTGTCTAACCCCCCCCCCCAAGAAGTGGTGCAGAAGAGTCTTATGGAACTTTTATGAAAACCCCAGGGGGCTTAGGCCAGCCTGCACGGAGTTTAGGTTTGCAGCCTAACACTGTAACAGCATATACAAACTTTTATATATATATATATATATATATATATATATATATATATATATATATATATATATATATATATATATATATATATATATATATATACACACACACACACACACACACACACACACACACACACATGCACACATACATATATACATGGCAGCCATTTCAGCACCATGGTAGTCTTAGAGCTATAGGCATCCTAGGATTTGGCTGTAAGTCCAAAAGACTGATTTAGAATTGCACTAATAGAGCACAATCCTATACGTGTTTTATGATAGTCAGTGGGACTGAGTGCACAATCCAGAGTAACTATGGGAGCTCTTAAGTCGACATAAGAACAATTTACTCTGGATTGCTCGATGAATTTCCCATAGGTTTCCACTAGGTGGCGCCATAACTACATTGATGTAAATGTCTCTTATGTCAATGTAAGACCTCCCATAGTTACTCTTTGAGCAGTTAGTCCCTGGTAAGAATGATAGGATTGCAGCTATAGTCTGTTAGTTGTCAGAAACTCTTCCTTATGTTTGTAGAATATAACTTCTTTAATCAAATATCTGCCATTCTGACCTTCAAGAAACCCACCATAGCTGTTTAATCATTAAGCAATTAACACCCTTCCCTTTTCTTCCTTTGCTGACCTTGTTTTTTTAAATTCATTTACATTGATGGACCCTCATGCAACATCTGTCCTATTTTCTGCAAAGATCAAAATATGATTGACTGCAATTGCCTTTGCTTCAGATCTGATTACCCTACAAAGGCTGGCCTGGCTTATGTTTGCAGCGATTTATTGATTGTCAGATCTTAGGGTTTACTTAAAGGACTGGTCTATTGCTTCACTGAATTCCCAGTTTCAATGGCTTCCCCAATATGAGAAACATACATTTCTCCTTGCTTTGTCACAGTCAAGTTATGCTGTTTGAGCATAGCATAGTCTAAATTATAAACCACGCCTAACATAAAGCACAATCCCAAGTATGACCACTCAAGTAAAACCCATTGTGTTCAAAGTGTCTTTAGGATTGCAGCCATAGTCAAATTATGCTACAATCCAAGATATGCATGGCATGGATTAGGGTTGGAGCATATACAGCTGGAAACTTGTTTATTTGTTCTCAGCAGTGACCCAGCTGAACACGTAAGTCACTTTTAGATGGAATAGTAGCATGCCAATTCTGCAGATGGATTGGGTAAAGTAAATCAATATCTCCAACTATGTTTTGGATACTGTTACATGCCCAATCATTTACTTTTTATTCATTTCCTTAAAGACATATAGAAGACACACTTTTAAAATTTATGCTATATGCTTGCTTCCAGAGCAAACCTGTAATATGATTGCTGGCAAGAAGCCACAGATCCAAAGGCCGAGAAGACCACATTTCTGATCTCTTGTTTAAAAGGCCAAAACAACAACCCACATTGATCCATAAGGTTAATATAATTTCATGCTTCCAAAATGGAGATGCAGCTTTCCAGATCTGAATCAAACTGGAACAGTATATTTAATTGTATATAATTCTGGCCACTTCCATGAGCTCCTGAGATTGGGGAAGACATACCGGTAGTTTCAGATCTCCAGTACTCCTCACTAATTCCATGCCTAAACTCAGATTAGGATCCAACAGACATCCAACTTCTCCCTCAATGGGTAGCAGGATAAAGGAAGAATCCATCAGGGGTCCCTGAATGACAATAAGAGGTCCTCCTGATTAAGACACCCCATCTAAAAATCCCATAGGATTATACTGGACAAAAATCTAAAACTAATGGTATATGCAAGTTCAAGTTAATATAAAGGGTATTCCCAAACTGCACACCTCTAACAAAGTCATAATATGTTCAGAAAAAAACACTTTCTGCACATCTAGGAATATGGACATAAAAAGTGGTGTGCGTGGATAAACATCTCCAGTGGAATGAAGTTGTTCTAAGAGAGATGTAAGTAATCCTAAATTTATCCCATGTACAAATCTCACATACGCCCTACTCTGAATTCCTCAAATGTTAACACATGAATAAAAAAATACTACGTAGGAGATTAGCTTAAAAAAAAACTCAAGATCCTACTTACCTTGAAAAATATTATATTCTGGTGTTAAACATGAACAAAAATGAAGGTTTCTATATATTTGTACATGTTTGTGTCTAGAATGCCAGTTGAAAGCCTTTTTATGTACAGAATCAATCATCAAAGCATTCGTTTATGAATTTCATATTTCCATATGAATTTGAAGACTCTGATTTCATTATTTTTTTCAGCCTTTTCGCTGCTTCCCATTAACCTGTTGCTAACCAAAGTAATATTCATTGATCACAGGTTACAAAAAGTTATAAAACTACATAATAAGAACTTATTCTTGTTGTTGAACTGTTTAATGGGGAAGAAAGATGGGATACTTCAAAGTGGAAATAACTGTTCTTTATGTACAATTATTATTCCATTTGCAGTCTGTTCTTTTTTAATAAGCTGAATATATGGAATTCTCATTGTGTTCTACATGATGCTAGGCACAAACTCAGAGCCCAGTCCTATGCCTGTCTCCTCAAAAGAAAGTCCCACTATAGTCAATGGAGCTTACTCCCAGGAAAGTGTGGATAGGATTGCTGCCTCAGCTTCTTTGTGTTTGTGTGCATGCATGCGTGCGTGTGTGTGGTATGTGGTGTGTGTGTACATGTTCACACAAACACACACATGCACATATAACTCAAGCCTGCAATACAGTTAGTTAGCTGGTCATTTAGCTTCCTCTTAGCTTGCATTGTTGGAAGATCCTCCAGGCACTGTACTGTCCCCATTGCTATTCTAACTCTAGTGATACACTGCCAACAGCCATCCTAAATATAGGCTATTTATTCCATTACACTAAACAGGGATAATTTGGTAAATTGAGTATTTTTAAGTAGCCTCAAGGTAAGGATTTGTATATTTTCCTTGGCACGCTGATGATATTGCCTTTTGCCTCAACAGATATTCGTAAAGCTGATGGTTATCTTAATTTGCTTTTAATTGTTCACAAAAAGCAAAAGGTTAAATAAAGCTAAATCAAAAAACATTAAATCAACCTCTTTAAAAGGAGGCCAATTAATTTCTAACTGAAATTGGGCAAAATTTAATTTGTGGAATGGAGGGAGAAAAGAAAAGTTTTATGTAAGACTTCCGGTAACAATGTGTTTTTAGATTGCTATCAAACTTTGTCCTCAGTGGTATTAAGGAGTGGTATTAAGGTATTAACTTTGTCCTCTGATTAAGGAGAGGATGATTTTGAATAACCTACATTGTCACCTGATGTGGGAGAGCATTCACATTACGAGCCCCATCATACCCTTCCTACTGGCGCAGCTGTGCCAAAAAGAAAGAGGGTATAGGGGGCTGTGGGTGGATGGATAAGGGGCTTTATACCCCTTAAACCTCCCATTCCACAATCAGTCTCCTCATACTTGTGCCAATTTCTCAGCTGGAAAACATCTGAGGAGAGAAGGGGAGTGGGGAGCTTGCCAAAAAAGTAGCTAGAATCTGGTATGAGCCATCACTGGCAGATCTACCTCCCCTTGCATCCTTTCCCTCTACTATTTCACTCCCTCCCCATCCTATTTTGCTTCCTCTCTATCTCAACTTCTGCCTTACCTGCTCTGGCAGGTGTACTGAGATACAGTAGTGTCTGGGCAGAGCTATTACCTTTCACGACAGCACTCCCAAAATGGCCAACAGCAGAGCACGTCTGCTTGAATAGAGTTGACAGCACCACGGTTGGCAGCCATTTTGTGACACTGGAACTCTGTTCCATTGCTGGAAAGTGCTACAGCGGACAGCCCAATCCGCCATAGAATTGGGCTGTAAGGCACCTGGAGGCACCTGGTGTAAGGCACCTGGTGCCTACAGCCTGCCATAGAATTGGGCTGTAAGGCATTGAATGGTCATATTTATATGGGTTCACAGAGGTTCTCACAATATTATTCAGTACAGCATATCCCAACTTCACTTAAAAAGCATTGCTCTGACCTTTAAGTTCAGAAGACTTTGTGTGCAATCCTAACCAATTTAGGCCAGCACAACTCACACAGCTCCCTGATGCTGTGGTGATATAGGGACCCCATGACATGTCTGTGAACTGGCTTAACCCCTCCAGGAGTGGGATTATGGCACTTTTACCACACCCCAGGCCAGCATGGGATTGGTGCCAGGACTTGTGCTGGCCTAACTGGAGTTTCAGGTTGCAGTCCCAATATATAATTTTTTCCCCACAACAAAGCACATTCTGCAGTGTAAGCTCGATCATGTATGAAGACCCAACGATATCTGAGATGTGCTTAGAGGCATTCTGTATGGCTGGGCCATAAATGCAATTTCTAAATATGTTGTGATGGGCACAAATTTTTTTGACAGAAATCAATTTCAGCTGGCTTTCATCAGTGGAATTAGTAATTTAATAACAACCTGATCCTATCTCCTGCCAGTCCATAGCATGCAGCTATGAAAACAGAGCATGTCCAGTCTGCTGTGGTAAGAGGGCAATCATATGGATAATAAGAAGCAAGTAAAACCTTTTTTTTTTTTTTTGCTTAGTCATCTATGGGTCTCCTCAGAAATGTTGTCTCTTTTGCTGTTGTAAGAGGAAAGGGCAGGTCTGGGCCACTGACAACCCACCATGGGTAGTGGCAGAAGGAAAGCTCAACAACATAGTAAGATGAGATAGAAGGAATATGAGCACTTCATCTAAGCTACATCATACATCCAACCTCATCCCATCCAAAAAAACTTGAAGGGATTAGGGACATGCACAGTCATGTGCCAGCCTCCCCACACCACCACAGGAATGGGGAGTAGGTGAGTTGTGCCATCCCAAAGTAACTAGGATTGCACCCACAAGCATGTATAAGATTTAGGGCATGTACAACCTTTGTTTGTGAACTATTGACTTGATAGTTCCAGAACAACATAGTCCTAGAAGTATGTTTCAAGATACACATGGGAAATGCAAAGGACATATGTATTCCAGGCCTATCAGCTGAAGCATGCATTCCTGTGGACAGTGGCCCAACCCACAGGCAAATTGAGTTAAAAGGGAATACACTCCCAGCTATCCAAATATCAAAGTGTTGTTGGGGTAGATGGTCAGTGTCCAACACTAACTATGAGCCTTTTTGAAAAGAGTAGTATGGGCTGCAAGCAATACCATGCCATTTTTCCCCTTTATGGCTCATTTGGGACTATGGATATAATCCCTTAAACAAAACGTATTAGCATAAGTAAGCATTTGGCAAAGTCACTATCTGTCGTTTTCAATGTATTTAACACATATGCTGGTGGCACTCATAGTTAGCATTTCTTCAGGGTTATTATCACGTATGTTGCATACTTGTGTTAGGATGTCTCTCAAGCCTTTATCTTGTTCAACCCTGGCCTGGGGACAAGACGTGGTCCTTGGTGAACCTTAAACTGGCTGGTGGCCAGCTACTGATTGCCTAAGAACCTCTGACCCAGTTGACCAAACATGACTGGAGCTATGATGGTGAGGTGTGGGAAATAGGGGTTCATTTATGTGCTTTGTTCCTGTTCTGTGTGTTGGTGTTTGCTGTAATCCTAGAATTTTGAGTCCATTTATTCATTAATCTAAGTTCTAACTCTAGTCAATTTAAATTTTATATTTATTTTTCCAGCTCTCAACACTGTGCTAAGTATTTGATGTGGTCCTTTGGCCAAAAAGTTTAGAGAGCCGTAAAACTGAGCATCCTCGGCCTCTTAGGATTGACTACCACACCGTAAATGGAGCTTGGAATGAAATGAGTGCAGAAAGCTCAAACTGCATACCAACCAAAGCTGTCTTAGTTCAGGAATCCCCATGCTTCAAACCTTTGCACTCTCCCTTCAAGAAAAGGAAAGAAGTGCAAGTGAAAACAACCTTTTAAGCCTCCACAGTTCTGGATTGTGTAATGCTCCATATTCTTACACATTCCATATTTCTAGAAGAATTTGAGCAGAGTCCTAACCATGTCTACTCAAAAGGAAGCTCCATTGTATTCAATGGGTCTTACTCCCAGGAAAATGTCAGCCTTTGTCACTTACATTTTCTTCATTTATCTCAGTTGCATGTCAGAAAAATTTCATTCTTTAATCCTATATTAAAACCTAATGTGCCTGTTTTTACTATTTTTTTTAACTTGTGTTCAATTTGTATAACATTCTTGAGGCACTAGTAACACCTTGGAATCATTCAGAGAATGCTGAGTCATCACAAAGCAATACCATTATCCAATGGTGTTCAAAGAAAGGAGGCCAGCATTAATTTTTAAAGGACAACTCAACACACCACTACTACCCATTGCTGTCAGAGCCGTTCCGACAGAGCCATTCCGACATAATACAATGCCTCTGTATTACTCTGTCCACCCAGGATGACTCCAATATCCAGGGGGAGGGATAGCTTCATGCTGAGGAGCACTGCAAAATATAGCCCTGTCCCCTTACTCCCCCTGTCTCCACCATGGCCCTCATTACTGTCCTTTCTATGAGCATCTCCATCTCCCTCTTGACTAGGGTTGCCATAATTTTCTTTCAAAAAATTGGGAGAGGACCCTCTGTCCCATTTGCCAGTATGTGAACACAATCTCCCAAAATCAGGATTGTCCCTGTTTTCAGGACATATGGCAACCCTTGACCAGCAGCCAAAAGAAGCTGGACCTTGTGTCAGCTCATTGTACCCTGAAGTTCACTTGATATTCTACTTCAAAAACCTCTGCCGGCTCTAAATCCCTCAGCTAAAGCAGGGTTTATGCCCATTGACTATAAAACCAAGCCACAACTCACCACTACCAACATGTGCAATTGCCCTCCTCCACCACAGAAGTTCAGATGCTCAGCATGGATGATACCCATCTCCCTCGGGGAGCAGCCTTGGGGAGGAAGGTTAAAAAAATGATGCAGACAGGGTAAACAAAGATAAGAAACATATCTAGTTCAGTAGCATCTGCTTTGCTATAGCAATATAACCATACTGTATACCTTCTGAACAGAGTAAGCCTTAAGGAACCGCGCCTGGATGGGCCCTGCGGCACATACGCAGCTGGCACTGCCCTCCATAGCTACTGGAAGGTCCTCACTCCTAACAGCCTTTTGGTGCAACTGACTTGAAATGGCCCCCTGGATACAAAAAGTAGGAAGTTATATTTAATATTACTATGTTTGTTGGGAATGGACTAGCTGAGACTTACCATCAAAGCCAGAGTAACTACCGAAGCACGTAAGAGACTTTACATGCACCCATAGTTACTGCACCACCTAGTGAAAACCTATGGGAAATTCATATTAGAATCCAGAGTAACTTGTTCTTACACCGGAGCTAGGACTCCCCGTAGTTACTCTGGATTTTGCCCTTAGAGAGGGAAGTCCTGGAATTGTCTTTGGAATGAAGAAGGAAGAAAACAAGCTTCCTTATACGCAAAAGAAGGATATGGGGTGAGATGTAGTCAGCACCCCAAACCATGTCTCTCTGCATAAAAGTATGTTTTTTTTCTTTTAATGTACAGAAGAAAAAAAGAACAAGTCATTCACATGGAAATGGAATAGATCCCTGTGGTGATTAAAAACTCCTATAGAACGATACATATTTAATGACATGATAAAGGAGAGGATGCACTGACAGTGGAAATGAGCTCAATAACAGATTATATTTGGGATTTATAGGCAGGCAGAGAGAACTTGTATTAAAAAAACAGAGGGTTATTAAAATTGCTAAATATAAAGACAAGAACGATGGAAGAGCTAGAGGCACAAGGAGATCGGTGATATTGTAGACATAACTAAAACCTGCCTGGAAAACCACAATTAGAAGATTCATGTTTTAAAAGGAATAGTTTAAAAGAGGAATGTAAAAAGAAAAGGAGGCCACAGAGGTATCTTCTTCACTTCCTTTATATTTCATATATAACTTATGAATCTTGGATTTTGAAATCATTACATTACTAGTAGACTTGCAAGGTTTGAAATAACTAGAGTGAATAACCAAGCTTGTCAATCCAAACCTATGGGAAGGTTCAATGCAGACTTTTCACTAGGATTCTTCATTTTAGTAGGGCAAAATTAAAGTTGCAGAGATTATGAGCACAATCCTAACCATGTCTGCTCAAAAGTAAGCCCTATTGTGTCAAATGGGTCTTACTCCCAGGAAAGTATCTTTAGGATTGCAGCCTATGTTTGTTCATTTATTCCCAGGAAATAACTGGTTGGAAAAAGTACATGTGCCACTGATTTGGTATCCACAAATCTGACTCACCACTTATACCGAGTTCCACATTTAATTGCCTGTAACAAGGGAAAAATAGCACCAAATCCAA
Source organism: Cryptoblepharus egeriae (assembly GCA_030015325.1). Taxonomy (NCBI): domain Eukaryota; kingdom Metazoa; phylum Chordata; class Lepidosauria; order Squamata; family Scincidae; genus Cryptoblepharus; species Cryptoblepharus egeriae. The sequence continues at coordinate 118,739,429 of JAREYC010000001.1, forward strand.
TTTCCTACCTTTGCAAGGTTAAATAATTATAATTTCATTCCATTAGATTTCCAGCTGACTACATACCTCTATCACAGGGATGTCCAAATGCCAACCCTGAAGCAAAATGTGGCCCTCAGCAAGCCTCAATGGGGCCCTCAGCAAGACCCATCTATCAGGCCACGGGCAAGCCTTGTAATGTCTCTAATACAGACTGCAATCCTAAAGACACTTTCATGGGAGTAAGACCCAATGAACACAGTGGGGTTTACTTTTGAGTAAACATGGTTAAGATTGTGCTCACAATCTTATATGTAAATGCATGTCTATGCATGTCTACTCTGAAGTAAGCCTATTACTGTCAGGGGGCTCACTCCTCTGTAAAGGGGGCAATGGAAAGGAGCCTGAGAGATCTAGCCTTGAATGTCTAATGTAAGCCCTACTATAATCAGTGGGGCTCACTCCTGTGTCAGTGGGAGAAACTAAGTGCAGATTAATTTGTTTTATTTTTCTTCATATTTTGTATTTTCTTTATTATTTTGTATTATATTACAGTATTGTAATCATTTTTATATGAATTATTTTGGGTTGTGGAATGAATCATCAATTCCATTATTTCTTATGGGAAATTTACTTTGATAGACAAACGTTTTGGATTACAAGCATGCTTCCAGAATGAATTATGTTCGTAAACCAAGGCACCAATGTTTATATAATTTATTAATTACAAGAAGGCTACATGCTGCCTGCTCACAAGGAAAAGTAGGACAATGAAGATTTTTTTTTCCGGACACAGGTTTTTGAAAGAGGACATATCCTAGAAAAATGGGACATATGGTCACCCTGCATAGCTCTGATTGAAAAGACTGATTGAAAAGGCTGTAGGGATGGTATATAAATCTTGGTATAGACCATTGATTTTCAACCTTTTTCATACCATGGCATACTAACAAGACACTGAAATTGTCAATGGTTTTAACCATTGAAAAGGCAGACCAGGCTGTTCAAATCCCCCCGTTTTCCTATTAATTAATGTCAATCCCCAAATTCACATTTTGGCACACCTGAGAACTACCCATGGCACACTGGTTGAAAATCATTGCTATAAACAGCATTTCCTATGTCCCTTTCTATGCACATTCACACCACCAGCTAAGTTTATATGATTAGGCAGTGTCAGGAAGCGTGAAATTTTCCTAGGTTTGGCTTTCCTCATCATTATCTGTACCTATTTTCCTCCAAAATAATGGCGAGCAGAAAGTTTAAGAAGGCTACAAGTTCCAAGAGTCATCCATTCAAATAAGATAAAGACGAACAATCCTGTGTGTCTGTGCGCTTGAACGTGTTGTGCATATACACATACATACCAAAGTTTCCTTTCCTCAACGAGTCTCTGCAATACAGGAAAAATGCAGCTGAAATTAAAATCCAACTGTTTCTAAATAATAAATGGCGCTCACATTTGGGAACCCTTTCAGGTTTATTATCAAACTCCGCAAAACAAGGAAAAGTAAAAATGGAAAGTTGGACAGCCAAAATTAGCTAGTTATAATTAGCCCCAGTAGCTTTAGAAGGCAGAAACTTTCTGCTCCAGGGAGGTCAATGTGTGTGTTGAGAGAGAGAGAGAGGTGAAGAGGGGGTATCAGGAGAGATGGCTGAAGGATTTTTTTAAAGCATGCTAGTTTATTAAAAACCTTAGCAAGATTTGTTGAACTGCAGAGCTGGCTGCTCACTCTGCTTCCAGTTAGTAATCTCTGCTTGAGTCCAGAGAGGATAGCTAGCATTTTGCCTCATTTATAATACCAGTGAGGTTCCTTTAAAATAAAGGAGCACTTTAAAAGCAAGATCTCTGACAATCTGGCTCCACATGTGAAAATAAGTGCAATTGTTTCATTTGGACTCAGTGGAGGATCTTTGATATTATTTACATTCTTTGCTATGGGCTTTTGAATCCATTAAAAGGGAGATGGGTGAGAAAATACTGCTGTGCTTGTTTTTGTCAATTTTCTCTCTAATACACTACTGTATCTATTTACTGTTTTGAATTTCTGTACTTTTAAAATGGGCTTTTTATTGCGTTGGCCTTGTACTGATTAATAAAACATATTTTATAAAAAAAAAGTATAGAGGATTTTCCTTTTTACTGATGCCTGAAGTTTTTTCCATGCTATGGAGTTTCAAAACAGAACCAATTCAGATGATTTTCATGCTGTTGAACGAAACCCATGTACTTAAAGATTTCCATATTCATGACACACACATGTCCTTGCCCCTCTCTTATTTCCTAATTAATTTCCCTAATCATATGGGCAGGAAACTCATCCAAACTACTCCTCTATGCATGCTGATAAATTTACTTTTGAAATGCATTAGGGAAAGATAATTCAAATATCACTACAGGACCTTCATAGTTTCTGGAAAACTTTAGTTACTGCAAACTCTAGAACACTGATATAATGTTCAACTGGCCATTAACCTACCATGGAGATGGAACTTGTGTGCACTGCACTATCATTGTATGTTATTGTTCATAGTATAGTAATTGATAGTGTTATAATTACATAAATATAGAGGTCTATGTGAATATAAGCTCCAGTTTAAAAGTCCATTGATATTTTTGTTTTCTGTATCATTTGCAGTCATAAATGGTGTACATTCTGCTTCACAATCATGCCTGAGATGGTGGTCTGTAAATCTTCAAAGAGAGGAATAATTGATTAAACAATTAGTTTAGTGCAATGCTAAACATCAATGCTAAACAGCCACTAATCAAAAAGTTGCATAACTTTCTTTGATTTGGTTTTCTTCCAAGTGACCCAAACTTGTAGCCTTTCCAAAATAGGTGTGTGCCACTTAATAACAGACCACTTAACAACAGACTGTATATATGATGGTTTTAAAAAACAAAGAGGCTCTCAGTGGGACAAACAGGTCTCCCATTGTATGCAGCAACATGTCACTTTACACAACAAAGCTCTTAATGCAAAAATATCATGTGCAGCCACTTGAGTTTCCAGAAGAGAGTATGGGCAAAATCAGAGTAACTACAGGGAGTCCTTGCGGTGTAAGAACAACTTACTCTGGATTCCAATATGAATTTCCCATAGGTTTTCAGTAGGTGGTGCAGTAACTATGGGTGCCCATAAAGTCTCTTACGTGCTCCTGTAGTTACTCTAGATTTGGGGGTATGTTTATTAAACAACTGAGAGCATTTCTACTCAGAATCAAGCCCCACCGTATTCAAAAGGACTTACTTCCAGGAAAGTCTGTTTAGGGTTGCAGCTAAAGGCACTGGACTGGAATAAATATTCACTTAATGAATAATGGGGATCAGAGAATGTACCCCTGTTTTTAAATGACTTTCAGTGAATGTCTTCTCAGAAATAGATAGAAGTACATCCCATTGGGTTCAATAGTACTTACTCCCAGAAAAGTATGGTTAGGATTGCAGCCATACACTTAATCTGTAAAATGTATTTGCAAAATGAGATGATCAGTTTATATTGTCTATATATCAGTTGATCAGATGATCAGTTTATATTGTCTAAGATCACTTTATATTGTCTATAACTAACATTCTAACTTACTTGCCACAGGTTTGAGTGGAGATCGACAGTTTTATTTTTTAAAGTACTACATCATTTTGGTGATAATCTTAAGTGACAGTTAAGGATGGACTAACTAATTGTAATGATTTCCCATCACTTTGCCAAACAGTTTGGTGTTAAAAGTCCACCCTTCTTCACCCTAGTACCTTAGCATTGCTTTCCTTGGGCACCATATATTATTGCTTTATTACTTCAGGGAAGGCATGCTCTCTAAAATGCCTTTCCCTGTGGCTTAAAGATTTTTTAAATAAATAAATACAGTTTAGGTTGGGCATCTACCACTTGAAGGGCTAATGATTATTGACTACCCTCCAGCAGACATCAGGGAGCCTAGCCTGAGGCCCTTCCAACTCTCCCCCAAACATGCCGAATGTTAACACATGTTTCCAGATTCTGGCTGGGATTGGACACAAAACAAGACAGTCAGAATGGACCATTTAGTGTACAAGTCAAGATGACAGATCTCTGCTTAATATAAGGAAGACAAAAAATTTGTATCTTATTGAAAAAGGCAGAAGAGCCCCGGGTGCTTTTGCTTTGTGATTCTGCAGCAAAAAGGGGCTTGTGTCAATATAAGTCTATGTCACCAGTTCACAGCTGCCACACTGAATTGACCCTGCTGGCTGCAGACAGAAAGAACTTCCATTTCCAGAATCTCTCTCAAGCTCATTTGAAATGGAAGGCATGTGATACAAAGCAAGTACTCAGGGCTGGGTGGGAGAGAAAGGGGGATGACAGAGAATGAAAGAGAATGGTCTTTTTTCTCTTCCTATTTTTAGATTTTTCCACTGTATTATGCCAGGCAAAGGGCTTCTTCATTGCTTGAAGTTATTGAAGAGGTTGCTTTCACTGGATCCGATAAATCGTCTCCTTGTAATTCCATTCTAAAGTCTACAGATCTGTCTGAGATATGGCTGCACAACATTAAATATTCTCTTAGTTCTCACCAAAGCTTAATTACTTGAAGCTGGGTTGTCTTTTTTTTTAAAAAAAAAAAACTCTTATCCTTTTTCTTTTCTTCAGGGATGCCCTGGAAAATAAAGGGGAAAAGCCAAAAGTGTTTACAACAACGCTGAATCAGGATTTGATTGTGATGGAGTAAGGGAAGGATAAACAAATCCAAGGATTAAAAGTGTGTTTCCTACAATATTTCAAGTTTAATTTTTATCTTTTTATGATGCCTGGGTGGAGCAAGCCCATTGATCACTACACAGCTATTTTGTGCAACAATAGTCTAATCCTTGTGGGGGAGTCACTGTGTACCTTATTGCAACATCCTCAGTGGTCCATAAGCCACCAGTGCCCATATGCCACCCATCCTCAGTGGTCCAGAAGCCACTTCATGCCTGACTTCACTGAAATGTGTAAGACAAACAGCACTACTGCATCTCCATGTGGCCCCTCATGGCTCTCTGGCATGTGGCTGTGGTGGCCTGTGTGGATTGGAGTGCAGTGCAAGGTATATAACCTATTCTCTCGAATCGTTCTAATATATACACAGCAACCTCAAACCACTGGGACAGTCTCAGCCATTGTGACAAGTACAGGTATCTCCCCCTTTCTGTCAGTTTGTTTTCTGAGGATCACTCTTTTAGTTATACCCAAAAGTCATTCATTCAATGCACGTTCTGCTCTTTCAACCTCTGTCTGCTGTTCTAAAGACTAAAACTGCTCTCCCCATGTAGATTTGCCTATGGCATGGTGATTCAGATGGTTTTGGCATGGGTGTGAGAAAGAGAGCCACTTTAGCTTCTAGTCTATTCCCAGGTGTTAATAAGAATCCATTTGCAAAAAATCTTTGTGCGAAAGCCAGAATTTGCAAGATAAAAATGATATTAGTAATTTGCTAACTAAAAAAGGATCAGAAAGAACTTCCAAATGTTTAAAGACCAGGTTTCACTTTTCAACCATTTCTACTTTTTACCACAGCCTTGGTCCCTGTCAGATATGCAGGAGATGCCTGCACACAAGACAGTAAGGACAGGAGCCACGACATCACTTCCAGTGGGTCCCAGACAGATTGTAATTCTCAGAAGGGGGTCCCAAGCTGAAATGCTCCAATACCACTGCCATACACACTTTCCTGGGAGCAAATACAATCTAACACACTGTGCCTTACTTCTCAGTAGACATGAATAGAATTCCACTGTCTTTCTAACAAAAGATTGAGAAGGATAATTGTACCATTTCACCCTTCCCCTGCCTTGTTCAACTTCCTCCCCATCTTCCCCCTGCCTTTTCTAAGTCCTACACCAGACTTACCTGCTGTGACAAGTCTCCATCACTCCACTGGATATGCTTGACAAGAACCTGGCCTTCTATCGCTGTCAAGTCCTTTATACTGCTTCTGTGGCAACAAGTGCTGGAAGAACATGAGTTCCCTTTAGCACGACTGGGCCTAAAAAAATGTAATAATAATACAAAAATAGTATTAAAACAGCAACCAAAGATCTATAGGTAGTAAATTAAAAAGTGATCCTTAGGAAGTTCCTCCCCCCTCAAATGCCAAGTGGAATAAATATGTTTCTAAACCCTGTCAAAAACCATACATTGAGAGGACTGTTCACACATCAAGGAGCTTTTCTGTCCAAAGGCCTCTAATTTGAAATCTTGGTCGCACAAGGAAATTTCCAGTTGTTTATGAAATTGCTGCCAGTGACACTTTGATGATATATTAATCTTGCATCTTTCTGAAGAGCAACTTACAGGGATTCAAAAGAATTTCCTCAGAGATTTGATCAATCACGTATCAAGAGTCAAGAGGCAGAAATGTCAGTTTGAAGCTTCCACTATTGCTTTCCTGGGATACTACTAGATTGATGGATCAACTGACTGATACATGATGCAAGTATACCAAAATTCAGGCAAAACCATGTATTCCCAGGTGTCAGACTGTCTAAATGCTCCCACATCTTCCTAAAAGATAAAACCATAAGAGCAGGAACCCTTCATTCTTTCGTAAGTCCACAGGAACTTAGCACATGAATAAAACGAAGCCCTTTGAAAGCAACAAGAAATTTCTGACCTCTGATTATCAAGAACAGTGGCCAATGTCCACTGCATGTTATGACTCATTATTTAGTGTTGAAGATAGAATCATAGAATCATAGAGTTGGAAGGGACCCAGTAGGTTATCTAGTCCAACCCCCTGCCTGTAGCAGGAAATTCTCCTAGAGCATCTCTGACAGGTGCTTGTCGAGCCTCTGCTTGAAGACCCCCAGTGAGGGAGAGTCCACCACCTCCCTTGGCAATCTGTTCCACTGCCGAACCACCCTCAACATCAGGAATTTTTCCTGATATCCAACTGGAATCTCCTTTCTTGCAGTTTGTACCCAGTGGTTCTAGTTCTGTTGTCAGAAGCAGCTATGAACAAATGAGCCCCTTCCTCCCTATGACAGCCCTTCAGGTATCTTAACAGGGCAATCAGGTCTCTCAGCCTTTTCTTATCCAGGCTGAACATCCCAAGTTCCCCCAAACTTTCCTCATAGGGCTTCCCTTCCATCCCACTGATCATCCTTGTCGCTCTCCTCTGGACTTGCTCCAGTTTGGCTGCATCTTTCTTAAAGTGAGGTGCCCAGAACTGAACACAGTACTCAAGGTGAGGTCTGACCAATGCTGAATAAAGAGGAACTAGAACTTCTCGCGACTTGGAAGCTACAGACCTCTTAATGCAGCCTAAAATGGCATTTGCCTTCTTTGCAGATACATCACACTGCTGACTCATGTTCAGCTTGGGATCCATGGCAATTCTGCTCACATGTTGTGCTGCCAAACCAAATATCTCCCATTTTATACCTGTATTTTTGGTTTTTATTGCCCAAGTGCAGATCCTTGTACTTCTCCCTGTTGAAGTTCATTCTGTTTGTTACAGCCCAGTATTCCAGTTTATCCAGATCCTCCTGGAGGTTTCTCCTGTCTTCTGTTGTGTTTGCTACTCCTCCCAGCTTGGTGTCATCAGCAAATTTGATCAGGCTCCCTCTGTTTCCCTTCTTCCAAGTCATTGATGAAGATATTAAAGAGAACCAGGCCCAAGACAGAGCCCAGGGGCACCCCACTCAAAACTAACCTCCAGGTTGACGCAGAACCATTTACTAAAACCCTTTGATTGTGGCTGTCGGGCCAGTTGCAGATCCACCTAATTAATGGCCTTGTCTAGCCCATATTTTTCAAACTTCCTGATTAAGATGCCATGCGGGACCTTGCTGAATGCTTTGCTGAAGTCAAGATAAATGACATCCACAGATGTCCTGAGTCAGATGGCTGCACTAATGAATCTGCAAAAGTAAAGACCATTGCAAAAGTAAAGACCATTTGACCACATTCTCAAGTGGGTATAGAGGAGATGGTCATATAAGAAACTGGCTAGAGAATGCACTGCCATCAAGCTGGCATGAACTTTGGTTACTTAAGAACAAAGAACATATGAAAAAGGCATGATGGATCAGGCAAAAGGCCCATCTTGTCTAGCTTCATGTTTTCCAAAATGGACCACCACTTGCCTCTCAGAAACTCTCAAGGATGAGAGAAAATCATATTTTGCTCATGCAATTGCTCCTGTGTAAATTGCAATTCTGGCTAGATTCCTGTTTGATCAACATTCCTGTGTCTGACTCGGGCCATGCTGAGCTTCTTATTGGATTTGTATTCCACGATACATGTAGACTATTTCAGTTCTATTCTGGAGACCCGCAGCTGAAGAAAGAGCCAGTTTTGAACTGGTATTCTTTGCTTTTACTCTCCACAAGACCTGGTTACAGTGAAATCAGATTTACCCCCAAATCCAGAGTAACTACGGGAGCACGTAAGAGACTTTATGTGCACCCGTAGTTACTGCACCACCTAGTGAAAACCTATGGGAAATTCATATTGCAATCCAGAGTAAGTTGTTCTTACACCGGAGCAAGGACTCCCCGTAGTTACTCTGGATTTTGCCCTTAATCTAGGGATTTTCATTTGAATATTTACAGTGAATTTCATTCCAATGCATAAATGTAAATTAGATGTTTTATTTATATTATCTGTATGTACAAAGTTTGCAAGTGTTGTATGTTAATTTGATACCTATATACATTTAAAATTTCCCTTTATGTATTCACTAATTGGAGACTGATTTACTGGGTATGGAACAGCCCAACAGTAGGAAGAGAACTCCTATGACAATCTAACTGAAAAAGAGTGTCCAAATTGCCAAAGTGAATTTGAAGATAAATGTCTCCAAATATGCTATTCTGAATAATCATTCTAATCATGCTAATCTGAAATAAACATTCCAGTTTGAGTCAGAACTTTGCAGAGCACAGCAGCATCTCAATTTTTAATTACAGCAAATTTTGTGTTTAAAGAATATTGTTCCCTCTATTGGTTAGAAACTAAACAAAACTAAATGTGTGAAAGCCATATTTGAAGCCTATTGGTTTTGCAATGGCTAAATGATTCCATTTCTGCTGCAACTGCTGCTTTGAATAAACATACTATAAATATAGAACATGTGTCTTGGTTGACAGCATGTCCTATCATAGAAATAAATTAGTTTCAGCTATGAGCACTGACTCGAACACAAAACCACTGGTCTCCATCTTTTTGCTAATGTTTTTTTTAGGATGTAAATTGGTTTCTATACCAACTGCTTAAGTTAAAGCCACTGAAGTGTTGAAAAATATTGGCATAGTGAAGGGTTTAATATGAAGAGAAAGTGATCCAAACTGTGATGCTCAGGAGTTTAGTCCAGCTTTGGTATATAAAAAACAATGCCCAAAGTTAAGAAGAAGAAGAAGAAGAAGGAGGAGGAGGAGGAGGAGGAGGAGGAGCATTTATACAGCACTAAAGTGCTTCAGTTGCTTTACACAGACTTGTGTAAAGATTTTGATCTGACATCACACTTTGGTGATTTTAAAAACATTTTTATTATTTAAAACATTAGTATTTTATTGTTTAAAACATTTTTATTATTTTTAAAACATTTTTGTGTGCTGCTTTTGAACAAAAACAAATTGCTTTACAGAGTAATATAATTTGATAGCATTCTCAACTGCTATTGTTAAAGGTACCCATGCAGAGCTTTCAGGTTTAGAAACAATAAGCCATGGAAAGCCACTACCATCAGGTCTTGCTTCTGATTAGCCACTGATGAGACACATGTGGACCTAGACAGACCTTTGGCACCATCCAGCAATGCTGTTCTTCAGTTTATAGGTTTTTAATATCTACAGACTTGTAAATACCACTCCCACTCCCTTTAGCCAAGTCAGCAAAAAAAAGAAAAATAAGGGCCAACAGTTCATGGTACTTTCAAAAGGGCATTTTCCACTGCCAGGAAGGTATTCCTGTGCTACATTATTTATTTATTCAGTATTTTTGCCTGCGTACTTATATTTAACAGAATAGAAAAGAGGAAAATGGCTTTAAGATGTTGCTGACAGATCTGATGTAGCAGTCAAAAGCTTCCTATATCCTAAAAGAAAACTTCATTCATAAGAGCAAATAAATAGACTCTGCAATGCACGCATTAGGTCACTGTACTGCCACTTACATTGTAGATCAAGCTTTTGATGGGGGAAAATGTGAAACCTCCAACAAACATAACAAAGGTGATATGCGACTTTCGTAAAACTCCAAAACATATAAAAAGCAGGCCTCCGTCAGTCTTCAAAGACTATGGTATTGTGCTAGGCGCTGCATACACTGCATGCAAAGTACAAAAGCCTGGGTTGGATTGTTATGGAGGATAGGCTGTTACCCAAGCAGCAAATCCTCCCTTTCCATGCCCCTGAATTAGTCCAATGGAAAGGCAGAGCCAATACAATTGGATCCAGCTGGCGTAGCAGAGCCAGACTAAGGACAGGAGCTCACCCTGTCTTGTGGGGCCGACCCGGGTCTTGAACCCTGGCCTGCTGGTTAACAGGCACAGTGTCTTAATCGCTTGTGCCACCCACCACACCCTACATATAGTGGTCAACATATAGTGGTCAAACATATAGTGGTCAACATATCCTAAGGTTGCAATGAGGCATGATGACGTGGGCAAAGGGTGCCAATCAGCAGCAATGACTCCACTCCATTTTTTGGCCACAGCTTTCCCTCTGTTCACACTTGTGCCAGCTAAGGAGTGAGAGCAGACTCAAGAGGCACATGCAGCTTTTACTTCTGAATAGACATGGAAAAGCTCTGGCATCAAAGTGATTGATGTGTTTGATGACACTTTCATATATTTAATATGTTTGAGGACTCTTCCAGCTATGACATCTCTTCCAGGTTGATGACACCACTTCTGGTGGGTTCCAGAAAACCTGTCATTATTAGAAGGGGGTCCTGGACTGAAAAGCTCAAGAACCACTGCTTTAGTTAGGATTCACTCTTACCTTTCACAAATGCAAGTTAGTTCCACGAAATTGGCACCTAGCAGTGCCAATTTGGATTGGGTTCCACCCAAAATGTGTATAATGGATGGCTGTTTATTAGAATGGACACAAATATTACTGGCACTGTCAGATTTTAAGAGAAACTTGGCCTTGGCCTTGTCTTGTTGGAAGGCTTCTCAAGACAAGGCAAGAGAGCAAAGGAACTTCACTGCAATGTACAATAAAGGAAGTCCTAAGAAATTATGATAAACATATGCTGCTGCATTTTCCAGAGTCAGACCATGAGTCTTCCTATCCCAATATTGTCTATTATGGCAGTAGCTTTTCAGGCAGAGGTCCATTCCGTCTTTGTAAGTAGATGTCCAGGACTGGGTATGAGACCTCTAGTCATGAATGTATGCCCGTGACGGAGCTATGGTATGCCTGTAATTAAATGTTACCAGGAGCCAATGAAAACTAGTGACTTTAATCCAAATTATAGCATGTATTGATAAACGTATGTTAGCATTTAACTGTTCATTCTTTTGGAGAAAACTGGTTAACCCCTTAAGTGTTTTGCCCTGAAGGCAGACATTAAAAGTTAATTATAACCACATGGGACAAGCCCCAGGAGAACCACGACAGCATTAAACTGCTACAAATGAAGCATGCAGGATGCACAGCAGTCCCAACGAACACCATGTACGAAAAGGATGCTGTCTACTTGAATGAGTTCTGGAAGTTAAAAACATGCTACTTTTGCATGCACCTTAAAAAGGCATGTTGCAAATTTTCCACCCAGAGTGGGAAAGCGTCCAGCTGAAGAAAAATTAGAGCACATGAAAAGAACTGAATTATGTGTCTAAGTAATATTGCAAAGAAGGTCAATGTAAATGTAGCTGGAATATTTTGCAGTTAAAGTCCAAATTCCAAACTAAGGGCCAAATCCAGCGTGTATGCTCTGGTGTAAGAACAACTTACTCTGGATTCCAATACGAATTTCCCATAGGTTTTCACTAGGTGGTGCAGTAACTACAGGTGCATGTAAAGTCTCTGACGTGCTTCCATAGTTACTCTGGATTTGGGGGCATGCGGTCATTACACATCTTATGACCAAGCATCATTTTTGCTCACCTTTGTTTGCCAGGTACAAGAGATTTATGGACACTTCACTAGTTTGCATTGAAGATAGTCATGCAAAAAATAAAAATAAAAAATCCAAATATCACAGTAGTTGCATATCTTTTCTTAGGGCTGATGACACTGTTATCAAATAGTATGAAGCTTTTCCATTTCCTAGAATTCTTCAGGTTCAATATTCATGTGATCAAAACTGAAACTATAGGATTCTATGATTCTATTAAAAGCAGAAAAAAAGGTGGGGAGAGAAAAAAGATTATAATTGTGGAAATGGCGGAACATCCTTAAGATCTGTCACAACCTTAAGATGAAACATAAGGTCCATGAAACTAAACATGAACCATGAAACTATGAAACATGAAACTAAAGCATGAAACATGAACAGGCCCTACAATCCAGAGTAACTACAGGAGCACGTAAGAGACATTAAGTGCACCTGTAGTTACTGCACCTCCTAATGAAAACCTATGGGAAATTCATATTGCAATCCAGAGCAAATTGTTCTTACACCAGAGCAAGGACTCCCCATAGTTACTCTGAACTGCACCCTAAGGCTCTATCTTTAAAAACCAGTGGCTCTTGAGCATTTTAGCCCAGGACCTCCTTCTGAGAATGATAATTTTTCTGGGGACCCCACTCCCAGAAGTGTTGTGATGGCCAGAAGTGATAACAAAGAGGACATGACATCACTGCACTGCATTTCTGCATTTCCAGAACTCCTCCATGTCCGTTCAGAAGTAAATCCCATCTGGTTCAGTGAGAGTTTCTCCAAGGAAAGTATGGATTGCAGCTTAAGTGCCCCCAGTCCATGGTGGCACCCAGTGCAGATTACAAGATGGTGGGGGTACCCAGCTTTCTACAACCTCCCTGAAATGGTTGCAACCCCACCCCAGGGGTCCTGACCCCTGCTTTGAGAATCATTATTAAAGAGTGAGTCAATATTGTCTAGTCAATGGAAAACCAAAGTGTCTAGATCTGTATCTTCTGGTTTCTACAGGAACAAAGGATTTGTCATGAAGATGCAACCACATGGGAACTCAACATTTTTTCATACTATTTGTTCAGCTTTATTGATAACAAGAATTCAATTATAATAAGTAGGCTCTTTGTTATTAGGATGCAGAAATAATAATCATGCTGACTTTGGTATTCAAATACCACAAAATACACACATTCAAAAATATGACAGACAGCAGACCAAATGACAGGTTTACAGAAAACACCAACATCTGATCCTAATAGTATAAAAAGCTCTAATTATGTGTATCAAGAGGTTCAAACCATAGTAGGGCTTACATTATTAAAATCCCCTTGTCAACCACATCCTATAAATTCACCATCAGTCCTTCACTGGCATGAGGGATTAGAGCTCTAAAGGGAACCATTTCATATAGTGAAAGTATCACATTCAAGAATTTGCATCTGGTGCTTGAAATGTGTTGATTTTACACAAACCCCAGGCTAGGAATAAAGATAATCTGTGAAGAGCAGCGCATACCATTCTTGAAATATGAATTTTATCAGACTCGCCAGCTAGCAGACATCTCAACTTAGTTGGAAAGAAGAAAAACTAATTTGAAATGTATAAGAGTACTTGGAACCCTTGTAGTATACTTCCTAAATGTAAGGTTAAACTAGGATGATTTGCCTTACAGAACTTCTGTGACACCAGATGCAGTGATGGGCTTCAGGGGGTTCTCATAGGTTCTATAGAACCCTTTGCTAATGAGCGCCTAGTTCTGAGAACCTGTTACTAATGGGACATAGAACCTGTTGTTAATTTAGGTTATTAGGACATAGAACCTGATAATTTATTTGAATCCCACCACTGACCAGAAGGCTGGTGCAGGGGATTTGCCCTGGCCTAGGGTGCACTAGGGTGCACTAAATAATGCCCTAACTCATGAGTGGGCCATCTATGATTAAAAAATGTAAATTGCCCAAGAATCATGCTGCAATGAGTATGGCTAGGGGAATTCTCAGAACCAATCATACATTTGTTTGGAGGCTTCTCCACATTCTGTTTCTGAGCAGCCTACTACACAGCATGAGAATTTAGCAACAACAGCAAATAAGAGTAATTGTTCTTGCCTACTGAATTCCGTGTTGGAAAGTCAAATGCAGTGAAAAATGTGAGAGGTTTCCCTCATTCACCTCAAACATGGAAGCAAGAATGTGACTAAGGGTGCAACTCTAAGAAATTTAGGCTGGACTAATTCACCTGGCCTATCTTTTCATGATGGTGTGGGTAGGTCAGCATATGTCTGTGCATTGGCCTAACTCCTCTCTTTCCCCCAGGAATGGGATAGAAGGAGGTTACATGGAGCCTACGTGGAGGTTAGGACTGCAGACAAAGGCTGCAATCCTAAAGACACTTTCCTGGGAGTAAGACCTATTGAACACAATGGGGCTTACTTCTGAGTAGACATGGTTAGGATTGTGCTCAAAGTCACTGAATGAGGACAAAGCAAGGAGTTGGTAGGGAGGGGTAGTTTCTTAGAAACTTGAATTTCTTCAAAGAAGACTGATAGGACCACTCAGTGGTGCCTTGATGGTGCCAACCATTTCTGTTATGCTCCCTATTTCCCAAGGTTTACTAATTATCTATATGCCCTCTATAGATTTTATTGGCCCTGGCAGATGATTAAAACATCTTTAAACATATTTTTCCATTTTTATACATGAATATATTTTATACATAATTTTTTTAATTCACAGGAGGTTCCAGAGTGGAACCCTAGTGGATAATGAGGAACACCTGTAATTTTATCAGGTTACTGTGTATATGCTTTTAACAATCCCTACAATCCAGAGTAAGTACGGGAGCACTTAAAAGACATTACGTGCACCCATAGTTACTGCACCACCTAATGAAAACCTATGAGAAATTCATGTTGCAATCCAGAGTAAATTGTTCTTACACTGGAGCAAGGATTTCCCATAGTTACTCTGGATTGCACCCAATGATAGTAAATGGGACTCAACCTTGTGTAGGTTGGATAGGATTGCGCAGCATGGATTGTTACAAATTTTCCACCTTGATGGTGTCACTTCTGATCATGACATAACTTCTGGCAGATCCTGACAGATTCCCATTCTAAAAAGTGGGTCTGGTGCTAAAAATTTGAGAACCACTGACGTAAAGGTCACAATTACTACTGTAGCTTAGGATAAAGCCTTCTTTCTGAAAGCACATTCTTTGTAAAGAGAAGCAGCATGCTGAGATGGGGAAGAAGAAAAACCTGCTAGATTTTTCCAGGGAATGAATAAAATACAATGTCGTCCAGCAAGGATTTGCGGTTTGCTGAGTATCTACTCTTTTACCACACTCAATGCAGACGTTCTGTTTGTTTTGGAACCTGTACAAACCCAATCATGGAGTTTTGGAGTAGCTGGTTTGGTTTGCAAACAAGTATTTGAGATATTTGCAGAGAGAATGGTCATTCCAGTGATGTTAAGTTCAATGTGTCAGCAGGTTCATGCTCTGTTTGAACTCTGCCACTTATATCTTAAGCCCTGTGTGTTTTACATCCTTGTCTTCTCTATGGCAAACTATAAAGTTTCTATTAATTGTACGTCCCTTCTATTTGAAGGAACAGCTTCCAATATTCTATTAATTGTCTATTAATATTCTAATTAATAGAATATTAATTCCAATATTCTATTAACTCTCATGATGTTGCAACTATTATTCTTCCAGAAGAACTGCAATGTTCTTGTATTTTGAACCCCAACATCCTCCCAACCTAATGATCCCTAACAATATCTTTCAGAAGAGGATGGTGTTTTAACAGCTGTTGTTTTTCTTCTTGCATCTGGCAGAGAGTCTGGTTAACTATTCTGCTTGCTTGAGCTATAACTGTGTTGTTCCCACTAGATGGATTGGATAGCTTTCCTAACCATTACTCCAAAGTGATGTCCCCATTTATCTCTGCCAACAAAAGAAAATTTCCTTCTGCATCATTTAACGTGCAATGTCAAAAAGTCACAGTGAAGTTTCTGGTCCTGTTCATACTTCATCCCGAATCTGCTGGATGTCACACATCAATCAGTGGGGATTACCTTTCTGGAGCAATTATTTTAATCATTCCTCACCCATAATAACCTATTATTGACAATATGTACAATTTTCCCTGGTTAATTTTCCACAACTATTTTGAAACAGTGACTATTTGAGTTTTGTCATTTCTGTTTTCCTGTATTGTTGCTGCTTCTGCAATCAGTTTTCAGGTTTGATATCCTAATTGTTTAAGAGTACAGTCCTAACCATGTCTACTCAAAAGTAAGTCCATTGTGTTCAATGGGTTTTACTCCCAGGAAAGTATGTTTAGGATTGCAGCCTAAGGGTGCAATCCAGAGTAATTACGGGGAGTCTTTGCTCTGGTGTAGAACAATTTACTCTGGATTGCAATATGAATTTCCCATAGGTTTTCCCATAGGTGGTGCCATAACTAGGTTGACATGAATGTCTCTTACGTGCTCCCGTAGTTACTCAGGATTGTAGGGTGTCTTTCACAAAGCTGTTTTTATGAGGATTTACTATATTATTATTTCATATTATATAATCTGCTTTATAATGCGTTGTACTGTATTTTAATCATACTGAAAACCACCTTGAGTATTTGGAGCAGAGGGAGCAAAGTCCAGCAACTGAAGAAATAAGCAAGTTACAGAGCAATCTATGTTTAGCTATTGAATGTACAGTTCCTGGTTTGGAATCTAATACATTCTTTATTCTCTTGGCTGAGAATGTTATAATGACTTGATATGGAGCAATTCTACAATTTCATATAATGAGGTATTATTTTGGGTTTAGACCTCAGATACTTTAACTTTGAAACTAGCATGTGGATCCGTAAATGGCTCCTGCTTCACAAAGAGGGGTTCTTGGACAGCCTTGACCCTTCTTATTTTACGCAGAAGTATGAACACATCATGAAAATATAAGCATAAGACAAATGACTTAGGGAAGTAAAAAATGAAAACAATAATGTTCAAGTTTTAAAATATGGACTTATTTCAGATAGTTCAAGTGCATCCACATATCCCTAGAAATTAGGTAAAAAATGGCATTATGTGCTTTTCATTGCCATCAGCTAAAAGTGATGGACTCCCACAGTGTGGCTTGAGGGGTTTTCTCTTTATTTTTCTTTCTTTTTTGTGTTACTTCATTAATTTTTAAGTTTAAACTTAAGGAGGCAAAACTGAATGCATAACAAAAAGGAATCAAGGTTACTCTTTCCAGGTTGCAATCCACCTGACTAATTTTAAATTCACTCCAAGCAAAAGTTGGTGAGGATAGTAAATATTGGATATCTGTTCAGATTTTCAGTTAACAGAAGGAAAAGGAGAGTCAGGGACATGCCCTGTGAGCAGAAATCACTCCATTTTAACAGAATAATGTTTTCAATTGGCGCAACAAATATTCTAAGAGATCTTGCCAAAATAATATCACATGGCACTGAAACTTTGGCTCAATATTTGATAGTGATAGGATAAACACACAACAACAAACTAAAAACACGTAACTTCTACCTTTTGGCACTTCTAACTTTGGAAAGCACTTATTCCCCCTCCCCCCCCAATCAGTTTTCTCCCACCTCTACTTATAAAAAACATTTAGTACATGGATAGTACTATGCTCTTTGAAGCATTACCAAATGAATTTATTTATTTATTTCTCACTTTTAAAAACATGCAATAACAGGAGATGATTTTATCAGATCATACTACAAAAGACATATAGCCAAATGCTCTACATATAAAGCATATATAGAGTGAAATATTCTATAACAAAGACCAAATGAGAGAAAAGGGTTCACAGGCACAGTGGTGTGGAGATGCATTTCAGCAGTGCTTCTTGAACATTTTTAGCCAAATTCTACCAGATGATGAATAAAAAACACATTTACCTTAAACCAATAAAATAATGCTTAAGTAGGCATTTGATCTCATAGTTGAACACAGATCCATGTGCAGTACTGTATACTTCTTGGGACTAAAACCCATTAGTAGGACTTTCCTTCATAGGATTGCACTGTGGAAAGGAAAATAAATTTACAAGTAAATAAGGTCAACCTTGGAACCTCTCACAATTTTTCCTATAAAATTTGCCTACCAATTTCATTCTTAAATTCTTGATAATGATCAGTTAGCCCAAGGCCAAAGACAGGGTAGCAGCACCAATATGTAACGAGTGCAGGTTGTAATTGAAAACCCATAGTAAAATTCGCCCCAGAGAAGATGGCTCTAAATTGAAATTGTAAGCAGTTCCCCATCGGCATGCTGAAAAAAGTGGGCCTATATGATGGACAACACACTGACGATAGTGACAGAGGGCACGAACAGAGCACAGGTTACTACTTGGTAAGGCTTTAAGTTTAATATTAAATCCCCTAGCCCTATGGACATTTTTGGCTTTCTGAAGCCTGAATTCTGCTTCTCCCAGTGACACATCAGTCCACCAGACCACCCAAACTGGATCAGCTGATCTAGATCCACTGAAAACCTCACTTACCCAAAACGCCCCAAAAAACATGACAAGGAGAACAGTTCTGAACAACTGAACTTCAATATCTGAACCATAAATCTTATTAAAGTTAACACTAATCCTTGTAAGAGAGTTATAGGACTGCATTTATCCGGTTCTGGTGGTCTGGCCCTTCTCATCCCTTCCAGCATTTTTCTAACTTTAAAATTTTGTGTATTACCATTTTCCCCTAAAGAACCAGCCATAAAGACCAAAGCTGCCAAATATATAGAAACGGACCAGGGTTTCAAACCTTTGTCATGCAAATGAAGCATGAAACATAAAATGTTTTCTACTGGCGCAGGCCAGGTGACCTGGAGTCCCAGGTCATTACAAAACTGTCCAACCTTGGTGAAGTAATTGGCCCTCGTCAAAGGAGACAGCGAATCAAGGATGAGTCAAGTGCTCTCATGGCCCAAGGCTCCATAGCCACAGGGGAATGGGGTCTGGCTGAGGACTAGCAATGGGGGCAAGTGGCCGGAAACACTCCTCATGGGCTGCCCTCCTGTTCCTTTGCAGCAGAACTGGCTGATGAACCCCCTTTTCTGTTGAGATTCATCAGCCCTGGCCAAATCTGAAGGCCCATCCTCGCTCCACCCTTCCTTCCCATCCTCTAACGAGGAGACTCTGGAAGAGAAAGCCCAAAACATCTGAGCCCCTCTACTCCTTCTAGTAAATCTGCTGGGAGGCTCCTAATCAGTAGAAACAGAACCTCCATCACCCCTTCCAGCAACCCTCCCCCTCCTTTCAGCCTCCAAGGCATCAATGCGAGCAATTTTTATATTATTATTGGCATCCTTCAGTCTCGAAAGACTATGGTATCGTGCTCTGATTGGAGGTCCTGAAACAGCATCTAGTGTGGCTAAAAAGGCCAATTCGAGAGTGGCAGCCCCTTCCACACTGAGGACAGATAAATTCTGTCCCCT
The DNA here is from genome assembly GCA_030015325.1 of Cryptoblepharus egeriae. NCBI lineage: Eukaryota > Metazoa > Chordata > Lepidosauria > Squamata > Scincidae > Cryptoblepharus > Cryptoblepharus egeriae. The sequence continues at coordinate 118,758,948 of JAREYC010000001.1, forward strand.
GCCCAGGCTCCAGGTTTCGCTGCTTTCGGGTCTGTCTCTTTGCTTCAGCCTGCCGAACAAGTGTCTCTTCCAGTTGGAGAAGGCCATGCTGGGTCTTTTGCCTCCACGCTGAGCGGTCAGAGGTCAAGGTTTCCCAGCTGTTGATGTCCATTCCCAAGGCCTTTAGATCCCTCTTGCAGATGTCCTTGTATCGCAGCTGTGGTCTCCTTCTTGGGCGCTTTCCCTGCACTAATTCTCCATATAGGAGATCTTTTGGAATCTGACCATCAGCCATTCTCACGACATGCCCAAGCCAGCGTAGACGCCGCTGTTTCAGAAGTGTGAACATGCTAGAGATTCTAGCACGTTCCAATACTGTGTCATTTGAGACTTTGTCATGCCAGGTGATTCCAAGAATACGTCGGAGACAGCGCATATGGAAGGTGTTCAGCTTCCTCTCCTGCCATGCATAAAGGGTCCAAGACTCACTGCAGTACAAGAGTGTGCTCAGGACGCAAGCTCTATAGACCTGAATCTTTGTATGTTCCGTCAACTTCTTATTAAGCCATACTCTCTTTGTAAGCCTGGAGAATGTAGTAGCCGCTTTACCAATGCGTTTATTCAGCTCAGCGTCTAGGGAGAGAGTGTCAGAGATAGTTGAGCCAAGGTACACAAAGTCATGGACAACCTCCAGTTCATGTTCAGAGATTGTGATACAGGGAGGTGAGTCCACACCCTGACCCATGACTTGTGAATGCTTCGATCTAGGGTGTTGCCAAGACACTCTGTGTTGAGGCTTTGTGTTAAAGAATGTGTTGCTAATGCAAAAATCATGATAGCAGCAAAACTCTAGCAGGCGTTGGCCGTTTTCATTCATCTTCCCGATGCCAAAATGACCTAGACAAGCGGGCCAAGAACTATGGTCAGATCCAACTCTTGCATTAAAATCACCAAGGATAAACAATGGTTCTTTCTCAGGGATTTTCTTGATAGTGGCAGCCAGATCATCATAGAATTTGTCTTTGGATTCTGCTGAAGATGATAGTGTTGGTGCATATGCACTAATAAGAGTGACCAGCCCTACTGATGTCTGTAGCTGCAGAGACAGAATTCTTTCACTTCCTCCAGTAGGTGGGATAATGGAGCCAAGTAGGGTGTTTCTAACTGCAAAGCCAACTCCATATTCCCTAGTCTCACTTGATGGCTTTCCCTGCCAGAAGAATGAGAAATTTCTCTCCTTAATAGATCCTGAGTCTGGCAGCCTTGTCTCTTGAAGGGCAACTATGTCCATCTGCAGTCTGCTCAGCTCCATATCAATGACAGCTGTCTTACGTACATCATCCAATTCTCGCAAGTCATCAGAAAAGCCGGGGGTCATTGTCCGAACGTTCCAGGTGCCCAACTTAAGGGCTGAGGTTTTCTTATGTTTGTTGCATGGTGCTGAGTTGTCGATCTGCTTGTCGGTTTTCACCCTAAACCCCACGCACCCAGTGAGGTTAACAGACCGTGGCGAGGCAGCATCCTACTGGCTGGGGGCTGCCCAGCTTAAGGCGGGCGATAGCTGCCCAATGAGGCACGATGACCTCTCCCACCGTCGGAAGTAGCCCCTGGCGTCAAGCTCTTCGCCAATCGAGCAGCGACTTATAACCGGTAACTGCCACTTCCCGTGTTGTTTCCACGCTGTATGCGAGGCTGGAGTACCTCTCCAGAGCACGAAGGCCTGGGTATGTCTTCATGGGGGATAGGCTGCCACCCAAGCAGAGAATCCCCCCTCTCCACGCCACTGAAACAGTCCAATGGAAAGGCAGAGCCAATACGATTGGCTCCAGCTGCGTCGCAGGAGTTACCAGAACATGACTGTAACACAGTCATGAACTGCTTTCGGGACTCCGGCTCCGGATTTTTCCTCGAGGTTTTCTCCTGAAGCCTTTCCCATGAATGGGTATAGCCACAAGGCAGCGGAGGTTTAGTGGGAGTTTTCCTTCTCCTAGGTAGGTTTGATAAGGACTCACTCTCATGATTTATACAGTCGCATGCTTGATCCTCACAACACACTCAGTCTCGTGCTCCACTACCAGAGGCAATGCAGATCTCCCCTCCCGTACAAGCGACCAGCAGGGTAAGACCAGTGCACTGCTCCAATTCCAAACAAAGGCTGCAAACATTGAGGCATACCAGAGACCTCCCCCCACTCAAAAGAGAAGGAAAAAGAAAGGAAAAAAAAGGAAAACCAGCACCATGAGTCCCAGAGAGCCCCTCCTCTCTCACAGGAAGGATACTCTGTACACAACGGGGACCTCCCCCCACTCAAAAGAGAGAAGGAAAACCAGCACCATGAGTCCCAGAGAGCCCCTCCTCTCTCACAGGAAGGAAACTCTAGAAACACCAGGGACCTCCCCCCACTCAAAAGAGAGAAGGAAAACCAGCACCATGAGTCCCAGAGCGCCCTTCCTCTCTCACAGGAAGGAAACTCTATAGACTCTAGAAACAACAGGGACCTCCCCCCACTCAAAAGAAAGAAGGAAAACCAGCACCATGAGTCCCAGAGCGCCCTTCCTCTCTCACAGGAAGAAAACGCTAGAACAACAGGGACCTCCCCCCAGTCAAAAGAGAAAAGGAAGAAAGAGATTAACCCCCTAACATCAACACTATCAATTTCATGTTCAGAAGATGGGGGTTTAAATGGCATAGGGTCCAATGTGCCTTCTACCCCAAAATCAATGTAACCACCCCTAAGGCCAAATAACCAATCACCTCCCTGAATGTATTAATTTCAGGGGTCTTTAGGCGACCCCCATATAAATGGGATATATGCCACTTTAAGCAGCAAACAGCTGTAGATGTTGACCCAAAGATCCTCACAAAAGGAACAGCAAACGATGAAGACACCAAGTGTGCAGACAGCCAAGCAAAAACAAATGAGGAAGGCAAGAAGGATATGGACACCAAAAATCCCCCAATTAGGCTGCCATCCATAAATTAAGGAGGGTGGGGGGAAAGCACGAAAGTGACCAGTTGGCCCAAATAAATGTCACAAAATTACCCTTATTGGGCAGAAAATGTGCCCAAAAGATACCGTTAATGTGCAGCAAACCAAAATGTAGGAGGGCGGGTAGCACTAATCCCATAGACCAGTGGTTCTCTAACTTCCTAATGCTGTGACCCCTTAATACAGTTCCTCATGTTGTGGGGACCCCCAACCATAAAATTATTTTAGTTGCTACTTCAAAACTGTAATTTTGCTACTGTTATGAATAGTAATGCAAATATCTGCTATGCAGGATGTATTTTCATTATTACAAATTGAACATAATTAAAGCATAGTGATTATTCATAAAAACAATACATAATGATAGATAGATAGATAGATAGATAGATAGATAGATAGATAGATAGATAGATAGATAGATAGATAGATAGATAGATAGATAGATAGATAGATAGATAGATAGATAGATAGATAGATGTGGTATAGCTAAGGGGTGACTGGAAAGAAAGAAAGAAAGAAAGAAAGAAAGAAAGAAAGAAAGAAAGAAAGAAAGAAAGAAAGAAAGAAAGAAAGAAAGAAAGAGAGGGAGGGAGGGAGGGAGGGAGGGTAAGTACCTGGGTTAGAGGAGGCCTCCATAGGATTGGGATCTCAGGCAGTAGAGCCAGCCACTGTTTCCTGGGAGTAAGTCCCATTCACTATCATGGGACTGACTTCTGAGTAGACATGCATAGAACTGGGCTCTAAGGCTGCAATCCTCCCTGCCTCCAAAGCTCCACATTGTCTCACAGCTGCTCAGAGGCTCCTTCTGAGCTGCTTCTCAGCAGCTTCTTTCAGCCGCAGCGGCTCCAGTGTTTCTGCCAGGTCTTCGCACCTGCCCCCCTGCACCAGGGGTCTTTAGGTGACCCCCAGGAAAGCTCGAGGCGACCCCCAAAGGGGTCCCGACCCCCACTTTGAGAAACGCTGCCATAGACCCAAATGGGGAGCAAAGGAAAAAGGGGATGGGTTGTGGGGAGCACATAGCACCTAAATGGGCAGAGAAAAATAAGGGGTCTGAGTAGCATCCTTTCCCTAATGTGCCCTAACCCTCCCATTCAGCCACAGCACCTCCCAGGCAACCACTAGGGCAAGCAACACAGCACTCAAAATGGTGCTGCCTGCTACAAAATGGCAGTTGTCACCCCGCAGCCACTTCGTGCCACAGAGAAGCGCCCCAACTGCCAGATCATTCTGACACCACTCTGAGCCCAATTGCGCATGCCCAGGGCGAGCTCCTTGACACTGCCCGTGATTGGCCCACAGCAGCCAATGGGCTGCCCATAGCTGTCTCTGCTGCCTTCCCGACCAAGGAGAGGACAAAAACAGCTGGTGCATGGATGCACGCCAGATGCACGCCAGGCTCCACAGCTTCCAATATATATTGGACAATCAGTATTTTTTTTTAACTTTCATTCTTTGGAAATGGGAAAACTTTTTGTTGTTGTTGTTCTATAGAATGCTTACACTTCAAAAAAAAATGTAATGCCAGTTGCAAGTTCTAAATAAAAGAATGCTTATTCTAAGGGGAAAAGTTAGTACAAATAGGGCAGATTGTATCATAGTCAACAAGGGAAATGAATAACTGAACATTGGCAAAAATTTTCTGCTCACACCAATGTAAATCAATGTAACGTACCTATCATAATTTTGGATGCAGCTTAATTTCTGTGGATTGGGATTTATAGCCTTTCAAACAGACATTTTTACGTTGAATACAAGGAGGTTTTTAGGTCACTAACTAATAGCAACATGCAGAATATATTTTGTAATAATGCTGCACATACAGTTGGAAATCCTTAAAATCTATGACAGGCAATCCTGACTTGAGCTGGAACAGGCAGGCTGGTGCACCTTGGAAAAGGAGAGGCTTCTCCCCTATCCTAGTGAAAAAGCTGAACTGGCCTCTATGGGTCTACTTGGATTCAGGCAAAAGGATTTGCGTTGGCCTAAGGGATTTTTGAGGGCTGCATTTGGTTTAGTGCTTAAAGGTGTTGTGCCTGCCCATCTGAAGATCAGCAGGTCAGCGGTCTGAGACCCAAGTACTGCAAGATGGGGTGAGCCCCCATCCTTAGCCTAGCTACCGCCAACCTAGCAGTTTGAAAGCATGTAAAAATGCAAGTATATAAATAGGTACCACCTCAGTGGGAAGGTAACAGCGTTCCTGCACTGTGGCATATAGTCATGCTGGCCAAATGACCACAGAAACCTCCATGGACAATGCATGCTCTTTGGCTTAGAAACAAGGATGGGCATCAGACTCTAGAGTTGGTCATGACTAGCAGGGCAACCTGTGGGGGAAATCTTTACTTTTTAAAAGAGCTTTGGGATTGCTCCCTCAGTTTTCCAAGCGTTGACATACCAGGAAACCTAGTATAATAAAATATTGTTGCAAATTTAAAGCTTCCATACTCAGTATATCAGAGGCTAAAGGCAAGCAACAAGGGATGCCTGTTTCCATCATCCTCTGTTATGCGCTTCCCAGGATCTCCAGCTTGTCAGTGCTGAAGGCAAGAGCGCAGACTGAGATGAACCTTTTGCTCTGATCCAGCAGAGCCAATTCTTATGGGCTTCCCAATTCATTTTACAGTTGGAACATTATATTATCAATTCAAAGGACAGACAGATCTGACCAGCAGAGTCAGGAATGGATAATCATTTAAATTAAGAGTTCTGAGCCAAATCCTTCTCAGTCCCCTATAATTTGACAGGAGTCAAATAGAATCCTGAACAACTGGCATCAGGTCTGCAACCTTATGCAGCCCAGCTCAGCACACCATCAGTCCATCAGTGTTGATCACATATGCTGTGTAGTTTTTAAAAAAAGAGTGGACGTTAAGTTAGCCTTGTCAGAAACAGAAATCCAGGACTGGGTTTTAAAGTTCAATTTCATGCTGCTTCTCTGGGTGGCAAGTTATGCAAGGTTTGTAGAAATGAAACAGAAGAGTTAGTGATTACCTGTCACTGATTGTTTGATAGGACGGTCACTTGCACAAGGTCTCTGTTTTGGCAAGGAGTGTGTTGCAAGCACCAGTGCTTCATCAGAGCCTATTATAATTCAATTGGCATTCAGAGAGCCATGCCACAGTCCCTCCAGACTCAGTCCAGCACAGGCAGCACTTCATCTAAATAATTAGCACAGCTTCCCAAATCATCACGACCCAACTCTCCACTCCGATATCTCAGTTTTACCGCAGCATCGTTTCTGACTGAGTCACCCTAGTATAGATGTGGGGCAGCGCACCAGCCGATCAAGCCCTAAGGTAAACAGCTGCCACTTGCAGTCATCACACCACAGGGGCTCAGTCTTGCTGCTATTCAAGCCAACTGTAGGATTCTTGCAAAGTTCAACAGGAGCGGGCCTGGAACAGAGCCTACCACAAACTCTGCCCTTAGATCCCAACAGAGCGCATTCTGTCATCAAGCCAATCAGCCTGAAAATGGAGACACATACATAAACATATATATGTGATAAGGATTTTGTGACTTGAGCCAGTCCTGATATTTTGTATATCCAGATGAATTTATTCTCCCCCCAAAAATGCCTTGCGTGACAGAAGTCTTGACTGATTACATTGACACTGACAGCTGGTTGAATTGTCTTAATCCTGACAGCACCAAAAGCATCCTTCCTTCCAACCTTACCTCAGTGCCTGCCAGCCTTTTTCTCTCACTTGCTCTTTGTTTCTTCTCTCACCTAAAAGGCCCATTAGCAATCATGACAAAACTTTTTAATTTTTTTCCTCTAAAAAAAAAGAATGGAATAACCTCTTGTGTGCAGGATATTTACTGCTTTAGGGCACAATCTGTTGCCGCGTCGTTCTAACTGTTGCCGAAGCACTTATTGTCATTATATGCGCCTTCGCAACAATGCATTCAGTCTTGTTTTTCATCTGTGAAGGTGGTGATTTATTGATAATACTAATCTTGTTTGAGAGTTACAGAGCTAGCAAGTCAGACGTGTTTAAAAGAGAAAAAGAGGAGAAAGAAAATCTCGCAGCTACAACTTTTCCTCATAGTCAGTGATATTTAAAGAAAAAAAATTTAAAAGTTCATTCAAATTGTCATTTGAGCATTAAAACCTCACTCACAATATCCCTACAGTAAACAGGTCAGGTACTTTTCCTTTTGTTCTGAAAGGGAAGGGAAGGTACCTTCCATCTTCAACAATTTTCTCACTATATTTTACCAGTAAATGAGAGTTTCCTTCCCAAGACAAACAGCAGCCACCAGTTCATCAGTGTTCATCATGTATGTGATGTAGTTTTTAAAACAATAATATTTTCTATCAGGTATTGCTACAAGCATTTACCGGGTTCTGACAGCTTTTAGCTTAGATCCTAACTTCCCATCCTAAGTTGTTGGAAGGGACTTCCTTTGGGTAGAGGAAGGTAGAAGGGACTTCCTTTGGGTGTTACAAACGTGATGTAAGAGACTTCCGCACCACTCTTGGGGTGGTTAGGCCCATGCACAGGCATGCACTAACCTCCCCACACCACCAGCAGAAGACATGCCAGGCAAGTTAGGCCAGCTTAAATTGGTTAGGATTGTGCCCAAAGTTGTATAAAAATTTGAAAGGCAACAGAGAAGCAGCTCAGCAATCATTTTTTGGTGGGAGAAGGGGTAGTTCGCTGAAAGAGAAAATAGGCTATAATCCTAAAGACACTTTCCTGGGAGTAAGACCAGTGGTGGGCTCCAGCAGGTTCGTACCTACTCTGTAGAACCAGTTGTTAACAAGAGATAGGACATATAAAGTTTAAAAATAGCCATTTAAAAGTGGCTGCCAAATGGGCAGAGAACCGGTTGTTAATTTCTTTGAAGCCCATCACTGAGTAAGACCCTCTGAACTCAATGGGGCTTACTTTTTGAATAGACATGGTTAGGATTGTCTCTATGGGCAAAATCTAGAGTAACTACAGGGACTACAAAGTAACAACTTACTCTGGATTCCAATATGAATTTCCCATAGGTTTTCACTAGGTGGTGCAGTAACTATGGGTGCATGTAAAGTCTCTTACGTGCTCTCGTAGTTACTCTGGATTTGAGAGTTGTTAGCCAATTTCACCATAGGCAATAGTGTGTGTGTGTGTGTGTGTGTGTGTGTGTTGTATATATTGTTTGATGTTTTTTTTAATGAAAATAATTTCTCCATAAAACATTCTCAACATCAAAACACTCATTAGCATTCTCACTTTTTGATCAGTATTGATTTTTCCAAAATTCTCTTCTGACAAAGATAATGCAAACACTCCTCATATAAGAAAAATCTTTTTTCTTTGGCCCGCGAGAAGGAGAAAAGGGCTACAAATGTTCCATCACTCTCAAAGTGTCTGCTTTGCTCCTGGGGCAAAATAAACTAGTAATCTGAACAGAATCTCCCAGCCCTAGGTAACAATTACACTCTGTGAACTTTGAAAAATCTCTTGCTAGCGGTTGAAATTAGGATCTGAATACCCGGATGAATACTGAGGGCTAGGTGACAGCAATGCTTAGAAGACACCTTCTAAAGGTCACCAGGTGTTGCCCCAGTTTGTGAAAGACAACTATTTCTTCTTTTCTCTAGGCGATTACTATCATTCTTTCAAATGAGGCTGCAATCCTAACTCCCAGTTAGGCTGACATAAACCCCAGCACAAGTCTTTTGTGGGCCTGGAAGTGTCACAAAAGTGCTGAAAGGCATTTCTGCACAATCCTGAGAGGGTTAGGCCAGTGCACAAATATGCACAGACCTCCCCATACCACCACAGGAACAGGGAGAGGGTGAGTTGTGCTGACCTAAATTGGTTAGGATTGCACCCACTGACACACACTTCTGAGCACTTCAGGGACAACGAATGCAATCCTAACCTATGCCGGCACAACTCATTGGTCTTCCTGTTCCCTTTGTGAAGTAGGGAGGCAAGTGCATTTCTGCGCACTGGCCCAACCCTCTCCCAGAAGGGGCACAGCAGTGTCTTACAGCATTGTAGTGACACCCCCAGGTCAGCATAGGACTTGTGCTAGGGCTTAGGCCAGAGAGGTGGTTTAGTATCAGGCCTTGCATGGTCACAGGATATCCTCTTTTTCTAGGACATGACCTCCTTTTTTAGCCATGTGTCCTGGAAAAGCTTAAATTTCCAGCTTAAATTTCCTTTTCCCTAAGAGCAGGCAGCAAATACCCTTCTTGTTGTAACTAATTAATTATATGTAATAAATTATATTTAACTGTTTGATATTTAATAATAGTACTATAGTGTTTACATTAACACATGAAAACATGAAGCCACTGTTGTGTACATATATATACATGAGTGGTTTTAGCTTTTATTTTATAAAGTTTTATATTATTCTTGGATGTCCTGCATTTAGGGTGGGAGTAGTCCTATTTTGCGTTTATGACATCTGGTCACGCTGGGCCTATGCCAAATCCCGGCTCTGCCCCACTCACAGTGTTGGTCTGCCAATGGGTCCACCTTACTCTTTCCAGCCAAGAATGCCCCCCATTCCAACATCTCTGAACCCCAACATCAGCTGAGGTAGGCCAGTGCAGACTTACCCATCTACTGGTGGAGTAGGACCCAGTTTGATCCCAAGAGGCAAGTGCACATCCACATGCCAGTCTACGTCCTCCCAGAGAAGCAGAAGTTTCTCAACCCCCAGTCCAGGGACCACTGGTGGTCCTTGGCAGTTGCCTGACCAGTCTGTGAGAGGACTCCTCTAAGTGCATCTTCCCCTGCTCACAGCAGGAGGGCTCTTTTGGAAGATTGCCACCTCAGAGACCAATCCTATGCCTGTCTACTCAGTAGCCAGTCCCAGTGTAGTCAGTGGAGCTTACTCCCAGGAAAGTGTGAACAGGAATGCTGCCTCAGAGCTCAGTCCTCTGCTTGTGGTCAGGAATAAGTCAGAAATAAGACTCAGAAATAAGTCCCAGTCCTACTATAGTCAATGAGGCTTACTCTCCAATAAGAGTGACTAGGATGGTTTTGTGCATTTTCAATGCATCATGTGCTAAAAGAGGTTGAAAATCCCTGCTCTGAGTAGACATGCATTGAGACAACTGGGTTCTCAACTGCAATCCTATCCATAGTAACCTAGCAATAGCTCTATTTATTATAATACAGCTGAATTATGATACAGGCTTTACAGCTGAAGGCAGCTGTGCTGTGCGCTAAGTGGGGAAGCCCACGCTCCAAGTCAGCCCACGCTTCCCCAACCCACCGGCTGGTCCCTGGAAATCTTTCCCCCACAGAACCGGTCCCTGGGGCCAAAAAGGTTGAGGACCACTGCCTTACAGCATTTTAGCAGCACTGGAGGTAGGTAGAAGGGATTCATGCCAGCTTAGGGTTCACTTCAGATTGTGCCAGTAGTCCCCTCTGCATCATCCATCCTGCTTTGGAAACCTTCAAGACATTGAATCCTTAGGCAGAATCCAAGACTAAATTTAAAATAGTCTAAAAAGATAGACAAAAGCCTAAAATTTCAGGCTGTTATCCATTTTTTTGCTAGCTCACTCCTCCACAGAGATATACCAGCAGCTATTGTTTTTCTCCATCTCTCAGTCTCCCATCCAAGCAACTGATCCTGCTTCACTTTTCAGGCAAGGTGACAGATCAACCTCCAGACACCGCCTGCCCTTATGATCTTAAGATCATGGTATCTTTTCTGACAGTGCCATGTACCACTTTAAATATATATCCTGTTTCCTGTCTGTTAAGGGACACTTCCCTCGGCATTGAAGAGTGCAGTGCTGTTGCTGAATTCAAAGAGGTTTTAGACTACGGTAAATGTGAAAGTGTTGAGGTTCATGTACCCACCTCAGGGGAATCCTGAATCTCCTGACATTTTCTTCAAAATGAGTCTGTTGGTGACTTGTTCCGTAGCATATTTGTGTGAGCCTCACTTGGAAACAACAGCAAATTGTTTTGGATTCTCTTTACCATGAATTATTTATTGGATTCAGTTTAATGTGATTGCTAATTCTAAAATCCGTGGTGTGCAAATAAGCATCTCATCACTTAACATTAGCTCTTGACCATGGTTTTATCTAAAACTAATGATGTGTCATAGGTCCAACCATCATCAGGAAGGAATAAGAACTCTTAATTGCTAGTAATTCCAAAACAATGACTGAACTAATTGTGAAAAGCTGTCAATGCTTCACTGTCAGTTAATTGTGTAGTAAGTTATCCCTAAATTCATAGTGACAAGTTTTTCCCAGCAATCATAACATTTTGTTACATGGAGGCAAATTCTGAATTTGAATACAGAGGAAGCATTCACTTCTTATTGAAAGTCATTAGGACTTGATCTCATCATGACCAAAGTCTAAGCGTTTGGTTCTCTAAGGCCTCCAATACCGTGAGATAACAGCCTATAGTGGTTCACTGCAAATTTGGTTTGTCCTAAATTTGCAGCGAACTTAAATTTTGTTTGCACGTGTCCAAAGCCAGGTGTTTATTTGCTGGTTCTGCACATTTTAGAACTGGGCCTCATGCCACACAAATGTTAAAAGTGATTTCTATAGAAATACATTTATTTTATGTCCCCAGTTTCAGGTGTCAACTTGTTTCATTCATCTTTTTTGCTCTAGGACAGTGATTTTCAACTAGTGTGCTGTGGCACACAGGTGTGCCAAGGATAGTCCTCAGGTAAGCCAAGGGAATTTGGGAAGCATCATTAATTAATAGGAAAATGGGGAAATTTGAACAGCCTGGTGTGCCTTGTCAATGGAAAAAACAACTGATGGTGTGCCTCAACAATTTCAGTGCCTTGTTAGTGTGCCGTGGGATGAAAAAGGTTGAAAATCCTTGCTCTAGGACAATCCTCCATCTCAAGAGTTGTTTTTACACACACACACATACACACACACACACACACACGGGGGGGGGGGGGAGAGAGAGAGTTTAAAAGCAAGAAATCAGACTGCCTAAAAATTTCACTTCTGCCATTTTTAAGAAAGCTAGTTTGCAGTCCCCATAATGATAGAGAAAATGTTGAAACTGTGTAGCCAAAGTTTCCTCAGGGTCCAATACTATCAAACTCTCCAGGGTTGATGCACCCTGAAGGCAAGGGAACAAATGTTTCCTCAGTTTGAAGAGACATCCATGATTGCCATCTCAAGACCACAGCCTTCAGCAGCACATGCCCCATTGCAGCACATACACCCTTGCATTGCACATACCCAGTGGTGAGCTCCAGCAGGTTCGCACCTACTCTATAGAACCGGTTGTTAATGAGAGACAGGACATATAAAGTTTAAAAATAGCCATTTAAAAGTGGCTGCCAGATGGGCAGAGAACCGGTTGTTAATTTCTTTGAAGCCCACCACTGCACATACCCCATTGCAGCACAAGATTCTACCAGCACTGGAAGGTTGGATAGGTTTAGGCTCCAAAATTTATAAACTTCTAAAAGGGGTTTACACATTAATGTTGGGGTTTTTTGTCCTACTTAATTTGAAGCATTTCTACTGAAACTAATAGAGCTTACTTCCAAATAAAAATGTATAGGATTGCAAACTACCTTTTTAGTCCTTTATTATCTATTTATTCCGTGTATTTCCCACTTTTCTTCCTAAAGGAAGGATACCCAAGGCAGTTAACAGCATTTAACAATTGATAAAATATGGCTAAAAATTAGATAAAAAAGTAAAAATCAAATAGTAAGATACAATGAAGACGCTAGGATTGTAATCCTAATCTCCAGTTAGGCCAACCTAAGCCCTGACATAAGTCACGTGCTGACCTGGGATGCCACAAAAGTGCCGTTACACACTTGTGCACCACTCCTGGAGAAGGGTTAGGCCAGCGCACAGACATGCACTTGCCTCCCTACGTCACCATGGGAAGACCAATGAGTTGTGCTGGCCTAGGTGAGAACTATTAAAATGATAAATAAAATACATATTATCATAAATACTCTTGCCACTACTTCCATTCTAGCTTAATTTCCTTCTAGCAGTGTTGTAAATGCATGTAGTAAATGCAGCACAGATGTTTCAAAGTTATTAATTGTTATAGTTCTTCACTCTGAGGTGAAAAAATCTACCAAAAAATTGGGTAATTATAGAAAATTTTCATTCATGATATATGTATATGTGCTGTGCGTTTTTGCATATGTAATATCATAAATTACATCCATAAATACCACTGAACTGTTGAGCTGTCAGATTGCTTTCAATCAGCTTTTTCTTTGATGTCATTCTTTATTGCTTGGGTACTATGATTTTATGACTTTGATTGCTATAATAACATCAAAACACAGTGCAGCTTTTAAATATATTCACTTCAGCCTTTGTTCTTAAAAGAGACCAGTTATTTATTTCTGTCCTCTGAAGAATCTCATAATCCAAGCAAAGTCAAATGTCAGGAATGCTGGTAAAAATGACAAAAGATTCCTGCCCCAGTGATAAAGATAAAATCAGTATGTGTGATTAGGGTGTGAAGTTAAAAAAAATACACACGGTAAGTGGTTTAGAAAAACACCGGAACTGAAATTATTTTTTATTGCTGCCCTAGACTGTTGGTACTGTATATTGATACTATCAACAATATACTACACAGTAGCCAACTCAGCAGCCAACTCAGGATACCATGGCAGCTGTTCAGGTACCACAACAGTCCTGGTACCATGAGCAGCTCAGGATTGGGATGTGATTCCTTTGAGAATTTGCTTCCCACTCTTCCACTTTACAGCCTGCAATCAGGCTTACAACCATGGCATTCACCAAGTACACTTTAAAACCATAAATGCATTCATAAAACAAACAAAAGCAGCAAATAAGAAACAAATCAGACAGCACTGCAAAAAAATGATGATAATTAATAGTGAAAACAGATCACAAATTAGCTGTTAAGTACCGCAACTGAGCAGGGTTCAACTGAACCTCAACTGAACAGGGTTCAACTGAACAGTTCATAAAAGTAGAATGATTGCATAGCTTAATGATATTGAGCTAGCCGTGAAACCTCATTGCTGTTGTTGAAAAATATGTTATTCAATTAAATCAATTGATCAATATTCAATTCAATCAGTTAATCAATAAAATTCCTTGTATAAATAACAGCACAATCCTAACGTGCTGAAACAAGCTGGCCAGTATGCCTCTGCAATATACAGTGCAAGGGTTGGCTATGGCTCAGCCTGAGACAATTCCTCTTACTCTGGGGAGAGCTACAACAGCCCCAGTGGGGCTACTCACTTCTGAGTCACCTAAAGTACTACTACCCATGACTACTTGGGAATCGTGCCATTACTTCCCTCTTCACATCTGACCACAGACATATACACCTGCTGCCCACCCTCCCTCCTGCCTCAGAATGTCTCCTTCCCATCTCCTCCCCACTCACCCCATAACCTCAGCATGGTCAACATTCGTTTTGGTCATGGATTCCCATTGTTCCCCATTTTCCCATTGTACAGAAGTTGGATGCAACATCTGTGAGCCAACAGGTATCCCTGCAACTGCACAGTCAATGCACAAGGAGGACCAATGTACTTTACAGCATATTTTTGACTCTCCCAAGCTGGCACAAATCCCGAGCGCACCTTTTGAATTGCACTTAACGTGAATTTAGATCAGGCTGCTTGATGCTACCAACCACTGATGAAGATTACTTCAAGAGATGAAGTAATCACTTTATGATGCACTTCACTTTAACCTCAATAAATATTCCCATTGGAACAGACTTCACTGACATTTTGCTGCATTTAATGAAATTATTACCGTATTCTGGGGCAAACTATAACCTATGCTTCCTACAGAAACACTCCAGTAGGTCACATTTCTCATTAAACTGGCTGCAGTTCTTAACCTGTGAGTGATCTCATTTTGAATGGGTCAAAGTCCATACTCAGTGAGACCTAAAATGATGCTAGCGAAATTGGAGGTGTAATACCTCTTTTTTGTTAATCAGCAGAGACATGCAGCTATGTTATCTATTTGTTATGGATGCCTGTAATATCCCAGAAAACTATGAAACAGTTTCTCTTTGTAGAAAAGTATAGTTTTAGATGTGACTTCTTGAATGAAGAACAAATAAATTTATGTACCAAGAAAAATTAATATCCTCGACAACATACAACATTTCAAACAAACATAAATTTGGAAGAAATCATTCAGATGGAAGACATCATTCAGTGGTTAACCCAAATTTTGCCCAAACCCAGTGGTTTGCCAATTTTTAAAAAAATGTATTTGGCTGTATTCCTAAACAGCGGTGTTTTTCAAACTTCTTGGAAGCAAAACTTCAGAGGTAAGTCTTTGTGGGGGAAGGCGAAAGGCAGTCATGTGATCCCAGGATCGTGTCACTTTTGGGAGGAGGTAAAGCAAGGCATTTTTACTTATAGAGGGCTGGATCAAGGTCCAGGAGTTGCAGGGAGACCCGTGCAGCCCTCCATAGGGCTCCCCAGATCTTAGAATACTAAGGAAAAGCCATCACAAACCATTTCCAGTTTGTGACTGTGAAACCATTTGCCACAGCTTTTTCTCATTATTCTAAGACTCGCAGAGTCTTGTGGAGGGCTGTACGAGGCTCCCCATGACTCCTGAATCTAGCAGCTGTTACAGAAAGAAAGCTTCATAGTTAATTAGGGGAATATGGCTGCAATCCAATACCCACTTTTCTGGGAATAAGCGCCATTCAACCTTATAGGACTTTTGAGAACACATGCATAGGATGGCACCCTATAGCACTGCCATCTTGGACATAAGGACCTAGTCTGGATTTAAACAGGCAGCATACTGCAGAGAGAGAATTCTTTTATAAGAAAGAAAGAAACGCAAATCTGGGAAGAAAGAGATCACAAAGAAACTGGATTTATACTATAAGGCAGGAGGGCCACAATATATCTCTGATACTATGTTGGAGGCCAGAAAAATCGTTTACTTTTCAAATTTGAGAAACTACAAGGCTTTCTCATGGCCAGATAAAAGGGTTTTGCTAAAGGCCACATATGGCCCCAGGGCTAGGGTTTGGACACCCCTGCTATAAGGCATAAAATAAAATTATATATATTGAAACAATTATCTTGATCTTATAAACAATAGAATGAAGTGTACACACCTATGTGAGGTGTACCAAAGGAAATAATGAGACTGAGAGCACAATCCTAACCATGTCTACTCAAAAGTAAGTCCCATTGTGTTCAATGGGTCTTACTCCCAGGAAAGTGTCTTTAGGATTGCAGCCAAAGGGGGATTTTGTAGACAAGGATAGTAGTAGGCAAGAGAAGGAAGGTGAGGAGGAAGGGAGGTGTAAAGCAAAATATATCTAGCTGCATTTGCAGCCTGTCTAAGCAGAAAAAGAGAGAATGATCCCAGCAGAAAAATTCCCCAGACCCACATGTTGCTTACATCACAAGAGACTAAATTTTTGCATCAGCCCAGGAGGAACAAATCCTGGTATCTGGATGCTTAAGCTAAATAGCTTGATGATTAGCCTTTGATTGGAGATTCAGGATGTGAAGTCAGGTGGTTGACAATGATGAGGTTACAACAGACAAAAGGAGATAAGGTATGCTTTGTAGAATGAGGGGGAGGAGGAGAGGAATGTCTCAAGAATTTTGCACATCATAGATTCATAAATAATAAAATAATGAAAAAGGAGGTTTCTTGTAACAGAGACAGTCCTTATAGGGGAAAAAACCCGGTCACTCCTATGAGTGATGTGATTTTGAGGATAGTATTGCTGCCTTTCTCCTATCCACGAACAAGGACTCGTGCTCTCAGGCGCATCCTGATACCCCACTTTGAGAACTTCAGATATTTTACCTCCATAAAAGCTGAGAAACTGTTCCTGAAAAGCCAAGTGTAATGTGAATAAATGTTACTGGAGATGTCATTGAAGGTCATTAATCTGGAAGTGATGACATGGCTATAAATGACATCATCACACAGGAAAATTTTTGACAATCCAGTAGTTGAATCTTATCTAAACTTACCCAGGAGAGAGAAAGCCTATCATTGTTAAAATTATATACACATTTCCCCAGATGCAGTCACATACCACAGTAGCACCAAGTATAAGGGATGAAAAATAAAATATTGAAATGAATGGGGACCGACGTGAAATTAGCTTATGACCCATCATTTGAGAAACACTGCTATAAACATTTGCATGAGAGTAGGTCTGCCTGAAGACAATGGATGTATCTATGAGGAAACATATATAGAATTTTGTATATCAGCCTTCAAAAAATAATGTTAGCTTGGGTTATTGCAGGCTGTTTTTGCCATAACTTCCCAAAACTGTGGAATCACAACTGATAAGAATTCACAAAACAAGCAGACATTCGGTAGGTACCTTTACCTCAACAGGCTTGGGCTGCCATGTATGCAATCTACTAACCCTACAATCCAGAGTAACTATAGGAGCACATAAGAGACATTTACGTCAACGTACTTACAGCACCACCTACCAAAAACCTATGGGAAATTCATATTGCAATCCAGAGTAAATTGTTCTTATGTCACAGTAAGGACTCCCCGTAGTTACTCTGGATTGCACCCTAAATCATTTACCATCTTGCTATAATAGTAATTATGAAATAGCCTTCACAAGTTATTTTATATTCATCAAAATATGGACTTATTTCATTCTTATCCTATAAATACATTAATTATTTTATTACATGTCCCAGGAAATTATAAAGATGGAGTATCCATTCCCAAATGATGAAAACTGTGCTCATTTCAACATGCACAATGAATACTAATCTGCCTACTTTTTTCCCCATTCCATTTGTGACTACAAACTTAGGTCAGTGGTCTTGAAGCAATATGTATGAGCCCTCACTGATTTAGTCTGCAAAATTTTGCATAAAATCTATATTTTCCTCCTGTGAGACCCCTCAAATAAATTGCATTAATTCTTATATTTGCAGAAAGTCTTCCTTCTTGCTTTGCCACTTGCATCCAATTATGGGAAATGGGAAATGTTTTAAAATATTATATTCTGGCATGACAAGCTTGAAAATCTTTGGGGGATGTTAGTTTGTCTTTAATAACTAGTCCCAAATTGTGCCTGGTGGGGCTCTTCTGTGAAAAACAAAGCTTTCGAAACTGCTCTGAAAAAGCAGTATTATCATATGGCTACTATCTGTCAACGAGAGAGCAATTCTGTAGCAGTGTGGAAAGAAAAGGGGATAAATGTAGAAGTAGAAAAGCCGGTGTATTCAAATGGATTTCTATCTAAGACAGTGTCGAGAGATGGGAAAATCTTATTTTTTATTTTCAGGCCTCCCTTCTCCAGGCTTTATATTCTGACAACATCTGTGTTGTGAATATGTTTTTATAACAACAACAACTTAGAATGATGATTATTTAAAACAATAAAATGTGACTTGTTGGAATTTCTGGCGGGACTAAGAAAAACATAAGAACATTAGAAGAGCCTCCACTGGATCAGACCAAATCTAGTCCAGCTTCCTGAATCACACAGCAGCCCTTCAGATGCTTTAAGGAGCACATACACCGGCATCCAGCTGCCCCCCTGTATCTGGCATTTTGAGGTTGTCCACATCTACACATCTAACCTATGATGATCCTTTAGGACAGGGGTATCCAAATCCCAGCCCTGGGGCCAGATGCGGCCCTCGGCAAGCCTCAAGATCACTCTATCCGGCGCCTGGGCAAGCCCAGTAATCCAATGCATTCTAATATGTAAATTTATTCAAATTTGAAATGTAAAATAGTTTTTTTAAAACTCCTGACACAGTGTCAGAGAGATGATGTTTTCCTCCTGCCAAAAGGTTTGGAGACTCCAACTTTAGGAGTTTTTCCTATCCCTTCTTAAAGGCATTGAGGCCAGATGCCATCACCACAACCTGTGGCAGGGAGTTCCACATGTTCTGCCACATGTTGCATTTTTCACCTATAAAAGGTACAATATAAATATCCACATTACTAGTTTTGCATTGCATGCATGGTGTGCTGTATTCTTCTCTCCAGCAGTGCCTGCTACATGTTGAAGAGTTTTGCTTTGTTTTCGAACAGACAGATGCTTGCTTCTGGGTGTATGAAAAGTGCAAATTAACATCTAGACAAAACAGTAAAAGGTGAGAAGGAAGAGAGAGAAAATGAGGGAAGTCCCTGTTGAGTAGATTCAACATGAAGTTGAAATTACAGACAGTCATGGAACACCAAGAGAGGAAATAAATTCAAAGAATATAGCACATGAGAAGTCTTGTGTCGGCAGTCGGTTCTCTGCTGACTGTCAAGAATAAGTGGAGCCCTGTAAGGATGCTGGCTCTTTTTCATTTGTTGTACTAGTAATGCGGAAAATTAAGAATGGTCCAGCTGGAACAACTGGGAAAAGTAAGGGTGAAATCCAGAGTAACTACAGGGAATCCTTGCTCTGGAATAAGAACAATTTACTCTGGATTGCAATATGAATTTCCCATAGGTTTTCATTAAGTGGTACAGTAACTATGGGTGAACATAATGTCTCTTGCGTGCTCCTGTAGTTACTTTGGATTTGGCTGTCAGAAAAGTCACAAGGTACATACACATTGCAAGTGACACACACATTTCACTGGTGAAACCCAACAGGCCTCTAGATCACATTTTTTTAAGATTTTGGCTTAAAAAACGTATAGGTAAATGCAGTGATCATTATTATCATCGTTGTTACTATTTTAGTGTTGAAACAATGTACTAAAAGTATTATTCATAGAGCAATTATTTTTAAAATGTTCTTTCCCATTCAGTATTTGAAAGTTACTATTAAACTGCCAAACCACTGAGGACTCCCAGCCATCATCATTAACTAATCTTCCGATTCAAGGAATAGTCAAATTACTTGAAATTACCTGGACAAACCAGTAAGGTTGTGCTTTTCATATGCCGCTGGTCCTTGATCAAAGTGTTTGACCTACCTGTATTAGATCAAAGCTGATCTATCTCTTTCCAAGAGAGTGAACCATTAATGGTCTTCTCTTAATAACACAAATTAATATTTAAAAAGTGATTTGTACAATCTATCAAAATTTAATATTATTATCCAAATTCAGCTAAATCCAGCAGTAGTGTGGGCAAATGCCCAGCATGTGTCTTCATCTCTTATGGTAAAGAAAGATTAAAAGCATCTGCAAGATGAAACTGAATTAAGCGACTGCCTCGAAAGTCTTGTCATGGAAAGTTTAAAAGCCTCATACATTAAATAGCCCATGTAAAAATCCCACAGAATAAATGTGGGATTTATTTATTTATTCCACAGAATAAATAAAAAATGTTAAACCTGATAACCAGTACAAAGGTAAGCCTAAACACTAGCAACTCCCACCTCATTTTTTTAAGTTATGCATTTGAAAGAGTTTCAAGAATAGATACTAGATCATTTCTGCTGCCAATTTTTTCCCCACACGAAGGAAATACTGCATAAATCAATATACTTTAGGTAGGGTGTATACAAATGCTGTCACAAGGGATCTATTCTCATTGTACAAATTGCATCAGAATGTGCAATTTGATAATCAGCTCAGATGCTGATCTCGCCACACAACCCGGATACATATGGCTAAGGATGACTGCAGGTGCAAAAAGTGTTGGTACTTACACTGCCAATACTTAGGTCAGCCCCACCTGACCTAACAGGTGAGCTCCTGTCCAGGTACAGGTACAGCTCCAGGTACAGGTGAGCTCCTGTCCTTAGCCCAGCCCTGCGTCGCCAGCTGGATCCAATCGTATTGGCTCTGCCTTTCCACTGGACTAATTCAGTGGCGTGGAGAGGGGGGATTTGCTGCCTGGGTAACAGCCTATCCTCCATAAAAATCCAACCCAGGCTTTCGTGCTTCACATGCAGCGTATGCAGCGCCAAGCATGATACCATAGTCTTTCAAGACTGATGGACGCCTGCTGGTACTTAAATTAGGGAATTGCAATCCCCTCACCATTCATGTAAAGGTCCCTGTTCCCTTTAAAAGATGGGGGAACGGGGAAAGCAGCAGCACAATCACTAGGATTGTGCCCCTGTAGGGCAATTTTGACAACTACTGGGGAGTCCTGCCAGACTAGAGAGCTTGCAGGGCTCCCCTTGAAATGAGAGAAAGTTTCAGCCATAACAAAACTAGAAGTTTAAGTTCTGGTTAAATCGTGGCAGGAACATTCACTACTTCCAACCCTTGGGGTGTCCTTCAAGCATCTGCAGAGCTCCCCAAGGCTTCCCAGACCCCCCCCCCCAAGAACCCAGCAGGACCCCTGAAAGGGTCAAAATTGCCCCTCATTCTAGGGATGATAGAGGAAGCCACTGTATTTTAACTCTCATCCCAGACTGAAAGTCTTACATGGGATTACTCAGTTCGGTGCCAGTGATTTAGCTGGCACAAATCCGAATAGATCCTTTGAGCAGGTTGGGGCTCTACATGCCATGGCATAACACTGCTAAATTCCAAGGCTGAGTATGGTATGAGCCCAGTGGTGCTGCAGCACCAGCTTTAGATAGAATTGGGGGGTGTTGGTGTTAACAGTGAGTGCCTCATGCCTCAATAGCAGTTTTCCCACTTTTACAAAATGGATTAATATAGGTTTTGAAGCTTTCAGGCCCTGCAAGTTTCCCAGAAAAGCCCTCTAAGCATGTTGACCTTCCCCAATAGTTATCTGGCATAGGCTTTAATCCAAGTGGAAGGAGAACTCTTCCTTTTCACTCATTTATTTAGCAATAGTGGGGTAGAGGAGCACTAGTTGTTGTAGTAGGTTTGGATTGGCCATAATGGAGCATGTAGGAAGGAAGCCTTTGACTCTCACTGGCCTCTTGAATGATGCTATAACAGTATTCCAGACATCAGAGATCTTAACAAATATAGTTTTTCCCCAGGCACTTTTCCATGTACTGGTACATGGATCTAAGTACCTAAGTGTGGTCACATAGCTTCTGGGATGCCAACTGCCATACAAATTAGTTTCTGGGATGCCAAAGACATACAATAGACTTCCAACATGTTGGTGAATTATATTACATTTGATGCTGAAAACTACATTTCTCAGCCTCCCTTACTTGAAATGCTGCTATTCAAACATGGGAGCAGATGGCAGAGATTAGAAGGGCTACAGCTTGGTGTCCCTGCTGCTACAATTGATGTCACTAACCTAGTAAGTGGGAAGATGGCAGTGGCAGCTGAGTGTGCTCCTGGGCAAGACAACTGTGACAGATGGGGGTAAGGGTTTGGTGCCCATCACAACAGGCATACAACAGTTTGAAACTGGGCTAGTAAAGAGGGTTAAAAATAATAAAACATGCTATGTTCAGATTTTTTTTAATACTGTATCTTGGTTGGCCAAACCCACTTGCAAATCAAATAAAGGAATATCCATTACTATATGTCATGCCCTTTCCCAGCCATTGTTGCTAAAAGCCAATCTCTTTCTTTCTTTCTTTCTTTCTTTCTTTCTTTCTTTCTTTCTTTCTTTCTTTCTTTCTTTCTTTAATCATCACTGATCAAAGATCAGATTACCAATATCGTTTCATTTGCCTGTTTAGGAAATTAGATTTGGCTCCATGTAAACACCACTGACAAAGAAATGTCATATAGAAGATGGACATAGGGCACAATCCAGAGTAACTACAGGAGCACGTAAGAGACATTCAAGTTACTACACCACCTAGTGAAAACATATGCGAAAGTTACTACACCACGTAGTACTACACCACAGTAGTTACTACACCACCTAGTGAAAACATATGCGAAATTCATATTGCAATCCAGAGTAATTTGTTCTTACTCTGGAGCAAGCACTCCCCATAGTAACTCTGAATTTCACTCTAAGCTTCCAGACCAGTCAAATGCTTAGATGATTCTAGCTGATAAGGAAAACAAGGAAAATTAAATCAGTCATAGCAGTCCAATGCACAGTGAATCTTTTGTAGGAATTTCACACTTCTGCACACTTCTACTCCACCCCACCATTTTAAAAAAATAATTACTGAATGCTGATGGATGAGTTTGTCAGCTAACACAGTATTACACTTACAGAGAGAATTAAATTCTTGGTGCTATTACTAATCATAAGCATTCAAGAAAGTAGTTAACTGAGTTTATTTATCAATGTTGAAACATGAAATTGTCCTTTTTTAAAAAAGAAAACTTATTTGTATACACTGGCCTGAACGGGGGCATCTCTCCATCAAATTCGAAGTTTGTCTTAATTTTAATTTAACCATTATCATTTTTATGTTACCATAATCCTATAATTCTGGGGGTTGGAAAAGAGTGTCAGGAACCAGAATGCTTTGCTTTATTTGTACCCAAGCCTGTGCCAATCAATACAAGAGATATTCCCATTTCCCAGTGCCCTGTCAATGCACTTCAACCCTACCTTGTTGAGAGTCCTTCTTAATTGACTCCACTGAAGCAAATCCAATTGCCTTGTACACATATGCTAAGACAGCTAAATTTAAAAACTATTTTTGCTCTATTCTGTGGTGTCTACTCTGACACACATGACAGAATGAGATCACCTGAATGTGCTTTATGTCTCATATTTTAAGAGGCTTTAATTGGAATGATTTTCTGCCATTGTTTCTGAGCGGTATTAAAGTGATATCCTAGAGGTGAAAAACAAATATGTTATTAGCCCCACATCATCCACTTCTATAGAAAAGCACCGCCTTTACTTTTACTGCCAGATCTGATTTATACTCTGGACATAAGTGTCAATAACCTATTTTTGATGGGCAAAACACTGCCTGAAAAAATGGATATACTTGAACATTAGGCTATAAAGTCGGGCATGAGGCATAATTCAGACACTTGTCCCTCATATGACACACATTCTTCCATTTCCAATTTCATTGGAACAAGGCGAAAAAATGGTTTCCAATCTATCCCACCTCATAAAAATAGACCTGTGTTTAATTCTTCAGAACCTAAAATTATCTTTTAGATATTGTCAGCCAGTCACCCAAGGCAAACATCCATGGACAAAGTAATAAAGCCATCTTGTAGGTATAGCAATTGCTAAAACACTGCAATAGTTCCCCCTTTAATGGCAGCACTCAAGGTATTAAGGAGAAGCTAAATATACTGATAATAACAAAAGAGCCTGATATTTGTGCAGTTTGGTTTCTATATTGTTTGCAATTTATATCTATGAGGAATTTTTGCAGAAGGAAATAATTGGTAATATTTTTACCTCTATCTAGTGGAGGAATTGTTTTAGGAAAACTAACAATATTGTATTCTTTTATCACTATGAGAAAATCAAGGAGACAGTTTCATGTTATATCTGTGTGTGTGGATATAAAATCATTTTTACGCATTATTACCTGTACTGCTTTTTAAAATATATGTAATGTGCACATATGGGGAAGGGGGAATAATTTTGTATAGGGGTCTGGTATAATGGCCAGTGGCACATCTATGAATTTCACGGGTGAAAGAAAAATGGAGATGTTACTGCACCACCTAGTGAAAACCTATGGGTAATTCATATTGGAATCCAGAGTAAGTTGTTCTTACACTAGAGCAAGGACTCCCCGTAGTTACTCTGGATTTTGCCCTAAGCCTGCAAACCTATCCAAACCTTCTTTGGAGTAAGCTCCATTGACTATAATGGGATTTACCTTTGAGTAGTCAGGATAGGATTGAGTATAGGATTGGGGTCAAGTTGCTAAAAAACCAAATAGTGCTAAAAAAACCTAAATGCCAGAATTCCAATTAGACTTAGCAGAATTCGCTCACACACTCTTAATTTAAGCATGGGAGGAGAAGAGATTAGAAGAATGGGAAAGGAAATCCTTACAATGGGAATAGCCATGAGGGGGAAATATGGGAGATAAAGAATGTAAAGAGACTACTTGATGAGTGTCTGGGTTTGAATCACATATACTGAAGTCACTGGCATGTGTTGCTGCAAATGGCTTTGAGGGCATCTTACATGTCTGGGTCTGAACCACATATGTTGCAGTCACTGGCATGGCTTGTGTTGCGGCAAATTGCTTTGAGAGCGCCTTACATGTCTGGGTCAGAATCATGTATATTAAAAGGTTTTCAATTTTAAAAGTGATGAAATTAAGTACAGGAAACCAATAGTGTGGTGCCTCATGTTAACAATCGCCTAACATAAAGTATGTTCCATGTAACAAACAAAAATTACTCTAGGATTCTGCTTCACGTAACAAATTGTGCTTCACGTAACAAACACACTCATTGGCTGTTAGGGCAGATGCACTGGATAGTAGCCCTTTTCAAAAGCGTCAGGGCTGCCTAGCACACCTGCCCATAGCAAAAGCAACACTTCCACACTGTTCCTCCTGTGGCCGGGCATCCGCTGGGAAGAGGGAGAGAACAGCAGTGGAGAAGATGGAAGCAGCTCAGGACTACCCAGAAGGGAGCAGGGGAGGAAGAGGCTCAGGATGAAGAGGAGGAGAAAGTGGGGAGACATTTTGAAAGTGTCTTGGATTGCAGCCTCCTAACCATGTCTACCCAGAAGACATGTTTGTGATTGTGTGTGTGTGTGCGCGCGTGTGCACACGCACACAAGCACCGCGAACATTGTAGAAGTATAGACAATAAGTGTGCAATCAATTTAACAGATATAGGAAATTGTGTGGCTTTGCTTTTCCACTGAACAAAAAGAGGTCTCAAAGTCAGAATGTGTACTATGACACAAGCACTTAGTATGCACCAACAGTCTTGGAATGAAAGCAAAATAAAATCCTATTTAACATGTGCCTGAGTTTGCCACCCTTTCCCATTATCATTAATAGTAATCTCAACTACAGCAAAGCTGTGACTCAGGAACTAGCAGATTCTTTTCCAAAAATGTGGTGTTAAAAACTGTTTTCTGAGTCTAATTATGAATCTAATTGAGGATGTTTGTCACATAACTAGCCTTCTAATTAATGGTGGATGACTAACGCCCTGGTTCTGTATTCATTATTGCTTATCATGCCAGGGAAACCTAACTTAAATTTTATCCTAACTGGAAGTACATTCCTTTCACAGTATGGAGTAACGTCCCTGCAGGTGAAGGACTAGGTATGGAAAGGGACTGATTTGGTCTCAGATAAGATGAATGTCTGTTTCTCATTCAACTATTAGCATGCCATGTTTGAATTGAAACTGTCAAAATCTGGCAGACTTGCAGATGGTCACATCTTCAGTGTACATATTGTCAGTGTAGCCACATGAGAAATTTATACTAAAAATGAATTCGGACATCATATGCTAAGAGATTATGAGATCTCATCATTTGCCACTTTTCCTCCAATTGACAATATTTGGTTCATGAGAACAAAACACTAGCCAAACTATCAAAGGAGCTTCTTTAATGAGAATGTACTAGTTGAAGCTACCATTTGTCTAGGAGAGATTCCCAGAGTTAATATTAGGACACAATCCAGAGCAAATTCAGCCTGCTCTGCCCTAACTGCTCTCTCCTAACTATTCTGTATCCAGAGCAGAAAGTTATGCTGAATCCAGAGAGTCAGGAAGCCTGGGCTGCCCTAACTGCTCCAGAGCATGCTAAGTAATTGACACAAGGGGAAGACTTGCTCCTGAGGAGACACCCCTCAGATCACACGGAACAAGGAACAGCTGTGGTGCCTACAGTGGTGACATGACTCTGCACATCACCTGGTGCGGAAGTCTGTGCATCATCCCTGGGATGCGCGCCCCCCCTACCTGGACTGCGCAGTCACCAAAGTTGGCGCCTGCGCAGTTGTTCTGAAGCCAACTGGCTTCAGAAAGAGTACTGCACAGGCACCATCTCTGACACCTGCGCAGTACTTTTCTGAAGCCTTTTGGCTTCGGGGGAGACTGTGCAGGCGTCAGAGTTGGTGCCTATGCAGTACTCTTTCTGAAGCCATTCGGCTGCCGCTCTGCCTCCTGAGTGAGGCCGATTGGCTGTGCAGAGGCGGGGACTTTCTCTGCTCTAAGGAAGTCTCCTCTGAAGCTGTTCGGCATGCTCAGTGTGTTTCTGCGCAGTGCACCTCAGATGGCCGTTCAGGCCAGCTCCTCAGACAAGTGGCAGCTTCTGGCCGATTCTCCACCTTGGAGCAGGCCTGAATGCGTGTGCTGACGCCCAGGGCCTGCCAAAGGACAGTCAAACTCCTCCGGCACATCACCCCATACGGAGCGCATCCCCAATG
This sequence comes from Cryptoblepharus egeriae, assembly GCA_030015325.1. Taxonomy (NCBI): domain Eukaryota; kingdom Metazoa; phylum Chordata; class Lepidosauria; order Squamata; family Scincidae; genus Cryptoblepharus; species Cryptoblepharus egeriae. The sequence goes on from JAREYC010000001.1 coordinate 118,786,014, forward strand.
CAGCCCACACCAGCCGCACCAGTCTGGTGACGCCACTGGGTGCCTGCCTTATAAGGAGTCCCTGATGAGATGCCAGTACATTCTACAGTGAATACAAGGGGCTTCTTGGAGTGGCCTGCTGTATCCTGAGCTTTGTGGGCAGCCGTAGTTTGTTCCATATCCTGAGGTTGAGAGGCAGGGGTTGCAGCTAGGATGGCCAAGAACTCAGATTTTTGATCAACACTGCCATTCTTACTCGGGCCTTATCATGGACCCCTATGGGTCTACTCATTACTATACCTGCTCCTGAGGTGGTATAACTCTGAGGGCTGGAAGAGGGCATTTCTGCCTTGGAAACAGGCTCTGGATACAGAGTAACTGCTCTGCCCTAGGCAATGCTAAACATGCCCTCAACTTGCCTCTCCTGAGCTGCTTAGGCTGCCCCAGTTAGGGCAGAGCAGGTCCACCTCTCTTAGGGCACCCTATGTTGCCTTGCTCTGCCCTAAGCCTCTTCCAGAGTAACTGGGCTGGAGCATCTTGCAGTTGCTCCAACCTAGTGTTAGATAGGGCAACCTAAGGGCTCTTATGTGGACAGATTAGTTGCTCTGAATTGTCCTGTTAGTCCTCTTTAGAGATCAGGACTTTGGACTGTTAGAGAAACCAACACATCAGAAGAGTAAACAGGAGGACATTGGTTAGGCATCTCCAGATACTATGATGCTTACTATGGTGCTCCAGATACTATCCCTACAATCCAGAGTAACTACAGGAGAACATAAGAGACATTACGTGCACTCATAGTTACGGCACCACCTAGTAAAAACCTATGGGAAATTCATATTGCAATCCAGAGTAAATTGTTCTTACACCAGAGCAAAGACTTCCCGTAGTTACTCTGGATTGTGCCCTATGATGCTTACCACCAGGGGTGGGCAGATGCTGGTTCGGGCCTACTCGCCTGGTGGGTAAATGGATCTTCTAATTAACCCGCCGCTGGCAAACCCGCCAATGGTGGGGAAATGCAAAAACATAGCGGACTGGTTCAGGCCGGCCACCATGTTTTTGCGCCCACTGCGCAAGCGCCAACATTGACACTTGCGCAGTGCCTGCTCTGAAGCAGGCCGGCCGCGTCAGGGCAGGCACCGCGCAAGCGCCAATGTTGACACTTGCGCAGTGCCTGCTCTGAAGCAGGCCTGCCACTTCAGGGCAGGCACCGCGCAGGTGCCAACGTTGGCACAAGGGCACTGCGCATGCGCCAATCTTGCCCGCCCCTCGCCTCGCCCCGCCCCTGACCCACCCCACCCCCTGACCACAGCCTGGCCCCTCCCACTTCCGGGGAACCAGATATTGGGCCAGGCCGGGTCCACCTCTGCTTACCACCCTGTGCACTGTGCACTGAGTTTTTGTCTGTCTTGCATTAAATGTTCCTAAATGCATTAAAAAGCACCTTTCCCGTGATCAGTACTACACTGATACAGCATACATCTGTATGCTGAAAGGTAAGGGACTGATGACTGCTTCACATAGAACAGCTGGCCAATATGCTCCCATTGCATCTTCCAAATATTGGTGTCCCCAGAAGCTAGAAGGTGTGAAGTGGGCTCACATTCGCCTAAATAACAAAAATAAAATCCCATGACATTCTTCAAAACTATCATAGAAGGCGCACCAAGCATCTATCTTATGGAATTTAATAAATACATATTGCAAATTATATCAAACATTTACAACTGCAACATATTTCTGTAGACCTCAGAGATGTGCTTATTTGGGAATCACACATCAGCTAACGGATGACAGTGTGACAGATGAGCCCCACTTCGGCACTGCAAACATTTCATAAAAGGTCTCATGGCTCTATGGTGCCAGTGGAATGTATTTAAGTTGCTTCAGAATTCCTTCCTTGGTTCTAAATTTAAAACTAGGCTTTTGGGGCACAGGCTGTACTTTCTCTGGGGGTGTAATTGCCATGTACATATTAATATATGCAAATAAAATCAAGTTTCAGCAGCCACTATTCCTCCAAAGGTTACTTTCTCTAATTAGACCCAAGCAATTAGCTCAGAAAAGTTTTACACTGTCTTTTCCTTTTGCTCCCCCAAATCTTACTTTTCTTTCACAGAGAAATTACATTTGAGCAAAACTGGTTTTTTTTTTAAAAAAAAATAAAAATTAAGAATTAAATAATTATCACAGTACCTTGGTTTTAACCTGCCCATTAATTGCCCTCTTTTAGCAGACATCATTTCAGATAGTGTCACTTTAGAGATTTTTTTTTTTTTGCTGCCTAATATGTACATCAGCACAGTTGCAATGTTAAAACAAATTGAACTGTTCTCCATCATTCTGACACCTTAAATCCCATGTTACTTACTGATGTGACTAGGGGATGAACACTAGCTAAGTCTTCAGGCTTAAATCTTTTTTAGAAAGAAAGGAAACTGGTTTGATATAGAATTCTTTGACCTGCAGAATGTGCTCAAAGATAGTTATTGTACACTTTTCCTTCTCTATTAATGAGACCTTTTCAAAAATGTAAGGGATTTTATTCAGCCAGAACATTTTCTTAAGTTTTTTTCCCCCAAAATAACAAAAACCAACAATGCTCACATGAAAAGAAACATGGTGTGTGTTTGTATGTGTGTGTATGCAGGCATGCATGCTTCCCTATAAGTGTATAGAACATCTCCTTTTCAACTTCTAGCATCTCCCATTTATAAGCATAGGAAGCAAGCAGGCTTTTCTTCAGAAAGAGCATTGTTTTATGCAGAGGCATACCTAGGCAAAATTTTGCCCGTGGCAAGGACTGAAATTTTGCCCCATATAAACAGTTAGAAGGTATCCAAAGAGGTCATCATGTCCAACCCCCTGCTTGTAGCAGGAGAGATGGGGCCCTGTCAACCATGGCAGATTGCATCTCATGCTATACCCTCATTAAACCTCTGGTTTTACGCTCTGGAAAGTTGCCAGTATTCTGATCCTTGAAGTTCTTGATGTTTGGAGAACTTGGAGTTCTTGATATTTTGTTGGTCACCCAGTCCTTGAGTAACACTTGGTCCAACTCTCATAATGGAGAAAGATGCTGATGTTGCATGTGTTACCAATGCTATAGTGGTCCTGTTGGCTCCTTTGCTTCTAGCTGAATCTTTGGTATGATGAGTGGGGAGGTGGGAGTAGCCATAGTTGGCAGAAATACCACCTCATTCACATTCACCAGACAGTTCTTTCAGAAATCTGCCCATTCTGTTTCCTAACAGACTCCCTGGCTGTTAGGACTCCAGAGTACTAACTCACAGAGGACAACTCAGGAGTGGTGTGGGAAAACTCTGCCTTTCAGTTCATGGCAATTTCAATATTAATGGCACAGCTATCATGACTAGGGTTTAATGACTCCATGAGAACCATGGGTTGACTTTTGAGTTTCTGGTTCTGTGCTCTGACCGTTTGCTTGATCTAATGTTCTATATGGGATGAAATGAAGTTGAAAGAACCACTTGTGACTCCTTAATCATGGACAGCACATTCTCTGGTGAAGATGGACTTGATGAAAAAAGCAGTACCTGTGTAGGGATTTGGACTAGTTAAACTATATCCAACATAATTCCTCAAGTAGCTTCTGGCTTACATGACTTACCCTACAATCCAGAGTAACAAAAGGAGCACTTAAGAGACTTTACATGCACCCGTAGTTACTGCACCACTTAGTGAAAACCTATGGGAAATTCATATTGCAATCCAGAGCAAATTGTTCTTACACCAGAGCAAGGACTTCCCATAGTTACTCTGGATTGCGCCCAAAGTCTCCAGTCAATGCCCCAAGTAACTAGGTGATTAAGGGTGCAATCCTAAACAATTAAGACCAGAACAACTCACCAATCTCCTGGTTCCTATGGTAGTGTGGGAAGGTTGATGCATGTCTGTGCACTGGCCTAACCCCTCCCCCCAGAAGAGGCATAGAAATGCCTTACGGCACTTTTGCGACACTGCCAGGCCAGCATGACCTGGGACTTGTGCCAGGACATGTACAAGCCTAACAGGGGTTTAGGATTGCAGCTTAAGACAATTACTCTTTGGCATCTCCTGACGAAACATATCCAAAGTGACTCTGTGGTTTACAGCAGAGATCTGTTGGAATACTAACTAGATCAGTGGTCTTTAAATTTATTCTGCCACTAATCACCTCATCCTCTATGCTGGATCACAACCAGTGATCACAACCACTCTGTAAATGGTAAAGCATTACAGGGAACCATTGTAGGTCACTTCCAGGTAGTGTAGGCCTACGTACCACTCCATCGGCCTCTGTCGGTCTCAGAATTCCTAGTGAAATCAAAGCAGTATTGTGCAGTGGTGGGCCCGGCCTGGCCCAACAACCAGCTTGCCGGACGTGGGCGGGCCAGGCCAGGGTCAGGGGGCGGGGCAGGGGTCAGGGAGGGTCAGAGGCAGGGCTGGGGGCGGGGCAGGGAGGGTCAGGGGCAGGGCCGGAGAGGGCACTTCATCCACCCCAGCGTGTTGCGGGTGTGGGTGGGCGGGCCCCAACCCCGGCACACTGCACTTGCGTCAAGCTTGGCGTAGACACAGTGTGCTCGCTGAAGCTAAGCTTGACGCATGCGCAGTGTAGGACTTGCTGGGCACACCAAATCGGTGCACCCAGTTTTCTGGCACCCCCTCGCTACCAGATCAGTAGCGGGAGGTCAGAAATAAGAAGCGGTTCGGGCGATCCGGCTAAAACCGGCTTCAGCCCACCCCATACGTATTGTGGTATGAAGTGGAAGTAGATATCAGAAGTTTCTTCAAGGCCGTCTGGTACTACTAAATAAGAACATGTAAAACTTTAATAGAAAAAAATGTTTAATTCCCACAAACATCCTTTGGGTGCGATCCAGAGTAACTACGGGGAGTCCTTGCTCCGACGTATGAACAATTTACTCTGAATTACAATATGAATTTCCCATAGATTTTGCATTAGCTGGTGCCATAACTACATCAACTTAAATGTCTCTTATGTTCTCCCATAGTTACTCTGGATTGTAGGGTATAGCAACATGATGCTGAAGGATTTTCTTCATTAATTTATTTTTAAATATATATCCCACTGTTCCATTTCCTTGAAGGATTCAATGCAGATCTTCTTAGTAAATATTCTGAACTATTTTTTTTTCACTGACAACAAATGCACGCTTGGAAAGATAGAAGACCAAGATTCATTCAATACCATTTTAGCCTTCAGTCAATGGGCACCTTTATTTTCTTTTATAATACCCAGAAGTGGCCAGGCTCTGTCACAGTCTTCTAAAGGACACTTTAGCATTAAATCATATTCCTTTGGGAGTGGACAGAGCAGTACCTTTAAAAAAGAAATAAATTAACTCCCCAACCCTGTCCCTTGCCATCATATAACATGCAGCCACATCAGAGGTGGCTGCATTGTGTGCTAGAGATGGTGGTGATCAGACAGCTTTCCAGGATGTATTTTTTTACTTACCACATCATGGTAAGTAAATCAGAAATGACCATTGTCAAGTAAGAGTCTCTGGCTCTTCTTGGAGCAAGACTAGCCACTTTTCAGGCATAAGTCCAAGGAAAGGAAAATTGGAGAAGTTTCAAAAAGAGAAGATTAGATTTGGCATACATCTATGTCACTAAGATCCACCTTGTCCCCACTCCTGACCCTGCCCATCCTCTCCAAAACTCCCCCTCATCCCTACCACACACCCTTGCCACCAACGTACCTGTGCTTCAGGAGACCTCTGGAGTCACTGCTATGCCCCCATGCTACTGCCTCTTTGCTGCAGCAACCTATAAACTATGACAGCAGCTTGGCTTTTGTGCCTCATTCCAACACTGCAAGGCCCAAAAAGTTTTGGAGCCCAAGGCAGACATGCATAGCTTTTGATAAAAAAAAAGCCAAACACACTCTTTTGGACATTTATGGTAGCTCACCAAGGGCTCGAGAAGTCTGAATTTGTACTATGCCTGAAATTTCAAAAACATCTGGAAGACAATTTCAAAAACACAGGCTGGACTGTCACAAACTTGAGAGGCCACAATCCATGGCTGCTTGACTTCAGTTGGTTGATAGGCACAAATAATTCATGCCAGGACTAAAGAGTAGAAAACCTGTCTCCATTATAATCGTACACGACCATTTTCTTTCCAGATGAAACTGAGGGTCAACTCCTCAAACCATCTTTTGGGGCAGATTTGTATCATCAGTTAGCTTTCCTTATAATAGAGGATATCAACTCAAATGGAGGTCAGTACTGCCAAGAAAAGGGGTGGCCTTTTTTCCCCCCTAAATGTGCAAAATGTATTTGTGGATATAGTGTATCTACTTGAATCTAATGATCACCTTTTCCAGTCAAATTCAGTCTCCAAAATCAGTGTGTGCATTAGATTTGATGGTTAATTAGATTTGAGTAAATATGGTGTTTTGATTATAAGTATAGGGTGTGCATTAGATTTGATGGTGCATTAAATTTGAGTAAGTTCGGTACTTCAGCTAAGCAACATTTGGCAATAAAGAACTAATAATCCTACTACTGCTGTGAAGCAGAAGAAGGAGACTCACAACACTTTACATGCTTATTGCAACAATCGCCACCACCCAGAACTGTAACGCATGCTCTTGACTAATCAAAACCTAGGTTCTGTTTCTTCTATTTGAACAACATATTGGATTTGGAATAATCCTTACAGGTAGCAGAGAGTAAAAGACATAAAAGTGTTGTATGGCCTTTAATTTTTAAGTTAATCATGAATTATGATTGCTAAAGCCAAATTCAGTGTCACAGTCCTCACACTAGATGGTGCTGGTGAAAAGCCTTCCTGACCACTGCTACCAGTTGAAGTTCCACTTTAATACCTAGAGGAACATCACAAACCTGTGAACCCAAGGGAACCCACAAAGCAATACCTAAATTTCAATACCTAAAAGGTCTTTCCATCCTAACTTACTTCAATTATCTCAACCCTTAGCCTCCTCACATCCACAGGTAGGTGTTGGCTAATTGCCAATTAAATCTAAGATACCTATGATTTCTGACCTAAGAATCAGAGATTGCTCAGAAAATTAAGAGGGTCAATAGGATACAATTCCTAGTCATTTAAATTAATTCCAATGACTGGACAGAAGGTTTGCCAAAGCATTGTCTTGGTGACAACATTCTGGCTTGCAGGGAGATGTATGCCTACCTGTTTCCTACAGCCAGTGGGTTTTTTCTGGGAAAAAAATGGTGCCAGAGTTAGACCGTGAAGATCAAGGTTCAAATCCTTGTTCACCCATGAAGCTTTCTGGGTGACTTTTGGCCAAGTGTCAGTCTCATCTACCACACAGGGTTATTCTGAGGAGGGTTATACCACACAGGGTTATACCACACAGGGTTATACTAAAGATGAGGAGGAATAATGTGCACCATCCTCAGCTCCTTTGATAAAGGGTGGTATAAAAATGTTAAAAATAAATAAATTTGGTTCATCATTGCAAAGATCCATTCAGGATGAACAGCCTGGTAATGAAGCTAGTTTTAATCCAGATCCATTCCTGAGAAATTTGAATCCTGTCTGTATGCTGCAATCCTAAACATACTTTCCCGAGAATAAGACTGAACACAACAGGACTTACTTCTGAGTAGACAAAATGGCTAGAATTGTGCTCTAAGTTGCTAGATCTCAGTCTTTCCACCATTGAAACCCCAGGGGCTGAACAGAATGGGCTTCTGAAGTAGCAGGACTTGTTAACTCAGACCCCACCAAATTCTTTAAGAAGGGGAGCCACTGGCAGCAGATGAGGAGCTAGAGATATGAGACATGTATGGTACAATTTCTCTATTTCTTGGATTTAATTGGGAGATTGAGGCTGTGGCATCAATAGGATTATGTGTGGGAATAAGCATTGCACTGGATGACATTTGGGGGAAGCGGGAGGTTGACAAAACTAGCAACCAAAATTTTGAAAACTTTTTTATATTTGTATTTTTAAATCATGTTATATATAATTGGAAAGGTAATGTCATACCAGAGGTGTAGCTAACGACTGTGTCAACTGGTGCCAAGTTCAAAATGTGGCCCTGGAAGTTATATCATAAACAGAAGTGACGACACAACCTGCCTTTTAAAAAGTGAAATTGATGGGAGGAACCTGCCTTATCCCCCAGAAGCTCACTGGCCACTTGCTCTGCTGTCTCCCCCAAACTGGCCTAAACTGGCCTATCCCCCTATCAGGCCTTCCTGACCCCACTTACCAGCCTCCCACTTCCTGACAGTTGTCTGCCCACCACCTACACTCACCCACCTGGAATGCCAACAGAATGCCCTAACCATGCCCTCCCAAAATGCACCCCACACTACTAGCCATCTAAGACTGCATGAATATACCTTTGCTGGGGCTTGAGCCAGCACAGGGAGGGCAGCACATGTCCTTGTACCGACCTCTCTGACTCCAACAGTGGCACAAATGTGTTTTGAGCACACCTGGAAGCCTGCACAGTTTCTTGAGCTGGCTGAAGCACAATTTAGGATTGCACTTTGATTATTCCAAGAACAATTGGTGTGTCATTATTAACCAGTAAGGTATTAGTAGGACTCATCTCTCATTTCCATGGATCAGAGCCAATGGCACCACACCAGTTTGCATCACCTGGTGCAGGAAGCCAGCGTGTCACCCCTCACATGGTGCATTACTCCTTGAACATGAATGTGATGCTTCAAAAGCCACTTGCCGTTCCTCAGGAAGGGTTTGTGGCTTCTGAAGTGTTGTGCCCATGTGTCAGATTTGCACATGTGTGCCATACTTCCAAAGCCACCAATCTGTCATGAGGAACAGCAAATGGCTTCTGAAGGTTTGTGCATGTGTGGTACAACTCAGAAGCCATTTGCCGTTTCTCACAAAGGGCTAGTGGTTTTGGACGTGTAGCACATGTGCATGAACCTCATGCATGAGTGCTGTACCTCAGAATGCTCCAGTCTGGTAAGAGGCTGACCTGCTCCTTGCTGGACTGGAATGTTCTGAAGGTGGCACATAAACACAAACTTTGCAAATGTTTTCACTGAGCTCTGCCTCTGGCCAGGTTTGAAGGTAGAAACCCCTCTGGCACTTCACCTCCATCTGGCACATTACCTGGTGCAGACCTCACCAGCCGCAACCCACTAGCAACACACCTGATCAGAGCTAATACTAGAAATCTTATTTAGTTGTGTGTCATCAAGTTGCCACTGTTTTTAAGTGCTTAGTGATTTGTTGCATGACCCATACTGATATTAGTTAGTTAGCTAGTTAGTTAATTAGGTAGGTAGGTAGGTAGGTAGAGGTTACACCAACCATAGTGATACTGCATTTAGGCTGTGCTTGTGGCTTGAATCGTCTCTCCTTTCTCTAGCAACCCCTCTCGACTTCCAGTTACTAATCTGTCTTTTCAAAGTTAGTTGGGTGGCTTGGAAAGTTGGAAGACAAATGATTACAACTGTCTCCTAGTTGAACTCAGTTGCACACTCATTTCAAGGATCTTGGATCTAACTGGATAGGGAAAATGCTTTTTAAACTAGAGGGGTTTGTGCTTTGAATTCACCCAGGAATACATTTTCCTAATCTTATCTCCAAATGTACAGTTTTTTTTAAAAAAAAACAACCCAAAATTTTATCACTGTTTGAAATACAAGATATCACTGTTGTCTAGCCCAGAAATGGTACTGAGTTTTCTTGGCTTGCATGATACTGAGTTCCCTCCCTGACTGGATTAACAAATGCCACCTTATGTCAGCAAGAGTTTTGTTTTGTTCATCAGGAGGGCACATGTTGGGGGCTCCCTGGAGTGGCATTCTGTCCCCCTTTATTGTTTGGAGTATTCATGCTGCCATTAGGCTGTTGGTGGCAAAGCACCCTGATTCTTATGCAAATGACTGTGGAATTTACATATTACCCCAAACTAATCTTCATTGTCCTGTCACTGGATGGGTGTCTTTGACTGATAATAATTTTTTTTGCTTTCCATCACAAGCTTTCCTTCACCCAAGTGCAAATTAAACAGAAATCCTCTTAATGGGCTTTCAATGGTTTGTGTTGTTCTTTTTTAAAGAAAGCTGTGGCTGCAGCTCAGCGTCCTGTCCTGTTTACTTGTCAGCTACGGAGTAGCAATTTATTCACAAGTGGGCTACTGTTTCCAGAGGCTTACTTGTGCAAAAGTCAATAAAATCCATAGAACATTATACAAAACAAATTACTACTCCATGTCAGACAGGTAGTTAGTATACTGCCTCTTTTAATGGCATGCATTCTTTTAAATATATATATAGGTATATTTGGACCCCCAATTCCTTTTCTTCTTTGGAGATAATTAGTTCTAAGCCTGATGACTTGTACTAAGGAATGACTCATTCACTTGTACTAAGGAGTGCATTTCACTGTCCATTTACTGGTAAGTGCTCCATATCCTTAGAGGAGGAGGAGCAGAAGCAGAATTTAGAAACTCTTGCAGGCATGTCATCAGTGATCAACCATGTCATGTACTGGCAAAAAATGGTTGGTACATGATATGGTTGCCTTCCTCGCCATTTCCTCTGAAACTATAAGAGTGGGGACATCAAATGTGGTCTATTAAATAGTGTCAGGAGTTGCCATGGCCATCCCAGCAAACCCCTTTTACATAGGCGGCGTATGGTAAGAGGTTAAAAACAGAGTCTTATGGTAGAGTCAAGTGCATAGCACATTGATATTCTTACCTTCCTTAATGAAATTTAAGGTCATTGAGCAGAAGAATGGAAACAAATATACCATTACCAAAGAAAAGAATTATCAGGACGTAAATCTACATTTCTGGTTGTACTTTTCCAACTTATCATGATGTATTTAATCTATCTAGTTGAATCTAAATTTTCTACCATCTCTCATTCCGTACTAACCCAGTGGCAATTACTGCAGGTCTGAGATTTTAATATATAAGCGTAGTGAGTTTCATCTCTTGGAAGTAGCTTTTGAAATCCTAAAGTGCCAAACCACCGTATGTTTTATTTAACTATTTTTTTTAAGGAAGTTGAACCTGAGGTTATTCCCCTTTCAATAAGTTGACTAATTATTTATCAACTTTCCAGGCTCTTCTTAAAAGGGAATTGGAAAGAGGGAAAGAGAAAGGGGGAATGGAAAAGATTATGGCACAACATGATGAAGGCTTTATAGTGCCAGTTTTTGGTAAGTGACTTGCCAGAGTAGCAGTTGGGTTAGCAGAGTAGCAGTTGGGTTGCCCTATCTATCATTTGGGTGGAGCAACTGCAAGTACTCCTCCCTAGTTACTCTGGAAAAGGCTTGGGGCAGAGCAAGGCAACATAGGCTGCCCTAAGAGAGATGGACCTTCTCTAACTGGGGCAGCCTAGGCAGCTCAGGAAAGGCATGTTGAGGGCATGTTTAGCATTGCCTAGGGCAGAGCTGTTACTCTGTATCCTGAGCCTGTTTATAGACAGAAATGCCCTCTTTCAGCTGATCAGAGTTATACTACCTCAGGAGCAGGTATAGTAATGAACAGACCCATAGGGGTCCACAACAAGGCAGAGTAAGAATGGCAGTGTTGACTAAAAATCTGAGTTCTTGGCCAGCCTCGCTGCAACCCCAGGCTCTCAACCTCAGGATATGGCACAACTATGGCAGCCCACAAACCTGGTGATACAGCAGGCCACTCCAATAAGCCCCTTGTATTCACTGTAGACTCTACTGGGATCTCATCAGGGACTCCTTATAAGGCAGACACCACAGCTGTTCCTTGTTCAGTGTGATCTGAGGGGGGTCTCCTTGGGAGCAAGCCCTTCCCAGCTGACTTAACATGCTCTGGAGCAGTTAGGGCAGCCCAGGCTTCCTGACTCTCTGGATCCAGCCTAACTTCCTGCTCTGGATACAGAATAGTTGGGGCAGCCCAGTTAGGGCTCTCCTCAGTGCCCTTACTCTGGATTGTGCCCATAGGCCAAAGAAGTTTACTTCATTATCCAGTGCTAATCTCTTGTCATTGTAGCATGTCCTTTTATATTGATAAGGGACCTCACTGACATTCCAGCACCAGTGAGGGAGGTGCTGCATCCTGCAGTGTGGAGGGGAGAGTTTTGTCATGAAGTCCTCTTCAAAGTAAGGGAATGTTTGTTCCCTTACCACAAGGATGCATTGCAAGTGTATTAGAGCTGGAACAATCAATAGGATTAGGCTGTTACACTCTCCAAAGAAAGCCTAATATGATACCCCACCAAACTAACTTGTGACTGTGCCATGGAGGTGCAGGCTGCATGCTATGGTGCAAGCAATCAGTAGGCCTGCAAAAGTTAAGGACTAATATTTCTCCTTACTGCTCCATTGCCTTTCTGATCACCTATGGGTCGCCTCAGTCCTACACCAGCTATATAGCTGCCATAAGACTGAAAAAAGAAAGGGAGCAATTTATAAAAGAGAGGATATGTTCCTGGTGAACACTGGTGTCATCAGGGTCCACCCTCCCCTCTCTTAGTCCAAATGCCTTCCCTGTCCAAAACCTCTCTGAAATTCCCCACCCCCGATCCTCCATAGGTTGGTACATACCCCCATTACCAACCCACTGAGGCTGACACAACCCATCATTGTGCAAATAGAAGCTTCCACCATAAATAGAATGAGTGCACTGAATTGATGTTCTGGTGGAACAAGAGCTCCTTCTCAAGCAGAGCATTTTACCCTTTCAAAGAGGAAGGTTATGTTTGTAGGGTTGCCACTGTCTCTCTGTCCGTCTGTCTGTCTGTCTGTCTGTCCGTCCATATATATATATATATATATATATATATATATATATATATATATATATATATATATATATATATATATGAGAGAGAAAGAGAGAGAGATGCATACATACATCTAGCTTTATTTCATGCAATCTTCTGTGTATACTTACATTTACAGAGAGTATGATAAAGCAATTGTATTATTAATTGTATGTGTATATAATAATTTTTAAATGCTATTTTTTTAATAAAACTTCTATGTTGCACAAAACAATGAATTTGAATAGTGAAACCAAAAGTATAGTAAGGGACTACATCTGATGTTTTCTACATGTCAAAACAAAAGACTAAGATACGAAAACACAGACTTCCCACAGTAGACTTGGATCCCATGGGGAAATCAAATGCAGATTTTAGATTTATTTGGAAATAAAATTTAAATAGGAGCTAAAGGACCAACAGAAAATGTGTCAGCATACAATTTGCTATTTTAGTCAGCCTTACTTGTCAGATAGCTGTGTGTTTTTGTGCCAGCTTTTAATGGAAAGGGTGAGTATGAAACCAATTGACAGGTATCTCATTAAAGACATTTCCTTTGTTACTTTTTTCTTTTTGACTTTCCAACCATTCCAAGGTTGAAAGAAAGCTTTTTTTTCACTTACTGCAAGAGGGTAGCCAATTCTATGCAGCTCTTACAGCTATGGACCTTACAATCAGAAACTAGAAGTCCTGGTGCAGTATTGCAAAAGGCATGTCATTGTTGTGCACTGTGGAACTGCTGGTGTGAACAGCTGTAGGCAGTGGTGGGCTTCAGGGGGTTCTCACAGGTTCTATAGAACCCTTTGCTAATGAGCGTCTGGTTCTGAGAATCTGTTATTAATGGGTCATAGAACCTGTTGCTAATTTAGGTTATTAGGACATAGAACCAGTGGTGGGCTTCAGCAGGTTCGCACCTACTCAATAGAACCGGTTGTTAATGAGAGATAGAACATAAAAGGTTTAAAAATAGCCATTTAAAAGTGGCTGCCAGATGGGCACAGAACCGGTTGTTAATTTCTTTGAATCCCATCACTGCATAGAACCTGTTGTTCATTTATTTGAATCCTACCACTGGCTGTAGGTCCCACATATGCACCAATCCAGGCTGTGCCAGAGCTGGTGAAATGGTGGCGAAGGCAGGTCATATGAAGTTTGGGAGAAGGATTAAGGCAGAGAACAGGGCAGGCAGGTGGGATAGGATGAAACTTTGTGGTCAGGATCAGTGACCAATAGCCAGAATCAGTAGCTCTAGACCTTCCAGGGAAGGCTTGCTTTAAGTGCTATCACTAAAAAAGGATTGGTTGGTATACATGTGGGACAGGGCCTTCTGTCTTATGGAAGTCTTATGTGCTACAAGATGTACTGAAAATCAGAGGTGGGCCCGGCCTGGCCCAACAACCTGTTTGCCGGAAGTGGATGTGGCTCAGGGGGTAGGGGCGGGAACGGGGGTGGGGACGGTCAGGGGTGGGGTGGGGCCAGGGAGGGTCAGGGGCAGGGCCAGGAGGGCACACCACCCAACCCAGCATGCTGCAGGTGTGGGTGGGTGGGGCGAGGGGCGGGCCCCAACCCTGGTGCACTGCATGTGCACCAAGGTTGGCGCAGGCGCAGTCGCATCCTGAAGATGGTCGAAGGACCAGATTCAGGACGCGACTGCGCCTGCGTCAACCTTGACGCAGTCGCGTCCTCTTTAGGACGCGACTGCGACTGCGCCTGCGTCAAGGTTGATGCAGGCATAGTGATGGGCTCCCCCGGGCGGCAAACCGGTCCGCCTGGGTTTTTGGCCCCCCTTAGCTACCGGTACGGTAGCAGGCGGCCAAAATCAGGAAGCGGTTTGGGCGATTTGGCCCGAACCGGCCTGGGCCCATCACTGCTGAAAATTCCTCTCTTTCTGCTGGAGAGGAGATTCTCAAAAGCTGCACAAATCTTCGAGTCTTTCAAAATACTGAGGGTAGGTGGCAGGCAGCTGAATTTTAATCTGTGTTTCAACTGTTTATTCAGATGTTTTAGGGTTATGTTTTTTGTTAGCTGCCTTGATATCACAAATGGCAACAAAGGGCAGAATAAAAATGCAGATTATTAAGAAATCCTTTTCTTGCAAGCCACTTTTTTTCCAAATTACTGTGCCTCTGAATTAAAATCTTCAGTGGTATTCATCTCTTTCAGAAGAGATTCACATCAAGATCTCCTTTGCTAACTAATCACTCCAAAATATTAGTTTCCATTAGAAATTCTACCAGCTCAGGACAACTGAAAATCAGCAGTCCCAAACAGTCCCAAAAATCTAGGCAGGAATAGAACTATTGGTGATCATGAGTGCTTCAGACAGAATAGGTTTTTTAATGCATTTGTGAAGGAGGGAAGGCTGGGGGTAACTAAATTTGTGGCACTTTTTATAACTCATACTTCCTCATCTCAGAATGCTTTTTGTGAACCTCAGCCAAAGATTACCAGAGCTAGGAAGGCTGCAATCCTAATCTCCAGTTAGGCCTAAACCTTGTTAGGCTGGGGCCTAAACCCCAGCATAAGTCCTCTGCTGACATGGGGTGTCACAGAAGTGGTGTAAGACATTTGTGCAACACTCCTGGGGAGAGTTAGGCCAGTGCACAGATATGTACTTGCCTCCCTACCGCACAACAGGAATGAGAAAACCAATGAGTTGTGCCAGCCTACATTAGGACTGCACCCAAAGTTTCCCAATGACTTCAAGAGCATATTTTGAAAAGTGATCTGAGCATCTCCCTCAGTAAAGGCACTTCATTTTGCTGTCAACTCTGACTTTTCAGCTCGAGTGTGAAGCAGTCTGTGCTTGGGTGCGGAGGGCCCTGAGTTCAAACCATGTGGATGGCTTGAGGGAGAAGGGGAGCATTACACAGAAAGCATTGCAATTCTTACCATCTGTCACTTTAAGAAGAAGAAAAGCCAAAGGTGTCAAGCTCATTCCTTTTCCTCAGCCTTGAGTGAAGGGAATTGACTGCATAGCTACAAGTTGCACATGCAAGTGCATTCATCTTACAGAATGCAGGTGGTGAGCAGGACACACAGACACAACATAGGAGGGAGAGGGGTAGGAGCACAACAAAAAAATTAACATAAAACAAGAAAACCTCAAGACAAAAAAATTGAGATCTGGCTGTGACTGAAACTTAAAACAAACAAGTATTCTTCAGTGTACGGCGTGGCTTTGACAGCAAGTCTGCAGTACTGAGGAAAAGAGAGATTTTCAGAGGCAAGCAGAACAGGAGTTAATATGTTCCTAATAAAGAAACCCTTGAGGGAGAATCATACAGTAGTGAACCAGATTTGTGTAATCAGCTCTCATTTCAGTACTCTGGATAGTTTTGAGAAATGGAAGGAATTACAGCCATTCTTAATGAGGCCACACTGCTTTTTATGAGAATAACTGACGGAGTAACACCCAGTAAAAAATGGTGATTTCTTAAATATTCTCAGTGGAGGTTTAAGTGTTTTTACAAGAGGATGAGGAGGAGCAGGCAGAGCCATGTTTTTTGTGCATATGTAAACCCAGCACTAACTGAATTCAGATAGTTGTATTGAAAACTTTTTTTCTTGTCTGCCAAAAAAAAGAGGGGAGGAAGAACAAATTTAAAGAGGAACACTCCCCTGGAAGTTTTGGTGGATCCCACAGACGAAATGTTGTAAACAAACTTTGTTCCAATCCCTTTGAAGTCTTCTGAACAGTTTCCCCCAAATTGGAGGGGGGGGGGGAATTGCAGTATTTATAAAAGTGCACAAAATGTAATTTAAGTTATAAAAAAAGCCTTGAAATTTTTATCAAAAGCATTCAAATTAGTCTCTCCCCAGGTCAGCTAATGAGTTGTCATGCGCTGGCCTCTTATAGCAGTGCACCTCCTGCCGACTAAGACAGTTAACCATGTTTTCATCAAAGGAAATGCTCATTAGTAGAGCTTTCAGAAACTGATTTGATTATAGTTTCACTTGTTAAAGTGAAATATTTTGAGCTCATTAGGATGATTATGATTCAAGGTCATCTTTTGAAGCTAGTCCTGTCAATATAAGATAAATGGGCCCTCATCTTTTTCCCTTCTTTACGTCTGTGCTTTTTAAACTCTTGTGTGTAAAAAGTTCCATAGCCATAATTAATTTTTAGTTCTTCTGTTACAAAGCTGCTTAAAAAAAAGAACAAAGATTTTGGCTACCAAAAAGGCATTGAAGAACTATTAAGAGGAGGAAGAGGCTATCTTGTTTTAGAGAAATCAGAGGAAATCCTTGAAAAGTTCAGCTTTTGAAATCCAGCTATTTTCTCCTTGACCTTTTCCAAAGTTTCTAAAAGGTACTTTGTACATATTTTTGCATTATCTTTTTATCTCAAAAGTATAAAACCGAACTAAAAAACTCCCAAGAAGTACCAATGGCTTATTAAATATCTTCTCTTTTATGCCTCATGATAAAGTTAACACCTTTTAAAGTTTTTTTTCCCCCTTTCTCTCTTTTAAATCTGACTGAAATCTCTAAGTGGTTAAAGAGCCATTTAAACATAAAGGGAAATGGCATCAACTTCTATCAAAAGATGAAGACATAGTGCATTTGCATTTGGCTTGCATCTTGAGCCTAATTGGTCAGATATCGCCTCATGCTTCAGCTTTAAAAGGGAGGTCAGGAGGAAGGTTTTTCTGCCGAATACATCAGACTTGAAAGTTGCACATTACAATGGAAAAATCACAAAAGAAAATAACAGAGCTGTGCTGTCCCTCAACAGACATGTGACACGGGACGGAATCCATTTTCCCAGGGAAAAAGAAACTCTTCTTGTGGATCACAGAAATGCCCCATCCAGCCCAGGACTATCTCTTGGGAAGGGGCTGGATCCAGAGTTTTTTGAAGTTGATGGTGGCACAGGCATTTTTATTATGCCTTGCTTTATTCCTTTTTAAAGAAACCACCTAGAAGCTCTGATTAGGTATTGTGTGTGTGTCTTTATCTTTGAGTGTAACCCAATCCGAGCCTCCTATATATGTAAACCAGTGGAATTTACCTGATGTTGTGAGAGTAAAATTTCAAGAATATTTGTGGGATCAGGGCACAGCTGAGCACCAGGCACCAGCACTGATCAGTGGGCACCAGGCACGGGGCACTGCTGGGTCCCAACGGGCACCAGATATTGGAGGGTAGCATGGGGCATAGCAGGAACACCAGGCATCTCTACTGGGCATCCTTACCAGGTACCAGTATTTTTTTCTGGAAAAAGGAGTATTCTGGTGGGCAAAAAGGTGCCAATGGGTACCCCCCAGAAAAAGCCCTACCATTGGGCAGCACACATCACTGGTCTCCTCCATGCCATGGGGAGTGGGCACCAGAGGGTACCAATGGGCAGCAGGCATCAGTAGACATCAGCAGGCACCGGGCACCAGGCACCATTGGGCAGCAGGTACCACTGGGCACTACAAGACACCACTATGCAGTGGGCAGTGGGCACCAGCAGGCACCAGTGAGTACTGGGCACCATTGGGCACTGGGCATCCCTACTTGGCACTAGTGGGCAGTACCAGGCACAAGCAGGCACGACTGGTTAAATTTCAAAAAAATCTAATCTTAGTGGGTGCTTCCATCATGGAAGGAGAACTCTCCCCAAATTTCATGCTTCTAAGTCTGGGCATTGATGAATTAGGAAATCTTCAATGTATAGGGACAAAAACACACTGCACCCTTATTTACCCCCTTCCAATTTGAATTTCCCAAAATTTGTTCCTCGTGGATGCCATCATAGAAAGAATACCCTCCCAGGAATAACCTGGGGATGAGAATACTGGGCTAGATGAACATTAGGTTTGTTGTAGGCTACAGCAATTATCTTCTCTTTCTTACCTTCCAATTAACTCTAAGGGTGCAATCCTAAGCATGTCTACTCAGAAGTAAATGCCAACCTTTTCTATGTGAGTTACTCTCAGGGAAGTGTGTTTAGGATTGCAGACTAAAAGAGAATAACTGCTACTAGTAGGGCCCTCCCCCAGTTTGACTCAATCATCAAACAATAACAATAATAAGAATATTGCAGAGCTTTTCCAAAAAGGGTTCCGACTCAGATTTTGATGAATCTGTAGACAACATTAAAGTTGTATGTCTTTTGCATGCCCGTGTACACAAGTTATGTACTGTAAAACCTTGGATTGAGAGCGTTTTGGATTAAGAGCGTTTTGCAAGACAAGCAAACATTTCTAATAAATTTTGTTATGTAATACAAGCAAAAAAATAGTCCCAGCTGGGGTACTATTGGTTTTGACGCTCCACCAGCACCTGCTCAGCCTCTCTTGAAAGACCAGCCTATGCATGACTGCTCTGAAGAAAGCCTACTATAGTGTTCACTCCTATGAAAGAGGGCAATGGAAAGGAGCCTGAGAAACCTAGTCTTGCATGTCTACTCTAAAGTAAGCCCTACCATAATTAGTGGGACACTGCTGGACACCACTATGTAAGGGGCACACTCCTGTGTAGGGGGCAGTGGTGGGCCTGGCCCGGCCCAACATCCGGTTCGCTGGAAGTGGGCGGGACCAGGGCGGGACCAGGGGGTGGAGCCGAGGTCAGGGGCTGGGGAGCGCCAGGGGCGGGGCCGGGCACCCCAGCACACTGTGGGGTGCGGATGGGCGGGCCGAGGAGCGGGCCCCAACCCCGGCACACTGCGCATGCTCCAACCCCAGTGCATGGACTGAGCATGTGCCAAGGTCAGAGCGTGCGCAGTGCACCTCCTCCACGGAGAAGACGCACTGCACAAGCGGCGACCTTGCTGAGGTCAGCGCTTGCGCAGTGCGTCTTCTCCGTGGAGGAGGAGCACTACGAACCGGTGCGCCAGGTTTTGTGGCCAGCCCCGTGCTGCCGGATTGCTACCAGTGGGCCCAAGGGAACATCCAGTTCGGGTGATCCAGCCCGAACCAGCTTGGGCCCACCTCTGGTGGGGGGGCAGATTGCACCTGGGAGCCCTGAGAGTCTAATGCTGCAATCCTAAAGACTCTTTCCTGGGAGTAAGAACCATTGAACACAATGGAAGTTACTTTTGAGTAGACATGGTTAGGATTGTGCTCAAAGAGTGCAGTCCTATCCCTGTATACTCAGACGTAAGCCCCATTATAGTCAATGGAGCTTACTCCCAAGTAAGTGAGGTTAGGACCGCAGTCCAAGTGCAGCTAATTTTGTTTTGTTTTTCTTTCTATTTTGATTTTCTTTATTTTTTGTATTAGATTACAAGATTGTAATCATTTCTATATGAATATTTTTGGGTTGTGAAACAAATTGTCTGAGTTTCCATTATTTCTTATGGGAAAATTTGCTTCGATATAAAAGTGTTTTGGATTACAAGCGTGCTTCTGAAACAAATTATGCTCATAAACCAAGGTATGATTATACCATCATGAAGCAGCTGCCACATTCTCTACTGTGGTACCTTAATTTAGCTTTATACAGCCTAGTAAAATGTGGTGATATTGAAGGGGTTGGTATTGGCAGAACCTTGCTGGAGGATTGTATGCCAGAGATTATTCCTCCCACTTTGCCCCAAAGCACTTAGCCTAATTCTATGTATGTTTAATTGGACATCCCACTGTGTTCATTGGGGCTTGCTCACAGGTAACTGTGCACTGGATTTCATTTTCAGCCTTAGTCAACTGACCTGCAGGGCACAGCATGGAGCATCTTGATGTGCTTAGGTTTTTGCCTGAGGGGATGGCAATAGGGAATATGTCTAGCATATCCTAGGAGAGTTTATTTAAGGCTGAGGTTCGTCAGCATGTTTGTGTTTTGTTTTTTTAAATTATGTAAATACGTTTAGGGAGATGCTTGCTAGGTGCAGCCTACCAAACCTAACAACAACTAAGACAACCCAAAAAGGCAAAGGGGAAACTGAAGGGGAAATCCAGATACAAGAAGTGATTCAGAATGTGACAAACTTTCTCCGGAGTTGGGTGCCATAGAACGAGTTCGGAGATTACCTTTCCACTAGGTAGAATTGAATATTTTCCCTTCATCACAAGAATTCAAAGCCATCTTAATGTGAGGACACCCAGGAGTGAAACGTCAAGCAAAGGCAACACATTTTCTCCCTGAAGGAAACAACTTGGAAAAGCAAATGGTTTAACCAGCACCCAGGGCTTTCTTAGTGACTCATTTGACAGGTATGAAATAGAGGGTAAAACTCCTTCAAGGACCCTACTTTATATATATTGGAGTCCAAGCCAAGATGAAGTCCTCCATTTGGTGGCTTTTTTGCCTTCATTAATGATATGTGCAGTACCTACCACTATTCTACTGAAGAACAATTCAAGCAAAGGCTCAACGACCACCTGTCGGGGATGCTCTATGACAGTGGTTCTCAATCTTCCTAACGCTGTGACCCCTTTATAAGTTCCTCATGTTGTGGGGATCCCGAACCATAAAATTATTTTCATTGCTACTTTATAACTGTAATTTTGCTACTGTTATGAATTGTAATGTAAGTATCCGATATGCAGGATGTACTTTCATTGTTACAAATGAAATGTGTGTTCTATGCACACATTGAACACAATGGGATTTATTTCAGAGTAGGCATGCATAGGATTAGGCCCTGAGGCTGTCAGTCAGCCCCAGTGTGCGCACAGCTGCTGACCTGGCCCCCTGCACCAGGGGTCTTTAGGTGACCCCCAGGAAAGCTCTAGGTGACTCCCAATGGGGTCCTGACCCCCACTTTGAGAAACACTGCTCTATGAGAATTTCCTGCTATAGGCGGGGGGTTGGACTAGATAACCTACGGGGTCACTTCCAACTCTAGGATTCTAGGATTCTGGTCTGTTCAATATCACATTCATGAAAGGAACCCATGGCTTAGTGGTCGACAGCTTGAACATGGAATGTGGGATGATTTCTCCTGAAAAACTGTCCCACAGCATAACTGTCCCGCCTTGAGCTCGCTTTCGTTAGGGAAGAAAAGTCGGGAAATGAATGAATGAATGAATGAATGAATGAATAAATAACCAACCAACCAACCAACCAACCAACCAACCAACCAACCAACCAACCAACCCCTGATTAGCACCAATCCTGGCACAAGCCCCATGCTGGCCTGGGAGTGTTGCAAAGGTGCTGTAAGGCCAGTTTAGGCCAGTGCACAGATATGTGCCACATCTGGCCTTTTGCTGAGTTCTTCTGAAATAAATTGGTTAGGATTGCACCCCAGTTTTTTCTGCTGGCCAAAAGTTTCATTCCAAGTGGTGAAATTTTCACTCAAATTCCTGACTCAAAAATCTTTGCCATGGAAAGACTTGTGTGTCTGTTATGTTTGGCTGCACTCTTGCAAGAGAGCTACTTTTCCACCCTTTATGCGCTGGGCTAAAAAACTGATATGTATGTGTTTTTGTGTGGGTAAGAAAAGGGACTTGAACCCTGAATAAAGGAGTTCCAAGCAGGTCTTTGCTGTTGGTTTTCCTTTGCTAACACTACCGTAGTTTTTATAGGGAGTGGGGGAAGTGTGGCAACTTTGTGTCATTTTTGTGTGTGCATGTGATAATTAATGGAAGTGTCTGTTGGTATGCTGCTAATTCCCATTGACTACCAGGGGGCATCCCTCTCAGTTTTGGCCATAAATTGGCCCCCTCCCAGTGGTGGGCTTCAGGGGGTTCTCACAGGTTCTATAGAACCCTTTGCTAATGAGTGCCTGGTTCTGAGAACCAGTTACTAATGGGACATAGAATCTGTTGTTAATTTAGGTTATTAGGACATTATTAACCTGTTATTAATCTGTTGTTAATTTATTTGAATCCCACCCCCTGTTCTGTTCACCCTGGTATCCCTTCTCTGACTGTCTGCATTTGATCTGGGTGGATGTGGTGATTGTTTCCTTGGATATCATATTAATGCATCTCACGGCACACTTAACAAGACATTGAAATTGTCAAGGCACACCATCAGTTGTTTTTACCATTGAAAAGGCACACAGACTGTTCAAATCCCTCAGTTTTCCTATTTATGAATGTCAATCTCCAAATTCCCACAGCACACCTGAGGACTATCTGTGGCACACCTGTGTGCTACGGCACACTGATTGAAAATCACTGTGTTTATGATATACAGATAATAACACCAATAGTACACAGATGTTGCTCTAATATCATGGAAATAACACTGTGCTTGCTCTTTGGAAAACTGGCCACGATGGAGTGTCTTTGGGCACTGTTGCTGATCCTGGGGAGGTTGCACTGGCATAATGTTGCCTGAATTGGCTTTTGTTGCACTCATGACAGTGTGACATCAGTACAGCATCCAAATAAGGCTATTATAAAGCAAGACTTCAAAAGATAAAGTTCCCAAATTCATTGGTAGGTAGTGTTAGCTAGCTGTACCATGGCTGAAACTGTGCAGACATCATACTGACCAATGTCATTGATTCCTGAGTCTGCCCCAGACAACTAGCAGTTATGACAAGGACGGAAAGGCACAAAAACAGAGCAATTGTCTAGATGTTGCTCAGCAAGTGATCTGCAGTCTTGACCTTTTAGACAACTTGCTCAAAGTTCAATTTGCAGATCACTTGCTGAGCGATAACTAGAACTTGCATCCCCATTTTCCAAAGCTGGTGTCCTGCCCTCTGAACCACAGTCCTTTTCGAGTTCACTAATTGGCACTGACTCTGTGGCTGCAGAGAGAATGTGAGACTGAGCGAGATCTTTTTCTTATTAGGAGTCAGGTCAGCTCAGCACTCTCATTCTGCAAAAAAGGCTGGGAACACCAAGCAGAAAATCTTGTTCTTGATGGTCTCTTCCCACAAAGTTGAAAGTTCAGAGAGAGAGAGAGAGAGAGAGAGAGAGAGAGAGAGAGAGAGAGAGGATGTGAAAGGGAATGTAGCAGGATGGGAAAAATGCAAAGTGCAGAAAACTTTGATGTACACCTTTTAAGTCAGGAGAGAAAACTCTCTCCTGACTTAAAAGGTAGGTAGACTACCTACCTACAGAGTGACATAAAGGCTGCAATCCTAACATACTTTCCTGGAAATACTTCAGACATACTTCTGAGTAGACATGCTTAGGATTGCACTGAAAATCATCTATATCAATTTAGTGATGAAACTAATAAAACAAATAATTCTAAAGCTGCAACCCTAGACACCTACCTGAAAGAACGGCAATTAAACTCAATGGGGCTTCCAATATAGGATTGCACTATAGCAGTGCTATGTCATATGTGTTTCCTGTTCTTGGTGTATCTGATATTGTTTTCCTGAACTCCAAAAGCCTTGATCAGGTGAATTTGAGCAAACAAAGACAAGAACAAACAAAATAAAAAGAGGAAGAAATGATAGGATCATGTTCTTTTTTTAAACTTTGCTTAACATTCAGCCTGACGGAGAGTCCTGGAGAACTCAAAGGCTGATCCTACAAAAGGTGTTTCTAGAGTGGCTATTTCTTTTTTTTCTATTGGCTCAACATGACTACTTCTGATTTTTTTTTCAAGAAATGTTTCATCCAAAATCTTGATATAGTGATGTTATTAATATATATTTTTTTGCCAAACATGTGGTCTGAAAATAAATTTCTGAACTCCAACAATCAATGCTTTGTCTCCTTTATAATATATCTGAAAATATGACATCTCTCTTTGAAGAAAAATTTAGACAGAATAAATGGAAGTAGCAATCAAAACTCTTTCCCTTCTGCTCACAGATGGCTTCTGCTCTTGGCCATCCTGAAGACTTGTTTAAGCCCCTTGATATGATTTGTCATAGTGAATCAATGTACTATGTTTTTAAACGCAGTGGCAATACGCTATGCTGTTTTTTCCCCTCTGTTTTTGATGCAACTGGTTCTAATGAAGACCTGAGACATATTACCAATTCAAGAGGTCCTACTAATCCTCAGCTCCTGTTTATGAGTGGCTTCAGGAATATTCCCTTGCTCCAATGGTTGATCCTCAGCAGGCACTGGATTAGTAACATCAGAGCCTGCAGACGTGAATTGTTCCCCATTAGTCTCAGCCTGAGCCTGGTCTTATGTCCCCTTCATCAGGAACCTCCAAGGCTAAGGCAGTGAACCAATACTAATGATCCTAGCTTTCCAGAGACACACATCAGAGTCTGGACATGTAATGGCCGTGGCTTTTGTTTGTTTGTTTCAGCGAACTGCTTAATGTGCTTCTTAAGCCTTACTATTCACTCACTCCCACCATCACATAAGTTACTGGATCTCTTCACACAGTTTCCAAGGAATTGCACTTGAATATCCTTCCCACACTTTCCTTTTTGCATTTTTAAACCAGTAAATCAGAGAGGACTCATTCTCTCTCTCACACACAAAAGGCATGCCAAGGAAACACAATGAATGAATAGTGTATGCTCTGAGAGACATTTGCAAATTATTTTATAGAGCGTTGCAAACAGTAACAAATAATCTTGCAATTACTACATTAAAAGGAGACAAATAGGTTACTTTTATAATACTTCCTTCACCTGAATTTCTAAAGCAACCTGTTCTTGCAACCTGGACTTCAGGTCCATCCTGACCTCATGAGACCTTGCTAGTCATGGTTGGAAGGAGATTCTGATCTGGGTTCATCAAGTTAGTTACATCAGGGTTTTCGGAATAGGTTGTTACTGTGGCTCACTGGTTTTGTTACTAGATTTGGAGATGTTTGTTTAGGGAGGCCTGCATGACTCCCGATTCATCCTCTTTTGGAAGGCAACTAAATGCATTTTTATTTGGACTGGCATATGGCATATAATGTTTGATGAGTCTTTGAGCTGATTGTTTACTACTTTGCACCATATGACAGAGTATTAGTTTTAAATGAACGTTTTTCATTAAAAATAAAAACACATTGGACAACATGGTGATGCACTTGGTGGGGGGAGGAATGGTGACACCACTACTGATAAAACTGAAAATCTTGGTCTTTTTGAAAAAATACTGTTATATAGGATAATTTAATAAGGTGTCCCTGCAGGCTGCCCTGCTAGTTGTGACTTACTCTTAGGTGGTGTGCTCATACCCATTACAAGGTTGAAGAGCCAGCATAGTACAAAGTCGTCTATGTGGTTATGTTGCTGTCATGACTAAACGCTAAAGGTGCACAGATGCTGATATTTTCCCACCAAAGTGGTGCCTATCTATCTACTTCCACTTAGAACATGTTTTCAGACTGCTAGGTTGGCTGAAGCTGGGCAAGTAACAGGCACTCACTCTTGTCTTGCAGAACAACCAACCAGCCAATTTTCAGCATCTTTAATCACAGTGTCTTTAACCACTGAACCACCACAACCCTAGTTATTTCATGTCATCACACAAAAAGCAGTTTAATGCAGAATAAAACTATGTTGAAATTCACAGCAAAAAAATAAAAGGAAAACACAACTGCCTTATAAAGCTAAAAATTGTTTTTTTTAAAATTCCAAACTGATCAATGAGACTTATTGTTTCAAGAACCAGTGAGGTGTTGTTATGACACAATAGAGAGAAACCAATAAGTTTTAGTATGCTCTCATTGCCATCTATCTATTACTATCTTACTCAGTTTATCACTGAATTTCTTATTGGTTACTAGTTTGTTGTGTGACGAGTTTGTTTTATATATGATATGTGTATCATATATAAAAATAAACACATAAATAGTTACTGGGGGATTAAACCAAACCTAATAATGCCGCTATATTAAATTGGTATTGTATGATATTGTAGTGTATGATACTGTAATTAATTCTGTATGGTACAGAAAGGGGTCCATCATGTGGTGACACAATTAACCCTTGCCTCAAGTGATAAAAACCCTAGTGACTCTTCTGCCCCCTCATCTCTAATGCCACCTCTGCTCCTCAAAGCTCCTGTGAGGAAGCAAAAATGGCAGCCAAGACTCACCATGCTTACATCTGTATTCCCACCAAAGATAAGCCATGACCCCTGAAACTGTCATCATCTACCATGTTCTTCCTAGTGCCATATTCCTGAGTGGCAATTTACACTGACCGTGCTGCAGCTATGAGATGCGCTATATTGGTTTTTTAATTGTTGGTAAACATTCTGAGAGGTCTGAAAGGTGGTATATGAGTCCATCAAATAACTTGTAAGACTTGCTATGTCAGTGATGAAGTACTCAGAATAAAACATGAAACTCATCCAAAAGGATGATATAAATAATATTGAACGATATTAGGAGCAGCACACTGTGAATAAGTGCATGAACTATAAGAGCTCCAGTTCAAATGTCAGCAACTCCATGAACTCACCAGGCAGCCTTCAGGGAATCTACTATTTCTCAGCATCAGTACGTTATGTCTAATATGGTCAAGTATAGTATTTGTGTTTTATCTCACATAAAGGGAGTTTTGATACAAATTGTGATTATACAAGTGATAGAGGAAGATCATCTGTATAACCTTCAGAATTTATACAAGTTCTGGAGTTTTATATAGGAAATGTACTTGGAACACTTATGTTAATTTGTCAATATGTTAATTTGTCAATATGTCAGGTAGACATATTTATGTTAATTTCTTAATTTGTCAATATGTCAGGTAGACACACCAGCACACATGCTTTTTGTCTAATTAGATTTCCTAACTGTTGTGCTACATGCATGAGTTCCAATATCATCTTCAGTATTCACTGTCAGAAATAGATGTTTCCTGGCGGCATAGTGACACTCAACTGTTATCAATCAGCAAATTTCTGAGTGGGAAGGAAAGATGAGGGAGTTGATATACAGGTGTCCCCTCCTTATCTGACAGGTTAGGGACCAGAGTGAAAAGTGGAAATGGTTGAAAAGCAAAACCCACTCTTTTTATAGTTTACAAGTGTCACTTCCAATGCTTTCTTAGCTAGCAGATTGCAAATGCCCTTTTTATCTTGCAAGTTCCAGATGTCACACAAAGAGTTTTGCTAATGTACTTTCATTAACTGTGGGAAGGGGAATGGGAATAGACCAGGAGCTAAAGTGACTGTGCTTTCTCTCTCACACACACAAACACAAGCCAAAACTGTCTGAATCAACATATTATAGGCTAATCAAAATAGGAAATGGAAATTCTACCCTTTAGAACAGCACAGAAAGGTTGAAAGAATGGAACATGTTGCTGAATGAATGGTTTCTGGGTATAATTGAAAGGTGTTGAAAGAGCAGATCATCAGAAAACAAACCATCTAAAAACGGGATACCTGTGTAGCCAACACTGAAGAGTCTAATAACATATTAATAAACAGTAACATTTAGACCAAGACTTTATACTTTTGGTTCAAGCTGCAGGTCCTTTGAATATTAACTCTTGAGGTCTCATTACAACTGCAATCCTAACCACACTTTCCTGGGAATAAGTACTATTGAACTCAAAGGGACTTTCTTTTGAGTAAACATGTTAGGATGTCAGTGTATATCTCTTATGATATCTGTAAGGACTGCTGGGATAAAAACAGCCGGCTTTCGTAATTCTATGGGAATTACCGGTACATAGTTTTAACTATGGAAAATACAACCTTCATCTACAACGGAGTCTAACTTGTCTCTTTTTGGTATGCTGTCTTCCACATCACACGATTCGGTGTAGCATAGTGAGAAACAAAACTGGGTATCCTGGATCATTTCAGTCATGGGCTATCTGGACAGCCTCAAGCAAATTACTTTTTTCAGGCTGTAGCTTCTCACCACCAATACTGTGACAATACTTGGAGGCTTTTCTTAGCGGGGCAGATCTGAGTAGACCCATTTTGGTTGCGGCAGTATTACCCGAGGTAAGAGGAAAAGTTTTCCTTGCCCCAAGTTAGCACAGCAACAGCTTTAATCTTGCACTGGAAACAGCACAGGATCATTGGCCTGCAAGTTCCAATGCAAGATAGGATTCCAGCAGATTGCGCTGCCCGCCTGTAACAAGAAAAATGTCAAACTCTGACCTCATTCAATGAATCATCAGTAGTTGTAACAGATTGGCAAGGCAGGAACAAAGTGTGCTAAAACCCTGGAGAATGTAAATGTCTGGTTAGCCAACAAGAGAACAAGCTTGACATTTCTGCGACCACCACTGCCACTATTTATTGTGCCTTAATACTGCTGTCACAAGGCTAATTCAAGCAGAAAGATTTGCTATGATCTTCCCATAGATAGCAGCATAGCAGTGCCAAAGAGAATAAGAATTCCCATAATTTTTTGTATGTTTCGTCTTTTGTTAGGGCCTTTGAAATATAGTGTCCAGGTCTGTCCAAATACAAACCAAAGTGGATTCACAATTAATCCCATTGTTAGAAAATTGAAAGTCACCTTATCCATTTTCAACATTAATTTTATGCTTGACTAGAATAAGAAATTCAACCAAGGAAGTGAAGCATTGAATAATGTATCCAAATACTCATGGAGGATGCTATTCATAACCATTACTTTTCTCAGATCACCAGTTCTGAAGGAAATTGCCACATCGGAAGGGCAATTTTCACATTTAAAATTACAGGGAAGGAAAAGTGAACTCCCTGTTCCTCCCATCCATGGCAAAGTCCCATCCCAAAGACGAGTATTTTAAAAAATGCTTCTGATTGTAATCCTGCTTACATGTGCTTGCATTCATATCTAATCATACGTGGCTCTGATGAGGTGAGAGGTAGCAAAAATGAAAGAACATCTCAGTACAAACCTGAAAGGAAAGATTATGACACTCTTGCCAAGTTCTTGTATAAAATATGATACTGGATTAAAAAAATTAATACTTATGCTGATGACTAACTGTCCAACTCTATAGGCCCTAACAGATCCCAACAGAACCATTGGAGCCAACTGGGTTTTATACAGGTTAAGGCAACCAATTTTCCCTAATGCCAGTGGTTGTTTTGCCCCTGCAATATCCAACAGCAGCCATTTCAGTGCTGCTGTACCAAACAGTGCCAGAGCAGCATAGGATTAGGATGCCTGAAAGTGAGATGTTGGAGTTCATTGTGAGAGCCCACATCTTTGATATTATGGAGCAAGTCATGTTTTCAAGGTGATCCTTGTAACTCTGCGGATTAGTGCACTCCCAGGTAGATATAAATTATTATCCTTATACAGTGGTACCTTGGTTTATGAGCATAATTCATTCCGGAAGCATGCTTGTAATCCAAAATGCTTGCATATCAAAGCAAATTTTCCCATAAGAAACAATGGAAACTCAGACAATTCATTCCCCAACACAAAAGTCTATATATATAAAATGGAAAAGTTACTGACTGACTGACTGACTGACTGACTGACTGACTGACTCACTCACTCACTCACTCACTCACTCACTCACTCACTGACTCATCAATGCCCAGCCAAAACTGCTGGGCCTAGAAGTGTGAAATTTGGGAAGGGTGCTCCTTCCGTGACTGAGGCATCCACTAAGAACCGGTTTTCAAAAATTCTAACCAAAATGGGTTGAAAAGGGACACAACGCATTTTCCTCCCTATACTTGCCATTGAAGAATCCCTGACTGAGGGACACTCTGCCCAAACCCCTGGACTTAAAAGCATGAAATTTGGGGAAGGTGTTCCTTCTATAACATCAACACCCACCAGGAACCAATGTTGGGAAATATAACTCTTAAGGGGATGTAAAGGGGTGCAATATGTTTTTGTCCTATACTTAACACTGAAGACTGACTTCACTGTCCTATACTTAACACTGAAGACTGACTTAACATCCAGCTGATGCACTGAGAGGGAGGGTGCACTGGGGGAGATGGAGCACATGGGGGATGTTGCACTGGGGGAGATGATGCACATTGGGAGGTTGGTGTGCATGAGGTTTGGGTGCACATGTAGGGGCTTGGCGTGCATGGGAGGGTGATGCGCATGGGGGGTTGGTGATCATGAGAGGGTGATGCACGTGGAGGGTTGGTGTGCTTTGGGGATTGGTGCACCTTCGAGGTTGGTTCGCCTTCGGGGTTGGTGCACATGGGAGCGTGATGCACACGGGAGTTGGTGTGCATGGGAAGATGACATGCAATGGGGTATGTTGCACAATGGGGGATGATGTACGTGCAGGTATTTCACTCCCGTAACATGGGTACATTTTGCTAGTATTCATATAAAAATGATTATAATACTGTGTATAATAAAAATAAGAAAGAACATACAAAATATAAAGAAAAAACAAATTAACCTGCACTTGTTCTCTTAGGTCTTTCAGGCTGCAATCTGCTACCCTTACAAAGGAATGAGCCCCACTGAATATAATATGGCTTACTTTAGAATAGACACCCAAGTATCTCAGGCTTTTTTCCATTGCCTGATATGGGACTGAGTTCCACTGGTTATAGGAGGGCTTATTTTGGAGTTGACATGCAAGGCTAAGGCTGCAATCCTAAAGACACTTTCCTGGGAGTAAGACCCATTGAACACAATGGGGCTTACTTTTGATTAGACATGTTTAGGATTGTGCTCTAAGGCTGCAATCCTAAAGACACTTTCCTAGGAGTCAGACCCATTAAACACAATGGAGCTTACTTTTGAGTAGACATGGTTAGGATTGCGCTGTAAGTCTCTCAAGCTGAGTTGAATATGAGTTAAATGACTTTCTATTATTGAATTTGGAAAAGAAGTGAAAGATCATTGATAGATTTATAATTTCAGTGCCGGGCTGATGACATTTCTGTTAACAAAAAGTCACGAAGGTTGCAGTCCTAAGTGCACTTTCCTGGGAGAAACTCCCATTTTACTTGATGGAACTTACTTCTGAGAAGATATGCACAGGATTGTTAAATGCTTCAGAACCAGAGCTGGGAAGCAATTTCTCCCTATCCCACCTTCCTCAGCAAAGGATGTAAAGTGCTCTCTCTCTCTCTCTCTCTCTCTCTCTCTCTCTCTCTCTCTCTCTCTCTCTCTCTCTCTCTCTGTGTGTGTGTGTGTGTGTGTGCGTGTGTGTGTGTGTGTTTAATTTTTTTCCCCTTCCAACAAAATTTTAAGTGGTTGGTAAAAAGCCAATTGTAATAACTTGCTTCAAATGGTTAGGCTGGCCAACATATGCAACTAATTCTCAGCAAGGCTTTCTGGGAAAACCAAAGACAAGATTGGTTCTGTGGGCTAGCCCCGGGCAGTCAGCAGTGGTAGAATGCTTCACACAGGCCCACATGTACCGTTTCTGAACTGACACAAAGCTTAATGGAAGTGAACCCTGACAATTGTGGCCAATCGAGTGTAAGTGACATCCTGCCTGGCATGCCATTATGCATTCCCTCCCTCCCAACTCTTGAAGGTATAATGTCTCCTGTGGGAAGCCTTGATGTGAAAATGCCATTGTATGCTTTGTCAGGTGATTTACCATCTATTAAACAGTGTGTAATCATCACACAGACCTAAAAAGAGAAACAAACCCAGCAAGCGGTTTTTACCTTTCTTATTCTTAAAAAAAGTAGTTGAGCAATGTGCTATGTACCTAAATCAGTGATGGGATTCAAAGAAATTAACAACCGGTTCTATGTCCACCTGGCAGCCACTTTTAAATGGTTATTTTTAAACTTTATGTGTCCTATCTCTCGTTAACAACCAGTTCTGTAGAGTAGGTGCGAACCTACTGGAGCCCCTAAATATGGTTTACATGTAGTCAGTGGTGGGATTCAAATAAATTAACAACAGGTTCTATGTCCTAATAACCTAAATTAACAACAGGTTGTATGTCCCATTAGTAACCAGTTCTCAAAACCAGGCGCTCATTAGCAAAGCATTCTATATATCCTGAAGCCCATAAATGCATGTACAAGAAACTAGCAAGGCAAAGGCAACTTCTTCACAGCATTTGTCCCATATGTTGGCAGGATCCTCTATTCTGGATCAGAGTTTATCCATCCTCGTTCAGATGTGATTCAGAGGAAACCGGCCTGTCGCAGGGGCCTTATGCAGAATCAGTACCTTTTGTATAAAATAGACACCAAACTGGTACCAACTTGCATGCTTTCTGACTGCTAAGTTAGTAGGAGCTGGAATGAGTGATGGGAGCTCACGACGGGTGCAATCCAGAGTAACTACGGGGAGTTCTTGCTCCGGTGTAAGAACAATTTACTCTGGATTGCAATATGAATTTCACATAGTTTTTCATTAAGTGGTGCAGTAACTATGGGTGCACATAATGTCTCTTACTCCCGTAGTTACTCTGGATTGTAGGGTTCATCTGCAATCCTAAAGACACTTTCCTGGGAATAAGACCAATTGAATACAATGGGGCTTACGTTTGAGTAGACATGGTTAGGATTGTGCTCTTTATTACACCACATTGGTCTCAAACTGCCACCCTTATCTACAGGTCAACAAGTGCAGTGTCTTTATCCAGTGAACCACTGCACGCAATATAAGATGGCATCAAACATTCTTCCATTTCAGCTCCAAAACTGTAATTCTGGTTCAGAGCTGACTCTTCAGAGTCAAAATCCTAAAATATGTGGCAGTTCACCTTTCTTGGATCCAATATATACCACAGTTTTCATGATCTACAGCCATGATTAGTAGTTTTTCTTATAATAATGGCTATTGCGTATTGAACAGGATTATGTCATAATTTTACAATCAAAATTAGCTAAGTGGCAGCAACAGTAGTACGAAGAAGGTCTTTTCAAAGTGTGGGTCATGCTTTCTAAAGTGCCAACCAAATTCAATCCCTTTTGAAGTAACCAATGAAACACTGCTGAAAGGATCCTTTTCAACTTTTGAAAATGTTTCAGAAAATGTTTGAAAAGCAGTATATAAATACTGCTGATTGATTTTATTGATTGATTGATCAATCGATTGATCAATCCATTTTGGAGTCAGTCCTCCACAGCAGCCAGTAATGTTTCATTATCATCTTGCTCTGTTCTTATTTATGGCTTACTTTCAGCAATTTTCTACAAGCCAAAACCGCCTATCATACTTTTGAG
Source organism: Cryptoblepharus egeriae (assembly GCA_030015325.1). Lineage (NCBI taxonomy): Eukaryota > Metazoa > Chordata > Lepidosauria > Squamata > Scincidae > Cryptoblepharus > Cryptoblepharus egeriae. The sequence continues at coordinate 118,819,589 of JAREYC010000001.1, forward strand.
TAAATTATCATGCACCACAATCATGACTCTTGTTCTGAATTGCATAATGGGCTTTGAATCCTGTTTGCTGAGATTCCTAGGAATTCCCTGTTTCAGCTTCTAGTAGCTCCTATAGGAAGTGGAGGAGAATGCCAGGGAATCCTTATATGTGTGAGTGTTCTCACCATCTTCTCTTAGTTTGTGGTGGTGCAAGACTAAGTATCAATATTTTTTGTTGGTGCCAAGACAAAAAAAATGTCAATTGTATCTGGGTAGGATGCTCCAATGGCCTCATTATTTGTGGAACCACAACCACAGAACCCTGTTCCCCAAAAAACTACTTTTTTAAGAAAAGTCAAGACAACCACATTAAATGAAGCATTAACAATTGAAATGAAGTGACCTGAAGAACAAACTGAAACATGCCTCTGGCAACAAAGAGGTTTCAATTATTATTTGTGATGAGTGATGTGACCAAGAAAAAAAAAATAACTAAATTCTGAAAGCTGAATAAATTAGTCATAACTCAAATGCCACTTCAATCACTTTCCAGAGAACAAGCACTGGAACATCTCTTCTTTCACTGTTATCTCCTAAACTCACCTCGCCTCTGATGACGCTAGCAGAAAGAACGGGAGAAACTGAGCCAAGCAAGGGCTATAACTTCAGCCACAGATCTTCAAAACAAGTATTGGCCTCTTGACCTCTGTGGTGTTATAAAGGGATCGCAGGAGAGTATTTTGAGTACAAAACCATGGCCCACATTCACAGAGAAATGCTCAACGATCATATATAATACCAACCAAGAAACTTTGTGGCACATAAAGACTGATACATGTATTGTGGAATGAGTTTCCATAGACATGAATCTACTTCATAAGTATGAAACTGTTAGCATTTAAGGTCCCCTCGGAGATTGTGTGTCCTTTTCGCTACCAGCAACCAAGTAATTAATATGAACATTCTTCAAAAATACTGTATATCTATTAGAATATACCTTTGAGAATATTCAAAAACGAATGCCATATTCATACGCCAAATATGATTGTGCCTCATTATCTACTGGGGTTCCATTCTGGAATATCCCATAGATAAATAAAATCTGTAGATTTAAAAAGTGGAAAAACAGATTTACTCACTTCCAGGTTTCTTGCTGTTCCGTTGCTCCTCATGGAATAAGGTTTCACAGCAGTAACTACAGGGGTTTGATTCTGGGAATCCCTGATGATGCAATAAATAAAAGCAGTTTAAATAAAAGCAGTTTAAATAAAATAAAAAGCGTATCACTTTACAATGATTAAAAAACAGCTTTCTTTACTATTGTAAAGAGGCAGTCAGCAGTTAGAAGGAAAAATAGAAAGAAAACAAAAGCCTGACTTAGGCTTCAATCCTAAAGACACTTTCCTGGGAGTAAGACCCATTGAACACAATGGAGCTTACTTTTGAGTAGACATGGTTAGGATTGTGCTCTTAGCTGAGGAATGGAACGATTGCTTGCAATAGTTCCTCTACAATAGTAGAAAAAGCAGTTTTTTAAAACTTTTAAAAAACTTGGCAGTGGCCATTTATGTTGAGTCAAATCTGTGTATATATTTTTTAAAAAATCAGAGTATAACAAGGTTGGACTTGTATTTAGGCTTTAGAAGAATCCAGATTTTTCTCATACACATATGAGATGGAGAATTATTGGAGTTGTTGGAAAATTGTCACTTGCCCTGTGTTAAGACTTAGCCTGCTTAATAGGAAGGAGCTTCTCAGATTTCTGAGAGCCAAAAGTCCAGTGCAATCTGAGAAGCACCCAATCAAGCATTCAAGTTTGGGAGGAGGGAACTGCCCCATCACTTCAACATGCCCCAGCACCTCTGATTCCATCCCCTCCTGAGGCCAACCTACCCCATCTTCACACTCTCCCACACCCTCTCCAATCCCTCTTGTGCCTTCCCCAGCTCCAGTGCTACCCAGCAGGTGTTTATCTGCTCCATAAGGTGTACAATCTGGATCCCACATTTATGGGATGGCAAGGCCCTCCTGCAGGTACTGTTCACTCACCAGTTGTTGCAAAGTGCTTTATGTCTTCTTTGCAATACCCTAGGCCAGCTCAGTGGTTGATGTGCCTGAAGATAGGATTGTGCAATTAATATATCCTCTTTATACAATATTCTATACAATATTCTACCATTCATAAACTTGAAAGGAGAATTTTTGCATAAATGTTAAAACAAATGCAAATAGCATGTGGGTTGGGAGGGGACAAATGCAAACAACTTCAAAAAGGAATTTGACAGTAACTTGAAAGCTCACTTGATTCATTCATGTAAACTCGGCATTATACACCCCCTTCACCTCCCCAGCACTGAAGTATTCCACTTTCTTTAGAACACTGTGATTTCAAACAAACAACCAAATCTTACGGGTTGAATCTACCGCTGAAACACATGTTTCTCTGGCAGTAACAGTGGCACGGTGACAGTGGAAAGGCTGGAAATTTCCTGCGTTATTTGCCAAAGCATCACAGAGCATCCTTGCTTGCCAAAGAAGGCAAGATGGCAGAGGAGATGGAGGGCAGAACAAGGCACAGAGGGGCAAAACTGGGCAAGGAAGAAGAAGAACAGTGTGCGCAGTTGTAGGAGGGAATGGATCTGGCAGTGATGGCAGACTGGCAGCAGCCTCCCACCTCTCTTTCTTACCTTGGACCTTACCTGCTAGTGAAATCATTAGCAGAGGTCTGAGGACACCAACGAGGGAGTAGGAAGCTTATGCAGGGTTAAGGAGATTTAAATCCCATTTCCAATCCTCCCAATCCACTTCCCAGACTGGATACTGCACACACATTTTTGGCACAAGTGCACCAGCAGGGAAGGAGGAAAAGGGGTGAGAGTTAAGTATAATATACAACATTTCAAAAAAAGCAAGGCCATTCAGCATAGCTTTATTTACATAACCATACCAGTGGAGATGAAAAAACATAAATAATTCCTATGTCTAGGTATTTAAATGGTATTGGTTCCACCAATATCTGCTCAGCCAGTAGCACTTGTAAATAAAGAACTTGTACCACGTGTCACCAATGAACTGTCATCAAATGGAGGTGGCTTTCCAAATGCTTCCCGGACTTTTTTCTTAGAAGAGGGACTATGAAAAAAACATTTCAAAAAGTGAGATCCCTATATTTTAAATGGAATAACCTCTGCAAATTCAACCAAATGATTAACTCATGGCCCAATCCTATCCATGTAGTATGCTGACGAACCACAAGATCCATCAGCATACCATGCAGTATGCCATCATGGCAGCATCTCAGAAGGCCATGCACCACTTACTCAAATAATAGATTGGCCACTGACGGAGTTCAGCTAGAGCTGAGGACAGTTTAAATTGAGAAGTGGATTGTGGTGAAACAGTGAATCTGAAACACATCTCAATACAGAAGCCCTTTTCCCCAACCCATACACATGTCCAGAAGACATCTCCTCAAGACAATGGAGTTAAGAGTCTTAGGGTGCAATCCAGAGTAACTATGGGGAGTCCTTGCTCCGACATAAGAACAATTTACTCTGGATTGCAATACAAATTTCCCATACGTTTTCACTAGGTGGTGTCGTAACTACGTCAACGTAAATGTCTCTTACATGCTCCCGTAGTTACTCTGGATTGTAGGGTTATAGGGAACCAGACAGCACCCAAGGAGGTAAGTGAATTTTTTTCTATATTTTCCTTACCCAGATTGCCTGATCCTCAGCCAAATAAAAGATGCAGTGGATAATGCATAAACGTACCTGCCCCTTGGTAGGATTAGCTAAACCAAGATAAGATTGAGACTAGGATTAGACCAGCATTTCTCAAAGTGGGGGACAGGACCCCTTTGGGGGTCACCTAGAGCTTTCCTGGGGGTTGCCTAAACACCCCTGGTGCAGGCTTGCCAGACTTCTGGCTGTAGCTGCGCACGCACTGGGGCTGACTGACAGCCTCAGGTCCCAATCCTATGCATGCCTACTCTGAAATAAATCCCATTATAGTTAGGGGGCCTTTACTCCCATGTAAATGTGGATAGGATTGCAGCCTCAGGGCCCAATCCTATGCATGCCTACTCTGAAATAAATCCCATTGTATTCAATGTGTGCATAGAACACACATTTCATTTGTAACAATGAAAATACATCCTGCATATCGGATATTTACATTACAATTCATAAGAGTAGCAAAATTACAGTTATAAAGTAGCAATAAAAATAATTTTATGGTTGGGGGTCCCCACAACATGAGGAACTTATAAAGGGGTCACAGCGTTAGGAAGATTGAGAACCACTGGATTAGACAAAGCACAATAGGACCTGTCTAAAGACCAATCAATTCAAGTATTCTCGGTGTGATCAATAAGTATCAGGTCTGGTGCTATAAAAAGAAAACGACAACATATAACAATCTGGCATTTAATCTCCTTCAGAGTAGTCCGCTTCAGAAGCCACATACTTAATCCAGCGCTGTTTCCTTTGATTGATGCTTTCCTAGAACGTATTTTCTGGGATAATCAGCAACAGCCTTGTCACATTCTCTTGGATTTCCTTGATGTCCTGCAATCTTTGTCCTTTCAAGTGGGATTTGATTTTTGGAAAGAGGAAAAAGTCACAAGGGATGAGATCTGGGGAATATGGTGGCTGTCGGACGTGGGGGATGTAGTCCTTGGCCAAAAACTGCTGCACAAGCTGCGCTGAATGGGCAGGTGCATTGTCATGGTGCAATTGCCACTCATTGGACGCATGCAATTCTGGCCTTTTCTGACAAATATCATCTCACAAATTTTGCAACACGTCACAGTAGTACTCCTTGTTTACTGTCTCACCACGTGGAGCATACTCATGATGAACAATCCCCTTGTAGTAGAAGAAAATGGTCGACAGTGTCTTCACGTTGCTTCGACTCATTCATGCTTTCTTCGGTCTCAGAGAGGTTGGGGGTCTTCCACTGCAAAGACTGAGCCTTGGTTTCAGGGTCATAGCCATAGACCCACCATTCATCACCCATTATGACCATTTTCAAAAAGTTTTCATTATTCTCGACACAATCAAGAAGATCTTGCGCAAGTGAAACCCAAGTATCGTTTTGGTCAGCTGAAAGCAGTTTTGGCACAAACTTGGCAGACATGCGTCTCATACCCAAATCTTCAGTGAGAATGGACTGACCTGAATCGTAACCAATCTGCACATCCTCCAATAACTCACGGATGGTGATTCAACAATTTTTCCTCACAGCTGCATGCAGATCTGCATGCAGATGCACATTTTTCTCCGTTCTGCTGGTTGCGGGTCTCCCAGAACATTCATTGTTGTCAACGTTTTCCCGGCCATCTTGGAACTGTCTGAACCACTCGTACACTCATGTGTGGCTCATACACTCCTCTCCATACAATTTCTGCAACTTTGCGTAGGTCTCTGCACAGGTATCACCAAACTTTTGGCAAAATTTGATGCAGATTCTCTGCTCAACTTTCTCTGTCATGGTCAATGCGACAACCACATGTTCCTTCCAAGCACTGCTGTAAAGACAGGAAGTGAGCTAGGACGTTAAAACTTAGTGTGGGATCAATGTCAATCTGTGCCAAGTGGCTTCACTGTGCATATTTTAGCTCCTTTACTAGGAGTAAACCAGTCCTGATACTTACTGCACAAGTGGTGATCACTTGTGGTGATCACCACATACGAGGTGATCACACCTCGTATTTCTCAATTGTTAAGCTGGGAGTAAGGACATGCTGATGATGTGCCAACAGCTGTCTATGCAAACACAAGTTTGTGATGTTTGCAGCCACACAAATCATGAGATGAGAGGTCATTGAACATACTGGTTTTATCCTCCTCGGATGCAGCACTTAGAACTATGTCTTTCAGCTGCTGCTTGGAATCAGCTGCTCTGGGTTCAGCAAGGAAACACAGTGTTGACCACAACTGGTCTTAATCAAGTTTTGATGGTGACTCCAACATAAGGTCATGAGGTTCCATATATAATGCACAGACTATGCATCACTTTAAAGCAATATTGCCTTAATGAAACAATTGTTGAACTTCACATTGCAGCTATTTGGGATTCGAAAGGATTATTAGTTGTCAAGCACCATCCAGGAAATCAGGCTGGATTAGCTCAAAGGCACCTTTTGACCTTGAATCTACACTTGCTGAGCTGATTTTTTTTCCCTATACAGAGAACTGTTCTGCGCTCTGCACTCTACAAAGCAGTAACTCAGCAGTCATCACTGCAAGGAGTGTCTGGTGGACTCTGTTTTTTGTGACAGCCGCCCCTAGCTCCAGGGAGGGAAAAAAATGGCCTCAAAGAGAATAAGCAATGTCTAAGTCCCCCAAAAGGCACCAAAAGTTCAAGCTCACTCCAGCCACCAGCCGCTGTGAGAGATTTTTCTCTTGATACTTAAATGTGATGTGCTGGCAACCTCAGGAGCAGCAGGGGAAAAAATGTGTGGTGCTTCAAACTGCCCTTGGGCAAATCCAGTTTTCATAGGCATAATAATATTAATTAATGAAAATTCCAGGATTTGCAGGAGGAAAAAAAAACTCTTGTTTAAAAAAAGTCTCCACTCTGACACTTCTATTTATAAACTGTCATATTCAGAATCATCATCCAGATTACAGTGTAGCACCAGAAAACGATTCATCCAAACCTCAAATGTCACCGAAGCCACATTCCTGGTGCAAATTTAACACACAGCATCATTCATTAGATGGAAGACAGAAATTCCATCCTCTCGCTTTCAAGACTAAAACTGATGTCACATGTTGCTGGTCTCTGAGATATGGTACTGGTGTATCCACCATCTGATGAAGAAGGCCAGCAACCAGGCTGCAAATGTCCTAAACAATCCAAAATTAGATGATCAGATGAATAATCTGGTTTTAAATCTATCAAAATTGCTTTCATTTTTCTAAGTTGTACTTTCCTTGTTCTTTTCAGCTTCTGAGAATTTTTATTGCATGCTGCTGTCAAATATGCAAGCTTTCTTCATAACTATGAGAGCTACAGAGAAAAAGCCTTTTGTCACAATTTTTAAAATGATTGGTTTCCAACTGTTCCCTCAAATGGCATTGCTCATTATAGGATTGGCAAAACAGCTAAAGAGGATACCCAGCCCGGCCATCATAGTGCTGGTGTGTATGGAGGGTCTGGGGGTGGAATGTGTGTGTGTGTGTGTGTGTGTGTGCATGTACATGGGTGTGTTTTAAACTGTATTGAAGGCTGAGGGTGAAAATTAACATTTAAAAAACAGATATTATTGCAAGGATGTGAATCATTAAAACATGGACAGTCATGAAGTGGAGCCTTGCAAATTTTATCAACATTCCCATTATCTTTTGCCCCATGTTTTGAGCATAGTATATTTCTAAAGTACTTTCCTTATTATTATTGAGAAAAAGCTGAATTCGCATGTTGAACCACACAGAGCAAAAGGAACAATCTAGTACAAAAAGTTTTAAAAATTTATTTAGAATATTTATATCTTGCTTTTTAGACCAAGGTCTTGAACATGAGATCAGATCTTACAATAATTGAACATTTTCAAGCATTCAACTTGAAATTTGCTTCAGTCCTGAATATGAATTTTGTGTGAAAATGTAATGAGGACTGAGGAATAACATAAATCAAAATGACAGAACAAGCTTAACAACCACTAGTGCCACCTGGCTTCATGGGCTATGCTTTTTGCAGTTGTAGATCTCCTTAAGGTAAGAGAATATTTTCCCTTTCCCCAAATAACACCCATGCTATAGAGAACATTGGTGATTTATTCTTCCAGTAAAAGGGCTACTATGTCAGTGGGTCACGTTCTTAGGATTGAGCAGTGAGTTACATTTCTAAGAGCACAATCCTAACCATGTCTACTCAAAAGTAAGCCCCATTTTGTTCAATGGGTCTTACTCCCAGGAAAGTGTCTTTAGGATTGCAGCCTAATTCTTATTCAGCCTAAAACAATTTGTGATATTTCTAATATATTTTTCAAGCAATTTCAGTAATGCTGCACTAATCTGCTGAGAGGGTCTGGTTGAAATGTTTGAGGTAATTTGGCAACCTTCATTATGATCATACTGTATGTAAGCACAAGTCACTAACATAGGAGCTCATATTAAATATGGCTGCTCTGAATGAGAAGAGAAATCCAGAGGCTCAAGGAGCTATTCTGCTCCAGAAACTGAGGCTGCAATCCTAAGCCCCAGTTAGCCTCGTATAAGTCCCAACACAAGTCCTGTGCTGGCATGGAGGTGTCATGAAAATGTCCTAAGGCACTTCTGTGCCATTCCTGGTTGGGAAGCAAGGTTCAGGCCAATGTGAAGACATGTGCTGGCCTCAGCACAGCACTGTGGAAACAGGGTGATAAGTGAGTTAAACCAGATGAAATTGTTTAAGATTGCCCCTTCAGTGGGTATAATTGGGAGATTAGGGGAACAAGCTGGGATGCCAGATCCAGGAGGACCCTCGAGCCAATTCCAGCATCACCCTCAATCCCACCCATGTGCTGACCATCTAAGAAGGTCCATCAGCAATAGCAACAGAGTCCAGATTGTTGTAACTACAGACTCCAGCAAAAATTCAGAGATATTGGGAAAGAGGCATTGCTATTGTACTACAGTGGCGCCTCACATAACAAATTTAATTCGTTCCGGAGGCATGTTCTTTACATGAAACATTCTTTACGTGAAGCGGATTTTCCTATAGGAAATAACGGAAACTCAGACGATTGGTTCCACAACCCCCAAAATATTCATATAAAAATATTAACTGGATGTAAAAATGATGACAAAACTCTGGAATTGAATTCAAAACATGCATTCAATGTGCATGATCTTATGAAGTCTACTTAGGCTGCAGTCCTAAAGACACTTTCCTGGGAGTAAGACCCATTTAACACAATGGGGCTTACTTCTGGGTAGACATGGTTAGGAGGCTGCAATCCAAGAACCCTTCAAAGTGTCTCCCCACTTTCTCCTTCTCTCCATCCTGAGCCTCTCTCTCCCTGCTCCCTTCTGGATAGCCCTGAGCCGCTTCCCTCTTCTCCACTGCTCTTCTCTCCCTCTGCCCAGCACTCGCCCTGCCACAGGAGGAACAGCATGGAAGTGTTGCTTTCACTACGGGCAGGTGTGCTAGGCAGCCCTGACACTTTTTAAACAGGCTGCCAGCCAGCGCGTCTGCCCCAACTGCCAACGAATGTGTTCTTTACGTGAAGCACTTTCTTTACGTGAAGCAGAATCCTATAGAAATTTTTGTTTGTTACGTGAAACATACTTTACGTGAGGCGCCACTGTATACTGCATTTTGGGAGACCTTTTACACTGACATAGTTACGGTGCCACCTATGGGAAACCTATGAGAAATGCATAGAGCATCCAGAGTAAGTGTCTCTTATGTCATCCCGTAGTTACTCCGGATTGTAGGGACAGTGTTGTTTGCTCCACCCACCCACCCAACCTCAGAATGACAATCTCATGCCCTTCTATATGGACCTGCTCCCTTGAAATGCAATTGAGTGGGCAAGAGAGCCCAAGTGAGCGCAAGAAATTGCAACTATACAAGTCCACAAATCTTGTTATCTGTTGGCAGAAAAGCAACAGGGGGGCTGGTTTTGAATAGAACAATGGCCAGCAGAGTAAAGTTTAGACCAGTGGTATTCAGGCATTGCAGCCCAGGACCCCCTTTCAAATTTAAAAATCTTTCCATGACCCCCTGTCAAATTTACTGGGATGTTCTTCCATGTCTGCCCAGATGTAAGTCCCATCATGTTCAATGAGGCTTACATCCTGGAAAGCCCAGTGCCAGATGCCAAGATGGTGGATCCCACCCTTTTTCAATCCCGACCAGTGGTGGGCTCCAGCAGGCTCGCACCTACTCTATAGAACTGGTTGTTAATGAGAGATAGGACATATAAAGCTTAAAAATAGCCATTTAAAAGTGGCTGCCAGATGGATATAGAACTGGTTGTTAATTTCTTTGAATCCCATCGCTGCCCCTGACCCAAGGTTGTGACCTCCAAGGATGTCCCAATCCCTACTTTTAACCCCTTAGATGCCCATCTAAAAATAGCCCAATTTGCATAAATTTGCATTTCCGGACTCTGGATCCAGATGGGCATCTAAGGGTTACGACCACTTGTAAGACATGCACACACACACGACACCTTCACCACCTACACTTCTGATGTGCTGGATTGAGGCCTCTAACAGCTGCTCTTTGTTGAAATAGGAGAAAAAGGTTTGGGAAAGTGATATGGAGCAACATGTAACATGTCACTTAGCCCATGATTTGTTATTAACAGAGTTCTGCCCAGTGGAGGGACTGCATTAATTGTCATACAGAAGCTGAGCATGTCCTTGTGTCCTGAGGTTAAAATATATCGCCCTCAGTCTTGTAGAAATCTGCCTGTAGAGGGATGATTTATAAATCATTCAGTAACAGATGATGTTATAACTAAAGCAGTGGGAGTTTTCGAAATACCTACATCAGATTAGGCTGGTGCTTATTTCAAAAAAAGCTCTGATCTAGCTTGGATTTTTGGCAGGCTCAACATGAGCCCAACATGAACTACTGTAAATCAAAGCTTATTTTGAAAGTCAAACTTGGAATGTTTCCAATTCCAATTAAAAAACATTTGATGTCTTTTGGATTTCTATTTTTTTAAAATAAACCTTTCTTCTTGCAAACCCCTGTCTAGACCTGTCCATACTAAACCAAGCCTACTAGGAATGTATGAAATTGCTAACGCTTATGTTTCTTTTATTGTAAAGTTAAAATACACATCTTCTTGCCTTCACCACAATGTTAGGAAGACAATTGCACTGATGCCCACATTCTATATATTGGATTATATGAAAATAATCAATTGTGCAAATGATTCAGTATAGATCAAAGAAAAAAAGAATGAACTCAAAAGTTGAGGTGAAGGAAGTTAGTGCAGAAATATTTTACCAACAAATTCTTCCTTCTGAGATATTGTCACTTACAAAATTATTAATGATTAACACCTACTGTGCACAAATAAATCAAATACATGCCATAGCTACATATGCAACTTTAATATTTTAGTAATCATGATTTATGGAGTTTTAATTGTAGAGTTGTAAAAGAAATGTAAATGTAAAAGAAATTATTTAACAAACACCATTTATGGAAAATTAATCTCAAATTTTGTCAGTTTTTATGCTTCCATTTCAAACCCACAACTGTGCACGGTCTAATTATTTCATACTTAGTATTCATGTGAAAAATTTCCCTAATAGCACCTCTGAGCATATTTATGAAATCCATGAAATAGTGACTAGGAAACAAAAGACACAACAGGGTCATGTACTAACTCCTTTCACTCCAGTAGCAAAGACTTCGGACAAAACACAGGTACTGTGTTGATAATTCCAATTAAATCCCTTATAATAGTAGCCTTCAAGTGAGTTTCAGTTTGATTGAGGTCAGTGCAACTTGCAGCCTTATATCTGCTGCTGTATTCAGCTTGGGATGGAGGGTGAATTGGATGGATTTGGAAGGGAAATCATCTTACCTTTCCATAAGAATTCCACTCTGCAATGTAATTCCCTCAAGCCTGTGCCAGGAATTTTGGTGGCACATCCAAGGAAAAAAGGAAGTGGGGGAGGCTGTGCAGGGAGAGGACAGGCAGTGGTGGTCTTCAGAGAGATCTCACAGGTTCTATAGAACCCTTTGCTAATGAGCGCCTGGTTCTGAGAAACAGTTACTAATGGGACATAGAAACTGTTGTTAATTTATTTGAATCCCATCACTGGAGACAGGATCTGGTGGGAATCATCACCACCGGATCATCTCAATCCTGCTGCCTACCTCAGCCCACTCATCCCCACTCCACTCCATTCTGCCACCTCCTAACCTGTTTTGTTTTTCCCAACCCCTCCTCCAACTCCTGATGTTGTACCTTCCTCAGTTGGTCCAGCAATCTCTTCCATCATATGTTGCAAGGCTCTTGCTTCCCTGCTAGGAATCCAGATGAATGCACACTTGCAGGAGTCCCTTTTGTACCAGCACTACAACTCATTCATTTCATTTCATTACCTTCATTGGTATACAATACCAGCACTACAACTGGGTTGTTAAATCTTCTTAATGTTTACCAGGATCACCGAGAGGATTAATAAGTGCTGGAACAAAACTAATATGGGCCCCTCACCTACATTTGGACACATAAATCAATAATGCTGTATTAGTACATGTATTAATTACATTCAAACATACTTGCAAATATATTAAAGACAGGACAGGTACTTCAAACATACTTGCAAATATATTAAAAAGAGGACAGCTACTTCTGTGAAAGATAATAAAAACAATAATACACATTAGTATATAAACAATAATGAAACCATATAAATAAGCAATGAATTTAATACTAGATTGATTACAAGTTCATAACAGTTATTATAGTTGAGATGTAATAGCATTTATATTCTGCTAAACAAAGGTGATTTCGTAGCCTTTTTCCTGGCAAAATTGTGAATCACATCATCAAAAATCAATTGTTTTTGCAAGATCAGACTCAATACTGAGTCTTGTCAAAACTAACAGTCGCCCCTGTGACATACCCTACTATCCAGAGAAGAGAGTTATTCTGTCCTAGATGCTCCAGATCATTCTCAGTAGACATCAGGTGACACCTGGGGAGGGCTTGCTCCTGAGAAGACCTCTCCTCAGATCACACTAAACAAGGAACACCTGTGCTGCCTGCCTTAGAAGGAAGCCCAGAAGTCCCTGACAACCAGTAACAACTGTAGCATGAGACTCCACTACAGCAATACCTCTAGTGGAGAGTGGATCCAAGGGGCTTCTTGGAGTGGCCTGTTGTATCCCCAGGTTAGTGGGCTGCTGTAGTTGTGCCATATCCTGAGGTTGAGAGGCAACTGTTGCAGATAGGCTGGCCAAGAACTTAGATTTTTGGTCAACACTGCCTTTCTTACTCTGCCTTGTCATAGACTCCGATGGGTCTACTCATTATTATACCTGCTCCTGGTATAACTCTGAGGAGCTGGAAGAGGACATTTCTGCCCTGGAAACAGGCTCTGGATACAGAGTAACTGCTCTGCCCTAGGCAATGCTAAACATACCCTCAATATACATCTCCTGATCTGCCTAGGGTTCCCCAGTTAGGGCAGCCCAAGTCCACCTGTCTTGGGGCAGCCTATGTTGCCCCAAGCTGCCCCAAGCCTTTTCCAGAGTTACTAGGGTGGCCCATCTGGCAGCTGAGTCAGCCCAGTGTTAGATAGGGTAATCCAAGTGCACTTCTGGATTGTGCCCATAGTTGATCTTAGATAATTTTTTTATCAGCTTTAGTTTGCTGAGTGAGCGCTCTGCAGAGGTGACAGTGGCAAGAATTGTTAACAGAATATGGAGGCAGACATGCATATTTGGAAAGAGTCCTTCCAGCTTGTATCTTTTCAAGCAATTCAGTAACTCCAATGGACTCAGTTGGCCCTTTCCAAAATTTGCTTGATGAACAGATGGCAAAATCTCCATTACAAGATCTTCATCTATATCAGCGGCATATTGATCTGCCAGTAATTTTGATTTTTCTTTCAGTTTCTCTTGAAGAATTGATAGGTACTTCCAGAGGAATCTGAACTTCTCAGAAATGTTCACTGCAGCATTGAAACTGTCAGTCCACCAATAACATTATCCAACACTACATAGAAGACAGACTTTCTGAAATATGCTTTCTTGGGGGATTCATCCATTTCATCTTGCTTTGACAAATCTGCTTCTTCTGTAGCACCTTCATCATGGAATCTCTTTCTTTTGAGTTTTGCTTCACCCAGAGTTCCAGAGAGTTTAATGTGTATGCACAAATTAGAAGCAACGTGCTTCGCTTCGCTCAGTGGCGGGATTCAGATAAATTAAGAATAGGTTCTATGTCCTAATAACCTAAATTAACAACAGGTTCTATGTCCCTTTAGGAACCGGTTCTCAGAACCAGGCACTCATTAGCAAAGGGTTCTATAGAACCAGTGAGAACCCCTTGAAGCCCACCACTGGCTTCGCTCCACATACTTTTCAAGCTCTTCTGGATTTGAGAGGGAGGGAAAAATGTTTAACGAGCTAGTCCTTACATGGGTTTATTATGGCGTTGATTTGAGTAGCTTTCATGGATTTTTGAGGGTTACTAGCACCTTTCCTATTAATTGAAAATATAGTATATAGTAACCCATATAGGACATTTTTATTCTTTAGATGTGGAGGTGCATTCCGAGTACTCTGAACCTCACACTGATGTCTCTTGAAAATGAAAACTGGCCTCATGAGATTCTGACTTTTGTTTCAGTTCTGCACTTGTCTCACAATGTTCTGAATTTAAAGTTTCATTTTGGTTAGTTTCACTTGTTTAGCATTTAATGCCGAATTGAAAAAGCGTTTTGTCACCCATTTTTATTAATCTTATCACATTTCTCTTTTTCCTTGCATTTTGGAGCTCCAGATTTTTGAGATATTTCATAACCATGCATAAACTGAAATGAAATATAAAATATATTCATAAACGAAATGAAACTAAACTTGCAAACTTAAATAATAAAGAAATGAAATTAAAATTCAATAAAATACATAATAACTGTTCACTGAGTGTTCAGATTAATTAAGGTTATGTCAAGCAAGGCTGCAAGGCAGTTTTTGTTGTACACACAAACATAGAAGTAAGAACCATGATGGCCAATGGAGCTTACTCCCAGGTACGTGTGCAGAGGGTTGCAGCCTCAGAGCCACTCCACTGCCTGCCTACTCAGAAGTAAGTCCCATGATGGCCAATGGGGCTTACTCTCAGGTAAGAGTGAAGAGGACTGCAGCCTTTGACCATGTCTACTCAAAAGTAAGCCCTATTGTGTTCATTGGGTCTGACTCCCAGGAAAGTGTCTTTGGGATTGCAGCCTAAGTCTATTTAGAGCCTGATCCTGGGCAAGTCTACTCAGAAGTAAGACCCAGTATAGCCAATGGGGCTTACTCCCAGGTAAGAGTGGAGTGGTCATTAGGACATAGAACCTGTTGTTAATTTATTTGAATCCCACCACTGCACTAGACCATGCCTACTGCCTGTCAACTGATCCATGGTGTGCCTTGACAAATTTAGTGCCTAGTCAGTGTGTTTTCAAAAATGTTTAAAATCACTATGCTAAGCCATTAGTCTACTTACATTGATTAAACTGATTAGATTTGGCTGTGCAAGTGGTCCTGCAATAATGGAAAAAGGAAAAAAAATGTTTCATAGTCATGAAACCCTCCATAGAGAAGAAAGGAAAACAAGTCAAAATCTGTATACAGTGGTGCCTCACATAACGGGTTTAATTGGTTCCAGAGGCCTGCTCGTTATGTAAAAGGCTCATCAAGTGAAGTAGATGTTCCCATAGGTAATAATGGAAACTCAGACAATTGGTTCCACAACCCCAAAAATATTTTTTTTTAATTGCCCCCACTTACCCTGGATTGTGGCTGGAGGGGGCAGTTGGGGCAGACTGGGGTGCCCTGGCCCACCTCGCAGCACTTCCATCACCTCTGGGGGTTTCCCTGCAAGTACAGGACTTCCTTTGCAGCTGCTGTAACTTTAAACAGGAACCGCTCTAGCCTGGGGATTCCCCATACAGTGGTTCAGCTGAGGTCAGGAAATCCCTTAACAGAACTGCTCTAGGATGCAAGCAGGAGATCATCTATGTATATTACCATACATACACTTCAGGTTCCCAACAGTCAACAACATCTGCCTGACTGTGCATAATAATAATAATAATAATAATAATAATAATAATAATAATAATAATAATAATAATAATAATATGCTTTACATATAATCCATTGGCATCCTTCAGTCTCGAAAGACTATGGTATCGTGCTCTGATTGGAGGTCCTGAAACAATATCTAGGGTGGCTAAAAAGGCCAGTTCGAGAGTGTCCATCCCTTCCACACTGAGGACAAATAAATTCCGTCCCCTGCCCAGGCCCCAGGTTTTGCTGCTTTCGGGTCTCTTTGCTTCAGCCTGCCGAACAAGTGGAGAAGGCCATGCTGGGTCTTTTGCCTCCACACTGAACGATTGGAGGTCAAGGTTTCCCAGCTGTTGATGTCCATTCCCAAGGCCTTCAGATCCCTCCTGCAGATGTCTTTGTATCACAGCTGTGGTCTCCCTCTAGGGCGCTTTCCCTGCACTAATTCTCCATATAGGAGATCTTTTGGGATCCGACCACCAGCCATTCTCACGACATGCCCAAGCCAGTGTAGACGCCGCTGCTTCAGAAGTGTGAACATGCTAGAGATTCCAGCACATTCCAAGCAGTGGTGGGCTCCAACAGGTTCGCACCTACTCTAGAACCGGTTATTAACGAGAGATAGGACATGTAAAGTTTAAAAATAGCCATTTAAAAGTGGCTGCCAGATGGGCACAGAACTGGTTCTTAATTTCTTTGAATCCCATCACTGGTTCCAAGACAGCGTCATTTGAAACTTTGTCACACCAGGTGATGCCAAGAATATGTCGGAGGCAGCGCATATGGAAGGTGTTCAGCTTTCTCTCCTGCCATGCATAAAGGGTCCAAGACTCGCTGCAGTACAAGAGTGTGCTCAGGACACAAGCTCTATAGACCTGGATCTTTGTATGTTCTGTCAGCTTCTTATTAAGCCATACTCTCTTTGTAAGCTTGGAGAACGTGGTAGCCACTTTACCAATACATTTATTCAGCTCAGTATCCTAGGAGAGAGTGTCGGAGATAGTTGAGCCGAGGTACACAAAGTCATGGACAACCTCCAGTTCATGTTCAGAGATTTTGATCAGGGAGGTGGATCCACACCCTGACCCATGACTTGTGTTTTCTTCAAGCTGATTGCAAGTCCAAAGTCTTGGCAGGCTTTGCTAAAACGGTCCATAAGTTGTTGAAGGTTTTCAGCAGAGTGAGCAGTAACAGCAGCGTCATCGGCGAAGAGGAACTCCCGCAAACATTTCAGCTGGACTGTGGACTTTGCTCTTAGTCTGGAAGGATTGTATAGTTTTCCATCGGATCTGGTCCGGAGATAGATTCCCTCTGTTGCATTTCCAAAAGCATCCTTCAGCATGACTGCAAAAAAGATCCCAAATAAAGTTGGTGCGAGGACGTAGCCCTGCTTCACTCCACTTCAGATGTGAAAGGAGTCTGATGTTAGGCCATCAAAAACTACAGTGCCCTTCATGTCTTCGTGAAAGGACCTGATGATGTTGAGAAGCTGAGGTGGGCATCCAATCTTGGGGAGGATTTTAAAAAGGCCATCCCTACTAACCAAATCAAAAGCCTTTGTAAGGTCTATGAAGGCTACAAAGAGTGGCTGTCTTTGTTCTCTACATTTCTCTTGCAACTGTTGAAGGGAAAATAGCCTAATAAATAAATAATATAATATATTATAATAATATGCTTTACATCCACGTAGTGATGTTGACAGGCTGTACCTGCCTAGAAGATCAGGGGACAGAGGACTTTTGCAAGTGAAGCAGTCGGTGGAAGAAGAAAAACATGCCCTAGCAGATTTTGTGCGAGAGAGCCAGGAATCTAGCTGTGTATTACTGTTGATTTTGAATTAATAACAACAACAACAACAATAATAATATTTTGCACTTCTACAGGATATATTATGTATATCACAAGTTTCAACAGGATTATTATGTATAACACAAAGTGATATACATAATAAAATAAATCAGTAAATGCTATTATATGTAAATGGTAGCAAGCAGAACCAGCAGGCCTCCATCAGTCTTGAAAGACTATGGTAACGTGCTCGGTGCTGCATACACTGCATGCAAAGCACGAAAGCCTGGGTTGGATTGTTATGGAGGATAGGCTGTTACCCAAGCAGCAAATCCCCCTCTCCACGCCACTGAATTAGTCCAATGGAAAGGCAGAGCCAATACGATTGGATCCAGCTGGCGTCGCAGAGCTGGGCTAAGGACAGGAGCTCACCCTGTCTTGTGGGGCCGACCCGGGTCTCGAACCCTGGCCTGCTGGTTAACAGGCACAATGTCTTAACCGCTTGCACCACATGAAGTATTAAAACAAAGAAACACGATTTTTTAAAAATCCTTCAATTTCTGAATATAGCTGGTTTAGTGTTCTTACCTATTTTGATGATTTTATAGCCCGTGGGTAGCATTGCAATCATTTACTATGTATACGTTTTAATAAGTCAATTATAAATGTAGCATATGTTTCAGATCTCATTGCAGTAACAGCTTAATAAACAGAGTGTTTAGAAATCTTTTCTCCAAAACAAAGTTAATGTACCATTTCCCTATTTTATAATCAAAATGCTAAACAAAACTCAGTGCAACTGTTACAACATACATACGGTGTTTCATCTCATTAATTTTAGAGACCTAAAGGCAAATTTTTCCTCTTTAAAAAAAGCATCACATTCATGGTATGCACGTGTACAAGTACAGTACATAGTAGATACAAGCTACATGAAAATAAGCACTATGGATACATGGTGTGATGGAGGAGGAAGATGGAATTGCAAAATTTATGGCACATAAAACCACTCACATATATCTGGAGAAGGCTATCTAGGAAGAATCAAGAAACAAGAATGTTTTGTCAAGATCCAGCTAGAGGATCAGGAGTAGGGTTGCTATAATTCTCTTCCACAGAATCAGGACGGGATCCTCTGTCCCATTTGCCAGTATCCCCAAATATCAGGATTGTCCCTGTTTTTCAGGAGATATGGAAACCCTAAGCAGATGGCAATACTTAAATCTAGTTCTTGAAAATGAAGAAAAAACTGGAAACAAAATGAGCCAAAAGCGAGAAGCATTTGGACACAGCAGGAACTTCTCATGGTGGTTTTCTTTTGGTATCTGCATGAATGTTTTAGGTTCGATCCCAGCATCTCCAAGAAGGGCTAGAAAAAGGCCATTAGACAGCTGTCCCTAGACAAAGCCAAACTAGTTAGGCCAAGTGTTCAATCTAATATAAAGCAGCTTCCTGTGTAAACTACAAAGGACAGATTACTATATCTATCTATCTATGTATCTACCATATTTATATACCACTTTTCAACTAAAAAAATTCACAAAGCAGTTTACAAGAAAATTAATAGCTAATTAATAGCTAATGGATCCCTGTCCCAAAAGGGCTCACAATCCAAAATGCAAAAAGAACACTAGCAGAAGACACTTGAACAGACATTGATGTGGTGTGTAGGGCAATTACTCTCCCCCTGATAAATAAAGGAGGAAGACCACTTGAAATAGTGCTATATTCCTAATATAACAGGTCAGCATAATCAGGAAACGCCATTCATCTTTCTAACAAAATTCTAAAGACACTTTCCTGGGAATAAGACCCATTGAACACAATGGAGCTTACTTCTGAGTAGACATGGTTAGGATTGTGCTCTAAGGGCCACTTCAGTGGTGGACCTAGAAGGGGGCAAAAGGGGAAGATAACACAGATGCCAACTTCCTCACCAAATACTTTTTTTTTTAAGGAAAAGAACTTGGCAGCTCTGCCAGTTTCTTTCATTAAAAACTCTATCCTCCCATGTAGGAAGGGATATCCCAAAATTACTATCAGGCAGCACCTGGCTGCCTCTCTGGCCGCTATTCAGTGCCAAACTGGGCCACCCCTATAAAGGAGGAGAATAAAATGTTCTCTTTTTACAGATAGGATAGATGGTCACCCTGCAACCCACAGATCAGAAAGGAACCATACTGAGAAGTGGCTGCATTCAGCGTGATTCCTTGTCATGTCTGAAAGCCACTTCATCTCATCCCCTTTAAAAAAGGGTAGCAGAGTGGTTCACTTTCTGAACTGTACAAAAGTGTTAAGTGCCTCCTCTGATTTTGGAAGATCCACATTCTGTTTCTCAGGCCCCAACAGAGCTTTTTGCATCTCTTGGAAGCACTTTAGGACCACTGGAAGTGGCACTCTCTTGTCCTAGATGCTGCTTCTAGTGGCCTCTAAATGCTCTGAGGGAGGCTTTTCTGCCACATAGAGGCAGTGTCAAAGTTTTATCAAAAGCCTTATTTTCAAGCAACTGTTCAAATACAACAAAATCTTGCCCCCCAAAAACATTAAATAAGCAAAGAAATTAAAATAAGCAAAGAAATTAAGATACAGGTGTAGCCTAATATCTGTGGATCCATGGTTTCAGTTATCCACAGTCCCACAGATACTGGCGACACACTCTAAAATAATTTTAAAATAATTTCAAAATATTTTTGAAAAAATAAAGGAAAACCCCAAAAATAGCTCCCCACAAGAAAAAAAACTCCCAAACAGCAAAACTGCTGGATTTTGAGGGCCGCAGGCTATCTTCCGAACTTCCTAAACCTATTCTTGATCATGCTGAGGCTCCTCCCTACACTCAGTGTTGCCCCAAAATATTGTAAGCACTCTAGGACAGGCTGTTAGTGACCTTGGTGAACAATACTTTATTTCTTGTTTTTGACAGGCATGATGTTTCTCTAGAACTCTCAGTATCCTGTGGTAGATCAGTGATGGTGATCCAAACCTGCATCAACTGGTGACCCTAACAGGTTGTATCCAATCAGTGAGATAGCACAAGCCCCAGTTTTCCTGGCCCCAGTGGTTGTTTGCAAGCTATCTTCTGCCAACTTTTGAGCAAGTGCATAAGTTGTAATGTGAGGTGGATAAGTTGTTTCAAGCTGCTAAGAGAAAGAATTATGTCATGGATAATTCCCTGTTCTTGAGAATTTGGCCATTCCTGTTGTGAATCCAGTAAACCTTGACAGTCCAGGTGAGTGACTTTGGAAAAGTTAAGATACGAGCATTACCACAAATATTCTCCTTTATTTTAATGGAGAATTGTAAGAAAGGCTTATCTGGCAGATCCTAACCAAAAAGTGCACCCAGGTGGTCTGTGTATTATGTCAGGTAAAGATAGATGTGAAATTAGTACATAGATGTGAAATTACCATCTTATGGTGCACTGAGAAGGTACTAAAATTGTGAAGGCACACTATCAGTTGTTTGACCATTAACAAGGCACAACATCCTGCTGAAAGAGAGCACAAATCCCCCAATTGCCCTCTTAATAAATGTCCCCTCCCGAAATCCCACGGCACACCTGCAGACCATCCATGGCACACCATTGATCTAGAGCAGGGATCTCCAAACTTTCAACTTCAGGGCTTCTGGACCTTTAAGAATTGTGTAAAAGAGGGAATTTCAGCAGGTGCACCTTGTGATACGTGAGATGAAAACTGCAAATGCTGAAATTTCCTCCTCTGCACATTTGTTAAAGGTCCAGGAGCCCTGAAGTTGAAATTTTGGAGACCCCTGATCAACAGAATAGATAGTGGAAAGAAACTCATAAAGATGGATACAATGTGATGTTGGTGATTTCTGCCAAAGTTGTGGTTTTCCTCCCACAATAATATTGTTGGAATATCTAAAGGGATGCAGGTGGTTGCAATTGCACCAGGCAACAAACTTTTGGGGAGCAACAAGCGGAACTTGACAGTATTGGCAAAAAATATATAATATCATCATGTTCTATAACATTGGAAAGGCAATTTCATGCAGAATGCAATGAAACAATTGGAATTTCTTCACCAGAAAATGAAAACACCACTGCCTTATGGAATAATAGGGGGATTTTTGTAACTCAAAACTGACCTCTGAGACTGACTGATCTGAAAGCCAATGAAATGTTATTTTGATACAGCATGAAATCAGTAAGATGTTAATATGAATTAACTCTCATCAGTCAGGTGTATATTCCCATGATTCTTTTTTAAAATGCCTGGGCATGATGTCACTTTTGGTTGTGACATCGTTTCTGGGGTATAATTTTGATCCTGGCACTGTGCCACATGATCATTGGCTACACCACTGTAGTAAAGTCTTGATAAGTGAAGATTTCCATGACTTCCTATCAGTTTTGTGGCCAAAACAGCTTTTTACAAGACATACTCTTAGCGCCTTAACTTTGAGTAAGAATAAATACAAATTTCCTCCTCATGTTCCTCCATCACATTTGTCATCTGTGAACTTCTAAATACTATCATCTTCTTTCGGTCCCTTTTCTCAAGTGAAAAAGCTCAAGTCTTGCAAGTCTCTCCTCAAATGAAAGCTGCTCTATATTCTCATCTTCAGCGTGGTGAATGGTGTAATATGGAAATATATGAAAAGCCGGCACAATATGAAAGCTGTTGCACCCTCCTCTCATCCATTAGATTGCCTTAAGCTTGGGGAGGGGAAAAAAAAAACCTGAAGAACTTACAAGAGAAATCACAAGCAATTTTTTTTCTGGGACTTGTGAAGTGCCCTGCCAGACAAGATTTCCGCTGCCTGCCCTGTGCTTGCTGTAAAAGACCCTTCTCTCTGCCAGTTCCAGTCATCCAGTACAAGGAAGAAAGAGGCAGCGCACATCCTTGCTACCATTGCTGTGCCATCTCTCATTTTCCTCTTGCCACTGAAATAAATGCCTTCTAATTATCCCATTCCTCGTTCCTTCTGAGGGGATGAAGGCGCTTGATTACCAGCTAGCGTTCATTAAAACTTGTAACTGGTTTGTTTATTTAATCCAAAAACAGCTTCTGTCTCCCCACTAACCTGTCAGCGAGTTAGGCAGACATAAGATGCTGAGGCGATGGAGAATTTGCAAAAGAGCTTTGAAAGCCGACATGCAAATCAGGTTCTAAATTGGCTGTGCTAATGCAAAATATGATTCTTTCTAATAGAGTGGAAGTAAGCCTCAGTGGTATTGATCTTCTCTTTTCTTCCCCTTCATCGCCCCCCCCACCCCCATAGTTAAAGAACCAGTGCTTCCCACCTCCCCTCCCCGAGACTCATCTGGTCAAGTGGAGCTCTTTCCCCTTATTTGCCTGTGCAAAGCCATGAGCACTAAATGAAGCGAGTAATTTGGTGCATTGTTGGGAGAGGAGGGGGGCAGCTGACAGTGAATGGTGTCAGCTGCAGAGGCAGCAGAAAAAGCCGACATCTTAATAAAACAGCCTCAGGCAAAATCCCATTAAAGCCTTCAGAAGCTTGTTTCCCTGCAGTTGAGCAGGTAGGCGTCGTGCACTGCGTGGCAGCCCTGAGTGCTCTCTGGGAGCCTAGTTCAAAAAAAAATTGAGTGCTTTTTTTCCCCTCCCCTCCCCAACCTAAATCAGCTACCAGCCTAGTTCCTCAGAGTCATTTGCAAGGCAGAGAGAGAGAGAGAGAGAGAGAGAGAGAGAGAGAGAGAGAGCCTTAATGTACAGGGACTAAGTGCCTATGCAGTGGCAGGAGTGGATAGTGAGCTGTGCTTGTCCATTACGCCGTAGCACAGACCTCAGTCTGACCTTTAGAGAGGAGAGGGAACATACAAGGACACCAGCAGAATGATAATGAGATGCCGCGCACACCGTCTCCGCTCATTGTTCCGCTACTGTGGGCAGAAGCCAGGTTTTCAAAAATATTAGCACCTTTTCTCAATGTGGCACGCAAACCCCAGCGTGCCAGCTGGGACAACAACGGCAGCGGCAAACGGAAGCCCTGACCGATGTGGTTTGCAATGTGCTCGCCGTGAACCTAAATGGGGCCCATACACTAGGCCAAGCATGTGGTGAAAGGGCCTAGGGGAAAAAGAACCATGCCATTTGGAAATGGCAAACCGTCAGGTGGGCACAGCTTTGGCAGATTGTAAGCGTTTGAGGGACTCCATGAATGTGTCTCTCCCTAACTAGTTTATACTTCATGCTTGGTCATCAGGCCAGTGGAAGCAGCATGGCACAGAGAGTGACCATATTTACTCCTATCTAACACACACCTGTTTCAGCCAAATTTACTCTCCAAAATCTGGGTGCACATTAGATTTGATGGTGCATTAGTCTTGAATAAATACAATATTTTGATTATAAGAATAGGTCAGTATTAGGTTTAACAGTTTACTATATCTTAATAAAAATGTAACAAACCAATTGTTGTATAGCGTTGTGCAATTAGGTAAACAATGTAACAAACCCATTGTCGTATTATTATTGTCATATTATTACTGTCATATTTGTTTGCAGTAAAATTAAGTTTTGCACCTGCTTTGCAGCTGCGCATTACAATTATCAATAAACATTTTAAAATCTCAGGTTTCTTTTAAATCTCAAATCAGGGTGTGCATTACATTTGAGGGCACATTAGATTTGGGTAAATGCGGTTATGTTCCAGTCTGTGTTTCCTAGAAAGCTCAGAATTGCTGATGGACAGTCTACACATATTTTCTTCTTTAGATCCTAATGTGTATTTAAAATTTGTTAAGTGCATATCTTAAAATGTAATGCATTGCTATGATTAGAAGTTGTTTGGAAATGTGTACCACATAACAGTAAAAGGGAGTCAATTGAGACTCTCAGATTAATCCAGGTTTGTTGATATACACTGTGTGAAATTGCTCCTCCGTTTTATACATCGCTTTCACAATTCTAGGACACCTAGGCTACAATTCAGAGTAACTACAGGACCATGATGTAGTTATGGTGCCACCTATGGGAAACCTATGGGAAATGCACAGACCAATCCAGAGTAAGTGCCTCTTGCTTCTTCCTGTAGTTATTCTGGATTGTAGGGCTACTGTACCTATATCCTTCTCCGGGAGAACCCTCCTTTCACAAATGTTTCCCTCTGCTTAGGAAGGCAGAATTATGGGAACATCTTAAGACAGGGCTTGCTGGTACAGTCCCACATTAGTATCATTACTCAGTAGTCAATCAGGAGTGGGACTGGCTGAGGGCTCATTGGTGGGTCCAAAGGACCAGACTGACCCCTGAATCTTCAGAACATCTAGTCCTGCTTACTGTATCTCACAGTGG
Organism: Cryptoblepharus egeriae; assembly: GCA_030015325.1. Lineage (NCBI taxonomy): Eukaryota > Metazoa > Chordata > Lepidosauria > Squamata > Scincidae > Cryptoblepharus > Cryptoblepharus egeriae. The sequence continues at coordinate 118,844,386 of JAREYC010000001.1, forward strand.
TCCACCAGATGCTTCAGGGGACAACCAGAATTACAAGATAGTTGCATCTCACTGTCACTCCCCTGCACTTGGCGTAAGCACCCATTGTATCATAGAGGAGGATCCTGAAGATGTTGGGAAGTGTGCAAACCCCAGGAGGGGTTATAGCACTTTTGCAACACCCCAGGCCAGCATAGGACTTGTGCCTGGACTTATGCTGGCCTATCTGGAGATTAGGATTGGGCCACAGTTGATAACAGGCACATTTTATAATCCTGGAGGGATAATCATAATAGGGGTTGAGACCTGTCTGAGTGGCCTCCAAACTTCACTGGTGCGATGTGTTTCCAGCAATGCACTGGTGTCCATGATGCATCCATCAACAGGCAGGCTTCTAAGCCAGCAAGAATGTTTTTGCTCTTGCATACTATAATTTCACTAGCAGATCTCAAGAATAGGATTGAGCCTTTAATTAGCCAAAGTGTGAAGTACTGTTCTTATAAAGTGGGACATACATGCTAATTAATATCTTGAAGGAAAACTAGAGTGTTCCATTAATTTCATAAATGGTTTCTATGTTCTCTCGACATTCAATTCCACTTGTAACATCACCTGTGAATGTCATCCTTTAACTGCATTTATCCTCAGAAGAGCTCTGCGAAAATGGACAGATACTATTATGAGTATCTAGTAGCAAGTATATAGTAGCAAGTATTGTGCTTTTAAAATGTGTAGAGTAGAAGAATGGAAAATGTGGAAGGAAAATTTTTAGAGCATAATCCAAAAAAGCACTTGAGCTGACACGGGCCCCACCTGTGCCATCTCCTGAGTGTGGCAAATGTGCCATAATAAGACACATTTGTACCAACTCAAGAATCAGTTGGGCTAGCACCGATACTCATGCCAGATCCTGAACGTGAATTGACGTGACAAGGTGAGTTTGTGCTCGGTGGTGTAAAGGGTAGAGAGGGGTGTTCTGGGTTGGGGCTGTAATGGGAGGTGGATCCGACCTGAAATTGGGGAAGTTGTGGTAGTGCAGGTTGAATTCTAATACCCCATTCTTAGTCCCTTTTGCATCATCTAAATCAGTGGTATTTGAGCATTTTAGCCCAAGACCCCCTTCTGAGCATGATAATCTGTCTGGGACCACCTGGAAGTGATGCCATGACAGAAGTGTAATTAAAAGTGCCCAATGCCAGATTCCAAGATACCTGCAAATAGCATTTTGCAACCCACCCAACCCCCTACAAGATGGGCCAGCTCAGTTACAACAGAAAGACTTGGTCCGACATAAGTCAACATAGGCTGGCCCAAAACAGATTAACCTGAACTGACCTAGCTGTGCCAGCCTAGGCAGTTCAGGAGAGGCATGTTGAGGGCATGTTCAGCATGGCCTAGAAAGTGCAATTAGGCTGTATCCAGAGCCTGTTTCCAGGGCAGAAATGCCCTCTTCCAGCTCCTCAAAGTTAGACCACCTCAGGAGCAGGAATAAATCTGAGTAGACCCATAGGGGTCCATGGTAAGCCAGAGTAAAAATGGAAATGTTGGCAAAATTTTGAGTCCTTGGCCAGCCTAACTGCAACCCCTTCTTCTCAATCTCAGGATACAGCACAACTAAACCATCCCAGTAAGCATGCTGCCCTTGTACTGCTGCCTCTTCAGCAGGAGTTGGGCCAGTCAGAGGCCTTCAGCCTTTGGATTTGGCCTAACTTGTAAGCTCAGGATATGGCCTACTTAGGCCAGCTTAGCTGGGCCATTTTTCTGGTCTATAGCCAGGATTGCAGCCTGAATAAAGTAAGTCAACAATAGGAGTAGGGTGGGGTGGACAGAGGGGGTGAGGTGGGCAAAACTGGGCAGGGAAGGGGGAAACAGAGGCAAGGGGGCTGCAGGAGGAGGTGGATCTGGCATGGGTGGCATGAGCTAGATCCTACCCTTTAGTTAAGGAGCGTCCTGTCCTGTTTTTCTCATATAATAGATTCCGAGCTGGTGTAGGTCCAAGTGTATTCATTGCAGAGCAGGAGGCTCGGTAATGGGAAATAATTCACTTTTCCCCTTTGAAGCCTCCTAATGTGCTTCCCACCCTGATACAGCATGTACCTTGATGGGGGGAGAGCATAGGGTTCTGCTCTTAATTATTCTTATTAATAATCATGTCTGCTTTGCTCCTTTCCTCTCTTTCCCACACGCATACACACCAGCTGTTCTCCAGAATCTTCTCCTCTCTATCCCACAAACACACGTTTAATTCACTTAACAAGTAATCTATGAAGATGTAATCATAAAGTTTCAGATCGCTAGATAAGCAGTAATCCCTCATTTAAACCACCTTGGGCAACAAAATTTCCATATATAATGTCAACAGAAGAGAATATGGTCTCCAGTTGCTACACAGTTTAAGCACCCAAGCAAAAATGAAGCATATGTTACACCTTGTAATATATTTCCCATTTTGTACACTTACATTCTTCCCACTGTCAAAATGATCCACAATATTCTGTTATCGGCTGAGACTTTTTATATAAGTTCTTTCTCTCAGCGGCCAGGATTTTAATAATTTAGCCAACAGTCTTGTAGTATATATTTTTCTTCCACCTTTTCCCTTTTGTGCACAACATGCAGGTAGTTTAGCTACACATTCTAGTTGGCCTACATATGACAGCAAAAGCGGCTGTTACCCATAGCATACTTAATGTGTAGCATGTTAGTAAGTAACGAGTTAGTAACAGTCACTTGCACATGAACTTTCATGTTCCTTTCCTTTATGTTCTTTTATTTCACTGCCACATGCACACTACTGTGTAGCGTTACAAATTACTCAATCTCGGGGAATAAAGCTGTGAACAATGTAAATGTAAAAAAAACTGGATATAGGTTTTTGGAATGTAGTAATCATCAGAAAGTTAATAGAACAAATTACAGATATTAGACTACTTTATTCTGAGAGATGTCCCAACAGCAGCTGACCTTATAAAATTAAAAATTTAAGATAAGATTTGGCAAGTGAATGCTTGCGTAGGAAATTCAGAGTTTCCAAAATACTTCTTTTGTGCCTTAATTACTGTGGTTCAAAAACATGGTCTGGAAGACACATGATGCCACCACCTTGCTGAAGTCAAGGATCTCTAGTTCTGGACAGTGCCTGGCTTCCTGGGATCCCTGGGATGTATGACACCACGAAAGAAGAATCTTCTTTCCACAAGGAAAGAAATCATCATCAATTAATGGTCTGATCATACCAACAGAATGAGCATTCCAGTAATGAAAGAGTGATGATGTTGGTAGGTGCTACACAGGCCAGTAGAGAGGCCACTATTCACCAGTGTCAATGTGGTGGCAGTGGGGCAGGCAGTGGGAGGAATGAGGACATTGCTGGGTAGGGAGGGACAGGATGGGGAATGGGTGAATTCAGCAGCAATGGCGCATGCTAGATCTTGTCCCCATTTCAGATGTACACCACCTCAGATTTATTTTTCTTCAGATGTACACCACCAAAGCAGTTAGGTTGGATGACACACTTGGGCAGCCTGAGGGCTTAACTTGGAAGTAAGTGTGGAAGGGGCAAAGGAAAATGCTGTTGAGGTAGCTCAGTTTTGGGAAAAATGACATCTAATTAATTTCCTTTAAACGTTCTTTGTAAAAATTTTTCCCTTGTGTGTGCTTCTGATACAAATAAAGAAAGAATAAATCCAACTACCTATCTGAATATCTCAGACGATGGAATGGAATGAGTGGATTTCCTATCTTTCACATCACTTCCCTCTGCTGAAATCATCTGACCAAGAAAAATAAAGGCAGAAAGAAACACAACTTTGTGATGCTGAACAGGTCAGGCAGGCTACATTGCATCTAATAATTCAGAACTTTCTACAGTTTGGAGCCTTTGAGTCTCACATTCTGGAATGTACAGTATAGATGGGTATCCAAGCTTTAGGACCAGAGACTTCATGTGGACCTGATTATCTCTTGATTAAACCATGGCTAATGTGAAACATGAGAGTGCCCTTCCATGAGAACAAGGACCATTTCCACTCCATGTTGTCCCTCCCCAGCCCTTCCTCCCTACTACAAAGCCTGCATTTTTCAGAGTGGATTAGCAAGTCTAGACATCCTATAAAATGTCGATGAAGGTATGGATCTTTGGTGTATATTTCTCAGGAGAGCCGCCCTTGTTTGCAATGCTGCTCTCTCAGCCCAATCAATATTGCCACAACAGCCTTATTCATTCTCTGCAGAAAATGCAAACCTTTCTCCCCATCATACAGGGGACAGGACCATTTAGTTATAAAAAGGAGAAAGGAATAAGACACAGTGGAAAAAGTTAGAGAGGCAGCAAATAAAAGTATATTTAATTCAAATCACTAACCACTAAGGCACCATAAAAATTATCACGGAAAAGATCACACCTCTGGGGCAGAAAAATAAGTAGAAAAAGGGGAGTCCCAGCTGAGTGTTAAAATGCCCATGGGATGTGATTATCTCCTGGTAAAAACATCCCTGGACTTGCTGCTATTATGAATTCCCTCCCCTTCCCCCATCCTCACACATACACATTTTATACAATATACATACATACAGAGGAAGAGAGAGAGAGATGTATATAAATTATTTAGATGAACCATTTCGATTCCTTGCAAAAAAAAGTTTGCATTAAAATGCTTCAAGTGTGAGATTCTCAGATACATTAATACACAGACTTTTAGGGTGTTGAGCAGTCTATCGGAATAAGCTCTTCATCCTCAGCTGTTTTATGATGGTATTACAGATGTATTGCGGGGTGGAATGGCAAGGAAAGCAAGTTTTCAGAGAAATGGGCTTGTTTGGGTTCCATATGGTTGCTGGAGGGGAAAACTCTTCATAAAATGACTCTCGCTGCTCGGTAAGGCATCCTGATTTCTCATTATTATTCTGCCTTCCTCTCCCTGACCCCACTCCTCCAAACAGTTCTATTTCTTCCCATCCAAGTTCCTGCCTGACTGCTTTAATAAATGGTAACAAGATGGCACAGAGAAAGATTGCATAGAAAGCGGATTTCAGGAACACACAGATTACTTGGCATCGTTTTTCTGCAGCAAACTATAACGAAAAGAGAAAACAGCCGCTAAGACAGTGCACAGGCATAAACCAACCTCCTTATACTACCATGGGATGATATGTCAGGTGAATTATGCTGCCCTAAATTGGTTAGGATTGTGCCCTCATACACATAAAAAACACCAATGTATATAAGACTAGCAAAAACATACCCACGTTGTGGGAGTAAAATTCCATCCGTACACCATTCCCCCACTGCACATCAACCCCCCATGCGCATTGTCCCCCCATGGTCAATGCCCCATACAACATCCCCCATGTGCAACGCCCCATGCGCATCAACCCCCCATGTGCACCATCCTCCCATGTGCAACATCCCCATACAACATCCTCCCATACGCACCATCTCTCAATGCACCTCATCTCCCCCATGTGCACTATCACTCCCAATGCACCATCCCACCCAGTGCATCAGCTGGATGTTGATCAGTCTTCAATGTTAAGTATAGGACAAAAACAAGTTGCAGCAGTTTTCAGCCCCTCAAGGGTTAAATTTCTCAACATCAGTTCTTGGTGGTTGCTCCCCTCACAGAAGGAATATGCTCCCTGAATTTCATGCTTTTTGGTCCAGGATTGGGACAGGGTATTCCCAATGTTTGGGACAGGGTATTCCCAATGTTTCCCAATCAATGGTATTGATCAGTCAGGGATTCCCAATGTTAAGTATAGGGAGGAAAACACATTGCACCCCTTTTCACCCACTTCCGGTTGGAATTTCTGAAAACTGTTTCTTAGAGGATGCACGGAAGGAACACCCTCCACAAACTTCATGCTTCTAGGCCCAGCAGTTTTGGCTGGGCATTGGTGAGTGAGTGAGTCGGTCGGTCAGTCAGTCAGTGACTTTTCAGTTTTTATATATGGTGTTTGTGTGAGTGTGTATAAAATGGGGGGGGGTGTTCATAATGTATGCAGTTTATGACAATAGCAGAACCTATTCACATCTACTATTATGCTTTCCTTGTGTACCTTGTAGAAGCAACAGAGCCCATATACTCATGCATATTCTAACTCCTTAGTAGGAGTCTACTGGACTCTCCATTTATATCCATTAAATTATTTTTATTTTATCTTTTCAATTAAATGTGATGCAAAAAGGAGCCCAGCAAACATATTTCCAAGTGCCACATATTATATGCCAAAGAGCATACACATGATTAGCCACCCCTGCTTTAATTCCTCCCCTAGTTTAATATTTTTACTTAAATGTCAAGAAAATTGTAGAATTAACTACAGTAGATACCATTGACAGGAATTTCTGATTAGTCAGAAGCTTATCTTGGAAGAAGTTCTGGAATATCAGCTCATTGCTCAGAGAGGGTGGTATAATGTTGTGCACCTTTTTAGAGGAAAGTGTTAGAAACCACTTTTGTAACATACAAAATTCACAAAAGCATAAAATAGTATTAAAAGAGCCCTCTATGAGGTTTTAAAATGGGCGTAGCTTTAGTTATCTGTTTTTTAAGATATTTTGCCACCAGAGAATTTCTAAGTTCTTTGATATACTTACCTGGGAGCTGAAATGAAAGCTCCTCTACATATTTGCAAATCAAATACAATTATTTGTTTCCTTTGACAAATATTCAAACTTTAATTAACGTCCTTTGAGAACTTCCACTTGGGTTAATTCATTTCTGCAACCTCACCAAAAATCAAAGGGATGAAAGCCTCATTTGGACAGTTATAGGTCTCACAATGGGCAAGCCACTGATGGAGAGAGAGAGAGAGAGAGTTGGTAGCCAAATGTGAATGTATATGCATAAATAAACAATACCCTAATAAAAGTATAAAATGTCAAGCTAATTACAGACATTTCATATTCAAAAATATTCTTTAGGAACTGAACTATGCAACATCAGATCATTAACAATGAAATGCATAACTGGATGCTGATCTACATTTTGGAATAAAATTCTCTACTCATTGAAAATTAGATGTAAGATTAGCTTTCCCGCTGATATTCATCCCCCTCCAACATTCAAATTTTCAAGCCAGGATCTGTTGGATCTCCTGTTCCCAATACAGTAAAACCTTGGATTGAGAATAAGTTAGACTGAGATTGTTTTTCAAGACAAGCAAACATTTCTAATAAATTTTAACCTGATATAAAAGCGATGTCTTGATAAACAAGCAAAAAAAATTGACCCACCCGGGGTATGGCTGGTTTCTGTGCTCTGCCAGCAACTGCTCAGCCTCTTCTGAGTGACCAGTCTATGCAAGTCCACTCTGTACTAAGCCTATTACAGTCAATGGGGCTCACTCCTATGTAAGGAGAGCAATAGAAAGTACACTACCAATGGCGCAATCCATTGTAACTGGAGTCTGTGCTCAGGTGTAAGGACAATTTGCTCCAGATTGCAATATGAATTTCCCAGAGGTTTTCACTAGGTGGTGCAGTAACTACGGGTACAAGTAATGTCTCTTACGTGCTCCTGTAGTTACTCTGGAGTGTAAGGAAAGCCTTGCATGTCTACTCTAAAGTAAGCCCTATTGTAATCAGTGTGGCTCTCTCCTGTGTAAAGGATGCAAACTGCAACCTGAGAAACCATCGAGACTAAATGCAGGTTAATTTGTATTATCTTTCTTTATGTTTTGTATTTTCTTTATTTATTTTGTATGATATTACCGTACATTATTAATCATTTATATATGACCATTTTTGGATTGTGGAATCCAAGCGTTTTGGATTACAAGCATGCTTTCAGAACGAATTATGTTCATAAACACAAAAAATGTCTCGTCCTGCTGTAGCATTATAAAAGGCAAGCCACTTCAAAGGGCTTTGGGACTTCTGTTGCAAAAGACCGAAGACCCTGCATGTCTGACAGTGGCTCCCAGATGCCACACTGGAACAAGTAAGGTGGGAGAAGTAGTGGTTTGAGCACAGGAGGGGGGAGGATCAGAATTAGAGAGCAAGGGCAAGCAGGGGTGGATCCCAGTGGCACTGCATACCAAGATGCTATCTCTGTTTTTCAGAAGCGTATGCTCCCTGCCATTCCTTGGTCTCACACCAACAAAATAAATGGTGTGGGACAAGGGAGACCCATTGGCAGCCAGGAAACCTACAAAGCATTTACCTCTCCCAGGTTATGTGTTCCTCCCCCCTCCCTCTAGCACTGCATGAAGCAAGCACTCTGTCATTGAGGCAGCATGGTAGAAGATGGTGAGGGATAGGATTGGGCTCTCTGATTGATATCTCTTGGAGACCTTTTTCCTTGTTCAGTATTTCGGCTTGGAGTCTTGGATATTGAGGGGGAAGAGCAGCAAAATCATAATACTAACTCTGCAAAATCAAGCACTACTAACTCTGCTGCCCAGAGTGTCCACACTACAGTCATCCTACCCACTACTCAGTCGTAGAGATACTAGAAAAAGATGAAGGCAAAGCAATTGAGGATTGAAATATGAAAGCCTTAAGGCTTCCAAGTAGTAGGAATCATTCCACTTTTAGGGAGCAGAGACCCTTCTTGACACTCGACCTTTCCAAGTTAATGGGGTATGTAAGAGCACACTACTGCATGCCTAGGAACCACCAACAGCAAATAAAAAGTTGGAATGTGAAATTATTTTTCTGCTCCTCTGAGTACAATGTGCTTTCACAGTAACCTCCAGAGGAAGGCGGGAGGCATCTTTTGCGTTTGCAGGAATTTCACAAGCATGTAGAATAATCATTTTATATTTGGTCCCTCTCACTGGCAAAGAAAAATTTGGGTTACACTGTTTTCCCCTTAGGGAGAATACCTAAATAACTCACTTTCTGGAGAGACCAAAGTTATAGATTGATTTCCTGTACAATGCTGAAAACAGCAGCTTTCCTTCCTGCAGAAATTGTGGTCCTACTGTGGACCTATTCCATTTCCAAAAGATATTATGGTGTCCACACCAGACATTTGTCCACGTGTAACAGAATGCAATTTACTCATAGCTGCCATAGATTTGACTCTACTTTTGTGTTTCTAAATTTCACATTAAAAACTACTTAGTATGCGTAAAATAGCATAAAATTAGATATATGGTAAATTTCAGTCCTTGTGTATACTGGAAGATTAGCAGTTTCTGGATATTGCCACTACTTTTAGCTGCATTTGGTTACATAATCCTCTGTGTCTCCAAATGACAAATTTGGCTGCATGGTCCTTCATGTCTCCAAACAAGATAGCTATGCAAGATACAAGCCAAACAAGATAGATATGGATATACAGTTTGATGAGTTTTCTGAGTTATCTAGCTACACCTAACATTAGAAACATAAGAGAACCTCTTTGGATCAGGCCAATTTAGTCCAGCATCCTATATTTCACAGTGACTCACCAGACGCATCAGGAAGCACACAATACAAGACGTTTATTATGTTGCACTTTCTTGAGCAACTACTGTACTATTGCTGTGCATGGTTTGGAGTGTCACTTTTAAAACATTTTATGTTAAAACTTTTAGGTATAATTTTTGGGTAGTTAGGAAAAAAGAAAAGCTAAAACTAACCTCTTCTTGTCCATGGACTTGCCTTTTTATTTTATTTTATTGCCACCACTAGTTTCGAACAGATGGTAGTAATGATCTCTCTAATTTTCCCCCCTCAAATATCCCCTCAGAATAATACCACATCATACAGAATCATCCACATGGGGGATTCTGTGGGAAAAATGGCAATCAGAAGAAGTACTAACACTACTATGATATCACCTTTCCCCAACCACTGGAATAATCCACTAGGGAATGATTGGGTGAAAGGGGGATTCCTGACAAATGTGGGTGCAATCCTAACTTAGACCGACACAACTCATTGTCTTCCCATTCCTGTGGTGATGTAGGGAGGCAAGCGCATGTCTGTGCATTGGCATGATCCTCCCCAAGAGTGGTACAGAAGTGTCTTAAGGCATTTTTGTGACACCCTCAGGTCAGCACAGGATTGATACTGGGGCTTAGGCCAGCCCAGCTGGAGGTCAAGATTGCAGCAGTCATTTTCTAATCTTACACGAACATTTTTTAAAATTGAACTTTGATATTTCCTTTGAGGATATCAGCACCACTCCCTTGCTTAAAGGTTCAGTTCTTTGTTTCTGAATATCTCCCCTGTTGTATCATAGACCCTAACAGCTGAGGCTCCAAAACTGTGTGGCTTAGGCTGCAATCCTAACGACACTTTCCTGGGAGTAAGATCCACTGAACATAATGGGGCTTACTCAGTGGTGGGCTCCAGCAGGTTCGCACCTACCCTATAGAACTGGTTAACGAGAGATAGGACATACAAAATGTAAAAATAGCCATTTAAAATAGGCTGCCAGATGGGCATAGAACCGGTTGTTAATTTCTTTGAATCACATCACTGGGCTTACTTTTGAGTAGAAAGGTTAGGATTGTGCTCTTAGTCTTGTAATAACCATCAGGGAGGAAATACCTTTTCATTATTTTTACTAAGGCCTTCCTACCAGCTCAGTGTTTGGAATTCAGTCCTACCTATAAATCAACATCAGAGACTACAACCCAGTGTGTTCAAGAGCTTTGTTTAAACATCAAACGAAGAACACAGACAAGCATGATGATAGAAATATAACTAATCACTTGCAAATACATTTTTCCTGTCAGTGGGAGCTTAACCTTTTTGTTTAATGTTGCAGGAGAAAAATGCACTTATTTCCATGCTACTCCTTTACAGCTATAGCTGAGTTTACTATGAAAGATGATCATATTTATTTTTCTTGCAACACGAGTCTGGACAACTGCTGCACTGAGGTGTGCTGTTAGAGCCGAAGCATGCATAGGACCTATTATTTTAGAAAAATTCAAAGTGTCTGCAATGATTAACAAAGGCAACAAAGCTGTACTTTGAATAGAGATTGCTAAGTATCATGTAGACAAACTAAAGAGCTTTAAGTAGTAAGTGCTTTAAGGGAGGTGGGAGGAGGGAGATACCTGGGCTTCAGCTTATTTGTTGACCAGGAATGAATACAATATGATTGTATGTGGCAACATTGATTGGATCAATTTAGCTTCACTCTCTGCTCCTGGATTTACTCATTCATAGGGGACCCTAGTAGGATTTAGCCAGGGTGTGCAGAAAATCCTACAATCTATAGCCCACTCCTTTTAATTTGAACGCTACAGATTATGGATGAAAGTTTGGTCACCTGCAGGATTTACGACTTCAAAGCAAATGAAAATAAAAAGACATGCAGAGGGGCTGGGGAGAGAAAAAATACAAACAAAGAACTTCTCTGAACAAGGGATAAGTGGAGTAGGGGGTGGCTAAAGAAGCCGGTACAATCAATGAAGAAGTTCTTTCCATTTTGTTTCTTCTTACGCTAATAGCATTCTACTGAATTTCAGGGCATTATAAGTGTTTTGCACTATAATAAAGGGTTGGGTACTATAGTATTTTCATGTTTTACAGTTTTACACTATAATAAAGTCTCAAAAGCTGCAGTGGCTCCATAGTTAAAGACACAGCACTTGTCAACCTGAACGTAGGCGGGTCAGAGACCCGCATACTGCACAACAGAATGAGTTCCTGTTACTTGCCCACTCCTGCCTACCAAGCAATTCCAATGATAAAATAGGTACCACTTTGACGGGATGGTAACATTGCTCCTTGCACCCTTGGCATTTATGCATGCCAGCCACATGACCACAGTGACTTCTTTGGACAACACTGGCTTTTTGGCCTTGTAACAGAGATGAGCACCACCTTTAGACTATCAAGGCAACCAGAGGATGGACATCTTTACTTCAGAGAGTTGGATAATCATATCTATTTTTTATTACGTTTTTGCAAAAAATTGCAGAATAAATGCATAGAAATAGGAGCTTCACAATATCATGGGCCTCACTATTGAATTAAAATAAGTCTGGTAGGTTAGGAGATTAATCAAATTTGAATTTCTAGGTACAAAGGTGGGTGATCAATTTAAACACTGAAGCAGAACTTGAAACCTCAGCTGACTCCACACAGAAAAGAAAACTTATATTTAGGAATTATTTTCTCAAAAGATCTGTCTTTTTGATTGACAGAACATAATTTTAAATATTAATTAATCTCTTTAGCTTTATCTCTTTTGATTTCAACCGTCAATCATGCACGATTGAGTTTGAATGAATGGGAATGAATGGATGCAGTGATATTAAAGAATGAGTGAGAGATTCAAGAATAAATGAGAAAGTGCTAGTGCAGGGGTGTGCCACCTTTTTGGCAAGAGGGCCATTTCATCTTTCTCACACTGTGTTGAGGGCCAGAAGATTGATACACATTACAAATTTGAATTTTTATTTGCATTAGTTTACATTAAAAAAGCAGGCCTCCGTCAGTCTTGAAAGACTATGGTATCGTGCTCGGCGCTGCATACGCTGCATGTGAAACACGAAAGCCTGGGTTGGATTGTTATGGAGGATAGGCTGTTACCCAAGCAGCAGATCCCCCCTCTCCATGCCACTGAATTAATCCAATGGAAAGGTAGAGCCAATACGATTGGATCCAGCTGGTGTCGCAGAGCTGGGCTAAGGACAGGAGCTCACCCTGAATTGTGGGGCTGACCCGGGAATCGAACCCTGCCCTGCTGGTTAACAGGCACAGCTTCTTTACCGCTTGCGCCACCCACAGCCCAATTTACACATCAGAGTGTGTTAGAGACATCACAAGGCTTATCTGCAGGGCAGATGCAGGGGTTTTAGCCGTGGGCCCCATTGAGGCTCACTGTGGGCCATATCTGGCCTCCGGGCTGGGGTTTGGACAACCCTGTGTCCAATACCCTACTATGGTTGCCCTGTTGAAGTCCAGCATGCTGCGTATGGTGATGCCACATAGTTGTGTGGTACCATGTGTAAACTATGTGCAATCACTTAGTTTGTTATTGCTCTCAAAATCAGGTGTGAGGATCAAATCCCAGAGCAAAGGAATGGGAAAAACTGGAGATGGAGTTCAAAGGAGAATTCTAATTTTTGGAGAGAGGAATTTTGCCTAAGAAAAAAAAAGATTTTCTTTTTCTGGCGAGTAAAATCTTTTAAAAGCAATATCTTAAAATAATATGGTTATTGTAAGTATCTTCTTCAAAAACTCTGTGACCACAGCACAATTGTAAGATGCCTTTACACAAGTGTTCTTGTGCTGTAAGACACTATTAATTTAGCGTGACGATTCTCAGAAGTTGCAAGTGGTGGCTCACCAGCAGTGCCATTGCATCCCCATATTCCAGTAAATCAGTGTAGGAGTGGGGAGGGGACAGAAAAGGGACTTGGATGGAACAAATAGGAGCAGATCTGGAACATGTTGAGGGCTGGAAACATTCACTGTTTGCAGCAGTAGCACCACCAATATCCTAGCCGCCTTCTAGGCAATCCAAACATGTGGTTAGGCCAGCACAAGTCGTGGTACAAGTCTTGTGCAGGCACGTCAGTGTTGTAAAAGTGCTTTAAGGAACTTCTGCACTGCTCCCAGAGGTGGGGTTAGCTCCGGCATGCCCACAACACCTCAGGAACAGGGAGATGGGTGAGTTGCACTGGCCTAAATTGGTTAGGATTGTGCCTTCCTAGATCCATGTCTGAGTAGATCAGGGTGACCATATGATATGCTTGCAAAAAAGAGAAAATGAAGATTTTTATCCAGGATGCAGAGCTAAAAAAGAGGAACCTGGAGTATATCCATCATGGCACTGGAGACTTATCCAAGTAATTGAGAAACTGTTCCTTTATGTAGAGAAACCCTGGACTGCCTGCCCTCAGAAAACTCAACACAGTCCAGTAGGATTATTGCATAAAATGGGAAAAGGACAGGATTGAGGTATTCCAATCTCTTTCCATGCCAGGAGGAAGACGTGGAGCTGGATGCAATTGGATCCTACTACTTTTGTAAGTAAGGGAACAAGCAGGCAACCAAATTTGCTGTAAGCTTCTTCAAAACCCGACTTGGGCCAAAAATCTGAGAACAGGCACTCTAGCCTGGAAGAAATTCAAATTATATTCGGCTGGGATTCAGCTGCCCTATTCCTCACATTGTTTTCCGAACACATTGTGCCCTTACATTTTACTCATATGTCAGGGTCCAAGTGTTGTGTAGAAGTGGGTAGTATATGGGCCTAATTCACAGTAGCTGCTGTGATCAGTTGCCCTAAGTCCCCTTACAGCTCTGCAAAATTGCACACTGTTGTCATACACCACAAGTCTGCCAGCACAATTGGCAGACCCTCCACAGACCCACCACAGGCCAAGCACACCCAGCAGTGTACCTCCCAGACCACTTAAATATCTATTAACCATTCTAATGATTAACCATGCTAGCGTGGATGATACTGGGCTCTATTACAATAATGAACCGAGAGGAAAACTTCCTTCAAGCCTATCCACCTGACCACGGCTACGGATATGTTGTAGGATCTGAGATAAATTTCCAACTACTTGAATTTCCAAAGAGAAAATTAGGATCTGGCTCCCCCTGATTTCCACAAAATGGAGAAGTTGCACATTTTCTGCCAACACATGTAGAAAGATACTCTGGTGTTTCTCGAAATGTACACTGCTCTTAAGATAAGGCTATCATTTCCACTAGATAAATGAATTAATGCAAAACATGCCCAAGGAGAACTCTGTGTCATAGTCTTAACCTTATTTTAGCTAGTGACCACAATTAGAAAGGCAGGCTCTTCCTTGTTCACCATGTGCAGGCATTCACCCCTTAGGGAAAAAGAAGCCGATGGAGCATTTTATGTACAGGCCCATATTGTTCCGTTGGTATATGACACTCGAGATACTGCAGGCTTCCAATGCTTTCCACTTTCCACATTGCAGATTATTCATCAAAGCAGCACCCAAATGCACAGATACACAAATGCTTCAGTTGCTCCAACTCACAGTGAATTCCATTCTTACACTAAAGTCCTTATCTAAAAACTAAACAAAATGATATTTCGGGGGTTTTTCGTAAAATGCAGTAGATGCCAAAGTAGATTTTTCTTTCCTTTCTCTTAACATAAATTAGTGGTTAATTTATATGATTGAACCATCTTAGCAGATGAACAGAAGAAGTATCAAACCTGAGCCCCCAGTAATATAGGGGCACATTGAAGCACCCATATGTTCATCTATCCCTACAATCCAGAGTAGCTACACCAGTACATGTGGCAACACAAGTTACATAAAATAGAGCCTTAAAACCTTCTATTTAAAAAAAACATTTTAAATGGGGCAGAGGTGGGGGGGACAGTTGTTTTATTGTTTTCACTGTTTTTAACAAATATTTTTAATCTGCATGCTTTCATTCAATTTAATTGTATTTTAATTATATTTTAATGGTGTTTTAATCTTTAGTTATGATCTATTTTAATGATGTTTTATTCCCTGATAATAAATTCCCTGTCAGCCGCCTTGAGCTCCCCCTTGCAGGGGAGAGCACCATCTAATGGAAACCAATGAGAAATTCATAGAGCAATCCACAGTAAATTTTACGTGCGTCAACACAAGAACTGCAGTAGTTACTCCGGATTGAGCCATAAGTTTTAATAGCAGTGGTTCCAAAACCAGGGATCATGGCCAGATGAAGGTTGCATGAATGTTGCCGGGAACTGACAGAAGCAACACTGACTTAAGCCACACAACACCAACTGAAGCTGTGCACAGCTTCCCTCTCTGAACCCATAAGCATTGTTATTATCAATGTCACAAGCTAAAAGAGGTTTGGACTGGATTTTTGGGTTTCTCCTCATTTAAATTCTACTAAAAGTTACATCGGGTTAAGATAGGGTTGACAGAATTCTCTTCCCCAAAATCGAGACAGGACCCTCTGTCCCATTTCCCAGTATGTGAATACAATCTCCCAAAATCAGGATTGTGCCTGTTTTTCAGGACATATGGCTACCCTAGGTTAAAAAGTGAGATATTGTCCAACGTGCTTAATATTGTGTCCTGTTGTAATTGTTCAATTGTTTAAAAAAACTGCCAAAGAAAAAAGAGATCAGACATTTAAAGGGAACCACCTCAGCATGTAGGATGTTCTTGAAACAGAGAACCTCTTTGTGAATTGTAAAATCCTCTTGAGGGTTAGATTTGCCGGCCTATGTAAACTGCCTTGAATAGAGGAGAAATCCACTGATCAGTAAGGCAGTATATAAATATCTGTGTTTGTTTATCTTGTCTACATCTATACTGGCCAAATATTTCTTAAGGACTTTGGGGATTGTGTTTCATGCATCCATGACAATAGAGGTGGTTTGTTTGTTTCCTGGAAGGCACTGTATTTCAATATTCATATCTTATTTTGCCCTATGTGAGATTATTGTTGTTGACAACATCACCATGGGTTGCCAGATTGTGATGAAAAATTATATTTAGGATCAAGATGAAAGAAAAATGGAGACCATTGCCTTATACAGGGCAACACTATGAACCAGGTTTCATTAGGGGTTGACCCAATGTGGGCATGAGGTTTAATACTCTAGCTTGCTGCTGTTGCATTAATCATTTTCATTATGTTTTAAGTTGTACCATGCTATGAAAATACATATAAAATTTCTCTATGTACTATACAAGGAATTAGCAGTTTGTCTTGTAGTAAAACTTCTCCCAGGCTGTGCCATTTTGACTAGGGTTATGTTGAATGATTGTGCATGTTGAGTTTGTCTCAGCTTCCCCACCCCAAAAAAGGAGGGAAGGAATATTTTATTAATTAGCTATTAACTTTTTCATTTTCTTTGAAAAACGCTTTGTGAACTTTTTTAGTTGAAAAGCAGTATATAAATACTGTTGATAGATATGTCTTGGGAAGGAAAAAGTACTTGCTGGGCAGATTCACCATTTTTAGCCTGTTTGGTCCCATTAATTTCCTAATCTGCTGAAGGCATTGGAGACTTCTTGCTTTGTCAGATAGCAATCCAGAAATCACATTGTGTGCATGGTGGCAAAATGTGACCATATATCTTCATTTCACCAGGACATGCCCTCTTTTTAGCTTTATGTCTGGGGGCGGGGGGGGGGGGAATCATGTCTTGCTTTTCCTTGTGAGCATGCAGCATGTAGCTTTCTTGTAATTAATAAATTGAGGGCACAATCCTAACCAATTTAGGCCAGCTGTTCCCTCTTTTCTAAGACAGAAGGCTGAAAAATAGAACATGTATGTCTTGGTAAAAGAGGACTTATGGCCACCCTGCCCACATGAGGAAAAAAAAAACACCACGTGCAGAAATCTACTTGCTATAAGCCTGAAGCAGATCACTAACGCTAACTAGTGCTAACATGCAATTTCGAAGTGCTTCAATGCAGCACCACTGTGACTTGTCCTACTATGTGACAGACCCTAACCTGCCAAGCCGTCCTAACAAACACAACTTACCATGGGTGGCAAGTACACATATACGCAATCCAGCCTACTTAAGTAATTCTTACAAAAGATTAGTAGTAACTAAGGTGATAAACCAACATGTGACCTGCATCACTTCAGACTGCCCATGCAGGGGGTGACTGTGAGAGGCTTATGAATGAATGGGCTTTCATATGATCCTTCCATTTACCAAAACAGACATTGGGGGAAAAAGTGCTACAACCCAGTCTTCTCTCTAATGTGCCAGTTTGGGGTGTATGAGGAATCTTTTTGCGTAGAGAAGTATTCATCCATACAATCCCCAACCTGCAGTCAGCAATGGCAGTGACACCATTGACAGGAATTACCACCCAGTGACAGGAATGCCAGCTCTATAATCAGCCAGATGTTCCCTTTTCAATGAATGGCATAACCTGCTGGAAAGGATTGCATTGATTTGCACTCATGTTTTGAGGCCTGTGGTAGTCTCCCTACTCCCTCTGCTGGCCACTATGTTTCTCCCTTGGTGGGAGCAATCATGGCATCACTGCAGGTTTGGCTTGTGTTGATTTAGGACCCCAGACTTTCTTTTAGGATTCCAGTGTGTATGTAATTTTACTTTGTGCCAACTTTTTTCTTAGTAGGTTTCCATTTGATCTTTAATGGTACTGACTGCGGTTACTTACTCATGCTGGTGCCACAGTGAGCATATGGCATAACCAAAACAACAACAACAACAACCCATAAGCCCCAAATGTGGGACACCTAAGAAAAATGTAGAGCATGACAAAATAAAAGCTAAAAACACTAATATATATTGCTTTCATGTGCTTAATTTAAACAATGTATTATTAAATTTAGGCTGCAATCCAGAAGTGCACTTGAACTAGCCTATCTATCACTAGGCTGGCCCAGTTCCAAATTGGGCCAGCCCAGTTACACCAGAAAGGCTAGGGACAGTGTAAGTCAACATAGGCTGGCCCAAAACAGATGGACCTGGGCCAACCTAGCTGTATCAGCCTAGGCAGTTCAGGAGAGGCATATTGAGGGCATGTTCGGCATGGCATAGAACAGTGCAGTTAGGCTGTATCCAGAGCCTGTTTCCAGGGCAGAAATGCCCTCTTCCAGCTCCTCAAAGTTAGACCACCTCAGGAGCAGGAATAAATCTGAGTAGACCCATAGGGGTCCATGGTAAGCAAGAGTAAAAATGGAAATGTTGGCAAAATTTTGAGTCCTTGGCCAGCCTAACTGCAACTCCTACTTCTCAACCTCCGGATACAGCACAACTACACCATCTCAGTGAGCATGCTGCCCTTGTACTGCTGCCTCTTCAGCAGCAGTTGGGCCTGTCAGAGGCCTTTAGCCTTTGGATTTGACCTAACTTGTAAGCTCAGGATATGGCCTACTTAGGCCAGCTTAGCTGGGCCATTTTTCTGGCCTATAGTCAGGATTGCAGTCATAGACTGATGATTGTTTGGGGTTTGGAAGGGCTGATGATGGCCAAGAAAGGGCCACATCGTTCTTGAGAGGTGTCACCCTTGCTTCACCCTCAGCTGTCTTTGGACAACAATCACCACTACTAGCTCCTGGAAATTTCCTTTGTAATACTTGATCTCTGGTGCATGCTGGTTTTCCAAGTCTGCCCCTGCGTTTTTCTGAAGATGGAGAACAAGTTTCAGTAGATGAAGGTTGGGTGGACTTGAGACATTGAAGATTTTTGTTTTAGACTGCTGCTCTCCTGCCAAATTCATCTGGACATTTCCAACTGGAAAATATATTCTTGAGGCATTTGATTATAGCAGGGCTCATAAGATTAGTCAAGTGCTTCATTTGCAGATACTCTGAGAAACATTCTATATACATAAGTAACCTGTGTAGGTTACAGATAGGGCTCCAACCAGTGGTGGGATTCAAATAAATTAAGAACAGGTTCTATGTCCTGATAACCTAAATTAACAACAAGTTCTATGTCCCATTAGTAACTGGTTCTCAAAACCAGGCACTCATTAGCAAAGGGTTATACAGAACCTGTGAGAACCCCCTGAAGCCCACCACTGGCTCCAACTCTTTTTCCAGGTGTACCCTTAAAAAAAAGCAGGCCTCCATCAGTCTTGGAAGACTATGGTATCCTGCTCGGCGCTGCATATGCTGCATGCGAAGCACGAAAGCCTGGGTTAGATTGTTATGGAGGAGAGGCTGTTACCCAAGCAGCAAATCCCCCCTCTCCACGCCACTGAATTAGTCCAATGGAAAGGCAGAGCCAATACGATTGGATCCAGCTGGCATCACAGAGCTGGGCTAAGGACAGGAGTTCACCCTGTCTTGTGGGGCCAACCTGGGTCTCGAACCCGGTGTCTCGAACCCGGTGTAGGTGTAGGTGTATCCTACACCGTTGTGATTCAGTGGTCTCTTTCACTCAAAAGGTCTATTCTGTTGACAGCTTGCACAATTCCATACCAGTTCTTTAAGATCCTTCTCTAGTCATGGCTACCCAACAGAAAGCTTTGCTTTTTATTTTATTTTTTATTTTTAGTTAGGTGGTTACTTAGTTACTTTGTTGGAATTTCCCTTGTGTTCCATGTTTCATTTCAGCCTGGATGACAGTTCTACCCTATAAAGAACTAGTCCTATTCACTCAGATGCTCTCCTTTTGGAAAGAAAAATATAAATTTGGCTAGAATTGTGCTTATACACTGTAGCCAACTGCTCCTCACATATTTCATCACTGCCTGTAATTTTAATAGGTTGCTATATGCTAAGAGCAAAGTCCAAAGTCCAGCTGAAATGCTTGCGTGAGTTCCTCTTCGCCGATGACGCTGCTGTTACTGCTCACTCTGCCGAAGACCTTCAACGACTTATGGACCGTTTTAGCAAAGCCTGCCAAGACTTTGGACTAACAATCAGCCTGAAGAAAACACAAGTCATGGGTCAGGGTGTGGATCCACCTCCCTGTATCACAATCTCTGAACATGAACTGGAGGTTGTCCATGACTTTGTGTACCTTGGCTCAACTATCTCTGACACTCTCTCCTTAGACTCTGAGCTGAATAAACGCATTGGTAAAGCGGCTACTACATTCTCCAGGCTTACAAAGAGAGTATGGCTTAATAAGAAGCTGACGGAACATACAAAGATCCAGGTCTATAGAGCTTGCGTCCTGAGCACACTCTTGTACTGCAGTGAGTCTTGGACCCTTTATGCATGGCAGGAGAGGAAGCTGAACACCTTCCATATGTGCTGTCTCCGACGTATTCTTGGAATCACCTGGCATGACAAAGTCTCAAATGACACAGTATTGGAACGTGCTGGAATCTCTAGCATGTTCACACTTCTGAAACAGCGGCGTCTACGCTGGCTTGGGCATGTCGTGAGAATGGCTGATGGTTGGATTCCAAAAGATCTCTTATATGGAGAATTAGTGCAGGGAAAGCGCCCAAGAAGGAGACCACAGCTGCGATACAAGGACATCTGCAAGAGGGATCTAAAGGCCTTGGGAATGGACATCAACAGCTGGGAAACCTTGACCTCTGACCGCTCAGCGTGGAGGCAAAAGACCCAGCATGGCCTTCTCCAACTGGAAGAGACACTTGTTCGGCAGGCTGAAGCAAAGAGACAGACCCGAAAGCAGCGAAACCTGGGGCCTGGGCAGGGGACGGAATTTATTTGTCCTCAGTGTGGAAGGGATGGACGCTCTCGAACTGGCCTCTTTAGTCACACTAGATGTTGTTTCAGGACCTCCAATCAGAGCACGATACCATAGTCTTTCGAGACTGAAGGATGCCAATAAAAGAAAGATATGCTTGAAATAACAGGTCTTACTGGTTTTGAAGATTCTGGTGTTGTTTTGTAATGTCAGCTTTAGTCAATAGGTTGAGTTGATCCAGGGTGTGAAGTTTCCAGTGAGTGTCTTGACAATATGACAGCCACTACAAGTGTGCCCTTGTCCTATACTCCGCATGAGGGTTATACCACATCATTTGCAGAAGAAATCTTTGACACCATTATCCAAATCCTCTTTCTATCAGAGATGCCAAAGGATTATAATCTGTATAATAGATTCCAGTCCATTAAGGTTTTTTGAAAAGTCCCTCACATTCTGAAATTATCAAAATTCATTCATTCATTCATTCATTCATTCATTCATTCATAGGATTTACCGTCTTTACCATGCTAACGAAAATGCCCAGAAAGTCTTATGTAGATTTTTATCCTTTTTGTCCCACAACAACCCTGTAAGGTAGGTAATTGTTCTCCAGGCAGCTCTTAGAACTCTTTTCTTCCAGATGGAATACTTCATGGCATGGTAATTGCATCCGACATCAGGGAATGCCTTTCAAGCTTCCAGCAGGAGCAGTTGTCAGGTGGGCCAAGCTGGAACCAGCAACTCCTACTGGTTTTTCAATCTCCCATTCAAGAGTTAACCCAGTCCATTCCTGCTTAGCAGTCTTCTGGCAGCCCTCTGCTCAACCACCAGTCCATGCTTGCTGACTATCACAAGACTTTCCTTTTCCATTAGACATATAACATCTCTGGCTGTGGTAATATTCATGAATCACTGGCTACTGGCTTTGATTCTCATATATCTCCTTGAAGAAACAATTGCATCAGTGAAAGCTTCATCTTGTTATAGGCCCCTGAAATGAGTGGCTTTTGTTTTTAGCAGTGCAGCACTTTAAACATTTTTAGCAAAAAAAAAAAAAATCTACCCAAAGAATTTACTATGCCCCAAATCAGTTTTGTAGTAGATCCTATAACTCTGAAGATTGCTTTTCTTAAATTACCTTCTTAAAAGCAAAATTTTTCATAATTCTTGAGATAGTTTCCACCTTCTTCTACCTTCTTATACAACACATATATCAATCCAATCGGGCTAATTCACTGATGGAAGAAGCATATTGCCAGAGAGGATTATGTAATTATGCAATTATGAAACTGTAATTATGGCTGCAATTCTAAAGACACTTTCCAGGGAGTAAACACAATGGGGCTTACTTTTGAGTAGACATGATTAGGATTGTACTCTATGTCATACTTGTGACATTCCACACCAGGTCCAGGAGCTCTGCAGTCTGCACTGCTAATGTTTAGGATTAAGGATTAAACCCCAATCCTATGACCTGGGTCCATGTAGAATTGTGCCATCAGAGGCTTAGCCCTTGGCAAGGGAACAAACCTGGAGGAGATTATTCCATTCATGGTGCAAAGTTGGTATAGCTTGTGCCTTTTTGGGTATAGCTGCATTAATGGGAGGGGTAGAGAGGGCTGTAAGCGATGTCCCAAATATGTAAGAATCATCTGGCACAAGAACTGTTGTAGCCAATCTCTCACCACATTCTTCAGCAAAGGCCATAAATCAGAATGTCACCCATGCAAATCCCTTTCAGGTTCTGCAATAGTTTTGTCAGTGCTAGCAATTGTTAAAGAAATACTGTATCTCCAAATGTTGTGATTGCCAGTGATGGGCTCCAGGAGGTTCGGACCTAGTCTATAGAACCGGTTGTTAACAAGAAATAGGACATATTAAATTTAAAAATAGCCATTTAAAAGTGGCTGCCAGATGGGCACAGAACTGGTTGTTAATTTCTTTGAATTCCATCACTGGTGATTGCTATTTTTTGGGTACAACTAGATCTTATAGAATCTGCTGGCAGCATCAGGCAATGAAAATGCACTTGCTAGTCATCCAACATGTCATCCGTCAAGTGAAGGATGCATTTTTTTATAGTTTGATGACCCAGTCTTTTGAGCACTTTACAATTCAGAACATGTTTTGTGGCTGTCACAAAGGCAATACCTCCTGGATACTACTCCTAGCCATAGCACACTACCGGGCTACTTCCCAAAGCAGAGAACAGATCCATGAGAAATCAAATCAACTATGCTTGCAAAGCAGGTAAGGCTGTGCAACAGTTGGGAAGGAGGTGGTCAATGGGAGGAGTGGGGTGGGAGGAACTGGGAGGGCATGGGGCAAGGTGGATTGTGCCTGGAAGGGGGTAGATTCAGTGGAATAGCTCCTGTTGAATTATAAGCTGCTTCTGGGGTCTGATCCACAATTACAGGTCAATGCAGACTTGTGCATTGTTTTAAGTGATATATGAGCCTTGCATACAGAACTGCACCAATGCAATTAGGGTATTTCACAGCTGTATGTCACACTTGAGGGTTGAAAGACATTGTAAAACAAGATGATGCTGACAACCACTTCTTTGTGGAGCTCGTTGCATGTCTAGACAACACTACTAATCCATGAAAAATGTCACGGCAAATTAGTGGAGTCTTCGTAAAATTGAAAATAGATACTGGAGCAGATGTCATTGTAATTCCCAAATCTGTCTGCAGCCATCTTTGCAATTCACCCTGTCTCCAACAGACATCTGCAACATTCATTCACCTTGGAAGGCAAATCTAGAAGTAGATAAGATGGTTCATTGTGGAGTTGCCAAATCAATCTTGGCACACACTGACCAGTGTGCATCAATGATGACATTACCAAAAGAAAGATTGTACTGTTCACATATGTGCAGATCTGAGTAACAGTACGATCCACTGCAATTCCCTATGCAGCAATAAAGTGGCACCAACTACAATGGCACCAATGCCTGCTCTATGCTGTCAGGGAGTTTTGGTATACTGAGGCTTCCTCGGGCCAAGGGGATAGTTCTCCCTTTGCCCACAGGCAAATCCCAACACCCAGTACGAGTCAACTCAGACCTCGATCCTAAAACCTCCACCCCCTTTGTGAGCAGACAGACTGGGCCCAAGAAGTATGATAGTATATGGCTCACAGCAGCACTGTGAGCTCTTTGCCACCTTCCCCATGCCTTGTTCTACCCTGACCCACTCTGTGCCAGGTCTCATGGATATCTCTGAAAGTTCTGGTGGGCATCTGGTTCCAGGCCTGGTGGCCATCTTTGTAACTGCTAACAAGTGCAAGAGGGCTTTCAGCTAGAAACAGTGTGGTAAAACTTATGACTCTTTTTTGCAACAGCACATGTTCCATCGGTGCATCAGCGTAATCTGATTGGACCAAGGGACCATATGAACTGCCTATGCTATGTTAACCTGATCTGTAGATTAGTTTTGATATATGCACACGTACACGCGCGTGTATGCATAAATTCATGCATATATTGCTTTCCTCCTGATGCTTGAGGCTTTGCTTTCCAAAGCCATCGCTGGGCCTATTATAAGCCTTGTCATTCGCCTTTCGAAATGAAAGCCATCGCCAAAGCAAACGCCAATCAGCCAGAAGCCTTTGCCACTAGCCATAATAAACAGGAGTTAATCTGTAGCAACACCAAAGGACATATCCAGTTTACAGATTGTCAGATTCATTTAAAAATAAATAAATATATAAATAAAACCCTGTCCAAAAGGAAGAAAAGAAGTGGGGGGGGGAATCTCTGAAATGATGCATCTCCTCCTAGCGGTTAGTGGTCGCACATGGGAAATAGCAGACTCACTGAACAGTACTGCTGTGACAGAATGTCGTTTCAATTGGCTTATTAACCATATGAAAAAATATATCACAACAGTGAGAAAACCTCTCAGTTATCTATATCTTATCCCTTAGGCTATTGTCATGAGCCAGTGGCATACTAAGAAGAGAGTGCTAATTCAGTTGTCAGCTGCCTTGCCTATTAAACAGACGGCATAAAAACACCAGCAACAACACTGAAACAAGTAAGACGGGAAAGGGAAAGGTCTAGCTCTCCTTGTCCATTCAGATTCTTGATTTAAACAAATACGCCATTTTTTTCCTTGTCATGTACAATTGTGCCCATACCAGCAGATTGTTGTGTAACGAAGCACTTACAAGGCTCAGAAGGCATCTTTTTCAGTGGCACAATATCACATGTAGAGTTCATGACCTGCAGGATGCGCATGAAGGGGAAGAAAAAGAAAGCAAATCTCTTTAAATGAAAACATGGTATGGATCCAAAAAAAGGGCTGTCCAGTGTCCAGAGAGATCTAAGCAATATTTTTTCTCGTTTCAAGTGAAATCCTACCATCTACATAAATGCGTCGACCTGCATGTGAGGGAACTGGTTAACACAGGATAACAAAACACTCTGTCATTCAAGCAATCTGAGGAGAAGGAACTGACAACATTCCAACTGTCAACTGACAACATTCCAGCTTCCATTGAAAATATCAAAAGATCAGATGCTGGAGAGCAGGATGGTTTTTTAATTGATGAATGTTGTTATATTGTATCACCGCAAGTGGCAGCTGCAGGCTGTTACGAGTACAATATAAGTAATCTGGGAAACCAATATAAGTAAGCTGGGAAACCAATACAGCAATCCTATGTATGCCTACTCAGAAATAAGTCCTTTGAGTTCAGTGGGATTTACTCACTAAATAGTATAGTATTGAAATGTATAATATTGAGGTTGAGGCCAGTTGGCTTTACTGGCTGCAAGTCTTAAGATATCCCCAGTCAGAAAATAATTCCCCATAGGTTTGGGTTTGAAACAGTGTTGGGGAGTTTAATTGCCCTCTGGCTCTTCAGGTTCAGTGGCTGAGCAAGTTGGGTTCCTCTGAATAAGAATTACTAGTGGTTTGGTGTGTGTAATTACTGGTGTGTAATTGTGCATGATACATCTATGATTGTTTTAATTCATAGTATTTAAAATACAGGCTTTATACCAAAGCTTTCCAAATGCTTCCAGGCACTTCATTTAGGAACTTGTTCGCAGTTTTTATTTGAAACTATGGGCAAAATCCAGAGTAACCACAGGGAGCTCTTGCTCCAGTGTAAGAACTACTTACTCTGGTTTCCAATATGAATTTCCCATAGGTTTTCACTAGGTAGTGCAGTTAACTACGGGTGCACATAAAGTCTCTTAAGTGCTCCCGTAGTTACTCTGTATTTGGGGGTATGTCCATGTAAACAAGTATTAGTTATCACAATGAATAATTACTTGAGCTTCATGTTTCATATCATATAGAATAAATAAATTCATATGGATGTATTATTGTATAAATTCATATCATATGGAATATATAAATTCCATACAAAATATGAGTTTTTACATCATGTTCAGAAGATGAAGGTCTTCAGTGTCTCTGAATGTCAAGTAGCTGCAATTCAAGTCTCCTGTTTTGTCCATCCTTATATGACAAGCAGTTTTGGTCTGGCATTTTGGTCAGTACACAGCACTAATATTTGCCATTGGAATTTCATGAAAATGATAGTGTAATTATTCCCCTGAACTGAACCATCTGAGGATTTAAGAAGAAAGTGCAAAGAAGTTTCAGTGACACCAACAAAATTTATTTAGGTGTTTCTGCCCAATACTTGATTGTAGTAACAATAACAGTCTGGTCCTAATTAAAATCCCATACAGAAATGCAATCATGGTAAGGTGGGCTATGTTGCATCCTGCAGGGGATTTTTGGCTGCTGGCAATCTTCTTGAAGTAATGGGACATTTGTCCCTTTACCCCATAAGTAGCACCAGCAATTATTATGAAACGTGGATTTGTATCAGTGATGAACCACAAAGGCAGATCAGGCCCAGGAAAGGGGGCATGATTTGACATGTACTGGTGCTCACAGTTCAGGATCAGGCCCTAAATGGGCTTTGATAAAAATAACGGCAAAAGTAATGATAGGGTGCTGCAGTCCATGGGATCATGAAGAGTTGGACACAGTTTCACAACTAAACAACAACAAACAATGGCATATTCCCAAAGAGGGCATGTTGGTGGATCTGCATATCACTAATTGTCACTTTCCCGAAAGCAGTCCATGTGCCCTAAAATATGAGGTTAATTCTTGTTTTATAGAGATTCTGAAGGTCACCATCACTTCCAAAGGTAACACATGAAACACTCTGCCTGACAAAGTTAATAAACCAGCTTCTTCTTCCAAGGCCCTTATGAATCTTCACATGTTTTAAAAGTGTGGCATGCCTATCCTCCACTCTCCTGGGGTTTGCTCTTTTATTTAAGTGTTTGTGTGAGGAAAAAAGGAGTCGTTGCAATGTGCTGAGGTATGTTTTGTCAGACTTCATCAGTTCCATTGAGCTTTGTCAGCACCATGTATGTTCTGTCAATATGATGAGTCCCAACTCAGCTTGTCAAGTGCACAGCTGTCTAATCTTTTTTTTCTCCTCTCTGTTTAAAATAAAA
Organism: Cryptoblepharus egeriae; assembly: GCA_030015325.1. NCBI lineage: Eukaryota > Metazoa > Chordata > Lepidosauria > Squamata > Scincidae > Cryptoblepharus > Cryptoblepharus egeriae. The sequence goes on from JAREYC010000001.1 coordinate 118,871,869, forward strand.
ATGCTACATGGGAGATATTTTGAAAAGGCATATTACTCTCAGTCAGAGGAGCAATTTGATGGTAGCTGAAATTAGTAAGTGCAATGCTATCTATAGGCACCTGTCTAACCCAAGTGAAGAGGATCTCACGAAGACAAGGGATAAAAGGGACAAAAACCAAAAAAAGGAAATAAAAACTTATCTGTGAGAGAACAGATTAAAATTCAAGTGACATACTAGAATCTTATTCAAATAAAAGAATAAGCAAAATTAGTATATGAGTGGAGTGTTAAGTCCTCCGTTTACATGTGGAACGGATAACTTTAGACAGGCTCGTGTGATGTCAAGTGACCCAGACTGGTTCAGAGTGAGTCATTCAGCATATACACTTTGGATTCAATTTTAAAACTACTTCCTTGGAATTAAGTATAGTGGTACTTTGGTTTATGAGCATAATTCATTCCAGAAGCATGCGTGTAAACCAAAACACTTGTGAATAAACCAAAGTGAATTTTCTGATAGGAAATAATGGAAACTCAGATGATTCATCCCACAACCCAAAAATATTCATATATAAATGATTGCAATACTGTAAAGACAACAAAATAATAAAGAAAATACAAAATACATAGAAAAATAAATCAAATTAACCTGCATGTAGGGCAGAATCCAATCCATGCCTACTCAGAAGTAAGCCCCATTGTGTTCAATAGGTCTTACTCCCATGAAAGTGTTTTAGGATTGTAGTCAATCCTAACCACACTTTCCTGCAATCCTAACCACACTTTCCTGGGAGTAAGTAGTACTGAATACAACTGGATTTATTTCTGAATACACAATGTTAGGATTGCACTGGGAACTGCCCCCTTATACAGGAGTGAGACACACTGATTATAATAGAGCTTACTTTGGAGTAGACATGCAAGGCTAGGTCTCTCGGGCTCCTTTCCATTGCCCCCCTTACACAGGCATGAGCCCCATTGATTATAATACGGCTGACTGCAGAGTAGACATGCATAGCCTGAGCAGGAGCTGAAACTGGCCATAACTATTTTTCACTTGTTAATCAAGACATTCTGTATATATCAAGTCAAAAATTATTAGAAACTTTTGCTTGTCTTGCAACACCCTCAATCCATGGTTTAGTGTAATTGTATCTCGAATTTGAGTGTTGGTGAATCCTGGATATACAGGTAGACACTCCTTATTGGGTTCAGAACCTACAGATTTGACCCAATGTGGGTCAGAAGAGCCTCACTATACCTCCTAAATGTTACAAAGTCTTCTTGTCATATCATGATTAATACAGTTGTGCCTTAATAGTTGTAACATGCCTCTATTACATTCCTAAACCTATCCCATTCACCTTTCTTGTTTAAAAAAAGACTAGTTAAGGGAAACCCAGTGTTCTCATTTCACTTTGTATGAAAAGAGAGAAGATACTCTGTCCTTGCAAAAGCTAGTACCCAAAGTCTACTGGTGTTTAATCAACCTGGGGTGGGAGGCTTTAAAAAATCTATTAAGCAAAACCACCAACCCATACGAAAATGAAAGTTATTTTTTTTCCACCAAAATATGTTATAGTTTTTAATAAAAGCTTTTTTAATGCCCCAAGAAAAGTACAAGTTGAGAATAATTTTTATCACCTATTGTTAAACATGAAAAACCCATACATGTCATTTCATATATTCTGAGAATGCATCTCTGCTGAATTATGCATAGCAAGCCAGACTGGCAATTCAAAATGTATTTGTGCTGATGAAGGCTCCATTGACTTGAATGGGGCACTCAGTCGATGCTGCCGCATATCGGATTTGCACCCCCAGCCTAATGCATGAATCGGAAAGTAATTCTGAAGACTTCAAATAAATTATGCTTGGACCCGCCAATGAGCACATTTTTTTAAAAGCTGTTGATGATGTTCTTCATAATAGAAGAAAAACCTGATGATCCAAATCCAAAGAGGGTGGGGAGTCAGAGTTTGTCCATCAAAGAAGATTATGGCTTGTTTCAGAACATTACAGAGCACTAAAATCTAAAGTCATTGCTTTCTTTTGATTGAGCAACTGCTTTAAATCAGTTCGGCGTGTAATGCTAGCAGAATTTATGATTCTGAAAGGGACAGGCATGCTAAATGTTTTAATGAAAACTGGGGGAACCATGGGTTTGGGAGCTGCCTGTTTGAAATAATGTGTTTCACTTTCTGAAAAAAAAGAATTTTGCAAAGTAACTTTGTTTTCCTTATATCTATGATCTGCTGTGGCAAACTGGCCAACCAAATTTGGGCCTGGCCCACTAAGCCTAGCAAGCAAGACTGGCAATCAAATGTTTTACTCAGCTCCTGCTGGGTCACTGGTGATATTCCTCTGGTAAGGTCATGCAACATAACATAGTGTCTTTATGTTAATATAAGAACATCAGTGTCATTCAGATATATAAATATATATCCTAATATATGGATATATGTGTGCAGCTGCAGTCCATGGGGTCACAAAGAGTCAGACATGACTGAAAGACTAAATAAAAATATCCTGATATATATATATTCAGACAGATGTATATTTGGCAGTCATGCCAAAGACGGTTGTACATCAAAATACATGACTTTTTTTTTAAAAAAAAAAGATTGAACTGCATTGAATTCTGAGGACGCATCCTAATGGTATCTTTTTCAAACCATCTCCCCATTTTGCCAAGTGTACATATTGTCTTGAAGACGTGTGTCTTGTCTTGAAGATATGTACTTAGTACATATTGTCTTGAAGACAGTATCTGTCATTTAGTCAAAGCTGAAAGTGATGATAGATGGCTTCTGTTCCTTGAGACTGATTATTCCAAAGCTTGAAAATAATGGACTCAAGCCAGGTTCTCTTATTATAAACCAAACTGTGTTATTAATGGTCCAATACTATATAGAGAGGGCTTTCAGCTGCTTTCCAATCCACTGCCATAAGTCCTCTTACCACATCCAAAACAAATAGAAACTAGTAATCCAGAATGATTTAACCCAACTAACTTATTATAAGATGCCTGCAATCCTATACACACTTTCTTGATAATAAGACCCATAGAACACAGTGGTGTGCACTTCTGAGTAACATCCTTAGGAATGCACCCAGTGTTAAAAAATAAATATGCTAAACACTGAGCTGGTGTCGATCAACAGTACGGCCAATGAAATGTTTTTGTTTTATGCATCATTTAGATCAAACCTGACAACTCTGGACCATCTGTTAAAGGCAAAGGTGTTCCCCATAGGTTGCCCTACTAGTTGTGACCAATCTATATGCCAATAAAGGTTTTGGGAAAGTAAAGTTGTGACCAACTCTCATCTCTGTTACAAAGCTGAAGACCTTTGGCCAGCATGACTAAAATTCAAATGTGCACCGAATGCTGTGATCTTCCCACCAAAGTCGGATTTACATACTGTATTTACCACATTTACTCGAATCTCATATGCCATCAGATTTAATGCAATTTATTTAATATTTATAATCAGAACACCATATTTACTCAAATCTAACCATCAAATCTAATGCACACCCTGATTTTGGAGACTGAATTTGGCTGAAAAAGTGTTAGATTCAAAAGTTAGATTGAGTGTTAGATTCAAGTAAATACAGTACTAATTTGCATTTACGTGCTTTTGAACTGCTAGGTTGGTAGGAGCTGGGCAAGAAATGAGAGCTTATAGTACGTGGGTCTCGAAACTGCCAACCTCAGAATAATACAGAATGCTTTAGATCTATGTCCAACTTCCATAAAGTCATGCAGAGTAGAAGTTGGTTCATCAGTGACAATCACTATATGTTCTGCATGTGAGTAATGGACGGAGCTGTTGTTATTCTCTACAACCACATTCATCCTATGGGAACTTTCTCCAACACCTCAAAGATTGATGTGAAGGGTTGCATCAAAGCTTGAAGGGAGCAGCCTCTAGACACTGTTGAAGGGCTTTTGAATGCTTTCACGTCCATTATGAAATACCTGACGGATCAAAACATTTCAAAGCAAGTTTGAGCTACATTTCAATTCTGCCCTTTTTCAAAAAGTGGGCATTTGTATTATTTGGAGAGAAATGTTTTGTTTGTGTAGTTTAATTGTGTGTGACGTATGGGCCTCCTCCTCTTGTTGCTGCAGCATATGGCTCTCTATTGATAGTGTGACTGACTTTTGTATTGCACAAAATCAGTTTCATGGAAAGCTGTAATCACGGATGGTTTAAAATTTACCTAAAAGGCAAAATTGACTACATGCTTCCCTCTCTGTGAACTGATGTATGCAGAAATTCAATGTTATTTCTGTGCAGTCCAAGGACATGTGGTGCAGGAGTTGCAGGAGACACAGAACCACCCCACCAGTCTATTTCCAGAAGTGCCACTCGTGTCACCCCAGCTGTGATCATGCAAATACTCACAACCCAGCAAACCAAGCGCATAGGTTGTTAAGTGTTTGCATACTTATATCTGTGGTGCTGGCATACCTGCCACCCCACCCCACACATCTTGTTACAATTGCAGATATGGGAAATGCAGTCATGTGAAGTCCAAACAGGAAACTTTTTTGATGTCTTCAAATTAGATTATTAACCATACCATAGGTTACATTAAATAATTAATGTAATTAAACATTAATATGGTTACATTAAACCATACAACTCCATTAAATGCAAATATTTATAGCTTTAAATTAATATACCCATACGTATTATGGATTATGTATTTATCTGACCAGTTCCTCACTTCCTTTTACCCATCTCTATAATACTAATCATGTTTCTCAAGTTTTTTCCATGACTTTATTCTCAGAACTAAGATTGCTGGGATACCTGGCCATATCTTGATGAACCACAATATCTTGAATTATCTACCTATGGATATTTTATTCCTTGCTTTCTTCCGCAACCATGTAAAAACATTCCTGGTAATTACTCTTATCTGGACTATTTCAAAATTTAAACATTTGTGTCCAAGACTTGTTTTCTATAATGGGAACACTAGAAGTTCTTGCACTCATTCCCATATACAGTGCAGGTACATGCTGTAAGTTCTGTTTTTCAATGTTTGATTTGTATTCCATATTTTTAATTTTCATCTTTGCAAGCTGCTTTTAGTCCCCTAGTGGGAGAAAATGTGAGATATAAATTTTTTATAATATATATCCACATAACATTAATTGGCAGAATAAATCCAGGGTAGAAAACTAGTAATAACTGTAAACTTATAGAAATTTTTTTTTAATGTCTGGAATAAATCAAACCAGACATTTAGAACATTTATAGTGAAAATACATTTTTTTTAAAAACAATCGAGCCTACCTTATACCGAGTCAGAAAGCATTGATCCAACTGCCTCAGCTCTTCATGGTTTCAGCCAACAGTTGTTCCCAGTCTGCCTATTTGAGACCCTGGTACTGGAGGTGCAGGGATTGAACAAGATCTTGGGTATGCATTGAGCATTTCTGACTCTGAACTGAGGAATCTTTTATGTAAAAAAAAAGTCTTCAGAAAAGGAAAGTTTGGATTGACTTTTTAAAATGTACAGATTGAACTAAACTTCTGTTTCATTACAGTATTTCTCCAGACCTCATTCAGTTACTTTTCCTACTCTTCTTTAGAATCATAATAATACCCATTCACTGTCAAAGCAGTTACTCATTACTATATATAGTTTTGTTATATAAATTGCTTCATTTTTTGGTTCTTGTTTTATTTTGTTCTTGTTGGAAAGCTGTATAGGTAGGATCTCCATATACAAGGATTATTCATCCATGGATCTGGATCAAAAGAGGTCTCCCAAACCTGCACTGAGCCAGACTTGAGTCAATTTGAGCCTTCTGAAGGTGACTGGAACTGCACTCTGGTCACCATCGGAGTGTTTTCTGAAACCCACACATGCAGCACATGTCCTCACATGGCCCCATCCTCATTTCTCATCATGCCTTAAAAGGCATGCTTAAAAGTGTCCTTCTAATAGACTCCAAGTTCAGCAGAATCCCAGTCTGGCGGAGCTTCCACAGGCAGAGTCCCAACATGCAGCTTATCCATTCTCCCTAACACCACACTCTGGAGCTGCTTTTATTTCTCAAACTCTCATTAGTCCCAATCAGCAACAGGTATGATCCACATCCTCCTGCAAGGTCTTTTAAAGTCCATCAGTCCTAATGATGTTCAGGTGTGAGCTCCAGCCTCCGCTGTCAAGACATGGGAAGCATTGTCAACACCACATCTCCTGTCTGATCATCTTGATCTGCCATTATAAGAAGCCACAGGTAGACACTTGCCGCCTCTGTAAGCTTCGGAAAGCCCTCAGGAGGCAATTGAAGCACTGCTGTGGTCGCCTTCAGAAGTTTTAAAGGGCTGAAACCATGGATTTTAATATGGATATCTTATGCCCCAGCCCAAACCCCCCCCCCCCGATCCATTCAGATTTACATAAACGAAAGAGCTGTCACAGATTTGAATAGGCCTATAAGGAGTCAGGCACTGGTAGAATAGGTAAGTAAAACATTTTACTTACTTTTCTGTCACTGCCTGGTCTCCATAGCATATGGTGCCAATGACACTGCATGCCTTGTGCTGCCCATAGCACCATATTCCTACAGCAGAACAAGTTGCTCCTATAGCAGCAGGCAATATATTGTCATTCAAACCATTTGACACCTTCTGGGGCCCTGTACAAGTCAAACTGCAGTCACTCAACACATTCACAAGCCATATTTTCCATGTGAATCTTGCAATGGTTGTTCACTTGCTTGGTGCCTGGTCTCTGGTCATCTGTCATGTAGTGTTGATATTTGATGACAATTTTATCACAAATTTTCAGCACATTTGGAAGAGCAATTTGTATGACAGTCAAGTTAATCTCACATTTCTATACTATTACTTACATGCACAAGTAGGTACATGTGAACCTTACAGGTGTTCCTTCAACTGGGCATGTGAAATCACCACTTTGCTCAGTAACGTTGACTGATGACCTTGAAAGAGGAAGCCCTGTTTATATTACAAATCCTCTGTATAGGTTCAATCTTATTATACACAGATTTAAAAAAAAAAACAGATTTGACTCAATACAAATGGCCACTGCAAATCTCAGTTTTAAAAAACTGCTCTTCAACTGTTGGAGAGGCAGTTATGCAAGCATTCATCCCATTCTTCAGCTGAGCCAGGCAAAGGCAATTTCTAATTGGTGCAACAATCTTAACCAATTTAGGCTGGCCTAACTCACCTGACATATCTTCCTGTGGGGTCTGGGGACGTTGGTGTATGCCTGTGCACTGGCCTAACCTCCCACACCCACCCCAAACGTGGGGCAAAAGTGGTTACAATGTTTTTGTGACATCCCCAAGTCAGCACAGGACCAATGCTGAGGTTTATGCCACCCTAACTGAAGATTTGGATTGCAACCTACAAGAATAAGAAAAGATGTTTTTAAACAGTTTGAAAGGGTCACATTTTTTTAAAGCTGCTTTTATTTAAGCACATTTTAGGTATCAGTACAGAGTCCCAGAATCAAACCTCTCCAGATATTGTAGCACAATCTTATTCCATTCGAAACAATGGAAGAACAAAAAACTTGGAAGTAGGTCTTTAAATCTATTTTTCCAATGTTTTATCTACGGATATTTTTTATCCACAGGAGGTTCTGGAATGGAACCCTAGTGGATAATGAAGGACGCCTATAGTCCTATATACAAAATTTATACAATACAAACAGCACTTCTTACATTGTTTCACCAGCATTTCTACAGTACAAACAACACTTGTTGGACTCACAAGCATCACTGAAATTATAGGAGCCATGTATAAGCACCATTGCTTCACACAAATATTCCTGTTACATACATGTGGCCAGCTGCCAGCTCAAATATAGCCCTGCCTGCTCCATTAATTTTGTGAAGCAAAATAATTGGGAAAGCAGCCTATGCACAGCTCACAGAACGGTGATTTAATTTTCTTTTTAAATTCCTTACCTTCTAGCTGCTTAAACATTAAGCCACTGTATTGCAGCTGTCATTTTAATTAGAAGTCTGACTAAAGAGAGTCAAATTCTTTATGCTTGTTGTTCCACACAACTGACAATGCCAGGCTAGTGTGTTCTATTAAACAACATCAGCTGTATCACTTCCAAGTCTCTTAAACTTTCCCTGTTCACGCTGCTTTGGATTGCACTTGCCACCACTATTCATCTCTTCCTCGTTCTGCTGTCAAGAACTCTCACTGTGTGCTCCCGTTATCACATGGCTAAAAACCAGATCAAGATCAGATGATGCAGTGATCTATATTTCATTCTATGCCTTCCAATCTGATCATTATGATTTGAGGAAACAGAAGTAACCAGGGATTTCCTACATACTATCCGGCAAGAAACGTGACTTCTGTGGAAAAGAAGCAGCCGACTCCTACAGAGTGAACACCATTTCAAATTGTGTTGCCATCATCTTGTAACCGTAATGATCCCATTGGTTTTCCTAAAAAATTGACTGGCCATACTAATCGATGAAGTATATGGAATGTGTTGCTGCAGAAAGCACAAAGCAAACTTGGACTCAGTCTGTAGAAAGATTACAGAAGACCTTGAGTTTGGGAGTCTAGCTCAAGCTGAACAGATAAGACACATGTCTTCTTCAGTGTTTATGAACTGGTGCCAAACCTGATAGGTGACAATGGCCATTTCAGTGGAGTTGGCCAAAAAGAGTTTCACTCTTATGGAAACTCTTTATCCAATGGGGAGCCTAAAGCCTTCCTATCCATGATGAAGATAGCTCATTATTATGATGATGCTAATAGTAACATGATGTATTTAATTCATGCCTAGCCATCACTATTAATGAAACACTATCCAATCTTGTTTTGTGTAACCTGAAGAGGTGGAATTATGTGGATGTTTGTAAGGCGGAGTTGAAATGACGTATAAGAAGTTATAAAAGCCAAGTGCTTGCTTTGTTCTACGCTCTTTGTCATTGTCATTGTCATGGTAGTGGACCTGTTCTATAGAATGTAATAAATTAGACTGCTTCCTCAATTTCTGCATATACATATACATATACATATATGTATATGACATTTATATAACTTCTTTTATAACCGGATTGTAGAGCATGTCCGTCTTGTCTAGTAGTATTGTTGTCTGTTTACACTTCAGGCACACAATGAAGCAGCGTGGAAGTCAAAGAATCAAAATATTGAGGATGCTTGAAGCTGAACTGTTTTTAAGTGCACACTCCACAGATTTTGGAGAAGATCAGAGCAGCTTCAAAAAAATGCCAAAACCTGGCCAAATTTTCATATACCTCCCTTAGTCAAACGGGAGACAACTAGATATAGCAAGCAAAGAAAGTAATTAAAAAAACATTACGGGGAAGAGAAAAGGACTTTACATCCTATGAAGCCACGTCCGTGATTCTTCAGTTCAAGGAAAAGAAAATTCAAAACTGGGTGTAGTTTCCCCCACCCCCCAACTAAAGGGGTCAAGGGGTTAGAGTCCCCATTGTATAACCAAGGTTGGTGGTGGATCCCAGTTCAAAAGGACAACTCCAAACTAAAAAGCAGGCCTCCATCAGTCTTGAAAGACTATGGTATCGTGCTCGGCGCTGCATGCGCTGCATGCGAAGCACGAAAGCCTAGGCTGGATTGTTATGGAGGATAGGCTGTTACCCAAGCAGCAAATCCCCCCTCTCCATGCCACTGAATTAGTCCAATGGAAAGGCAGAACCGATACAATTGGATCCAGCTGGCGTCGCAGAGCTGGGCTAAGGACAGGAGCTCACCCTGTCTTGTGGGGCTGACTCGGGTCTCGAACCCTGGCCTTCTGATTAACAGGCACAGCCAAACTAGGGGTCAGCAATATGGTAGATTCCAACAACCTCCCCTTTTAAGATTGAAACATTTGCAATAAATGCAAGAATTATATGTGGTATGATTAAAAATAAGATGCCTCCACTAGAGGTAGTGCTGTTCTGGAGTCTCATGTTGCAACTGTTACTTCTTGTCAGGAACTTTGGGCTTCCTTCTAAACTAGGCACCACAGCTGTTCCTTGTTCAGTGTGATCTGTGGGGGGTCTCCTCGGGAGCAAGCCCTCCCCAGGTGTCACTGACTTGGTGCCTACTGAGCACGCTCTGGAGCAGTTAGGGTAGTCCAGGCTTCCTGACTGTCTGGATCCAGCATAACTCTCTGCTCTGGATACAGAATAGTTGGGGCAGCCCAGGCAGGGCACTCCTCACTGCCCTAACTCCGGATTTTGCCCTTAATTCCCACCACTTAAAAAATTCATATGGAAATCAACTAGAATGTATTTCCCAGTATAACAGTGACTCATTCTAAATAGGTGTCGCAACCCCATCAAAAAGTGGCAACACACGATTGGCCATGTTTGAAGCCTTCGTATCACCATGATTATGGTTCAATCATGTGGTTCAATCACTTTTCAAAAGGCATTTCTTTCTCAGCTTCCAAACTAATAACCATGTTACAAACCAATCCTGAGCTAACTGTGGTTCCAAGACTAACCATCATATCCTACGGGTGAACAGGCTACCACTTGCACCTTTTCGGTAGAAAGGGAAATTTGTCCCTTTCCCCTGAATAAGTGAGCAGCTCCACAATAGGGCTACTTGTTTCTGCACCAGCTCTAGAGCTTTTAAACCCTACAATCCAGAGTAACTACAGGAAGATATAAGAGGCACTTACTCTGGATTTTTCTATTCATTTCCCATAGGTTTCCAAAAGGTGGCACCATAACTACGTTGGTGTAAAAGTTCCTGTAGTTACTCTGGATTGTAGCCTAAGGCACATTTGCTGCCACTGTGCTCTGTGCCAAACTCTCAGGATTGGGCCCTTGTTTGTAGCAGAAAAAGGGTATTGTGACAACTTTAAGACTGAAGGTACAGTCCTATACAATTTCCAGTGCTAATGCAGCCACATGCAGCCCTCAAATAAAGGAATGAATATTCCCTTATTTTGTAGAGGTTTCTGAGAACTTGGATTGGGCCCTAACTCATTTATTTCCACATCTGCCTCTTCAGACCTGCACCAAATCCATGGACAAAAAGTGGCATGTCTTGAGATGAAGAGGGAGATAGAAAACTGGCACAGGTAGAATACACCAGAACATACCCCCTGCTGCTTCCATCACACCTCCTGTATTGCTGCTTCACCTTCTACCTCCTGTATTGTAAGGTTCAACATTACAATACAGTAAATTCAACATCAACATTGTATTATTGATGGTTGAGAATTAGCATCGCATTTGAACTTTTTGTAATAAATTTCTAACAAAATACTTTATGAAAGATCAAAGTGTCTGTTGATATTAACCGGAAAATGTGGTGGAAGATATAGAGTGAATGTTGGCCACTACTTTCTCTGCACTTATAGGTGCTCAAGTGCAATTTCTGATTTTTTTTATTGCCACTTCTTTGTTTTCTTTTCTTTGAGGAAGTTGGATAATTTAAATTCACTTTGATGTTTCTTCAACATTTCCATCTTGGAGTGTAAAGCAGTGGGGAGTACAGTAAGAAGAATGTTATCCCCATGAAAAAATGCAGGTTTTTTAAAAAATATAAGAACCTAGGTCTACTTTCTTTGTTCATACTTTCTTTGTTTACTACCCAAGTAAACCCACCAACTATCCCATAAGACTTTTTAAGGGAGGAAAGCTAATAAAAGGTAGTACATTTTGAATGATTAACGCTTACAATATTGAGATACTAACTCAGTAAGGTTTGTTCGCATTAAAATATTTCATAGAGGTGGCTGCGGCTCAGTAGTTAATGATGCTTTGTCTGTCAACCTGAAAGTTGGCAGGTCGGTGGTTTGAGAGCTGTTATATACCCAAACAGGAAGATTCTAGGTATTCCAGTCAAAGTTTTCAGGTAAACCAGGGCCTGAAGCTGGGATAGTTCAGGGCGAATTATAATAGATTTTTTGGAAGTAGGTTTGAATAAAACCATCAATATTTTCAGAATATGTTTTGAAATTACCAGAACTATCTTTTTTGACAATTCAGGTATAGCTTTCTTCCCCAGGACATCAATGGGCTGTATTTTATCCAGTCTTCTTGAGTGGCTTTTTATCCTGTATTTTTGGGTGTTTCTGAGCCAAAGGACTTACAGCCCAATCCAGAGCAACTAATCTGTCCACATAAGAGCCCTTAGGTTGCCCTATCTAACACTAGGTTGGAGCAACTGCAAGATGCTCCAGCCCAGTTACTCTGAAGGAGGCTTAGGGCAGAGCAAGGCAAGATAGGGTGCCCTAAGAGAGGTGGACCTGCTCTGCTCTAACTGGGGCAGCCTAAGCAGCTCAGGAGAGGCAAGTTGAGGGCATGTTTAGCATTGCCTAGAGCAGAGCAGTTACTCTGTATCCAGAGCCTGTTTCCAAGGCAGAAATGCCCTCTTCCAGCCCTCAGAGTTATACCACCTCAGGAGCAGGTATAGTAATGAGTAGACCCATAAGGGTCCATGATAAGGCCCGAGTAAGAATGGCAGTGCTGACCAAAAATCTGAATTCTTGGCCAGCCTAGCTGCAACCCCTTCCTCTCAACCTCAGGATATGGAACAAACTACGGCTGCCCACAAACCTCAGGATACAGCAGGCCACTCCAAGAAGTCCCTTGTATTCACCATAGAATGTACTGGCATCTCATCAGGGACTCCTTATAAGGCAGGCAACCAGTGGCGTCACCAGACTGGTGCGGCTGGTGTGGGCTGCATTGGGGATGCGCTCCATATGGGGTGATGTGCCGGAGGAGTTTGACTGTCCTTTGGCAGGCCCCGGGCGTCAGCACCCCCATTCAGGCCTGCTCCAAGGCGGAGCAGCAGCCAGAAGCTGCCACTTATCTGAGGAGCTGGCCTGAACGGCCATCTGAGATGCACTGCGCAGAAACACACTGAGCATGGCAAACAGCTTCAGAGGAGACTTCCTTAGAGCAGAGAAAGTCCGCGCCTCTGCACAGCCATTCAGCCTCACTCACGAGGCGGAGCGGCAGCCGAATGGCTTCAGAAAGAGTACTGCACAGGCACCAACTCTGACGCCTGCACAGTCTCCCCCGAAGCCAAAAGGCTTCAGAAAAGTACTGCGCAGGTGTCAGAGATGGTGTCTGCGCAGTACTCTTTCTGAAGCCAGTTGGCTTCAGAAACAACTGCGCAGGCGCCAACTTTGGTGACTGCGCAGTCCAGGTAGGGGGGCGCGCATCCCAGGGATGACGCACAGACTTCCGCACCAGGTGATGTGCAGAGTCATGTCACCACTGTAGGCACCACAGCTGTTCCTTGTTCAGTGTGATCTGAGGGGTGTCTCCTCAGGAGCAAGTCTTCCCCTTGTGTCAATTACTTAGCATGCTCTGGAGCAGTTAGGCAGCCCAGGCTTCCTGACTCTCTGGAGTCAGCATAACTTTCTGCTCTGGATACAGAATAGTTAGGAGAGTGCAGTTAGGTCAGAGCAGGCTGAATTTGCTCTGGATTGCAGCCTTACAAACTTTACCAAGCAAATGGGAAAGTAACTCTGAAAAAGTGGGATTATTGATAAACTGGATACTTTCAGTTTGCTCCACCCTATTAGGAACAACAGTTGAAAGTGTATTTGCTTAAGTGATTGCTTTTCCTGCAGTTTTCCTGCAGTACCTTTTCCATCAGGTACCCTTACTTTAGTCATAGCCAAAGCAGTGACCCATTCAAAAAAAAGTTAGTATCTTGATTTTCTTAAAATTAGCCATTGAAGATGAAATATTGTCTAATAACAGCAAACTAAAAACAGTTTTCCAGGTTTAAAATAGGATAACACATTTGCAAGCAACAAAAACAGGGCAACGGTTGTGGGTTTTTTTTTAATCATAACAACATTGCCACCTAGTGTTCCTGCTTTGTTTCGAACTTTGTGTTCCATGCAGTGTGTTACATTAAAGTTGACAACTGTGTGGTATAATTCACAATTTAGTGCAGTGCCAGGAGAAGAGCAAAGATACAAATTGGATGTGAATTTACACTGCTTGGCACTTTGTCACATAACTGCAGGGAAGCGTACAGGGTCAAAAGAAAGGTACCAATGGCTAAATGTTGTGTGGAACGTTATGAAATTCCACAATAGCAATCAATAAGTTACGGCAGAAAGCAAAATATGGTTTTCTCAGACATCCTCCTAAAATCAGTGAAAAATGAACAGTGTAAAAAAAGTACTACTGTAAAAACCACTGAAAACCAATGGAAGTGATGTTTTTTCCAATAAAATTCATGTGCCGGTGAGAAGAGGATCAGTCACAACTGGTACTGCAACAGAGGCAAAATGTCAAGCCCGCTTTTCCCATAGTTTCGCCTATATTTTTTAAAGCCAGTCATATTATGCACTGATCTTTACATGTGGTTTGGCCTTAAGGAGCAAGAGAAAGAACTAGAGATACCAATAAAATTATAGCACCCTATTCAAACACTAGAATACTAATAGTTCATAGAAAGCCCACTTCTGATCACACCTTAAATAAATGAGGAACAATGCCACAGTTTTAAGTGACCGTAATTTAGAATTAAATGTCAATACTATTAGTTAGTATTTAATGGTTAGATATTTAATTTGTTTTAAAAACCAAGTACAAGTGTACTACAATTACTTCATGTAAATCAATCAGAACAAAAAGAATCGGAACATGTCTCCAATGTTTAAAAGTATATGCAGAAAGACAAGTGGTGGTCTTAAGAAAAATATGAATGATGATTTTATTACACAGAACACAATATAACTGAAGCAGTTTTGAACAAATAGTGACTTTCAGCTTAGTCACCCACATACAGTTAATGTGGGTCTGTAAATAAGAACAGTCTTGGAAGCTTACAAACTAAATGGAAGCTTACAAACTAAAAACTTACAAACTAAAAAAACAAAATCAATCCTAAATCCTAAAAACAGCAATCAAATATTCAGCATCCTGGATTTTTGCAAAACTTGCTTTATTCTTTACTGTACACAAAAATACATCATCCAGAAAAATAAAAATAACACCAGCTACATCACTTGTAAGTTTTAGAAGTGAATTTACAATAAAAATGAAGGCATTGGAGAGAACAGAACTTCATGCTAGAAAATACTAACTCTTCTCCTCTGCCTCCAAAAAACTCTGGAGAAAAAAGTCATCAAAAAGTTATGGCCTATATTTTTTTAAAGAGTAAAGATCAGTTTTAAATTTTTTAGCCATCATGTACAATTATTTCACGAAGACTCTATTAGTCAACATATGCTAAAGTGGTCAGAAGTAGAAAACTGTTTTCTCCGTTTTCCAATCTGGAGACACCCAACAAGTCTGCCAAGTTGATTTCACTAATTCCACAAACTGTACAAAGAAAAAGGCCAAAATATAGACCCTCACTTTGTTTCAAATACCAGTGCCGTGCAAAGTAGATTTTGAGGTATGTAAGAACTTCATTTATTGTGTGTTCCTTTATTTCACTGAACTGATTTTCATTCTGCACTTTCATTGATAAAAAAATCCAAAATAAACAAAACCGCTTCCAAACAATAATCAATTTAAAACTAAGATATCATTTAAAACATCAGCATCAACAACTAGTCCAAAGGATAAAATAAAAACTGCCTCAAGACACCAAGCACTAAATTATGCCAAATTCCTACTGTAACTGTTGAGTTTTTGAAGTATCCAAATAATTTTAAAAAATGAAACTACGCAGACTTTCTGTTCCCATTTAGGATGCAGAATAGAAGGTAGCATCTATTTTTTCGTAAACTCAAGCTAAACATCTTTCTGCTTCTGTGTCCACATTCAAATGGAAAACTGCTGCTAGCTCTCATTCGCATGTGAGGCATCTCAAAGAGAATTTTAAGGATATTAACAACCCAATCCTATCCACTCGGGTGCTCAGAGGAACAGAAATGGCTGCTGCTGTATCCTGAGGCCCTGAGGCATCCACTGGAGTCTCCTCAGGAACATTTGCTCCTTGAGTAGAACAAAACTGGAAGCAGTGGGTCTCCACAGAATCAAAGAGGCCCATGTTGGACTTTCTAGGCAGGAAGGGAACATGAGATACAGTCGCAGAGGCTCCTGGCATCTCAGTCACCTGTCCCAAACCAATCTTCCTTTCTACCCATTTCTGCCTCCCTTTTGTTCCCCCCCCATCTTCCATATGTTCTCCCCAAACCTTCCCCATACCCCAAAAAGCTGCTCCATCAGCCAGCAAGGAATGTGCTGCTTATGGCAGAACCTCCTGGCACTTGCCCAGCACCGGTGCTCCCCAGATGTCACAAAACACACTTTATGGCAAGTTTGTGGTACTCAGAGCCTACAGTATGTCTAGTTTGTACCAGTGGCATAGCAGTACACACCTACAGTACGCCCCATAGGATTGAGCTCTTACAGCATAATCTTAACCATGTTTACTCAGAAGTAAACCCAACTGAGTTTCATAAACTTTATTCCCAGGTAAGAATGTATGGAATTGTGGCCAAGGAATTATCAAGCTGTTTTGCTCAAGTTCCTGATCTTACATTAGTAGCAAAGAAGGCAAAAATAAAGTTACCAATAATTATCAAAGTACTATCCGAATAACCAAACTAGTACCCTCTTAGGTGTCCACATTTCTACAGTCCACCACAAGTAGGCACTTCTCTTTGAGATGATTGAAAGGTGCTGTTCATCATCCGACACACTTCAAGAACTGAGCTTGAATTCCTGTGGCTAGTTTAACTAGCTAGATATCAACCTACTATCCAGTCTTTCCTTCAAAATATTTGCCACAGAATCTGTAATGTCCAACACCAGTAGAATATTAGTTTATCATCCTTACTGAAACATATTTGGTGGATAAACTCCTAGAGAGAAAATCTGAATCTGTTCTGTCTGTTGGTAAAATGCCTCACCAGAAATGTCCAGGTTTCGAGAGAGAACACTCTCAAATCCAACTGATTGGATGAATAACACAGTGATTTTACAGTAATAGGTTCTGTACCCTGCAGCTGCATCTGAAAATGTAAAATGCTTAGTAAATCAGCAAATCTTCCATGTGGGCGTTGTTGATCTTGAACCGAACGGAAGTATTCTGCAATGTCCCAGATGTCATTGCATGTTTGACAGATACTGGAATGGGATATAACAAGATGTCCAAAAGCATTCCAGACAGAACTTTCTGCTGTAGTAAAAAAAAAAAAGAAACAACAAAAGACTGGCAGATTTAACGAGCGACATGTACATTGTAAAACAAACTGATAAACTGAAGTCCTGCAGCTGCTTTTTCTTAACTTGAGTAGGTGCTGTCGTTGGAATAGGAACTAGGAGAGAAGACAGAAAGATCCTATCAGTGGCACCGACTCAGAGCCCCTGAGCAGATCAAAATAGTAAACAGATGCGGAAAACAACAAAATATAAAAAACAGAAAAAATAATTTCTGATATAGAAGTCAGGATTGCAACCACCTGATTTGGAAGCAATCTTCATTGCCACCCAGGTAACACCCAACATCTGCTTTAAAGCTTGCAACTTTTTCCATATTCTCTCAGAAGCTTTGCAAAATTTTATTTGTTTTATCCTGTGTCTCAGAAAGCTCAAGAGGATTTACACGCCAATTTTTAGAGCGCTTATAGTTGAAGACAATGTAAATCACTAATTCTCAATTTCCATATAACAAACCACCATAAAAAATGAAATTAAAACTGTAATGGGTTTTAAAATCACCCTTAAATTGTCAAAAATTTATTTAAATAAATTCAATTTAATAATAAGTAAGAAAGTCTGCAATCCTAACCACACTTTCCTGGGAGTATGTACTAATGAACACAATTGGACTTACTTCTGAGTAGACATGCTTAAGATTGCACTGTAAGTAAGTAATGCTGCAATCCTAAAAACACTTTCCTGGGAGTAAGACCCAGTGAACAACACAATGGGACTTACTTTTGTGTAGACATGGTTAGGATTGTGCTCTAAGTAAGTAAGTAAAACTGCAATCCTAACCACACTTTCACTGAACACAATGGGACTTACTTCTGAGGAGACATGCTTAGGATTGTATTGTAAGTCAGTCAGTAAGGCTCATAATCTCCACCTAGGCTGGCCTAAACTCCAAATTAAGTCCTGTGCTGACCTAAGGATATCACAAAAGTGCCATAAGACACTTTTGTGCCACTCCTGGGGGAAGGTTGGACCGGTGCACAGACATGCACTTGCCTCCCTACATCACAATAGGAAAGGGAAATGAGTTATGCTGACCTAGGTTAGGATTGCACCCTAAATAAGAGCATAATCCTAACCATGTCTATTCAAAAGAAAGTCCCATTGTGTTCAATGGATCTTAATCCCAGGAAAGATACTTTAGGACTGTAGCCTAAGTAAGTAAGGGCACAATCCAGAGTTAGGGCAGTGAAGAGTAACCTAGCTGGGCTGCCCCAACTATTCTGAATCCAGAGCAGAAAGTTATGCTGCATTAGAGAGTCAGGAAGCCTGGGCTGCCCTCACTGCTCCAGAGCATGTTCAGTAGGCACTAAGTCAGAGAGGAATGGATCCTGAGGTGACCCCCCCACATCAGATCCCACTGATCAAGGAACAGCTGTGGTGCCTGCCTTAGTAGGAAGCCCAGAAGTTCCTGACAACCAGTAACAGCTTCAGCATGAGACTCCAGTACAGCAATACCTCTAGTAGAGGATCGATGCTAAGAGTGGCCTGCTGTATCCCCAGGTTATTGGCTGCCGTTGTTGTGCCATGTCCTGAAGTTGAGAGGCAGGGCTTGCAGACAGGCTGGCCAAGAACTCAGATTTTTTTCTGTCAACACTGCCTTTCTTACTCTGACATATCATGGACCCCTATGGGTCTACTCATACTATATCTGCTCCTGAGGTGGTATAACTCTGAGGAGCTGGACGAGGGCATTTCTGCCCTGGAAACAGGCTCTGGATACAGAGTAACTGCTTCGCCCTAGACCAGCATTTCTCAAAGTGGGGGTCGGGACCAGTGATGGGCTTCAAAGAAATTAAGAACTGGTTCTCTGCCCATCTGGCAGCCACTTTTAAATGGCTATTTTTAAACTTTATATGTATTATCTCTTGTTAAGAACCGGTTCTATAGAGTAGGTGCGAACCTGCTGGTGCCCACCACTGGTCGGGACCCCTTTGGGGGTCGCCAGGAGCTTTCCTGTGGGTCACCAAAGACCCCTGGTGCAGGAGGCCAGCTGGGAAGACTTGGCAGAAACGCTGGAGCCGCTGCAGCTGGAAGAAGCAGCTGAGAAGCAGCTCAGAAGGAGCCTCTGAGCTGGTGTGAGACAGATGTGGAGCCTTGGGGGTGGGGAGGCGCCCGACACATTCACCACAGATGGCAGCTTCCTCCTCCCCCCTGCAGATCCTCAGTGTGCCTGTGGGCTGAGAGTGAACTGTGCTTAGGTGTGAGCGTGGCCCCCGAGCTCTGGTGGGTGGGCTGTCTGGTGGGTGCCCCGCTTGGACCGTTGTGCCCTGCTCCTTGTGCTCTACTCAAAAGTAAGCGCCCTCAATGTTGTTGTTGTTCATGATAAGTGAATGGGACTTACTCCCAGGAAAGTGCTAGGATTGCAGCCTTAGGGTCCAGTTCTATGCATGTCTACTCAGAAGTCTGTCCCATGATAGTGAGTGGGACTTACTCCCAGGAAACAGTGGCAAGGTCTGCTGCCTGAGATCCTAATCCTATGGAGGTCTCCTCAGATGTCAGTCCCATGATAGTGAATGGGGCTTAATCCCAGGAAAGTGCTAGGATTGCAGCCTTAGAGCCCAATTCTATGCATGTGTACTCAGAAGTCATTCCCATTGAGTTCAGTGAGGTTTACTCCCAGGAAAATTTGCAGAGCACTGCAGCAGTAGCAACAAAAATAATTTTATAGTTGGGGGTCCCCACAACATGAGGAACTTATGCATTAGGAAGATTGAGAACCACTGCCCTAGACAATGCTAAACACGCCCTCAACATGCCTCTCCTGAACTGCCGAGGCTGGCCCAGTTAGAGCAGCCCAAGTACATCTGTCTTGGGGCACCTTATGTTGTCTTAGGCTGCCCCAAGGCTTCTCTAGCATAACTGCCCCATCTTGGACTTAGGCCACCCCAGTGATAGATAAGTCAGTCCTAGTGCACTTCTGGATTGCAGCAGTGAGTGAGTGAATGTATGGCTGCAATCCTAACCTTGTCTACTCAAAAGTAAGCCCTATTGTGCTCAATCTGTCTTAGTCCCAGGAAAGTATCTTTATGATTGCAGTGTAAGTGAGTAAGTGTAAGTAAAAGATATATTGCAAGACATTTTGATCAGTCATTCATGTGATTCTTCTTTTTCTCTCCTTTTCTCAGTAATATAACACATCACATAACTACAGTCTTGCCACCCAATCAAATGAAGTTGAAAGTGGAAACTTCCATGGCACTGCAGTTCTTATCATTCTTCTAATTGTATGGGAAGATACAACCTCACTGAAGTTTCCTAAGATTCAGGTTGCTCCAGTTTTAAAGACATACCCATAAGGACAAGAGATTCACAGCCCAAACTAGAGCTGATTGGGGTCTTTCTCTGGTAAAGGTTTTGCTGGAGCAGTTTAGGGATCCACTGGTGGGTCAGGAGACTCAAGACAGTGATCTGGATCTGGTGACACAAAGATCTGCCAAACCCACCCCTTCCTCACTCTACCATGCATTTCCTCAGCTTCCTACTACACCATCTACCCTGAGTAACTCTCTGCCACCCATGCTTGTTTTGGGCAGCATGCAACAGGCCTCCAGCTGGTACTGAGTTGGCAACAGAGCTGACCCAATGCTGAGTATCATAGGAAAGCCTTACGACATGTTTGCAACACTCAGTGTCAGCATAGGGCTGATGTACAGAGCTCAAGATTGTCTCTAATGCTAAGTGGGAGTTTGGTTTTGGGTCAGTTCACAACTCTGAGAGATTTATACTCTATCTCCAAAACTCTACATTATATGAGTATGTTTATATTGATTCTGTTAACAGTGAGCATGCCAAGTACCAATATTCATTGGGGCTGTTGTAATAACATTCAGTAAGAGGGAGAGAGAAAGTCAGAGAGGAAAAACCATTTTACCATTGTTAAATCTGTAGACCTTCTCTCATAATGAGACAGTTTTCTCTGTTGGGTCTTTTAGACTTGACTATTATAGCTCCCACTCTGCAGGTCTCCCTTGAGCTTTAATTATGGAATTTAAGCCTGCTCAAAATGCCAACTTTAATGGTTCCCTTTGCTCCGTAGACAGCAATCATACGGCAAACCCCTAAACGTCCTTCCACTGGTTAAGTTTCCCAAATCTTACTTGCGTCAGTTTGTTCTTGACTTTTCTGTGTCTGTACTACTTTCCCCCACAACCCTTTATATTTTGTCCCCTAAGTTAGGGGTTTTTAAGGCTAGCAGATTCATTTCTGAGATCACTCAAGTGGAAAAAAATTTCCAAATTTTTATGTGCTTGAAACCAATTTATTTGTTTGAAACCAGTGTAACTATCATGGCGTCCAACATCACTTGTAGTTTAGTATTGATGTTGGTCTCCAGCAGTCAGTCCTCTCATTGAACAACAGTTCCTAGGATTTCCAGGGTAAAAATATTAAAGTACTTTGAATCCTTATGTGTGAACCATACATGTGACACACTTCCTATTGAAGTTCTTCCCCTGCTATCAAAGGCCCAATCCTATCAAACCTACGCACCCATGAAGTAAGGGGGAAAGTATTTCATGACCTAGAGGAGGCCTCTATGACTCCCCCAGATGCACTATATACCCTAATGGCACAGCTGCATCAGCACTGAAAAATTGAATAGGATTGGGCACTAAATGTGCTCAGAATGAAAGAAAACTATTTCACAATTCAGAATAAAATGAAAAACAGCATGCATTATCTTACTAGATACATGGTGAAGCTTGATCCTAAACATGTAGAATAGCATATCCTATCCAACTTTCCTGTGTTGATTCAGCAGTGCAATGGGGTGTGCATTGTGTCCTGTGGTGAGGGAGTCAGTAATGGTGGCCTCCTCAAAGTAAGGGAATCTTTGTTCCCTTATATTGGAGTTGCATTGCAGTTGCATCAGTTGCAGAAATTGGATTTGGGTCCTTGATACTGAAATTTAAAGATTTATTTTAATTTTGCTTGTTGTTTGTCATTACTGTTGCCCTAGCATCTCAACTTGGCAGAACTAATTTCCGGCCTTGTGTTTCCTCTCAAGGCCATAGCAATTACATTCTTTATAAAGGGGAGAAAAATGACCCAGGAAATTATAGACCTGTCTGTTCGACTTCAGTCCTGGGTAAGATATTAGAACAAATAATAAAACAAACAATTTGTGCACATCTAGACAAGTACTTGGTGATCAAAAGAACCCAGCATGGATTTACCAAGAATAAATTTTGCCAGACAAAACTGATCTTTTTTGATCGGGTTACAAGCTTACTGGACAGTGCCAATGCTGTGGATGTCATTTATCTTGTCTTCAGCAAAGCATTTGACAAGGTCCCACGTGACATCTTAATTGGGAACTTGGAAAAATATGGGCTTAGTGGATCATATGGGAATATGGGAATCATTAGGTGGATCTGCAACTGGCTCGACGGCTGCACTCAAAGGGTTTTAGTAAATGCTTCTGCATCAACCCGGAGGTTGGTTTTGGGTGGGGTGCCTCAGGGCTCTGTCTCGGGCTCGGTTCTCTTTAATATCTTCATCAGCGAGTTGCCCATAACTTTTGATAGGAAGGAGATATTTCAAAACTGATTCTTGCATTAGATCAGCGTTTCTCAAAGTGGGGGTCGAGACCCCTTTGGGGGTCGCCTAGAGCTTTCCTGGGAGTCGCCTGAAGACCCCTGGTGCAGGGAGCCAGGTCAGGCTTGCCAGACCTCCGGCTGTAGCTGGGCGTGCACGGGGGCTGACTGACAGCCTCAGGGCCCAATCCTATGCATGCCTACTCTGAAATAAATCCCATTACAGTCAGGTGGGCCTTTACTCCCTTGTAAATGTGGATAGGATTGCAGCCTCAGGGCCCAATCCTATGCTTGCCTACTCTGAAATAAATCCCATTGTGTTCAATGTGTGCATAGAACACACATTTCATTTGTAACAATGAAAATACATCCTGCATATCAGATATTTATGTTACAATTCATAACACTAGCAAAATTACAGTTATAAAGTAGCAATGAAAATAATTTTACGGTTGGGGATCCCCACAACATGAGGAATTTATAAAGGGGTCATGGCATTAGGAAGATTAAGAACCACTGCATTAGATTCTGCTCTTCAATAGGAAACCAAGGACATGATGGGTACCTCACAGCATTGCAAAATTCCAAAATGAAGCCAAAACAGAAGACAATGAAACCCTTTTGGAGGACACCCAGACAGGAGGCTAAAAAAAGAGGACAAATCCAGAAATCTCTGGTCATTTGGTTACCCTGATCACCACAGCTGTCCTGATCACCTATCTGGTCACCACCCTGTTCTCCCCACCCTTTGCCCCATCTAACCCTCTCCAGTGGATATCTGGCTACCATCAGTTTGTGGAGCTAGCTTTTCACCACTTGCATGCACTGGCCTAGTTTTATTTGCAACAGTTATTGAGGGTGTTATGCTGGAAATACAAGTTTTGCTGCCATACTCTTTTAATAGGTTTGAGTTGCAGGGCTATACCCAAGATTTTTCATGGAAGTTGGAGAATAACTGGAGGTCTCTTTTAAAAAAAGAAGAAAGAGACATAATGTGACCCTAATATGCCACAGTTCTATGATCTCCTAAATACCTTGGAGATCTACATTTTAGACTTAGAAATAATAAAAAATAAATATCAAAGTAACCTGCTTTTAAAAAGTAAACATAAGACAGCTGCACACACCCATACACACAAGGTATGTTCTCACTTCTGTATGGACATTGAATTAAATAAACTAGTGCTTTAAACTGGATGATGCTTGTGGATTGTGGATGCCCATTCACTTCCAGACTGAATTCAAAGTGCTTTAAAAAATGCTGAATTCAAAGGCTTTAAAGCCCTATATGGATCAGGTCCTGGGTATTTGAGGGACCACCTTCTTCTGTACCAGTGGTTCTCAATCTTCCTAACACCATGACCCCTTTATAAGTTCCTCATGTTGTGGGACCACCAACCATAAAATTATTTTCATTGCTGCATTATAACTGTAATTTTGCTACTGTTATGAATCGTAATGTAAATATCCAATATGCAGGATGTATTTTCATTGTTACAAATGAAATGTGTGTTCTATGCACACATTGAACACAATGGGATTTATTTCAGAATAGGCATGCATAGGATTGAGCCCTGAGGCTGTCAGTCAGCCCCAGTGCGCACGCAGCTACAGCCAGAGGTCTGGAAAGCCTGACCTGGCCCCCTGCACCAGGAGTCTTTAGGCGACCCCCAGGAAAGCTCTAGGCAACCCCCAAAGGGGTCCCAACCCCCACTTTGAGAAACACTGTTCTATACAATCCAACCCTCACCTAAGGTCATCTGAGGGGGTCCTACTGACTGTCCTGCCACTGAGAGAGGTGAGGTGTGTAGCAGCCAGGAACAGGGCCTTCTCAGTTGTTGCACCCTGGCTTTGGAATGCAGGAAAGCTCCCTCTATATAGAGCAGGGGTGTCCAAACCCCAACCCTGAGGCCCATGTGGCCCTTGGCAAACTTCAAAGTGCCCCACTGGCAAGACCCCTCCATCCAGCCCATGGGCAAGTCTTGTAATGTCTCTAATACACTTTTATATGCAAATTTTATGTAACTTTATTCAAATTTGTAGATAAATCATTTTTCCTGCCCTTGATACAGTGTCAGAGAGATGAGGTAGCCCTCCAGCCTAACAAGTTTGGACACCCCTGATATAGAGATTCAGAAGGGGCCTAAAAACATTCCTTTTTCTCAAAGCTATTAATTGAGGACAAAGTTGCTGATTTTTAATGTATGACTTTTTGAAGTGTTTTAAAATGCTTTATATGTTTCCATATTGAATGTGTTTTTCTTTGTAACTGATAGCCACCTTGAGTCAGCCTTGGCTGAGAAAGAGAGGATCAAAATTCATTAAATAAATAAATTTAATGCCACAGCCTAGACTTACATTGTACTCTATGTGCATCTGCCCCTGAAAAGTGCAGGTTGGGATATAAAGTTCTCCAACATTTTGAAGAGGAATAAAAATGAATGGAACTATCTAGAGAAATGCTGTATATATTTATGAAAAGTACAATTTAAAGTTTTGTTTTAATACGTGTTAAAAATCATATCAGACAAATGACGGCCATCATTGGCAATACATTGTTGAAGACATTCCTGGAATTTCTTCATCACTCTCTGGGTCATCTCAGGCTGAATGGCATCAATTTCCAGTATGATCCTTTCCTTCAAATCTTCAAGAGATCAGGATGATGTTTTAAAACATTTTCCTTTAGTTATCCACTTCTCTAATCCCACAGAACATGTGCAATTTCAATGGGATGGAGCCACAGCTCACACAGCATAACATATGCTCAGAGTGTTCAGAGAAATGTTCCCAGGGTGTTCGATATGAGACATGGGGTTGCCAGCATTGTCACTAGATTTAAGCCCATGCGACTTTTTCCTTTGGGGAAAAAGGAAAAATGTGAGATATCTTTACGTCTCACTCTATAGCTGGAAACATCCATTGTTATTTTTTTAAAAAATAAATAAAGTCCCAGCTATTAGCAGGGACTACTTTTAAGGAGAGTATGTTACACCAGATTTGTGTGACTTCTATGGGCTACCTCTTTGATTTTAGGTTCAGTTCAAGGTCTCACCTTTGGTTTTAGGTTTGATTTTTGATTTTAGGTTCAATTCAGGGTCTCATCAAGGTCTCAATTTTAGGTCTCACATTTAAAACTGTCTTTACAGATGCCTCCATTTTGCTTTCACAGATGCACTGGGCTCAGAAGCTGCACATAACATGGGCATCCTGAAGAAACTTACTGCTTGACATCCCCCTCCAGGAACAGTCTGGTCATCATCAGATGCAGGCAGGGAGACCATATGTCATAACTGAAAAAGATTTCAAGGCTCTCCCAAAATGTAGGACACTCAAGAAAATGTAGGACATAACAAAATAAAAACTAAAACATTCATATATAATGCTCTCATATGGTTAATTTAAACACTATATTACTTATTATTAAATTGAAAGCATTACATAAAATTTATTACATACAGGATGGAATCCTAACCTAGGCCAACACAACTGATCAGACTTCTCATTCCCATGGTGATATTGGGAGGCCAACGCACTTGTGTGCACTGGCCTAACTGTCCCCAAGGAGTGGTGCACAAGTTTCTTACAGCACTTTTGTGACACCCCGAGGTCAGCACAGGACTCGTGCTGAGACCTAACTGGATTGTATCCATAATTTATTAATTACAAGAAGGCTACATGCTTCCTGCTCATAACGAAAAAGAAGACAAAGAATTTTGGGGAAGACACAAGGCTAAGATGTCCCAAAAAAGAGGATATGTTGTCATCCTAGATGCAGAACGTACTATAAAAGGCATAGCTGCATTGTGAAGGATGGTGGGGAACAGGATGGGGACATTAGTTGGGTTTCCTGCTAGTGGGATTATTTCTGGGTTGGTTGGTTGGTTTGCAGTGGTATGCTGTTTTAGTATATATGCTGTTTTTGAAATTAATGTTTTGATGTTTCTTTCCATAATGTTAAGCACCTTGAGTGCCACACGACATAAAGGTGGCATGTGATTTTTTTTAACACACAAACAGCAGAATAAAAAGAGATGTCTGACAGTGTCTTTTCAAAAAAAAATCCTTGCAAAAGAAGCCTTTTAAAAGGCCATAATTATTGATACTAGGTTAGTAAGCCCTAAGGAAGGTAGAGATTTTTTAAAAAACTGCTTATATTTTTCATGATAAATATATGGTAGTACAGTTTCTAGAACAGTATGTTATTTCTGAAATATTTAACAACAAACAAACAGGAAGTATATTTTGGCATTAAACATACATAGAAAAACATCAGATCTACATTGCCTTACTAAAGATTAGATGTAGCTAACGATGACTTTATTCAGCCATAGGATCTGGGGGGGGGGAATCATTTACAAGGTATGCAGAACAATTAGATCCACTGGGAAAAAAAACACTGTTGTGATAAATAACTTAGTATGAAGTTATTTCCTGCTTAATAAATAACTTCATATGAAGTAGGTCTATGGTGAAGGAAATTCGGAAGGCAATGGATCAGTGTTTTACCCAGGCTTTTAGAAACAGAAATAAGGATGCAAACACCACCAACAATTATTAGATAACTTTCCTTTAGCTACACTTTTCTGCCTCTGCTTAACCAGTTTCTTGGGTCTATTTTTTTTCAGTCATTCCTGCACGAGCATACCACGCAACCTGCAAAAGACAGAAAAAAAGTAAATTGCATTACTTTTAAGATAGGATTAAATCATGAAAACAACACTGCATGTGGGCTTTGATGGAGATGATTAATGTTTATTTTGGGGAAATGTAAAAAAAGAAAACCCTTTGTATGACAGAATATCACACTATAAATAGACCTACATTTCTCAGCTTGAAAAAGTGCAAAAGTTAGTTCCTGCAGAAAACTGCCAGCCCAGGCTGTGTATGATGGAATCTGGAATAGCAAAACCAGAGAGCTGTCAGTCAGCCATCCATCCATCTAATTGCCTTCTTACCATCTTTCCATCATGTTTTTTTTATAACTGGTCGCCTCTGGCTAAAATGCAAATCATGAAGAAGAGCCGTCTAGAAAAAGCTGCTGCTTTCTTAATTATCTGTCAGCGTATGGACCAGTGGACCCTGGGCCACTGAGTACAGTTATGCTAAGCAGAAAAGCATCACGGGAATTGGAGTGACAGCTCATTTTCCTCCCCAGTTTTTTTTTCCCCCCTTCGTTCGAATGACAATGCAGAAATGTGGGTTTTTCCCACACTTTCTCTGAACACCTGGGCCAATGCTCAGGGGAGCACAAAGCCAAAACTGTCACATTTCCAGACATGGTCTTATTGCTGTCACTGTGACAGGATTGTTGACAAATGCCAGCAGTCATCTCAGCATCTTGGGAAATGTCTGCCATGGTTGTGTCAACAGCCTGACAGAAATTGTTAATGTTTAAACTTCTTCCACTGACAGAACCCTGTCTTGCTGACAGTATTTGTCATATGAAACTCAATCTTTGTCAAACTTGCTTAAAAATTAACACTTCCTCCGTTTCTTTTGCAGCAAACTGCCGAGCAGTGCTTTTGTAATAATATTTCAGAAGGGTAATACTCCACAGAAACCGAGGTCTGCAATGAGTCCGGCTTCCCCAGCCCATGATGAACTTAAGGCCAGCATGTCCTTTTGACCTCGGCTGCAGTGATAATTATGTGCTTATTTCATGCCCATTTCTTTTGCCTTAGGAATTGGCATTCTGAATTATTCAGGAGCTATAAAAATCCTATCTCTCCGCATACAGTGTGGAAAAATCAATTAAACAGAGTGTGTATGAATAAAAATAACGTTTCAAGTTTGTTGATACTCATTAAATATGTTCTTTCCAAACTTTGACTTTTGAAGGTCAGTCTAGTTGGACAGAAAAACAACAAAATGCTCCAGAGTTTATGCATTCCTGGCTGAAATGTGCATACATTGTAACAAGCGATAGCAAGAAGGAAGTACATAGCCCCCCCCCCCCCCCCCAGTTTCGGAAATCCAATTTATAGGCATTCAAGTTATAGGGTTTTTTTTGTAATTCCATGCTATGCCACATCCTTTGTGCTGATTTTGTCTAGGTGCAATACCACTGGCTGTTTGGAACTGCGTTCATCCCTGGAAATAAACTGGTACATATTTGGAGGAAATATACCTGTTAAAGATGTAATCACATGCACTGTTACATCTAAAAATATCCTAATAATTTCAATGGGACTTTGGACCCATTCTTGTGTTCACTTTATGCTCCTAAGGGTGCAATCCAGAGTAACTATGGGGAGTCCTTGCTCTGGTGTAAAAACAATTTGCTCTGGATTGCAATATGAATTTCCCATAGGTTTTCACTAGGTGTTGCAGTAACTACGGGTACATGTAATGTCTCTTATGTGCTCCCATAGTTACTCTGGATTGTAGGGTAAGTCCACAAGTCAACCTCTATACAGGTTGAGTCCCAACATTCACAAGGATTTCATTGAACCTGCAAATTTTCATGTTAAACAAAAGCAGTTAAAAGAGTAGCAACCTCATTAAAAACAGCATGTTTACAATGATAACACGTAGGTAATGATAACACAATCAATCAACCTCCCTCTTTAGGGCTTAGAAGAGTTTTATTTCAGCAGGGGGGCAGACCCCTCCCTTCCCAAAGTGATAATCTCCTCCCAAAGTGATAAACTCTTCCCAATAGCTTTGAATTCTGTCATGTGCACCAGGCCGGAAGGGAGGGATCTGTCTCTGAAATGAAATGAAGCCCCCCCAAAAGGAAATTAACAGATTGTCTACCTACCATGTGACCATAGTAAGAATGCTATTTTTAAATCTAACGGGATGATTATCTTTTAATTTAATGTGCCAAATATATTTGTGCTGAGATAAAACCACAGGTGGAAAATACACTAATAATTTGATTATACCTGTATATATTTTCTTTCCTAATATGTGAAAAAGGATTATTTGCATTTATTTCTTCCTTTTCACCTGTGGATTTGGGTCCTCTTGATATCAGTTCTGGTACTAGAATGGTAGCCTGCATTGTTGTGTCTTGATAGCTCTACATACGTGTGGACACATGTGGCAGTTGATTGAAAATAGATAAATAACAGGGCAATCTTATTTCCTAGTGGTATTGGCATTCAGGCTAAGTTGGTACAATATCCAAGGAACATCCACCATATATCAATAAAATAGGGGAAAACCAAGACATTCCATGGGAGTACAGCCTTTCTGGACATCTACCAGCATCCAAGGATTTTTTTAATTCAAAGTGTGCTAAGGTGCACACATGTGTCCACACCTATGTGGTGCTATCAAGACACAACAACCCAGGCTATCATTCTAGTACCAGAACTTATATCAAGAGGACCCAAATCCACAGGTGAAAAGGAAGCCCACATTTTTGATAGTCAATGCAATCATGCACCCTTCTCTATCAAGCTGGTTTGGATGAAACTTTGATTTTATGGGAAATGTGCTGGCCAGAGGTTCATTTTTTTTATTTTTACACAGATTTTATTTCCCCAAGGAGGAAACGTGCAGAAAGTGATGCTATATTTTTGTTCCGTAGTGCACTTTTTATAAATTATAGTTATAAAATATAATCACTTTAAAAGTTTACTAAGTAGGTGCTATAGGAGGTATAGTGTCAACAGAAGCAGCCATAGTTATCACCCATGCACCCTCAGCCCAGTCCATTAGAGTATTTATGTTTTTGCAGATTTCCTTGGGGGGGGGGGCAGATTTGAAGTTTTATTTGTTTGTTACAAAAATGAGACATGCCAAAAGCAGAATTATGTGTTTCCATTTTGTTCTCACCAAAGAATTGCACCTCTATCCACAGCAACAGCATCTCACTTGCATAGAACATATAGGTGTGTCAACAAATACTTGTCTGTGTATCAACATGGCACACAGACAAGGCGCTAAAATTGTCTGGGACAATGGAGAAAGCACACCACACTGCCAATGTGGGGGGGGGGGCTAATGCCCCTAGGAATAACCCGTTCCCAAACTCTGGTTGCACATCCGCGGACCATTCGCAACACATCAATGTGCCATAGCACTCCAATTGAGTCACTGCTTTAGGTCAGGGGTGTCCAAACTTTCACCTTTCTGGCTCTTGGATCTTTAACAAATGTGCAGAAGGGGGAATTTCACCAGCTGCAGCTTCTCGTCTTACAGATCACAAGCTGCTCCTGCTGAAATTCCCTCCTCTACACACTTGTTAAAAGTCCAAAAGCCCTAAAGCTGAAAGATTGAACATCCCTGCTTTAGGTGACAGTAGTTGTGGATCTACCAGACAGTGCCCAGAAGGGATTGGTGCCACGTCAAGAGGAGTCTTGGAGCAATGTCTTGCACTGTTTCACCACAGTGCTTCCCATCTTCATCCTGATAATGCCTTGTGCACTATCACTACCCGGCAAATGCAGGAGCTCACCTCTCTCCTCCCTTTAAGGTTTTATTCTTTTCTCTGTTTCATATTTCTTTCTTAATCCAGGGAGCACAGGAGGAGAAGTGAGAACAGCAAATCAAGGGAAGAAAGAAGTTGGTGTAGGCAATGAAGGCATAGGACAGCGTTTCTCAAAGTGGGGGTCACGACCCCTTTGGGGGTCACCTGGAGCTTTCCTAGGGGTCACCTAAAGACCCCTGGTGCAGGGGGCCAGGTTGGAAGATCTGGCAGAAACACTGGAGCCGCTGAGGCTGGAAGAAGCCGCTGAGAAGAGGCTCAGAAGGAGCCTGAGTTGCTGTGAGACCGTTGTGGAGCCTTGGTGGGGGAGGCACCCGACACACTCACCACAGACGGCAGCCTCCTCCCCCCCCCCCCGATCCTCAGTGCGCCTGCCGGCTGAGAGTGTTAAGCATGCTGAGGTGTGAGTGTGGTGTGAGTGTGGCGCCAGAGCTCTGGCAGGTGGGCTGTCTGGTGGGCGCCCCGCTTATGCACCAACCATTGTGCCCTGCTCCTTGTGCTCTACTCAAAAGAAAGCCCCCTCAATGTTGTTGTTGTTCATGGTAAGTTAATGGGACTTACTCCCAGGAAAGTGCTAGGATTGCAGTCATAGAAGTCAGCCTTAGAAGTCAGCCATTGTGTTCAGTGAGGTTTATTCCCAGGAAAGTGTGCACAGCACTGCAGCAGTAGCAATGAAAATAATTTTATGGTTGGGGGTCCCTACAATATGAGGAACTTATAAAGGGGTCACAGCATTAGAAAGATTGAGAACCACTGGCTTAGGAAGTGGTGTAGGTGGGGTGACTGCACACCTGCTGGCAGGCTACCAAATCAGGAGTCACCCATTTGTTCTATCTATCTATCTATCTATCTATCTATCTATCTATCTATCTATCTATCTATCTATCTATCTATCTACAGTATTTATATACCACTTTTGAACTTCTATCTATCTATCTATCTATCTACAGTATTTATATACCACTTTTGAACTACAAAGTTCACAAACCGGTTTACAAGAAAATGAAAAAAATTAATAGCTAATTAATAGCTAATGAGTCCCTGTCCCAAAAGGGATCACAATCACAATCTAAAATGCAAAAAAAACACCAGCAGAAACCACTGTAACAGACATTGACAGAAAGTCCATACCAACCAAACTGAGCTAGCTAAGGGGTCTCAGGGAGTATGAGGAGGGCGAAGAAGGGGTGTTTCAGTTTGGAGGAGAGCTGATAGGGCCATGGACGGTTTAGGGAGAGTTTAGGGAGGGCTGGATTCAGCACTCATGCCAGATTCTGATCTTATTCCTGAACATCCCAGTGCAGCACCAGGTTGCTGAGATGTGAGTCTGGTTTTTAGGTGGCACAGTCCAAGTAATCCCATTGGGGCTGCAGTGGCTATCCCCCATGATAGGAGAAAGCAATTCCCCTAGGGTGACCAGATGCCAAACCCAAAATTCCTGAACCTTAAGGCCAAAATTCCTAATCCCAGGCCAAAATTCCTACCCACTGAAAAAATTGCCAAAAAAAATGTAATTTTTTTGTTTTTCTTTTTCTGTTTTTTGAGCATAACTTTTGATAGGAAGGAGATAGCTCAAAACTGATTTTTGCATTGGATTCTGCTCTTCAATACAAATCCAAAGACATATGGCACGATGGGATAATGTGCACTATCACAAAGTTTCAAACTGAAACAAAAATGTGGGACAATGAACCAAAATTTTGGACACCCAGAGAGGAGGCTAAAAATCCAGACAAATCCGGGTTTTTTCAGTCATCTGGTCACCCTGAATTCCCCTTGCCCCAGGCTGAGCCGCTTTCAGTTCCAAACTAACAATGAATATGTGGCAGGTCAGTTGGCCTCCCCATTACAACAACAACAACAGTATTTATATTTCACTTTTCAACTTAAAGTTCACAAAGTGGTTCGCAGAGAAAATGAAATAAAATGGCACTTTTAAGAATAACAGCAGAATCCAACAGAGAAGACACTGCTGAGGTGAGGAATTACTCTCCCTAAATAAAAGAGGAGGATCCACTTGAAAAAGTGCCTCTTGCCATGTAGCAGGAAAAAGTGCCTCTTGCCCAGTTCCAGCGCAGGTTAGGACTGTACTGCCCATTTTATTTCTTGGCAACAGTGATCTTATTATTAAGTCCAGTCACATGGAAGGTGATAGCATCATTCATGCCTGGTGTTTGGTGATGAGAGGAGACTCAAAAATCTACAAATAAGCTAGCCTGCCTACAAATAATTAAGCCTGCCTACAAATAAGCTTACAAATAAGCTAGCCTGCCTACAAAAATCTACAAATAATTTTCTGGGTTTTCAATTTGCAGCAAAATAAGAAAGGCCATTAAATATATTGTGGGGGGGGGGGGAATGCAAAAGAGACACTGCAGGAACATAAAAGATCCCCCATATAAGGATGCATGGTAAAAGTGAATCAGGTGGGATCAGAAGGGCTTCTGTGATAAGCAGGGATAGCGGGGATAGCATGTGCTTTCAATGAAGTTCTGCCAGAAAAGCTTTACTGTGGGACACAAAAAAATATGCCTGTCTGGTACAGGAGGCAGTGGCTGGTCTAAAGTGAGAAAAAGTTTTGATTTCCCCTTTCCACAATTTGGATAACTGTAGTCATTTTCAGGCTGTTTCACTCCTAGCCAGAGCCTTGGATCTCAACAGCAGATCTTGATATCCCTTATCCAACTCACAAAAAAACTCATATACATTCTCAAATCAGCAGCCCAGCTATGTACTTGGTCTCCTTGGGGATCACCTACCTGGAACTAAGTGGAAAATCCTTCATTCTCCTTGACAGTGCTCAGATAATACAAAGAAAAAAAACCGAATGGGACGTTAAAACCTACGAGAGCAGGAAGTGTGCAGCCGCAGGTCTCCAGCAAAATAATTATCTCCGGGTATTGTATTATTTGCATAATTAAAAAGTTTGGTTGAGTTTCTGACATGCTGTCTCCCACATTAGGGATGTAGTGGGGGCGTACTAATCAGGAGAGGAAAGTGAAGGTTAATGAATTGTTATTCAGATGGTACAGGCCCTGTGAGATTTGTGGATAATTGACACCATTTGGGAGTTAAGGCAGAGTGGAAGAGGAGAAAGATGAGCTGCCACTGAAACTAAATGAGGGGTGGTGAGGGTTGAACGTGAACAAATGATAGGTTAGCACCAATTATAATTTTGATGGGCTTATTTTTCCCCTCCTTCCCCAAATTAGCTGTAAGAAGCTTAAACAGATGTGAACGAACTATTGAAAATTCAAACAGAAGTCATTGTATGTGTCCAGTAAAAGGAAAAGCTCACACAAGCAAATTTTGAGTAGCAAACATGGTCTTGCGTGACTCGAGGACAATCACCCAATAAAGTTGTTTGGATAGACTTAGGACAAAAGGAAAGAATGATTTCTTCATATGATACATCCTTAATTGATACTATTTGGTTATCAGATAGAATAATGTCCAACAGGCTTACAGTGCAATCCCAACTTAGGGCTCAATCCAGAGTAACTATGGGGAGTCCTTGCTCTGACATAAGAACAATTTACTCTGGATTGCAATATGAATTTCCCATGGGTTTTCACTTGGTGGTGCCATAACTACATTGATGTAGATGTCTCTTACGTGCTCCCGTAGTTACTCTGGATTGCATGATTACTCTGGAAGGCACAGGCTGGCATGCCAGCACTTTATCCAGTGCTACTTATGGGCTGTTGCTGGACCAGACTAAGGGCGCAATCCAGAGCAAGTTCAACCTGCTCTGCCCTAACTGCTCTCTCCTAACTATTCTGTATCCAGAGCAGAAAGTTATGCTGCATCCAGAGAGTCAGGAAGACTGGGCTGCCCTAACTGCTCCAGAGCATGCTAAGTCAGTGACAGCTGGGGAGGGCTTGCTCCTGAGTAGACCCCCCTCAGATCACACTGAAGAAGGAACAGCTGTGGTGCCTACATTATAAGGAAGCCCAGCAGTTCCTGACAACCAGTTACAGCTGCAGTTCTTCTAGTGCAAGATGGATGCTTGGAGTGGCCTGCTGTATCCTGAGGTTAGTGGGCTGCCATAGTTGTGCCATATCCTGAGGTTGAGAGGCAGGCGTTGCAGCTAGGCTGGCCAAGAACTCAGATTTTTGGTCAACACTACCATTCTTACTCAGGCCTTATCATGGACCCCTATGGGTCTACTCATTACTATACCTGCTCCTGAGGTGGTATAACTCTGAGGGCTGGAAGAGGCCATTTCTGCCTTGGAAACAGGCTCTGGATTCAGAGTAACTGCTCTGCCCTAGGCAATGCTCAACATGCCCTCAACTTGCCTCTCCTGAGCTGCTTAGGCTGCCCCAGTTAGGGCAGAGCAGGTCCACCTCTCTTAGGG
Source organism: Cryptoblepharus egeriae (assembly GCA_030015325.1). NCBI lineage: Eukaryota > Metazoa > Chordata > Lepidosauria > Squamata > Scincidae > Cryptoblepharus > Cryptoblepharus egeriae. The sequence goes on from JAREYC010000001.1 coordinate 118,907,351, forward strand.
CACCCTATCTTGCCTTGCTCTGCCCTAAGCCTCTTCCAGAGTAACTGGACTGGAGCATCTTGCAGTTGCTCCACCCTAGTGATAGATAGGGCACCCTAAGGCCTCTTATGTGCAAGGAATAGTTGCTCTGGATTGGGCTGCCTGGCTGCAATCCAGAGTAACTATGGGAGAACATAAGAGACATTACATGCACCCGTAGTTACTGCACCACCTAGTGAAAACCTATGGGAAATTCATATAGCAATCCAGAGTAAAGTGTTCTTACTCCAGAGCAAGAACTCTCCATAGTTATTCTGGATTGTGCCCTAAGACACAGTGAAACTTTTCACCTTACCCTCAGTAATACTGCAATAGCCCCAATGGGGCTACTCAGGACTACTTAAATATACCATAAACGTATAACTGAGAGCACAATCCTAACCATGTCTACTCAAAAGTAAACCCCATTGTATTCAATGGGTCTTACTCTCAGGAAAGTGTCTTTAGGATTGCAGCCAAAGAATCATATTTACTTTGCTATGCTTCTATGCTCTTGTATATTTTTAGTTACTACCAACTTTTGTGTTGCTGCCTCTGGCTTTTTTGGTGAGGTATTGCTGCACTCTTTTAAGATATTATTGTATAGAACATTTTATTTATTTATATAAAATTGTATATATTTTTATTTTTATTTTTATTCTAATGGCCCTGAAGAAAGATAACAGATGTGAAAAGCTGCAGAAGTGGTCCAAATGAAACATCTCAAAGTATATGTTTCATCAGTATTGCTCAAACTGTGGGTCGAGACTTACTAGGTGAAGCATAACCCAATTTCAGACTCAACCTAGCTCAGACACCAGTGAAAATATAGAGCTGAAATTACAGGATGGCCTCCGAGTAGGAGAGAGGCATGGTGCTTTGCCCTGGATGCACCTAAGACTGCATTCTGTTTTGAATTCTGAGCTGGAAGGTCTAAATTCCAAGCCATGCAAAATAACAGCACAAATAAACTGTAGTGAGACATTTGACTAATCATGGCTGAGTTTTGAAGCCTCCGTCGATGATGTCAGTTTCCAGCCATGACATCACTTCCAAGTTAATGATATCACTTCAAGTGGGTCCTGAGAGACTGTCATTCTAAAAAGAGGGTGGTGTGAGATCCACTATTTTATAGGTTTGTACACACTGTATTAGATTGTATTTACTGTTTGTTGTTGTTATGAGCTTCCATAGCAATGGGAGGAAAATGTGGTTAAAATATATTAAATTAAGAAAAAAATAAGAATCAATTTAAGCTGAAATCCTATACTTAGTTGGAAGTAATTCCCTTTGAACTCGACAAGACTTATTGAGTAGAGTAGTCATATATAGGATCAGTGATGGGATTCAAAGAAATTAACAACCGGTTCTCTGCCCATCTGGCAGCCACTTTTAAATGGCTATTTTTAAACTTTATATGTCCTATCTCTCGTTAACAACTAGTTCTATAGAGTAGGTGCGAACCTGCTAGAGCCCACCACTACATAGGATGTCCATAAGTAGGATCCATATATAGGAAATCCCACTTACAGGCAGCCCAATCCAGAGCAACTAATCTGTCCACATAAGAGCCCTTAGGTTGCCCTATCTAACACTAGGTTGAAGCAACTGCAAGATGCTCCAGCCCAGTTACTCTGAAGGAGGCTTAGGGCAGAGCAAGGCAAGATAGGGTGCCCTAAGAGAGGTGGACCTGCTCTGCCCTAACTGGGGCAGCCTAAGCAGCTCAGGAGAGGCAAGTTGAGGGCATGTTTAGCATTGCCTAGGGCAGAGCAGTTACTCTGAATCCAGAGCCTGTTTCCAAGGCAGAAATGCCCTCTTCCAGCCCTCAGAGTTATACCACCTCAGGAGCAGGTATAGTAATGAGTAGACCCATAGGGGTCCATGATAAGGCCCGAGTAAGAATGGCAGTGCTGACCAAAAATCTGAGTTCTTGGCCAGCATAGCTGCAACCCCTTCCTCTCAACCTCAGGATATGGAACAAACTACGGCTGCCCACAAACCTCAGGATACAGCAGGCCACTCCAAGAAGCCCCTTGTATTCACTGTAGAATGTACTGGCATCTCATCAGGGACTCCTTATAAGGCAGGCACCCAGTGGCGTCACCAGACTGGTGCGGCTGGTGTGGGCTGCATTGGGGATGCGCTCCATATGGGGTGATGTGCCGGAGGAGTTTGACTGTCCTTTGGCAGGCCCCGGGCGTCAGCACACCCATTCAGGCCTGCTCCAAGGCGGAGAATCAGCCAGAAGCTGCCACTTGTCTGAGGAGCTGGCCTGAACGGCCATCTGAGGTGCACTGCGCAGAAACACACTGAGCATGCTGAACAGCTTCAGAGGAGACTTCCTTAGAGCAGAGAAAGTCCGCGCCTCTGCACAGCCATTCGGCCTCACTCAGGAGGCGGAGCGGCAGCTGACTGGCTTCAGAAAGAGTACTGCACAGGCACCAACTCTGACGCCTGCACAGTCTCCCCCGAAGCCAAAAGGCTTCAGAAAAGTACTGCGCAGGTGTCAGAGATGGTGCCTGCGCAGTACTCTTTCTGAAGCCAGTTGGCTTCAGAAACAACTGAGCAGGCACCAACTTTGGTGACTGTGCAGTCCAGGTGGGGGGGGGCGCATCCCAGGGATGACGCACAGACTTCCGCACCAGGTGATGTGCAGAGTCATGTCACCACTGTAGGCACCACAGCTGTTCCTTGTTCAGTGTGATCTGAGGGGTGTCTCCTCAGGAGCAAGTCTTCCCCTTGTGTCAATTACTTAGCATGCTCTGGAGCAGTTAGGGCAGCCCAGGCTTCCTGACTCTCTGGATTCAGCATAACTTTCTGCTCTGGATACAGAATAGTTAGGAGAGACCAGTTAGGGCAGAGCAGGCTGAATTTGCTCTGGATTGCAGCCTTAGTCAACATATGTATGATGGTGCTGTTATTTATATACAGCAGAAGTTAAAATAATGGTATTTCATAGAATCAGAGTGTTGGAAGGGACCCAGTAGATCATCTAGTCCTACCCCCTGCCTGTAACAGGAAATCCTCGTCTAGTGGGGACCCGGGTCTCTAACCCTGGCCTGCTGCTTAACAGGCACAGCGTCTTAACCACTTGCACCACCAGAGGATTATTTTATTGACTTTGTGACTCACAAAGTGCAGAATATATTTTGTGCTGTTATAAAATGACTGGCACCATCTGCTCACAGAAACTGGACACATCCCCAGCACGAACAAACTCATTGAATAGTCTTTCTTTTACCCTATAGAATTCTTTGAGGCTAGAAGGTTCTTTGAGGCTAGAAGACTAAGGGCAAAATCCATAGTAGTTATGGGTCCACGCAGTTACATCACAGTCATCTTAATTGCTCTGGAGCCAAGGGCTTAATTTCACTTTAGGATATAGGCCTAAAGGTCTCTAACTGGACTCTGAGTTTCTTCACCAAACAACAGTGGTTTGGGGAAAGCCATAACATTTAAGTGGGTGTAAAATACATTTAAAAGCTTACCATGAAATACTAAAAAGACATCAAGATGACAGAGGCTGGAGATATTCCCAAAGCCACATGTGAGCTCTTTTTGGCACTAAATAGTCCAAAACATTTTTCTAGTGAAAAGGTGTAAATATGTCACATTTGAGGAATAAAGTAGGAGCTTTTTGAAGCTTTAGCATGATTAATCAGACATATTTCAGTTTTGTAAAAGATAGTTTTTCCTGTCACGTGCCACTAATTGCTTGGCAAGGGTCTTCCTCTGTTTTTTTCCATTTTGAAAATCTGTTTTCTCCAAGCACCATAGCCATCCCTTTGAACTTCTCCTAATTATTGGACTTTAGCCATTTCAGCAACATGTGTTTACTGAATTTTTTTTTTAAATCAGCTTTAAAAGCAAACTGCAGCAATCTTTCCTAAAGGAATCATCATAAGGAAAGGGCACAGCTTTTCCTCAAAGAAAGTGAGAAACAAAAACAGCAAATGCTCCCTCCCCAAATGTAATGAACTTCAACTTTGGGGGACCATGCTCTAGCATCTAGCCCCCCTGCTTTGTCTCTGATACAAGGCGATACCCCACGTTCTCCTAGCACTTCCTTATATCAGGCCATAATTGTCTTTTGAGGAGCAGATTTGCAAAGCCCTTCCTGTTTTCACAACAGAAGCAGAACTGTTTTCCCAGCCCATTGGCAACACCGTGTACTAACTGGCAAAAGTACATCCTTTGGGCTGGCATGGAATAAGCCAAGTACCACCAGTTCTTGGCTCACAAGGTCTGGCAGACAGTGGGAAGGCTCTCTCACACACTCTTAACAAGGCTGCTCTGTAAAAAAAGAACGAGACTTTGGGGAAGGCAGCAATTATTTAGAAGCCTATCTAGAAAGCAGGGGGGACGAAATAACATATTGCCAAAGAATGATGCATGGCTTGAGGCAGGAAGAGGAATGGTGCAGTGCACAGCTGTTTTAAGGCTGAGTTCTGAGAGCCAAACAGTTCCCAGTTTTATTGGGGAAACAAGCTACCCATCATAAAACAGCTTTCAAAGAGAATTTTGGCAGTGTCCAAAAAATGTGATTTTACAAAACAAGGTTATCAGCTTCCGTATCAGCTAACGCAATGTATTCCTTCTTTGTCTTCATTGTGGCGTCCATTGATTTTTAACATTGATTTCATTAAGCTATGTGCATTGTTTTGATTTTCTTGGACCTTCAATGAGTGTTTTATAATATACCTTCAATCAGTTTGAGACAAAATTAAAAAGTGACAACTCTTAACTTGTATTTTATACATATGCTTGCTTATGACCCAATGTAGCTCTTATTTTGCACATTCATAAGAACATAAGAACATAAGAACCTTCACTGGATCAGGCCAAAGACCCATCTATTCCAGCTTCCTATATCACATAGTGGCCCACCAGATGCCTCAAGGTGCACATATGACGTTTGCATCCAGACCCCCCCCCCCCCCCGATCTGGCATTTGGAGGTTGTCCACTTCTACCTTCACCCCTCATGGCTTGTGACCTGTGATGGACCTTTCCTTGAGAAATTTGTCCAATTCCTTTCTAAAGGCATTGAGGCCAGAAGCCATCACCACATCTTGTGGCAAGGAGTTCCATAGACCAACTACACGCTGGGGAAAGAAATATTTTGTCTGTCCTAAACCTCCCAGCATTCAATTTTAGTGGATGAACCAGAGTTCTGGTGTTATGTGAGAGGGAAAAGAGCATCTTCCTATCCACTCTATCCATCCCTTGCATTGGAAATGCCCCACAAATTGATTCAAGCATGCTAAGGAATTCCAGGAGATGTGTGAGTTATGCCAGCCAAACTGGTTAGGATTGTGCCGTATGTTCTTATCTGTCCTCAGACCAGTGCTATTCAATCTGTTCATATGTGACCTGAAGACAGGGTAAAGCAGCAAGGTGGCCAAGTTTGCAGACAGTACCATAATTTTCCAAGTGGTAAATACCAGAAGAGATTGTGAAGAACTCCAAAAGGATCTCTCCAAACTAGGATAATGGATCACAAAATAGCAGGTGCATTTCAATATAAAGAAAGTCTTGCATATTGGGGCAAAACTTTACATGTAGTAGGATAATGGATTCTGATCTATCTCTAACAGATCAGGAGAGAGAGAATAAACTTTATTCGTGTAACCATGTGGTCATTACAAAACTGATCAGGAGATATATCTGATAAATCTGAAAGTGTAGGATAATGGATAATGTATCCATTGGATAATGTAGGATAATGGATTCTGATCTATCTCTAACAGATCAGGAGATATATCTGATAAATCTGAAAGTGTTGACCCAAGATGCAGCAGTGGTGAAGAAGCCCAATTTCATGCTTGGGATCATTAGAAAAGATACTGAGAATAAAAAGGCTAATATTTTTGCCATTGTATACGTTAATGGTAAAGCCACATCTAGAGTATTGTGTCCATTCTGGTCCAGCCCTGGCACTCCTACTCGTTCCTTACCCTCCCCCACCCCAGAATGACTTTTCCCTGCTTCCCCCCAAATCTCCCTTGGCTTTCTGCCACTTGGAAGTCTTCATGAACTACCAAGTGGTGGAAAACGGGCACTTTGCCAGCACTAGAACAGCACCTCTCAGCATGGTACTAGCTTTAGCAGTGGGTTCACAGTCATACCATACAGCACATTTGTGACATTCACCATCGTGGTGCCATGCAGAACTTTTGGGATTGGATTCTAATTAGGCTACAATCCAGAGTAAGTACGGAACCTTTTACACTGATGTAGTTACAGTGACACCTATGGGAAACCTATGGGAAATGCATAGAGCAATCCAGAGTAAGTGCCTCTTATGTCTTCCTGTAGTTACTCTGGATTGTAGGGTAAATATCATAAACATTTTCAGGAATTGCAGTAAAATTTAAAGAGGTTGGAAAGGTAACCTCTCACAGGTTGCTTTGCTACTCTGGTCTGCAAATGCAATATAAGTTGTGGATACATTGGTTGGGATTTGTTTTGTTTTGTAATTCTCAAACTCAGACCTAATGTGCAAAGTTTCAAGGAGGAGTGAATTTTTATGACCAAATTATAACACCCTCAAAGTAGAAGTTTATAATGGAAAACACTGATAAAAACGTAACTATGGGATTGCAATTGTATCACTCAGAGAAAATTGGTTTGGATAATATCTCCTTCTGGAATGACTGCCATTCTAAATTATTCTTCATCTCCATAAATCTACGCTAACTCAGTAATTCAGAATTACTAAGATTTAAGCTGAGTACCAATAAGCAGTAAACTTATGGCTATTGCTATAATAACTGCTGGTCTATATGCCATTCTTCCACGGCAGGTGGTCTTTTGGTTGAACTGATGTTGGAATGGAAACACTTCAACCCATTTCAAAACTAATTTTGTAAAAGTTGCCAAAAGATAAGCTGCCAGAATTCCTCACAACCATTTTTGCTAGCAAAAGGGTTTTAAGAAAGAAAAAAGACACAATGCACTAGAGTACCATTCTTTTTTACATTGTTTTGTACTAATACTGCTGCATAGTGACAGCTGTCGCCACATATTACAACAATATATCAGGAGAGATGCACCAAGGGATGTGTAACGTAACTTTAAACATACTGTACTTCTTGGTATCTACTTAAACCTTTTTCCAAATTACCTAATTAAAAAAGCCTTACCTGTATTTTTTTCCTGCAGTAGGAAGTCACTCTACTTTTACTTTATGAGCTCACTGGATAGGACTATGAAAAATGTTGAATCTAGTTTTAAAGTACTGTATTTTTATAAGTGAAGATCCCCCACTTTTCCTGTCTAAGGGTACAATCCAGTGTAACTATGGGAGCATGTAAAAGACATTAAGTGCACCCGTAGTTTCTGCACCACCTAGTGAAATCCTATGGGAAATCATATTGCAATCCAGAGTAACTTGTTCTTACTCTGGAGCAAGGACTCCCCATAGCTACTCTGGATTTTACCCATATGCAAGCTTTCCATATTCTTCTTGGAGGATGGATCGTGTAGACATGGAAAATTAAAATTACAAATCTCCCTCTTATCAAGTATGGCTTCTTATATGGACCTCACCTTTTGCAGGTCCCTAGTGATGGATAATCAAGCATACTGCTGTGTAACCATCAATGACTGGATTATTTCTGATTTTTTTAAATTTGGTATTACTACTCATAAATTGTGAGTTAACTGCAAAATTGCCCATCTTCCAGGTGGATAGACTATCTTGAACTTCGGGGTAGGCATGGGCTCCCCCGGCGTAGACATGAGACTGCCCTTGGATGGAGCCACTTCTTCAAGGTGCAGACCTGGGTAGATCTGGCCTCCTGCCTGGACTTGAAGCCAATATGTATCTGGCAGATAGACCTGAGCCCTCTTTTCTGCTTTCTGCCTTTTCCAAGTGTAGACTTCCCTATACCTGCCAAGTAGATCTGTTTAATAATTAAATATAAAGGATTCCCTTGTACAGTCAGATCTGACTGTAAGGAGCAGTGCTCATCTCTAAATCTCAGCCTTTCAAGCCAGCATTGTCTAAAGACACTTCCATGGTCAAATATGGAGTGACTGGGCGCTGGGTGCCACAGCACTTTGGGCACAGAGTGCTGTCACCTTGCCACCAAAGTGGTACCTATTTATCTACTTGCAGTTACATGTTTTCAAGTGGCTAGGTTGGCAGGAACTGGGCCACAGACAGGAGCTCACCCCATCTTGCAGTATTCAGGACACAAACTGCCAAACCGATACAGCATGTTAACCACTTGGTCACTACAGGTCTCCATGTTAATAATTTGTAGTAATTACATTAATTACCCCATTTACTCAAATCTAATGCACCATCAAATCTAATGCACACCCTGAGTTTAAAAGGCTTCAGATAAAAAAAACATGTTCACTGGCAATTTTAATGTGCAGTTGCAAAGCAGGTACAAAATTTAATTTTCCTGCATTAATCTTTATCTTACAATTTTTATCTTACAATTTTTACCAATAATAATATGACAATGGGTTTATGTTATGATTTTTACCTAATTGCACTATTCCTATACAACAATGGGTTTATACTACATTTTTATTACAATAAAAATACTGACCTATACTTATAATCAAAATACTGTATTTACTCAAACCTAATGTGCCATTGAATCTAATGCGCACCCCAATTTTTGAGACATGGGTTGCAATCCTAACCATTCCTTCCTGGGAGTAAGTACTATTGAACATAATGGGACTTCTGAGTTGACATGCTGAGGATTGCACTGTAAATTTGGCAGGAAAAGGTGAGCATTAGATTCAAGTAAATATGGTAAATCTTAATTAATATTACTAAAATTTGTATTATTTATTTAATAATTAATTTTTTTAATAGGGTTTCAAAAATTTATGGGCTCCAGATACCTAATGTGCTAGCTATGCCACTGATCTCATCCTATCTACCCATGAAGAAGTGTCTTCAATTTCCTATCAAGCTTTTTTTCCCCAAGCAGTGTATGCTCCTCTCTGCCCATTCTTCATTTTGCTCTCTGCCTAAACAATCCGAAACATTATTTAAGTGTTTCATTTCCAAGTGTCTGTGACTTGCTCTGTGCAAAACTCGTTACACATCACTCATGCCTTATTTCACAGGCAGAGTGGGTAATTAGCATCTCGCACAATTAGCAGGCATTATTTGCTTTGCTAATTTAATGCCATCTTGAAGGTGCTAACTTCATATGAAGCAGTAATGTGTTGCTTGATTTATTAAGCTCCAACTCATGAGTGGAAATCAGACATTGTGCTTTTATAGGATGTGGGAAAGAACTGGGAGATCAATTCGTAAGAAATTATATTTTGAAGAGTGATGCTGCTGTGATTTAATGTGAGAATATGCAATCAAGGCAAGTCAGCTGTCTAAGACAAAGTAGTCTTATCAAACATTCATCCTGATTTATCTTTTTTTTTGGGGGGGGGGGGGTAACATACAACTTAACCTGCACTGTCTACACACAGCAAAGATGATAGTTACTTCAAGAACTTCACCTGAAGCCTGATTGAAGAGAGAGTACATCATCACTTCAGTAATAATTGTAATATAATCATTATTACAATTATACAATTTGTATAAACAATTATGCTTTTAATAATGTATCTATTAAATATTCTACATTCATTTTCTCAGTAATCTCATCTTTTCAAGATATGTCAGTATGGTTATTATCCTCACCCCATATTACAGAAGAGTGAACCACAAGTTCATGGCAGAGATTTATCTAGAAATGGATCATTCATCTTACCCACCTTGAGCCCTTGGTTCTCTAGACTAGTCACACAGCTCCCTTTCCTTTATGCACCTTTTAATCTTCTGGCTACGTATACACCTAAACATCTGGACCAAAGCCTGAAGTGGTGTCCTAATTCTGTCATACTCCCTCTTTCTTTTGCTCACATCCACACACCTTTCTCACTTCCACATTCAAGATACTCAGTGCTTGGCTTGTTTTGAAGAAATGCCGACAAGGTAACAGAGGAGGTAGGAAAGTCAAGATGGCCATCCTCTTCATCCTCATCACTCTGCCTTCTCCTCTCCCTCATCACTCATGCCTTCTCCTCTCCCTGCCTGAGGAAGGAACATGGGGCTATTTTAAAAAAGCAGCTGGAAATGTATGAGGTAAGAAGACAGCCATTCTCTTCCAAAGATGGAGTAGGAACAAAACTGCAGCGAGCCCAACTCTGTCCAGCTTCACTGGGGCCATTTTGGCCAACAGCACTGGAGGAGGTGGATCCTCCTCTTGCTTGCTCTTCAAAGATAGGCAGCAGTCCTGTAGAGGCAAACAGCTGAGTAAGAGCAGTATCACGAGACAAGCAATGATTTCTGTCCTTTTTTTGCTGCCTCAGCCAGTGTGACCATATGCCCTTCTTCCAAGATTTGTCCTCTTTTTTAGCATGGTGTCCAGGAAAAATATCATTGTCATCCTTTTCCTAGTGAGCAGACAGCATGTAACCTCCTCCCCCTCCTCCTTCTTCTTCTCCTTCTCTTTCTAGTTTGTCCCATATGGTGGCTGGGTCTGCTATTTCGTATTGGACTTGCAATTTCTCTCTCTTCTTGTAATTAATAAATTATAGGCTATAAATTACATGTAATAGTTTTTAATGTAATATAGAGTAATTATAGTAAGGAAGTGTTATAAAAGTAATGCCGTGTTTAAATTAACTGGTTAATATATGAAACCAGTGAAAACTGGTTAATATATGAGTGTTTTTCGCTTTTATTTTGCCATGTCCTACATATTTTCTTGGGTGTCCAAATTTTGGAGGGCCCTGTCCTCTTTTCCGGTTATGACATCTGATCAACCTGGATTCTCACAACCTGTAACTTGAAGCAGCTACATGACCCTCCCTCTGTCAGAGATACTCTAGGAGGATTCCTGTTACATGCAGGGGGTGGACTAGATGACTTATTAGGTCCCATCCAAGTCTATGATTCCATGATTTTATGAGTGGACCAGACTGCATTTGGGAAAAACCTGTTTTCCATTGCTAAAAACAGTTCTGCCAAACAAATTAAAATGTAGGTGAAAGTATCAGAAGCAGGAAAACAGGCAAAGATGCAGATGGAGCACTTCACAACTAACAGAGAAAATAATATGAAAGAAAGATAAGCACACTGCAAGGAAATGCACCCTACAATCCAGAGTAACTACAGGAAGATATAAGAGGCACTTACTCTGGATTGCTCTATGCATTTCCCATAGATTTCCCATAGGTGGCACCGTAACTACGTCAGTGTAAAAGATCCCGTAGTTACTCTAGATTGTAGCCATTTAATATGAACCTTTTGCATCTGTTTTCACTGTTGTGCAAATACAGAGATTTGCCAGTCCAGGAGATCTTGTGCAGGAAGCTGGAGAAAAGCGGGAAAGGCATTGTGAATGGGCCATGCATGGGCAAAACATGGCAGTGATGGGGAAGGGAAGAAGGTGGATTGGATGCAGAAGAGGGTGGGTTCGGTGGTGGTGGTGGTGTTGGCAACCCCTTTCATGGGACTGATCTGCCTTTATAGATCAACACAGACTTGCATTAGCAATAGCAGCTATTCAGGCTTAGCCCTGGGCAATGGGACAAACATCCCGTGATGCTGAGGAGAGCTCCAATAGTCCAAAATCTTCCACAGGACACGGTGGTAGTTGATGCTGCATTACCACATGGGGATAATGGCTGCCCAGCTGCTTTTCTTCCAGGAAAACACCCAAAGTACAAAGTTTTAAAGACTGGTTGAAAATCACTGTCTTACACAGTGGTAATCTTGGCCAAAGACTGTACACTACTGCCCTCTAATCCAAGCTCGTATCTCCCATCACCACTGTCACCACCGACTCCCTTTCAAAGGCCCAGGGAGCCCCTACTCTCCAAAGTCCTTCTAAAGGCCTAAAACCAGTGGTGGGCAGCAGCAGGTTCGCACCTACTCTATAGAACCAGTTCTTAACAAGAGATAGTACATATAAAGTTTAAAAATAGCCATTTAAAAGTGGCTGCCAGATGGACAGAGAACCGGTTCTTAATTTCTTTGAAGCCCATCACTGCCTAAAACGTCTCTTCTGGTTTCCTTGATGAAACCAGATATGATTTTTTAGGTCCCCTGAGGCTTTTACAAGGCTTCTGAAGGGTCATGGAGGCAGCATGCTGCTTCCCCGGCCCTCAGAACACCTCTGGACAAGCCATTGAGTGGCACAGAGGGCCACTGCAAGGGGTAGATGATGGCATTTGTCCCCCTTCTCCCCCAGATATATTACTGATTCTCCGAGATGTAATATTGGGCTTGGGACAAATGTCTACTTATGCTGAGGAAAGTTTAATTAATACATTAATAAAAGCCTCAATTAATAAATCCAGATAAATTATTTAAGGAATTTTTACCCCGCCTTTACCCCTGTAACTGTAATACACAATTACACCTTAGAGTTCAGAGAAGATGTAAAGGCAACATTCCATATGTACTGACAAAAAGAAATGTTATACTTGGTTCTCAAATTGGCCTCCTTCCATGGAATTGTAAAATAGCCAACAATTTAAAAAAGGGGAACTGAGAGTCTAAGCCTATTCCTTACTCAGCATAGGATTACTCTTTGCTCCTATGCTATCTGTCCAGTCTACTTCAAAACTGTTCACGCTGCTTCTCAATAAAAAGAATGTGCTTATTCCATTATTGTGCTTATTGCTTCCAAATCAAAAAAGTAACTATTGCCCTCTAGCCATGTGGCACATACTGAATAAGATTTTAATGATGAACTACTCTATTCAATTATTATTTTAATTATGAATTAATTTGTTTCTCAGGTTTTCCTACTATTCCTTCCCACAGGTCTAATCTTTTGACCTCCAAAATTGAGTTTAAACCCCTGAAAACAAAACAAAGCCTGATGCAGAATGTTGTGCATGGGAGATGCTTTTTAATCCAGAAGGTGTATCATAACTGACTCCACAAGGTGGCATCCGATCATGTATCTTAAAGTTTCCCAAAGCTACACTTTGATTTGTGGAAAACTGTGGAAGACTGAAAGTAAAGAAATTTGATGGTCAAACTATTCTTTATACTTATGACCAGTGATGGTATTGAAAGAAATTAACAACCAGTTCTATGCCCATCTGGCAACCACTTTTAAATGGCTATTTTTAAACTTTATATGTCCTATCTCTCGTTAACAAGCGGTACTATAGAGTAGGTGCGAACCTGCTGGAGCCCACCACTGGTAATGACATTGTGAGACCTACTGAATGGGGCAGGAGCACTATGAGATAGGAAAAAAGAAAGGTAATGAGGGTGCAAAGCAGCAGAGCCTTGCCTGAAAAATGCGTGGGGAAAATGAGACTCACAAACCAAACAACCTCAGTGGCTTTGAATGGCTTTGAACAGAATAATGTGCTTTGCCATGACCAATAATTTCATAATCTTTCTTGTCCACCCATCCTCCAAGGAGCTCAGGGTGGCTTACATAAATCTTCTCCCCCCCCACACACACTATAGTTTTTATTTTCATGTACAAGGCTGTGAAATAAATTAGCCTTTGAAGAAATTAATTTTTCAAACTTTACCAGCTGTTTTGGTAGATTAAAGGCAAAATCCAGAGTAACTATGGGGAGTCCTTGCTCTGGTGTAAGAACAACTTACTCTGGATTCCAATATGAATTTCCCATAGGTTTTCACTAGGTGGTGCAGTAACAAGAGACATAAAGTCTCTTGCGTGCTCCCGTAATTACTCTGGATTTGGGGGTAAGTCTCAGTAGCCTCTGGGGCAGCGCAATCCTAACGTGCGCTGGATCAGGCAAGGTGATGTACCTGTGGTGTATCCAGTGCAGGTTTCAGAGGCTGCTGCCATGCTACCCTGGGTAGGGGAGGCTTGTCCCATTCCCCCGAGTAAAGCTGCAGCAGTATGGGTCTACTCCCTGCCTACCCTCTGCCTACCTCCTCCCGGCCCTTCCCTCCCCACCTCTCTCCCTTCTGCCAGCTTGCACTGGTCTATATGGAAAAAATCAGACATTGGGCCAGTGTTTGAGTGTCTCTCGATGGACACTCAAATAGTCAGACACAATTTTGTCAAGGAGCACCACAGTCACATTGAGAGGTAGATACAAGACCCCACTTACTGAGTCCTGGCAGACGCTGTGTTGGGTATGGATTCTGTTCAAAGTTGACCAGTGCCAGCGAGGTAGGTCAAAACCTGGCATCTTTGGTGTAGGGTCATCTAACTAACCTTTGTGGCTGCATTGGCAAGTTTGTTGTTAAAATGGAAACACTATCTAACCACCTTATTCTCTGCCGTCCCCTTCTCCTTTTGCCTTCTCTTTTCTACTTTAAAACTGTAGCCTCCTTTGCCAGATCAAGTAATATCCTATGCACGAGGTTTGCAGTACTATATTCCTACTGCATTTGTCGTTTTCGGCTGTTTATAAATGAATGAGCTTAGATCATGCTTCATGAGAACAATGATTACCCATCTTCATTGCACAAGGAGTACTGTGGTCCTCAGTTGTAACACAGAGCATATACTTGTATTTTGCCAGCAGAGGGCACCACTGTATTGTTACATTGATATACTCCTGCTGCACAGTAATTGCATAGGTCCAAACACCTTTTCCAAAGTAAATGCTTCTTTTTCAGGGTTAGCATTTCCTTTCAGAACTACTATTTAGTCTCGTTTTTGTGTCTCTTGCACCCAGATCCTGGCTTGCAAGCTTTGCCAAGACGTGTCCACTCCGCTGACACCCCAGGCTTGTGATTGAGCTTCACACATTCTGCATGGACTAGGGCCCATGAGGCCAACTGAAGTGGGCACAATCCTAATCAATTTAGGCCAGCATAACACACTTGACATACAGTATCCTTGTGTGGTGGTGTGGAGAGGTCGGCATATGCCTGTGCAGTGGCCATAACCCCCGCCCCGCCCCCCCCCATGAGTGGAGCAGAACTGCCTTACAGCCCCAGATCAGCACAAGACTTATGCTAGGGCTTAGGCTGGCCTAACTGGAGATTAGGATTGCAGCCACCATCACCTCAGCCAGCAGATTGGTTGGGGTCACCCATGTCTGTTCTTGCTCTCATCTGCTTGCTCCATTTTTCTTACTTCTGACACTCCTTGTATTTGAAAAGGAAAATTGGGAGAGAGAAGAAGAAGTGTGTTGAGTGGAGAAGACTAAAGAGCAAGCACATTGAAACGTAAGGAAGCATGTCAGCTATCAGGAGTTTTTGGGCCAAATTATTGGGTAGGGTTTACCGTAATTTTAGCAGCTTCATCATAGAAACTTTTAAAACTATCCATGCACACTGAAAAGGCAAAACCTCAAACGTATTATTGAAAAAAACAATACTTTATGACAGTGTATATGTCCAAACTTCTGATCTTCAGTGCAAAATAATTTTGTGCTGACTCGTTACAATGGAAGGAGTTTCTTCAACAGGTTTCATCAGCAATCTGATGAAACAGTGAATTCAGTTCTTTGCTAAATGAGAACTACTTTTCCTTGTTTGTGAAGGGATAAAGGGAGGAAGAACAGCAAAAGGGCATGGTGTGTCTGTGGGTGAAAGGAAAATCAAATACTAGCACATGTAGGAAGTATTCTATGCCCCTAGAGAAACTCTCTTCCTTCTATTTGCTTTATTGAGGATGTGACTAGCAAACATATGAGTTCCAACTGAACTCTAGCAAACAAATGTTTCTAGCAAACAAACGAGTTCCAACTGAAATAAACAATGTTTGATGTTCTCATATATCAAAAGTCTTGGATTATTTGAAGAGATACTTGAGTGGGTACTAAAATGTTTTGTCCTTGGATAGCATGATGGTTTCTTATAGCAGATATTTCTCTAACGCAGGATTGCTCAGGACTCAGAACAACACACACACACACACACACATACCCCATAGATTCATGCATGTAAGACAATATCTAAGAGCTGCACTGATTTCCAAGGTCCATCAGTTTCCATGTAAGATGTTCTTTCAGTTATTCAGCAGACTGGAAGTGTCTCTTAGTGCACAATCTAGAGTAACTACGGTAGTTCTTGCGTTGATGTAAGAAAAATTAACCCTGGATTGTTCTATGAATTTCCCATAGGTTTCCACTAGGCGGCACCATAACTGCCATTGACATAAATTTCTCCTGCGTCAATTTCTCCTGCGTCTCCTGGGGCTTGATGCGCACGGGGGGATGTTGCCCTTAGGGGGATGGCGTACGGGGGAATTTTACTCCTGTAACACAGGTATGCTTTTCTCTAGTTGATAATAAGTGGTGAACTATTGTGAAAAGCAAAACAAGTGAAAGAAAAAGATGGAGCTTACACAACTAGGTGCTGGAAGGTTGTGGTTGCCAGCCTTAAAAGTGATGTGTACATTTCATAAACAAATAAAATGAGTATTCCATTTGTGAATCCATCGATAAGATCATAATTTTATGAGCAATTTCACATATATTGCAAAATACAGAATTGTTTTTTCTTCTTTGCCTCTGTGATCAGAGAATTTATCAATGTGGCACTGACAAAGCAGAGAGGTCATATCATGCATACAGCATAATACATGCTCATATTTAGTAGCTAAGACAGAAAACATAGATTATATAGAAGACAGCATACAGAGAGGTTAAAATCTTGTGATTAGCAGCTAGCATTATATTTATTTAGTAATTGATTTTTTTTATAAACTGGCTGTTTCCTCTTCCTTGCTTTCACAGATAAGTTGGGAAATATGGCCATTATTTTATTTCAGTAGTGCACTCACAGCTTTCACTACAATACTTTTTTACCATCTCATGCTCACAAGTCCAGTCCTTCTTTAATTCATCACAGTTGGAGTATTTATTTTGTACTTTACAAGGATTAGCTGAAATAAGAGGGAGATAGGTCTTTAGAGAGGAATTCCATTTGAGTGCAACACTAAACCTCTGACGACTAAAAACAAAGAGGGGAGAATTGCTCTAGCTTCTGAGGATGAAGACAAGAGGACAACATATGCAAACTACCCAGACATCAGAAGGAAAACTAGTAATAGCTCTTTTTGTGCTCAGGCCACAATTCTTTTGTGCCTCTGTGTGGCGGAGTGAATGTCTCTGGCTTGATTCATCTTCTCACTCACCCCATCACTGTCCTGTTCCTTCCATCACCCAATTCATCCCACACCCCACCTCCTTCCAGTCCTCTGGGGCTGGCTTTCTAGGATTTCAGATCTTCAACCATCTACACAGGAGATCTTCAACCATTTACACATCTACACAGGCACACAGGAGGTTGCTCTAGGCTCCCTTCCAGCAGGCCTGCAATGTGTGGTGGGAGAGGCTGTGTTGTGATTGCCATAAAGCAGCCTCTACCAGCATGTGCCCATGGCACTGGCATAACTAACATTGTGCTGGTATAGCAGTATAGACTGCTTTATGGCAGTCACAAAGCAGTCTCTACCAGCGCAACACTAGTTATACCAGTGCGCATGGGGATAGGATTAGGCTGTCATTCTTATCTCCCAACCACGTTTGCTTTACAGGGGGAAAAAGCAGGGCAGGGCTACTATAAACTTGTGATGGGTAAACTATCTCTGAATTTAAGTCAGAATCTTGCAACTGAACTTTAAAAAAAAAATCAAAATTAAAAAGGAGTTCTAAATTACAGATCCTCTCACACTCCTGATAACATCCCTAAGTGCATAACAGGTTCTGAATGCCTCTACCCAGCCTATGCCCCCATTATATCTCTGTTCCCTTTGCTCCACTCTGACTGCAACTAGCAATGGTGCAAAAACATCATGGGTGGGAAGCTCTTGTGTGAGATTCCCAAAGAGTCCTCCCTTCCTGGTAGTCTGAATATTGCTGTTGTAGTGCCTGTGATGCCAGAATCCAATCATTACCCTGGCAAAGGGCAAGATCCATCAGCATAATCATGAAATGCTATCATGGCACACAGATCTCCTCCAATCTGTGTAGAGCTACTGATGGTGCAGTGCCCATAAGGCCACAGTAATAGATGATTACTGATGATGATGGGCCGCAGTCATAGAATATGGAGGTAGTTGGAAACATGACGGGGAGGATTTTGGCAGCACAAGGGCATATCAGATCCTAATTGCCCTATCCCAGACCAGATCCACCCCTAGAAGCTTCTCAAAGCTATGCCAACAAAAGAGGCAAAACAGAGCAGTTTCCTTGTGGGAAAAATTGTTCCCATAGGGGAATAGACAGCAGACAGAAAGTTATATAAAATTTCCCTTTCCTTACCTCTCCTGGTCAGCCTGACCTCTAGTCAGCCAGCTGGATGTAACTATTGCTAGATCAGCCATGCCAGTGGCATTTCCAGGGAAGTCCACAGCTGAAAGTACTTCTGAGCAGCATGGCTGAGGTGATCCCCCCACCTGAAACTGCTTCCTCCCCCTCTAGAGGTGTTCTGAGGACTGGAAAGTCCACATAGTTACTTGGGGACTTTTTTCAAGCCCTTAGAGCATCTAAACCAGTGATTTTCAACCTTTTTCTTCTCATGGCATACTTAACAAGGCACTGAAATTGTCAAAGCACACCATCAATTATTTTCCCCATTGACAAGGCATACCGGACTGTTCAAATTCCCCAATTTTCCTATTAATGAATGTCAATCCCCAAATTCCCACAGCACACTTGAGGACTATCCGTGGCTCACCTATGTGCCACAGCACACAGGTTGAAAATCACTGCTCTAGACGCACTGTTGTGGGGTGGCATTTTGCAGTCCTGGCCCCAGGTGGCACAGGAGCCAAGGTTGCCACTGATCTGCACAGCACAGCAGAAGATAAAACTAATTTGTAAATCACTTAAATACAGTTCATTACCTGTATGAAAATGCATCAGTTCTTGAATACCGTTCATTAACTGGACATTGCAAATAATATAAAAAAAATTGAGTAGTATCGATGTTACTTACTGCATAGTCCAGCATCACAATTGTTAGGACAATCTCCACATGGCTCTCCTATTTTGTAAGGTTTGTTTCGATTTGGTCCCTGTACATTTCCCCTGAAATTTTAAAAATGGCATCAAAAATCATTGTCCATCTTCTCTGAAGATCTTGTTAGATTTTATACAAAGAAGAATTTTATCACACATTCATACTTTGATACTGCAACTGTATCTTAAGTTCCAGTTACACTGGGAAATCACCTCCCAGATCACCATCAAGAGGCTTCCTCGTTCATAACTTTCTGAGGCCATCCGAAAAGCCAGTTTTATCTGAAGCTTGAAGCTTTTTGCCTTTGTCCCAAAGTCTTTGGAGACCCCACCTGCACCTCCGAGGTATTCAGGATGCAATCCAGACCAATTTAGGCCAGCACAACTCAGCCGTTTCCCCATTCCCATGGTGGTGGGGAGATCAGTGCATGAGAAGGCATGAGAAGACTCCTCCCTTCCTCCTACTACTCAAGCAGTGCATGCTGCTGGAGTGCTGCTTATGGCAGCGTTACCGCAGCCAGTGCTGGTAAAACACATACAGTGGTACTTTGCAAGACAAATGCCCTGTAGGACAAATTATTTGAAAGACAAATCAAAATTTATATAGGATTCTGCTTTGTGGGATGAATGTGCTTTGAAAAACAAATCCTCATTGGCTGGGCTCCCTCTTCTCCTGCCTGCATTGGCTGGGCTGGGTGGCTGAGGAGGGACTTCTCCACCTGCCTGCAGTACCAGTGACAGACCAGAAGAGGGAGCACAGTATTCTCCTGCATGTTGGAGCAGGGACATGCACTAGGGTTCGCATCACCCAGTGTGGGAGGCCAGCGCGTCACCCCCATGCAGTGGGCAGGGCAACAACATGGGTGGTGGGCATGGTTATATGCCATTGCCCCGCCTCAATTTGTTTGGGGGCTCACATTTTAATAGAATAAATATATTGCAAAGTGGTTTGTTTCACTGTTTTCTGCTGCAAATTACGCATCCAACAGTATATAACATGATGGGATTATTCCTTAAAAACCATGATTTTTAGCCACTTTGTTCACTAGTGGTCTCACGCCCTCAAGGTGCCAC
Source organism: Cryptoblepharus egeriae (assembly GCA_030015325.1). Taxonomy (NCBI): domain Eukaryota; kingdom Metazoa; phylum Chordata; class Lepidosauria; order Squamata; family Scincidae; genus Cryptoblepharus; species Cryptoblepharus egeriae. The sequence continues at coordinate 118,927,348 of JAREYC010000001.1, forward strand.
ATTTCTAAAAACCTATTGCAGTGGTTCCCAAACTTTTTAGCTTTGGACCCACTTTGTACAGGGACAATCTGTCCAAGATGCTCTAAAAGTGATGTCATGGCTGGAAGTGACATCATCAAGCAAATTCAAACAAATAAACAATTGTAAATACTTTAAAGTTAATCAAGTAAATAGGGCTGTGGGTGGCACAAGTGGGTAAGACACTGTGCCTGTTAACCAGCAGGCCAGGGTTCGAGACCTGGGTTGGTCCCCACAAGACAGGGTGAGCTCCTGTCCTTAGCCCAGCACTGCAACACAGCTGGAATCAATTGTTTTGGCTTTGTCATTCCATTGGACTATTTCAGTGGCATGGAGGGGGGATTTGCTGCTTGGGTAACAGCCTATCCTGCATATCAATCTACTCAGGCCTTCATGCTTCGCATGCCACAAAACCATAGTCTTTCAAGACTGATGGATGCCAAGTAATCAAGTAAATAACCTAACCACCCCCCCTAAAAAAAATTCAGTAAGCTTTTCAACATCCAGTTCAATTTTTAAGTTCCCTATACTACTGAATATTACATTTAAATTGTTAGATATAATTTAATACATATACAGCATAATCATGCCTACTCAAAAGTAAGACACATTGTGTTCAAAGGATCTTACTCCCAGGAAAGTGTCTTTGGGATTGCAGCCAGAGAAAGAGGGGGTTCCTTGTTAAAGTTGCTCCAAAAGCCACCAGTGACTTTTTTTGTGAAAATGAGTCATCCTTGGCCATAAAGGTTTATCTTTTCTCTTTTAATGTGCATCATATTACAGTGTTCCATTACAGTAATTGTGTTCTGTATTATTAATATGAATGAGGGCTGTGGGTGGCGCAAACGGTTAAGACGCTGTGCCTGTTAGCCAGCAGGCCAGGGTTCGAGACCCGGGTTGGCCCCACAAGACAGGGTGAGCTCCTGTCCTTAGCCCAGCTCTGCGACGCCAGCTGGATCCAATCGTATTGGCTCTGCCTTTCCATTGGACTAATTCAGTGGCGTGGAGAGGGGGGATTTGCTGCTTGGGTAACAGCCTATCCTCCATAACAATCTAACCCAGGCTTTTGTGCTTCGCATGCAGCGTATGCAGCGCTGAGCATGATACCATAGTCTTCCAAGACTGACGGAGGCCTGCTTTTTAATATGAATATTTTTGGGTTGTAGAACCAATCATCTCAGTTTCCATTATTTCCTATGGGAAAATCCACTTTGTAAGAAATATGCTTTGAAAGACAAACTTGCTTCCAGAACAAATTAAATTTGTCTTACAACGCACCACTGTATAGGACAAAAATACAATGCATCCCTTTATGGGTTAAGTTTCTAAAAAACAGTTCTTAGTGGCTGCTCACATCACCGAAGGAACACACATCTGACATTTTGTGTTCTAGGTCCAGGGGTTGGGGCAGGGCGATAATCAGGTAGTGATTCATCAATTTAAAGTAAAGGGATGAAACACATTGTGCCCCTTTTCATCCCTTCTGGTTTGAATTTCCAAAAACCAGTTCTTAGTGGGTACTTACATCACCAAAGGAATACTCCAAAATTTCTAGTTCTAGGAGTATTCTCGTGAATACTCCAAAATGCTTCTAGGTCCGGCCATTTTGGCTGGGCAGTGAGTGAGTGAGTGATAAAAAAGACCTGTATGCTTTTTGACATATCTCACAAAATCCTATTTCTTAAGCCTTCAATAACTGTTAAGTGTGAGTTTCTGTTAATGCAATTGCTATAGAATTTTAGAACAAAGGCATTAATAAATGTATATCTGTTATACATACGCAGGGCAGTACTGGCAAACATAGAAATATGGTAAATTTTTGGGACATTTGGCCACTGCACATCCTATGCGGTAGGATTTATACCAAGCCACCTATAAATGAGAAAAGAAATTAATTAGATGACAATGATGATAATTATTGTGATTATACATATATAGATAGATATAATATTACCGGTATATATAGGTACATGTTTCTGCATAAGTACAATTCTCAAGATGGTTCAGAACCCAAAAACAACAGTTCTTCAGCCATCTAAAGTCCCACAGTTTAGATTATCTGGATCCCTTCCAATCTGGTTTCAGGCTGGGGTTTGGGACAGACTGCCTTGGTCGCCTTGGTGGATGACCCACGCCGGGGAATGGACAGGGGGAGTGCGTCCCTTTTGGTCCTGCTGGTCCTCTCAGCAGCCTTCAACACCATCGACCATGATGTCCTTCTGGGTCGGTTGGCCAGGTTGGAGACTGGAGGCACTGTTTTACAGTGATTCTGCTCCTTCCTGGCTGACAGGTCACAGAAGATGGTGCTGGGGGATGCCTGCTCTTTGGTGTGGGGTGCCACAAGGTTCCATTCTATCTCCCATGCTATTTAACGTCTACATGAAGCCGCTGGGAGAGGTCATCCGGAGGTTTGGAGTGAGGTGTCATCAGTACGCTGATGACACCCAGCTCTATCTCGCCTTTCCTCCTGAGTCCAAGGAGGCGGTTGAAGTCCTGAATCATTGTCTGGAGGCAGTGGGGGACTGGATGAAGGTGAACAAGCTGAGATTGAATCCTGATAAGACAAAGGTTCTCCTGGGTCCAGAAGTCCTCGACTCAGGTATTGGAATATCATCCCATTCTGGATGGGGTTGCACTCCCTCTGAAGGAGCAGGTTCACAGCTTGGGGGTTCTCCTGGATTCGCAGCTACTCCTGGAGTCCCAGGTGGTGGCTGTGGTCAGGGGAGCCTTTGCTCAGCTTTGGCTGATCCACCAGCTGCAACCATACCTGAGTCGCTTAGATCTGGCCACCATGACCCATGCCCTAGTGACATCGAGACTGGATTATTGTAACGTGCTCTACGTGGGGCTGCCTCTGAAGACGGTCCAGAAGCTTCAACTAGTCCAGAATGCGGCGGCCCATGTGGTTGCTGGGGCTCATCAGTTTGACTCTGTCGGGCCATTGCTTCAGCGACTACACTCGCTGCCCATTGGTTTCCGGGTTGAATTCAAAGAGCTGGTCCTGACCTTTAAAGCCCTAAATGGCTCAGGTCCAGGGTACCTGAGGGACCGCCTTCTTCTGTATAAGCCGACCTGTCACCTATGGTCATCTGAGGGGGCCCTACTGACTGTGCTGCCACTAAAAGATGTGAGAGGTGTGGCAGCCAGAGATAGGGTCTTCTCGGTGGTGGCACCCTGGCTTTGGAACTCCCTCCCCTTAGAACTGAGGAAACTCCCTCAATACAGAGCTTCAGACGGAGCCTTAAAACCTTTTATTTTAAAAAGCTTTTTAAATGGGGCAGAGGTTGGGGGGCAGTTTTATTGTTCTATTTTATATTATTGTTTTTAACAAATGTATTTTAGACCGTTTTAATTGTTCTTAGCTTTTTAAATCTAATTGTATTTTAATTATGTTTTAATCTCTATTTATGATCATTTTAATGGTGTTTTATTATGATCGATGTTAGCCGCCGAGCTCCCTCTTGCAGGTGAGGAAAGGCGGGATATAAATTATATAAATAAATGAATATAAATAAAAGACACAAGAAAAAAACATCAGTTTAGGAATCAGGTCAGGATTGGGGCACAATCCTAACCAATTTAGGCCAGTGCAACTCACTTATCTCCCCCTTCTTGTGGAGACCGGCCCATGTCTATGCACTGTCGTAACCTCCCCAGGAGTGGCACACATGTGCCTTACAGAACTTGTGCAACAGCCCCAAGCCAACACAGCACTTCTGCTAGACTAAGGGCACAATCCAGAGTAACTATGGGGAGTCCTTGCTCCGGTGTAAGAACAATTTGCTCTGGATTGCAAAATGAATTTCCCATAGGTTTTCACTAGGTGGTGCAGTAACTGCGGTTGCACGTAATGTCTCTTACGTGCTCCCATAGTTACTCTGGATTGTAGGGCAACTGGGGTTTAGGATTGCACTGACAACATTTTAACTCAGAATTTCTGAGACATTTCTATTTCTAAAAGTGTTTTTCAAAGTTCAGAATCATTTAGACAAGCATATTCTGTTCTATGTTTTTTTAAAAATGGTTGAATGAGGAAATTAATTGTTCAAAACTGATTGGAATATTGTGATATAAGAAAGATTGCTGGAACCATAACTCACTGGCAGAACTAGTGTGGCCTGTAGACACTGCAATGTGTGGCGTGAACCTGGGTTCAATTCTGAAGGAAGTGGACAGGAGGCATTGTGGAGTGGGAGAGGGCAGTGGAGTACATTCCTGGTGGGACAGGCGGCGAGTGGGAAGCAGGGCTGGGACCCAGAACTTGTGCCAGATCCAAGCCCCATTGCCAAGCAGTGCAGAGCAGTTCCAGACTGCACCAGGAGGTGGCACAGAACCAAGTAGACCCATTGGAGTTGCTGCTGCATAACCCAAGGTAAAGGGAAAAGCTTCCCCTTGCCCCATGGTAGCACAGCAAGAGCCCAAACTTAAACCTCAGCATTTCTGAACAACGATATGATTTGAAACTGCTTAGGAAAATGTAGCCTGTTACATTCTAACCCTGATACATACCTGAGTATAATGTCCAACCATTGCTCCCGGAAATTTTGCACCCTGTCCAAATGTGAAATTAACATGCTCATCATACCATGCTTGGATGGCGTGTGACCACGAACGAGGGTCAGTTGAAAAAAAAAGATTTTCACCACATCCCATGCCATCTGAAAATGAGAATTATTTCTGTAAGACATGATCAAAAGTACAGTCTAAGACCATTAGCTTTTAAGGCCCCAGACAGGGAATTGATTGTCTGTCATGATTAGCATTTAAGAATAAATAAAATTAATATATCTCCGGTTACAACCCAGTCCAGGAGAAATCCCCTCACAGAGGTGCAGCAGGACCAGCACTATCTGTTCTGTATTCTGTAATGGAATTTTGCAGGTTGCAAAGTCTCAACGAAGTAAGAAGGCATTTTTCTTTTTCCAGAATCTGGAAGGAGACAAACTCCAGCACCTGCAATGAAACATCTCTGACCCATGTAAGCTCTATAGCTGGTGCAATTACCTCCTATGCACAGTTGTTGGCAGAGAGGTTGGAGTTGGAAGTTCAGGAGCCCTAAAGTTGAAAGTTGCTCTAGGAGGATTTCTGCTACATGCAGGGGGTTGGGCTAGATGACCCATTAGGTTCCTTCCAACTCTATGATTCTGTGAAGTCCACATTGCCCCATATCAGTGGATCTGGCTCAGGATAGGGGATAGGATTTGGTGTGCATGGCTGTCACAAATCCTGCCCCCTTCCTGGACCTGCTCCTTCCAATCTACACCAGATACAACCCTTCCTCACCCATTACTCCATGCCCTACCCATGCTCCATTCCACCTCCACAAAATTCAGAACAGAAATAAATTTCTGCTGTACACACTATTTCCTGTGCCAAATAGGCTAGTGCAACCCTTTGCACCACCTTGCTTGACTGCTATGTTGTTGCAAAGTGCTTTTCAACACCTCTGTGACAGCAAACACAGGTGCAACATGCACTGTCCAGCTTGCACACTCAGACTTATACATTTCAGGTGCCTGAGTTCCAGTGCCAGAAAATGACTGAAGTACATACAAGTGGAACCACATTGTCCTTTGATTCGGGACCCCTGGATTCCAGTATTAGCAGGTCCCTGATGTGGGGAATGCTGAGCAGTTTAGAAAATCCAAGTGCACCCTTAAGTTTGTTGAAAGGGGTGCTCATGAAAGAGTGGGACACCATGATGAGCTCAAGACACCAAAACAAAAGATGAAGATTTATACAGAACATAGATAGTCCTCTTATTTAAAACATACTTTCAATCGTTCTTTGGTTTCGGTTACTGTGGTCATAAATGCACGAATTAGCCACGTTCTCGCAGTTTTCTCTTACTTGCTCATGCCATTCCTAGAATGAAAAATAAATTAAAATGGAGAGCTCGATAGTGGCTGAATTTTATTTTCTAATGATCTGTTCACAATCTTACAATCTGCGGAAGTAAGTCTCAAGCCAGCATCATAAAAGCTACTCTGCTATAGCACACTCCAGGACCACCAAGTTCTGCATATGAGGTAGCACCTCCAGAGGAGATAACATGGTTTGGACAACTTTGGAGCAGGGAATGGGGTGGGCTGGGGATGGTTCAAGGGGCAGTGGGGTCTCAGTGGCAGTCTCAAATGCTAGAATCTTACCCTTTCACCTGGCCTGATGCCCCGAAGGCTCTTCAGAAATATGTCTGATCAGAATAATTGGCAGCCACGAAGCTTACAGAGAAACAAGTAAAAAGTATTTTTACTTTCCTGTCCCAAACTGCCTGATCACCACCCACACCATACTTCATCATTTAGGCTGCAGTCCTGTGTACATATTTTTGAGAATAAGCTCCATTGAACACATCTGAGTAAACATGCATAGGATTTGTATGTGGACATCTTCAGCTGTTGGTACTGTATTAATCATATTACCTATGCTTTAGCTTTCTACTGATGTATGTTTCTTTTTAAGGACAAAACTAGAATAATAACATGTAAAAGCAGCAATGTACAATATAACGTTATAATGTTCATGTTTTGTTTCGCTTTGACTTTCCGATAGCTGCTTTGAGTTTCTATCAGTAAAAAATGGGATATAAATGTTTAAAATTAAAGAAAATCAGATGAAACTAATAAACATCTTACCATCTTCAGCATGTTGGAGGCCTTTGGCACCACACTTCTCCTTAGATCATTGTGCTTGTCAACAATTTCATTCTTTATAGCTGGCAATTTGGTTGATAATGCAAGAAATGCTTTCTGTAATGGAAGCAAAAAATATTTTTTTCTCCCTCTGATAACAATAAAACATGTGTTAGTTAAAGAGTGCATTAGCTCCTAAAAATACCAGGCCCAGTACCAGGCTTAGCCTCAGGTTATCAAGCAACTGACCTGATCTAGACACAATCTTTTAGGGAAAATGGTGGGCTTGTGGGCCCAAACCTATCCAGCTTTCAAGCACTGATGCAGCTGTGGCAATGGGCCATTCATGTATGGGCCATACATGTTCCCGCAGTATGGGAGCAGTACCTGAGGTCTCCTCAAGGCAAGGGAAAAACTGCATTGGGGCTGCATGATTTATTACACATCTCTCAATATTCTGGCCCTGCTTTTTCCCTCTCCCATGTGAATGACACTTATTATTCCATTAAGGAGCCATACTTCCTGGCCACCAATCTCTCCCCAAAACCTTCCACCTTCCAGATTCAGTCATCCCAGCAACCGCTGCCCCTGCGCCTAGATTTCTTGGCAGGCAAGGGGTGTAGTTGCACCAGTCAACATGCTTTAGGGGGGGGCCACAAGCTCAACTTGACACTAGTGGCTAAAATTGTGAAAAATGGGGTATATGTATGAATGATAATCCCATCAAGTTATGCATTATCAGAAAAGTAATTTAATGCAGAATGCAATGAAACAAATTGCATTTGAATTTCTATAGTCTATCAAATATTATGGCCAATTAACCAGACAATGAAAACAAAAAAGCCTATGGAAGAAAAAGTGGATTTTTTCCCATATTCTCATGATACTGACTGCTTTGAGAGCCAATGAGATGTAATTCTGATAGTGTATGGAACTAATAAGGTGTTAATATGAATCAGCTCTCATTTCAGTTACCCATGCTAACTGGGTAAAGAGGCACTTCTAAGTGGTCCTCCCATTATATTTAGCAGGGAAGGAAAAAATTCCTCTTTGCCCTAGAACAGTTTCCCTAACCAATAAGGGACACTATTTTCATTTTAAAACCCATCAAAAAACATTTAATCCCCATCAAAAACATTGTTAATGATTGTAACTGTAAGCCAAGTTAATTTCAGAACACTATGCTGATGGTTCAGGAGTGGAATCTGCATTTGTTGTAGTTAATGCTTATCTTCAAATGGCCCTCAGATTTCATGCACAAAGCTCATACCTCATCTCCGATGCACAGATGTGAACCTGCAACCAGAACTAAGAGTGTCACGAGGAGAGACATTGCTGGAGAAAATAAAAATTAAAATTAAAGTTTGTCAAGGAAAGTAAAATTTTCTAGATAACATTTTTTTTAGTATTTACTAAAAATGTGTTTGTTGCAGAGAAGCATATTCGAACAGTCGGTTTCCCAGCTTTTTCACAGTTGGACACGAATTCATTAGGTACCTTATGCGCTTAACCACAACCAAGCATTTCATGTGCACTGCGAAGAATTCACAGGATTCCTTTGGCAGAAGGTCACAATTTCATGCATCTATACAAAATTTGGACCAAGTTCATCAGTTTTATTTATAATCTGCCTGCCATCTGTCTGGTGCACCCAAAGCACTCAATTCAGCACTCGAATTTTCCTAGTAACAATTTCAATTATGGAACCAATGGATAAGGAGAAGCCATTTGGTTGTTCATCTCTGGAAGCTGCTCAAAAGCTCTGCAAACTCATGCAACTATCCATCCCTTGGGATGATGGTCCTTGCAGTGTTAGATGTGGAATTTGTCTCCAAGTAATGCTTTTTAATACAGAGTTATAAAGTAGGTTTCCTAAGAACTTAGAAGTTAGTCTTCTATATATATAAAACTGAAGAGTCTCTCACTCACTGATTCATTCATCAATGCCCAGACAAAACCGCTGGGCCTAGAAGCATGAAATTTGTGGTGGGTGTACCTTCCATGACAGAGGGAGTCACTAAGAACCAGTTTTTGGAAATTCCGCCGGAAGGGGGTGAAATGGGGCGCAACCAGTGATGGGATTCAAAGAAATTAACAACCAGTTCTATGCCTACCTGGCAGCCACTTTTAAATGGCTATTTTTAAACTTTATATGTCCTCTCTCTCATTAACAGCCGGTTCTATAGAGTAGGTGCGAACCTGCTGAAGCCCACCACTGGGAGCAACATGTTTTCCTCCCTATACTTTACATTGAAGCATCCGTGACTGATGAATGTTCTGCCCCAACCCCTGGACCTAGAAGCTTGAAATTTGGGGAGGGTGTTCCTTCTGTGATATCAGTACCCACCAAGAACCGATGTTGAGAAATTTAACCCTAACAGGGCTGAAAAGGGGTACAACATGTTTTTGTCCTATACTTAACATGGAAGACCGACCAACATCCAGCCAATTTGGTGCTCAGTGCCAGGTGCACTGGGGGATGTTGTTCAGAGGGAGGGTGTTGCACTTGGGGAGATGATGCACATGGGAGTTGATGTGCATGGGGGTTGTTGCGCATGGGGAGTTGATGTGCATGGGAGGTTGATGCACATAGGAGGATATTGCGCATGGGAGGTTGTTGCACATGGGGGCTTGATGTGCATGGGGGCTTGATGCACATGGGGGGCTGATGCACATGGGAATGATGCACATGGGGTGGATGCAGTGGAGGGCTCCAGCAGGTTCGCACCTACTCTATAGAACCAGTTGTTAATGAGAGACAGGACATATAAAGTTTAAAAATAGCCATTTAAAAGTGGCTGCAAGATGGGCATAGAACCGGTTGTTAATTTTTTTCTAGCCCATCACTGGGTGGATGATGCGCATGGGGGCTTGAGGCACATGGGGTGGATGAACATTTGGGATTTGCGCATGGGGGTTGATGTGCATGGAGGGTTGATGTGCATAGGGAGTTAATGCGCAGTAGGGGGATGGCGTAAGAGGGAATTTTACTCCCGCAATGCGAGTACATTTTTGCTAGTTTTTGAAAAATATAATAGGACAATATTTGGAAAAAGAAAGAACATTTTTAAAGAATTTGCAGTATGTTGACAAATTTACATTTATGTTTTTAATACAAACATTATTTTGAAGCCAAGATTTCAATTTTTAAAAACAAAACTCATATTTATTCTCATAATCATAAACTCATAATCAAAACTCATAATCAATTTTTAAAACAAAACTCTTCATAAAACAAAACAAAACTCACCAACTTTTTTCCTGAACAGTGGAAGCAATTTGCTGTTCAAATCATTCTAATTCTGTTTAGTTTTGTATGGAAGGTTGGTAAACACTATGTCTTTGCAATAGCAGGAAGAAGGCAATTAATCGATTCCCAGAAACACACCAACGCCGGAAACAGAAGTAGTTTCCAATTGCTATTTTTAATTTTTCTAAGGTTTGGGGAACTCTGTAGAAGCATCTTCAGGGGCTCCCTGTATTTCCCCCCAAACCAGCACAAGATAAGTCAAAGGCCCCCCCACTTGCCTTGCCTCTCCATCAAGGGGCCAAGGACATTGCTTCTCAGGTATCAAACTGTCAACTGTTTTACCCGAATTTTCAGCCACCCAAAGGGGTAACAGCAGAAATCTTTTTCATAACAAATATATGACAATACATTAAAATTGTCACTTAGTTACAAAGTAGGTATACTAAGAACTCAGAAGTTAGTTTTCAATAAATGTATAATAGGACAATATTTGGAAAAAGGAAGAATATTTTTAAAGAACTTGCAGTATGTTGACAAATTTGTTTTCAGATACCAACATTTATTTTTTTAAATACATTATTTTGAAGCCAACACGTATCAATTTTTAAAATAAAACTCATCTTTTAGTTTTTAGTTTTAGTTTTCATCATGTTTTTCATGAACAGTTGCAGCAATTTGCTGTTCAAATCATTCTAATTCTGTTTAGTTCTCATTGGAAGGTTGCAGGAAGAAGGCAGTTAATTGATTCCCAGAAACACACAACCGCCGGAAACAGAAGTAGTTTTCATTTGTAATTTTTAACTTTTCTAAGGCTTGGGGAACTCTGTAGAAGCATCTGCAGGGGCTCCCTGTATTCCCCCCCCCCAAACCAGCACAAGATAAGTGGAAGGCTCCCCCACCTGCCTTGCCTCTCCATCAAGGGGCCAAGGACACTGCTTCTCAGGTATCAAACTGTCAGCTGTTTTATCCCAATTTTCAGCCGCCCAAAGGAGTAACTGCATAAATAATTTTCATAACAAATATATGGCAATATGATAAAATTGTCACTTGATCATTTGAAATGATTGTTTGATCATTTATTAGAAATTAAACCTATTCATGTCTGTTCAGAAGTCCAATTATAATCAGCAGAACTTACTCCCAGATTCTAGGTGCAATCCTCTGCCTATTTACGCAGAAGTCCCATTATATTCAATGGGGCTTAGTCCCAGGAAACTGTGTTTGGGATTGCAACCTATGTGTGGATAGTACTGCAGCCAAATGTGACACAGTGCTTTGAATTTTCCATTCAGCTAACTAGACTTTCCTAAATATTGGAAAGAAAATCTTCAAAACATCATCTTTAACATTCCTGTATTTCAACATTTTATGATTTAAGTGATCATTATGGTGCTTACTTTTGCAAATTCCACTAATGCTGCTCTGCTATACACACCTGAGAATAACTCCCACTGAGTACTGTGCAGCTTATTTTTGACTGATTGCATAAGATTTCCCTATAAGACTGATCATATTAGAATTACTATATAATGTAATTAAAGGAAGACTAGAATCTTTAACCAGGTGATAAGATCATGGTAGTGTTAAATCCATGCTGCTAAAAAATAAAACATTCCATAGAGGGATGCTATAAGATTTTACAAGAAAATTTATTTTCTTCTTAACAGGTAACATAATTTTTTAACCTCTATACAACTAGCTCTACCTTATGAGGAGGTAAGATCCACGGAGGATATTTTCAGACGGTTCCTTGAGATGGCTCACCAAAAACAGGTTGATGATCACAGCAGGAGCACAAGGAAGTCAACACCAAATTAACCAAAAGTGTCTTTATATACTGCACTGTTGACACTTTTCTGTGCCAAAAATTATATTTGTTCCTGTCATTGCATGTGTTGGCATTTGTTTAAGTTCATCATCTTGGAACTCTTCTGTGCTGGCTTAATATAAATAAAGCAAGAATAAACATCTTGAGATACCTCTTTGATTTCTGAATCATTTCTAATACAATAAAGATAATTTATGTTCTGTTTGAGTTTGTCATCTATAAAATATGAGTTCATAAGTTACCTATTCAAAATTTTGGACTATCCTGACCATGGGAATAGACAATAGATGACAATAGATGACAATAGATGTTCATGCTGCATTTATGAGGGTTTGAAAGGGCTCAAGATGACAATATGTTCGGGGTGCTCTTCACCCCTAGGCTGTAGCTGCCACCTCCGTTCAGTCCTTCCGGATAAAAAAAATGCAAGGAGAAAGTGGGTCATCTGCAGGATGACCATATAGAATGGAGGACAGAGCGCTTCTACCTTTAAGCATTGCATAGAAGAAGGAATTTAGACAAGTGCTGATTTTTAAACCCTTCTGTGTTGAGATACACCTGCCTAAATTCCCTCTTCTATGCAATGGTTAAAGGTATAGGCACTGTGTCGCCAATTCTTTGTGGTCACCCTGCCAGTAGGGAAGCCCAGTGCCTTGTGGTGCCCAGTGCCACCTGCTGTCCACTATGCTTGTGATGACCAGTGGTGCGTGGATGCCTGGAGCTCAGTAAGGATGCACAATGTCCAGTGGTGTCCGGAGGTGCTCAATGCCTGGTACTTCAGGGTGTCCGCTGCCCACTGGTGACCGGTAGGAGTGCCCAGTGTCCTGCTGTGCCCAGTGCCCAGTGATTCCCGCTACCCACTGCTCTTCTAGACTTAAGAGCCACAAATGCTTTCCTCATACGGAAGGTGTCACAGATTGTAAATAATTTTGGTCGCTGTCCTCTAACCTTCCCATTTCCTCTATATCCTTTTTGAGATGTGGTAACCAGAACTGGACACAGTACTCCAAATGTGGCCCCACCATTGATTTGTACAATGGCATTATAATTTTTGCTTTTTTATTCTCAATTTCTTTCCTAATGACCCCAAGTATGGAATTTGCCTTCTTCACCACTGCTGCACATTGGACTGACACCTTCATCAAACTCTCCACTAGCACCTCTAGGTCTCTCTCCTGCTCTGCCACAAATAACTCAGAGCTCTCTATAAAGTTAGGATTCTTTGCCCCAATGTGCATAACATTACATTTACATACATTAAAACTCATCTGCTATTTTGTTACCCATTCTTCCAGTATGGAGTGATCCCTCTGGAGCTCTTCACAGTCTCTTCTGGTCTTCACCACTTGGAATAGTTTGGTGTCATCCATGAACTTGGCTACCTCTGCTTAATCCTGCCATTAGGACATATATGAACAAGCTGAAAAGCACTGGTCCCAGGACAAACCCCTAGGGCACCCCACTTTTCACCTCTCTCCATGTGGAAAATTGCCCACTGACCCCCACTCTCTGTGTATATACTGTATGTAACCTTTTCCCAACTAAGTAGCAAAGTATGTAATAATATACAGCCTTTCTCCCACCAACATACCTGAGGCAGTCGTGTTACCAGGGTGGTACATGGAGTGCGGCCAGTCATGTCACCAGGGTGGTACATGGGGTGTGCCCAGTGGTGGGCACCAGCAGGTTCGCAACTACTCTATAGAACCGGTTGTTAACAAGAGATAGGACATATAAAGTTTAAAAATAGCCATTTAAAAGTGGCAGAGAACCGGTTCTTAATTTCTTTGAAGCCCATCACTGGGTGTGCCCCACACCAGGTAATGCACCCAGGGGGGTGACACACAGGGGGGAACTGTCAGCAACTTCAAAGCAACTTCGTGATGGTGTACACTACCCCCTCTAGTCATATGTCGTTGGATTTGTCTTAGAGTAAACCCCCCCCCCATTTATGGGAAACCCCATAAATGATGTCATGGCCAGAAGTGACATCAAACAGGAAATGACCTCACTGTGATGCTAAAGTTCCTCCATGTCTGTAAATAAGTCCCACTGTGTTCCTTGAAACTTACTCCCAGAAAAGTTGGAATTGCAGACTGAGTTCCCCATATGAAGTGGTGCCCAGTGCCAGATTCCAAAGTGATGGCACCAGATTATCATGACCTCTCCCTCCCCCAAAATGAAGTTGCAACCCCCAACTTTATTTCATCATTGAAAAGCTTGAGTCTCCCTTGCAGAGAAGCTTCTATGTGAATCTTTACAATTACACTGATTAAATATTGTTTGATCACAATCCCTTTGTTAATTTTTTATATCTGTGCTCTCCAATGACAATAGGGTTGCCATATGTCCCAAAGAACAAGGATAATTTTGATTTTGGGGGTTTGTGTTCACACAATCCCCAAATTTTGTGGAATAGAATTATGGCAACCCTATATGAAAAGAAAACTATGTTATTTCAGCTTTGCTTTTCATCATATTTAAAACTGATGCTTCCTTTAATAGTTCACTGTTCAAGAGTTTGTATAAATAAACTTACTGAATAGGACTTGGGACAATAGGGCCCTGTAGCAGCTGATTTCAGATCTGTGTTACATTAAGACAAGTGGTTTAAATTGGAAACTTCATCAGGAATAGAAAGGTATTTATTCAGGTGTTTCTCTTGTTAAGATGTATGTCTTTCCACTTCCAAGAAAATATTCAAAAAATAGTAGATTTTCATTCTCAGTCATGATTAAGATTGAGATGGGTATCACTGTATTTACAGAAAGCACTTCATTACACTGCCTTCATTACACAATATTTTGTTACCTAGTTTCCTGTAAAGATTAACCATTTCAACATAAGACTGGCAAACCAGCTGCACATCCCAATAAAAGGAGCTAACGGCAAGCAAGTGATTGAGGTGATGTTGGAGGTGATGTTCTTATGTCTCCTGGCAATGTCATGTATTGGATAGCAGTGTTGGTGGGGCTTGGGCTGTTAACACAATAATGAGTGAGTGCATGGATAATGAATGTGGTTGTATCTCCTGACACTGCGCCAACTGCATTACCTATCTAGTGTACTTTTTAAGCAATTATAATGTGCCCTTGGAATAAAAACACATCGCATTGCTTTCTACACTTCTCATTTTTGTAAAGAAACAAAACCTGCGGAAAAAATAAAACCAGGATCACACTTGTATTTTTAGGGTCAGATATGCAATACAAGCAACGTTCAACAATTCATGGAATTTTTCAAAAAAATGGAAGGCATGGCTTTCCTCAACCCATTAAACCAGATTGATGATTAAACCAGCTGTGACAGAACAAAGCTGCAGCCTTCCATGAGGCCTGCTTGAACTCTTCCTCCCCAGTGCACCATTAGGTGGGGATAATAATACCTTTCGAGAACAACACCAAGATAATGTATGTGAAGTATTTGCACATTCAGAGTACTCACAGGTGGGCTGAGGCCAGTTCTTACCGGTTCTGTAGAACCGGTTGTTAATTTGGGGCTGACGTTAGCGAACCGGTTGTTAATTCATCTTTGACTTGCATGCAAGTGTGTTTGAATTTCTCTTAAAGGGTCTCTGGGTCTGTCTTCCCAGAGGAGAAGCTCTACTCCCTCCTCCTCCCTCCCCTTCTGAGCCTCCCTCCCCTTCTCTCCCCCCTCCTTCCCCTCCCTAAGTTTATTTTTTAATTTTAAAATACAGTCTGTTCCCTTGACCATCATTCAGACAGGGCATGGCCATCATCCCACAGCACATTCAGACTCTGACTGCTGAGATGGAGGGTGTTTGGATCTCTATTAGCTCCATACTTTCAAGTCAGAGTGAGGAAATTCTTCATGCCCCAAACCTTTGAATGAGGCTATTCAGGAATCCTGTCTTTGCTAAATACCTTATTTTGATTAAAAACCTTATTTCTAGCAAGTTTTCAGAAGTTATTTCCTTGTGCAGTTTGCAAAGCATGATGGGTTCTCACATGCAAATGAGGCAGCCTCTCTGGAGATGCTGTTTTTTTGAATCAGGCATTTGATGGACAGTTTACAAAGGGATCCTTGGGTGGGAATACAGAAGCCAGCATAAAAATGTCTGGGAGCCTTAGGTGAGTAAAAGCAGCAAGCCTGCCTGCCTGCCTCCCTCCGTGGGTGCCTTTGCAGCCCAGTACTAGGCATGGAGAACTACTCAGTACTACCCAGTACTACTCAGAAGTAAGCCACACTGTATAGTAGAGGACTGCAGCCTGTGGCCACAATCCTAGCCACACTTTCCTGGGAGCAATTCCCATTGACTATCATGGGATTTCCTTCTGAGTAGCTTAGAATTTGAGGGTACTTTCCCATCCACACCTTCCTGAGAGTAAGCCTACTGACTATAATGGGACTTACTTCTGAGGAGATTGGCAGAGGATTGGATCTCTCCCTCCAGCCCTGTTCCTCCAGCTCTGTTGACTTTCCTGAGAGTAAGCCCACTGACTATAATGGGACTTTCTACTGAGTAGACATGGTTAGGACTGGGCTCTGAGGCTGCAATCATATCCACACTTACATGGGAGTAAGCCCCACTGACTAGAATGAGACTTACTTCTAAGTAAGCCTGCATAGGATTGGACTGTAAGGCTAAAATCCTGACCACACAGTTTTGGGAGTAAGCCCCACTGACTTGAATGGTACTTACTTCTGAGTAGACATGGTTAGGATTGGGCTCAGGCTGCAATCCTATTCACATTATAGACCTTTTGCCCCCCAAGAGATCTCCCCACCTCATCCTGCCCCTCTGAGAAATCTCTCCACCTGAAATTGTGGGGAAGCAGTATGGGGGGCACCTGAAGAAATAGCCCCAGTTCCCATCCTGCCCCCCCAGAAGCCCAGTCCACTGCCTACTCTGAAGTAAATCCTATTAAAGTCAGCAGGTTTTACTCCCCTGTAAGGATAGGAGTGTAGCCTCAAAGCCCAATCATCTGTCTACTCAGAAGTAAGTTCCATTATAATAGTGAAGCTTACTCCCTGGAAAGAAGCTGGTTTCTAAGAGCTTGTAATCCTATGCCTGACTACTCGTAAAGTGTGCAGAGGAGTGCAGCATTAGAGCCCAATCCTATTCTTGGCTACTCAGAAGTAAGTCCCATTAGAGTCTGTGGAGCTTACTCACAGGAAAGTGAATAGGATTGGATCCAGAGGCTGGTTACTAAGAGCTCAGTCCTTTGCTTGACTACTCAGAAGTCCTATTATATTCAATGGAGCTTACTTACAGGAAAGTGTGGACAGGATTGTAGCCTTAAGTGGTGGCTTAGAGGCAAATCTCAGCCTGCAGAGGGGACACCACAGACTCTGGTCCTGAACTGAAGATCAGTGTTTCTCAACCAGTGGCATGAGTACCACCAGTGAAACTTGTGGTAGTGTCTGCTGGTACTTAGGCACCTGGATGCAAATATCATATGTGCTCCCTGAGGCAGCTGGTGGGCTGCTGTGTGATTCAGGAGCTGGAATAGATGGGTCTTTGGTGTGATCCAGTGGAGGCTTTTCTTATGCTTTTATGTTCTTATTTGTGGCACACATTCCCCCTGAGAGCACAACAAGGCATAATGCATAGGAATAAATTACATTGAACTCAGGGGCTTAATACTGACTGATGCCGTCACAAGTGATACAATTTTTTTGGTAAACTAAGGGTTAAGGTGGCATGCCCTCCCCGCCCCCTGACCCAGCCTGGCCCCGCCCACTTCCAGAGAACCGGTTGTAGGGCAGGCTGGGCCCACCACTGAGAGTACTGTATATATGTTATAAATAAGTTATGAAGTTCACTACTTATCCAATGTTCCTTTACATATCCGACAAGCTGACCATTTAGAATTCTTGGGAGGATAAGCAGTTCATGTTCAGCTCTTTCCCACTGAGCACCACATCCCAATTAATAGAGACCTCCTGGTATGTCTAAAATCCCATTTTCTTCATGCAACACACCTGACTCTGTCCTCCCTCCAAGTCTTTAGAATGGTCCCTATTTCAGATAGTTAGGAACTGCTGGTTTAGCAGAAGGCGTAACTACCACACCTGATCCAGTAGAAAGCACCAACAGAGAAGGACTTGTGTACTATAGAGAAAGAAATACCCCTGTGAGGCAAAGGAACTTGTTGCTAGAATGATGGCTGGAGAACATCAGGTCAGACACCAGGGAGAGTGAAGCCACACTTTCTCAGGAAACTAATCTGCAATCAATAATACAGTCACAATGCAACACAATTTAAAATTGCTACAGAGCAGTGAAAAACTTTTAGTAAGAATCAAAGCTATATGTACTTGTAATATATAAAACTTACAATAAATAAATTAAATACTGGGTGTGTATTTGCAGGTCCATCATCTTTTTTTTAAAAGGGGGTATGACTCATTCCATACCTATTCTATGTGTAAAAATTTTCTATGTAACCTATTTTCTAGGTAATAAAATTATATCACATCATCTAGGTATTCTGCTAATAGTTACTAAGGCTGCAATCCAGAGCAAATTCAGCCTGCTCTGACCTAACTGCACTCTCCTAACTATTCTGTATCCAGAGCAGAAAGTTATGCTGAATCCAGAGAGTCAGGAAGCCTGGGCTGCCCTAACTGCTCCAGAGCATGCTAAGTCAGTGACACAAGGGGAAGACTTGCTCTTGAGGAGACACCCCTCAGATCACACTGAACAAGGAACAGCTGTGGTGCCTACAGTGGTGACATGACTCTGCACATCACCTGGTGCGGAAGTCTGTGCGTCATCCCTGGGATGCGCCCCCCCCCCCAACCTGGACTACACAGTCACCAAAGTTGGCGCCTGCGCAGTTGTTTCTGAAGCCAACTGGCTTCAGAAAGAGTACTGCGCAGGCACCATCTCTGACACCTGCGCAGTACTTTTCTGAAGCCTTTTGGCTTCGGGGGAGACTGTGCAGGCTTCAGAGTTGGTGCCTGTGCAGTATTCTTTCTGAAGCCATTCGGCTGCCGCTCCGCCTCCTGTGTGAGGCCGAATAGCTGTGCAGAGGCGCGGACTTTCTCTGCTCTAAGGAAGTCTCCTCTGAAGCTGTTCGGCATGCTCAGTGTGTTTCTGCGCAGTGCATCTCAGATGGCCGTTCAGGCCAGCTCCTCAGACAAGTGGCAGCTTCTGGCTGCTGCTCCGCCTTGGAGCAGGCCTGAATGGGGGTGCTGACGCCCGGGGCCTGCCAAAGGACAGTCAAACTCCTCCGGCACATCACCCCATACGGAGCGCATCCCCAATGCAGCCCACACCAGCCGCACCAGTCTGGTGACGCCACTGGGTGCCTGCCTTATAAGGAGTCCCTGATGAGATGCCAGTACATTCTACAGTGAATACAAGGGGCTTCTTGGAGTGGCCTGCTGTATCCTGAGGTTTGTGGGCAGCCGTAGTTTGTTCCATATCCTGAGGTTGAGAGGCAGGGGTTGCAGCTAGGATGGCCAGGAACTCAGATTTTTGGTCAGCACTGTCATTCTTACTCGGGCCTTATCATGGACCCCTATGGGTCTACTCATTACTATACCTGCTCCTGAGGTGGTATAACTCTGAGGGCTGGAAGAGGGCATTTCTGCCTTGGAAACAGGCTCTGGATTCAGAGTAACTGCTTTGCCCCAGGCAATGCTAAACATGCCCTCAACTTGCCTCTCTTGAGCTGCTTAGGCTGCCCCAGTTAGGGCAGAGCAGGTCCACCTCTCTTAGGGCACCCTATCTTGCCTTGCTCTGCCCTAAGCCTCCTTCAGAGTAACTGGGCTGGAGCATCTTGCAGTTGCTCCAACCTAGTGTTACATAGGGCAGCCTAAGGGCTCTTATGTGGACAGATTAGTCGCTCTGGATTGGGCTGCCAATGTCTTTCTACTTTAATATGTTTAACGAAGTGACAGAAAAAATGATTTTAAAAAGGCGGAGAATAAGGCAAATACAGATATTAAACAAGAAAAGCAGATGAAAGAAAGGACTTTCAGGGTGGAGTATCCAGGGTTAAACATTCCTAGCATACTATTCTTCTATCTAGCTATTTTCAACCAGTGTGCCATAAATTTTCAACCACAAATGTGCTGTGGGATTTTGAAGAAGATGATTTATTTGTTGGGCCATTGTGGGATGTGTACCCCCTACCTTATCAATTGTCAAATAACTGATAGTGTGTCTTGACAAAGTTAGCACCTTGTTAGTGTGTCATGAAATGAAAAATGTTGAATATGGTTGCTTATTCTCAGTAACCTTAAGGCCTGATCCTATCTGGCATGATATCTGTCACATCCTAAACCTGGCTAGCAAAAGTTGGATAAGAGGCAAGATGGAAAAGCCTGAGCCACAACCTGCTGGTGAAGCCATCCCAGCAAAACCACCAGCATCAACAGCAAGAAGGACACCACCCCCACAACAGCATTTGTGACCGAGCAACATTGTACAAGTGACAAAACAGTTGAGCAACTCATACATGGTGATCTCTCTGGTGGCTGAGCACTAGCCCCAAACCATGAAATCAAACACACACAGAGAGTCGAGCCAAGCCATACAAGAGGGTCCCTTGGGTCACAAACCCAGACACACCTGCTGGGAGCCAACATCCTGGGATACAACACTGCCCAAGCCTGAGGAAACTCATATATGACCAAGCCAACAACAGAAGATATGGCAAAAAAGACTTTAAAAAGAGACACTGCTACCAAGATTACCATGTCCATTTGTGCCAACCAACTTCCTCCACAAGTTATTGACAAGTTAGCCCCTGCAGCTCTACTTCATGATGTCCTACATGGACAACCCACTCTCCAGAGATCAAGGCTCCCCAGATTTCTAAGTGTACTCTACTATTTGTTGCATCTAATGCTCAGCTTATAAATTTGTACCTAAAGCAAAGATTACGGACACCATAAATCTCCAGTGATCTTTCCACTGAAAGAAAACCAAAATGCAGACAACACTATCCCTGAAGTTTCATGGTAAACTGGGATCTTGCATAACAATAACCTTAAGAAACTGAATAAAAACTTGTCAGAACCCAGAATCTTGCTCACAAGAACAATTCAAAAAAGACAAATGAAGGTTTATGATATAAGAAAGAGAAACCAAATGCACAGATAGGGGGTAGGAGAAAATCACTTAAGTGGCACAACTTGAAACAGAGCAAGTGGTTATCATAATTCGTCTTCTTCTATCCATTCAGTCGTGCCCGACTCTTGGATACTCTATACAGCAAGTGGTTATCATAGTTAATAGATATATGAGCTAGCTATGTGATGCTATGGCACTTAGGGCGCAATCCTGAGTAACTACGGGGAGTCCTTGCTCTGGTGTAAGAACAATTTGCTCTGGATTGCAAAATGAATTTCCCATAGGTTTTCACTAGATGGTGCAGTAACTACGGGTACACGTAAAGTCTCTTACGTGCTCACGTAGTTACTCTGGATTGTAAGGTTAGGGTCAATGTAGTTTAGATAGCATCAACAGGTAGTTTGGTTCCAAGATACAGGGCACTATGGCCCCATTATACCCACTACTGATCTACCAACCTCTTGAGCATTGTTGTGAACAGCTTCAGGACTGGCCCAAACATGAAGCGGCCTGGTACAGCTTGTGTCAATGGCCAGAGGAAAGTGGATAGGAAAGTGAATTCAGGGGTCCTTTACCCCAGTCAACTGTTGCCATTACCTCCTTTGCCACCTCCCTTCAGCCTGGCATGGATATGAGGCACATTAATCTTGTTCTGTACAATGCTTCCTCAAGACAGAAAGTACAGGACTTCTGGCTTTTTCAAAAGAGGCTGCACAAACAAAGGAGTTCCTTTGTTCATACAGTCGCTTTAAATAAAACGGGAAGCCCAGCATATCCTGGTTTGCGAAACAGAGGCAATGGAGTTCTTTTATATATGGGTTCTTGTAACATTCCAGGGCAGAAGTCGCAGTAGTGCACCTGGGACAGAAGGATTGGGTAGAGGATTGGGTAGCATGCCTTTTCAGGGTTGACCTGAAACAACAGTGTTGTGTGGCATCCCCAGTTGTGGCATCCCTATGCATCTTCATAATGGGTACAGATCAGAAATCATTTGAAAGAAACAACCACATAATCTGGGTAAGCTGCCTAATCTGGAAAAGAGAAAACAAGAGAACATGCTGCCAATGTGTTCTATTTTAAAGTTTTTTAACAAGAAAATGGAAAACTACTCACTCTCTGCACTGAATCCAAGAGCCAAATATAACATACATATAGCCAAAAACAATATATTCCTTTCACTATTCAAAGCTCCTGTGTGAAAATGCCATTGTTTATAAGATTGACACCCCAATCCTATACCTGTCTACTCAGAAATAACCCAAATTATATTCAATTGACTTACAACCAGGAAAGCGTGTTTACTCCCAGGAAAGTACAAGACTCAACATGGAAGCATTAAGTTATAAAAGCATATTGGAAGCATTTATTCTCATGGGAGAATATAGAGGCAAATGTTTGATGTTATTATACCCACTCCTTCTTCAGGGAGCTCAGAATGGCACATGGTATCTTCCCATGCTCACTACCAGTGGTGGGCTCTAGCAGGTTCGCACCTACTCTATAGAACCGGTTCTTAACAAGAGATAGTACATATAAAGTTTAAAAATAGCCATTTAACAGTGGCTGCCAGATGGGCAGAGAACCGGTTCTTAAATTTTTTGAAGCCCATCACTGCTCACTACCATACTGTGAGGTAAATTAGGCTGCAATCCTATAGGCCCTTTCCTGGGAGTAAGACCCATTGAACACAATGGAACTTACTTTTGAATAGACATGGTTAGGACTGTGTTCTCAGGCAGTGAGATTGGGACTGGCCCAAAGTCTCTCAGTAGTGGAGCTCCATGCTTTTGTGGTGTTAAGGGACTTCAATTGCCATCTATTAAAATGGCAGCTCAGGATTTCAAAGCTACAATGGCAATCATGGGCTTATCCCAGGTCATTTTGGTCCCAATGCATGCTTTGGAACGGATGTTCAGTCTGGTGCTCTCTGTTGGGCAAGAGGATGATGATCTGGAACTGGAGATTAATATGGCTCCTTTGTCAAGAACAGATCATATCCAAGTAGAGTTTAGGTTTCTCACCACTCCTCCTCTCTCCCCCATGTTTCACCCTCTCTGCCCCCATGCCACTCTCCCTTACATGCTCCAACAAGTTGCGGAGGCATTTCCAATACAAGTGGAATGATGCAGGCCTTCCCACCAGCATTCTTGGCTGCATGTTGAGTAGTGTGCTATCAGATCACTTTTCAGGGCAGTTAGTACCAGCACAAGATGAACTGGCAACAACCAGTAAGTACAGGATTAGGCTGACTTATCTAGTAAGTGCACAGAAACGGTTCGAGAGTCTCTGAGATGTAAGAATATCTAAAAGCATATCCAGAACATGCACTGGATCATAAAATTTCAATAATCTTATTTTCCACAGTGGTTCACCAATTGATCACGGGTAGCCTATGAGCAGAAAAGAAAATCGTATGTCTCTCCCACCATTGCTCCTGTGAGACTGGGAATCAGAGGCCCAAGGAAACAATTGCTGCATTTGTCTTAAGAACTGGAGGCTCCAACAATTATGTCATTGTCTTGTAGACTTGAACAGGATGGCATGACAAGGTGACATTACTATGGAATTTTCCAGTAGCTGGAGAAAGGGGTGGGAGAGTCACAAAAAAGTTTTCATTTCATAAGAAGCGTGTGGGTCTTATACTCTCTTAGCCAAGAAAAACATGAATCTGGCCTGGGTCATGTCTTCACGGTATTTATTCATACTCATATGTTTCACATAAATGCTCAGTAACTGTGAGTGTGTGTGTGTGTGTGTGTGTGTTTGTGTGTTATACATTTGTATTATGTGATTTTTGGCACATAAAAGCTGCTATACTAAATCTTTTCGATCTTTGCTGTGTTTGTTGCATCACACTAAAATGGCTTCTTTAAAGAGCTGAACAATAAGAGGAGCTGAACTTTGAAGAATTGAACAATAAGGTTGTATAGGTAAAGGTAGTGCTCTGCAGGTTGTCCTCCTAGTTGTGACCAAAGCTAAGGGTAGTGCTCATCCCTATTAGAAAGCCGAAGAGCCAGCACTGTCTTAAGATGCCTCCATGGTTATGAGGCCAGCATGACTAAATGCCAAAGGACATGGAACAGATTCTGTAAATAAATAGAGATGAGTGGATGAGTAAAATAAGTAGAGATAAACAACATATGGAGGCTCCCTGATTGTTTGCATGTCTACATATGTTCCCCTTCTGCCTGCCTATCTCTGGAGAAGCTTCAAAACTGTAACAAGGCAGAATCAGGAGTGACGCAAGGGTACACATCACCAGTTGTGGGGGTAAGAGTGTCACTCCCTAGGATGCATGTCACCCAGTGGTGGGCTCCAGCAGGTTTGCATCTACTCCACAGAACTGGTTGTTAACACGAGACAGGACATATAAAGTTTAAAAATTGCCATTTAAAAGTGGCTGCCAGATGGGCATAGATCCGGTTGTTAATTTTTTTGAATTCCATCACTGATTACCCCTCCGATATGCATGCATGCTATTGCCCACCACACATGCCCAGAGATCTGGGCATGCGCAGTGGGCTCAGGACACTCATAAAATCATAGAATCATAGAGTTGATAGGGACCTAGTAGATCATCTAGTCCAACCCCCTGCCTAAAGCAGGAAATCCCCCTACTGGCCCACTGCGCATTCCCAGAGTTCCAGGCATGCACAGTAGGGACTGGTGTGCTCAGATGGCTCTGCTTCAAAGAAAAGCAGCCTGCTCTTGCTCTTCAGAGCAGGGCCAAATTAGCATGCTGATGCTGAGAGCATATGCCTAGAGTTCTAGGCATGTGCAGTGGGATAAGTGTGCTCCTAGCCCTATGCACATGTCCAGATGTGCATGCACTTCATTCGTCTCTTCTCTGAGAAGGAGCAGACGGGTCCTCTTCAGAACAGAGCTGAATGGGCACACTGATGGGGTATGCATCACCCTAAGGGTCATGTCTCCCAGTGCAACCCGCACCAGCCACACCATCTGGTGACGCACCTGGGCAGAATATGGCTTACTTATGGCTATTTTTGATGTCCTACACTGGTTTAATTGAAGCCAGGCCCTCAATGTTTGCATCATTCAGTCTTGAGCACATAATGTCAGTAAAAAGAAAAGCCAACAGTGTTTCCTTCTAGAAAAAGAACAAGCTTGTTAAGCTGGAAATTCTTTTGTGTGGTTCATGTTCTCTATTTCATGATGTGTAATTGATGATATTTCAACACTTAAGTTCCCATTTATGATAGAAGATCAAGTGCATTAGGAACTCCCAATTACATCAGATCTTTGGGTTTAAAACAAGAGAGAGAAAGAGTTTGGCACTAGTAATTTGAGCAACTATAAAGCACAAGAGCACAAAACTGAACAAACAGAAGGTGGGGTGTGGATGTAGCTCAAGATGATCCCATTATCCCTTTAAGCTCATGAAAAACAGAATGAACTTTCTCTGGTTGTTTAAAAAAATTCTTGGCTGAATTACATCAAAAGCCTAAAGGAAAGTCAAATGGGTGCAGCACCTCTCAGAGTCCAATCCCATGACCATTTCGTGAGAGGTGGTAACAGGATAAGTAAGGGGATCACTAATATGCATGTGTGTGTGTGTGTGTGTGTGTGTGTCTGTGTGTGTGTGTGTGTGTGTCTTTTTGGGTTTGTTTTTTGGGGGGCAGGGGAGGGGTTGCACTATGGGACCATTATGGCTGAAAATTATCCCTGAAAAGACCTGGTGAAGTTGCAACAGACCCAGCAGAACAGTAATTTTTATATATTGCTACAGATACAAAGAAATACAAATGGAGTGATCAAACAGGAAATAGCCATGGCATTGTTAGAATACTGGGAGGCACAATTCCAAGCACTCCTTGGGCCTGCACAAGTTCCTTGTGCTGGCCCTGGAGTACCACCCTGGAGAAGGTTAGGTTGGTGCATGGAGGTATGCCAAACTTCTGGTGACCTGCGCCTTCCAGGCTGGCAGAAATAGAGACCTATTCTGGCCTTTCCAGACCAGCACGCATTCTGGGAGGACAAGGGGAGGGTGGGAGAAGGGCAGGCAGGAGGTGGGCAAGGGAAGGGGCATTCCCTTGTGAGCAAAAAGTGGGTGGAGGACAGGTCTTGGGGCAGGAGGGAGGAAAGCGGAAGGCAGGGCTTGGATCAGACATATGTGTAGTTTCACTTCCAAGGCTTTTACAACACTTTTGCAGCATAAGGTAGTACCAGGGTGATCATATGACCAGACTTTTCCAGATTTGTCAGCTTTTTTAGCCTTCTGTCTGTATGTCCTCCAAAAGGGCTTCATTGTCTTTCATTTTGGCTTCATTTTGGAACTTTGCAATGGTGTGCCTTGCCCCATCATGTCCTATGTCGTTAGATTTGTATTAAAGAGCAGAATCCAATGCAAAAGTTGGTTTTGAAATGTCTCCTTCCTAACAAAAGTTATGGCCAAAAAACTAAAAATAAAAATTTGAGCCCAATATCATGGCTTTACTCATAAGTAGGCAAACATGCCATTGTCCGCCAGAAAGGCCAAGCTGACAGGAATGTAAGACCTTGTCCTCCTTTTTAGGTTCAGGCATCTGTTCACCCTGGGTAGTACCTATTAGTAAAAAGAAGCACCTCAAACATAGCATATCCATCTCCATTTTATGTTACCAGTGTTAAACATGGATATTTAAGGCAAAAAATAAAAAGAAGTTATTTACCAACAAAATGAAGTGTTCAAGAAAGCTGTCAGAGTAATCAAAAAGGATATTTCAGGAACAAGGTAATAAGGGAAAGAATTGGAATTGAACAAGTTCTACCAGCCTATACACATTATATACAGAGACAGCAAATAAAATCGCTTGCTCACTTACAGAGAATGTCTTCAGATGTTATACCATAGAAGACATAGAGCACAATCGTAACCATGTCTACTCAAAAGTCAGCTCCACTGTGTTCAATGGGTCTTACTCCAAGGAAAGTGACTTAAGAATTGCAGCCATATATTAAGAGAGAAGGGCAATGAACATGAGATAGACCAAAAAAAATGAAGAAACAATATCATATATATACTGCAATAATATCAAATAACATTGAAAGAAACCACTAAACGAACAAGAATCAGGTGTCTTTATCTTCCTTGACACCTGAAGTGGTAAAAGAGAGATTGACAAAGGACTCACAGTGCAAACCTAACAGGAACAGGCAGGCCAATTGACTTGTGCTGTATCCAGCGCAAGTTTGGAGAAGCTGCTATACCCCTTTCCTCAGGTACCGTGCCAGCAGTGCCAGTTGATCTACTCAGATCTTTGCCACTTGAGGAGTGCAGGTGATTCAGATCCAAACAAACCAGAGTATCCCAGATTTGATATTTTTATTATAAAAAATAATTAATTTTACACAGCGTAATTTAAACAGCAGCCAGTCAAGAGCAAACAGGTAATTAATTCTGAAAGCCTGGTAAAACCAGAATATTTTGTAATCATACAAAAATATTAGATTAGGTAGGAGCTGTACAGATATTGTCTGGCAGGGAGAACTACAAGGAGGACACCATAATAACGATGACTCTCATATGAGTTACTATCAAGCATGTCTCCACAAATGACAGCTCATATACGAGAGTCTCTCCAGATGAAGTCAGTAGGGAGGCAATGTCAAATAAAATGGATTTATTTTTATCAACTCCATATCAGAAGTCTCCAAGCCCTGGGGTTGGGGCCAGATGCAACCCACAAACCAAATGCAACTGGGGTGGGGGGTTCTGAGGAACAAAAGAGTACGAAAGAGGCCCTCAGATGCCTAAAATGTAAACCATGGCAGCACAGAGGGTTAACGCCATTCCTGCAGTTATGCCCCCTGCCATTATTCTCCCAGTACCATTATCTGAAATTTGTTTTATTTATTTTTTTTAAGATTGTGCCTTATGGCACTTTTGCTACACTCCCAGGCCAGCACAGGACTTGTGCCAGCCTACCCAGGGATAAGGACTGTGCTGTTTCTCTGTAAACTGTTTTGTGACCTTTGAGCACATTCATTATTAATTCATCCGAGTTCCATCTCAAATGTATTTATTTAAATTTTAAAATTTATTTTTCCAATCCTAAACATTGCCAGATTTTGCTGTGGTCTTCTAGCCAAAAAATTTAGAGACACCTGCCCTATACCATATAATGATACAGGATTTTGCTGCGATTTCTGTTTAATATCACTACTGTTAAACCCTAGGTTATGTGTGGTGAAATCTGGGAAAGCAGAGCATCCCAAGATATTCCCTGATCCATTGACAGCTCAGAACCTGTTAGCCAATATATGAAGATTTGATTTTTGTTGTTGTTGTTGCCCCAATTTGGATTTTCTTACACTCACTTGCTTTGAGATGCATGTGCCATTTAGCCACCTCACTATCCTAAGTCCAGGTCATTTATGAACAAGTTATAGATAATTGGAACATACCACTTTTCACCTCTCTCTATTGTGAAAATTACCCATTGATACCCACTCTCTGTTTCATGGTCCTCAACCATGAGAGACCTGCCCTCTAATTCCCTGATTGTTGAATGTACTCAGTAGCCCCTGGTGAGGAAAAATATCAAGATGCCTTAAGAAAGTCTAACTATATACACTGGTTCTTCTGCATCCATATATCTGTTGACCTTATCAAAGAATTTAAGGTTCATGAGGCAAGAGTAGCCCCCAAATCCAGAGTAACTACAGGAGCACGTAAGAGACTTTACGTGCACCCGTAGTTACTGCACCACCCAGTGAAAACCTATGGGAAATTCATATTGCAATCCAGAGTAAGTTGTTCTTACACTGGAGCAAGGACTCCCCGTAGTTACTCTGGATTTTGCCCTTAGCCTTACAGAAGCAAGGCTTGTTCTTCTATGTGTTTTTTTAAGACTGGGCTTGTGCTGTCCCACCAGGGCTCCATTCTAGGCCCGTTAGTGCTGGCAGATGCAGGTAAGGCACTGAATGGGACAGGGGTGAGGAGAGAATGGCAAGAAGGGAAGCAGTTCAGGGTATGGGAATGTGGAACAGGGCAGGTCTAGCCTTGGAGGGGGTGGAATCAAAAGAGCAGGCCTCCACCATACCCTAACCTGCTTCCCAGACCAGACAGCCCTATACAGCCCTAAATAGCTGACAGAGATCTGAATAGCCCCATTGGCCTGACTCATACATTACTTAAGATAAGGTGGAAAATATTTCTGTGTACATGGAAACACCCAGGCATCTCTCAGCACTGTATGTAAATGCTAACCACCATACTTATTACATCTGTCTGCTCCTACCTACCTACCTAACTACCTACTGTGCTTTCTGATATGTATATTTATAAACTTAGAATTACAATGAAAGCGATTATTACAACAATATTAAAAACCGTAAATGTCATCAAGCAGCATAAAAACATCATGGAATGATCAGAAGCATTAAAAATTAAAAATTGTCATAATACATAACCCGTTAGATTGTGACAGGTGCCCGATAAAGTTCCCTAAGGAACACACTCAAATAGTAAGGCTCCAAAAAAACCATTCCTCAATATCAGGTGAAGGTGGGCTGGAGTAATGGACAGGCTGGTTCGGGGTAGATTCTTTAACATATCCTGGTCTGAAGTCTGTAGGGTTTTAAAATGCAAGGTGTAACACAGCCCAATCTCTGCACTTTTACTACTATGTGTTCTACTGACCTCTGTGAATTTTGTTCCCAAATCAATATCACAACAGTGTCACCAATGATTGCTAAGTAATATATATTTATGTGTAGAACAGCAACTCTATAAATAAAAAGGTAAAGGTGTACTCCACAGATTGCGCTGCTAGTCATGACCGACTCTAGGCTGTGGTGCTCATCCCCATTTTTAAGCCGAAGAGCCAGTGTTGTCCAAAGATGCTTCCGTGATCATGAGGCCATATGCCAAGGCACATGGAATGCTGTTTCCTTTCCACTAAGGTGGTACCATTTGCATTGGCATACTTTAAACCTCTAGGTTGGCAGGAGCTGGGCTGAAGACGGAAGCTCACTTCATCTTGCAATACTCAGGTCTCAAACCACTAACATGTAAGTCTTCAGATAGGCAGGACAGCACGTTTAACCACTAAGGGTGCAATCCAGAGTAACTATGGGGAGTCCTTGCTCCAGTGTAAGAACAATTTGCTCTGGATTGCAATATGAATTTCCCATAGGTTTTCACTTGGTCATGCAGTAACTACGGGTACACATATGATCTCTTATGTGTTCCCGTAGTTACTCTGGATTGTAGGGTTAGCCACTCTTTAGGCTTATTGCCTCAACATGCTTCTACTTCAAATTACTTCTACACCCTTGTTAATCCAAAATTGAAAAGGGCTTTTCTGCTAGCCCGATTTAACATATTTCCATCCACTGTTCACTATGGTCACTATCTGCGTATTCCTCGCAGTAAACTGTTTATTTTGTAAAGAAGCTCCTGATACTCTCTCTCATATATTATTTTTCTGTCCATCTCACTCTCCCCCCCCCCCCCCCCGTAATCAATATTTAGCCACTTGGCTCTCACTTTATCCTCCCACCTCTACAGCATCTCTCTCAATGCTAATGGAAGATACTACTGAAGCCTTGACATATGCTGTTGCCTCTTTTTTGGCTCACGTGTTAACAAAAACCCCTGTTTTAAAACAAGCCAAACTTGCTCTAGTAAATTCTGCAATTCTCTAAATTCACCTACTTAATTCTAGCTTTCAAATTTTTTTAACCTCTCAGACTTTTTGTATTGTGACCAATTAGTTCTGTCTACACAATGCCAGTTGTTCTGATTTATATTTTCTGTTCTCAATGTATTTATATTTTATCATTGATGTATATGCCAATAAAGGTTTCACAAATCAATCATGCCACTGGAGGGCCCAGTCTATAAACAAAAAAAAAGCACTAGCTGTTCTGTATGAACTAAAATCATTTTAAAACGGAGGTGATGACTCTCTAAACACCATAAACTCAGGAACTTCTTTTGCTTTTTGCTTAGAAAGCATACAGATGTTAAATTTTTGTAATTATTTTAGTGGTTTTCTGTAGTGGTTCTAGTCACAGAACAGCCTTTTGAGAGTTAGTTAACCATGCACACAAAATGAAGATACTGTGTTAGGGCATTTTGCTTCAGAAAAGAGGCCTTGAACTCTTTCAGTAAGACTGAAACACCAGTAGATGGTAGTACTAGCCTAAGAGTGAGGCATAAACTCTACAAACCTTATAAAAATTACCTTTGCCTGTAATGCAGTAATACATCAAGGATTTTGTATTAAACATATAGTCAAGAATTTTGTATTAAACATGGACAACAATGTATTGACTAATACACAAAACTATGATAATGAGTTGCAGCATCTCCTCGCTATCCAGTCACCTCCCTCCTTTTAGTATGGTCTTCTGATGGGGGAGAAGGTGACAGTCAGCTGCCATCAATTCCCCTTTTCAGCATTCCCACTCTGAATTCAAGCCATAGACTTCTCTGATAAACCCAGTTTATCTACAATACTGGTTTCCAACTCATGGTCCACAGACCATAGGTGGTCCTTAAGGTCTCATGAAAAAAAAGATTGCTCGCAATCACTTCCAGGTACTCTCAAGTGAGCATTTTCCAACAGACTACCAGTGAGGGCAGAAAACAGACTACCTGAAGCAGCAGCTGGCACTGAAGTGTTGGTTGCGGTTGTGAGTGGTTTGTTCTCCACCCTCTTCGGTAGTCCTCAAGGGAAGGGGTTTTTTTCACAGCAGGCACTTCACTCTGGACTACCAAAGAGGGTAGAGAATGCCCACAGCCACAGGTGGCAAATTCTCTCATCTGGAGGAAGCATCCATGACTGCCCCTTCTGCAGAATGAAGTACCTGCCCTGTCAGCACAGCTGCGTCAGAACTGAAAAGTTACAAAGATCGCATACCTGAAAGAGGGAAGGGGATAGGAGCCCACTGGTGGGGCCAGAGGCCTAGATAGGACAGTAAAAACAGGTGTTGGATGCTGCTGTGTGATGGCCTCTCTCTGGTAAATATTATAGTTGCCTAATGGCAAAATCCAAAGTAACTATGGGGAGTCCTTATTCCAGTGTAAGAACAACTTACTCTGGATTCCAATATGAATTTCCCATAGGTTTTCACTAGGTGGTGCAGTAACTACAGGCGCACGTAAAGTCTCTTATGAGCTCCTGTAGTTACTCTGGAGCAGGGTGACCAGATTATTCCTGAACCCCAGGGCCAAATTCCTGAACCCCAGGGCCAAAATTCCTAATCCCAAGCCAAAATTCCTACCCGCTAAAAAAAATTACCAAAAGATTTATTTTTTTGTTTTTGTTTTTCGGTTTTTTGACCATAACTTTTGATAGGAAGGAGATATCTTCAAACTGATTGTTTTCATTGGATTCTGCTCTTCAATACAAATCCAATGACATCTGGCATGATGGGGTACTGTGCACTACCGCGAAGTTTCAAAATGAAGCCAAAATGTAGGACAATGAAGCCAAAATGTAGGACACCCGGACAGTAGGCTACAAATCTGGACAAATCCAGGTTTTTCTGGTCATATGTTCACCCTGGGACTTGAGGGTTATAAATATACGAATTAAGCTTATTCAGCACTATTATTCTGTGTGTGATGTGCCATAGGAAGAAACCAGAGCTGATGAAAGCATCTATAGCAAGCTAGGAAACAAAGACTCCCTGTCCAAAGAAGACAGGAGAGGATGGAGGAAGAGTAAAGAGTAAAAAAAAGTTATTAAGAAATCTTTCTCGTTCAGAGCAATTTCAGTGACTACAGTTGTGGCTTTGAAACTGAGTCATGGCAAGAAGAGGAAAGTACTGCATGAACCTCATTTATAGAGTACCAATTCTATTACACTCTGTTGAGTACAAATGAGACTAAAAAACAAACAATAGAAGGTATTGTAGCTACCCCTCAAGACTAATGTGGCTGTTGTTTTTTAATCGTTCAGTCGTGCCTGACTCATCGTGACCCCATGGACTGCAGTACACCTGGCCCCCCCATCCTCCACCAGCTTCTGAACTCCATCCGTGTTCATGCTCATAGTCTTAGTGATACTATCTAACCACCTCATCCTCAGCTGTCCCCTTCTCCTTTTGCCTTCAGTTTTTCCCAGCATCAGGCTCTTTTCTAAGGAGTCCTCCCTTCTCATGTTGTGATCAAAATATTTGAGCTTTAGCTTCAGCATCTGTCCTTCCATTGATCAGTCAGGGTTGATTTCCTGGAGGATGGACTGATTTGATTGGTTCAACCCTATATTTATCTACTTGCATTTGTGTGTTTTTGAACTGTTAGGTTGGCAGGAGCTGAGCATGTGGTGGGAGCGCACTCCCTTGTGCAGTACTTGGGCACTGCCGACCTGCCAAGCTTCAGGTCGACTAGCAGAATTTCTTTAACCACTGAGCCACCACAGCCCTTCTCCACCTAAGTAGAAGTTATTTAAACTCATAATATCAAAAACTCAGCCAGAATCTAAGCAAGAAAGGCTCCATCAGGTCAAGGAGGAGCTAGCCACCCCCTAAGGCCACTGATACAATATACTGATACAATAAACAGCGAGTGGGTTTTGGGGTGGAATTCCATAGCTCCCCAACTGGTTTTCATAATTGTCAGTTTGGTAATAACTGCTTTAAGGGAAATTGTTTTGTTATGAGGATAAGGTACAGTTATGTCACATTTCTTTAGCTTGGGTAGGCTATAAGAAGTGACTTTTGGTAGCTAGTGGTTGTCTTTCTCAGCCGGCTGACTGCTGAGATTAACTGCCTGTTCTTCTGGAAAGATGTATGCAATAGAAAGAAAGACTTTAGGTTAGAATTATATATGTTTTTCAGTTGTGAGTCAAATCTTTTTCTGTAAAAACTCATCTTTTTCAAGGGCGAAGCTATCTATGTGAATTTTCATTATTTAATAAAGCTTTCTTTGTTCGCAAACTTTGTGGTTTACTCTCATTTTGGAAAAGAGTTCTCTGGAAGATATTGATTGTTGGCTCACTGGCTTGTTATTCTTTGACATGTTCAGGGTGAGTGATAATTTTGAGTTCAGGCTTTCCACAGTGCCTCATGTTTATTGATCCTGGAGAATAATAGTTATGCTTTTATTGTATTGATGCTTGCCTGTTTTTAACCTTGGTTTTATTGTTGTTTCTTTTACTATTTTTCTATGGTTTAATTGTATTTTAATTGTTTTTAAATTTTATTTATTATCTATTTTTATTGGTATTTTATTGTTGTTTTTAAATGTTGTTAGCCACCTTGGGTTTTGTTAAGGAAGAAAGGCAGAATATAAATCAAATAAATAAATGTAATGCAAATAGGAGTTGGTTTGACATGCATTAAGTTTAGGCAATATGTAACAGTAAGTAGTTGCGTTCAGAACAATAAAATTAAGTTTTGAATTCTGGCTCCCTCAAAGTATCTCCATTTGATTTTTCATTGTTGCAAACAATGCAGAACTGCAGACAACGTGTGAGGAGAGAACACATAAATTAGTGAGTTGTAGGGCACAATTCTAGCCATGTCTACTTAAAAGTAAGTTCCATTGTGTTCTATGGGTCTAACTCTCAGGAAAGTGTCTTTAGGATTGCAGCCATCGACTTGGCAAAACAGAAGCAGTCTGTCATTACGGAAGTACATCTATGTCATAACATGACTTACATATTTCAGCTGTGAACATGAATTTCAAAGCTTTAATAAATATACTGATGTCAGAAATCATTCCCTGAACATGTCTCAGAAGGGCTGCATCTGAGAGGAAAAAAAACTTCCACGATCAATGTAGAAAAAAAAATCCCATATGAAAAAGAAAAGGAAGTACATGATTTATGTACTTTTTCACCACAATATATAAGTTCATTCAAGTTAGTTTTGCTTCTGACAAAATGCAGTCAAGTTTTCTTTTTATGTATATCTGCAAATTTGCTTATCTAAAAGGGGCAGGATTGCCACCTATTTTGATTGATTGATTGATTGATTGATTAGATTTGTACTCTGTCTTTCTCCCTAGAAGGGCTCCAAAGCTGGCTAACAATCAATAAAACATAGTAAAATACAATTTAAAACCATAAAATTAAATTAAAACTATAAAATACAATTAAAATATAAATTCAATTAAAATATACTATATACTCTATACAGTGGTGCCTCACATAAACAGCTTAATTTGTTCCCGAGGCATGCTCTTTAAGTGAAACACTCTTTAAGAGAACCAGATTTTTCCATAGGAAATAATGGAAACTCAGATGATTGGTTCCACAACCCCCAAAATATTCATATAAAAATATTAACTGGATGTAAAAATGAAGACAAAACACTATAATTGAATTCAAAACATACATTCAATGTGCATGATCCTATGAAGTCAACTAAGGGCACAATCCATAGTAACTATGGGGAGTCCTTGCTCCGGTGTAAGAACAATTTACTCTGGATTGCAACATGAATTTCCCGTAGGTTTTCACTAGGTGGTGCCGTAACTACATTGACATAAATGTTTCTTACGTGCTCCCATAGTTTCTCTGGATTGTAGCGTATGGCTGCAATCCTAAAGACACTTTCCTGGAGAAAGCCCCATTTAACACAATGCGGCTTACTTCTGGGTAGACATGGTTAAGAGGCTGCAATCAAAGACACTTTCCTGGGAGGCTTATCTGGGCTGCTTCTGGAGGTTCAAGGTGGTCGATGGGGGCACTTGGGGGCAGTTAGAGGCAGCAGCGCTGGCCGGCAGCCTTTTTAAAGAGCCTCCATGCGGAGTGTCAGGGCTGCATAGCACACGTGAACATAGCACATTTGCTTGTTAAGTGAAGCGGAACTTGTTATGTGAAGCAAGATTTCCTGAAATTTTTGCCTGTTATGTGAAACGCTTGTTAAGCGAGGCACTTGTTAAGCGAGGTACCACTGTATAACTATATAAGGTTATGTAACTCCAACTCTAGAGTATACTATATACACTATAAAACTATATACTTTTTCACAAATACCAGTGCACTGGGGAGAGGGGATTGGCCCAGCTATGGGCAGATAGACAGGAGTGAGAGAGATTATGGGAGGAGAGAAAGTGATCTCTTTAAGAGAAAAAAAGAGATTCTATACAGCAGGGGTGTCCAAACTTTTGGCTTCCCTGAGCTGCATTGAAAGAAGACGAGTTGGTTTGGGCAGCAGATAAACACTAACAACTTTTTTCCAAAATGTATGACAAAATGTAGGACATCCTATATTTTGTCCTACATTTTTTAAAACTTGGGGTAAGTCTCATTGACTTTAATGGGGCTTACGGCATGATGCATAGGATGGGCAGTGATCCTCTCCAAGCTGAACCTTGGAAAAAGTTGCATTCATTAAAGTGTGTTTTTCTGCTGAGTAGCCATACATAAACACTTGGCATCCATCAGTCTTGAAAGACTATGGTATTGTGCTTGATGTGCATGCGAAGCATAAAGGCCTGGGTAGATTGATATGGAGGATAGGCTGTTGCCCAGGCAGCAAATCCCCCCTCTCCATGCCACTGAAATAGTCCAATGGAAAGGCAGAGCCAATACGATTGGATCCAGCTGGCATCGCAGAGCTGGGCTAAGGACAGGAGCTCACTCTGTCTTGTGAGGACCCGTGTCTCGAACCCTGGCCTTCTGGTTAACAGGCACAGTGTCTTAACCATTTGAAGCTGCTTGCCTGAGTCATACTGAAGAGGCTTCAGGTGCTTGCAGAGAGAATCTATCCTGAATCACAGTGTGGATTTCGAGCCAAAAGGTTCACCACTGATATGGTATTTTCCCTTAGACAGTTGCAAGAGAAATGTAGGGAACAAAGACAGCCACTTTTTGCAGTCTTCATAGATCTTACGAAGGCTTTTCATTTGGTTAGTAGTGACAGCCTTTTTAAAATCCTCCCCAAGTTTGGATGCCCACCTAAGCTCCTCAACATCATCAGGTCCTTTCATGAGGACATGAAGGGCACTGTAATTTTTGATGGCTTAACATCAGATTCCTTTGACATTTAAAGTGGAGTGAAGCAGGGCTGCATCCTCGTGCCAACTTTATTTGGGATTTTTTTTTTGCAGTCATGCTGAAACATGCTTTTGGAAATGCAACAGAGGGAATCGGACCAGATCAGATGGAAAATTCTTCAATCCCTCCAGATTAAGAGCAAAGTCCAAAGTCCAGCTGAAATGCTTGTGGGATTTACTCTTTGCTGACGCTGCTGCTGTAACTGCTCACTCAGCTGAAGACCTTCAACTACTTATGGACCATTTTAGCAAAGCCTGTCAAGACTTTGGATTAACAACCGGCTTGAAGAAAACACAAGTCATGTGTCAGGATGTGGATCCACCTCCCCGAATTACAATCTCTGAACACGAACTGGAGGTTGTCCATGACTTTGTGTACCTTGGCTCAACTATCTCTGACACTCTCTCCTTAGATACTGAACTGAATAAACGTATTGGTAAAGCGGCTACCACGTTTTCCAGACTTACAAAGAGAGAATGGCTTAATAAGAAGCTGATGGAACATACAAAGACCCAGGTCTACAGAGCCTGTGTCCTGAGCACACTCTTGTACTGCAGTGAGTCTTGGACCCTTTATGCATGGCAGGAGAGAAAGCTGAACGCCTTCCATATGCGCTGTCTCCGATGTATCCTTGGCATCACCTAGCATGACAAAGTCTCAAATGATGCAGTCTTGGAACATGCTGGAATCTCTAGCATGTTCACACTTCTGAAACAGCAATGTCTATGCTGGCTTGGGCATGTCATGAGAATGGCTGATGGTTGGATTCCGAAACATCTCCTATATGGAGAATTAGTGCAGGGAAAGCGCCCTAGAAGGAGACCACAGCTGCGATACAAGGACATCTGCAAGAGGGATCTAAAGGCCTTGGGAATGGACATCAACAGCTGGGAAACCTTGACCTCTGATCGTTCAGCTTGGAGGCAAAAGACGCAGCATGGCTTTCTCCAATACGAAGAGACACTTGTTCAGCAGGCTGAAGCAAAGAGACAGACCCGGAAGCAGCGAAACCTGGGGGCTGGGTAGGGGACAGACTTTATCTGTCCTCAGTATGGAAGGGACTCTCACTCTCAAATTAGCCTTTTTAGCCACACCACATGCTGCCTTAGGACCTCCAATCAGAGCACGATACCATAGTCTTTCGAAACTTAAGGATGCCAATGATTCTGTATGCTCTTTGAGGTGTCTGTGCCTACATCGGCCTTGGACCTGATCCAGCAGGGCTGTTCTTTTATTCTTATACCAGCTATGCTAATAACAGGAAGGCTTTGAAGGAGCTGGATGGAACTGTGAGCCACATTTTGAATCAATGAGCATTGAATAGCTGTGCAGAGGAAAATGTTGCAGGCTCAGGATTCATAGCTGGATCCATGAAAAACAGGCACTTAAAAACACGGCCAAGGGAGAAGGAAATATGCAGCACATTTCACTTCATTTACCTAATAGTTGATAATCAGTCACATTTCCATTTTGGTAGTGGAGAACTTTTTCTCAAGCAAGAAAAAAGAGACCTTTTCCCCTTCTTTCTCCAAAGAAGAATTCCACCTGCCATTTCGGCAGCACTGAGTATAAGTTTGGAAAACAATCTTCTTAGCGCAAGATCAAGGCTGAAATAGTATCCTAAAACTGAAACAGAGTTCCTACCAAAAAGATTACATAGCAATACTTTGCACTTTCAGCTGGTTAGGGACTAGAAGATGAATAAAAGGAAAAGATGGGAGAATGTCAAAACATAGTCTTAAAGTCCAATCCTAACCTACTTATCAGTGCTGATCCAGCCCAAAATGTTCCCTTACCATGAGGAAGCCTCCAGGACTGTCTCCACCACCATAGAAGACAGACACATGCCCCATTGACATAGCTGCTTAGGGCACAATCCAGAAGTTGAGGAGAGGCACGTTGAGGGCATGTTTAGCATTGCCTAGGGCAGAGCAGTTACTCTGTATCTGAATCTGTTTCCAGGGCAGAAATTCCCTCTTCCAGCTCCTCAGAGTTATATCACCTCAGGAGCAGGTATAGTAATGAGTAGACCCACAGGGGTCCATGATAAGGCAGAGTAAGAATGGCAGAGTTGACCAAAAATCTGAGTTCTTGGCCAGCTTAGCTGCAACCCCTGCCTCTCAATTTCAGGATATGTCACAACTACAGCAGCCAACTAACCTGGGGATACAGCAAGCCACTCCAAGCATCCACCCTCCACCAGCTTTGCAGGAGGGCCACATTCACCCTCGTCCTGGGCCGCATGCGGCCCATGGGCCGCGTGTTGGACAGACATGCTCTATACGTTTCTGATCATATACCCTCTATCCTGAGGCAGGACAGGGCAGTGCTTTAGCCGAACAGACAAGGTGGGAGAAAGGCCAATAGCTTACTGTTTGCATCATTGAGCACCTATTGTATTTTACATCACGTCAGTAAAAAGAAAAGCCAGCAGCATGTCTTTTTAGCTGAAGTTCTTTTGTGTGATTTATGTTCTCCATTTCACAATGTGTAATTGACATTTCAACACTTAAGCCCCCAATTATGACGGAAGATCAAGTGAGTTGAGAGCTCCAAATTACATTAGACCATTGCGTTTGAAACAGAGATCATTGGGTTTAAAACTTTGGTACTAGAAACTTGAGCAACTATAAAGCACATGAGCATAGAACTGAACAAGCAGAAGGTGGGGTGTGGATATATTTCTAGATGATCCCATTATCCCTTTAAGCTCATGAAAAACAGAATGAAGTTTGGATGTTTAAAAAAATCTTTGCTGAATTACAGCAAAAGCCTCAAGGAAGGTCAAAAGGGTACTTTTAGAAAATTGTGGAACTCAGTCTTCTGGACTTAATGATGCTGAAATTTCAATATAATTTTTTGTTAGGTTTTTTTTATTTTATCATTAGATTTTTTTTGTCCCCCATGTGAACTGATCTTCACATGAAGCAGATGGCCTCCTGGGACCCAGTGCTTCATTGGGACAAAGTAAAAAGTAAGACACAAGTTGAGAGTTTGTGCCAGTTCAGAAATGAAGAGAGGAAGCCAGACCCTAAAACCTTCCATCACATCTGGTGAGAAGAGGGCATCAAATTACCAAAGCAAACAAAGCCATGCAGGCAGAAAATCAGCAGCAGATCGGAGCTACGCAGTACTTTGCACTGGGGGTACCATCCCAGTAGGACATACATGGCCAGCGCAAGTCCCGTGAATCAGCTAGCAGCATCACAAAAGTGTCATAAAGCACTTTTGCACCACCAGAAGAACAGGGAGGCAACCTAAGCTCCATTGGGCCAGCACAAAGGTAAGCTTGTACCAGCTGAATCAAACCGGTGCAGGGGTTTGGGGGTTGTGGGGAGGGAAGAAAGAAGGTGTTTCAGGATGGGGGAGAAGGTGTTTCAGGATGGGCCCCACTGGTGGGGCCAGGATCTGGCACTTGTGCAGGATTCTGACCCCAGTCCCAGGCAGCCTGGAGCAGCTCCAGGCTGCTCAGATCTGTGCCACCTCTTTGGGTTTCATGCCATTACCGGAGGCAAGGAAAATTAATGAACCACCACTAGCCCTAACCAAATCTGGAAAACTTTGGGAAATGTTTTTGCAAGGGAAGGGAGGGGGTGTCAACGTAATCACCACAGTTGTGGTGTTGTTGGAAAGGAAAGGGTAGGGATCTTTATGAGTCAACTCTGCAGGCCTTCCAGCACCCCAAAGCTGCTGTAAAATGCTTTAAAAGATCACTCCACTTTTTGTCACCCTAAGTAAGTCTAAGAAAATTCCCTTCTTCCTTGACAATGGTATCAGGGCCCATAAAGGGAGAAATAGGGATTAATTTGTACCTAGGACCAGGGTCAAAATAGTAGCCCTGGAGCCAAAGCATAGAGATAAGATATTTTCTGGGATCTTATAACAACACCTGGACTTGCTGCCCATGCAGGTAGCTGCAGGTGCTACTGCGGACTTGTGGCAACAACTGTTGCAACAAGCCCTATGCACTGAGAAAAGAAACACATACCCAACAATCTTTGACACATATCAAGTCAGGGAGGAAACTGGCATGCTACAGTACCAGGGAGGAGTGTAGAGCTCAGGGACACAGCTGCAGGGGTACAGCTGCTGCAGAAATAGAAGCACCCTTGTCATTCCAGCGTGAGTCTAAAGACAATGTTGCTAACTTTCTGCAATGATTTCCTACGTTTTTTCCCACATTGAAAAGCTTGGTAGACCTGGGCTTCAACAGATTCATGCTGTTGCCATTCTTTCCTCACCCTGTTTCACCCCTGCAAAGGGGAAAGGAGCCCAAAATTCATGTTGGTGGCCCTGAGTGGTGTTTGTGTGGCCACTTTTGCTGTCACCTGTCTCATAAAGGGGTAGTATCAGAGTTTCCTGGCTGAGGTATTACAATGCCACAGTTTGGGAACCTCTGGATTAAGAAGCAGGAATGGTATAAACAAGTGCATGAAGGAAAAAAGATAAGGAATGTGTGTCACCCATCCAGATGTGCCTCTTCCTCAGAGGAGAGTAGGGATGCCAACATGCATGTGCAATCTTTGCAGGTGCACCCTGGCATCTCCAGTCTCCTCTGAAGGACAGGTGAAGTGCGTCTCCCTCAGAGGAGAGTAGGGACACCAGTTTAGTGTGTGATCTTTGCACATGCGCACCGGCATCCCCAGTTTCCATTGAGGGATGGGTGAAGCACCCCTCTCTCAGATGAGTACTGGGGCCTGAGGTATGATGTGCAGGCTTGGTAGGGAGGATGCACTGCTCTGAGGGAGTGTCAAACTTCCTCAATGTGTCACCCCCATGAGGTGCATCACCCATTGTGGACCACATCAGTTGCAACACCCCAGAGATGCCCCTGGTGTGAGGTGTGAGAGAGACAGGTGTGTGTATGGGTGAGACAGAGATGTGTATGTGTGTGCGCATATGTGTGTGCGGTGTGAATTTTTTTTATGTAGGTTAAGTCTCATTATAGTAAATGCAGCTTACTTCCAGGAGAGTACGGATGTAAAACCATATGGTATTACACCAGCAAAAAATGTGATTTATTATGTCTTTCATAAAATGCAAGGTACTATACAGGCTAAAACTATAAACACGTGAGAATAATGCTGATTTCCACATGAGGCAATGGAGAGCTGGCGTTGTATAGAATTAAGGAATAAAAACAGTAGACCCATATACAGGTGTAACCTAATTACTTGCTATTTATTTATATGCGATTTTGTCTCAAAGCAAATGAAGTTGGCTCTTTAAATTGAAAGGAAAGCATTCCTTACGGAGCACATACTGGCTTAAAGGCAGGCTGCTTACAATGGCAACGTAGCAGGCAATTAAGCTTCACTTACCCCGAAATCCAGAGTAACTCTGGGAGCACATAAGAGACTTTACCTGCACCCATAGTTACTGCACCACCTAGTGAAACCTATGGAAAATTCATATTAGAATCCAGAGTAAGTTGTTCTTACACCGCAGCAAGGACTCCCCATAATTACTCTGTATTTTGCCCTTAGGAAAGTTCAGAGGTCAGTAAATGGGGAGGTTCAACCTCTACACAGGGTTATCTATGCAGTTCTTTGTTGCTGAATAATGCCAGCTCTCCATGGCCTCATGTGGAAATCAGCATTAATCTCACATGTTCCTCCTGAACACCAATAAGGAAACAGAAA
This sequence comes from Cryptoblepharus egeriae, assembly GCA_030015325.1. Lineage (NCBI taxonomy): Eukaryota > Metazoa > Chordata > Lepidosauria > Squamata > Scincidae > Cryptoblepharus > Cryptoblepharus egeriae. The sequence continues at coordinate 118,969,726 of JAREYC010000001.1, forward strand.
TGTTATTTAAATGTAAAACTAAGAGCTTACTCCAAGTCTGCCATACAGAACACTCTGTACCAGAGATACATCTGTCAGATTCTGTCCTGCAAATATTGTACCAAATAAAAACTGATTAAGTCTAAGGATGAACATAGGCTGACTGAACACTCAGTATGTTTTTATTTATCTGACTTGATTTAAGGCTGTATCTGATCATGTCCCCTGCATATGCAATAGCACCAAAATGGCTACTGCTGCATCCTCTGATTGCAGAGAAGAGAGAAATTGTTACCTTACTTGGGAGTAAGCCTCCACTGTGTGTGAGTGTGGAGGGGAGGGGGGTTTCCATGGACCTGCACTAGCTAAATAGCTTGTGGAAAATAGAACCCCACTACATCAGGCCAAAGGCCAATGTAGTCCAGCTTTCTGTATTTCAGTGGCCCACGAGATGCCTCAGGGAGTACACACAACACCTAATGACATGCGCCCTGTTGCCATTTCTTTGTATCTGGCATTCTGAGGTTGCTGTTGTTCTAAAACTTATAAAACCAGGTGATTATACCCATCATGGCTTGTATTTTGAGTTGCAGTTCTTCCAGAAATCTGTCCAATTCATTTTGCCATTTTGGCCAGGCATTTTGGCCAGGTGTCATCACATCTTGTGGCAAGGAGTTCCACAGACAAAACACACACTAACCCTACAATCCAGAGTAACTACGGGAGCACATAAGAGACTTTATGTGTACCCATAGTTGCTGCACTACGTAGTGAAAACCTATGGGAAATTCAAATTGCAATCCAGAGCAAATTGTTCTTACACCAGAGCAAGGACTCCACGTAGTTACTCTGGATTGCACCCTTAGTCAGTGATGGCTAGTGTCCAGTTTGCACATTTGGCCAGGAGCATCCTGAGACAACTGCACATGCCCAGAGCTCCAGGCCTGCACACCGGACACTGGCGCACTCTGCTCCAAAGAGGCTCAGGGTGCTCCTCTTCAGAGCAAAGTGCACTTGTGCCCGGCATGTATGCCCAGAAATCTGGGCACATGCACTGGTCACTGGCCCCATAAGTCGGGTCTGCTCCAAAGAGGAGCAAGCTGTAAATAATCTCCCAGAAATGTCCTGGAAATAGAACACCAGGGAAAAACGGACAAGAGATGTCAGATTCAGGAAGCAAGGCTTCTCCTACATCAGGAGTGCAGTTAATAAAAATACAGTTCTCCATTATGTGGTATTTTTCCATATGCAAAGTTGTTTTGTGGTTTATTTTAAATGTGGAGAAGAATTTCAAACTGCAGTTCCTCACCAGCACTCTGGGTAACACATTCTAGGAAAAAGGGAATAAAAAACTAGATCAGTTGGTACATCTTGTCCTTTAAAAAGTATTTTTAAAGTATGAGATGCAGAGTACAATCCAAATTTGGTGCTAAGCTGATTCAGTGGTTATGGCACTGGCAAATTCATAAGGCACATCATGACACTATGGAAGGAAGGAGCCCTGGTTCTTTACACTTTGGCCAAGCTGTATCATGTCTACTAGGTCAAGGGAATGAGATTGAGGGACAAGATTCCTGACTTCCCAACGTGCAACCCTACTCTCCATTGATTCTGACCACTTCCATGGAGGCCACCGTGCAGTGCCGGGTTTATGTATAGGCAAAACAAACTATAGCTTAGGGAAGAGGTCCTCAAACCCTGGTCCATAGTGTCTTGGCCACTGGACCATGGGCCCCAGACCAGAGGCAGGAGCCTTGGGGGTGCTCAGCCCCGGCCCGGCCCAGTTTCTCCCTGGCTGTGAGGCAAGCCAGGCTGTGCCCAGCTTGCCTCACAGCTGGGGAGAAACTGCAAGTGCGGCCCGGCTGGTAAGCTGCACCTGTGCAGTTTACCCTGTTTGTTGGGTGAACTGCGCAGGTGCAGCCCAGCAGCCAGACCACGCCTGCGCAGTTTCTCCCTGACTGCAAGGCGAGCCAGGCTGTTCCCAGCTCGCCTCGCAGCCGGGGAGAAACTGTGCAAGCAAATCCCAGCTACTGAGCAGTTTTCCCTGGCCACAGGGTGAACTGCGTAGGCATAGTTCGTTCTGGGACCAGGGCGAACTGTGCCTGCACATCCTGCCCATGCTGTGGGAATTTTTTTCCCCACGGTGCCAGGCCGTAGGTGCTCACAGGGTTGAGGACCACTGGCCTCAGGACCCCAACCTCTTGGGGGCCCCAAAAAAATTAAAGGGAAAAAAGATGTACATTTCCGAAATATAACATAAAAAAATAAAATAAAACCTACATACAGCAACAGTGTTTTTTGTTGTGTACGTCCATCATCAATTAGGTCCATAAATTACCATATAACATATTTTCAACACAAAAAACAGCGACAATTTGTTGTTGACAAAGGACAGCTGGACATATAAATGGCTCGTTACCTTCAATAGATTAGGGCCTCATCAAACCTAAATCCAGCCCTGCCACCATGACAGGAATCTGAAACACCCTTGCAAAGGAAATAGCTCTGTTACTTCCTATTTCAAGTCTAGATCTGTACTAACCACAGTAATGTACACATGTGCAAAGTATAAAGAAATGTTTGTTTACCAAAAATGTAAAAAAACACATTTATTTGTTTGTTTATATTTACCAAAAAATGTTTTTTAAACTGTGTTCCTGAGGCTGGAGGGAGCAATTAGGAAAAGCACTTTCTCATATACTGTATCCCTCTCCTTGATTATTTAGATCCCTTTTTCCCAACAGTGAACTCCTAAAACCTGCAAAGCAGATATAAGAACATAGGAAGAGCCCCAGTGGATCAAAGCTTAGTCTGATCAGGGACTTTTGAGGATGGGTACTGCTGAGATTTCAGAAGTGGGCTACGGCTACTTCAGAATGTCAAGATCAAGGGAGTGGCAACAGGATGCAGGTATCTTATTGTCATGTATGCTTCTTGAGGTGTCTGTGACTACATCAGCCTCGCGCCTGATCCAGCAAGTCTGTTCTTATATTCTTAGACCAGCTATGCTAATAACAGGAAGGCTTTGAAGGAGCTGGATGGAATTGTGAGCCACATTTTGAATCACTGAGCACTGAATAGCTGTGCAGAGGAAAATGTTGCAGGCTCAGGATTCATAGCTGGATCCATGAAAAACAGGCACTTAAAAACACGGCCAAGGGAGAAGGAAATATGCAGCACATTTCACTTCATTTACCTAATAGTTGATGATCAGTCACATTCCCTTTTGGTAGTGGAGAACTTTTTCTCAAGCAAGAAAAAAAAGACCTTTTCCCCTTCTTTCTCCAAAGAAGAATTCCACCTGCCATTTCGGCAGCACTGAGTATACGTTTGGAAAACAATCTTCTTAGCGCAGTGTGGTGATCAAGGCTGAAATAGTATCCTAAAACTGAAACAGAGTTCCTACCAATAAGATTACATAGCAATACTTTGCACTTTCAGCTGGTTAGGGACTAGAAGATGAATAAAAGGAAAAGATGGGAGAATGTCAAAACATAGTCTTAAGGTCCAATCCTAACCTACTTATCAGTGCTGATCCAGCCCAAAATGTTCCCTAACCATGAGGAAGCCTCCAGGACTGTCTCCACCACCATAGAAGACAGACACATGCCCCATTGACATAGCTGCTTAGGGCACAATCCAGAAGCACCCTTGGCTTACTCTATATATCACCGGGCTGACCCAACTGCAAGAGGGGCCACCCTAGTTATTCTGGAAAAGGCTTGCAGCAGCCTAAGGCAACATAGGCTGCCCCAATACAGGTGGACCTGGGCTGCCCTAACTGGGGCAGCCTAGGCAGTTGTTCAGGAGAGGCATGTTGAAAGCATGTTTAGCATTGCCTTGGGCAGAGCAGTTACTCTGTATCTGGAACCTGTTTCCAGGGCAGAAATGTTTTCTTCCAGCTCCTCAGAGTTATGAACATCAGGAGCAGGTATAACAATGAGTAGACCCATATGGGTCCATGATAAGGCAGAGTAAGACTGGCAGTGTTGACCAAAAATCTGAGTTCTCGGCCAGCCTAGCTGCAACCCCTGCCTCTCAACCTCAGGATATGGAACAACTACGGCAGCCCACTAACCTCAGGATACAGCAGGCCACTCCAAGCATCCACCCTCCCAGTAGAGGTACTGCTGTATTGCATTCTCATGCTGCAGCTGTTACTGGTTGTCAGGAACTGCTGGGCTTCCTTATAATGTAGGCACCACAGCTGTTCCTTGTTCAGTGTGATCTGAGGGGGTCTCCTCAGGAGCAAGCCCTCCCCAGGTGTCACTGACTTGATGTCTACTGAGCATGCACTGGAGCAGATAGGGCAGCCCAGGTTTCCTGACTCTCTGGATGCAAAATAGTTGGGGCAGCCCTGCAAGGACTCTCCTCACCCCCTGAACTCTGGATTGTGCCCATAGTCACTGGAAAGTTGATCAGATCACGTCCTTAGTTACCTTCAAAACTTACGTACCTTCAAGTTACCTTATTTTGACTTGCAGAATATTATGCAGAATATAGAATGTAATATAGAACATACATACATACAAGCAAATGCATGTAAATCCTAAATAAATAGAAATATAAGAGCATCAACAAACATGGAAGTTTGGATGAACTAATCTAAAGAGGAAAGCACATGGTCAAAGTTTGAAATATGTTTATAAATGAAAAATGCTGAAAGAGCAGAGATTAATGTGAATGAAAGTCAAGGTATTCCTGTAAAGAAAAGTTAAAAAAAAACATTTGAAGGCTTTTGCCTGGTAAATATAATTATAGAGGTCTTATAAAAATTAAGCCAAAGCTTAGTACAATTACAGTATTCACTTGAATCTAATGCTCACCTTTTTCAACCAAATTTGTCTCCAAGATCAGGGTGCACATTCGATTTGGTGGTAAATTAGATTCAAGTAAATAGGGTATTTTGATTCTAAGTTTACTGTGCGCATTAGATTGAAGTAAATACGGTTTTTATGGCGTAATACGCTACAGGTATTCCTGGGAAGAGACCAAAGCTGATGAAAGCAGCTATAGCAATCTTGGAAACAAAGACTCCCTGTCCGATTAGAGTGGGGGTAGAGATCAAAGAGTTAAAAAAGCTATTAACAAATGTTTCTCTTTTCAGGGTAATTTAAGTAAATACAATTGCTGCTTTGAAACTGTGAAGAGGAAAAGTACTGCATGAGCCTTATTTATAGAGTACAGATTCTATTGTATTATATACATGAGTGTTGTTAAAATTAAAAAAAGAACAACAAAAGACGGTATTGTAACACTGACATGCTATCCCTCAAAACCAATGTGGTACCCTACTGGAAGCTGGGAAATGTGATTTTACAATCCACTTTGTGGATTACAATCCAAATCACCTCCATACTAACAATTATGCATTCATAAAATATTGCAGATAACAAATTAGTACAATGTGCCTTTTATTAGGCCACTGTGTTTTAAGTTAAAAGAAATGTATATGTTTATAAATTATCTATATATATAAAAGAGAAAAGTCACTCACTGACTCACTGACTGACTCACTGACTCACTGACTCATCACCGCCCTGCCAAAACTGCTGGGCCTAGAAGTGTGAAATTTGGGGAGGGTGTTCCTTCCGTGACTAAGGGGTGCACTAAGAACCGGTTTTCAGAAATTCCAACAGGAAGGGGGTGAAAAGGGGCGCAACGCGTTTTCCTCCCTATACTTTGCATTGAGAATTGCTGACTCCTCAACATTCCTCCCCATCTGCTGGGCCTGAAGCATGGAATTCTGGGAGTTCCTTCTGTCACCTGAACTCCCACCAAGAACCATCTGGAGAAATTAACCCTTCAGGGGCTGAAAAGGGGGCAACGTGTTTCTGCCCTATACTTAACATGGGAGACTGAACAACATCCAGCCAGTTTGGTCCTCAGATCCTGGTGCACTGGGGGATGTTTTCCGGAGGAAGAGGTTGCGCTGGTGAGAATGCTGCGCATGGGGGGAAGTTGCGCATGGGGGGAAGTTGCGCATGGGGAAAGTTGCACATCGGCAGATGATGCGCATGGGGGAAAGTTGCACATGAGGGGAAGTTGCACATGGGGAAAGTTGCGCATGGGAGAAAGTTGCGCATGGGGAAAGTTGCGCATGGGGAAAGTTGCGCTTGAGGGGATGATGCACATGGGGGAAGTTGCGCATGGTTGGAAGTTGCACATAGGTGGAAGTTGCGCATGGGGGATGATGCGCTTGGGGGAAAGTTGAACATGGAGGAAAGTTGCACATGGGGAAGTTGCGCATGGGGGAAAGTTGTGCATCGGCGGATGATGCGCATGGGGAAAGTTGCGCATGAGGGGATGATGCACATGAGGGAAGTTGTGCATGGGTGGAAGTTGCACATGGGGAAAGTTGTGCATGGGGAAAGTTGCGCATGGGGAAAGTTGCGCTTGAGGGGATGATGCACATGGGGGAAGTTGCGCATGGGTGGAAGTTGCACATGGGGGGATGATGCGCATGGGGGGATGATGAGCTTGGGGGAAAGTTGAACATGGAGGAAAGTTGCACATGGGGGATGATGCGCATGGGGGAAGTTGCGCATGGGGGAAAGTTGCGCATGCGGGAAAGTTGCGCATGGGGGTTGATGCACATGGGGAAAGTTGCACATGGGGGAAAAGTTGCACATGAGGGAAAGTTGCGCATTGGGGGAAGTTGTGCATTGGGGGAAGTTGCGCATTGGGGAAGTTGCGCATTGGGGAATGTTGTGCATGAGGGGACGTTGCACATGGAGGGATGATGCGCATGGAGGGATGATGCGCATGGAGGATGATGCGCATGGGGGAAGTGGCACATGGGGTGTTTCTGCGCCATGGGGGGATGGCATAGGGAGAAATGTTACACCCGCAACGCGGGTATGCTTTTTGCTAGTATTACCATAAAACTGTCCTTGATGTAGAATGAATGTATGCCAAATGCAGGATTATTCCAGATTCTCTTTGAAAGATTATCCAGCCATCAAAATATCTGAACATCTTCATCCTTGTTCTTAGGCCTTTCAGCTTTCATTATCTGAAGCAGGTCCTTTGTGCCACCGTTCACATTTAACAGAATATATGCAATGAATATTAGTTTTGCCGCCCCCCCCTCCAAACCATTTGTGCAATTATTAAGTGGAAAAGCATGATTTAAATTTATAAAATAAAGAAAAATGTTAATCTGCACACTGTTTTGGGAAAAAACTAGCTTGAATTAGGAAATAAAATACCAGTTGAAATGTTGCACTTTTTCTTATTCTTATTTCTTAAATGTTACACTTTTTCTTATTCATTGGATTTGGTGACATAAAAAAATTTAAAATGGGGAGAAAATAAAGCTTTAGAAAAGCCACCACTTGTTATGGGGACCCCATGGGTTTTTTTCATGGTTCCTTTGGAAATGAGGAACAAATTGTTTTTGACCTTGTGCAACCTTGGGAGATGACAGGTATAGGAGTGAGGCCAATAAAATACCAGGAAATACAATCCAGGTCACATTTCAGGGGGAGGGCTATGACAGAAATCCCACAACCTTTCCCATCAGAAAGTATAAATCCTTCTGGGATTTTCCTTGAAAAGTCAGTAAACTAACAAGGTGAACGTATTCTATACTTTTATACAAAACACATAACTGATTTTTTTTAAATCAGCTTATTTTCAAGGAAAAGAAACTGTCTAAAGTTACAAAGAATTACTCTGATCTTCCTAGAAATAGAAAGGTAAGTCATATATGGATTTTTCTTTTTCAAAAAATACCATTTTAAATGTTCCCTGTTACAAAGATTGTTATCTACTTGTTTAACTGAATAGCATGAACAGTTGTTATAAAATATAATATACAGAATCCATTTGATTTGAATCTAAAGTACAGTGGTGCTTTGGTTTATGCTATCCTAAAGACATTTTCCTGGAAGTAAGATCCATTGAACACAATGGAGCATACTTCTGAGTAGATATGGTTAGGATTGTGCTCTAATTCATTTTGGAAGCATGATTGTAATCCAAAGATATTCCCATAGGAAATAATGGCAACTCAGATGATTGGTTCCATGACTTTATACAAAAATATTTACTGTATATAAAAATGATTAGAAAACACTGTAATATAATAAACACTGTAATAAAGAAAATACTGTACAGTACTGATCTGTACTGTATCTCTGAAAACCTTCATGGCTGGTGTGAGGAAGGCAAGAGAGAAGAGGATGACTTTCACTACCACTAACAGAGTCACTGCCATCCATTGGCTCAATGAAATCTTTCCTTTTTGTGTAGCTTTAACATTTCCAGGCTGCCGATGGGGAGCAGCACTAGAACATTGATAAGGCACACCTTTCACACTGCCACACACAGATCCCACATACAGACCTGGCTCAGACTGCTCCTCCCAGACCCCCCATGAGTTCCCTGGCCATGGAAGCCTGTTCCAAACTGCCTCAGAAATGCTCTTCATCAAAGACGGTGCTCTTATACCAAGTCAAAATTTCTGAGGAAAGTTTTGCTCTTCATCAAAAACACTCTTACAGCACAATCCTAACCATGTCTACTCAAAAGTAAGCCCCATTGTGTTCAATGGGTCTTACTTCCTGGAAAGTGACTTAAGGATGCAAGTTAATCATAGAATCCTAGAGTTGAAAAGGACCTAGTAGGTCATCTAGTCCAACCCTCTGCCTGCAGCAGGAAATCCTCCTAGATCATCCCTGACAAGTGCTCATCGAGCCTCTGCTTGAAGATCTCCAGTGAAGGAGAGTCCACCACCTCCCTTGGCAATCTGTTCCACTGCTGAACCGCCAGGAATTTTTTTCCGGTTATCCAACCGGAATCTCCTGTCTTGCAGTTTGTACCCATTGGTTCTAGTTCTGCTTTCAGAAGCAGCAATGAACAAATGAGCCCCTTCCTCCATATGACAGCCCTTCAGGTATCTGAAGAGGGCAATCATGTCTCCCCTCAGCCTCCTCTTCTCCAGGCTGAACATCCCAAGTTCCCCCAACCTTTCCTCGTAGGGCTTCCCTTCCATCCCACTGATCATTCTTGTTGCTCTCCTCTGGACTTGCTTCAGTTTGGCTGCATCTTTCTTAAAGTGAGGTGCCCAGAACTGAACACAGTACTCAAGGTGAGGTCTCACCAATGCAGAGTAAAGAGGAACTAGAACTTCTCATGACTTGGAAGCTACAGTCCTCTTAATGCAGCCTAAAATGGCATTTGCCTTCTTTGCAGACACATCACACTGCTGACTCATGTTCAGCTTGTGATCCATGGTGACTCCAAGATCCCGCTCACATGTTGTGCTGCCAAGCCAAGTATCCCCCATTTTATACCTGTATTTTTGGTTTTTATTGCCTAAGTGCAGAACCTTGCACTTCTCCCTGTTGAAATTCATTCTATTTGTTACAGCCCAGGATTCCAGTTTATCCAGATCCTTCTGGAGGTTTCTCCTGTCTTCTGTTTTGTTTGCTACTCCTCCCAGTTTGGTGTCATCTGCAAATTTGATCAGGCTCTCCCATATCCCTTCCTCCAAGTCACTGATGAAAATGTTAAAGAGAACTGGGCCCAAGACAGAACCCTGGGGCACCCCACTTGAAACCAACCTCCAGGTTGATGCAGAACCATTTACTAAAACCCTTTGAGTGCGGCCATTGAGCCAGTTGCAGATCCACCTAACATGCCTCGTCTAGCCCATATTTTTCCAACTTCCTAATTAAAATGTCATGTGGGACTTTGTCAAATGCTTTGCTGAAGTCAAGATAAATGACATCCACAGCATTGCCACTGTCCAGTAAGCTCGTAACCCGATCAAAAAAGGAGATCAGATTTGTCTGGCAAGATTTATTCTTGGTAAATCCATGCTGGGATCTTTTGATCACTGATCTTTTGATCTTTTTAATCATTTTAAAGATTGACTAGGCGACTTGTGAAACTCACGGATACTGTTTTGTCTTTTGCTTATCAGCAATCATGATCCTGTTAACATCATGTGTATGCTTGATTTCGATATTGCACCAATTGGATCAGGTAAGAGACTTATGAGTCAGCATTAAGTAACAGGAGGATATGGTTAGGAGGCTGCAATCAAAGACACTTTCTTCTGCAAAGACACTTTCCATGTGTCTCCCCACTTTCTCCTTCTCTCCATCCTGAGCCTTTCTCTCCCCTGCTCCCTTTTGGCTAGCCCTGAGCTGCTTCCCTCTTCTCCACTGCTCTTCTCTCCCTCTGCCCAGCAGATGCCCAGGCACAGGAGGTACAGTGTGGAAGTGTTGCTTTCGCTATGCGCAGGTGTGCTAGGCAGCCTGAAACCTTTTAAAAGGGCTGCCGGCCAGCGCGTATGCCCCAACGTGTGTTTGTTACGTGAAGCACAGTTTGTTAAGTGAAGCAGAATCCTAGAGAAATTTTTGTTTGTTTCGTGGAACATACTTTACGTGAGGCGTTTGTTACGTGAAGGCACCACTGTATATTTTAAAATGGCCTTCTGACTTGTGGTCCACGCCAGATGTATAAAAGATTTATAGGGCACCATCCTTTCCTACCACTGCCGAGGTGTAGATGGGAGTTATTCTGAGTGGGAATTTCCACTTCAAGTTGAATATTGCTAGTCAGTCTAGAATGGGTCCTCCACTGTGTGACCTCATTCCTTGACACTGATATGATCAGACAAGACCACATTCTTTCCATACATAGAGTTGCAATAATTCTCTTCCACAAAATTGGGACATGGCTCTCTATCCCATTAGCCAGTATCTGAACACAAATCCCCAAAATAGGGATTGTCCTTTTTTTCAGGACATATGGCAACCCTATCCATACAAAATGGCATACTAAAAATATGATGCTCTTTTGATTGCAGGCATTTGCAGATATTAATGCTTTGAAAACCTCTAGACCAGATCAACAACAATTAATTGTTGATGAGCACAATAAGCTGAGGAGATCAGTGAATCCACCTGCCAAGAACATGCTGAAGATGGTAAGATACATTTCAAACAAGGGTATATGCAAGCTCATTATATGTGTTAGCAGTGGAAGCATTTTGAAAGTAAATTGCATTAAACAAGCATTCCCTTTTGTTGATAGAGATAGCTGAAGAATATTTTCAAAGTCAAGCAATGTCTAAACAGGAGCAATAAATGGGCCGATACTGTAGTCCCGCTAGATGCAGTGGGCTGCACGTCATACTAGACAGATTGGCAATATAGCCTTTTCCAACCATTTCATTTCATATTCCAATCATTTGGCTGACAATAATAGGTCTATAATCAGAGACTTCAGGCTTGAATAGAGTGATAGTTGTCGTCCCCCCGTCCCCCCAATGGTGTAGCAAGAGAATTGCAGGGATAGCAGTTGCACTGGGTAGCAAGCTTTAGGGTGGCAACTGGCTGAGCATGACACTGGTGGCTAAAATTGTAAAAACCGTGTTAAGTATAATAGTAATATCATCATGTTATGTAATGTTGGAAATAATTTAATGCAGAGCACAATTAATCAAACTGCTTTGGAATATCTGTATTCTAATAAATGTTATGGCTATTTAACCAGAAAATGAAACACAAAAACTTGTGGAACATAAAGTGGATTTTCTTAATTTTCTCATGGGACTGATTGCTCTGAAAGCCAATGAGATGTAATTATGATACTGTATGGAACTCATACAGTATCAGCTGTATGATTCAGCTCTCCTCTCCATATATAGGTGTAACCTAATTATCAGCATTTTATTTATATGCAGTTTTGTCTCAGCATGAATGAGTTTGACTCTTTCAATTAAAAGATATCCCTTAAGGAGTTGTTGATGGCTTAAAAGCAGCCAGATTAGCATGGCAACATGGCAGCCAATTAAGCTTGCCTAAGGGCAAAATACAGAGTAAGTATGGGGAGTCCTTGCTGCGGTGTAAGAACAACTTACTCTGGATTGCAATATGAATTTCCCGTAGGTTTTCACTAGGTGGTGCAGTAACTATGGGTGCACGTAAAGTCTCTTATGTGCTCCTGTAATTACTCTGGATTTGGGGGTTAGAAAGGTTCAGAGAGAATTCAGCTTCAGTTTCAGGTGTCAGCTGGGAGGTAGAGCTCCTTCCTTTCCCATGTGATTATCACAGGAAGACAAAGTTGTAATCACTTCTGAAATGCCTCTGAGCTGAAACTAAGCCATTTTAAGCCACTTGAAAGGGAACTTGATTCATCTTCATTGCCTGCCATGTTACCTTAGTAAACACCTGATTTTGTTTAAAGCAAAAATGGGTAACCACAGAGGTTCCTGGAATGAAATGCCGCAGATAGGGAGATTGATCCTGTATCATAGTAGTTACCTGTGATAACTTATTAAAGAGACACTGTGAAGTGGTGCTCCTTTTATATTTAGCATGGAGAGATTAACTGTCCACCTTTGCCCCAGCACAGTTTCTCTAATCAATAAGGGGGCACACTTTTTATTTATTTACTTAATTAAAATTGATTTTGTTGGGGGGGGAAGGGCTACAAATTTTCTTTGATTCCATATTGCAGAAAGGTCCCTTAGCTATGCCACTAACTAGAGAAAGGCAGCAGAAATGGGTGGCAAGATGTTTGATAGGAGCAGGTAAGACATATCACTTCTGGTTGTGACATCATTACTGGGGCAACATTTTGAGCTTTGCACGAGGCTACAGTATTGGCATCCTTCAGTCTTGAAAGACTATGGTATTGTGCTTGATGCTGTATGTGAAATCACAAAGGCCTGGGTAGATTGTTATGGAGGATAGGCTGTTACCCAAGCAGCAAGTCTCCCCTCTCCATGCCACTGAAATAGTCCAGTGGAATGGTAGAGCCGATACGACTGGTTCCAGCTGCATCACATTGCTGGGCTAGGGACAGGAGCTCACCCTGTCTTGTGGGAACCTGGGTCTTGAACCCTGGCTTTCTGGTTAACAGGCACAGCGCCTAAACCACTTGCGCTGCCCACAGCCATACCAGGCTACATGATAATAAATTATTTCATTGATTCCCCCTGGTAAATACAAGATGACACCACTTTAATGAGTGCATCTTTGCTTGGTTAGCAAGGATCGTATTTGTTACAATTGGTTAGCAAGAAATTTATTACTAATTGTTACCAACTTATAAATCAAGTAAAGTCATCAATGGAGAGAAATTCAAGACCCAAGCAAAGATTTGTTATTCCTTTTGTATCCAACTGGGTTTGAACTCACCATTTCACAACTCACATTCTTTGTCATGTAGAAATGGAGTGCTAACATTGCTGCTAGTGCACAACGCTGGGCAGATCAATGTACTTTAAACCACAGTCCCCAAGGAAGCAGAACAATAGGTAAGTGAAATACATTCAAGTACATTGTCTTTGTTGAAGAAAAAATCCCATATCTATGTTATTACGTTATTACTTATTAGTGTCAAATGTTTTATTTATTTTCAAATGCTTCATCTCAAGGCAAAGTCAAACCATAGAATACAACTTTATTTTAATTCTGCCAAGTGGCCTTTCTGGCTAAGAGTTTTATATCTTCATTCCACCCATGAAGTGATAATATTGGGAAATTTTCCAAGATTGTCGGCAATTTCAGAAGTCCTCCATCAGCATATCCAGTGCCACTGATACAGTAGTCTTACATCCCAGTTCTCTCCACAGTACACTTTCTCTTTGGCAGTTTCTCTTCTGGTCTGCTCAGTGCTCCCACAGGGATGGCAACCAGTAAATAATGAGCCTACAGCAGCATGGCGGAGCAGAATCCCACTGCTGCCCCATCAGATCAGGTCCAAGATTGGGCAGCTTAGGGCATCAGTCAAACCCCTTGCTCAGCATGGATATACCAGTGGTGGGATTCAAATAAATTAACAACAGGTTCTCCAATTGTATTGGCTCTGCCTTTCCATTGGACTAATTCAGTGGCATGGAGAGGGGGGATTTGCTGCTTGGGTAACAGCCTATCCTCCATAACAATCCAACCCAGGCTTTCGTGCTTCGCATGCAGCGTATGCAGCGCAGAGCACGATACCATAGTCTTTCAAGACTGACGGAGGCCTGCTATGTCCTAATAACCTAAATTAACAACAGGTTCTATGTCCTAAATTAACAACATGTCCTATGTCCTATTACTAACCGGCTCTCAGAAGCAGGCGCTCATTAGCAAAGGGTTCTATAGAACCTGTGAGAACACCATGAAGCCCACCACTGGGTCACATACCCCAATAGTTTTGTGTTTCTTTTCCTGAACAATGCTAGCAAAAGAGTTCCATGTGGGACCATGTAGCCACCAGGAAAGTAAGCAAGGTTTCTCATATCCTACCTCTTCTGCATGTCCTAGTCCTCAGTTGGCACACAGGGTTGCAGTTGTGTGCTATGTGGCAGTACGTTACATTCAAAGGAATAAATCAGTGCATTGTACTTTACTACAGCTCATGTTGTAGGTAGAAGGAGATGCAGTAACTCTATAGTTTTCCATCTGAGTTTGATAACTCCTTTGAAACAGTGAATCAATAAAACCACTAGTAGAACTATAAAGGTGTAAAGGTGTTCTCTGCAGGTTGCCCTGCTAGTTGTGACCAACTCTAAGGGTGGTGCTCATTGCTTCCACAAGGCTGAAGACCGAGTGCTGTCCAAAGACAGCTCCTTGGTCATGTGGCATGTCTAAAGTGCATTGAAGGCTGTTTCCTTCAGACCAAAGTGGTACCTATTTATCTACAGTACTTACATTTACATTATTTCAAACTGCTAGGTTGGCAAAATCTGAGCAAGAGATGGGAACTCACTCCGTCTTGCAGTATTGGGGTCTTGAATTGCTGATCTGCTAACCTTCAGATTGACAAGCACAGAGTCTTTAACCACTGAACCACTGCAGTCCTGTACCAGAACTATATTTCCAATCAAACAGCTAGTAGGGTCCACACGGCAGCATCACTATTTGGTGGCAATAGTTTTGCTTCTAAGAGAGATTCTGGCATCAGATGTAAAATTATTATGAAGTGCAGACAGCAGAAAAGAGACAATCTTAGCAGGAGTTAATGCTCTTTTTCCTGAAACATCTTCCAGTTTCAACTACAAAATTAGCCAAACCTTCAGGATTTTTCTGAATAATACTCTTTCCACTTGTAGATGGCATGAAATGTGGAGAAAATCTCTATATGTCAAGCAATGCTAACTCATGGCCTAGTGCAATACAGGCTTGGTATGATGAAAAAAAAGATTTTGCATATGGTAAAGGAGCAACCCGTCCTGGAGCAGTGATTGGACATTTTACTCAGGTACAATAACTTTAGTCACAGTTTAACTTGTTGTATTTCATTGAGTTTCGCTAATGATTTGGCACATGTTCAGAATTATAGATAGATAGAATTCTATATAGATAGAACTATAGATATTCTATAGTACAGAATTATAGATGATATGGCAAACTACCATGCAGATATACCTGTTACTAGCAGAATTTAACCATCAATACAAGGGTAAAATTTCAAGAATATTTGTAAGCCCCAGGCACAGCTGGGAACCGGTGAGCACTACTGGGCACTGGCACTGGCAGCAGGTACCAGGGAGTGGGAACCAGTGGGCACCACTGGGCACTGACAACCACCAGGCACCAGGGGGAAGTGGTAGGCAGCAGCAAGCAACAGGCATCCCTACTGGGCTGGGCACAAGAATGCCCCATCGGACACCAGTGGGCAGAGGCACCAGTGGGAATTGGGCACCAGACATTCCTACTGACCACCAGGCATCCTTACTAGGCACCACCAGGCACTGGGCATGCCTGCCGGGTACCAGGCTTGGGGAACCAAACACAGGGTACCAGACACCAGGTACCACTGGGGACCACCAGGAACCACCAGGTACTGTGCATCCCTACTGGGCATGAACCAGCAGTGGGCACCACCAGGAACCAGTGAGCAGTAGGCACCAACAAGCACCAAGGGGCACAAGTGAGCTCTGGGCATCCCTGCTAGGCACCAGGCACTCTGTAGGCAACACCAAACAGCATGCATCGGACAATACTGGGCACCAACAGGCACTGGACAATACTGGGTACCAAACTGTTTCTTAGTAGGTCCTTACATCACAGAAGGAATACACTCTCCAAATTTCATGCTTCTTGGACCAGTAGTTGGGGCTTGGTGTTGATTATGTGACTTTGCCAGCCTAACAGGGAGCTAGCACTGCAGCCATAGAAACATAGGCCGCAATCCAGAGTAACTACGGGGAGTCCTTGCTCCAGTGCAAGAACATTTTGCTCTGGATTGTAATATGAATTTCCCATAGGTTTTCACTAGGTGGTGCAGTAACTTCAGGTACATGTAATGTCTCTTACGTGCTCCTGTAGTTACTCTGGATTGTAGAGTAAGTAAGGAAACTACAGTTGTAAAAAAATATTCTTTTTTTAACAAAAACCTTTGGCTCCTAAGCATAGATTCTTTCCTGTTGGCAATATTTTACAGCAGGCTTGCTTGTGTCATGGCAGGCTTATTCTTTAACTGCTTTTGGCTGCAATCCTAACTCCCCTTTAGGCTGGCATAAGTCTGGCACAAGTCCCGTGCTAGCATGGGGGTGTCATAAAAGCGCCACCCAAGGGAGGAATGTTAGGCCTGTGCACAGACATGTTCTGTTCTTCCCATAGCACCACGGGAATGTGGAGCCGGTGAGTTATGCCAGCCTAAATTGGTTAGTATTGTGCCCATTGACATTCAATTCCACAGCACACCCACAGCCAAGATGCTCTCATGACTGCAGTTGTTGGAAGCCCCAGGCACAGCTGGGAACTTTTGGGAAACTGTTGAGGAAAGGTTTTCCTCAAAAGCCCTCAACTTTTGGGAAACTGTTGAGGACAGAAAATATTTGTTCTGCTAATTGTCCCCCAAAATGCATTGCCTGACCTTCACTTTGCAGTGTGGTGTTACTAGTGAAGTTGGGACAAAGCCCTCACATCTGCCCCCATTGCTGAGCACTTCAGATCAGACTCTCCCCCTCCCATGTTTTCAGTGTGCCGCTGCAAGGCAAAAGGAGCAGTCACACCTGCTCTTGAACATTCTTCTCTGCTAACAAACACTGACTTAGGGCAAAATCCAGAGTAGTTAGGGGTCCACACAGTTACGTCACCCTCTAGTGTTATCTTATGGAAAGCCACCTTAACTACTCTGGAGCAAAGGGCTTAATTTGACTTCAGGATATTATGTTTAGCAATTAAAATTGTGGCAGCTTTAGTAGTTCCCTTTGCCAAACTTAAAACATTAAATAAAGCTTCCGGCAACAACAACCGATGCTGACCAAAATTCACTCTCTAGCTTCCTGACTCAATAACAGGCAGTCCCTAACTAAGGAACTTAGTGAAGGAGAAAACAGGTGAGTGCTTTCTAAAAAGTGAAATTTTGAAAAGCAACTAAGGCTGCAATCCTAAAGATACTTTCCAGGGGGTAAGACCCATAGAGAGGTCTTAGAAGGAATTACAAAATATCTAAATGTATGCCCATCCTTACCAGGGAAAATGGGAATTTATCTTATCTTTGGTAATTCCTATTTTGGTGGAGAATAGGCATTCCATACAGATGAGTTAGCCAATCTCCAGGTAAAGTCAGTGAGAATGTGTAACTCCACATGTTGGAATCTTCCTGATCTTCCAAACTTATTGTCAAGCTGATTAGAACCATCTGTAAAATTGCCTTCATTATAAATTACTGAGTTGAATCCAATCTCATGTATTCATGTGAACACCCATTACTATAAGGTTTAGGGGGGAAAAAAGTTTAGGTGATCCTATCTAACATCTAACACCACACATCATAATGTGGATATTGCATGTTGCAAGGCAGAAGGAATGCTTCTCATCCTCAAGCTGGAACAGGAATAACCACAGGTAAGATAAATTCCAGTTTTTCCTGGTGGAGGAGGAGAAGCATAGCATACAGATGGGATATATCTGAGAAGTAAACCAACTGGTCAAGAGATGCCATGTACTCATATCCACTGTTACTACTGTAGCAGAGGTCTACAAACTTTTTGGCAGGAGGGCCATATCATCATCTCTCTGATACTGTCAGGAGCCAAAAAAACTAATTTACATTTCAAATTTGAATAAATTTACATATAAGAATGTATTGGAGTGAATTATAGAGTTACCCAGGGGCCGGATAGAAGGGTCTTGAGGCTTGCTGAGGGCCGCATTTGGCCCCAGGGCCAGGGTTTGGAGATACCTATTCCATAGCAACCTTCAACCAAATGAGGCTTCCTCTATAGAGGCATATTATGCTACAGGTCTTGCTAACAAAATACAGGTGTGTTTGCTATATCTGCAGATCAGGAACCACAAATTTCAGTATCTTCAGGTCCTCAAACCAATAGGTTGAACCATGTGGACCCACCTGATGCTAAAAGAGCTGTGCTCCCCCCCACCTTCAAAGGGTGTTGAGGGGGCCAGAGAGGTCACCCACGGCCCTTAGAAAGGGCCTAAAAACATGGCCCTAAGATCTCTGGGGAAGCCGCAGAAGATCATTTGGTTTTTCATAAAAACCAGAAGTGACGTTTTAAGGCCTTCAGGTGGGTTGATACACCTTCCCCTGTCCTCCAAAGGCATTTTAAGGCTTAAAAAAGTCACTTCATTTTATGAAAAACAAGAAGTGACCTTCTTAGACCTCCTTGACTCTGCCTAGTACACCATCAAATTGTCTTTGGTATCCACTTCCCTTTACTGTTTGATCACACTCATATTCATTTTTTTATTCTGCAGGTGGTCTGGTTTAACTCTTTTCTAATAGGTTGTGCTGTCGCCCACTGTCCTAACCAGCCAATGTTGAAGTTCTACTATGTTTGCCAGTATGGCTTTGCGTATGTATTGATTTACTCCTTATCCACAATTCATTTGTTTTAACCTCTGAAATATGGGCATCGTTTTGCCAGCTCTACTATGCTTTGCCCTCTACAAGCCACATTTTGCTCTGGACACACTACCAGATTCCTCCAGACTCCACCATAAGTTTCCAGGGTTCTCTTCTAGTGCTGCCCTTTCTGATTCGACCCAAGGCAGGAACTGAAAGCTGGTGGGAACATGAACTGAGGAAGGAGCAGTCCTGTGCCATCTGAATTAGGGCAGAACTGCTGCCCCTCTCTGCCTCTGCTGTTGCCTACTCCCCCTTGCTCTCCTTCTGACTCACACAGCTGGTCATGGAAGTAGCTGGATGAATGAGAACAGAAGGGAAGATGAGGCACAGCAGTCAAGAGCATCTCCACACTTTCTTACCTTGAGCTCTTCCATCCCTCACTACCTCTCCCATTGGCACTCCTGAACCCTGCTAAAACAAACAGGAAATGTGGATGATGCTGGGAGCAGTAGGACTGAGCTAAATGCAAATGGCGGGAGGTTAGAGACTCCTGGTTAGAGGAAGGAGGTGTGAAGAAGGAAATGTGAGGAGGCTCTGCCCCTTCTCCTCCTTCCTGGTTTTCTTGCTGGGTGGGCAAGAAGGAGGCCAGATGACCCTTTTGTGAGTGCTCATGGAAGAA
This sequence comes from Cryptoblepharus egeriae, assembly GCA_030015325.1. Classification (NCBI taxonomy): domain Eukaryota; kingdom Metazoa; phylum Chordata; class Lepidosauria; order Squamata; family Scincidae; genus Cryptoblepharus; species Cryptoblepharus egeriae. The sequence continues at coordinate 118,989,152 of JAREYC010000001.1, forward strand.
AGCCAGCAGTGCTGTGCCGCTACTGCTTCTTGAAGCAGCTACTGCTTCTTGAAGCAGATTACTATAGTAGTTTATAGTGGCTGTGGCTTTGTAGTTAAAAGTTGGCTGACTATGCTCCAGGCCTCTTCTTACTCACTCTCAGTGTACATGAAGAGGAACGGTGATCCAACGAAATCAGTCAGCTGGAGAGGCAGGTGTCTGCATGGCTGGTCTCTGTGAAGCAAAAAAAAAATGCCATTTGCATTGGCGGCAGATTGGGAGGATCTGTGGGCAGACACCCAGCAACTCTGTCTCAAGTCTGTCACTAATGGAGCTGACCTCCTTTTCTGAACACGGCCATTCTCAAACTCACAGTACTGTACTGTCAAACCACTGCAGTGTGAAAGGCAAGGTAAATGGAGCAATGGCAAAGGGAGACCAACTTTGATCTCAGTTGATATCTATGCGTATACATGGCTGGGTTTCATGTTTCCCATTCACATGTGGTCTCATTTCACATTCCAGAGGAAACTTAGCGAGTATGATAAGCACTCCCTACAAATCAGGAACTCCATGTGGGGACTGTCCAAACAACTGTGACAATGGATTGTGCAGTAAGTTTGAGAGTATTATTAATACTATCATAAAGGAAAAGTATTCATATTTATTAGTAAATACTGAATGATCTTACAGAGGTTTGCAAAATTACAAGCCTGATTTCATAAGCAAAAGCCTAGGTCATCTAGCAAAGTTATCCTTGTCCGCTAGAGCATCAGGCTAAAGTTCTGTTGAATAATGATCTTCCAAGGTTATCATGAGCAAACCTGACATTCCCAACCTCAAATTGCCAATGGAAAAAAAACTTACTCACACATGAATTTTTTTAAATAAATGGAGGTTTACCATCTTCAAAGACAGTCTTGTTTCCTTATCCCTGTACTTGTTTGAAAAAAAATCTAAGGCACAAATATAACTTTTTGGGTGAAGCTGTCTTCAGTCAGGCATTAAGCTAGCAACCCATACACAGTAGTCTCTGAAATCATGCATGAAACTATGACAGGCCTCTGCGAAAATTTTTCTTATCCGGGGGCACCAAGTTTGGGCTCCTTAACCTCCTTCCCCTATTGGATCATAACTTCATTTGGTTATTGGATGATAATTTCTATGACTTACATTATATAAAACTGCATATGCCTGCAAAATGTATAAATAACAGTCTTCACAAAATATATGCAAACACTAACTGAGATCCCAGGAAATTCCCAGTTCTCGTCCTCTGGCTCCTGGGCTCATTATATGACCCCAGGCCAGATACACCCTGCCTCCTGCCTGTCATGGATCCTTCTAAGTTTGGAAAGTATAAGATCCCAGGAAATTTGGAGAGGCTCCTTTCGCTCAAAACCCATGCACTAACAAGTAGGAAGGGTTTGTATTTGTATCAACAAAACAAATCCCTATTCTGCACCAACATTATCCATTATGATATACTATTTTTAGATGGTTATATAATATCTACTAGCAAAATTTGCCCACCATTACAGGAGTAAAATTTCAAGAATAATTATGGGCCTGGGTACTGCTGGGCACTGCTGGGCACCAGGTGGCAGGCTGTGGGCACTGGTGAGCAATGGGCATTGCTGGGCACCAACATGCAATGGGCATCGCAGAGTATCAGGAGGCAGTGGTAGGCAGCAGCGAACATCAGACATTTCTAGCAGGCATTGTTGTACGGCAGGGACAACTGTGGACCACCCTGCAGTGGTGTTCCTCTAACCCCTCTCCCCCCATGCACCATCACACCAGCCACCACCTCCCCTTATGCAGGGCTTGGGACTGGATGTTGATCAGTCAGTCTTCAATGTTAAGTATAGGACAAAAACACGTTGCACCTCTTTTCATCCCCTTAGGGGTCTAATTTCAAAAAATTGGTTCTCAGTGGATACCCACTTCAAAGAAGGAATACCCTCCCCAAATTTCATGGTTCTAGGTCCAGGGGTTGGAGCAGGGCATTGATCTGTCCAATCTCAAGTATAGGAACGAAAAACACAATGTACCCCTTTTCATCTCCTTTTGATTTGAATTTCCAAAGATTGGTCCTTATTTAGTGCTTACATCACAGAAGGAATGCCTTCCCCAAATTTCACACTTCTAGGTCTGGCGGTTTCAGCTAGGTGTTGATGAATGAGTCAGTGAGTGAGCCAGTGAGTGAGTCAATCAGTGACTCTTCAATTTTATATATAAAGCAGGCCTCCGTCAGTCTTGAAAGACTGTGGTATCGTGCTCGGCATTGCATATGCTGCATGCAAAGCACGAAAGCCTGGGTTCGATTGTTATATATAGAATAGCAAAATGTACCCACCTTGTGGGTGTAAAATATATCCCATGTGCCATCCACCCTGTGTGCCATCCCCTATTGCACATCGCCGCCATGGGCATCACCCCCATGCACATCACCCCATTTGTAACATTCCCCTTGCACATCATCCCCCATGTGCATCATACCCACATCCACATCATTCCCCCATGCACAACATCCACCCCATGCTCAACATCCTCCTCATACTCAACAACCCTAATGCAGATCAACCCCCATGCGCAATATCCCCCATGCACAACACCCCCATGTGCATCACCCCGCCATACGTAACATCCACCCCTTATGCGACAACCCCCATATGCAACACCCCCATGCACATCTGCCCACAATATTCCCCCATGCAACACCCTCCTGCACCTCTCTGTGCAATACCCCACCACAACCATTGACATTGGGCAATTGCAGGATTTGGGGCTGGGTGTTGAGCAGTCTTCAATGTTAAGTATAGACTGAAAATGCACTGAACACCCTTTCAGCCCCTTAGGGGTTAAATTTAACTCTTATGGGTTAAATTGCTAGAAATTGGTTCTTGGTGGGTGCTCCCATCACATAAGGAATACCACCCCCCAAATTTCAAATTTCTAGGTCCATGGATTGGTGCTGGGCATTGATCAGGCAGTGATTCTTCAATATAAAGTATAGGGAGGAAAACACGTTGTACCCCTTTTCATGCCCTTCTGGTTTAAATTTCCAAAAACCAGTTCTTAGTGGATGCCTCTGTCACAGTAGCAACACCCTCCCCAAATCTCATGCTTCTAGCAGTTTTGGCTTAGCGTTGATGAGACAGTGAGCCAATCAGTCAGTGACTTTTCAGTTTTATTTGATATATAGATTTATCTGTGTATAAGAATGGGAAGGACACATGGGAGATTCTTTAGGGGGAAAAGTACCAATCACATAACAATAGAAACTACAATGAAACTCTGAATTTGACAGGTGACTCCAGGTGACTCATTAAACTTGCAAACATCTTGGTATTTTTAAATAATAGCATCATTTTAATATCATATTATGTGTAATGAGCAGTGTCATCCAGAGTCACTTGCAGCAGCCCAGGGTGTCACAACCATGCTGTAAAACATCCTTATGACACCCAGAAAGGAGGGAGGCCTGCGAGGTGAAAGAAAGGTGAAAGGGGAGTTGAAAGAAAGAAATGCCTTCTTTTCCATTTTTAAGAAGGCATTATCAAAGCTAAAATCAAAATGTGGTACTGTGATTTATTTTTATAAAAAGAACTTTTTACAAAAGATCAAAGGTCAGCAATACTCACCAGCTGGAATTTTTGGAAGCCATTTCTTTATTTGCTAATATTAATGAATTATTCTTGTTTTGATTTTTTAGCCAATCCATGCCTACACCAGGATATGTACTCAAACTGTCCACAATTAAAGGCACAAGTAGGCTGTTCTCACGAAACAACATCGAAGAATTGCAAGGCTTCTTGTCAGTGTACAACAGAAATAAAATAAGAAACCAATTATATTAAAATTATAACTTCAGCTGCAAACCTAAAGACACTTTCCTATGATTAAAAACCATCAAATACAATGGGGCTTACTTTTGAGTAGACATGGTTAGGATTTTGCTCAGACTCTATTGAATTAAGCTATAATTTAAATGATTGGAAATGGGAAATGATTGTAGATTACTATGCAAGTGTACTGTTTCAATAGATGCATCTTTAAAGTACATTTTTATCTTTTCTGTTGTGTTATTTTCCAGTGTCTAGTTTTGCACATATTTCTCTTTTTTAAAATGATCTGCAGACCATTTGACTTGAACGAATGAAATTTCTCTTTGTTTTGTGAAAATAAAATGTAGCAAATTACATTTTTTGACTATTTATTACAAGTACCCGTCTCTCGTATAAGTAATAGTGATGAACAAAATCATCCAGGCTTGATTTTGGCTGGGACCAGAGCTGGTATCTTTTTTCCTCATGAGTTTAAACTGCTCAAAATGACCATTTTAAGGCAAAGCAGATAAATCCCTCCACAAATTTTCACAACGTTAGCCATTGCTTCAGTGAAGATTTCTGCTCCAACTATGGTAGTGAAAGATCTTTCTGTTCACATGGAAAAGGAGGACAATGAATGCTTTTTCAAGGACACAAGGCTAAAAAAGTAGACATGTTCTGGATAAAGTGGACATATTGTCACCCTGCCCAGGAAATCTAATTTTCTCATGGTTCCTCATTTCTATTGAAATCTGGGGAATAAAAGTTATTCTTTCATTGAATATTGTGAGGCTGCTTCAAAGCTTGCTCCATGATCCTATCAACTGCAGCTTGCAAGCCACATTGACATAATGGCAGCCTTCAGAAATGTGTTGGTTGAGCTCCTTTTTGCATCACAATTAATATAAAATAAGACATTGGGTGCAGTGGTGGGATTGAAATAAATGAACAACAGGTTCTATGTCCTAATAACCTAAATTAATAACAGGTTCTATATCCCATTAGTAACCAATTCTCAGAACCAGAAACTCATTAGCAAAGGGTTCTATAGAACCTGTGAGAACCCCCTGAAGCCCACCACTGATTGGGTGCAATCCTAACCTAGGCTGGCACAAAAATTGGCAAGTTTTATTATTATTTACCAGATATAAGCTGAGAGTCCATTAGATTAAAAAAAATAATGTTCTTGGTGAGTAAATATATTTAAGAATTTAAATGCTTCTTAAATATTGCCACTCTCAAACACTTTTCTTGTGGCTCTCAAACATCCAGCATTTAATGTATGTGGCTCAGCATTAAGTTTAGCCACTCCTTCTATAGATGTTACAATTAGGTCCAAACCAACATTTTTCTCATGGTTGCAGATCAAAATGCTAAACGTGGCATAGATGCCACATCTATGAACGACTTTCTGCAGTGCCAATAACTTGGCATTAAAAAACGCTGATAATTAGGTTATACTTGTAATCAATATCCCTCTTGAACTGCAGCACCCATTACAGCAGTGGCATTCCTGGGGAGGAGGTATGGGGGGCCCTGGGAGCCAAGTACCACCCTCAGGGAGGGGTGACACAATGGTGGTGACCCAAACCCCAAAATAAAACAGGTGTAATTGGTAAGGTTATTTTTTAAATATGAAAATATTAATTAATATCTAATTTATTGTATTAATTACATCAGATAATAATTAATTAAATAATTTTGATATATGGGATGACAAAAAATGTGGTCCTCAGATTCCAAATGACCTAAGTATGCCACTGCAGTACAGGACACAATTTTCCAGGTGAGCAAAGCACTTGTTTACTCTAAAGCATAATGGAGTGCACCATTACTTATTGCAACTAAAATACTCTACATCTTTGTTTCTGACAGTCTAGGGTAGGCTTTTTTCTTGCGTTTTGCACTCTTATTTCTGAAATTAAACCTTAAAATATCCTCTTGCAGATTTCAGCGCTCAACAAACATATCACAAAACAGTGGTTGTTGCAATTCATATTCAGGTTATTGAAAAATTGGCAAAAGGTAAGCCAATATGAAAAATGTTCTCTAAACATATTTCTAAGGCTATTGAGGGGAATCTGATCTTGAATGTATGAGATTATATATACACATGAACATATGGTTGTTTGTAGGGGAGGGGAATTCTTCTTTGCCTCTTGGAGTGGAGGATGAGACTGAGTAGTAATCATGTGACTGAGCAAATGATGTAAGCGGGTGAGTCCCTGTCAAACCCACTTAGGGGAAGGAAAACTCCCACCAAACCTCCACTGCCTTGTTGCTATACCCATCTATGGGAAAGGCTTCAGGAGCAAACCTCGAGGAAAAATCTGGAGCCGGAGTCCTGGAAACAGTTCATGTCTGTGTTACATTCATGTTCTGGTAACTCCTGCGACACAGATGGGACCAATCGTATTGGCCTGGCCTTTCCATTGGACTATTTCAGTTGCGTGGAGAGGAGGGATTTTCTGCTTGGGAAACAGCCTATCCCCCATAATAAATCTATCCAGCCCTTCATACTCTGGAGAGGATACTCCAGTCTTGCATAACAGCGTCGAAACAACACGGAAAGTGGCAGTTACCGGTTATAAGGCGTCAAGAGTGTGATGCCAGGGGCTACTTCAGATGGTGGGAGAGGTCATCGTACCTCATTGGGCAACTATCATCCACCTAAAGCTGGGCAGCCCCCAGCCAATAAGGTGCTGCCTTGCCACTGTGTGTTAACCTCACTGGGTGCATGAGGTTTAGGGTGAAAACCGACAAGCAGATCGACAACTTTGCACCATGCAACAAACATAAGAAAACTTCAGTCCTAAAGTTGGGCACTTGGAATTTTCGGACAATGACCCCCGGCTTTTCTGATGATTTGCAAGAAATAGATGACGTATGTAAGACAGCTGTCACTGATTTAGAACTGAGCAGACTGCAGATGGACATCGTCGCCCTTCAAGAGACAAGGCTGTCAGACTCAGGATCTATTAAGGAGAGAAATTTCTCCTTCTTCTGGCATGGAAAACCATCAAAATACTAGGGAATACAGGGTTGGCTTTGCAGTTAGAAATACCCTACTTGGATCCATTATTCCACCTACAGGAGGAAGTGAAAGAATCCTGTCCTTGCAGCTACAGTCATCAGCAGGGCTCATCACTCTTATCAGCGCATATGCACCAACACTATCATCCTCAGCAGAATCCAAAGACTAAGAGCACAATCCTGAACATGTCTACTCAAAAGTAAGCCCTGTTGCATTCAATGGGTCTTACTCCCAGGAAAGTGTCTTTAGGATTGCAGCCAAATTCTATGATGATTTGTCTGCCACTATCAAGAAAATCCCTGAGAAAGAACCACTGTTTATTCTTGGCGATTTTAATGCAAGAGTTGGATCTGCAAGGTTCTTGGCCTGCTTGTATAGGTCATTTTGGCATTGGGAAGATGAATGGAAATGGCCAACGCCTGCTGGAGTTTTGCTGTTACTACAGTTTTTGCATTAGCAATACATTCTTTAACACAAAACCTCTACACAGAGTGTCTTGGAGACATCCAAGATCAAAGCATTGGCATCACCTTGACTTGATCCTCACCAGGCACTCCAGCTTTCCCAGCGTTAAGATCACATGCAGCTATCAGAGCGCTGATTGCGATACAGACCACTTCTTGGTGTGCAGCAGAGTAAAACTGCAAGACAGCAGATTGGTTTGAAGCCCACTCGGAGGAGCTGACGCTAGCCATTGTAAAGAGGAAAAGAGGAGAGCCCTATCTGCATATAAAGTCTGTTCCAGTGAGCACAACCTACAGGCTCTGCGAGCTGCTCATAGCAAAGTCCAACAGACTGCCAGAAGATGTGCTAACAAGTATTGGCTGCAGCTTTGCTCTCAGATCCAGGTAGCAGCGGACAGAGGCAACATCCAGGGGATGTATGATGGCCCTAGGTCCAACAGTGAGGAAATCTGCCCCTCTGAATTCTGCTACAGGTGAGGTCATACAGGACCGAGCACAGCAGATGGTATGCTGGGTGCAGCACTACTCGTGAGTTATATGCCAGAGAAAACATGGTAACTGAAGAAGCACTAAACAACATTGAGAGCCTACCTGTCTTGGAGGAGCTTGACAGTGAACCAACTTTAGAAGAACTAAATGCGGCCCTGGATTCCCTTGCTTCTGGCAGGGCACCCGGGAAAGATAACATCCCTGCTGAAGTTCTGAGGTGCTGTAGAGGGACCATTTCCACTGAACTGTATGAAATATTCTGCCTTTGATGGAAGGTGGAGTAATGCAGGACATGAAGGATGCTTACATTGTCACACTGTATAAGAATAAAGGTGACGGGGTGACTTAACAACTACCATGGCATCTCTCTTCTCAGTATTGTAGGGAAGCTGCTTGCCTGAATCATACTAAAGAGGCTCCAGGTGCTTGCAGAGAGAATCTATCCTAAATCACCGTGTGGATTTCTTGCCAACAGGTCCACCACTGATATGGTACTTTCCCTTAGACAGTTGCAAGAGAAATGGAGGGAACAAAGACAGCCACTTTTTGTAGCCTTCATAGATCTTATGAAGGCTTTTCATTTGGTTAGTAGGGACGGCCTTTTTAAAATCCTCCCCAAGATTGGATGTCCACCTAAGCTTCTCAACATCATCAGGTCCTTTCATGAGGACATGAAGGGCAGTGTAATTTTTGATGGCTTAACATCAGATTCCTTTGACATTTGAAGTGGAGTGAAGCAGGGCTGCATCCTCGCGCCAACTTTATTCGGGACCTTTTTTGCTGTCATGCTGAAACACGCTTTTGAAAATGCAACAGAGGGAATTGGGAATTTATCTCCAGACCAGATCAGATGAAAAACTCTACAATCCTTCCAGATTAAGAGTAAAGTCCAAAGTCCAGCTGAAATGCTTGCAGGATTTCCTCTTCGCTGACGATGCTGCTGTTACTGCTCACTCTGCCGAAGACCTTCAACTACTTGGTATCACCTGGCATGACAAAATCTCAAATGATGCAGTCTTGGAACGTGCTGGAATCTCTAGCATGTACACATTTCTGAAACAGAGAAGTCTACACTGGCTTGGGCATGTTGTGAAAATGGCTGATGGTTGGATTCCAAAAGATCTCCTATATGGAGAACTAGCAAAAAGTGTACCCGCGTTGCGGGAGTAAAATTCTCCCATAAGTCATCACCCCATATGCGTCAACCCCACATGCGCATCAACCCCACATGCACAACTTCCCCACATGCGCAACTTCCACATCGCAACTTCCCCCCATGTGCAACTTCCCCCATGCGCAGCATGCTCTTTTTAGAGATGTCCTACGAGGAGGGGGACCCCAGATGTTGCTGTCGACCCACTAGAGTCTTCTTGCCACGTACACCATCTTGGGAGAGAGGCTTCGAGAGTACACCTCGAGAAAAGGAAGTGAAGGCAGCTTTGGCAGAAGAGGTCAACCCAGAGGAAGTGGAGTGGAGGCTGAAGGAATACTGGAGGGAGCAAGATGAACTATGGGCCAGAGCCTGGGTCCAAAGGGCCTATATGGAGCAATGATCCAGGAGGCCAGGGGGGCTGAACTGGTGGGGGTATCACTTGAGGCACCCTACCCTTGATACAGGCCCTGCTTGGTGGAGGGAGGTTCCGCCTCCACCCTGACCCAATTGGTGGAAGCCCCCACCAGGGAGGGGCCCTTGGTTGGGATAAAAGGGGAGGGGAGCAGGAGGTTTTTGGCGGGAGAGGACAAGTGGACAATCGTGTTGTGAGATGTTTTGTGCTTAGCATCACTTGATACTTACCTGTTATATCTACCTGTTGGAATCATTGTGGTTATGTCCTTTGAAGCTTTGCACCTCCTATCATGGATGCAAGTAAAGATTTTGTGGTAAACATACCCTCGTTGTCTCCATGGACTTATTTTGGTGAGGAGGATGGGATGGCACTTGTGGGGGCACCCGGCGTTCCACCCCATCCACCCACATTACCCAAGGGGATCCGCATCACAAGCATCAACAATTGTGGAAGTTTGGATGAACTAATCTAAAGAGGAAAGCACATGGTCAAAATTTGAAATATGTTTATAAATGAAAAATGCTGAAAAAGCAAGATGAATGTGAATGAAAGTCAAGGTATTCCTGTAAAGAAAAGTAAAAAAAAACATTTGGAGGCTTTTGCCTGGTAAATATAATTATAGAATTCTTATAAAAATTAAGTCAAAGCTTAGTACAATTACTGTATTTACTTGAATCTAACACTCACCTTTTTTCAACCAAATTTAGAGCACAATCCTAACCATGTCTACTCAAAAGTAAGTCCCATTGTGTTCAATGGACCTTACTCCCAGGAAAGTGTCTTTAGGATTGCAGCCTTAGTCTCCAAGATCAGGGTGCACATTAGATTTGATGGTAAATTAGATGCAAGTAAATAGGGTATTTTAATTATAAGTTTAGTGTGCGCATTAGATTCTATGGCACATTACATTGGAGTAAATGCGGTATGTTATGGCGTAATATGCTACAGGTATCCCTGGGAAGAGACCAAAGCTGATGAAAGCAGCTATAGCAACCTTGGAAACAAAGACTCCCTGTCCGATTAGAGTGGGGGTGGAAATCAAAGAGTTAAAAAAGCTATTAACAAATGTTTCTCTTTTCAGGGTAATTTAAGTAAATACAATTGCTGCTTTGAAACTGTGAAGAGGAAAAGTACTGCATGAGCCTTATTTATAGAGTACAGATTCTATTGTATTATATATATGAGTGTTGTTAAAATTAAAAAAAAGAACAACAAAAGATGGTATTGTAACACTGACATGCTATCCCTCAAAACCAATGTGGCTACCCTTCTGGAAGCTGGGAAATGTGATTTTACAATCCACATTGTGGATTACAAATCAAATCACCTCCATACTAACAATTATACATTCATAAAATATTGCAGATAACAAATTAGTACAATGTGCCTTTTTTAGGCCACTGTGTTTTCAGTTAAAAGAAATGTATATGTTTATCTATATATATAAAAGAGAAAAGTCACTCACTGACTCACTCACTGACTGACTCACTCACTGACTGACTCATCACCGCCCTGCCAAAACTGCTGGGCCAAGAAGCGTGAAATTTGGGCTGGGTGTTCCTTCCATGACGGAGGGGTGCACTAAGAACCGGTTTTCGGAAATTCCAACCGGAAGGGGGTGAAAAGGGGCGCAACGCGTTTTCCTCCCTATACTTTGCATTGAGAATTGCTGACTCCTCAACATTCCTCCCCAACTGCTGGGCCTGAAGCATGGAATTCTGGGAGTTCCTTCTGTCACCTGAACACCCACCAAGAACCATCTGGAGAAATTAACCCTTCAGGGGCTGAAAAGGGGCAACGTGTTTCTGTCCTATACTTAACAAGGGAGACTGAACAACATCCAGCCTATTTGGTGCTCAGTGACAGGTGCACTGGGGGATGTTTTCCGGAGGAAGAGGTTGCACTGGTGAGAATGCTGCTCATGGGGGGAAGTTGCGCATGGGGAAAGTTGCACATCGGCAGATGATGCGCATGGGGGAAAGTTGCACATGAGGGGAAGTTGCGCATGGGGGAAGTTGCGCATGGGGGAACGATGCGCATGGGGGAAAGTTGCACATGGGGAAAGTTGCGCATGGGGGAAAGTTGCACATGGGGAAAGTTGCGCTTGAGGGGATGATGCACATGGGGGAAGTTGTGCATGGGTGGAAGTTGCACATGGGTGGAAGTTGCGCATGGGGGGTGATGCGCTTGCGGGAAAGTTGAACATGGAGGAAAATTGCGCATGAGGGGATGATGCACATGAGGGAAGTTGCGCATGGGTGGAAGTTGCACATGGGAGAAAGTTGCACATGGGGAAAGTTGCGCATGGGGGAAAGTTGCGCATGGGGAAAGTTGCGCTTGAGGGGATGATGCACATGGGGGAAGTTGCGCATGGGTGGAAGTTGCACATGGGTGGAAGTTGCGCATGGGGGGATGATGCGCTTGGAGGAAAGTTGAACATGGAGGAAAGTTGCACATGGGGGATGATGCGCATGGGGGAAAGTTGCACATGGGGGAAGTTGCGCATGGGGGAAAGTTGCGCATGGGGGTTGATGCACATGGGGGAAAGTTGCACATTGGGGAAGTTGCGCATTGGGGGAAGTTGCGCATTGGGGAAGTTGCACATTGGGGAATGTTTTGCATGAGGGGACGTTGCACATGGGGGGATGATGCACATGGAGGGATGATGTGCATGGGGGATGATGCGCATGGGGGAAGTGGCACATGGGGTGTTTCTGCGCCATGGGGGGATGGCATAGGGAGAAATGTTACACCCGCAATGCGGGTATGCTTTTCGCTAGTATTACCATAAAACTGTCCTTGATGTAGAATGAATGTATGCCAAATGCAGGATTATTCCAGATTCTCTTTGAAAGATTATCCAGCCATCAAAATATCTGAACATCTTCATCCTCATTTTTAGGCCTTTCAGCTATCATTATCTGAAGAAGGTACTTTGTGCCACCGTTCACATTTAAAAGAAAATTTGCAATGAATGTTACTTTTGCCCAAAAAAGCATTTAAGCAATTATTAAGTGGAAAAGCATGATTTAAATTTATAAAATAAAGAAAAGGGTTAATCTGCACATTGTATTTTGGGGAAAAAAAACTAGCATATATTAAGAAATAAAATACCAGATCTTGAAATGTTGCATAAAACTTTTTCTTATTCACTGGCTTTGGTGTATCAAGTGACATTTTAAAAATTTAAAATGTGGAGAAAAGAAAGCTTTAGAAAAGCCACCACTTATTATGGGGATCTCATGGTTTTTTTTTCATGGTTCCTTTGAAAATGAGGAACAAATTGTTTTTGACCTTGTACAACCTTTGGAGATGACAGGTATAGGAGAGAGGCCAATAAAATACCAGGAAATACAATCCAGGTCACATTTCAGGGGGAAGGCTATGACAGAAATCCCACAACCTTTCCCATCAGAAAGTATAAATCCTTCTGGGATTTTCCTTGAAAAGTCAGTAAACAAATAAGGTGAACATATTCTATACTTTTATACAAAACACATAACTGAATTTTTTTTTAAAAAAATCAGCTTATTTTCAAGGAAAAGAAACTGTCTAAAGTTACAAAGAATTATTCTGATATAGAAATAGAAAGGTAAGTCATATACGGATATTTCTTTTTCAAAAATACCATTTTAAATGTTCCCTGTTACAAAAATTGTTATCTACTTGTTTAACTGAATACCATGAATAGTTGTTATAAAATATAATACACAGAATCCATTTGATTTGAATCTAAAGTACAGTGGTGCTTTGGTTTATGCAATCCTAAAGACGTTTTCTTGGGAATAAGATCCATTGAACACAATGGAGCTTACTTCCGAGTAGACATGATTAGGATTGTGCTCTAATTCATTCTGGAAGCATGACTGTAATCCAAAGAAGATATTCCCATAGGAAATAATGGAAACTCAGATGATTGATTCCACAACTTAAAAATATTTATATAAAATATTTACTGTATATAAAAATGATTAGAAAACACTGTAATATAATAAACACTGTAAGAAAGAAAATACTGTACAGTACTGAACCGTACTGTATCTTTGAAAACCTTCGTGGCTGGTGTGAGGAAGACAAGAGAGAAGAGGATGACTTACACTACCACTAACAGAGGCACTGCCATAACAGAGGCACTGCCATTGGCTCATTGGAATCTTCACCTTTATGTGCAACTAACATTTCCAGGCTGCTGATGGGGAGCAGCACAAGAACATTGATAAGGCACACCTTTCACACTGCCACACACAGATCCCACATACAGACCTGGCTCAGACTGCTCCTCCCAGACCCCCCATGAGTTCCCTGGCCATGGAAGCCTATTCCAAACTTCCTCAGAAATGCTCTTCTTCCAAGACAGTGCTCTTATTCCAAGTCAAAATTTCTGAGGAAAGTTTTGCTCTTCATCAAAAACACTCTTAATCCAAGTCACTTGTAGACCAAAGTGCCACTGTATATTGTATCTTAAACTGATGTACTATACACACCTCAAGACAGTGGCCGTTTTGGCATCCATGAAAGAAAGTGTTGTCGTAATGGTGACTTCAATTATCCTCATCCTTCAAATTTTGCCACCTTATGAAATCATAATAGAAAAGCTCAAGTAGATGTATGAATGCATGTTTTGCACTAAGCAAATGATGTATAGCACTAAGCAAGAATGGCATCATCAAGGAAGATACCAGCGTGGCTCATGACTGAGGCAAGGAAGCTAGAAGTGGCAATTGTACTTTCTGTTGAAAATGGAAGTCTCATCCAAATGAAACACAAAAAAAATTAAAACAATGACAAATGATATAGAAATTCACAACAAGGGCAACAAAATGAGAGGAATGCATGGTTAAAAAGTTCATTCCTTTGAACCAGCGTTTCTCAAAGTTGGGGTTGGGACCCCTTTTGGGGTCACCTAGAGGTTTTCTGGGGATCGCCTAAAGACCCCTGGTGCAGGGGGCTAGGTCAGGCTTGCCAGACCTCCAGCTGTAGCTGCACACGCACTGGGGCTGACTGACAGCCTCAGGGCCCAATCCTATGCATGCCTACTCTGAAATAAATCCCATTATAGTCAGGGGGCCTTTACTCCCATGTAAATGTGGATAGGATTGCAGCCTCAGGGCCCAATCCTATGCCCAATGCTCTGAAATAAATCCCATTCATTTCATTTGTAACAATGAAAGTACATCCTGCATTTTGGATATTTACATTACGATTCATAACAGTAGCAAAATTACAGTTATAAAGTAGCAATGAAAATAATTTTATGCTTGGGTTCCCCACAACATGAGGAACTTATAAAGGGGTCACAGCGTTAGGAAGATTGAGAACCACTGCTTTGAACTGAGCAAATGCAGGAGTTCATTCCTACCTTAAGAATTTGGTTTATTCAGAGGGAAAGGCAGGATAAAAATAGGTATTATTTGGTGGTATTTGTTCCCAACCTTGTTGATCAAAACAGCAAATTGTAGTTATGTGTGCAATCCTAACCTAGGCCGGCACAACTCATCGGTCTTCCAGTTCCAATTATCGTGGTGATGTGGGGAGGCAATGGCATGTTTGTGCGCTGGCCTAACCCTCCCCCAGGAGCGGCATATGTGACACCCCCACTTTTGGCACTTTTGTCTTATGGCACTTTTATGACACCCCCAGGCCAGCATGGGATTTGTGTTGGGGCTTATGCTGGCCTAACTGGGGATTAGAATTGCAGACTGTGATTAATTACAAGAAACAGAAATTGTATCCAGAAATTTTCTAGCTTATGACTAGCAAGCACACATTGCCTGGTAAAATCTTGTTGTTTAGTGCACAGTCATCATGGAACCTCACCTGTGCCTGAACAAAGGAATGACACAAGAAAAATGCCTATAATTACCAATCCTTTGATTTGCACATCAGATACCAAACAGGTTTTCATAAGGAATGATGTACGAGCATTGAATTCCAGGATCATTTAACCGTAATTTGAGATTTGAAAAGCGTTGTGTTATGTGACCTTCAGAAAATGTTAGCCTAGCCACATTATGCGTATACATGTTTGGACTTGTGAAAGAATGCATATTAGCATGCAAGTTAATCATTTTAAAGATTGACTAGGTGACTTGCGAAACTCACAGATACTGTTTTGTCTTTTGCTTTTCAGCAGTCATGATCCTGTTAACATCATGTGTATGTTTGGTTTCAATATTGCACCAATTGGATCAGGTAAGAGACTTATGAGTTGGCATTAAGTAACAGAATATTAATAGAAGACCAGTTTGAAACCGGAGAGTGTCGAAGTAATTTATTTTATACAGGGTGGCCCAAACGTCAGTAGACCAATTTAAAATAGAATAGAATGAAAGATCTTTAGATTGGCACAATGCAGCATGGATTTTGTAGGTAAAATTTGATTATTTATATTTGTTGCTCTGTTGTGAATGTCATCATAAATGTTTACCAAGGATTACGTGTCGTAAATCTGGAACAAAAAAGTTATTTCAGTGGCGCCTCATGTAATAAATTGAATTTGTTCCGGAGGCATGTTTGTTACATGAAACGTTCTTTACGTGAAGCGGATTTACCCATAGGAAATAATGGAAACTCAGACGATTGGTTCCACAACCCAAAAAAATATTCATATAGAAATATTAACCAGATGTAAAAATGATGAGTAAACACTGGAATTGAATTCAAAACATGCATTCAATGTGCATGATCCTATGAAGTCTACTTAGGCTGCAGTCCTATAGACACCTTCCTGGGAGCAGGCCTCATTTAACACAGTGGGGCTTACTTCTGGGTTGACATCGTTAGGAGATTGCAATCAAGGCCACTTTCCTGGAAGTAAGCCTCATTTAACACCGTGAGGCTAACTTCTGGGTAGACATGGTTAGGAAACTGCAATCAAAGACACTTTCCTGGGAGTAAGACACATTTAACACAATGGGGCTTACTTTTGAGTAGACATGGTTAGGAGGATGCAATCAAAGACACTTTCCTGGGAGTAAGACCCATATAACACAATGGGGCTTACTTCTGGGTAGACATGGTTAGGAGGCTGCAATCCAAGACCCTTTCCAAGTGTCTCTCCACTTTCTCTATCTCTTCACCCTGAGCCTCTCTCTTCCCTGCTCCCTTCTGGCTAGCCCTGAGCTGCTTCCCTCTTCTCCACTGCTCTTCTCTCCTTCTACCCAAGCACGCAAGGCAGCCCTGACGCTTTTTAAAAGGACTGCCAGCAAGTATGCCCCAACTTCCAACAAGTGTGTTTGTTATGTGATCACAGTTTGTTACATGAAGCAGAATCCTAGAGAAATTTTTGTTTGTTATGTGGAACATACTTTACATGAGGTGTTTGTTATGTGAAGGCACCACTGTATATTTTAAAATGGCCTTCTGACTTGTGGTCCACCCCGTATGTATAAAAGATTTATACATCTTCCTTTCCTACCACTTCCTATCCTTCCACAAGGCGCCATCCTTTCCTACCACTACAGAGGTAGGAGTTATGGGAGTTATTCTGAGTCGGAATTTCCACTTCAAGTTGAATGTTGCTAGTGAGTCTAGAATGGGTCCTCCACTGTGTGACCTCATTTCTTGACATTGATATGGTCTGTCAAGACCACATTCTTGGTCTTGTAATAATTCTCTGGAGTTGTAATAATTCTCTTCTACAAAATTGGGACAGGGCCCTCTATCCTATTAGCCAGTATGTGAACACAATTCCCCAAAATCGGGATTGTCCCTTTTTTCGGAACATTGTCCCTTTCCATACAAAAAAGCATACTAAAAAAATGGTGCTCTTTTCAATGCAGGCCTTTGCAGATGTTAATGCTATGAAAATTAATGCTTTGAAAACCTCTAAACCAGATCAACAACAATTAATTGTTGATGAGCACAATAAGCTGAGGAGATCAGTGGATCCACCTGCCAAGAACATGCTGAAGATGGTAAGATACATTTCAAACAAGGGTATATGCAAGCTCATTATATGTGTTAGCATGGCAACATGGCAGCCAATTAAGCTTGCCTAAGGGCAAAATACAGAGAAACTATGGAGAGTCCTTGCTGCGGTGTAAGAACAACTTGCTCTGGATTGCAATATGAATTTCCCATAGGTTTTCACTAGGTGGTGCAGTAAATATGGGTGCATGTAAAGTCTCTTATGTGCTCCTGTAATTACTCTGGATTTGGGGGTTAGAAAGGTTCAGAGAGAATTCAGCTTCGGTTTCAGGTGTCAGCTGGGAGGTAGAGCTCCTTCCTTCCCCATGTGATTATCACAGGAAGACAAAGTTGTAATCACTTCTGAAATGCCTCTGAGCTGAAACTAAGCCATTTTAAGCCACTTGAAAGGGAACTTGATTCATCTTCATTGCCTGCCATGTTACCTTAGTAAACACCTGATTTTGTTTAATGCAAAAATGGGTAACCACAGAGGTTCCTGGAATGAAATGCCGCAGATAGGGAGATTGATCCTGTATCATAGTAGTTACCTGTGCTAACTTATTAAAGAGACACTGTGAAGTGGTGCTCCTTTTATATTTAGCATGGAGAGATTAACTGTCCACCTTTGCCCCAGCACAGTTTCTCTAATCAATAAGGGGGCACACTTTTTATTTATTTACTTAATTAAAATTGATTTTGTTTTGTATTATTTGTATATTACTCTGGATATGGGGGTTAGAAAGGTTCAGAAAGAATTCAGCTTCAGTTTCAGCTGTGAGGTAGACCTCCTCCCTTCCCCATGTGATTATCACAGGAAGACAAAGTTGTAATCACTTCTGCCATTTTAAGCCATTTTAAACCACTTGAAAGGGAATTTGATTCATCTTCATTGCCTGCCTTGTTACCTTAGTAAACACCTGATTTTGTTTAATGCAAAAATGAAGAATTTGGCTGTCTCTTTAAGAGTAGGAAGCCAAGCCTCTGCTGGTGTGGTGTACAGGGTGACCAGATGCCAAACCCAAAATTCCTGAACCCCAAGGCCAAAATTCCTAATCCCAGGCCAAAATTCCTACCCTCTTTCAGTTTTTTGACCATAACGTTTGATATCTCAAAACTGATTCTTGCATTGGATCCTGCTCTTCAGTACAAATTCAATGATATATGGCATGATGGGGTACTGTGCACTATTGCAAAGTTTCAAAACGAAGCCAAAATGTAGGATGCCCGGACAGGAAGCTAAAAATCCAGACAAATCCGGGTTTTCCCGGTCATCTGATCACCCTGGGCCTGGTGTATTCTTCGGCGCCGGTTTAGAAGTGGTATTTTCCCCCAGCAAGCAGGCTGAGGAGATTACCTTTTATATTCTGTATTTAATGGGGAAATAATAGAAATGGGGGTATATGACTAGCTAGCCTCTATGAAGGTTTTATGGGGTTGTTTTGGGGAATTGTGTTTTGAGAGGGAACTTATTGTGGGTTGCCTGCTCAGTTTCTGTTTAGAAGCTATTGAGTTCAGCATGACCATGCGCTCGGAAATGGCCGGACAGACCCAGAATTTGCATATTGTCCGGCCTGTCTGTGCATGGAAGAGCCTGTCTGGGCCGGAGGGGCTAGTGTAGTGCCTTGGGGCACATAAAGGCTGCTAGGATTGGCGAGGATGCAAAGTGCCATCCGAGTAGCCATGTTGGTAAATTAGAGGCTGTGCGCAACCTGCGGAGGGAAAGTGACCAGGCCTCCGAGAAGAGTGGAGGCAGCCGGCAGCCTCACTTGCTGCAAGCGGTCTGAGACTGTGGAGGGATGCTCCACCCGCTGCGGAGTGGTCTGTCAATCAGACCTGATGCTCGCCACTCTGAATGGGAGCGATAGAGGCTGTGCGCATGTTCACAGCCTCTTCTTCTTAAAGAAAAACAACAGGACAAGGAGACAGAGGCTGTGTGCATGCACAGAGACAGAGGCATGCACACAGCCTCTAATTTACCAACATAGCTGCTTGGACAATGCTTTGCATCCGCGCCAATCCAAGCATCGTTTATGTGCCCCAAAGCACTACACAGCTGCCCCCACCAGCTTCCAGACCCCAAACCAGGTAAGCAATGATTTTTTAAATGTCGGGCAAAATGTAGGATGTCCTACATTTAAAAATGTAGGACAAGATCCACCAAAAGTCCAGATTTTCAACTGAAAATCCAGACTTTTGGGGACCCTTGTCCTATATTTTGAGGTATGGCTTACAGTCACCCTAGTTGTGTTGGCAGCTCATATTGGAAAGGGTTATTTTCCATTTAAGGTAGTGCATTCCGGATGTCCTTATCTTATCACAGGTAACCAGGGAGGTTCCTGGAATGAAATGCCGCACAGGGAAATTGATCCTGTATCATAGTAGTTACCTGTGCTAACTTATTAAAGAGACACTGTGAAGTGGTGCTCCTTTTATATTTAGCATGGAGAGATTAACTGTCCCCCTTTGCTCCAGCACAGTTTCTCTAACCAATAAGGGGCACACTTTTTATTTATTTACTTAATTAAAATTGATTTTGTTTTGTGGGGGAAGGGCTACAAATTTTCTTTGATTCCATATTGCAGAAAGGTCCCTTAGCTATGCCACTAACTAGAGAGAAGCAACAGCAGAAATGGGTGGCAAGATGTTTGATAGGAACAGGTAAGACATATCACTTCTGGTTGTGACATCATTACTGGGGCAACATTTTGGGCTTTGCACCCGGCTACAGTATTGGTATCTATCAGTCTTGAAAGACTATGGCATCGTGCTCGATGCTGCATGCGAAGCACGAAGGCCTGGGTTAGATTGATATGGATGATGGGCTTTTACCCAAGCAGAAAATCCCCCCTCTCCACACCACTGAAATAGTCCAATGGAAAGGCAGAGCCAATACAATTGGTTCCAGTTGCTGGGCGAAGGACAGGAGCCCACCCTGTCTTGTGGGGACCTGGGTATCAATCCCTGGCCTACTGGTTAACGGGAACAGTGTCTTACCCACTTGCACCACCCACAGCCATATCAGGCTACATGATCGTACATTTTTCCATTGATTCCCTCTGCTAAATACAAGATGACACCATTTTAATGAGTGCATCTTTGTTTGATTAGCAAGGATTGTATTTATTACAAGTTTTAGCAAGAAATTTACTATTAATTGTTACCAACTTATAAATCAAGTAAGTCATCAATGGAGAGAAATTCAAGACCCAAGCAAAGATTTGTGTTACTCCTTTTGTATCCAACTGGGTTTGAACTCACTATTTCACAACTCACATTCTTTGTCATGTAGAAATGGAGTGCTAACATTGCTGCGAATGCACAACGCTGGGCAGATCAATGTACTTTAGACCACAGTCCCCAAGGAAGCAGAACAATAGGTAAGTGAAATACATTCAAGTACATTGGCTTTGTTGAAGTAAAATCTCATGTCAGTGTAATAAGTGTTAAATGTTTCATTTATTTTCAAATGCTTCATTTCAAGGCAAAGTCAAACCATAGAATGCAACTTTATTTTAATTCTGCCAAGTGGCCTTTCTGGCTAAGAGTTTTATATCTTCATTCCACCCCTGAAGTGATAATATTGGGAAATTTTCCAAGATTGTCGGCAATTTCTGAAGTCCTCCATCAGCATATCCAGTGCCACTGATACAGTAGTCTTACATCCCAGTTCTCTCCACAGTACACTTTCTCTTTGGCAGTTTCTCTTCTGGTCTGCTCAGTGCTCCCACAGGGATGGCAACCAGTAAATAATGAGCCTACAGCAGCATGGCGGAGCAGAATCCCACTGCTGCCCCATCAGATCAGGTCCAAGATTGGGCAGCTTAGGGCATCAGTCAAACCCCTTGCTCAGCATGGATATACCAGTGGTGGGATTCAAATAAATTAACAACAGGTTCTATGTCCTAAATTACCTAACAACACACACATGGCAGCATCACTATTTGGTGGCAATAGTTTTGTTTCTAAGAGAGATTCTGGCATCAGATGTAAAATTATTATGAAGTGCAGACAGCAGAAAAGAGACAATCTTAGCAGGAGTTAATGCTCTTTTTCCTGGAACGTCTTCCAGTTCAATTCAACTACAAAATTAGCCAAACCTTCAGGATTTTTCTGAATAATACTCTTTCCACTTGTAGATGGCATGCAATGTGGAGAAAATCTCTACATGTCAAGCATTGCTCACTCATGGCGTAGTGCAATACAGGCTTGGTATGCTGAAAAAAAAGATTTTGCGTATAGTAAAGGAGCAACCCGTCCTGGAGCAGTGATTGGACATTTTACTCAGGTACAAGAACTTTAGTCACAGTTTAAGTTGTTGTATTTCACTGAGTTTCGCTAAGGATTTGGCACATGTTTAGAATCTATAATTATCATCATATGGTATACTACCATGCAGATATACCTGTTACTAGCAGAATTTACCCATTATTGCAAGGGTAAAATTTCCAAGAATATTTGTAAGCCCCAGGCACAGCTGGGAACCAGTGAGCACTACTGGGCACTGGCACTGGCAGCAGGTACCAGGGAGTGGGAACCAGTGGGCACCACAGGGCACTGACAGCCACCGGGCACCAGGGGACAGTGGTGTGTAGCAGCAAGCACCAGGCACCCTGACTGGGCAGTGAGCACTGCCAGACACCACCACACAGTGTGCAATGGACACCAGTATGCCCAGTGATTGGCCGAGGCCAGTTCGGTGCGGATCTGGGGACCTGTTGTTCCCAGCTCCCCGTCACTGATGATCTGGTAGCAGTAGGATGTAGGATGTCCTATATTTTGTCCTACATTTTTTAAACCTTGGGTACATCTCATTGATTTTAATGGGGCTTACTTCTGAGTAGGCATGATTCCTAGGATAGGCAGTGATCCTCTTCAAGCTAAACCTTGGAGTAAGTCTCACTGATTATCATGGGGTTTTCTACTGAGTCGCCATGCACAGGATTGGGCTGTCAGACTACAACTTGGGAGTAAGCCTCATTGACTTTAGTGGGGCTTACTTCTGAGGAGACATGATGCATAGGATGAGCCGTGATCCTCTCCAAGCTTAACCTTGGAAATATGCTGCAATCCTGAACACACGTTCCTGGGAGTAAGACCCACTGGGTACAATGGGCCTTACTTCTGAGTAGACATGGTTAGGGTTGCAGCATATCTCCAAGGTTAAGCTTGGAGAGGATCACAGCCCATCCTATACATCATTGGGCTCTCAGACTGCAACTTGGGAGTAAGCCTCATTGACTTTAACAGGGCTTACTTCTGAGTAGGTCTCAGGTGCAGCAAGCAGCAGCTGGGATAGAGGCTGAGGCTGCTTTTGGGGGATGCGGGTGGGCGAGCACTGCAAGGTCTGCAGGGGCTTGAAGCGCTTTGAGTGCCAGGAGGCAGGTACGGGGAAGAGCCAAGCAGCCCAGCCTAGCTTTGTGGCGGCCGCCCAGGGCAGCACGCAGAGAAGCACACGAAATTTGAAAATGGATGCTGCCACAAAGCTGGTTTTTCCAATGATTGTGGTCAGCTTTGCAAGAGGGCCACATCCACCCTCGTCTTGGGCCGCATGCGGCTCCTGGGCCGCGTGTTGGACACCCATGGTTTAGGTGATCCTATCTAACATCTAACACCACACATAATAATGTGGACATTGCATGTTGCAATACAGAAGGAATGCTTCTCTTCCACAAGCTGGAACAGGAATAACCACAGGTAAGATAAATTCCAGTTTTCCCTGGTGGAGGAGGAGAAGCATAGCATACAGATGGGATATATCTGAGAAGTAAACCAACTGATCAGGAGATGCCATATATTCATATCCACTGTTACTACTGTTACCATGTTTTATAGCAGAGGTCTCCAAACTTTTTGGCAGGAGGGCCACATCATCTGTCAGGGGCCCAAAAAACTAATTTATATATCAAATTTGAATAAATTTACATATAAATTTATATGGGCCCTACTGACTTTGCCGCCACTAAGAGATGTGAGAGGTGTGGTGGCCAGAGATAGGGCCTTCTCGGTGGTGGCACCCCAGCTTTGAAACTCCCTCCCGTTAGAACTGAAGAAAGCTCCCTCAATACAGAGCTTCAGGCGGAGCCTTAAAACCTTTTATTTTAAAAAGCCTTTTTAAATGGGGCAGAGGTTGGGGTGGGGGGCAGTTTTATTGTTCTATTTTATATTATTGTTTTTAACAAATGTATTTTAGTCTGTTTTAATTGTTCTTAGTTTTTTTAATCTAATTGTATTTTAATTGTATTTTAATTATGTTTTAATCTCTATTTATGATCATTTGGTGTTTTATTATGATTGATATTAATCGCCTTGAGCTCCCTCTTGCAGGTGAGGAAAGGCGGGATATAAATTAAATAAATATATATAAAAATGTATCGGAGTGAATTACAGGGCTTACCCAGGGGCTGGATAGAGGGGTCTTGAGGCTTGCTGAGGGCTGCATTTGGCCCCAGGGCCAGGGTTAGGAGATCCCTGTTCTATAGCAACCTTCTACCAAATGAGGCTTCCTCTATAGAGGCATATTATGCTACACGTCTTGCTAACAAAATACAGGTGTGTTTGCTGTATCTGTGGATCAGGAGCCACAAATTTCAGTATCTTCAGGTCCTCAAACCAGTAGGTTGAACCATGTGGACCTTCCAGATGCAAAAGGAGCTGTGCTCCCCTCACCTTCAAACGGTGTTGAGGGGGGCCAGAGAGGTCACGCACATACCCTTAGAAAAGGCCTAAAAACATGGCCCTAAGATCTCTGGGGAGGCCTTAGAAGGTCATTTGGGTTTTTCATAAAAACCAGAAGTGATGTTTTAAGCCCTTTAGGTGGGTTAACACACCTTCCTCTGTCCTCCAAAGGCATTCTAAGGCTTAAAAAAGTCACTTCATTTTATGGTATCTTTGGTATACCAAAAGATATCTTTGTCTTTGGTATCCACTTCCCTTTACTGTTTGATCACACTCATATTCATTTTTTTATTCTGCAGGTGGTCTGGTTTAACTCTTTTCTAATAGGTTGTGCTGTCGCCCACTGTCCTAAACAGCCGGGGTTGAAGTTCTACTATGTTTGCCAGTATTGTTTTGCGTATGTATTGATTTACTCCTTATCCACAATTCATTTGTTTTAACCTCTGAAATATGGGCATCGTTTTGCCAGCTCTACTATGCTTTGCCCTCTACAAGCCACATTTTGCTCTGGACGCACTACCAGATTCCTCCAGACTCCACCATAAGTTTCCAGGGTTCTCTTCTAGTGCTGCCCTTTCTGATTCGACCCAAGGCAGGAACTGAAAGCTGGTGGGAACATGAACTGAGGAAGGAGCAGTCCTGTGCCATCTGAATTAGGGCAGAACTGCTGCCCCTCTCTGCCTCTGCTGTTGCCTACTCCCCCTTGCTCTCCTTCTGACTCACACAGCTGGTCATGGAAGTAGTTGGGTGAATGAGAACAAAGGGGAAGATGAGGCACAGCAGTCAAGAGCATCCCACACTTTCTTACCTTGAGCTCTTCCATCCCTCACAACCTCTCCCATTGGCACTCCTGAACCCTGCTAAAACAAACAGGAAATGTGGATGATGCTGGGAGCACTAGGACTGAGCTAAATGCAAATGGCGGGAGATTACAGGCTCATGGTTAGAGGAAGGAGGTGTGAAGAAGGAAGTGTGAGGAAGCTCTGCCCCTTCTCCTCCTTCCTGGTTTTCTTGCTGGGTGGGCAAAAAGGAGGTCAAATGACCCTTTTATGAAGGCTCATGGAAGAAAGCCAGCAGACTAGGATTACTGTGCCTCTGCTGCTTCTTGAAGCGCCATTACTACACTAGTTTATAGTGGCTGCGGCTTTGTAGGTAAAAGTTGGCTGACTATGCCCCAGGCCTCTTCTTACTCACTCTCAGTGTACATGAAGAGGAACGGTGATCCAACGAAATCAGTCAGCTGGAGAGGCAGGTGTCTGCATGGCTGGTCTCTGTGAAGCAAAAAAAAAAAAAAAAGCCATTTGCATTGGCGGCAGATTGGGAGGATCTGTGGGCAGACACCCAGCAACTCTGTCTCAAGTCTGTCACTAATGGAGCTGACCTCCTTTTCTGAACATGGCCGTTCTCAAACTCACAGTACTGTACTGTCAAACCACTGCAGTGTGAAAGGCAAGGTAAATGGAGCAATGGCAAAGGGAGACCAACTTTGATCTCAGTTGATATCTATGCGTATACACTGCTGGGTTTCATGTTTCCCATTCACATGTGGTCTCATTTCACATTCCAGAGGAAACTTAGCGAGTATGATAAGCACTCCCTACAAATCAGGAGCTCCATGTGGGGACTGTCCAAACAACTGTGACAATGGATTGTGCAGTAAGTTTGAGATTATTATTAATATTATCATAAAGGAAAAGTATTCATATTTATTAGTAAATACTGAATGATCTTACAGAGGTTTGAAAAATTACAAGCCTGACTTCATATGCAAAAACCTAAGTCATCTAGCAGAGTTATCCTTGTCCGCTAGAGCATCAAGTTAAAGTTCTGTTGAATAATGAACTTCCAAGGTAATCATGAGCAAACCTGACATTCCCAACCTCAAATTGCCAATGGAAAAAAAACTTACTCACACATGAATTTTTTTAAATAAATGGAGGTTTACCATCTTCAAAGACAGTCTTGTCTCCTTCTCCCCGTACTTGTTTGAAAAAAATCTAAGGCACAAATATAACTTTTTGGGTGAAGCTGTCTTCAGTCAGGCATTGAGCTAGCAACCCATACACAGTAGTCTCTGAAATCATGCATGAAACTATGACAGGCCTCTGAGAAAATTTTTCTTATCCGGGGGCACCAAGTTTGGGCTCCTTAACCTCCTTCCCCTATTGGATCATAACTTCATTTGATTATTGGATGATAATTTCTATGACTTACATTATATAAAACTGCATATGCCTGCAAAATGTATAAATAACAGTCTTCACAAAATATATGCAAACACTAACTGAGATCCCAGGAAATTCCCAGTTCTCATCCTCTGGCTCCTGGGCTCATTATATGACCCCAGGCCAGATACACCCTGCCTCCTGCCTGTCATGGATCCTTCTAAGATTGGAAAGTATAAAAAAAAGCAGGCCTCCGTCAGTCTTGGAAGACTATGGTATCATGCTCGGCGCTGCATACGCTGCATGCGAAGCACGGAAGCCTGGGTTAGATTGCTATGAAGGATAGGCTTTTACCCAAGCAGCAAATCCTCCCTCTCCATGCCTCTGAATTAGCCCAATGGAAAGACAGAGCCGATACAATTAGATCCAGCTGCGTCGCAGAGCTGGGCTAAGGACAGGAGCTCACCCTGTCTTGTGGGGCCAACCTGGGTCTCGAATCCTGGCCTGCTGGGTAACAGGCACAGTGTTTTAGCCACTTGCGCCACCCACAGCCCCAGGAAATTTGGAGAGGCTCCTTTCACTCCAACCCCATGCATTAACAAGTACGAAGGTTTGTATTTGTATCAACAAAACAAATCCCTGTTCTGCACCAACATTATCCATTACAATATACTATTTTTAGATGGTTATATAATATCTACTAGCAAAATTTGCCCACCATTGCGGGAGTAAAAATTCAAGAATAATTATGGGTACTGCTGGGCACCAGGTGGCAGGCTGTGGGCACTGGTGAGCAATAGGCAATGGGCACTGCTGAGCACCAACATGCACTGGGCATCGCAGGGTATCAGGAGGCTGTGGCAAGCAGCAGCGAGCACCAGACATTTCTACCAGGCATTGTTGTACAGCAGGGACAACAGTGGACCACCATGCAATGGTGTTCCTCTAACCCCCCATGCACCACTACCCCCAATGCACCCTCCCCCCATGCACCATTATACCAGCCACCATCTCCCCTCATGCAACTCTACCCTGGTGCACCATCTCCCCCATGCACAAGACACCAGGTACCACTGGGCACCAAATTGGTTTTTAATGGGAGCTTACATCACAGAAGGAATATGCTCCCCAAATTTCAGCATGCGTGTAGGTGCAGGGCTTGGGACTGGATGTTGATCAGTCAGTCTTCAATGTTAAGTATAGGACAAAAACACGTTGCACCTCTTTTCACCCCCTTAGGGGTTTAATTTCAAAAAAATTGGTTCTCAGTGGATACCCACTTCAAAGAAGGAATACCCTCCCCAAATTTCATGGTTCTAGGTCCAGGGGTTGGAGCAGGGCATTGATCTGTCCAATCTCAAGTATAGGAACGAAAAACAATGCACCCCTTTTCATCTCCTTTTGATTTGAATTTCCAAAGATTGGTCCTTAGTGCTTACATCACAGAAGGAATGCCTTCCCCAAATTTCACACTTCTAGGTCTGGCGGTTTCAGCTAGGTGTTGATGAATAAATCAGAGAGTGAGCCAGTGAGTGAGTCAGTGAGTGACTCTTCAATTTTATATATATGGACTAGCAAAATGTACCCACCTTGTGGGAGTAAAATATATCCCATGATGTACCATCCACCCTGTGTGCCATCCCCTATTGCACGTCACCCCCATGAGCATCAACCCCATGTATATCACCCCATTTGTAACATCCTCCCATGTGCAACATCCCCCATGCACATCATTCCCCATGTGCTTCATCCCCACATCCACATCATTTCCCCGTGCACAACATCCACCCCAAACTCATCAACCCCCCCATGCAGATCAACCCCCATGAGCAGTACCCCCACTCACAACACCCCCATGTGCATCACCCCACTATATGTAACATCCACCGTATGCATGACAATCCCCATGTGCAACATCCCCATGCACATCTGCCCACAATATCCCCGCATGCAACACCCTCCCCCATCTCCCTGTGCAACACCTCCCACAACACCCCCATCTGCATCACCACGCCATGCGCAACATCCACCCCATATGCAACAATTCCCCATGCACAACATCTCCATACATAACATCTGCCCACAATATCCCCCATGCAACACCCTCTTCCGCCTACCTGTGCAACACCCCACTGCAACCACTGACATTCCTTCTACCAGGGGCAATTGCAGGATTTGGGGCTGGGTGCTGAGCAGCCTTCAACGTTAAGTACTGTATAGGCAGAAAATGCACTGCACTCCCTTTAAGCCCCTTAGGGGTTAAATTTAACTCTTATGGGTTAAATTGCTAGAAATTGGTTCTTGGTGGGTGCTCCCATCACATAAGAAATACCACCCCCCAAATTTCAAATTTCTAGGTCCATGGATTGGTGCTGGGCATTGATCAGGCAGTGATTCTTCAATATAAAGTATAGGGAGGAAAACACGTTGTACCCCTTTTCATGCCCTTCTGGTTTAAATTTCCAAAAACCCGTTCTTAGTGGATGCCTCTGTCACAGAAGTAACACCCTCCCCAAATCTCATGCTTCTAGCAGTTTTGGCTTAGCGTTGATGAGACAGTGAGCCAATCAGTCAGTGACTTTTCAGTTTTATTTGATATATAGATTTATCTGTGTATAAGAATGGGAAGGACACATGGGAGATTCTTTAGGGGGAAAAGTACCAATCACATAACAATAGAAACTACAATGAATCTCTGAATTTGACAGGTGACTCCAGGTGACTCATTAAACTTGCAAACATCTTGGTATTTTTAAATAATAATATCGTTTTAATATCATATTTTGTGTAATGAGCAGTGTAAACCAGAATCACTTGCAGCAGCCCAGAGTGTTTCAACAGTGCTGTAAAACATCGTTGTGACACCCAGAATGGAGGGGAGGCCTGCAAGGTGAAAGAAAGGTGAAAGGGGAGTTGAAAGAAAGAAATGCTGTTTAAATTTTTAAGAAGGCATAATCAAAGCTAAAATCAAAATATGGTACTGTGATTTATTTTAAAAAAGAACTTTTTACAAAAGATCAAAGGTAAGCAATACTCACCAGCTAGAATTTTTGGAAGCCATTTCTTTATTTGCTAATATTAATGAATTATTCTTGTTTTGATTTTTTAGCCAATCCATGCCTACACCAGGATATGTACTCAAACTGTCCACAATTAAAGGCACAATTAGGCTGTTCTCAGGAAATAACATCGAAGAATTGCAAGGCTTCTTGTCTGTGTACAACAGAAATAAAATAAGGAACCAATTAAAATTATAACTTCGGCTGCAATCCTAAAGATACTTTCCTATGATTAAAATCCATCAAATACAATGGGGCTTACTTTTGAATAGACATGGTTAGGATTGTGCTCAGACTCTATTAAATTAGGCTATAATTTAAATGATTGGAAATGGGAAATGATTGGGAAATGATTGTAGATTACTATGCAAGTGTACTGTTTCAATAGATGCATCTTTAAAGTAGATTTTTATCTTTTCTGTTGTGCTATTTTCCAGTGTCTAGTTTTGCACAGATTTCTCTTTTTTAAAATGATCTGCAGACCATTTGACTTGAACGAATAAAATTTCTCATTGTTTTGTGAAAATAAAATGTAGTAAATTACATTTTTTTGACTATTTATTACAAGTACTCGTCTCTTGTATAAGTAATAGTGATGAACAAAATCATCCAGGCTTGATTTTGGCTGGGACCAGAACTGGTATCTTTTTTCCTCATGAGTTTAAACTGCTCAAAATGACCATTTTTAAAGCCAAGACCCATAAATCCCTCCACAAATTCTTGCAACTTCAGCCACTGTATATGTATAGTAAATGTGAAGCTAGCAATACAACACATGTAGTTGTGCCGTTAGGCAATATGTAACAGTAAGTGGTTGCATTAAGAACGATAAATTAAGTTTTGAATTCTGGCATTTCACCTCCCCCAAAGCATCTCCATTTGATATTTCATTGTTGCAAATAACTCAGCACACACGTGAGGAGAGAACACATAAATTAATGAGTTGTATACTTGGCAAAACAGAAGAAGTCTGTCATTAAGGACGTACACCTATGTCACAACATGACTTACATATTACAGCTGTGAACATGAATTTCCAAGTTGAATACAGTACACATAAGTCACAAATCATTCTCCAAGCATGTCTCAGCAGGGCTGTACCCGTTATGGGGGGAAAAAACTCCTATGTTCAATATAGAAAACATAAAACATCTCATGATCAATGTACTTCTTTCACAATAGCAAGATCAGAATGAATGTCAAAACGTAAGCCACAAGCAATACTTTTAACACTCCTGTTCTGTTGTGTTCAACTTCCTCTTGTCCCAGCTTGCTCACTCAATATGCTATTTGCATTTTTATTTAAAAAAAAAACAAAATTGGTAAGCTGACTACGGAGAAGCGATCACAAGCATACATTTCATTTATTTGGGTTTAAACAGTATATGCAACACATTCCCTTGTAGCAGCTAAACATGGATAGCTATCCAAGGAGCGGGGAAATTATATATTGCATTTCTGTACCTCTGGTATTTGTGATGCATCATGTGACAAATGAACATAATGATCAAGTACTATATTCTCGTCTGTGAATAAGCAGATAACTTAGCTGACAGCTGGAATAGCTTTCATTGTGCTGAGAGGGAATGAGGAGTGGCCACAACTTTGCATTCCTATACTGGTCCAGTGTGCTGCCTGTGTGGATGAGTGCCAAGATGGGGAGAAGTATACCTGAACTAGGGTGTGCCAGACTAGTCCCTTAACTAATTAAAATAATTACTACAATACCTATTATTTCAATCAACAGCAAGAGGTCAAAGCCCTGACAGATTTCCATATACTATTGGGTGTGATCAGAAGTCCAGGAAACTCAATTTTGAACTTTAGTGTCTCATGAGGCAACTGCTGCATTGGAAGCTTTCAGCAATATCAATTATCCATGGGATGTCCAGTGTTTGAACAAACCAGGACATGGAAATCAATTGATTACAGTCAAAATGTTCATGTAGAACAGTGATTTTTAATTGGTGTGCTGCAGCACTTTAGCGTGTCACAAAAGGTCCACAGGAGTGCCACAGAAGTTTGGTTGAAAGTCACTGAAAAGTTCTTCCAAGTTTTGTGTCTGTAGCCATTGGAGGAAGAAGGAAATCTAATCTGTTACTACAGACAGTTGCCCTAGAAATGGGCAGCACAATCCTAATTTGCACAGAAAGGCAGGATGTATATTTTTTATAGATATACTGTAAAAGTCCCAAGTTGTCCCAAAACTTGGAATAAAACTTGGAACTTCTGCAAACACTACCCTGAGTGAAGGGGAAGCTTTTCTCTTCTCCAGTGTAGGGCTGTTGCCAGTGGTTGGATTCAAATAAATTAACAATAGGTTCTATGTCCTAATAACCTCCTAAATGAACAATAGGCTCTTTCTATGTCCTAATAACCTAAATTAACAACATGTTCTATAAGTAACTGGTTCTTAGACCCAGGCGCTCATTAGCAAAGGGTTCTATAGAACCTGTGAGAACCCCCTGAAGTCCACCACTGGCTGTAGCAGCCCCAATAGGTCCACTCAGATTTCCCCTTCCCTGCAGCAGTGTGGCAGCAATCCCAAAACTTGCACTTGATACAATGCTGGCTAAGCCAGCCAACGATTCCAGCACAACACAGGGACAGAGGCATGGATTCCCTCCTTCAGCTCCTGGAACACCTCTGGAACACCCCCTCTGGAACACCCCCTCTATCCCCTCCTGGGAACAACCACCGCATGTCACCCTGTGCTCAGTTCTCACGGTGGCAAGCCATGTTGCCTCAATTCCCTACCCCCGCCCCCTGCACACACACTAGGAATGGTGAAGAAGTGCCATATTACAGCACTCTTTCAACACCTTGGCCAGTGCAATTCATTTGCACTGGCAAAAAGAGCATAGGATTGCCCTCAAAGCCTTACATAATCTAGCTACAGTATTTATATACAGCTTTTCAACTAAAAAGTTCCCAAAACTGTTTACAAAGAAAATGAAAAAATTAATAGCTAATGAATACGTAATGGGTCCCTGTCCCAAAAGGGCTCACAATCTAAAATGCAGAAGAACACCAGCAGAAGCCACTAGACCAGACATTGCTGGAGGTATGTAGGGTCAGTTACTCTCCCCCTACTAAATAAAAGAGGAGCACCCACTTGAAAGAGCACCTCTAGATAAAATTTATGAAACAGTGGAGATGGATATATTGACTGAAAGATTGAAAGATGGAGAAGATGAAGTAATTAAAAAAGTTTGGACACCTTTTATGTTAGGTTAAATAGTATATTGTTGAGAATAAGTTATCACGTCAGTTAAGAGATTATGAATATTGTAAATGATGGACAAATGATAGAAATTGATTAATTTGAAGTCTGTAAAGTAGTATAATACAATATAATACAATACAATACAAAGACCTTTATTGGCATATTGTATATACAGAAAAAAGGCTTCTAAAGATAAGACAGCAGAAAAAAGCAAAAAAAGAAAAGAAAAGAACAGCAATGCAATCCATTAAGTCTGAGGTCTGCCTTTCGAGTTTGCCTTAATTATGACAGATACAAAGATGGCTGTCTGTTTTATTACGATAGGATCTTCTGATGAAAGCAGCAGTTTTAACGCCCACATGTCCGGTAAGTTGAGGAGTTCTAAGTAGGATCAGGAATTAAGTAAGTCAGGAACTTGTTCTGAGCTTCCTCATGCAAAGAGCAGTAGAAAAAGATATGATCAATTGACTCCACAGCCCCAGAGGTGCAAGAACAGAGTCTCTCCTTTAACGGGATGCCATCAAATCTTCCCTCCATAAATGCAGATGGGAGGGCATTACAACGAGCTAATGTGAAAGCTCTTCTCAGTTGTGGATTTCCTAGCAAGGAAAGGTAACCTGGCGCTTTGTCAAGGCTAATTGGTAGCTGTAAAAATAATGGGGAGGTAAAGTAGTATTATACATATGTAAAAGAAATGTTGTGCCTGAAGAACGTTTTGTGTGTACCTGTCTATACCTATTCCCATTGTTGTATTCCATATTCCTTTCACTGTATCTGAAATAAATATAATTAAAATATTTTTTTAAAAAGAGTATCTCTTGCCCAGTTAAGCAGGTGTTAGTACATAACCCAGAAGGATCTCCCAGAAACCTGAAGGAACATGATAAGACAGCAAAATCCATACACGTCAGTGTGCCATGAGAAGAAAACTCAAAAAAATAAAAAGCAGGCCTCCGTCAGTCTTGGTATTGCCAGACTGGTATCGCCAGACTTGGTATCTCTGTCAGACTATGATATTGTGCTTGGCGCTGCATATGCTGCATGCGAAGCACAAAAGCCTGGGTTGGATTGTTATGGAGGATAGGCAAGCAGCAAACCCCCCCTCTCCATGCCACTGAATTAGTCCAATGGAAAGGCAGAGCCAATACGATTGGATCCAGCAGGTGTCGCAGAGCTGGGCTAAGGACAGGAGCTCACCCTGTCTTGTGGGGACGACCCGGGAATCGAACCCTGGCCTGCTGGTTAACAGGCACAGCATCTTAACCGCTTGCGCCACCCACAGCCTTCTAAAAAATAACTGATGTAGAAATTCAAAGATTTTTCTTTCCAGGTCAATTTTATCTGCATGAAGCTGCAAGGCAAAAGGGAGTACTGAGAAAAGCTTATTCACAGGGCCAGGATGGTGTTTGGGGAGTCAGACTGAGACTTGGAAGATGCAAATTCAAATCCCTCCTTGGCCATGAAGCTTCCTGGGTGACCTTGATCCCGTCACTCACTCTAAGCCTCATCCTACCTCACAGGGTTGTTATGAGTGAAGCAGGCTGGAGGAAGTCTTTGGGCCAGTGACACATTCTTAGACTCTCCTACCTCAAGGGTTGTTGTGAGGACAGCAGGAAGGGAGGAACAGAAGCTTTGTAATATGTCTTCAGCATTTATATTGGCATGGGAAATCCCTTTAAATAAATTGCTTATTGTTTATGTTTATGAGTTAGTGTTAGTATGTATGTAGCCATTAGCTGAAACCAAATTCCAAGTATGGTTTCCATACTTGGCCTATCTATCTATCTATCTATCTATCTATCTATCTATCTATCTATCTATCTAAACAAACAAACAAACAAACAAACAAATAAATAAATATTCCTAGCACATAGGAATTGTTGCCATACAACATTTCCATATGGTTGGGGCTTCATATAGTGACATTTGAATTAGCATCGTCACTGGATCAAGAGGATCATGCTTCTCCTTTAGGCTTAAGGGTACTGCCTAGATTTCGGGACTGGCTCTTTTTGCTTGTGAAGGCAGTTTTATTCAAGCACTCTTGAATATTATATCCAGGTCAGCACTCTTCCCCAGCAGCTCCTGCAACACGCTGCACTGAACTCAGTAGAAAGAGAATTTTATGAGTGACAGATCAGAAATAATGTTTCCCTGTCTAGCTAAACCAGTGATTCCCAAACACAGACCACTGAGGCAAAAACTAGAATCATGAATTACTTGCAACCCCTCCACTCCCCTGCACACAAAAAATACAATTTGCAAGTTTGCAAGATTGGCAAGATGCTGCAAGTGCTGTATGCAGGCTGTCTATTCTCCACTCTCATTGGTGGTAGATTGGGAACCAGTGAGGAAATCTATGAATGAGTGAACAAGCTTGGCTATGCACTATTTTTCTCTTTTCTCCATTTTTCTATATCCATAATAAATCCATGTATCCACTATATCCATAATAAATTTATTTTGTTACACCTTCCACTCTCAACTCCTTTCCCCATCTAACTGTATAACTGCATTGGCCACTATACAGAATCTCTGCGGATTAATTAATTTTTCCCTATGTGAGCACAACACACCCGATAACGCAATTCTTTGCTGAAAAAATATATGCTACAAAGAGTTAATTATGGTAATGAGTTTTATTATGTAAAGAGAATTACGGTAATCTTCCTGGTACCCTTCTCCCCACTCTCTTCTTAAATTACGAATGGGCCATTCATATCTTTCGGAGCTGTCATCAGGACTAGCATTGTGCACAGTTGAGAAACGTTAGGCCAAATGTACTGTATCTACGTTCAACCACTATGAGCACAATACTAATCATGTCTACTCAAAAGTAAGCCCCATTGTGTTCAATTGGTCTTACTCCCAGGAAGTGACATTCGGATTGCACCCAATGCATCTTTTCTGGCAAGCTGCACAAAAAGTAAGCATTCATAGAGTGATGATTACTTTAATGCCTTGTGCTTATTGATATGCATAATCACATGACTGTTTCTTTTAATTCTGCTATAGTTTACAATAGAAATTTACTTTGGCTGTCATATGTGAACAAACATTGTCTAGGAAAGAAAAAATAATTAAGCAGAGACAATACTTTGATACTCATGGGAATCTATTTTATCAGGAAACTAAAACACGATCCTACCTACGTTAAATATTAGGAAGACAGACAACTAAAAATAGAATTCCATGATGAATCTTTATTAAATAGTCTTGTCTAGTTGAGTCTAGCTGTTAAACTTTTTAAACAGTTTTTAATTAAAATACCTTGCAAGAATATTTGCAAGGTGTTTTAAATAAAAACTGTTGAAACAGTTTTATTTGGTTGAAAGAGCAATTTTCAATCAATGTGCTATGGCACACTGGTGTGCGGTGAATGGTGCACAGGTGTGCCATAGGAATTTGGTAAATTTATTTAATAAAGTAATACCATTTATTAATAGGATTATTAAGGAATTGAACAATCCACCAACAGCATGGTGTGCCTGGTCAACTGTCTATAGATTGATAGTGTTCATTGACAATTTTAGCTGCTAAAATTTAATCCTGCTTGCGTGCCATGAGACAAAAAGGACTGAAAATAACAATTTATAAATTAAACAAAACAAATGCATGTATTTTATTGCATTCTAAAAATGTCCTTAGCCTGAAGACACTTGCACATCTGCATGTCTGACAGTGTAATGTTCCAGCACTGATCCAAACATATTGCAGGTCTAAGATAAGGGAACAAGTGTTTCCTTACCTTTGGAGTCCTCCATGACTGCCCCCTTACAGAATAGGGCTGCAATCCTAACCATACTTTCCTGGGAGTAAGAACTATTGAACACAATCAGGTTTACTTCTGAGTAGACATGCTTAGGATTGCACTCTAAGGCTCACACCCTGTTTGCAAACTAGGATTAGGATTGGTATACTTATGTCTCCTAGATTTGTGCACTCAGAAATGCTCATTTTGGGTATTACACTTAAACCAATGCCTTCTAAAACGCAGTTCTTGATTTTATTTCACAGATGTAAAGCACCACAAAATGTAGATTGAAAGAAAAGGCCCACATGTAGATCACACAAATGGGTTTTCTTTATGGAGATACCATATTTACTCAAATCTAATGCTCACCTTCTTCAGTCGAATTTATTCTCCAAAAATGGGGTGTTCATTAGTTTCAAGTAAATATAGTTTATTTTATATTAACAGTTATAAGTTAACAGTTTATTGTAATAAAAATGTAACATAAACCCATTGTTGTATAAAGTAGGGCAATTAAGTAAAAAATCTTAACAAACCCATTGTCATATTATTATTCTTCTATAACTCATTGTATGCAGTGAAATTAAATTTTGCACCTGCTCTGCAGCTGCACCTTACAATTGCCAGTAAATTTTTTTTCTCAAGCCTTTTAAAAACAGAGTGAGCATTAGATTTGATGCGGCATTACATTTGAGTAATGTTAATGTATATTACATTACATTATATGTATATTATACCCTTATTGAAGTTGTCACCTGCAGCATATTTCATATAGTTGTTGAAGAAGGAAGAACTGTCACAGTGTAAAGCATGCTTCAGTGATGAAATTCTGCTTCCAAAATGTGGGGCTGGGATCACTTCATTAAATACACTTGACAGTGCAGAGAACCAAAGTTGCATGCTGATCTCTAGGTAAATGAAAGGAAGGGGATTAGCTGCGTACCTCTCCCACCCCCCCCCCCACTCCACCAATTCAATGAAGACAGTCTCCCTTCTCTATTCCTTATCCACCAGGGGCCAAATGGACAGAAGTGGCACAAGGTGATCATATAGCAGAGACATACAGGCCACATCTGGTCATGGGCATAATATGCAACTCGATTCACAACCCTCTACTGGCATGCACAAACCAAGCATTAACAGCACATTCATCTGAACTGTTCCAGTTAAGCGCATGTCAGAAATACCATGCAATGCTATACCAATAACTCAGGTTAGCTCAGTCATCACTGATCCAATGCAGGAAACCTCTTGCCATATCCACACACTCCACCCATTTCCCAGTATGCTGGTGATTTTTAATTACATGATGAGGGATGATTAAGTTGTTTTTAAAAAATATATATGTGACAGCTGATATTCCAAGGTAATATGAATTATATCTTGAAGCACTCCAAAAGCAGCCAAAATCTTGGAAGTTAAAAAATCTCACTAACAGCTGCACTGCTCATCTCCAACACTTACAGCCAGGTCCTAACTTAAGTTTGGATACTAGCAATCTCCTCCAGGTAAGCCCCAGCAGCCACAATAGGTCAACCTGGATCTGAGCCAGCAATATCACTAATGCAAGTTCAAGTTGATGCTGCAGGTAGATCAGGCCAAGCAAAGAGATTAGGATACAGCAAGCCGTGGCTTCCAACATGCTAACATCAACACTGATGTATTCTTAGTCAAAATGTCAATCTCAGCCCTTGTATCTTCTTCAGAATAGTTTCCTTTCACTCTATCTGCTAGTGCTCCAGAGACCCTAATGGTCCCTGGCCAAGTGAGGGGGATACCAGGTATCAGGCATATAGGGTTCCTAAACTACTGCTCAGTTAGTCCTCAGGGGGCAGAGAAGGTGGCTACTGGAAAGTCTTATGGGGCAAAGGAAGGCATTCACAGGTTGGGTAGGTTGGGAGTGGGCACTTGTGCCAGATCCAAGCCCTGTAACTTGGGCAGAATGAAGCAAGCCCAAGCTTCTCTGGTCTGCTTGGATCTGCGCCACCTTCTGAGTAGACCCGTTAGCTCTAACTGCATTACCTGGAGTAAAGGGAAAAAAACTTTTCACTTGTGATAGCACGCCATCAGCACCAAAGTGGCACTGTCTGCAGAACAAACATCCGCCTGTCTGTTCTAGTGCAAGTTAGGATTGGGCCGTTTATTGCAACTGCAGGAAGGAAACCACTCCTCTCCTTACTTCCCCCATCACTGTTTGCAAAAGTACCACAACAACACTTAAACAGGAACACTTGTATGCAAGTTTCTCCAATATTTATTTGTATTAAAATGCTTTTTCAATGCAGGTACTAGACCCAAAATGGTATGGGAGCAGAAGGCTACAGATCTTGGATTGTACCCTAAAACAAACAGCCTTGCAGCCTTGCAGATTGTACCCCAAAACCAACAGCTAATACAGTAGTGGACAGAAAAAGTGGGGTAATTCCTTGTGTGTATCCAGCTATCACCCCAATAGGGATGCTAATCTCAGGGCTAAATGAAAGAGTCTGTGCACATACCCATGGACACAATATTTCTCAAGATCTGTAAGCTATATGTCTTCCACACTGAAGGTACCACACTGAAGGTTTCCCACATTGTTTCCCACACTGAAGGTACTAAATGAAGAAATGTACAAGGGCAAAGATGCGCTTGGCTGGTGCATGAATGGTGGTCACCCCTTGTAGCCTGAGAAAAGTGGGTTAAGATAGGGCAGGGAATGAACTGTACATGCCAACCTAGGGAGTACCTATGCAAGTCACTCCAAGTTGTAGAGTTTGGGCTTCACCTGGCTGCAAGCAGCAGCCAGCAGCCAGGAGAGGCCTGGACTTCTTCAGCTGGAGGCAGTATGGATCTATCGTCTGGTCACGGCATGGCCCAGCCACCAAGACCTTGTGGACCAGCACTAGGCCACAGCTCAGAGGTTGAGAGCCCCTGCCATAAAACAGATCTGCAACATCTAGTGAGGAGGGGATGCAGACGCATTGGCCTCCCCACACCACCACAGTCCCTGGAGGTTGCCAGGCTCAGCCAGTGCAAGGGACTGGGGAGAGCAGGGGTAGTGTGGGGAGAATGTGGGCAGGAGGTATTTCATGGGAGGTAAGACAGGTGGCAGGTGGGACTGTGGACTGATGACAAGGAGTGTAAGATGGGGCTGGGACCCAGCACTAGTGCTGGATCCAAGTCTCATACCCAGGCAGTAGAGAACTGCCTGCTGCTCTGTTCTGCATCCAAGTGGCTCTGTTCTGTTAGGATTTGTGACAATGTTGGTAGCAGAGATTCGAGTAGACCCATTGGATCTACTGCTGCGTTACTCGGGATAAGGGGGAAAGTTTCTCCTTGACCCAGGGTAGCACTTTGTACACCTGCAACCATTGTTATTTCAAGGGCAGAATCAAAGCCTCCTCTAACGTTAGGCAACTCTGTTATGTCAACACCACAAGACCCAAATGTTTCTCAACCTGCATGTCCAATCCATGTTATACTCTTTACTATATTGCAGGTGCTTCCTGGATTTGAAATCAGTAGCTTATTGCTTACATTTCTAGCCTTCCTTCCCCATTTCTAGCCCAGGCAGTCTCATTACCACTACTGTAGTAATACCAAGAATGATGACAACAGATATCAACTGTAACAACTGTAACAAAAGAAATCCCATGGTGCTTATTGTTATGAATGATGAATTGGCCCTATCTCCTCTTTTTCCAGGACATCTTCTGATTTTTAGCCTTGTGTACTAGAAAAAAATTTATTTTCATCCTTTTCCTTGTGAGTAGGTAACATGTAGTTTTCTTTTGATTCATAAATTATATGGAATAAATTATCTACAGGGGTTTTAAATTTAATAATGAGCAACACAGAGTTTAAATCAACCACATGAGAGTGGAATATATGAATGTTTTCAGCTTTTATATTGCGATGTCCTACATTTTTCTTACATACTAGGGGCCCTTGTCCTCTTAACTTATATGACGTATGGTCAACCTGGAATTGGCTAATGTGAACTACCAAAAACATGCAAGGTGGACCTCATTTTTCCTAAGAAAGTGAACCGTGTGCATATACAGGGAAATACTGGGGAAAATGCAAAATTAATGGAAGATTTAATGCTAAATGGCACTATACCAATGAGCTTAGCGCTCTTCTACACTGAATGGCAGCAAACCTGCCCAGGAATAGGCAGAAACCTTCCCTACTCTGAAAATACTAGAGAGTAAGCTTAGGACCTGTTTGTTTGTTTGTTTGTTTGTTTGTTTGTTTGTTTGTTTGTTTGTTTGTTTGTTTGATTGATTGATTGATTTTCCACTTTTTTCTTATAAAAAACCAAGGCAATTGCAAGTCTGCCATGAAGTTACAGCCCTAAACTTCATGATTTTGCATGTAAATATCTGCAATAGCCATTGTAAACCACAGAGACCTGGAAAGCAGCAATAGCAGGCCAAAGCTAGCAAAGAGGCAGACTAGGCCTATGGACCAGGCCTTTGGAGAGAAGGAAGCATCTAAAATTAAGGGGCTAAAGCTGCAATCCCAATTAGGCTGGCCTAAGCTAAGTCCCATGCTGGCCTGTGGGTTTCACAAAAGTGTTGTAAGGCATTTATGTACCACTTCTGGTTAGGAGGGTTAGGCCAGTGCATAGACGTACGCTTGCCTCCCTATATCACCACGGGAATGGGAAGAGTGATGAGTTGTGCCAGTCTAGCAGGATTGCACCCTAAATGAGCACAATGAACAAGGGACAAACCTACAACTATCCCCCAACTATGGCATCACACAACCGTAAGTGCACAGGTCCTTTAAGCCCACTTAGCCCTTTAATTACACAGAGTAGGAAGCAGGTTGAGAATCCCACTGACTAATCCACAAAGCCACCCCAAACAACAGGAGTCTATGGAGGTACAAGGTTCCTCACATAACAAGTTTAATTCATTCTGGAAGCATGCTTGTTATGTGAAATGCTCTTGATGTGAAGCAGATTTTTCCATAGGAAATAATGGAAACTCAGACGATTGGTTCCACAACCCCAAAAATATTCATATAAAAATAGTAACTGTATGTTAAAATGATAACAAAACACTGTAATTGAATTCAAAACATGCATTCAATGTGCATGATCCTATGAAGTCTATTTAGGCTGCAATCCTAAAAACACTTTCCAGGGAGTAGGACCCATTTAACACAATGGGGCTTTCTTCTGAGTAGACATGCTTGGGAGGCTGCATTCTCAAAGACACTTTCCTGGGAGTAAGCCCTATTGAACACAATGGAGCTTACTTCTGAGTAGACATGGTTAGGAGGCTGCATGGAGGATAGGAAGCATACCTGCGCTGCTCCTGGACGCTAGAGGCTGGTGGGGGACTTGGGGGCAGTTGGGGGTAGCAGCGTGCTGGCTGGCAGCCCTTTAAAACAGGCTCCATGGGGAGTGTCAGGGCTGCCTAGTGTGCCACCCTTTAGGAAGCAACACTTCCTGTTTCTTGATATGCCTGCCTTTTGCGTCCCCAGATGACCCAGCCAGGTCGCTTTCAGGTTGCCTGGGGCTTGTTAAGTGAAGGGGGCTTGTTAAGAGGAGCACACTCCAAATGGGAATTTGTGTTTGTTATGTGAATCACTTGTTATGCGAGGTGGTAACTGCCTTTATAATAAGATGGAACACCCACAACCTCATGGGAAAGTCAGATTGTTCCCACAATTGCCTCTTATTATTTCCATTTTGCAAACAAGTATACAATCTCTATATGGATTTATGTATAACTCCTTTATATTAAAAAGAAACAAAGGAAAATAAAGAGCAGAAGTTCAACATACTGTACAAAATGATGCTGCTTCAAAGGCTGCTTCTGACGAAGGCATTTAGTGCTGAATAGAGAATGCAGATGTATATCTGAAGCAGTAAAAATCTGATTTGTTTCCAGATAACCAAAGTTAAACAGAGGAAAAAAAGAAAAACTACAGAGAACTCTTTGTTAATATGCACATTTGAAACATGTTTTAAGAAAACAAGCCACAATGAAATTAGTGCATCCCTAACCATGTATGCATGTTTTAGCTACAATTTTACTCAGAACTGTCAACGTTCGGCAACAATCCTGTACTCACCAACCTTGGAGCTAGCAGTCCCATTGAAATCAATAGGGCTTATTTCCAAGCAGACCAATTAAATATAATTAAAACCTGTTGTAAATATTAATAAGCGGGCTTAACAAGAGTGAGTAAATTTTTAATTAAGTACTTACTGTGGCTTTAAAATTCAATCCAAAAGTTGCAGGTCAGAAACCCACAACTAATTGGCCGAAACAGACAGATCTTATGATCTCTAGTTCTTGCATGCGCTCGTGAACTGTAGTTCTTGCATGTGCTTCGGTTGGCACAACTGTCCAGAGGTTCTGTGCATGTGCCATCAGCTCCCACATCCACCAAGAAAAAAAGTAAAGGATCCAACTATTTTTTAAGTACTTTGCCTTTCTCAGCCTGCTCCAGAGCAGGGAGAGAGTGTTTTCCAGAGATATATATTTCCAGGGAGGAGTGTCTGTTTCAGAGACTGAGCTTAAAGGGCAGCCATATTATTTCATAAGGCTAGGCCTAGGGGTCCAGCAGGGACTATGGGTTTTTCATTGTTAGCCGGAGTAAGCCTATGCGGAGATGGAACAAAGATACATGGATTCTCTCCTATATTCCTCCAGTGTTGTAATGTAGAAAGATGGAGGCCACATGCATGCTGCACTTCTCTCACCCTGCCCTTAGCTGTTCGGGCACCAGCCAGGTGCCCAACCTAATGCTGTACCTACCTCAGGGTCAAGAGAAAGACAGTCCCACCTAAATCCATGGACAGAATGCAGCATTCCAGGTATATCTACTTCAAGAGCAAAAGAGACATCATCTAGATCAGCGTTTCTCAAACTGGGGGTCGGGACCCCTCTGGGGGTCACCTGGACCTTTCCTGGGGATCGCCTAAAGACCCCTGGTGCAGGGGGTCAGGTCAGGCTTGCCAGACCTCCGGCTGTAGCTGCGCACCACTGGGGCTTCCTTAGAGGCTGCCCCAGGGACTTCTGACTGCTGAGTGGCAGGGGGGCTTCCCCTAGGTGCGCGCCACCCGCCCAGATTCTACAGGGGGCTTCCCTGCAGGCAAGTGTGCGCTGCCCGCCCAGATCACGCGGGAGGGAGCTTCCCTCCAGGCGCGCACGCTGCCCTTCCACCAGCCACTGCCAGCCAGCTGGGTCTTACTTCCAGGTAAACTGTTGCTGGCTTGCAGCCTGAGAGGCCAATCCTATGCATGCCTACTCAGAAGTTAGCCCCATGATAATGAATGGGGCCGCTCCCAGGAAAGTGCTAGGATTGCAGCTTAGAGCCCAATTCTATGCATGTCTACTCAGAAGTCATTCCCATTGAGTTCAGTGAGGTTTACTCCCAGGAAAGTGTGTATAGCACAGGATCAGTAGAGCCCAATCCTATGCATGTGCACTCAGAAGTACCAGTAAGTCTATTCAGATCAGTGGGACTGTCTCCAAGGAAAGTGCATAAGATTGCAGTCTCAGGGCCCAATCCTATGCATGTCTTAAAGTAGCAACGAAAATAATTTTATGGTTGGGGGTCTCCACAACATGAGGAACTTATAAAGGGGTCATGGCATTAGGAAGATTGAGAACCACTGATCAAGATCTTGCTTAATATGTTTGATGCCTTGGGTGTTTTAACCTAATAGCTTGAGGCAATTCAGAGATAACTGGTCACAAAACGTTAGTCATTCTCATATTTTTTACATACGTTCTCACACTTAGACATCTCAATGACTTAAGGAAGTAATAGAAGCACATGCAACAGAAGGCACCTGCAGGAATCCAAGTCTTGATATGTTAGTTTATGTCATAGCACCCTATCTGGAAATACCAGTTGAATGTCATTAACAAATTCATTCCAATGCTAGTCAGCTAGTACGGGAAGGATACACTTAACAAAATCAGCAAGTGCAGGACGGATATTCTTATCCATGCTTTCAA
This sequence comes from Cryptoblepharus egeriae, assembly GCA_030015325.1. Classification (NCBI taxonomy): domain Eukaryota; kingdom Metazoa; phylum Chordata; class Lepidosauria; order Squamata; family Scincidae; genus Cryptoblepharus; species Cryptoblepharus egeriae. The sequence goes on from JAREYC010000001.1 coordinate 119,033,279, forward strand.
GTTCAGAAAAAACTGCCATCCTACAATAATATATTCCATATGGGATGATTAAAGATCCATAGTTTCTGCATTCCTAAAATGTAAGAATTTGAAGCAGTTCCACCTAAACTTATATTGGGGGTTCAATCTCACTTCATCCAAGTTTGGCCAGATCTTAAAGTGATGGAAACCTCTAATTTAGTGTTATTCAACACTGGGGTCAGGATCTATAAAGGGGGTTGTGAAGCCTCAGTTGTGTATTGTGGCAACTTATGGGGTGTCATGCCTCTCACTATCTGTCTCACTTATCAGCTCGACTTCTATCTCCTCTCTCTTTTCGGCAGTCATGGTTACCCCCCTTTTAGTGAGCTCTTCCCAAATAAAGGAGACCAGTCAGGTAAGTATCCTCAAACACAGGTTCTTTGTTTACTCTCACTGGGAGGCATTTAAGCGTAATGGTTACAGGCTTTTTCTTTTGTTACAGGTAACTTAGAACAATATGCTGAAAGCAACGGAATTCACCCCTCCAACATGAAGGTAAGTATACAGGTAAGTATCAAATGTATACCCCAGCAATAACACAATGTCCTTTCTTTTCTTTTCTTAGGTTCAGCAAACTTCCTCCGGACCTGGGTCCCCAGGCCTGGGCATCTCCACCTTGGACAGCAACAAACTCCTTTCCAACTCCAGCATCCTCCTCCTACCGTCCTCTCTTCCACCCTTTCCTCTATATATCCCGAACCCTACCCCTCCCCATCCAGGCTCCCCCATCCATTCTCTTTCTCTGGAAAACCATCCGGGCTCCCCCATCCATACCTCACTTTCTTGCTTCATACTCACATAGTGTTTAAAGGGACAGCTTCCCTTTAAATTTCCTACAAGGAGGAGATAGGCTTTTTTTTAAGCAGGGAGAGGCAATTTAGGGCCCACTTCCCTGTTACTTTTAGTTTACCTATGGCGTGCATTATTCTTGGCTGAATGTCTATTTGATCCAGGGTGCAATCCTAACCAATTTAGGCCAGCACTCTCCAGCCATCTCCCTGTTCCAGTGTGGGGAGGCCAGTGCTTGGACTAACTGTTCCCCCCCCCTCCGGGAGTGGCACAGAAGTGCCTTATGGCACCCCTTATGGCATTTATGGCACTCCCAGGCCAGCATGAAACTTGTTCCGGCCTAACAAGGGGTTAGGATTGCACACTTGGCACTGCCTTCACTCATATCAAAAAATATCAGCATGCAACAGCCCACAAGGAAAGTTGCATGCCGTGCTTGTGATAAATTAAGAGAACAGGATGGGTCATGCCTGCTCATTTGCCCACATCCCTACCTCCCCCCAACTACATGAGGGGTGTGAATGTGTGGCATTTGGGGAGTTGAGACAGCAGGGGGGCAGGGAGGTCTTCAGCCAACACTGCCAAAGATCCCTCGGGCATTCCCTCCGCTGTGAGCTTCTGAAGAAGGTTAACTTAGGCTGCAATTCTAAGTGCACTTTCCTGGAAGTAAGCCCCACTGAACCCAATGAAATGTACCTCTAGGACAGCGTTTCTCAAACTGGGGGTCGGGACCAGTGGTGGGCACCAGCAGGTTCTCACCTACTCTATAGAACCAGTTGTTAACAAGAGATAGGACATATAAAGTTTAAAAATAGCCATTTAAAAGTGGCTGCTGGATGGGCAGAGAACCGGTTCTTAATTTCTTTGAAGCCCATCACTGGTCGGGACCCCTCTGGGGGTCGCCTGGAGCTTTCCTGGGGGTCGCCTAAAGACTCCTGGTGCAGGGGGCCAGGTCAGGCTTGCCAGACCTCCGGCTGTAGTTGCGTGCGCACTGGGGCTGACTGAGAGCCTCAAGGCCCAATCCTATGCATGCCTACTCTGAAATAAATCCCATTATAGTCAGGGGGCCTTTACTCCCATGTAAATGTGGATAGGATTGCAGCCTCAGGTCCCAATCCTATGCATACCTACTCTGAAATAAATCCCATTGTGTTCAACATGTGCATAGAACACACATTTCTTTTGTAACAATAAAAATACATCCTGCATATCGGATATTTACATTACGATTCATAACAGTAGCAAAATTACAATGATAAAGAACAACATGAGCAACTTATAAAGGGGTCATGGCGTTAGGAAGATTGAGAACCACTGCTCTAGGAAGACACAAATAGGATTGCACTGACAGGCAATTCCACAGATGGGAAGCATACGTAGGATGAACCTGGTTCTTCCAGCTCTCTCTGCCATCATTGTGTTGCTCAACTATGCATTTTTCACAATATAACTGATCTTAAAAACTATACAGTACTATCTTAAAGTGATGCTCTTCCACTTTCTGTCTTGGATTAACAGACATCACAAATTGTGCATTTCAGATTAAGGCATTTTTGTGTTATTAACAAAAATATCCCCATTTTAGATTGTGCCATAAGATAGTCTGTGAACTAGCAAACCTCAGGCAGAGATACTAACCTTTCTGAAAAATCTTCTGATGCTAGCATATGTACATGGCATGATAAAGTTGAAGGCAGAAACTGTGGCAAAATATTTTTGGTTTAAAGGTTCCTTCCACAAATGTTAACACATCAAACACTTAAAGTTCTCTGACCGTCTCTAAACCAGAACAAATATAGACATAACAAGCACACTGTTCATCTGATTGTGCACATCTAGGACACATCCACATCCATTGCACATCCAGTTACAAGGACCTTTGAGTAAGAGGAAGTACTTGCATCCCTCTGCAAACTACCATTTTTCTAATTCTATCACCTGTTGATTCACACTGTGCAAACAAATCCTTACAACAAAGTAAAAAAAAATGAACAACAATTGAAAAACACATTCCATCTCTACTAACCATGATCATAAACTAACCATGCAGTCATAAATTTGTTTGGAAGTAATGAGTGAAGTAAGCTTCATTTAAAAAGTGTGACTTCAATTTCTTCAGATTCAAATGACAAAATGATAACCTAAGGTAAAGCAGAGACAGGAACATCATACTCATTATCCTCTAGGATTCCGCTCCAGAACCTCCCATGAATTAAAAAAAATACATTTATAAAAATGTGGAAAATTAGATTTAATGACTAGTTGCGGGTTCCTGCTCCTCCTTTGCTTCTAATGGAATTAGTTTGTACCATGACATCTTGAGGGGTTTGATTCTTGGACTCCCTGCTAATACAAAAATATTGTTAAATAAAAGCAGTTAAAAATTAAAAGGTATATTCACAATTGTTTAAAAACAGATCTTCTTCCTGTTCTCAAGAGACAGTCAGCAATTGGAAATGTAAAATAACCCCTCACTTTCTCTGGCTCAGCTGATGATTGCTTGCATACCTCAATACAACAGGAGAAAAAGTAATTATAAACCTGTGATTTTTAAAGGGATGCATCTTTTCCTCTTCTCCATTGATCACCATGTTCCTTCTGGTTTGCAGTGGCCATTCACATTGAGTCAAAGCTGCTTAAAATATCCACGTATAACAAGGTATACACTTTTTTAATAGGATGTTAGTAGTCACAAACATATTTAACAAGCAAAGTGTTTTTGTAGTCATTGAGAAACGGTGTGGAAAGTCAGGGGGAAAACATATACTGTACAGTGTTTCAAAAAAAAAATATGATAAAACCAAACCACACGTCTAAAGGGACAATATTGCACATCCATAATTAACAAACACTGAATCATCCTTCAATTCAGGAAACACTTCAAGTATATAAGCATATGAGCACAATGCATTGACTTTGACAGCTTCCTTAAAGCTAAATGAAGGTACATCCAATCTAATACCAAAAAGCAAGGTAAGACACACATTTTTGTTATTAGCTTTTAAATGTGGATAATTGAAATAATCGGGAAATAGTGAAATGACTGCTGATAAGCAATCCATCTCTCTATTTTGGAGTTATCATTTGTATACTAGTACATATGAGTTTTATATAAATTTAACTTTCTTCTCACTAATAATCCTTGGTTTTGGAGTTTGGGAAGGTTGGTTATAATTCTATGAGCGATTCCTGTCCCCTCACTGAATTAAAGTGCCCAGGTTTTTGTGGGATGAGAAGATGATAGTTAAAGTAGTTGCAAGGCTATAGGTTTAATGCGGTTTTAGGAGTTTATAGGTTTTAGAAGTCATCTCAACTGATCTCAGTGGAAGTAAATCCCAACTAAACATTTGTGGGAGTGTGCTGCAAATCTCACCAAAGTATAAAAAGCAGGCCTCTGTCAGTCTTGAGAGACTATGGTATCGTGCTTGGCGCTGCATACGCTGCTTGCGAAGCACGAAAGCCTGGGTTGGATTGTTATGGAGGATAGGCTGTTACCCAAGCAGCAAATCCCCCCTCTCCACGCCACTGAATTAGTCCAATGGAAAGGCAGAGCCAATACGATTGGATCCAGCTGGCGTCGCAGAGCTGGGCTAAGGACAGAAGCTCACCCTGTCTTGTGGGGCTGACCAAAGTATAGATACTTTTGAATTATGGCTCTCAAGAAGACTCTTAAGAGACCCTGGGACTGAAAGGAAATCAAATCAGTCCATCCTCCAGGAAATCAACCCTGACTGTTCACTGGAAGGACAAATACTAAAGCTGAAGCTCAGATATTTTGGCCACATCATGAGAAGGAAGGACTGCTTAGAAAAGACTCTGGTGCTGGGAAAAACTGAAGGCAAAAGGAGAAGGGGATGGCAGAGGATGAGGTGATTAGTGACACCAAGGCAAAGAACATGAATTATTATTGTTCATTTTTTTATTTTAGCTTCTATGTTTTAATTGTTTTTAATTAAATGTTCTGTTTAATGTTTTAAATTCTGTTTTAATGTGAGTCGCCTTGAGTTGGTCTACGACCCAAGAAAGGTGGGGTACAAATTTTTAAAATAATAATAAAAAAATAAATTTGAACAAACTTTGAGAACTTGTGGAGGATAGGATGGCTTGACACATTGCAGTTCATGGAGCCATGAAGAGTCGAGCGTGACTGAAGAACAACAGCTGCAAATCTGCAGAGCAGACCTCAAAATTTTGATTGTCCCTCTTTGCTTTCCTTTTTGCTTCAAGATAGCCAAACTCAAATATTTCTATACTTCTTAGCAGCAGGAGCTGAATAGGTATAGGAGTAGGTTCATATACATTACCACCTGTCAGGCCTCAGTTTACTGTTTGTGACCATATGTGTATTGATGTCGAATTCTAACCAAGTTTCTAACCAATGCACCCATAACATACGGGAACAAATATTCCCTTGTTTTAGGTGTATGTGACTCCCCCCCCCCTACTTCAGAATGGAGCACAGCTGTGTAAGTATTGAAATACTGGAGGGGACTGGGCTCCCTGAAACATGGTCCAAAAACCAATGATCTTATAACCATCTTGGATGCAGTGCAGTGTCATCATTGCAGCATAATGTCATCCTGTAAGCAATTTCCTTCAACAGATGGGTCAGGACCAGTGGTGGGCTTCAGGGGGTTCTCACAGGTTCTATAGAACCCTTGGCAAATGAGCACCTGGTTCTGAGAACCGGTTACTAATGGGACATAGAACCTGTTAATTAGGACATAGAATCTGTTATTAGGACATAGAACCTGTTGTTCATTTATTTGAAGCCCACCACTGGTCAGGACTCAAAAGTGGATCATCCATGGTGTGGCTAGGAATGGCAATCTCTGGGTGAAATTCAGAGATAGATAAGGAGCGATGCACAACTAGCCACATGACTGTTTTTGGCATTTCTATGTGACATGATTGGCATTTCAAAGGAAGCGCATCCCAGCAGCTTTGAGTCAACACGGAAGTGTGTGGAGGGTTGGGAAAGGCCAGAAATAGGGGAGAACAGCATTATCACAAGTTTTTCAAACATTTAAGGGATGTTTCAGGGAAACTGACAAAAGAGTCTGTTGACTGTGGTTCTGGATGGGAGTACAAGGGGTTAAGAAGGGGAACCGAAGAAACAGCATAGATTTCAGGGTGTAAACCTACTCCATGTCAAACATTATGGTAGCATCCTGAAATCTAAACATCATCCTCAAGCAGCACTGACTTTCAAGATGCAAATCCAAAAAAAAAAAAAAACAAGAAATGGAAGAGCAATAACTTCATGGTATTTGGTTTTCCGATATGTTTCAGAGTAATCATGCACGTTGCATTGCTGAGTCTTGTGGTTTTGTTGCAACAATCTGCTGGAGAGGTAAGTTCCTTAGTTTTTGCATTGGCTTGTTGTACTATAGCTTGTATACAGTATTGTATTTCATTCTCACTGAAATCAACCGGGTGCAAAAAATTGCACTTGGGCTGGTTTTTGCTGTCTGTTTGCAAACACAAGATCAGAAGTATGTAAAGTGTCATATACATAAATGACAATGTACAAATAAATAAGCAGAGCTTAGTTCAACTAAATACTCATTTTAAATTGCAAAATGCAGACTGATCTAAATCTTAGGATTATGCTAGCTACTTTCCTGATGCAGGCTTCTGAGGCTTTCCTAGGGCAAGGGAATAAATGTCCCTTTAACTTAGGGAGAGGTGAGTGGGGGACGTGGAAGGCATTTTGGGGCAGGGCAGGGAGTGCAAGGAAGAAATATTCTGGGAAGGGAGTGTGGTGGGAGTTGGGCCTCAGCTCCATTGAATCCAGAGCTTCTGTGTTGGGCCGCAAGGCTCTTGATTTTAGGATTGCTGCAGAATTGAGTAGCCCCTATTGCAGTTCTTATGACCTTACCTGGTGGAAAGGATCGACGATGATGATGACCAAGAAGACAGGATGATGCTGGTGGTGGCCTTTAGTGCTTAGGACACCACCATTTCTATGCCACAGCAGTCATGGAACTGGGGATAGCTCAGGACTGGGCTGTTAATCTATTTATCAAACACAGTACAGTATATGAAAACGATAAGTCAGCGCTCTCTCTCTCTCAATTTAGTTACATGGAGTTAAATTTGCTGCCAAGCCTGCTACCAGTGCAGACGTCAACGTTATTCTCAACAAGCATAATGATCTAAGGAGATCAGTAAATCCGTCTGCCAAAAACATGCAGAAGATGGTAAGACCAAAAAAATAAAAAAGTTACCATTTTATTTATTTCTTGAAAAACTTGTGTTCTTCCTTTCTCAATGGATTCAGAGTGGATAACAACACTTTAATAACAATATAAATTAAACAACAATATAAAATTAAAACAATATAAAATTAAACAACAAATGAAGAGTACCACCTTTACATGGGCATGGGAAAGCCAGCTCATGTCTATGTATTGCCCTAACGCTGGGGGGAGTAGCCTTATGACACTTTCGCGACACCCCCAGGTCGAAGATACCCCCAGGAAAGGGACTTGTGCTGGCCTAACTGAGGTTTGGGCTTGGATTGCTGGTAGCCTTGCATATACAAAGAACCTCATAAGCAGCCTATATACTCGCAAAGAAAGATCATAAAGAAGTGTGATTGTTAAAAGAACTGTGTTCATTAAAATTGTGATCTTTATTAATGAAGTAATTGGCACAGAGCTTTTGCATCACACACCAGGACTTTATCAGACATGGAAAGGAAACTTGTGCACCATGAGTTTAGTATGTGGAAATCAGCACAAGACTTGCTCATGGGGATGCATTTTAAACAAATGAGTGATGGTAATAATCAGGGAGTGGAACAGGTGCAAAGCATAACAGTACGCTCCTCATATCGCCATATGCTCATGACCAAATCAGTTCCTACTACATTCTTGCTTGATTCCACTATCTGCATTCAGGCCTTGTGCAAGAAAGGATTCTTCCACGGGTGCTTTCAATTCCTCAACCTGTGCACACATCGGACATAATGAATATACAGTATACTGATTATAGTAGGGCTTTCTTTAGAGTAAGACGTGCAAGGCTAGGTCACTCTGCCTCCTTTCCATTACTCCTCTTACACAGGAGTGAGCCCCACTGATTATAATAGGGCTCACTTCAGAGTAGACATGCAAGGCCTATATCCTATATGCAAGGCCTATATCCTAAAGTGAAATTAAGCCCCTTGCTCAGGAGCAGTTAAGATGACTTTCCATAAGATAACACTAAAGGGTGACAACTGCATGGACCTGTAACTGCTCTGGATTTTGCCCTAAGTCTCTCAGGCTCCTTTCCATTGCCCTCTTACATAGGAGTGAGCCCCATTCACTGTAATAGGCTTACTTCAGAGTAGATATGCATAGGCTGGTCTCTCAGGGGAGGCTGAGCAAATGCTGGTAGAATGCCCAAACTGGCCATATTCAAGAGGGGACTATTTTTTTCTTGTATTGCAAGACATTGCTTGTATTGCAAGACAAATTTATTAGAAACTAGCAAAAATGTACCCACATTGCAGGAGTAAAATTCCCCCATATGCCATCACCTCATTGTGCATCAACCCTCCATGCACATCAACCCCCCCCCCATGCACATCCATCTCATGTGCAACATCCCCCATGCACATCAACTCCCCATACGCATCTACCCCATGCACAATATCCCCCATGCTCATCCACCCCATGTGCATCATCCCTCCTATGCGCATCAACCCCCCCTCCAGTCACAACATTCCCCCATGTCCAGCATCCTCCCTAGTGCAACTCTGAACAACATCCCCCCAGTGCACCAGGCATGGAGCACCAAATTGGCTGGATATTGGTCAGTCTTCCATGTTAAGTTTAGAACAAAAACACGTTGCACCCCTTTTCAGCCCCTTAAGGCTTAAGTGGTTTTAGCTGGGCATTGGTGAGTGAGTGAGTGAGTGAGTGAGTCAGTCAGTCAGTCAGTCAGTGACTTTTCAGATTTATATATATAGATTTGTGCTTATCTTGCAAACCTTTTCAATCCAAAATGCTCCCAATCCAAGGTCTTACTGTTTCTTTCTCACCTACTTATGAGGTTTATAGAGGCCTCTGGTTGGCTACAAAGAAAAGAGAATGTTAACCACATAGGCGTTTAATATTTATCTGAGCTCATGAAGATTTTTGGAAAATGTTAACTCCCTTCACATCCTAAGATGCTATAGCCACATAGAGATTTTCTCCCTTAGCAATAGCTACTATTTTTTCATAAGAGAGGTAAAAATATGATCATTTTAATGTTGCATCTTGTTTGACCCTACTGCAACCAGGATTTGATTTCTGGGTTCAAAATAGGTTGCAAAAGTGAGAACCTGGTTAAGGTCATTAACAATGGTGAGCTTTAGTACACATGCAACATTAAAGAAATGGTTAAAGCCAGAAATGAAGGGAGGGGTTGCACCAAAGAGTGGAAGAATGGTAGAAAAGGACAGCATGTCCAAAGTTGGCATCCATTTCTCATACCAGGAATTGGAGGAAGTCAGTTGATGATCAAAGAACTATTCTTCTCTTTTCCATTCTACATTTTCAACAATTTGTTGTATCTTCTTTTAAAATTCAGGAATGGAACGAACAAGCTGCCAAAAATGCCAAGCGATGGGCAGATAAATGTGTTTTCAAACATAGTCCATCAAATGAAAGGACTGTCAATCTTGTCAGTAAGTAGAAGTATCATTTAACACAGCACATGTACCTTAGGAAGATGTATTACAATAATAATAATAGCATTTAAAACTTGCAAAATGTTGGCTTCAACCCTAATCTCCAGTTAGGCTAGCCTAAGCCCCCAGTACAAGTCCAGGGCTGACCTGGGGGTGTCACAAAAGGGTCATAAGGTACTTTTGCCCCCCTCCTGGGTGGGTTAGGCCAGTGCATAGGCATACACTAACTTCTCCACACTACCTGAAGATATGTCAGGTAAATTAGGCTTGCCTAAATTGGTTAGGATTGCACCCATTATGTCAGCTAAAAATGGATTCCCCATTAATCAAGCAGCATACTGTTTTAAGCAAAATCATTTATATAAGTAGTTATTAAAACTATGCAACTTTAGATGAGGCATTTTTCTTTTATTTATTCAATTTAATTTATATCCTGCCTTGCTTCCTAAAAGCACACAGTCAAGAAAGAGCAGGTTGTGGTGAAAATCTCTTCATGTCAACTGCAGCCACTCCATGGACTAAAGTAATTCAGTCCTGGTATGATGAGGACAAGCATTTCAAGTATGGGATTGGAGCAATACCTTCAAACGCTGTCATTGGTCACTACACTCAGGTAACTCAACATCAGGTCATTTATGACTATTTAAACTGGTTGATCCTTAATACTGACTACAGAAACTGAGACACATAGAGAGCCTATTTGGTAAGAGGGAGAAGGACAAAAGATCAACAGCCTGATCCTAATGCCAGCCAGAGCAGGTGGCCAGCAAGCGGTAATGGCCTTTGCAGATGTGCCACTGCAAGTATACGATGGCATTGCGAATGCTGCCACATTGCAGCTGCCAAGAGGGGAAAGGAATAGTAAGTTCCCTACCTAATAGATAGGGTTGAAACTAGGCTGAAAAATGGCAGGTCAGCATCTGTATAGATCCAGGAGGAGGCATACCAGGCATACCCTGCTTAGGTTTGGTGGCCAGTTAAAGGCACATAGTGCAATCCTAATCCCTGGTTAGGCCAGCACCAAACTTGTGCTGACTGGGGGGTGTCACAAACATGCTGTGAGGCACTTCTGCACCATTGTGGAGGGTTAGGCTAGTGCACAGACATGCACCAGCCTCCTGACACCACAATGGAAATGGAGATGGGTGAGTTATGCTGGCCTAAATGGATTAAGATTGCACTCACAATAAACTTCTTGCTTTTGCTGTTGCCAACACACCCATAAAAGGGTGAGGGGGTGCTTTCAAATTGGCAAGCCCCAAATAAATCACATGACATATTAATATAGTCCACAGAAGTATGTAGATATACATTGTATTATGTTTCTGTATTTGGGCAATTTATTCACCTGGCCAGTCTATAACACTGCAGGAGGAAGAATATTATTGGAATTGTAAATTATCATTTATACAGCATGTATCTATGTATTATATTCATATATCTCCCACCAGTTAAAAAAACTCTCATTCTACTGGTGTCCTGTCATGTACATCACTCACAACCCACAATAGTATAATTTTTGTTATTTTCATTTTTATTAATTATGAAGACTATTACTGTTATTTCATTAATGCCATTTTTCATATCTGTTTTCATTTGATCAGTTGGGCCTCAACTTACTTTTTTGTCCATTTATTTCTATATTTATAGCTGGTTTGGGCCAAATCTTTTGCACTTGGCTGTGCATCTGCCTTCTGCCATGGATCGTTCTACATCTATGTTTGCCAGTATTGCCCTGCGTATGTATTAAATTTTTTGCGTATATTAAGATCATAATGCAGCCAATGCCTATTTAGATCCCAGTAATTTTACTGGAAGAGAAGTCAGGATTTATCTTTTCCAACTACAATTGTTTAGACTTACTGTAAATGTGCCTAACAAGGTTTCTCCTTCTCACCTTCATTTTTTTCAAAAGTAAATCTGCCTTAAGCCAATAGACAGTTTCTGCATCATCTTGATCCCTGGACTTGTCAAAAATCACTGGGCTCCACCTCTGGCATGTAGAACCAGCCACTTGCTGCTTGCAAGCTGTGCTATTTGACATCTTGCAGTTCAGAAAAGTCATGAAGGTACTAGTTTCAGCAGAGTAAGGCCCAGTTAGGATTGGGCTGTGTGTGTGTGGTACTAGCTATCATCATTCTGTTATTTCCCCTGAATATCATTCATCAGCTAGAGTGCAATGAAATTTCAGGGCCAACACATTTTCACGTTAAATGTAGCCTATTTTCAGACAGGACAAATAGCAATCAAAATATTTTGCATTGTAAAAATTGGATCATGCTCTTCAATTGTCGACTGACATGACAGACATTAGAGTAAGCCATTACTTCTTCACATTTGTCATTTCAGAGGGAATATACTAGGCCATATTCCAACTCCGTACGCAGCAGGACCACCGTGTCAAGACTGCCCTCGAGCTTGCAGTGACAGACTCTGCAGTAAGTGCAAAAAAAAATTCACAGACAAAAGCCACAACTAAGAGCACAATCCTAACCATGTCCTCTCAAAAGTAAGCCCCATTGTGTTCTATGAGCCTTACTCTCAGGAAAGTGTCTTTAGGAGTGCAGCCTTAGAGCACAATCTAGCCATGTCTACTCAAAAGTAAGCCCCATTATGTTCAGTGGGTCTTACTCCCAGGAAAGTGTCTTTAGGATTGCAGCCTTATGGAAAGTTAGCAGAAGCCATGTGCTTAGGGCACAAAACTCACTTGATCCATGCGCTCTCTATCTTCAATACTGTTGTCCAATCCACACTTCCTCAAGTGGTGAGAAGTTTTGGGGCCAGCATGGGCTGTGTTTTGGTGGCCTTGGGAGACAAGAACACTGGAGACTTGTGGTGCTTTTGTAATGTTGTATTTATTGCTCACACAGTATAAAATTCACACAATCTACATGTGCTTTTCCTAATTAAAAAAAAACAATCTCAATTGGGGGATTGCTATCCCATACTAGGCACTAGCAAATGGGACAGAGGGTCCTGTCCCATTTTTGTGGAAAAGAATTATGGCAACCCTAATCCAATGGTATGGATCCACATGAAATGGATCCACATGGAGTGGTTAATAAGGGTGCCAGCAGATTTGCAAGGGAAGTTCTGGGTAGACTCCCTCCAAGCTGCACCCAGAGAAGCCTTTTGCAACTTCCTTTCCAGTTCCCAGGATACAGCAGTTTCCATGTTGGCACTGCTGGAGTGGCAAGGGTGGAGGGGAAGGGGAGAAGTTGTAAGACCTGAGATGAAAAGCCAGGGGAGCTTGACTCCTTGGTGTTGCTTTGTTCATAGCTAAGCCGATGTTCTTTCCTTTCAGCTAATCCGTGCAGATACACTGATAAGTTTTCCAACTGCAAAGACCTGGTGAACCCACAGAGATGTAAGAGTGTTGAGTGGATAAAGAGAGATTGTGCTGCTTCTTGCTTCTGCCCCACTTCTTAAATGCAGTACAATTTCCTTGATGAAAGTTCACTTCTTTGCTGAACAGCTACACTTTTTAATGCGTATCTTGACACCCTTCAGTACTTGCTGGATGAAAAGGTCCAACTGAGATTTGTATACACATCTCCCAGAAATTGAGAGTGCATATATTCCTTCATGACTGTATGTTTGTCTAATCAATCAATCTATCGACAGTATTTATATACCGCTAATGGCAAGAAAGAGAGCAAGACTGTATTTGGGAAAGGGAAAGCAATCTGTAAAGTACTGCAGGAGAAACCACATTCTACATACAACTCATAAGAGGAACATGCTCTGTAGTTAATGTATATGTGAACATCGTGAAAATAAACATAATATGGGTGAATTAAACTATAACCTTACAGTCCCACTGAGTGTTTCCTAATCTACAGAAGGGCAAGCATGATGTAGTCACAATCCTATGCTCATTCAGTAGTTAAAGCAAATCCTCAAGGCATGATATGAGAATACATCTTAAAGCCAAAATGACATATTTGTGGTTCAGGAGGTGGAACTGGACAAAGAGCACAATCCTAACCATGTCTACTCAAAAGTAAGCCCCATTTTGTTCAATGGATCTTACTCCCAGGAGGGTGTCTTTAGGATTACAGCCTTAGACCCAGAAGATGCAGTTTAAATCCCCACATAAGAGCACAATCCTAACCATGTCTCCTCAAAAGTGAGCCTCAATTTGTTCAACTGGTCTTTCTCCCAGGAATGTGTCTTTAGGATTGCATCATTAGCCATGAAGCTACCTAGGTGATGTGGGGTCAGTCACTATATCTCAGCTTCACCTACCTCACAGGGTTGTTGTGAGGACAAAAGAAGGAATGGAACTATGTACATCACCTTGCGATCCTCAGGAGTGACAAAAATATGAAAAAATAAATATAAATACATAATACTGCCACCTGCCTCCTACCAATGGTAGGAAATCTAAGTCCACCTACAGATTTTACATTTTCCTAGGCAATCAGGTTCATCCTTAATTAATTTTTAATATGTGTTATTTCTCTTCAGTTTTACCAGACGTTTTGTAATTTAACTTCATTAATACATAATCATTGCCCTATTCTTAATTGCCATGAGTTTAACTACTGTTGGAGAAACTACTACTGAGGAATAGCTACCAAGATCAACATCTGAAAGTTTTAATTATTGAAGATCATAATGATAAAATCTGTCTTTAATGTTATTTACTTGTACTCACAAATCCAAAAGATATTATTCGTGTTTGAAAAATCTTTACCCGCTTATTACATGTTCTGAAAAAAGAGACCAAAGTATTTCTTTTTCGTACCTTAGCCTTCCCTCCCACTCCCCAAGAATTAATAATCTGTTTGTATTTCATTTTCTAAATGCTAAACATATACTGCCATCTTCTGGATGTGTGTCAGTTGTGAGCATAACTGTGTGTTGCACGCATCTGCTCACAATGAAAACCTAATAGGTTGTTTTCTCCTGTGAATTAACAATGGAGAAACCGAATTAACAGTGGAGAAACAATGGAGAAACCGTATCGTTCCATGCAAATGCAACAGTGCACTGCGTAGGTCTTTGGGAGCAAGATGTGATGCGATGTCATCACTACCTGGCAGTGATGTCTGGAGGTGACCTCACACATCTACTCTGATGTATTCAATGAGACTGGAAGGAATGGGATGCAGCCTGACTGCTCCATTCTTTGCAAGCTTACTTGGGTCTTGCTGTCCCAAGTTCAGGATTCTGCTACTGCTGCAGGGATGGTGGGTCTGCACTGTGCTGCCAGAGTGGCCCAGGATAACCATATGTATATTGCTGTTCAAAATTGCTGGAAGCCATATATTGCTGTTATGAAAATTTAAAACTTCAGTGTCCTCTTTTTCCTTGTAAGTGGGAAGAACATAGCCTTCTTGTAATTAATAAATTATATGTAATTCTGTTAAATTTAATATATAGTGTTTCATATAGTTTTAAAATAAGTAATATAGTGTTTAAATAATGTGTGTATAGTGTTTAGTGTTTAAAATTAGCACGTGAAAGCCATGTATTTAAGTTTTGTGAGCTTTTATTATAAGTTTTTGAGCTTATTATATGTTTTGAGCTTTATTTTGAGCTTTTATTACGGTGTGTTTGTGTTTGTGTGTGTGTATGTACACGTATACGTACATACATATACACATACACCATGGTGACCAGATGCCAAAACCTCAAAACGAGAACAAGGTTTTGGATTCCTCTCAGCCTGCCTTTTCCAGCAGACAATGGCATGTTTGTCTACTCACAAGTAAAGCCACGATATTGAGCACTTCCACTTTCCCATGGAGCTCAATGCATATTTTTATTTTTAGTTTTTTGGCCTTAACTTTTGATTAGAAGGAGATATTTCCTTGCTTCAGATTCTGCTCTTTGATACGAACCCAACGACATATGACATAACGGGGTACTGCACACCATTGCAAAATGAAGCCAAATGGAGGACAATGAAGCCCTTTTGGAGGACACCCGAACAGGAAGTTAAAAAAGAGGACAAATCCGGAAAAATCCGGTCATATAGTCATCCTGCATATACACACACATTATCTATCTATCTACCTACTTATCTGCACACATGTGTACATGTGTGTGTGTGTCTCCTCCATTTTGTCCTCCATTTCAGGGTCCTCGTCTTCTTTTGGGGTTCTGACAGATGGTAAAAGAGGGGCAGGCCCCTTCCCTTCCCTCCTGTCCCCTCCGAGGCATCTGCAGTTAAGTGCATCTGTGGATACAAGATCTGCATATATAGGTGTCCCTTTGTCCCAGCTCCTGCAGCATCAAGATCCTGAAAATGTTGGTTTGAATGTGTGTTAATATGAATTTGATAACCAGTTTTTAAAAAATAAAACAATGTACAATATAGTATTATACAGCACTTACACACTTCTTTTGTGCGTTCTAGAGAGTTAGGAGAGTGAGTACATGAGCCTGTGGCGCTCCAAGGAATGTTAAAATAACATTAAATGGATTCTATGTAATGTTTGAGCCATGTTAAAATCCCTATAATCTTCAAAAATATTTTTGATTGATCAATCAACAGTATTTTAAGAAGTGAAAATTGGGGGGAAAACCACCTCTTCCCCCCAGCAGCTCACCACCTGTTAGCTCTGCTGCCTCACCTTCAGCCCATGGCAGAGTTAAGGCATCTATTGGCTATGTGGGGACAAAGAAGATTTTGTAACCCCCTATAACAAAATCAAATTTAATTATTAGTATTTATCATTAGGGCTGCAATCCTAAACACACTTTCCTGCAATCATTAGGGCTGCAATCCTAAACACACTTTCCTGGGAGTAAGTCCCATTGAACACAAAGGGGCTTGTTTCTGACTAGTCATGGATAGGATTGTGCTCTAATAAATAAAAAGTGTGCCCCATATTGGTTAGAGACAATGTGCTGGGGGAAGAAGGAGTTTATTCTCCCACTGCTAAATATAAGAGGACCAACACTTTAAAAAGTGCTCCTTTAACCTATTAGCAGGGGTAAGTGTATTATGATACATGGAAATGAGTGCCGACTTATATTAATACCTTACCTTATTGGTTCCATTCTGTATCATAACAACAACTCATTGGCTCTCAGAATAGTCTCATATGTCAGTATGAAGAAAATCCACTTTTTATTCTATAAGGCAGCTGTGTTTCATTTTCATGATTGGCTGTACTTTTGATAGTATGTATCTATTCCAGTGTGTTTGTTAAATTGTGTTCTGCATTACCTTTCCAGTGATAAATAGCTTGATAGTATTATTCATACATACCAAGGTTTGCACAACTTCGGCCACTAGCATCAAGCTCAGCTTGCTGCCCCCTTGAAGTCTGTTGCGCAGTGCAGTTGCTACTCTATACATTCTCTTAGCTATGCCACTGACAATACAATATCCTCTTCCCTTCCCCAGACTAAACACATCAAGTTCCTTCAACCATTTCTTTTAAGGCTTGTTCTCCAGCCATCTGATCATCTTCATTGCTCTTCTCTGAACCAACTCCAGTTTGGCTGCATCTTTCTTAAAGTGAGGTGCCCAGAAATGGACACCACTCCTGGTGAAGGTCTAAGTCCAAGGTCAATAATTCGGCCTGCCGGCAGGCTTGCCAAACCTCCGGTATTTTCAGCATTGGCACTTTAACTTTTTCAAAACTTGGGCTTCCTTTCAGTCTGCTCTGGGAGGGTTGAGGCTGGCATGCGCACCTCTCCCGCCGCTCGTGCCACCACTCCAGTTGTCAGGTCTACGGAGAAGTAATCAAATGGAGAAGTAGCAAATGGGGCTTACTCCCAGGAAAGTGCTAGAGTTCTGCCCAAGGATATGGAATGTCTACTTAAAAGTAAGTCCCATGATCATCAATAGGACTCACTCACAGGAAAGAGTGGACAAAGCAGGATTGGTGCCCTTGAGCCCAATTCAATGCAAATGTTTGTGTGTGTGTGTGTGTGTGTGTGTGTGTGTGTGTGTGTGTGTAAGTAAGAATGCATGGTGTGTTTGTGTGTGTGTGAGAGAGAGAGTGCATGGTGTGCATTTCACTGACACATTCAAGGTTTTCAATTTTAAAAGTGTTGAAATTAAGTACAGGAAAGCAATACAAGTATTTTTGCTTCATTTTAACATATTCCCACCATCCAATAAACTAGTAAGACAATCAAAAAAGGAAATGAGATTTGTCTGGCAAGATTTATTTCTAGCAAATCCATGCTGGGTTCTTTTGATCACTGAAACATTACCTGAGCTTATAAGTACCATTTTGATACCACTTACTGCATGTCCTAACAAATAAAATCTTTACAAATAAAATAAATAACAAATAAAAATCTTTACCTAATCTTTACCTATTTTGAAGTTCAAAGCATTTCTGGAAGGTGTTTTTTTTAAAAAGCCTGTTGCAGGGCTGAATTTTGTCATTAACCTGCACTTCTGCAAGTATTCAATAACATGTACATATGACTATTACTGATAAAAGTGTGCAAAAAAACAATATAACACTATCTGTATCTCAGAGAGGATAAGTATTGCACATTTCCACACATTCTACCTTGTACTGATTTGATTTACATTGGAGATATTTCAGTTCTGTTTCTCCCTTTTGGAGAATTCATCATTTTCCTTCACCAGATTATGTTACGTTGTTATGCGTTTTTCCAAGATAACACATGCATAGACTGATTTACATCAACTTTTAAATCATGTCTCTGTTCAGAATCCTTTTTTAAATGTTTTTTTTTTCCTTTCAGGGGTAACACCATCTGACAGTTTGGTTTTTTTATATTATGTAGTGATTAACTGTGTCTCATGGAGATAATAAAATGATTAACCATATGGGATAAAATGATAAACCATGAGGCATAATACAGCCCTACTTGCTGGCACTAAGCAATTAAGACAAATATCCATCCAATATTCAGTTTTGCTTTTGCAGCAAAACTCCCATGCTTGGTTTCACCTAGAAAGGGATTAAGGGTAACAATTATGATAATAAAAATATATCATGTACAGTGCTTTTCCTAAGTGTTTCACACAACTGTTTTCACAGTAATTCTTAAAACAATACTTTAGGTAGCTTGGTATTAACTGGGGCTGAGAACAGCTTCTTTTAGACCAGTAAGCTGACAGTTCCTGTTCTTTATCATACTACCCGTGATAAACCATAGATGGTCAGTGCAATTCATACAATAATCTTACTTTTAGGAATTTTCAATGCATTCATCTGAACAATGGAATGCTCCAACTGAAGAGTCAGGTAGTTAAGGAGAAAATATCAATTGCAAACTTGTAGACCAGCTAGGCATGAAAAGCATTTCAAAAGACTACCAGCACAAATAGATCCTCTTCATCCCATATTTCATTAAGGAAGAATTTCATATTTCATCCCATATTTCATTAAGCTCTAAGCATCAAAATTCAGGTAACACTGAAGCAGGAATATACTTCAAATTATCTTTCATCATCACTGGACTTTGTTGCTAAATCTTCTTCAAAATTGTCACTTGCATACTCAAGAGCATCTTGGTCCTCATGATCTGTCTGAGTCTTCTCCATCGTGTTCTCTTCCTCATCTTTACCACAAGACTGGTCAGACAGGAATCCTGATTTAACCTTTTCATCTTCTTCTCCCTGAGATTCATTTTCATTATCACTACAAGAAAAAAGACTTCATGCTTAACCCTTTTATGCCCAACTTATAGGTTTGATCCCTGTATAAAGCTACGTTCTGATGCATTAATAAGGTCACAATGACAAAGACCTAAACTCAACACTCTTACACTAGTGACCAAATAATTAATTCAAGAGCAAATATTACCTTTAGAGCCCAATCTAATTTACTCATCCTATATGGTGATGCAGCAGTGCCAACATGACACGTGCTATATCTTATAGGCAGTGATGGGCTGTGGGTGGCGCAAGTGGTTAAGACGCTGTGTCTGTTAACCAGCAGGCCAGGGTTCAAGACCCAGGTCGGCCCCACAAGACAGGGTGAGCTCCTGTCCTTAGCCCAGCTCTGCGACACCAGCTGGATCCAATCGTATTGGCTCTGCCTTTCCATTGGACTAATTCAGTGGCGTGGAGGGTGGGGATTTGCTGCTTGGGTAACAGCCTATCCTCCATAAAAATCCAACCCAGGCTTTTGTGCTTCGCATGCAGCGTATGCAGCACCAAGCACGATACCATAGTCTTTCAAGACTGACGGAGGCCTGCTTTGGTGGGATTCAAATAAATTAACAACCAGTTCTATGCCCATCTGGCAGCCACTTTTAAATGACTATTTTTAAACTTTAAATGTCCTATTTCTCATTAACAACCAGTTCTACAGAGCAGCTGCGAGCCTGCTGGAGCCCACCACTTCTTATAGGGGAGTTTCAACCTCATGAGTGGCAATTTTTGACCTTTTTCATCTGATGGCACACTGACAAGACATTAGAATTGCCAACACACACCATCATCCCTTCCCAGCCCTGATCCGCACTGTACTCATCCCTATCCTTGTCCTGTTCCAACTCCTACTCCACACACCCTCACCTCTCTTCCAAACCTGCACACATTCTTCTGCACACAAGAACTCCTCTAAGATTTCTGATCCATTTCTTGCTGCAACAAACCAGTTTTTTAAACTGGCAGAGCATGTCAAATACAGTTATGTATTTTTTAAATAAAATTATTCAAAATAAAAAGGATTTTTGCTTAGCAGTTTGACAAGTAATTATTTAGCATATCTAAGTAAAGGTAGATTGGTACTCATGACTGAATGAGTCATGACTGAAGACTCACTCTGTCTTGCAGTACTTGGGTTTTTGAACCTCTGACCTGCTGATCTTCAGATGAGCAGGAACAGCACCTTTAACCACTAAGCCACTGGGAGGCCCTTAGCACATCTATCTTTACCTAAAATGTATAGATCCCCACACAGCCAGGAATCACATACTGAAGAAATGAATGCAGGACCTGAAGCTCAAGTACTTTTATCACCATGTTCCCAAACTACCAATCAATTTCTGACAGAGGTCCAAACATTCCCACTTTCTTTGCAATGGTGAAGTCACCTCCATCTCCACTAAAGTTGAGAAGATAGCCTGTAAGCCAGTGATTTTCAACCAGTGTGCCATGGCCCACTGGTGTGCCATGGATAGTCCTCAGGTGTGTCACGGGAATTTAGAGATTGACATTCATTAATAGGAAAACTGGGGAATTTGAACAGTCTGGAGTGCCTCGTCAATGGTAAAAATAACGGATGGTGTGCCTTGACAATTTCAGTGCCTTGTTAAGTGTGCTGTGAGATAAAAAGGTTGAAAATCACTGCTATAAGCACTGAAACTCCACAGTGAGCTGCTAAATTATCTGGTCTGCTGAATCAGGAAATGCCAGTAGCGTTAGTTGGGGTGCAAAGGTGTGGTCCACACTTTGGGTAAGGCACCTGGGGATGTTATATGCTAAAATTGTGATGGTTAGAAATCCCCATCATGCTATATACCAGGGATCTCCAAATCCTGGTGTGGGGGCCAGATGCGTCCCACAACAAACCTCTGTCTGGCCTTCAGCCAGCCTCTGGGCCACTGAGAGCTTCTGGCCCACTCAACAGAACACAACCAGAGCATCCAGAGGGTGTTCTGAAGGTCTCAGAATTAAAAAAAAAAAACTATTTAAATTTTATATATATATTTTTTTGGCTCTTGGCAACATGCCAGATATTTGATGCAGCTCTTTGGCCGAAATGCTTGGAGACCTCTCCTATATACAGTTGGATGCTTTTTTATAGCAGAATGCAATAAAAAATACAAAGTGAAATATCTCCTTTCTGTCAAAAGTTATGGCCAAAACAAAAAACAATAAAATGCATGGAGCGGTATGACTATATAAGTCCGATCACATATTTACTCAGGAGTAGATGAACTTATCCTAGTCCATTGGAGAGGGCAGGCTGAGAGGAATCCAACAATAGCAGAACGACCCTGATCCAATCTGATCAATCTGGTTCCAATCTGATAAAAATGAAGCTCAAGAAATGCTCCAGTCGGCAGCCTTTCCCCCACCTCATAAAAGTAAACAAAAGTGCGGCCAACAAAAAATGTGGTGTACGACCATGGTACCTCTATGCACCCACCACTTTGCCCCACCTACTTCATAAGATGAGGAGGTCTATAATAGAGGTGATGTGCTGACCTCCTGCACTGGGTGACACAAACCCTAGTGATGCCAGTGGGTAATGCAAAACTGTTAGAACAAACTGTAAAAAAGACTTTCTTCAGGGATGACTATTCCTACCAGCAGAAAATAAGTACAATACTGCCATCACTTCATAACCTAAAATTTCTAAGGAAAAATCAGCGTTGATGTCTACCTTCGGTCTGCTGATGAGCATTCGGAGTCATCACTAGAAGCGTACTGCACAAGTGTTTCTATAGCATCTTGACCTTTCTTTGAAACAAACTCTTCACACAAGCCCAGTTCTCGAAGGGTCTCAAAGTAATGCTTCTCTGCAGCTCTCCGGGCATTTTGCTAAATTAAGCAAAAGCAGTACAGAATTCATTGTGTTCATGAGTTTAAATAAGTCATCACCTATATATTCAATTGATATGTCCCATTGACCATATAAGACAGTCCTGCTTTTAAATATAAGGGAATATTGTGTATAGCTTCATATAGTGGAAATGACAAGAACAAAATGCAATGGTCAGATTGGAGGCCTCATATCACTTCAAACTTATTTACTCAAGTGATGTGATTCAAGGCACTGATTTTATGATTTAAACCATTCTGGTTTGGGCCCAAAATAGCTTAAAGACCTCCTACTTTCATGTGATCTACCTACCTAGATCCTCAAAGGGAGGCTCTACTTTCCATGCTGCCTGTTGCTGAGTTTCATGTGCATACAGGACAAGGCTTTTTCCATGGTGGCCCCCAGCCATTAAAACATTCTTCCCTTATGAAAGAGGGAAGTTGCTCTTTTCCTCCTGCATTACAAATGCATCTGTTCAACCAAGTCTTTGTGGAAAAATGAGGTTGAGATCTCCACTGGGAAGGCTAAGGTTGCTACTAGTTTGACTTGGTTGTATCCTCTTTGTTGTGTTTCAATTTATTTAATTTTTATTCTTTGTATCTAAAATGTTATTACATACTGCACTGTATTTTCATTGTAGTGTTATCCCCACTGGGGACCAGAAAGCATTATGCAAATTTAAGGAAATAATGAATACATAAAATATAGTGGCATTTTTAATCATGCACCCACCCAAACTTTCCTTTTTTTCTAGCAGTGGGGAGCTCTGCCAAGCAATCTGCAGACCTCCCCAAGGCTCTCAAGACCCTGACAATTCCTAGGGAGGCAGAAAATTCCTCCCATTCTCCTGCAGCAGTATGATCCTAACAACTGCTTTGCTGCTTTTCCTCCTTCCCCTACCCCTTGAAGGGAGAAGGAGACCTTTACATGAACAGGGAGGTTGTGACCCCCTCTTTGAGTAGCACTGGCCTATAGGATGATGTAGTAAGAGTTAGCAGCTTTGGGAGGTGGAACAGATGGCTTCGTTTCAAGAACAATTCTTAAATATCAGGTAAAAGAAAATCTGGCACCCCAGTGTAAGGATATGCATGGGGCAGAAAGATGAAAGACAAGTCAATAACCTGTGCAGTTCTTTCCAACAATAGTGGTCTCCTTCTCACCCTTTCTTCCATTTCTTCACGTTCCTGCAGATATTCTTTCATTCTTTGCTTTTCACGTTTCCTATTTTTTAAATATACCATGACATGGAAAATGGTGCTAGGTTAAATTGGAAGTTAAAATGGCAAAAATGGAAAAGTAAAAAAGGGAAGTAGCAAAGACAAATCTATTGGAGAAGCTATGACAATCTGTTACAGCGCTAGAGGGGTCAGGATTTGGAGGGATAAATTACAGAATACCTGATAATTTTTAGCTTAGATTTAAATATCTGAGATAAGCTCAGATGTGAATCATTTGCCTCAGCCCGAATGGCTATAAGTCTCTGTAGTTTTCTTGTTCTTTCTTTCTGTTTTGCTCTACTTCTTTTCTGCTCTTCTTCCAGCCTTCGTTTTTCCTCAGCTGAATCCCTGAACACAAAAATAAACTAAAGCTAAATAAACTTAAAGTTTAAAAAATGTTTTGTAAGAATTTTCTAAAGATGTGCCACTCATACAGATCAAGAAAAAATACACTTTCACCCATTATGCATGTGCAGAATAGGAGTTATTTTCACCCTGTTAGAAAACTATACCAAAAATGCACATTTTTTCCTTTTAAAAAAAGTCCTGCCACTATATCTATTCCAAGTCTGTAGAGCCTGGAAATTGCCAACCTCATCAATCTTATGGCAGCATCTCAAACATACCCTACAATCCAGAGTAACTACAGAAGCATGTAAGAGACATTTATGTCAACGAAGTTACAGCACCACCTAGTGAAAACCTATGGGAAATTCATATTGCAATCCAGAGTAAATTGTTCTTACAACAGAGCAAGGACTCACCGTGGTTATTCTGGATTGTGCCCATAGACCTGGAACTTCTATTTGATTTAACCTGTTATCATTGGAAAAACACTCAACCCATCACTTTTACTTCAGTGACAGTGACACCTGCGGGTTATCTGAGCGAGCTGTTGCTACTAATGTATCTCACATATCATACAAAACTGCAGGAAAGGGCTTGGGGCCACAGTGCTCCAGTGTAATCAATAATTTTTAAGTTTAAATTGGGAAAAAGGGTTATAGAAATCAGCTGATGACATGGGATGGAAATTTGAAGGCAAAGGAGGTTTTCCTTTCCTTTCGTTACCTCACACTTCTACCAAACAAGGGGTAAGGCAATCACCTCAAACTGGGATCTCTGCCTATATATAGATCCAACTTGTCTATATGTACAATATGTCACAAATGACCTGTGCTTGTATGTATGTAGAAAGCAGAAATGAGAAGACAAATGCATAGTTTAGTTTTATATTACATGAATGTTTAATTATGTATAAAAGTAATCATTATGTTACGACAGTGCAATCCAAACCACCAAGTAAGCCAGCACAAGTCTGGGGGTGTCACAAAATGCCAAAAGGCACTTTTGCACCATTTATGGTGGGCGGAAGGAAAGCCAGCACAGATGGGAAAAGAGCAACAGGTGAGTTGTGCTTGTCTACTCAAGTTAGGATTGCAACCTGAGGCTGATAAATCACATTTCAGATAGATAACTTATGGCCTATGCCTTCAAGGCTGGTTCAGTCACCTTGAGTACAGACTCAATATTTTTGGGGCAATATCCGCTTTTAACACTTTTTCAAAGAAATACAGCAACAACCCAACAAATGATGGGCTGATTATCTTCTTCTATATATATATAAAAATGAAAAGTTACTGACTGACTGACTGTCTGACTCATCAATGCCCAGCCAAAACCGCTGGTCCTAGAAGCATGAAATTCGGGGTGGGTGTTCCTTCCGTGACGTAGGGAGTCACTAAGAACTGGTTTTCAGAAATTCCAACAGGAAGGGGGTGAAAAGGGGTGCAACACATTTTTCTCCTATACTTTGCATTGAAGAATTGGTAACTGAGGGATGCTCTGCACCAACCCCTGGACGTAGAAGCATGTAATTTGGGGAGTTCCTTCTGTGACATGAACCCCCACCAAGAACTGATGTGGAGAAATTTAATTCTTAAGGGGCTGAAAAGAGGTGAAATGTGTTTTTGTCCCATACTTAACATGGAAGACTGACCAAAATCCAGCCAATTTGGTGCTCGGTGCCTGGTGCACTGGGGGGATGTTGTTCAGAGGGAGGGGTTGCATTGGGGAGGATGGTATGCAAGGGGGGCCGTTGCACATGGGGGGGCATTGCGAATAGGGGAGATGGTGCACAAGGGTGGGATGTTGCACATGGGGATTGATGAGCATGAGAGGATGATGAGCATGGGGAGATAATGAGCATAGGAGGAGGATGCACATAGAGGGGATGGATATTGGGGGTGTTGCACATGGGGTGGATGCACGTGGGGGGTTGATGTGCATGGGTGGTTGATGCGCAGTGGGGGGGATGTTATATAGGAAATTTTATTCCTGTAATGTGGCTACGTTTTCGCTAGTTATCTATATTTTTACTTTTCACAAACAACCTGGGATTATTAGGGCCAACCTGGGATTATTACATGCCAATGAATGACTCACCTTACAGCTTGCAATCGTCTTCTTGTAATTTCTGTGATCCTTGGAGATGGTGGTGCTTTATACCCTAAAGGATTATAAATTGCATCCAAAGACCTCCTCTGAGGTCTACTTCGGGGTGAAACATAAGGCCAACGCATTTCCTTTAATTTTTCTTCATCCATTTGAATGTCCTCAAGCACCCTCTCTTTTTTTGATGGGATATATGATGTTTGGAGATCGAAGGGTTCACAGACTGTATTAAGCTTGACTTTCTTCTGTTTCTGAAGATGCTTCTGAAATTGTTGTTGCAATATTTCAAAATCTGGGATCTTGGCTCTTGTCACTGCCTTGTGTGCCAGTTCCTCACTTGGTTCAAAGCAACGTCTCTGCTTACGTCTATGAGATCCTTTGCTTCCTAATCTAACGTTGGGAAGAGATGAATTTTGCAGAAGCTCCTCTGATCTTATCTGCATTCTAATCTGTCTGTAGAGCTCCTCTTCCTTTAGTTTTTCTTGGATTTTTGAACTGTAAATATATTTAGGAACTGGTCTTGCTCTGAATACTTTTGCTTTTGTTTCTGGTTGAGAAAGGTCCTTCAGCTGCATTTTCTGCATTTCTTTCTTTTGGGCTTCTCTTTCAATAAACTGGAAAGGTTTCTGTGAAGCTAGGAGGATCTCTTTCCTCTTTTCTTTAATTGACTTTCTACGTTCTTCTTTCTGCTGCATTATTTCATGGTACAGAGGCATATAGACAAAAGCGGGCACCGGATTGGATCGAAATTTCTTTTGACACTCTGCTTCCTCATCCAACTGTCTCTTCAGCAAATTATTTTCTAATTCAATCTGTGACTTGGATTTCAAGTTCTGTTGTTTCTTCTGAGCTTCTCTGATAGTCATTTGGAAAGGCTTAGGTATTGTGATCACTTGGCACCATTTTTTTGGCTTCCTCTTGCTCTTCTTCAAAGTCTGTGATTTCAATGAGAAATTTTTGGTAGAGTGAGAAAAATCACCGAGAGATAACTCATCCCACACATGTTCATCAAGTGATAGTGATTCATCTTCACTGTAATTGTCTTCCAGTTCTAATTCTCTATCAGACACATCAGATGCTTCCGAATAAAAAGAATTGTTTAAACTGGGTTCAGAGCGGGATCGACGCATATATAGGGGTTGAAATGATCTCTTATCCCATGTTGATCTAAAAAGCAAAAAAAAAATTGTGATGTTAGTTTTCTAGAAGCAAAAATTGAATTGAAATATGTGGAATATTCTATCTGATGGATGAGAGGAGCAATTTTAGAAGACACAGTAGTCCTTTTATATAGAATTTACTATTGCAGGTCAGTTTTTTACTAACTAGACAGACACTGAGAAACAGCTCTATTCAAACCAAATTCTTAGGCTGCAATCCTAAACTGCAGTTAGGCTGGCATAAGTCACAGCACAAGTCCTGTTCTGGCCTGGTAGTGTTGGAAAAGCACCATTTCTGCCCCAATCCTGGGAGGCTTAGGTCACTACTCAGACATGTGCCTGCCTCCACACACCAGAAAGGGAAGATATTCCAGGTGAGTTGTGCCAGCCTAAATTGGTTAGGATTGCACCCTTAATCAAACTTCTTCTGAGTAAATCACAGCACCAAGCTCTTATTTGCAGCTTATTGCAATCTGAAATTATAACCGCTATCATTTCCATACTTAAGTAGAATGGATTTGTGGCTTGGGTTCAAAATGGCCTGTGAAATGCCGCAGGAGGAGAATTCCTTCTAGAAATATTAATGACAGATTGTTTCCACAAGGGTTTCATTCCAGGAACTCCTGTGGATGCAGATTTTCATGTTAAACAAAACGCAATTAAAAGATTAGGTAGCCCTTTAAAAATAACCTGCTTACCTTACTACCACAAAATAATGAAAAGTGCTAACCCCTATAGCTTTGCATTATGATGCATGCTCCAGGCAGGGGAAGGGAGGGATGCCCGATGGTGCCTGGCAGGGATGCATGTTGCCCAGTGATGTCCAATGCTTGGTGGTGCCCAGTAGAAGTACCTTGTGCCCAGTGGTGCCCACTGCCCACTTTGCAGTGGTGACCAGTGCCCAGTAAGGATGCCCGGTGTCCACAGGTGTCTGATGCCCACTGGTGTCCATTGGCACACACTGGTGCCCAGTGCCTGCCTCTGCCTGATGCCCATTGAACGGTGGTGCCCAGTGTTGGTGCCTGATGGTGCCCGATGGTGTCTGGTAGTCATGCCTGCCAGTTCCTGCTGCTACTCGCTACTGCCCCCTGGTACTCTCCAATGCCTGCTGCATGCCACCTGGTGCCACTTCCCAGTACCCAATGGTGCCCACCAAGGTCCCAGCCATGCCCAGGGCCGACAAATATTTTATTCCCACAACGGCATGTTAGTTCCGCTGTTTATCTATAAAATATATATCTCACTTTTCAGTATATCACAAAATATCCTAAAGGTATATTACAGTAATAAGACACTGCAATAAAATGTTCATGTTTAGAGCTAACTAAAATTCTGTTTCTCACCCCAATTAAATATAACTGCCAATTCAACAGATAGCCAATATTTAACCTGATGAGGTAGATTTTCACCTCTGAATGATGAGACGACCATATAATCCTGCAGTCCACTCCAAATTTGTTTAACAGAGTCAAGCAGCAATCCTATCTTCACCTGCCTCGAATTAAGCTCCATTGACTATAATGTGACTTACGGTATATACTTGAGTATAAGCCGAGTTTTTTGGGCCCAAAAAATGGGTCCAAAAAGTCCCCTCGGCTTATACTCGGATTAACTGAAAAGTGGAGGGATCAAACCCCATCATATCATATACCTTTGGATTCGTATTGAAGAGCATAATCCAATGCAAAAATCAGTTTTGAGATATCTCATTCCTATCAAAGGTTATGACCAAAAAACAAAAACTATAAAAATAAAAAAATACATTTTTTGGCAATTTTTTAAAGCAGGTAGGAATTTTGGCCTCGGGGTAGAAACTTTGGCTTTGGGGTTCAGGAATTTTGGGTTTGGCATCTGGTCACCCTGTCCTATGCATGTCTACTCTAAAGTAAGCCCCACTAAATTCAATGAGGCTTACTTCGAGGAAAGTGTGCTTACGATTACAGCCTATGAGTTCCAAGAAGGCTACAAGGAAAAGGACCAGTACCTGCTGCATTTCTCACCCTAGGCTTATACTCGAGTCAATAAGTTTTCCCAGTTTTTTGTGGCCAAATTAGGTGCCTCGGCTTATACTCGGGTTGGGTTATACTCGAGTATATACAGTAATTCCAAGTGGCCAGTGGATTGGGCTGTCAAGTAACTATTAATATGACATCTGCTGAAATAAACAACATATAATTAACTTTTATCTAATATATAAGTTTATTGTAAACCGTAAGAGTGGGATTAATTCTAATTAATAGAATTATTCTACTTATTCTATTTAAGGATATTTTTAAACCCAAGAAAAATCTAAAAAGAAGAAAATTGAACCAATGTTTGCAAACATTGGTTAAAGTGGGGAAAGGGAAGCAGAGGAACAAAACGTTAATCTTCCTATTCTATCCCAGGCAAGCTCGCTGCAGGGGAAAAAACTGTGACCTCTAGAAGTTTCTAGAAGGTTTTGTTGCCATTTCAAAAATCAAGTCCTGAATGACTCTTTCTTGACATCCAGATATGGAAAATGGAAACAACATTTTGATTGTGCCTAAATGTGTGCAAGTTCCATAACCATTTACCTTCAATATTGTGACAGCTTTGTCAACAAATGACACAACAGAAGTAGAGATTATTGTAAAACATACCTACGTCTCCTGCGAAGCGGTATGTCCACATTGGTTATGGGTTGCACATTTTTCAGATACAGTTTTTTCTTATACATGCTTTCCAGTTTTGCCATTGTCTCTAGGTGTGCATTCTTCAGCTCTTCCAACTTTAAATAATACTCCTGATTTGAAATGTACATTTTGGAAAGGTCTATCAAGTCCTCATAATCAGCTTGCAAAACTGAATCCTGTTCTCTCTCAGAGCTCGAGTTCAAACAATCCTAAAAAGAAGAAAGTGCATTGTTTTACATTTTCCACTGAGAAAATTATTAAGAAGCTATTGTTTGATAGGGGACAGATAAACTCACGGCACACAATCCTAATCACTTTAAGCCAGCACAACTCTCCCATCTCCCTCTTCCTGCAGTGGTGATTGGGGGAGGCAGTATATTTTAGTGCACTGGCCTCATCCCCCTTCCCTGGAGTGGTGCAGAAGTGCCTCATGGTACTTTTGTGACACCCCCAAGCCAGCACGAGACTTGTGCCAGCCTAGCAGGGGTTAGGATTGTGCTGTCAGGGTCTGAGTCTACTTGCCAAGTACAGTACACACAGTAAGATGCATGACACTGCCATCTTTCTACCCACTAGCATACTTTTATTATATCCACATGCATACTTCTATTCACTGAAAATAAATGGTACTTCGCTGTATTTCCGATATGTTGTATAGAATGTTCTGTTGTCAGTGGTTAAAAAGGGCAAAATAATTAACTTGCAAGGTTTTCCAAGAGACGTCCCTCATAACAAATTACCCCAGAACAGAAGACTAGAGTTAAGAACACCTGTTGTATATCAACCAAGATTAAGGTGACCATATACCCTCTTTTTCCAGAGCATGTCCTGGATTTTAGCCTTGTGTGAGTTTAGCGTGGAAAAAAATTTCAGTGTCTGCCTTTTCCTTGTAAGCAGGCAACACATAGCCTTCTTGTAATTAATAAATGAAGGCTGCAATCCTAAACACACTTTCCTGAGAGTAAGTCCTATAGAATAGAAAGGACATACTTCTGAGTAGACATGCTTAGGATTCCACCCTATATGTAAGTATGAAATTTAATACATAATATAGTTTTAAAATTAAGCACATGAAAGCTATATTTATGAGTGCTTTTAACTTTTGTTTTGTCATGTCCTAACTTTTCTTTGGTGTCCTACATTTTGTGGGGACATCCTCTTTGTCTGGTTCTGTCATATAGTCATCCTGATCAGGCAAGGATAACGGTTATTATTGGGATGAGTCCACATGACAGAATATGACCATCAGCAATGAAACTGAAAGACTTTTCTGCCAAATCCTGAGCACACTAAGAAAAAAAACCAACACAGAGAATTAGGCTATAAAACAGACTACATATAAAACTTCAGTTATGCTCTAGTTGAAGAAATTATCACTACTATGCAAAAATAACTTTTTCTTTCTCCACTTGTATTTCAAAAATGGTTATGCTGTGTACATTTCTGCTGAGTTGTACATCAACCCAGGCATTTCAGCTTTCTTTGGCACAAACCTAATTAAGAGATTTGTGTAAGCTTGATGCAGGAATGCCATCTGGCAGTTTCCCTCTTAATAAGCTGATCCCGTACTGCCTCTAATTATATTATTTGCAATATAGAAAAATAACTGTTTGTGAAGTTTATCCAAAGTCTGCACATAAGATGCTAGCAGAAAAAAAATAAATATAAATAGTTTAGTAAATTGTTCCTTAAGCTATTTAGCTTTGTATGTCTTTTGTCAATGGTTTGTCTTTTGTCAATGGTAAATTTTACAATACACAAGTCTCTAGTAGCATCTTTCTTATTTTGTACTAGCAAAAAGCGTACCCACGTTGCAGGAGTAACATTTCCCCATACAACATCCCTGCATGGTGCATCAACAACCCATGCACATCAACACCCCCATGCGCAACTTCCCCACACGTGCAACTTCCCCACACGTGCAACTTCCCCCATGCGCATCGTTCCCCCATGCGCGTCGTCCCCCCATGCGCAACTTCCCCCCACGTGCAACTTCCCCCCATGCGCAATTTCCCCCATGTGCAACTTCCATCCATGTGCAACTTTCCTACATGTGCATCATCCCTCCATGCGCAACTTCCCCCCATGCACAGCATCCTCGCCAGTGCAACCTCTTCCTCTGAACAACATTCCCAGTTCACCAGGCACTGAGCACCAAATTGGCTGGATGTTGTTCAGTCTCCCATGTTAAGTATAGGACAAAAACACGTTGCCCCCTTTTCAGCCCCTGAAGGGTTAAATTTCTCCAGATGGTTCTTGGTGGGAGTTCAGGTGACAGAAGGAACTCCCAGAATTCCATGCTTCAGGCTCAGCAGTTGGGGTGGAATGTTGCTGAGTCATCAATTCTCATTGCAAGGCATAGGGAGGAAAATGTGTTGCGCCCCTTTTCACCCCCTTCCGGTTGGAATTTCCGAAAACCGGTTCTTAGTGCACCCCTCAGTCATGGAAGGAACACCCAGCCCGAATTTCACGCTTATAGGCCCACCGGTTTTGGCAGGGCAGTGATGAGTCAGTCAGTGATTAACAGTTAAATGAGTCAGTCAGTTAAAATGGATTAACAAGATTTACTTCATAACCAAAAATAGCTTACAGGACAAGTTTTTTTAATTTCTTTTAATTTTCCTCCCAGCATACAGGTGCTATGATCAGATAAGACAGGAGTGTGATGTTCTGAAGATATAAATCCCTCAGCTATGAGGAGCTGGGGAAAGAAGTTGGCAATGCTCCTTGAGAGCTATAAGCTGCTTAGGTGGCATTAGGTGATGTTCTTCAGATGCTCCATCTGGTGTTCTGGTTATTCATGAAAGGAACTCATGCAATAGTTCTTAACTGCAAATATTAAAACAAATGAACCCAAACAGGTATACTGTATATTCTTTCATAGATAGATAGATCTTATTTATCTATGAAAGAATATACAGTATTCACATACGGTAAGTAGATTAGATAGAGAGATGGATAGGTATATCTTATCTATCTGTCTATCTATCCATCTATAGATAGGTAGATAAGATCAGACAGACAGACAGACAGACAGACAGATAGGTCTGTCTGTCTGTCTGTCTGTCTGTCTATATGAATATATTCCCTTCAGCTACATCCATGGCTGAATATATGTATACTATATGTATATATCTCCTGAAGGAATTAATGGGCTGCCTGAAAAAGCTCCCAGCAAAATGAAGGAGGCTTTTAAGAGCAGGGAGAGGAAGGCAGAAATACAGTCAGCAGCAACACCACTTTTCCCAGCAGGAAGAGGTCAGGGTTACCAGATGTTATTAACGAAAAAAGAGCACAAGGTTCCCCCAGAAATGTAGGACACCCAAGAAAATGAGTAGGACACGACAAAATAAAAACTAAGAAAAGCAGGCCTCCGTCAGTCTTGGAAGACTATGGTATCGTGCTCTGCGCTGCATACGCTGCATGCGAAGCACAAAAGCCTGGGTTAGATTGTTATGAAGGACAGGCTGTTACCCAAGCAGGAAATCCCCCCTCTCCACGCCACTGAATTAGTCCAATGGAAAGGCAGAGCCAATACAGAGCTGGGCTAAGGACAGGAGCTCACCCTGTCTTGTGGGGCCGACCCGGGTCTCGAACCCTGGCCTGCTGGGTTCGAGACAGCGCCTTAACCGCTTGCACCACCCACAACACCAAAAACTAAGAAACCCTCATGTATAGTGCTTTGATGTGGTTAAAACTGAATGTTGTTACTTCTCCTTAAATTTAAGACTATTATATGCAGTTTATTATTAATTGATTGATTGATGAATGTAATGAAAGAATATAATTAATGAAATTAATTGATTAATGACTGAATGTAATGAATTAATGAATGAAATTAATTAATGAATGTAATTAATTGATTAATGAATCAATGAATTGATTAAGGAATGTAATGAATTAATTAATTAACGGATTGATTAAAGACTGAATGTAATGAATGTAATTGATTGATTAATGAATGAAATTAATTGATTGATGAATGTAATTAATGAATTTAATGAATGTAATGAATGTAATTGATTGATGAATGAATGAAATTAATTGATTGATGAATGTAATGAATGAACTAATGAATGTATGGATGTAATGAATGAATGGATTAATGACTGAGTGTAGTGAATTAATTAATTAATTACAAGGGGGCTCCATGCTGGCTGCTGCCAAGGAAAAGAAGGGCAGTGAAGGTTTTTGTGTGCAGGGGAGAAGCCATGGAGAAGGCAGGGGGAGTTGTGGTGACCCTGTCGGAGGAGGAAGGGGGCTGTGTGACTCTGTCTCTGCTGTGCAGTGCCGCCCTTGCCCACTAGATGGCGCTGGAGCTTCCTCCGTTCAACGCAAGGAGGGCGAGGAAGCGCTTCTCCCTCGGCGCGCGGCCGCCCCCTCCTCCTCCTACCTGCGGGTCGCCGTGGCCGGTGCTTGGGGACTGGCGTTCGTAGAGGGCGACGGGGGCTCTGGTGCGGGGGTTGACCGGTGTGCGGAGGCAGGAGGCGGCCAGCTGGGCGGCCCTGTGCTTGGCGTTCATGGCCTCCGCCGCCTGCCCGGCTTCGTTGCTAAGGGCCCTGAACCGCTCTTGCTAGGGACGCTACGGGCGCTCCAAAGGGACACAAAACCCTCCTTCGCGAAGCTGAACAGCATTTCCATTGAGAGCCTGCAGAAGGGATTTCTTCCCTCCTCTCCCTGCAGGGCTTAAGAGCACAATCCTCACCGTGTCTACTCAAAAGTAAGCCCTATTGTGTTCACTGGGGCTTACTCCCAGGAAAGTGTCTTCAGGATTGAGGACACTTTCCTGGGAGTAAGCCCCAGTGAACACAATAGGGCTTACTTTTGAGTAGACAGCCCCACATAAGGTATCCTCTATTTCAGGGAAGCCAAACCATGTCTTGTGCATGATATGCAGCTCTTTGACACGTATGGCTCACTAAGCTCCTTTGTGCAGATCTATTTTTAATTCTTCTGCCACTCTTCAATTTCAAGTTATTATTGCTTCAAAGGTATGCAAAATAAAGCCACGGTATCCGATTGCTACCCTACAATCCAGAGTAACTACAGGAGCACATAAGAGACATTACATGTACCCATAGTTACTGCACCACCTAGTGAAAACCTATGGGAAATTCTTATTGCGATCCAGAGCAAATTGTTCTTACACCAGAGCAAGGACTCCCTGTAGTTACTCTGGATTTTGCTCCAGTTGCATTTGTTCATCTCAGAGGCCAATTATCTTTTAAGATAACATTCTGTACAATGAATCTAGCTAACTTTTCAAATGAACACAGTAACTTTTTCAATGCAATAGTAGATGGAGCAAACCAAATATTACATTTTGGGATTATTACAGATTCTTCACCATTTCAATTTTAGTGGTTTTTAATTGATTATTTAATGTTATAATCATGTATGCTTGGCTTCATGTAGTCAAAAGAAAAACTGAAGCTCCCTGAAGTACAAGCCGCCATGCAAGCAACAGGAATGCACTATTACCTTCAACATTACCCAGAATATGATGGCAAAAATTCCTTCAAGTATTATGCGAGTATTGCTAATTTTTTTTAATGTAAGACTACTGTAAAAGAATTCTGAGATGTTTCCTAAGATACATTCTCAGTGCAGTATGGTTCTTAAATATTGAACTGATTAGTCAATTTCTGTTTCATACAAAATGCTTAACCTTGGCTGGACTATGCTCAGATGCATAATTCTTCAAAATATTAATCATAAAAATAATCGTAAATAATGTAAACAAGATCTGCCTTTAGAATGTGAGATTTTATTAATTTAAATTGACAAAAGTATGTGTACGTAACAAGGCATTAAACAAGAGCCACGTTTTGAATTTATTTCTTCTTGTGCCAAGTTGCACAGTCTTTTCTTCAACCATCTCATCGAGTGTTCACCTGCAAAGACAGAAGAAGTCATTGTATGGAATTACTACGCAATGTGGTACCATAACCATCTCATTTTCTAAGGTTCCATTGACAGTCGTATCGATCTCTTTAAATCTCAGAATCAGTTTTAATCAACTGTAGTTGCAAACGCTCCCTTATGACTGCTATTATAAAAATATTAATTCAGTATTGTTAACACATAACATTGTTACAGTAAAAAAAATGATGACAATGTAACAAGAAGTAAACATTTAAACTTAGCTTACCACATCATCAATCTTAAGAATACTGCGGACAGTTTCTGTAGCTAAGGTCAGAGCACTGATGGACACCAATAAAGGCTGGACCACCAGCTCTTCCAGGATATTTGAAATTCCACCCTGTAATTTAAGAATTGCAACCTTAGTTTAACAATCACCATTCAATACACCATTCAATAATACACTTTTTGTCAGCGTTTTCAGTACATGTCTAAGATAACAGTTCCTAAACTGGCAGCTCACAATCCACCAGCCACGGAAGCATTTGTCCCTGCCCCTTTAAGGAGTGTGGAAGGCAGCAACACAATCCCCTGAATTGCATTGTTGCTGATAAGTCTTTTCCATTTCCTAACAGACTGCTGGCCTCTAGGTAAATTACAATCTATAACTACAACTATCTGCTACATGTAGATTGTGTTACCACAAAAACAAAGTCACCTATTCTGTTATCCTGATGACTTTGGGCAAGTAGAAGTTCAACTGAATATTTGTTCGTCAACTACAAAATTGAAACACTTAAGTCTCAACTGCTTATAAATGAACAAAACTGAATGTCTTCCATTATTTTGGTCATAAGAATTCATACTCTCCTTAGCAAAGGAGACTAGAACTTAGTGTAACATTTTGTTCCTCAGCATCTGATGCCAAATAGTCAAATTTTGTAGGATACTTTGAATTAATTGTAATGGAATGACAGAAACTGAACATGAGAGAGACTAGTGTCTGAACACAGAGAGTGAAGTAAAAACTTCCAGCTATTAGAACGGCCATGTTTCAGAAAGCAGAATTCTACAGAGAACGGTATTTATTTTTGCTGCCACTTTGCATGTTACCTTTCTGACATTAATGCCTGCTGTTCTCTCTCCTTGTGCATGCCTGTTTCTCAGCTCTGTGACCGTAGTGATAGGGTTAAGGCCTGCATTTTCAGCCAAAGTAGATGGAATAATTTCCAGGGCCTCTCCAAAAGCACGGACACAGTAAGACTCCATTCCACTTAAAGTTCGAGAATATTCATTCAAGCGTAGTGACAACTCAATTTCTGGTGCACCACCGCCTGCGATCAGGGCTCTAAAATTAAAGTTTTATCATTTGAAAATGTATTAATCAGATACACTCATACAATTGCACAATTTCTTAATTGTCATGAAGCCAATGCAATACCTTTTCTTCACCAGACAGCGGACAACACACAAAGCATCATGAATTGAACGCTCAGCTTCTTCAATCACCAGTTTGTTAGAGCCACGAACCACAATTGTTACAGTTTTCCCTGGGCTAGTGCAGCCTGTAATCTGCAATACAAAGAGTTCACTATAATAACTCATCTTAGCTGTTATTGCTAGCAGATCTGAATACTTTCAGTATCGAGAACAATAGAAACAAACACAGGATCTCAGCACAATGAAACTGCATACACTCATTTTTGCAAATTCTGCCAAGCTATATAGTGTCAGAATATATAAAACAAAGTTATATTCTAGCATATGACCTTTAAGTTTGTAGCATACAACAATATACAGTGCAACCCTAAGCATGTCTACTCAGAAGTAAGTCCCATTCTGTTCAATAGTAATTACTCCCAGGAAAGCGTGGTTAGGATTGCAGCCAGTGTCTATTCAAAACTTAATAGCGCTAGCAAGCAACCATGTTCTCCCCCAAATTAGTCAATTTTAAAAAGACAAGACATAGATCTATAGAGCAACTGTATTTCATTTTGACCATGTTACAGTTTTTTATACTATTTTCAGAAAGTGCTGACAGTGCAATTGCAAGAACACTGAGGTAAGCAGATGACTCTTAAGTGGTTTCATCCATTTTTGGCAGATGTGACATTGAGCAATGAGGGATAGTTTGCTCATTGCCTCATAGGGCCTTCAATAATTTAGCAGAGGTCCACTTTTCAATCTTTTTAATCAACATGTATGAACCCATTCAGTTAAACAATAGTGTTAAGTGCCTCCACTTTACAGGACAAAACTGCTACAGAGGATAAAAGTTTTAATGTGGTGACATTATTACATGCAATAAAGTAGCTCTTGTCTTTGACTCATTAATTAGCCTGAGCCTTCATAAGGCAAAAGGCTGGTTTAGAATAAAATTTCTGCTTCTTACCTTTACTAGCTTCCCAGAGCCATTTAAACTGACCTCTTCTGCCAGTTCAGCAGAGCCCAACATCTCACCAGTGAACTGGTCAATATGAGCAACTGGCTTCGTTCCAATCGTCTATTGAAAAACAAACACAAAGAGAAGCCACAGGAATTTAGTATGCTCTAACAGACAAATGGTGCAATTCTAAATCACCCTTAGGATGGCGTAAGTCCAATGCGCCAATCTAGAGGTATCATAAAAGTGCCATAAAATACTCTTAAACCACCACCATCACCCCCAACAACTTAGCCACACTGTGACTCCATGGGAATAGTGCAGAGAGACCTGTGCTGGCCTTTTCAGGACGGCGAAGTGTCTGGACAGATCAGAGGGAGGGCGGAGAGAAGGTGGGGGAGAGACCACATGGGAGCACTCCAGGACAGTGGGAGTGCAGCCAGGAAGGGCAGAGAATGGGAGGTAGGGCTCAGTTCCAGCAGTTATGCCAGATACAAATTATGCCTTCCAAGATGCTGGGAGAAGCCTCTTGCTGCTTGCTTCCATCTAGTGTGACTTAGAGCACAATCCTAACCATG
The DNA here is from genome assembly GCA_030015325.1 of Cryptoblepharus egeriae. Classification (NCBI taxonomy): domain Eukaryota; kingdom Metazoa; phylum Chordata; class Lepidosauria; order Squamata; family Scincidae; genus Cryptoblepharus; species Cryptoblepharus egeriae. The sequence continues at coordinate 119,071,511 of JAREYC010000001.1, forward strand.
TCTACTCAAAAGTAAGCCCTATTGTGTTCAATGGGTCTTACTCCCAGGAAAGTGTCTTTAGGATTGCACCCATAGGCTATCTCTGAAGGGATGAGGCCATCTCTGGAAAGGGATGAGCCTCTTCTTCCCCACGGTAGTGCAGCAGAATTCCCAATTCAGCACAGACAAACCATTTTGCCGAATCCAGTGTAAGTTAGGTTTGTGCTCACATACACTCTAAGGTTCATAGCTACTCTTACAGAAGATATGTCTGTTATTCTTAAAACATGAGTTAAGTATATAAGCAATTCTTTCACGTACTGTGAAAACACATGAGACAATGGGTCTCAAACTGTCTCCTATCATAATCCAAATTCCAAGACAAATTCAGTCAATACCAGTGTAACTTCAATAAAAACAAATGAGACTAGATAATTGTACATCACAAATAGTTCACCACATTCTTACCTTGCATATAAATTCAATTTCTTCTCTTTCAATATCTTTAATCACCATTATCTTCATTTTGTTCAAGAAATGTAAAGCTAAGTCACTAAGAGCATCCCTGAAATAAACAAAGTAAACAGGATACAACTTTACCACAAATACAGCATAGTTATTAGCTACTAGTTGAATGAATCTAGTCAGGCTTGAAACATATTTTCAATATGTTGAAAATTTCAGAACTCAGAAAACACATTCATTCAAAGTAAATCACATCAGAAGCACAATGAGTTCAATTCCTATCCTTTGCTCAAAGCTTAACAACTCACCACAATATAAACGAAATGAAGAACTTTCTCTTTTCTAGTACCTGACACATGGTTATGGCTGTGTCAGAGGATATACAGGGTACTATGATTTTTCCCAACACTACAGCCATGCTAGGAAAGCTGCATTTCTTAGACCTCCTTGCTTATGATCATAAGCATTTGCAGAATCCCAGATGCAGAGGTTTGGAAACAGGCAAACGAAAGGACTTCCTCTCTAACTTGAAAAATTCAAACAAGACATTGAAGCAAGCATCATAAGATACCAAAATCTGTATTTCTGACTCAGATATATGCTGAAACTCTGAAACATCATTACTAGTTTCGTTTCTTCCCCCTTCTCTCCTCCCACTCCCCCCCCCAAATGTTTACTAATAAAATCAGGTCAAAACAAAATCTACAGGAGTTAGAAGTTTTGAGGTTTCCTAGTAGGCGTACTTCAAAGTACGTATATGTTTATTTAAAAGTTGCATATCTCACATGCAACTACTGTAATCCCAAATTCCCAAATTCTATATATTATTCAATTTAACCATAGCATGAATAAATGTACCTTAGAATAGATTTCTGAATAAGCAGCACGTTGCATCCTGTCTTCTTAATTTGCTTAACTAAATTGAGAATGTACGCTCTCTCTTCCCGCAAAACCCTATCCATTTGGGTGTAGTCAGAAACAACAATCTGGTTATCCATCTAACAGAAGAATAAAAATATTTAAACATCTACATTTGCTTAGCAATACATTTCATTGTGAATATTCAACATCGACCAACCACAAGCAAAACGGAAAGATGCCCCTTCTGAGACCTAAGAATTCTGCTATTAACTACATTTTCTTTTATGCTGAGCCCACCATTCATAAATCTGGCTGTTAGAAATCTGACAAGGAGTTCTGGTGTAAATGAGCATAAGTCTGATCCTGAAAGGCATCTCTTATGTCCTTAAGCAAGAGTGCAATTTCAATATTAGTTATGCCCTTTCGAGAGCCTGAGATTTTGCTCTGTAAATTTAATGTATGTTGATGATACACAGGAACTCCAGTTGGTTTTTTGTTTGTTTTAAAGTGATATAAGCCCACCACCCATTTTAAACTTTTGGCATACAACTATGAGAAAAGTAAAATATTACAAAGTTATCAGTAAGCCATCAAGATGCACTCACAGCACAGGCACGATGTAACAATAAGGCTACTTACATCTGTTTTAGGAGCAGACAAACAAAACTGAATGAGACCTATTTTGGCTTTCTCCACTCTGGATACACCAGTGCTGGCCAATTTCTGGGTTAGGACCAGACCTTCAATCAAGTCACAGTCATCTATTGTTCCCCTAAAATTAAACATTCATTAAACATTAGCAAGTTAACACACACTCCTAGTTGAATACAGTCTCCAATCTAGTCTCACTTGCTTCACTGTTTTCTGAAGTGACTACTTACCCAAGCTTTTTAACAATTTTGATGTCTCTGAGATCCACACTGTTTGCTGTGGCCGGATCAATCACTTTCATAACTGCTTCCACACTCATTGGAGCAAGTAGGCCCGAATACTGCGAGACAACCTGCAGGATTCAGTGAAGATCATTATTAAATTTAGCAGGATCTCTTTTATTTGCAATGCACAATTAAAAAGATAGTAAACCAAAAGTCCTAAAATAATCCTGACAGTAAAGTATACAAGAGTCTATGTGTGAAGTAAATACAGTAGACACTGTAGAAGAAAAGGTATTTAAGAGTCCTCTTGAAATTATATGAAGACATCACAAGATCTCATACGTTATATAGTTAATACAACTATAAAGAATTTATAACTAAAGCTTTCAAGTTGGACACACCATGATCACATACTTCTAGGTCAGTTTTTTCTATATCTACCTTTGAATTAAGTGCAGTAGTTGCACTATTCAGCAAGGTTTCTCTGTCACTCAATTCAATAGGCTTCCCCATGCTGTTCAAGACTTCAACTCCTTTATCCAATGCCTTCTGGAATGACTCAGAGATGATAGTGGGGTGAATTCCTACATAGGGTTTAAGATAACATTATTCAAACTATATCAATTAATTCTTAGATCGGAAACGAAGTCATTTAAAAAACACAATTTCCTAGATAAATTAACATATCAAATACTTACACAATATTGCATAGTAACATATTCCTTATCAATATATTGTATTCAGCGCCTTTACATTACTATAGTACTTAGAAAGTAAGCCCTTGTAATCTATTTCTCATGAAGAACTGCAATCCTGCTTTGGAAAGCAACACAAAAATTATACACATACTCCCCTTTATTGAAAGGAAGTGATCAATACATATATAAATATGAATTTCCTTTGCCTGGAAGAAAGCACTGACTTTCAGTTGCAGAAAAGAACTCCCTCCCTTTTCTACCAATGCTTCCTACCAATGCTCTAACACAGAATTTCTCAACCTGTAGAAGATGTGGCACCCCATCTGGCAGCAAGACCAGCAAAACAACATAACTAGTGTTAGAAAGCTCAGCTGATAGAGCTCCAGTATGTAATGGAAATAGGATGGCTCTTTCAAAAAAAACCCCTATCTGTCCTCTGCCTCTTACAAGTGTATGTCATGTCTCTCAATCTAGATGTAATTGGTGATGACATTATTGCCTGTTATCTCCAACAGGTGGACCACACAAAGTGGAATGGTGGGGGACAAATTATCATAAATTAACACATACTTACCCCTGCTAACTGAGCAAAAGGCACTCTTTCAAGTGGGTGTTCCTCTTTTATTTAGCAGGGGGAGAGTAACAGGCCCTACACACCCCAGCAGTGTCTGTTCAAGTGGCTTCTGCTGGCGTTCTTTTTTGCATTTTAGATTGTGAGCCCTTTTGGGACAGGGATCATTAGCTTTTAATTAGCTATTATTATTTTTCCATTTTCTTTGTAAACCGCTTTGTGAACTTGTTAGTTGAAAAGCTGTATATAAATACTGTAGAAAATACTGTAGATAGATACGTCAGACTAACTTTAAGGGCAATATATAGAGGGGAACAGCAGTTGGGGACCTGCCAAAGGATTATACAACTGTAAGAAGCAAAAGCTGACAAGATACAACATTTGAGACAACTGATGGCATTTGAATATTTGAATGGATTTGAATATTTTAACTTAGAACCTGCTCAAATCATAAATCATTGGGGCTGAGCTGAGGAATGTGCAAGCCAAACAGCACACAGGTCATCTAAATATTAGACCAGCATGCATATTATCCAGTCTTTCAAGCAAGTCTACAGAAGGTACAAAACAACAATAAAATTATCAAGTTAAATAAAATTATCTAGTTATCAACATACCTTTCTGAAGAAGTCTTGAACAGGAATCCAGAAGAGCACCTGCAATGACGACGACAGAGGTGGTGCCATCTCCAGCTTCAATATCCTGTGCTTTGGATAACTCCACCAGCTATTTTCGGCCAAATACAAGAAATATGTTATTTGTGCTAAATCGCAAGAAACATACTCATACACCAGAGTTATAGAAAAAATACTGGATTTGCCCATCCCATTTTTAGAGCTTATAATGCCTAAAGCAGAGAAGTATGGCTTTGCCAGATCTGAAGCCCCACATCTGGCATCTCAGCCTGATACAAGGTTTCTTTGCACTGGCTATTCAGCTAGCACAGAATCAAGCGCCACAGCAGGGCCACTTAACCTTCCTCAGAAGAGGGACTGGGGAAGAGACCCACATCTACCTGAATTCCATAGGAATACCATAAGCCGCAGCCATTTGGACACCTTTTCAGCCTTGGGCGCAGGTTGCTCAGGACTAGGCTGTCAGACTATTAATAAACTACTTCTTGTGTTCTTTACTACCTGGTGATTTCAGGGTACAATCCTAACCAATTTAGGCTGGCATAAATCACCTGGCATATCTTCCTGTGGTGGAGTGGGAAGGTCAGCATATCCCTGTGCACTGGCCTGACCCCCTAGGAATGGGGCAGAAGTGTCTTACAGCACTTTTATGACACTGCCAGATCAGCATGGGACTAATGACAGCCTAAATGGAGGTTAGGATTGGGGCCTCAGTTCCTTAAAGAGCAGATTTGGCACATGTTAAGGACTCACTATTGCTGGTTAAATCTTCACTGCTGTTTGATTTTGGCTACAATCCTAAAGACACTTTCCTGGGAGTAAGATCCATTGAACACAATGGGACTTATTTTTGAATAGACATGGTTAGGATTGTGGTTTGTTTTCATTCTTCCAGTGAGGGGAAGAAAGCTATAAATAACTACTATGCGCTACAGACCATTGGTTCCTTTTGCTTCTTTTCTACCACATAAAACAGCACAACTTGAACTGTCTCATGGAGGTAGCCCACACAGAACATAATACTATAGATTCCACTTGGATACAATGAGCTCTATTTTCTAAGAAAAGCAGCACAAAAACCTAACAAAGCATAAATAATTGTATCATGTTTAGGAAGGACATGGCATGTACTTGCCATTTTGGCTGCAGGGTGAAGAACCTGCATCTGCTTCAGAATTGTTGCTCCATCATTTGTGATAGTCACATCCCCTTTGCCATCTTGGATCTGAAAAAGCACATAAAAATTATTTTGTTCTTGCAAGTCTCAAAAGGAGCATTAACAATTAACAGGCCTGGTCTACTAATTTGCAGCTCTCATTAGAGTTCTTAAGCCATGAATAATTACATGAAGGAAATAAAGAAGTCATTTTTAATAAGCTTAACTTGATCAAGTCTGGGGGATTCTCTGTTATCATTACCAAAGGCTACTTAGGTATAAATTATTTTTATTAGTGGTTTATTCTTTTGAGCTTTGTTGTAATAGTAAAACACTACCTAAACAGAAACATCCAGTCAAAATTTTGGCCTATTACATAAGAAAAATATCCAGCCTTTTTTCAGCTCTGTGCATCAGCTTTCTCACCAGCCTCCCTCCTCCTATTAGTATCAATCCTTCATAGTCAAGATGATAATTTTAATACTACTTAAAATCACATAGTGCTTTCTAGTGTTCTGCACCATGTATAGGAAACCAATAGAGGCTGAGGTCTGCCTATCTCTACCCACTGTGTGCACAGCAAAGGCAATAAATAAGAAATCCAAGGGCTTCCAGATTCATGGCTCAGTTTCTCAGTTACTAGGCAACACAAACTTAATTATGTGAGCTGGAGCTCAGCAAAGGAGGTATAAATTAATGCAGGTATATATTGTTCAATCCTGACTTACACCCTTCTAGAAGCTCTGATTGGGCTAGAACTCTTTAAAATGTACATCTTTAAAGCAACACATTTTATCATTCGCACATCACGTATATACCATGAGAGAGCCTTGAGTACTTGGGGATGTTCCACAAAGGCTTTTCCACACAGTAGTCATAAGTGAGTTTTATTTCAGTTCACTGTCTTCTTCAGACTAAGACAGTGTTTTTCAACCACTCTGCTATAGCACATTTGTGTGTCACTCGTGGGCCACCAATGAACCACAGAGTTTTATTTGGAGACAGATAATTTGTTAGTAGGAGCATTGGGGAATATGAGCCCCTTGCCAACAGTGTGGTGTGACTTACTGTCAAGAAAATGACAGCATGCTTGACAATTTTACTGCCTTTTCAGTGTGCTATGAGATACAAAATGTTGGAAATCACTGGTCTAAGGCTTATGTCTTTTCTTTTCAGCTACTGTGTCTCCCAAATCCTCTTCTCACAGAGCACACTTGCCTCATTTAGAAACAAACTACAGTCTCTTCGTGTTTGATGGCCTGCATGGGCGATAATGTTCATTTTTTTTATCATTGCTATCGCCAAAATAATCATTAAATTCTCCCTCCCCCCAAATATGGGATTGGATCATCAGCAACACTGAAGTACTGACTTATTTCTCACCAATGAACACACTGTGGCTTGAAGAATTCACACACCCTGTTTAAAATTGTACTTTAAACGTACACATACACACAACTGTTGATCAATTCAAAACTTACCATTTTATCCATTCCCTTTGGTCCAAGGCTTGTCCTAATAGCATCTGCAACAGCTACAAACAAGAGGAACATAACATTGTTGTATGTGCCAATTAAATTATCAAAGCTAAAGTTTGTCTTGCACAAGAGCAAATTTTGAAAAAGTATGTATGTTGAAAAAAAACAATGTCTGTTAATTCAACTTTAAAATAAATGTAGCCATTACACCCCTCTTCTTTTTGCATCAATCTTGCCACCCCAAGCTTCTAGAGGTACACAGGCTAAATATGCAAACAATTCAAGGACATTATTAAAGCAAAGTTAGATACATAACCATTACTGAACATCTAAAACCATACTAGCACATTGCAGGTTCTCAACTATATGACCCCACACTGACATTTTCAAAATACCAGCCTTCATAAGAACAAGGAGAAACGTAGGAAGTGACTTTCATAACAACATCAAACTAAAAGAAGCATAAAAAGAACAATGACTTTTTCCCCAAATACTGTAGGGTATCCCCCACTTTCTGACAGTTCTCTATTTCAACACCTTTCAATCATACCCATAAATCATTCGTTCAGCACATGTTCTGCTTTTAACCTTTCTCCCTCTATGCTGTTATAAAGGTTAAAATTGCCCTTATCTGATGATTCAGACTGTTTTTGCATTGGGGGGTGTGTGTGTGTGAGAGAGAGAGAGGGAATTATGTCCACTTATGTCCCGGTCTTTTCCCATTCCCAAAGGAATTAATGGGAATCCATTTGCAAGAAAAAAGGGGATCTGCAATTTGCTAGCTAAAAAAGCATCAGAAGCAACAACTGTAAACAAAAAGAAGATCAGGTTCTACTTTTCACCAAGCTCCGGTCCCTAACCATGAGATAATTGGGAGACACCTGTACTGTATATGATTGGTACTTGAGCATTTCAGCCCTGGACCTCCTTCTGAGAATGACAATCTGTCTGGGACTCCCCAGAAGTGATGTCATGATGGGAAGTCACATTAAAGGTGACCAGTATGAGATTCCAAGAGGTCTGCATCCAGCTTTTTGTGACTCCCCAAAAGGAAGTCACAACCCCCCTTCAAGGGGGTCCCAACCCCCACTTTGGAGACCATTGATGTATACCTGTACTACAGATCATTGTTCTTGGAACCTTGCTTGCATAAAAGCTAAGCATCCTTCCAAAATGTGAACCAATTGATTCTTATTAGTATTGCTGACTACGGCTATAAATGCAACATTATCTATGTAACACAGTGCATTACAGAGTTTCACAAAGGAAAAAGCAGCACTCCCCCACCACACTAATTAATGTTCCTTTAATTAGATGCCCATCTAAAAATAGCCCAATTTGCATAAATTTGAATTTCCGTACTCTGGATCCGAATGGGCATCTAAGGCTGCAATTGTGGTTTAAGGCTGCAATTCTACACACTCAAGTGGCACAGCAGAAGTCACTGAAATCCACACAATTAACAATTTACACAGTGTTAAAAAGAGCTGTTATGTTTCAGATTTGCCCAGTAGATGATGTTTATATCTGCACATTGTAATGGAAGATCAAGATGATCAGGCAGGAGATGAGGGGGTTGCCAATCCTTCCTATGTTTTGAGAGCTGTTTGACAGCTCTGCAGAGATCAGGGTTAATGGACTTTGGCAGCTAAGGGTGGGGCTCACACCTGAAGCTCATTGGGAGTAATGAGAAATTCAGGAATAAAAGCAAATGTGGAAGGAACCTGGAAGGCAGTGTTAGAGAGTAGTAGAACTACATGCTGGGGTTCTGGCTGTGGAAGTTCTGCTGGACTGGGACTCTACTGCAAAAAACCTTGGAGCATCTGTGGACCATCATTGTTGGAGATAAGTAGAGTTATCAGGGAAAGGCATTGCTCTGGAGAAGAACTTCTGAGTTATTGGGGACTTTTATGTTTTTGTGCCTCTATAGAAATAGACTCTGTTACACTGATAAAGGAGTTGGGTTTCCATTTCTTTGCACACTGTGGCCATTTCTGGAGAGTATTAATTGACCAAAAGTAGGCATTTAAAGGGATTGAACAGAATGAATTGGTGACAGAGTTGAGATTCACAAGCTGGCATCAGGGAAATTTGGACAGGACACACATCTAGTTCACCCCTGGAGACATCTAATGCCAACAATGGTTCATAATCTCCAAGGGGCTTTTTGTGCAATGCCCTTCTACAAGTACGTATTAAGACTTGCACATGAAAGCAGCTTTTCAATGGTTTAGGGTGCATTTGTGTCTGTGTAGCTACCTGGATATTTCTATATTAGAAGAGAGAGTGTGTATGTACATGGGGGTGCCTACTACCTTAGAAGGGGAAAAGAGAATGCAGCTAATTGGATACCATTGTACTACAGCAAGAGACAAGAGTAGCCAGGTGCCTACTACTAGAGTTCTGTTTGAAACCTCCCATGGATAAAAAACAAATAAACCTATTTTTCCATTGTTTTCCTTATAAAGACCCAGTTCCAGATTTCTTGCTCCTCTACTGCACCTAATGGAATAAGGTAGTTCCTCAATATCTGCAGGGCTTTTGTTTCTGGGACTGAATGGAAAAATTGCTGGCTTGACTGCCTCTCTACAACAACAGAAAAGCAGTCTTTTAAACTGTGACTTGCAGTAGCCATTCATACTGAGTCAAATCCATGTATAAAAAAATCCACATATAAGGTGGTTGGACCTGTATTTTACTACGAGCAGATACGTGTTCCTATGGCCACTTGCTGGTATTTTACTGGGGGGAAAGACTGTGTATGCAGCCAATTGGGCAACTATATGGAGACAAAGTGTGTGTGTGTGTGTGTATATATATATATATATATATATATACACACACACACACACACACTCTGTAGCCAAATGCCTATTGGGAAGTTTAATTGTGCATAGGTAGCCACTTGACTGTTCTACAACAAGGAGAGTGTATGCATGTTGCACTTCACTACTACTTTACTATGGGAGTATAGACCAAGAACCTACTATTCTACTATAGAAACTGTGCGCAGAGCCCTTTAACTACATAGCTAATTGCTTCCATGTGACCAATTGACTATTGTTTACACACTATTAACAGTGCAGTGTAACCAATTGACTATTATTTTACTATGGGATGTGTGTGTAGGCTGACAATCATTTTGAGATCCTGAGTTGGGTAAGACTGAGGAAAGCCGGGGAGGGAGACTTGCCCATTGAGGGAAGCCCTGCCTTGTGCTCTCCCTGCCACTGGGAGGAACCTCCCCCGCCCCTTTAAGGCGCAGAAGGGCCTCAGCAGAGGCGAAAAGTGTCCCCTTCGCCCCTCCGTCCTCCTACTTCTCTTCCCCCCCCCCCCCCCGAGAGAGCAGGCCCAGACCTTTGCCGGCGGCGATGTTGCTGAAGCGTATCTGGGCCGGCTTGTCCCTATCCTGGTAGAAGCCTCGGTTCCCTCCGGAGCTCTTGCTCCCCGCTCCGCCCCCGGTCAGGGGACCCTTCAGGCTCACATTCTCCGGCATGGCTGCCCCCGATGCCACTCCCTGGCGGCGGATGGCGGCGGATTCTGTCCCCCTCGCGACCAACGATCAACGGGCAACGGTTCTCTCCTCGCGCGAAGATTCTAGAACGCGAGCGCGCCAGCCGGCCTGCCTCGAAGGACCCTTCGCCTGAGGGCGCGCGGGGATGACGTCACTCCGAGGGCTGTCTACACAGGGCGCCTGACACCACTGAGAGCAACGCCGAGTGGATGAAGGCGGGAGGGCGGTCAGGAGGCCGGGGGTGCGGCACATACACATCGGGTGGGCTCCGGTTGAACCTGAGGAATTCGACCGGCAAGTGAGATAGACAACTAAAGCACGCAGGACCCCATTTAACTCTTGACTGCCAGGACAGCTCGAAAGGGCACGAGAGAGAAAGGGAGGCTCTCTCACCTATTGTGCCTGGTGGGCAGTGGTGCAGCTATGCAACTAATTTGGTCTAGTGGTTAAGTATAAGGGTGCGGGAGATAGCTAAGCAGGGGAAAGGACCTGGATGGGAGACTTGCAAACTGATTAAGCTGAAGGCATTTCCTGATGTGATGATGATCACACATTGAAAGATTCCACCTGGGAGAGAAGAGTTCTAGGAGCTGTGCCTGTATGTCCTACCTCTCAGGGTTGCTGTGAGGACAAAAAAGGGGGTAGAATGAAGAAGCCTCAATGACATTCCCAGCTGTCAAGCATACCATGGACAACACAGTGGCTAATCCTTCCCCTACCAGAAAACCTCTGGACTTGGGACATAAAATAAATACCAGATACAATGAGCACAGTCCTAACCATGTCTACTCGAAAGTAAGCCCCACTGTGTTCAATGGGTGTTACTCCCAGGAAAGTGTCTTCAGGATTGCAGTCTATATCTTTAACCACTATATAAGAGGAAATGTTGGTAGGGGCAACTCAGCATGGAAAGGGTTTGAAAGCAACACCTGCAAAAAATTATCTTTCCAATATAATGGTGTTCTATACCTATACCCCAGGAGGCTGTTTTCCTAAACACACTTCCCTGAGAGAAACAGAATAGGACTTAATTCTGAGTAGACATGTTTAGGATTGCACTCTGTACCTGATAAAACATATGGAAACCCATCCAGTGTTCTCAGTTTTCCCTTTTGATTTTCTTCTCATAGATTTACGTGGTACTCCTCATCAGCCTCCTCCACCTCCTATCCTCTGTCATCTCTTTCTTATTTCCACCACCCACCAGTCTTCCTTGCTTTTGTTCTGGTCTGGAGCTCACCTAATGCTCCAGAATGTGGAGCCTTCACAACTTAAAAAGGAGAACAAAGAAAGATTTGATCAGCTTGGCAGGCTATTTTTAAGTTTCATAATGTTAAATAGATCCTGACAGTGTCATACAGTGCGACCATGGTTGCAATCCTAACCTCAAATTAGGCTGGTCTAAACCTGGGAATAAGTCCTTTACTGGCCTGGAGGGGTCACAAAACTGCCCCTTTGGACACCAGGCACTATTAGGCAGTGGGCACCACCGTGCGGTAGGCAACAGGAACCAGCAACCACTAGTGGTAACCAGACATCCCTACTGGTCACCAGGCACCATTGGGCAGTGAGCACCACAAGGCACGCCTGCATCACCAGGGCAAGCAGGCACCACCAGGCACAAGGCATCCATTCCTTCTGGACACCAGCAGGTAGCAGGGCAAATGGGAAGCAGACATCACTGGGCACCAGTGGGCTGTGATCACTGGGGGGTGTATCTGCGGCAGTGTGGTGGCCCAACGGGTGAGGCCATGGTGGTGCTGCATGTGTTCAATAGCCAAGGTCATGAGTTTGCTTTGCTCCACTGGGGAGCTGAGAGACACCCAGAGCATGGGGCGAACAGGATTTGCCTGACTGTCAGCATTGCCGAGGGAGGCTGTGAGGAAGGAAGCCCAGTGGCCCAGAGCCCTAGACCCCACAGGGCCTCTGTCCACATCACCCCTTTTGCCTCCAACATGCCCTACCCTCAGCTGAGCCTCTGTGAGAGAAGGGAGTAAAAAGGAAGGGCCACCCCAGCATTATCTGTCTGAAGTGGACAAAGACCCCAAAATGGAGGGTGTAAGAAAAAATGTAGGACATGATTAAATAATAAATAAATAAAGTTAAAAAAAACTCACATATATTGCTTCTATATGCATAATTTAAACACTATATTAATTTAAACACTACATACCCATTACTTAAACACTATAATACTTATTTAAACACTGTTAAACACTATATGACTTTTTATTAACTTAAAAACAATTACCTATAGTTTATTGATTATAAAAAGGCTACGTGCTGCCCACTTTCAAGGAAAAAGAGTACAATGAATTTTTGTTTTTTCCAGGACACAAAACTAAAATCCAGGACACTGAGAAACATGTTCCATGGCTTTCGCCCTACCATCAAATCCTGAAGTTAGAATGGGTCCCATGGGAGGACAATGAGTTGATGACAGTATGGAATGGAGTGACCCACCTCCTTCCAAGTAAATTGTGACCTGGCAGGTAAACCCTAAAAGAGGTTGAAAAGATGGAAAATTAGAAACAATGAGGGAAAAATACCAGGTGAAAAAACAAGCAACCTGGTCAAAAGGAGGGAATATAGCAAAGATAGGCAAGTGATAGAGCAACCCAACTGCACTTCTGGATTGTGATCATACTCACACTAACCAAGGTAGCACACATCTATCATAGAGCCACACTTACAGCGAGAAGGCAAGGCTCTGAGAAGCATTAGGTAAGGCAAGGTAATGCAACATTTGTTCTTTTATCTCAGATCTGCACCAACTTATCCTGGTGCTGAAAAGTTGGGTTAGGATTGTGCCCTGTGTTTGTTTAGTAAAAATGCAGTGATTATCAGGATTAAGATATCATGAACAAATTTGCCCCTGCTTCTTAAAGGAGATCGTTCTTGCATGTTAATGCTATCTTCAGTGAAAGAAATTCCAAATTTCCCAGTCCAGGTAAATGCCTCTAGCAGATTTTGTTCTTCAAAGGAAACTGCCGAAATGAAAATAATATTGACCAGTGCTGAACGAAGTGGTGAAGAAAACATTCTGGACAACAAGCAGTTAACGCCTCGAAAGTGAGGAGGAACAGCAAATATTTAAAGCACATGATGTAAGTCACTCTGGATAATGCCATTTGAAAAAGGAAAAGACTTGGGGGTTCTTGCAGAACTTTTATTTGCGTTAGACATATGGCCAAGGGAAAATATCAGGTAAGTATGAAACCCAGGATGCTTATGAAATTATTAGTTTTTCCTTTTTCCCATGTCCTACCCCCAACCCAAAGCAGATTGAAAGGCTGAATTTTTAAAGGTTGACCAAAGCTGATGCTAAAAGCTGACACAAACTTTTTGAGGCATCTAACGTAACCCTACAATCCAGAGTAACTAAGGGAGCACATAAGAGACATTTACATCAACACAGTTACGGCACCACCTAGTGAAAACCAATGCGAAATTCATATTGCAATCCAGAGTAAATTGTTCTTACATCAGAGCAAGGACTCCTTGTAGTTACTCTGGATTGTGCCCTAAGTCTGTATGGACAAACGAAAGAATTCCAGGGTGCTCCTGCCAACATGAGATCCAGTATTATAGTTTTGATCAAGTCGAAGGAAATCACACTGTCATAAAGTGTTACCCTTATTTCAATCCCATTGCCCATTTGGTCCCAGAAGATAGTCAACAGGGAAAGCATACCAACACATTGGAAGATGAGAAGGTTCTTGCAAACTTCAGAGGATGGGTGACCCATGAACACATGATACATTGATCTCGCTAGGCCGGTGTTTCTTGACTAGTTGTACCATTGGTGACTGGTGGTATTCATGGGACACCCAGACCTGGCAGTGAGACCAGTACTTATTGAACACAACAAGTAGAAGAAGGAGGCTTGGCAGGCAGAGCTCCAGAGTACACTTTTTCATGAACCTCCTCTGTTCTGAACCTCTTACTGGTACAGTGGTGCCTCACATAAAGAGCTTAATTTGTTCCAGAGGCATGCTCTTTAAGTGAAACACTCTTTAAGTGAAGCAGATTTTTCCATAGGAAATAATGGAAACGCAGACGATTGGTTCCACAACCCCCAAAATATTCATATAAAAATATTAACTGGATGTGAAAATGATGACAAAACACTGGAATTGAATTCAAAACATGCATTCAATGTGCATGATTCTATGAAGTCTACTTAGGCTGCAATCCTAAAGATACTTTCTTGAAATAAGCCCCATTTAACACTCTTTCTTGGCTTACTCCCAGGAAAGAGTGGATAGGATTGCAGCCCCACAGTGCTGTCCAATGCAGGTTTACTCAGAAGTAAGTCCCATTATAGTCAATAGGGCTTACTCCCAGGAAAGAGTGGATAGGATTGCAGCCCCACAGTGCTGTCCAATGCAGGTTTACTCAGAAGTAAGTCCCATTATAGTCAATGGGGCTTACTCCCAGGAAAGAGTGGATAGGATTGCAGCCCCACAGTGCTGTCCAATGCAGGTTTACTCAGAAGTTAGTCCCATTATAGTCAATGGGGCTTACTCCCAGGGAAATGTGGATAAGAGTGCAGCCTTCAGAACCTGGGAGGGTCCAGAGTTGTTCTACCCCCCGTGGCCAGCAGGGGCCGCTAGAGAGCAAGCGGAAGGATTGCGAGATCCCAGTTATTGCGTCCCCGCTCGGCTCCCGTCCTTCGTCTCCCTCTTCCTAAGTGGCGAGTTTTTTCCGTGCAAGATGGCGGCCACCACAGAGCCCTCCCAGCCGGAGGCGGCGAAGCCGGCCTTGGTGGGCCTCCTGAACGGCATCGCTCAAGCCACCTACTACGGCAACCCCGACATCACGGAGGAGCTGCTGCGGGACCAGCTGTACCCGGAGACGGCTCCGCAGGAGTTCGGAGCCCTGCTGGCCAAGATGACCGGCATCGTCAAGGTAACGGGGGCGGGGCTTGCCGCAGGAATGTGGGAGTGGCGTGCCGCATGGAGGGCGGGGCTTGCCGCAGGGAAGGGGAGGGGCTTACCGCAGGAGGGAAAGAATGGGGTGTCCTTGCATTCTAATTGCATTTCCATCTGGGTGGTTGCAGTGGATGGAGAGGGGGAAAGCCATGCAGGGCCCCAAATGGTGCCCTACACAGCACAGACCATCTGTCCTCTTATTCCAGGACATGTCCTCTTTTTAAAGACTTTTGTCCTCTTTTTCCAGGACATGTCCTCTTTTTAGCCCTGTGTCCTCTTATTCCAGGACATGTCCTCTTTTTAGCCCTGTGTCCTCTTATTCCAGGACATGTCCTCTTTTTAAAGACTTGTGTCCTCTTTTTCCAGGGCATGTCCTCTTTCCCCTGTGTCCTCTTATTCCAGGACATGTCCCTTTTTTTAGCCTTGTGTCCTCTTTTTCCAGGGCATGTCCTCTTTTTTTAGCCTTGTGTCCTCTTTTTCCAGGACATGTCCTCTTTTTTTAGCCTTGTGTCCTGGGGGAAAAACTTAACTGCTCTCCTTTCTCTTGTGAGCAATCCAGATGGAACCTTTTTGTAACTCATAAATTATACGTAATATTTTAAAATTTAATAGTAAGTATTATAGTGTTGAAACGAACCACATGAAAGCAATATATCTGAATGTTTTCAGCTTTTATTTTTCATGTCCTACTTTTTTCTTGGTTGTCCTACATTTTGGGGCACCTTTTTTTGGTGAACTTTGAAGCTGGAAGGCATTCCCTGAAGCCAGATGTGCTGATGAGCAGCCAGATGTGAAGGATCCCACCTGTAAAGAGAAGAGTTCCATGAAGTATCCGTAGAGCTGCAATCCTAAAGGCACTTTCCTGGGAGTAAGACCCACTGAACACAATGGAGCTGACTTTTGAGTAGACATGGTTAGGACTGTGCTCTAAGATTAGTTATTAGAATAACTAAGAGCACAATCCTAACCATGCCTACTCAAAAGTAAGCCCATTGTGTTTAAAGGGTCTTATTCCCAGGAAAGTGTCTTTAGGATTGCAGCCTATGAACAACTTACCCTACAATCCAGAGTAACTACAGGAGCACGTAAGAGACTTTACGTGCACCCATAGTTACTGCACCACCTAGTAAAAACCTATGGGAAATTCATATTGCAATCCAGAGCAAATTGTTCTTACACCGGAGCAAGGACTCCCCGTAGTTACTCAGCATTGCGCCCTTAGACTAGCGTCCTGAGCTTCAACAGTCTACATTTACAGCTGCTGGACCACACCAAAGAACTATAGCAATAGTAATTGTCATAACCCTGGACACTGTCTTCTTCTTTGGCTGTCTGAGCTCTGACCTTGCCTCTGAATTAATATGGGATCACTTAGTATTGGAGGGGTGTTTGTTGTGTGGCTCCTTCCTTTTTTGTAGGGGGGCTTAGCATCCTTGTGATCTTCCCTTTTAGTCCTTGTATGGTGTTCCTTCCTAAGGAGATCAAAGCTGGCCTGAGGTTCAGTTATTGTAACACAAAAGAAAATGGTCCTTTGAGCGGAGTAATTCTGAGCATGTGCAGAGTGCTGTGTTCTCATGTGTTAATGATCACACTTTCCTGGGAATAAATGGCTTAATGATTTGTCTTGGCTTAAACTGCCCTAAGATGAAAATGCTGCTTAGAAGAGTAGTACAGTAGTAGATTGCAACAGTGTATTAAAGGGAGATGGAAATCCCCCTCATGTTTCTAGTCATTCTGACCTATTCTACAATCCAAAGTAACTACGGGAGCATGTAAGAGACATTATGTGCACCCATAATTACGGCACCACCTAGTGAAAACCTGTGGGAAATTCATATTGCAATCCATTGTAAATTGTTCTTACGCTGGAGAAAGGACTCCCCGTAGTTACTCTGGATTGCGCCCTAAGTGTGACATTCAGTCCCAGATCCAAATACATGTTGATGTGAAGTTCATTTGCTGGGCTTTCCTTGGGAGATTATTTGTTCCAAAAAAATTAGCCATTATATTCTGAGCTATTTTCTTTTTACTTTTTCTGTAATTTGTCTTTTTTTAAGGTGAGATCTCTCTAAATATTGTGCCAATTCACAGAATATGCTTAAAAGTCACCAAAATGTGCTATCCAATATGTACGGAATGAACAGTATGTTGTTATCACCTGGAAAAGTCTTTGAAACTGAAAAATTGTACTTAAAACGCATAGACAAAATTAGATGAATTTACAGTATTTGGAAATTCAAGGATATAATAGAATAATAAATACAGTATTTCCAGTGCAGATCTTATACCATTTTTAATGAAAAAGTTGAGATTATTCACTTGCTGCCAGTAGATGGCACTACAGCATCAGCTTTAGTACAAACATTGATCATCGTCCTAACAGTGAAGACCTTATAGTGAAACCAGGCTTAGTATTTTATTTTAGTACTCTAAGTGCAAAGTCTGTTATTACTTCTGCCGTCCAAAAGAGGCCGTACATACTAGTATCTTCTGAGATCATACATGTATTTATTGTCCTGGACATACTATTAGGAATTAAAGTTGGTTCTTGTACAGTAAAACCTTGGATTGAGAGTAACTTTGATTGAGAGTGTTTTGCAAGACAAGCAAACATTTCTAATAAATTTTAACTTGACATACAAGCAATGTCTTGATAAACAAGCAAAAACATAGTCTCAACCGGGATATGGCCGGTTTCAGCGCTCCACCAGCACCTGCTCAATCTGAGAGACCAGCCTATTCATGTCTACTCTCAAGTAAGCCAATTACAGTCAATAGGGGGCAATGGAAAGGAGCCTGAGAGACCTAGCCTTGAACGTCTACTCTAAAATAAGCCCTATTATAATCAGTGGGGCTCAGTCCAGTGTAAGGGGGCAAATTGCAGCCTGAGAGACCTGTTCCATATGGAATTGGAGAAGATCAGAGGATTGTCTGATATGCTAATCTTGTAAGACTAGATAGGCAAAGACCTGGGTTCTTTGTAGATGTTGCCTTGAGTTTCATGATAGAAGAAAGGGAGATAGACATGTATTATAATGCTTTTCCATCTTATTTTGTATGCCTATTCTTACAAGGAACAAAATACTTGTGGCATTTGTTACCTGGTCTGGCTGAAACATGTTGGAAGGGTGGTGATAGCATTTGAGAGGGAGTTTGTTTGCTAGAATTGGATTAAAAGAGCAAAGTTGAGCAGATAAATACTGATGGATACTATATCTTTAAAAAAAACTTCAAAGCAACTGATCCCATTTGCCCTTGGGTGGGCAGCTGGCACTCTCAAAAGGGAGACTTGCAGATGACTTTCCCACCCTAAGAATGGGAGCAAGGAACAGTTTGGAAGAGCTGCGGGGTTTGTTTGTTTTTTTTTGCTCGGAAGCAGTTTTTGGGTTTGAGGTGTATAAGTATACAGTGGTACCTATAGGACAAATGCCCTATAAGACAAATGCTTTGAAAGACAAAGTAAAATTTCTATGGGATTCTGCTTTGTAAGAGAAAGTGATTTGTAAGACGGATGCCCATTGGCTGGGCTTTGGTGGGTGAGGAGGGACTTCTCCTCCTGCCTGCAGTACCCACACCCAGCCAGCAGAGGGATGCACAGGCAGCAGCGTCCTCCGAGCCTCCCCAGCAAGCATGTGGCCCCAATCCAGCCAGCCAAGCCCTGCAGATGACATGCAGCAGCCACCATTAGGTAGGAGGAAAACCCCTCCTGGACCTCCCTCTGGACCCTCCACCACCCAAGAAAGCCTCCCCTGCTTGATCCCCACTACAGCCAGCCCTCTTCCTCCCTCACCACCTTTCCTGCCTGGACCCTGCTCTTGCCTCCAGGCAGAAAAGCCTTTGCTGCTGCTGCAAACAAGTCAGACTGGCATCCTACACACTTTCCTGTGAGTAAGCTGCAGTGAATTCAATGGGACTTGATTCTGAGTAGACAGGATAGAATCTCGCCCCTTTTGCATTCAGGCAGAAGCCTTTTCTGCTGGTCCTGTTGCAAATTGCCTATCTGGTTTGCATAGATAGATCTCACAAACACAGAGAGAGTTTCCTTGTTAAAGATGTTCAGAAAAGACACCAGTGACTCTTTTAGTGAAAATTAGTCATCCTTGGCCATAAAGGTTTTTCTTTTCTGTTTTACTGGACAGTATATTACAGTATTGTTTTTTTACAGTAATTGTGTTCTGTATTATAGTGTTTTGAATTTGATTACAGTGTTTGGTCATCTTTTTCACATAACAGTTACTATTTTAATATGAATATTTTTGGGTTGTGGAACCAATTGTCTGAGTTCCCATTATTTCCTATGTGAAAATCTGCTTTGTAAGACACACATGCTTCGGGAAGTGTCCCTGTAGGTTTAAAAATAACATGTTTTACCATGGTAATGCATGGCATGATCAACCTCTCTCTCGCTCTCCGGGGCTTAGAACAGCTTCCTTTCGGTCCTGGAGCCTTCAACAGAATGCAGAGCAGCTAGGAAGGGATTCACTTCATAATTTTTCCAGAGATCCAGCAGGAAGAGGGGGTACTGCCTCCCAGCTCATGGACTGCCATTCTGTCCCATAACCATTGTAAGCAGGCTATTTTTAAAGGGCTCCGTAATATTTTAATTGCTTTTGTTTAACATGAAAATCATCATCCATGGAGGTTCCTAACAGATGCCAAAACTCAACTCAATTACTGTTTAAACCACACTTCTAAATTAAAGGCAGGATATAAATCTAATAAATAGTAATAATTTTCAGCCCTTCAGTGTTCAGGGTTTGAATAACATTTTCACAAGCTATGATGGACTTTCAGATGGCTTTTCAGAATGTACAGAATAGGGTTTCAGTGTTCCTTGCAAACTGCAGGTTAAAGACGGAGCCTTCAGTGCAAAAGGAATATGGACTCTGCTACTCTGCCAAGCTGCTGTGTTTAATTAAATCTGTGTCTCTTCCAGTTCTGTGCCAACCAGAGTTCAGTAAATGACACTGACCAAAACTGTGCAGATCTGCTGCCCTTCCTGTTGGGATCCCTGTTGCACTAATGTTTTAATTGCTTCTCTTGTTTCAAATGTGTACAGGCATATAAATGTGCATACTCTTTCTCTGCCACCACTGTCTCTTATTCCTCGCCTGCCTGGTTGTTTATAGAAGAAACCAGACTGGCAAGGAGGAGCACAGAGGCAAGCACAGTTCAGGGAACAGGATGCCCTCCATCTGCCTTCATTGCCTCCCACTTGTTCCTGCCCAACTCCATTGACCACACAGCTCCCTTCCATGCTCAGCATGTTCCATCCAGCTTGTGATGTGGCTCAAGAGCAACAAGCAGAACGCATCAGAATTTAAAGGGGCGAGCTCTCCAACTCTTTGGCTTCTAAAGCAGGCCTCCGTCAGTCTTGAAAGACTATGGTATCATGCTCGGCGCTGCATTCAGGGGTGGGCCCGGCCTGGTCCAAGAACTGGTTCTCTGGAAGTGGGCGGGGCCAGGGTCAGGAGGCAGGGCCGGGGAGGTTTTTAATTTAAAAATTAAAAAAAATTAAAAATAAAAATAAAATTACTTACTTCTGAGTAGACCTGCAAAGGATGGGGCTCTGAAGCTGCAGTCCTCTCCACACTGGCCTGGGAGTAAGCCCCATTGACTATACTGGGACTTACTTCAGAGTAGACCTGCATAGGATGGGGCTCTGAGGCTGCAGTCCTCTCCACACTGGCCTGGGAATAAGTCCCATTGACTATACTGGGACTTACTTCTGAGTTGACCTTCATAGGCTGGGGCTCTGTGCCTCCCCCACGCCAGGGGGGGTGAGGAAGGAAGAGCGCAGAGGAGCTGCGCGGCATCCTGCTTGCCTCCCATCCTATGCAGGTCTACTCTGAAGTAAGTCCCAGTATAGTCAATGGGACTTACTCCCAGGCCAGTGTGGAGAGGACTGCAGCCTCAGAGCCCCATCTTATGCAGGTCTACTCTGACGTAAGTCCGGGGAAGGAAGGAAGAGCGCAGAGGAGCTGCGTAGCATCCTGCTTGCCTCCCCCCGGCCTTGGGGAGGAAGGAACCAGTCCCTATGCTTCTGGGGGGCCCCGCCGCTGCTGGCTCGCTAGTGGCAGGGGTATTGGAAGAACCGCCCCCTCCCGAACTGGAGGGAGTAGGCCTGTGCCCACTGCATATGCTTCATGTGAAGCACGAAAGCCTGGGTTAGATTGTTATGGAGGATAGGCTGTTACCCAAGCAGCAAATCCCCCCTCTCCACGCCACTGAATTAGTCCAATGGAAAGGCAGAGCCGATACGATTGGATCCAGCTGTGTCGCAGAGCTGGGCTAAGAACAGGAGCTCACCCTGTCTTGTGGGGCCAACCTGGGTCTCGAACCCTGGCCTGCTGGTTAACAGACACAGCGTCTTAACCACTTGTGCCACCCACACCTTCTAGTCCATGGATAAAAGTGGAGTTGGGCACAATCCTATCCATATCTACTCAGAGGTAAGTCCCATTGTGTTCAATGGGTCTTACTCCAAGGAAAGTGTGTTTAGGATTGCCGCCTTAATCCTATTTTGATTGTTCCTGAAAAGGAAGTGATGGGAACAGGATTACCTTAGCGTGCTGCTTCATTTTTTAAAATGCTGCTGCTGCTTCTTCAGGATGCAGTTGATTGATTGAATTTATATCCCACCTTTCTCCCCTTAAATGACCCAAGGTGGCCAATTCTATCCACATGTACTTTGGGAGTAAGCCACACTAACTACAATGTGTCTTGTAGACATGCATAAGATTGGCTCTCAGGGCACAGTCCTAACCAACTTTCCAGCACTGGCATATCTGTGTCAGAAGGGCATCTTCAAGTTGGAGGGCAGTCATGGAGGCCTCTTCAAGGTAAGGGAATGTTTGTTCCCTTACTCCAGAGTTGCCCTTACCTCGGTGCTGTAAAGTTTGTTAGGTTTGCATCCTCCCAGCACAGTCCTAACCCCTGTTTAACTTAGGATCCCAGCTGGGTCAATCTGACCAGGCTGGAAGTTTGTGTTGTGTTTTTTACTGAATTTATTATTATTACTTGACAAGACTTTCTGAGTTTTTTTACTGCTAATGAAACAGTTATAAATCCAAAAGCAGAAAAGTTTTTGAATTTACAGGTTTTCCTGTAAATTCCAATTTATACATATCATCCCAGGATGGGTCCATTAGACCCATTTTGCCTTTTACTGCCTTTTATTGACAGGGCAATAAAACCCCATGCTGAGACCATCCTTTTGTTTGTTGTGGGGAATCTTCAGGGCAGTAAAACCCATGCTGAGAACCTCTAAATCTTTTTGTTTGATGTGGGAAACCTGTCCTGCCATTGGATTGAATATGCAAAATGGGTCTAATTGGCCCGTCCTGGGATGATATGTATAAATTGGAATTTACAGAAAAACTGTAAATTCAAAAACTTTTATTCTTTTGGATTTGTAACTGTTTCATTAGCAGTAAAAAATCTCAGAAAGTCTTGTCAAGTGGTAATCATAATATTCAGTAAAAACTTCCAGCCGGGTCTAATTGACCCATCCTGGGATGATGGGTTAGAAAAAAAAATGGGATCCTAAGGGTTAAGCTGGCACAGGTCCTGTGCTGGCCTGGGGTGTCACCAACGGGGCACTTCTGCATCACTCCTGGGGGGTTAGGCCAGTCTCCCCACACCACCACAGGAATAAGATGGGTGAGTTGCACTGGCCTACTTTGTTTGGTTAGGATTATCTCCTCAGTTTATGATGATCCGGCCCTATTTGATTCCTCATTTAATTTGTGATCTTATAGTGTCCATTGTATGACCATTAAATGCCTAATTGATAGGCAATTGTGCTGATGTCTGATTTTAAAACTCTGCTGATGGCTTTAATGACACCACAAGGCAGGGAGTTATATAACTCTTAAATTATGTGTAGAAAAAGTTCCTTTTGTTTGTTCTGAGGCTGTTAGTGGCCTGCCTGACACATTGTGTTACATCTTGTTTTTCAAAATCTTCTTACAGCCGTATTTGTAAAGGAGATGATACATCTTGAGAAATGAAATTTCTGAATATTTGATGTAGCCATAAATACTGGGGCAAATTTTTTTTCCCTGCATGTTGTTTGTACAAGAAGCAACAAAACGATAAAATTGAAAATAACAAATAAACCATATTAATAAGTTACAACTTTATTTAAGCTATGACATTAAACTGATGGTATATAAACATGTTGTTTAAAAACGAACAAAAAACAAATTTAACTTTTTGGGGGATGAGTTTTAAAAACAAAACTCACTTTTTTCCACGTAGCATCCTTATTCAAAGTGGTCATCCTTGCAGCCTCTTTATTACTTCTGTAAACCAACTGTGAACATCTGCTGCACATTTTGAAAAGCAGAATAAGCAGAGGCTTCTTTCTTTTTCTCTAGGTTAACATGAAATAACACAACTATGGACACCCTTAGGTGAAAAGGATCATAAGATACTTCCAAGCTCTTCGTAGTGAAGAATAAACTTTGCGGTTGTTCTCAACCTATTTCTGTCAGGTTCTGTGCTTTTCTGAAGGCTGTTTTTCACCACGGTTCAAACTAAGCACGTCATTTTTTTATCGTATACAAAGTATTTTTCACTCTCATTGACTTCTTTGGGAGAGCATTAAGTGCATCCTTGTTTTTCCCATTGGGATTAGTTAAGTTCAAAAATGATTGCATTTACAAAACAAAATCACATCCTTTTATTTATCTCTTGACCTCATTGCAGTTATGGGTCGGGGATGGCAGAATATCATGTTCTCTGAGCGTTCTCAGCTTAATGAAATGTACACATTCCTGTCCAAAACAAACAATTTTTTTATTTGCTGTTTCCAGTGTTGGGAGCTCTACTTGAATGTCTTGAACTTGAATCGTGAAAATACACGATTATTTGAGTCAGCAGGTTGAGTCTGCCTGTGTCTCTGGAAGTGCTTGCTTACTATTTTTGTGGTGTGGAAGACTTTGTGGAGCCATCATGCAGACCGAGGGAACAGACATCATGCACACCCAGCCTAGAGGCAGGAAAGGGATACTATTAATTAATAATAATTATCCAGAAGCACACAATATTTATGCTCTCTCTCTATCCATCTCACTCCTCCTACACAGTGTTAGAGATGGATGGGGACAGCAGGATGTATTCGAATAATCAAATAACAAATGGGTGACTTGAGGACTTGTTATGACTCTGTGCTACCCGGTGTAGGGCTGCAGTAGCCCTAATAGGACACCTCTGGAGGTTGCTCCTGGCATCCTGGGAGATGAGGTTTGGATCTGGAATATGGTACTACCAGAATGGTCCAGGTTCAATGAATGCAATACCCAATATTTAGTCAAGAAGGATGTACACCCACTCCCAGCTGATAAATAAATTATACTGAATTCTATGCACAGCAAAACTGAGCCAGCTATGTATCTTTACTCACAAGTAGACAAAGGTTCCTCTGCACCTATCAAAGAGAAGGCAAAAGGGAATTCAAAGCCATCAATCAGAATGGACATGATCCAGCGAGTGTGGAGTTTTACAAACACTCCAGAAGGTGAACCACACCATCATATTACAGATATCCCCTGCTTTGACAACTTGTTTTCTGACTATCTTCTCTTTCAACACATTTCAGTTATATTCTGAAGTTACTTATATTCTGAAGTTCTGAACAACGCATGTTCTGCTCTTTCAACCCCTGCTGTTCTCAAGGCTAAACCTGCCCTCCCCCATGTTGATTTGCTTATGACATGGTGTTTCAAACTGTTTTGTGTGTGTGTGTGAGAGAGAGAGAGAGAGAGAGCAAACACCAGCTTTAGTTCCAGACCTTTTCTTGTTACTTGTTACATTGTTTTATGGTTTCTTGTTACATTCTTGATACTATTAACGCATCTCGAAATTATTTTGAAATACTTTTAAAGGAGTGCATCAGAGTGGATATTATGGGAGAAACCAGCTTGCTATTTATATTGCAGTGGTTTTGGTTTTGTCTGTGACAGAGCCAGAGGAAACCAGTGACCCTTCTCTGATCTAACTGGAAGTTTCAAATTGAAACAAATCAACCAGTTGCAGTTGACCAGCTCATTTCTAGTAGGAGTTTGAATTTATTTGCATTATTTTTAGCCCTTTAAAATGAAGGTGAGCTGGTAACATGACTTCAGGCTGTTTCCACTCTATTCTGGACTTCACTGTGGTAGATATTTACAAAAGGGAGTTGCTCTGATTCTGTCCTTGATTAACCTTACAATCCAGAGTAACTACGTAACCACGTAAGAGACATTACGTGCACCCGTAGTTACTGCACCACCTAATGAAAACCTATGGGAAATTCATATTGCAATCCAGAGCAAATCGTTCTTACACCAGAGCAAAGACTCCATGTAGTTACTCTGGATTGCGCCCTAAGCTTGCATATCGTTGTTTGATCACTATATGTGAACTTCACATAAGTTATCCTTAGTTTTATAAAACGGTTAGTTTCTTCTGTGGGCTGATGAATACTTCCTGAATACTGGGTAAACATAATGTTTTGCAGAACCAAGTTCTGCAGTTACCAAGTACACGTTCCATTTTTTTCTGTTAAAAGATGTTTATGGGTTTCTGCCAAAGGATTCAAGGCTTGGTGCATTGACTATTTTTCTTCTTCGAGATTTTCAGTCTACCTAAATTATAATGTTGCAATTACAAGACATGGCTATAAAAAGAAGGCAAACTTGAAAGCACGTCCTCTAAAAGCAAATAAGTGTAACTAGGGAACAGACATTTGAAACCCCCTCCCCCCCGCTCTTGTTTTAACACATTTTAAAATGTGTTTTCTTTCCAAAGTCCTGTCCTACAGAAAAGGTAAATTTTGTTTTAATGTTTTTCATATGCCAAGTCTCATACACTCTTTCATTTCCCAACATGTCCTTCTCGTTTCACTATCTGCTTCTTCTCACGTAGCACAACATAAGGATAATTTATATGAAATTCACATATAGCGATTGAGTAATGATACCCAAACCTAACCAAAGACAGAATCAGAGCACCACCCTATGTACATACCTCCTTGTGTACTAACCCTGTGTAATTAAGGCTGGCTCTGGGTCCATAATTGGCTCTCTTGTGTTGTTGTCAGCCTCTGTGCCAACTCATTCGACTCCCAAATCAGCTTTCATGAATCCTTGCAACATGTGAGATCCAGGGTAGGGGGCTGCATTGGCTCAGAGCACTCTTGAGATTGTCCTTTTAATTTTTAATAGCTGTTGGACAGTTGGGATTTAGGTACTGATTCTTTTTCCTTTGCTGAGATTTTCCTTTGCTGAAAAATACTTTCCCCACCCCCCAAAAAAATTAGGCTCTCTTTAGAAATATTGTGATCCAAAGACCGTTACATTAGATTCTGAAGCACTATCTGAATGCCCAGGTGTTAGAAAAATCAGCACATGAATCTGTACTCTGTGACCTTTAGTCTACCACAGATATTGATTGGAAGTACTTTGCATTTTTCCAACCCCAAGGTGTTCTTCTTTCTCTTGACCTTTGAAGTACAATGTATTACATTTCTCTTCTCCATTAAGATCAAGATGTACATATTTGCCATTTGGAAGAGCCTATTCAATATTTTTCTGTATGTTCTTTCTTTCCAGAGATGAGAATTTTCTCATTCAATTTTCTAAGCTTAACCAGGAAGAAGCTCACCCAGCCACATTATAAAAGGCCATAATCTCTGAAAGTTCATATAAGCTTAATGTAGTTCACAACCTTCTGAGATATAGAACCATTGTCAAAGTGTATTAAAAAATCCTTAAACACATTAGAGCTTCCTTCTTTGTAAAGCCCAATCCTATCCTCCCAGTGTCCCCACCAACGCTGCCGTGCTAAAACAGTGTGTGCTGTATCCAGTGGTGGGCTTCACGGGGTTCTCACAGGTTGTATAGAACCCTTTGCTAATGAGCAGCTAGTTCTGAGAACCAGTTACTAATGGGACATAGAACCTCCTGTTAATTTAGGTTATTAGAACATAGAACCTGTTGTTAATTTATTTGAATCCCACCACTGGCTATATCAAATGGGGGGGATTGGCAGATCCATAGGGTGCAGAAGAGACACCAGCAATAGCCACTTCTTTGTTCACAGTCCAAGCCTTCCAGCCTCCTTTCTCCTTTCTGGTGCTATAAAATGTTAACTGGGAAATATGCATTTTTGGAGAGTCTGCTAGTTACCTCAAGGTCTTTGGGGCTTATGAGAGCATAGCATATTTCTATGGCATAAATGTATATAAATATATGTATATACAGTGGTGTGTCACAAAACAAATTTAATTTGTTCCAGAAGCATGCTTGTTATGTGAAACACTCTTTATGTGAAGCAGATTTTCCCATAGGAAATAATGGAAACTCAGACGATTGGTTCCACAACCCCAAAAAATTTATATTAAAATATTAACTAAGTGTTAAAATGATGACAAAACACTGTAATTGAATTCAAAACATGCATTCAATGTGCATGATCCTATGAAGTCTTCTTAGGCTGCAATCCTGAAGACACTTTCCTGGGAGTAAGACCCATTAACACAATGGGGCTTACTTCTCCGTAGACATGGTTAGGAGGCTGCAATTAAAGACACTTTCCTGGGAGTAATACCCATTAACACAGTGAGGCTTACTTCTCAGTAGACATGGTTAGGAGGCTGCAATCCTGGACACTTTCCAAGTGTCTCCCCACTTTCTCCTTCTCTTTCTCCTGAGCCTCTCTCTCCCCTGCTCCCTTCTGGCTAGCCCTGAGCTGCTTCCCTCTTCTCCACTGCTCTTCTCTCCCTCTATCCAGCGGACGCCCGGCCACAGGAGGAACAGCGCGGAAGAGTTGATTTTGCTATGGGCAGGCGCACTTGGCAGCCCTGAGGCTTTTTAAAACGGCTGCCATCCAGCGCGTCTGCCCCAACTGCCAACGAGTGTGCTTGTTAAGTGAAGCAACGATTGTTATGTGAGGCAGAATCCTAGAGAAATTTTTGCATGTTGTGTGGATCACTTGTTGAGCGAGTTACCACTGTATACAGACAGACATATACATTGGAATAACTATTCTTTCTTCTAGAGAACGTTACCTTCTCTAGTCAAGTGAATTCCATTCCATCTAGGTATAAAATCACTGAAAACCATGGTACACAGACTAGAAATTATAATATTTTCTTACTTTTCTTCGAAATGTAGTAGTATATTTCTACTGTCCCATGCAATAGAGTGCATATTTACTGTTCTGTACTACAGTGTGCAGTAAAAAAGGCTTGTAAAAAAATCAGTAATAGACTGCAGTAACCCCGGGTGATCACCACTGCACTAAATTTAGCCAGAAAGAACGGCAACTTTCTGTCCCTTGTGTCTTCAAAACATGAGCTGACCCATCTTCTATTTTTAGCTGTTCTAAGTGAAACAAGATGAGACATTGAGGACTAGTCCAAAGCAGCAAGCGGTTTTCCCAGAATACTTGCTGAAATGTAATAAATAGGTACTTGTTATTTTTCTGCAAAGAGGAAGGAAGGAGAATAATTCACATGACCTGTCAAGGGTGGGGAAGGTCATTTAAAAAGTTCTATTGTACGCTATACATTTCTCATAGTTTTCCAGATGGTTTATCCTTCTGCCCCATTTGACTCCCTTGAGATGCTGGCCTTTTAGACTCCAGACTAAATGACCTCTTTTCACTGAAGTTATATTTTTTAATTTTTGTTACTTTACAGCGAGACGAGGACTATTGCCTAGCTTGTACGACTGCACCATAAATATCTTGCATCCCACTTACCTACTTGAGACAATATGAGTTGATGTTTGTTTTCATATTTTTATAATGTCCTTCCTCCAAGGAGCTCAGGTTGAGGTATAAGCTCCTTTTGTCTTTCCAACAACCCTGTAAGATAGGTTAGGCTGAGAGATGTGAGAGACCCAGGATGTTGAATTTGTAAGTAAGGAGGACTTAGGGCACAATCCAGAGCAAGTTCAACCTGCTCTGCCCTAACTGCTCTCTCCTAACTATTCTGTATCCAGTGCAGAAAGTTATGCTGCATCCAGAGAGTCAGGAAGCCTGGGCTGCCCTAACTGCTCCAGAGCATGCTAAGTCACTGACAGCTGGGGAGGGCTTGCTCCTGAGTAGAACCCCCTCAGATCACACTGAAGAAGGAACAGCTGTGGTGCCTACATTATAAGGAAGCCCAGAAGTTCCTGACAACCAGTTACAGCTGCAGTTCTTCTAGTGCAAGATGGATGCTTGGAGTGGCCTGCTGTATCCTGAGGTTTGTGGGCAGCCGTAGTTTGTTCTATATCCTGAGGTTGAGAGGAAGGGGTTGCAGCTAGGCTGGCCAAGAACTCAGATTTTTGGTCAGCACTGCCATTCTTACTCGGGCCTTATCATGGACCCCTATGGGTCTACTCATTACTATACCTGCTCCTGAGGTGGTATAACTCTGAGGGCTGGAAGAGGGCATTTCTGCCTTGGAAACAGGCTTTGGATTCAGAGTAACTGCTCTGCCCTAGGCAATGCTAAACATGCCCTCAACTTGCCTCTCCTGAGCTGCTTAGGCTGCCCCAGTTAGGGCAGAGCAGGTCCACCTCTCTTAGGGCACCCTATCTTGCCTTGCTCTGCCCTAAGCCTCTTCCAGAGTAACTGGGATGGAGCATCTTGCAGTTGCTCCACCCTAGTGATAGATAGGGCAACCCAAGGGCTCTTATGTGGACAGATTAGTTGGTCTGGATTGTGCTGTTAATCTACGGATTAAGTTATTTTGTTTTATTTATTTAGTTATTTATGCAGCTACGGCTGCATTGTTTCTGCAATGTTATTTCTTATATGCCTAGTTTAAATAACATTTTTATTTAGATAAAACCAATTTAGGTCATTTGGCCTATCCATGGATTCGGGATTTTAACTAACTGTGAATTTCTAACCAACGGAATCATTTGGACAAGTTGAGGAAATCTTAATACAATATTTTATTTCTTTTAATTGTTCTCTAACTTTCTCCCTGAGTGGCACCCAAGGCAACTAAAAATAAATTAGGCTAAATAATTTTTAGCTTTTAGAAAGTTAGAGGTTGAAAGAATGGAGCATGCAATGAATGAATGAGTTTTGCGTATATTGAAATGTGTTGAAATGGGAAATTGTCAGAAAGTGGGGGAATATCTGAATCTCATTCTAGAGGCCCCTAAATCTTGGAAAAGCCAGTGTTGTGCAAACACACACATACAGATTAATTGTGATATACAGTATATACAGGGTGGGCCAAACATTGGATTACAGTTGTTTCACTATTGGTTTCACGTTTTAGATCTAATTTTCCCAAACAATAATTCCAGACCAGTATTCTATATCCCTTATCTACCTTTTGGGAATGTACATAAACAGTATTGAACTAATATGATTGTAACAAATACACATAAATGTAAAAAATGTTTTTTTTTTTAAAATGTAACGTGCATACCTATTAAGTGTAAGCCTACTTTTGGCCCACTCTGTATATGGATTCTTTCTGTTCTCCAAATGTGTTAAGCTTGGATTTTTGCCTTCCTCTGAAGTGGGAGGCTGTAGATCAAGGAAATGGCCACACTGTGTGGATTTTTATATTTATTGTCCTGGACTCCTTTGTCTGCCATATCGTGAAAAGAGTTTGCGAGTTTCCCATAACCTTTAAAAGCAGGTGCGCCAAGAGGAGTGATACTCCTTTGTCTTCTCACATTCTAATACTGATCTACCTCTCCACTGAGTGCCTTAGTAATCAAGCTAGTTATGTTGTTCAATTAGAAAAAGGAAAATATTGTGTGATCAAACTGCAGAAAAGTACTTTAGAACTTAAACTCAAAAGCCCCAAAGTGACTAATCCATCACTTTAAGGAAACCTTCTGTTCTGACATGGCTCATGCATCAGTTTTGAACATAGCTTGTTAAAACTGGAAGGAGCGATATTTGTGACCATAGGAAAATCTCTTGAATAGTTCTTTGCCGTGTGCCCGTCTTATTTTTATCAGCCCTATTATTCTTGTGTATGTGTTGTTGATACCAGAACCCTTTGTCCTTCCCCAGTCAGTTGGCATCACTTGAAGTCACGTCTATTGTGAGTAAATTTAGGAGGTATTTTATTGCTGAGATGCCAATTTGGGTGGGTCAGAATTGTGATGCAGACAAACGGCAAAGTGGAAGAAAAGAAAATGCAATTGTTTCCAAGTATAGAGTGGGACATAAAGATCTCCCACATTTTGAAGGGATATAAAAAATGAGTAAAGCGATCTAGAAAAAAATTGTATATATTTCTGAAAAATATACAAACCAGTTTTGTTTTAATGGGTTTTAAAGATCACATCAGACAAATGGTGGCTGCCACTGGCAACACATTGCCGAAGACATTCCCAGAAGTTCTGCATCACTTTCCAAGTGTTCTCAGGTAGAATGTTTGAAAACCTTTTCCTTTAGGCATTTGATCTCTTTTAAGGGAGATGTGGGATGGCTGGCATGGTCACCAGATTAAAGCCCATGTGACTTTTTCCTTTGGGAATACCTAAAGGAAAAGGGTTTCAAACATCATCCTCAAACTCTTGAGGATTTGAAGAAAAGGATCAGACAGGAAATCGATGCCATTCCACCTGAGATGACCCAGTTGAGAGATCTTTATGCCTTAACCCATCCATCTATTGCTACCTCTTTAATAAACAAGGAAAAGAGAGAAAATGGTGCTAGTGGCAGCAATGCTTAGTTTATCCACCCATCTCCTCTCTTGCAGAGAAGAAGGGAGGACCACAAAGTACAGAAGATGTTGTTGCAATCCTGTTTGCAATCAGGGTCCAAAATTTCTACTGCTGCTATCTGCTACCTAACCCAGTTTACTTGCTTCCTCCTTCCTGACTTGCTTCCTCCTCCCTGCATGATTGCTCCATCTTAGAAGAGTATTACAGAGACAGGAGATTTGGAGAAGCTGATTTGGAAAACCTTTTCAAAGAAGTCACAAGAAATGGGAGTGGGACTGCCTCCTCGTTCCGTCCCTGTCTGTCACTCTGATTCAGGCCAAAGAGGACAGAGCCAGGAGGAAGAACTATGTATGGTGGCTAGGTGAGGTTCCAGATGGATACACTGCCTACCCTTTCCTGCTATCTGAGACAGTCCAGCTTACTATGTGGTGGAGTCCCAGGGTCCAATCCTATCCAACTTTCCAGCACTGAAGCAGTCACGCCTGGGGGAAGGGCAGTCACAAAATCCTCCTCAAGGTAAGGGTATCAACGGTCTGCATTGTAACTGCATCTTTGCTGGAAAGTTGGTTAGGATTGGATTGCATTATGCAATTATCCTTTCCAGTATAATTACAGTTGATCCACACATGTCCCTGTTCATCCCAGTACAGTGTCATCTCTGGTGGCTATTTTGTGGTGCTCTCTCTCTCTCTCTCTCTCTCTCTCTCTCTCTCTCTCTCTCTCTCTCGTGAATCTTCTGGAATAGGTAGTGATATTTCTTTGTTTGCTATATAAGCCACTGTGAACTTTCTTTTTGTTGGAAAAACAGTGATATAGATTTTTAATAATAACAATGCAGTAGAACTGCATGAAAGAGTTTTTCCTGGACTGCCTCAGACTGCTGGTGATGTATTGCTTGCTTGAATTTTTCCCCACTGGACAAAGAAACTCCCTAGCGTGGGAAAGAAAACACAGAAGAGTTGGTCTTTCTCCTCCTTGCTTGTGGAGGGTCTGTGCATGTCACTTTTAAAACATGATTACAGTACTCACCAACAGTTTGAGGTGGAATCACCCATGTGAATATAAGAGACTGACCTTTTCCTAAATCAAGCTTGCTCCGTCTTTCCTAGCATCATCTCTCTGGCAGGACTCCCAGGTTTCTGAAAAACTCGGACTTTCCCAAAGAAGCCAGCAATTAAGCTTGGTACCCTCTGCATAAAAAGTATACTTGGAAATGTCTTCCATGTGATTTTTGCTTTATGTGTAGATAATGTTTTATTAAAATGGAAAAAGACTGGTGTGAGTCTTCTCAGTTGTGCACAGTTACCAGCCACTGTGGATGTCAAAAGCATGTGAGAGTATGCATGAAAACACATTTGCTCTAAGCATACTGATGCATGAAGGATTTCAGACAGGCATGTTCATGTGCAACCGTCTGCTGGATTGCCTATGCAGGAAACTACAAAGCAGTGAAACTGGTTTTAAAGTTTAGGTTGTGAAACTAAATTTTAAAAAACAACAACCAAAAACTAAAATATAACTGCCCTTTTGTATTTAGAATGCTTTTCAGAAATGAATTTGTCTGGCTTGTAACAATAAAATATTTTTTTTAAAAAAAATGAATCAAGTAGCCAAAATTAAAGACAAAGCCAGTACTGTACATAACATGCCATTAATAGGATCTCGTGACCATTAAAACTTCGGGGAATAAGGCAGACAGAGAGTGCAATTCTAAGGCTGTAATCCTAAAGATGCTTTCCTGGGAGTGAGACCCATTAAACACAATGGGGCTTACTTCTGAATAGACATGGTTAGAATTGCAATCTTCGTCTGCTTTCCTGTGCCACTTCCCCAAGGGTAAGTCCGACTGACTGTAATGGAACTTCTGACATAGGATAGTGCTGTTAGCCAATGCACTCTCTTGAAGTTCTCCCTTCACCCCTGCAAACTATACTCATTGTTCAATGCTTTGTATTCAATATGGAATTCTGGTTAGTGCTCAAATATGGCAGACCTTTCTCTTATTAACATGTGCATAATCCATTCTTGAAAATGGCCATTATAATGAAAATCTGGATTCTGAGTAGAATTATTACATTTCACTGGGAGAAAAAATCTAACTTGTTCCAAAGTCGAACTTACTGAGGAAATCAAAAATTTGATCTGACCTCCTGGATTTCCTTCAGCAAGAGAGGAAAATTAATCCCCTTCTCTATCTCAGGAGCTCAAAGCACAACGTGGGCTTACATAGTACTCATTGGTAATTTTGAATTTAATAGTTGGAGAAAACAACTGCCCCTTTTGGAATACCCTAATTTAAAAACCATAGTGTAACTTAATTTTATTTTAAAGAAATTGGTTCTTAAGAATATATTTTTTCAGAAAGCTCTAACTTCCTTTCTGAGAATATGATCAAGGCACATGTTGTATGTATTAGTGGTCTTCCAATATTTATATGCAAAATGATACAATTAGTGGTCACTTGGTGCCATTTTCAATTTTCTTCTCCACTGACCATTTTTTATGGAATTATGTGTAATCCTACGCACAGTTACCTGCGAGTCGAATCTGATTAAGCACAGTAGGGCTTACTCTGAGTAAATGTCTGTAGAATTGCACTGCTAGACTTATTTCTTGAAACACTATTAAATGCCTGATGAAGTGATTTCTCCTCCTCCTTCCCTGAATTGCTGCTTGCTTTCCTACCTGCCAGAGAGGCAAAGAAGCAGACGACTATGTTACATGATGATGAATTGTCTGCATTTCTCTTGGCCTTTGATTACATTGTACTGCAGGTTGGCAGCAATCTGCCATTGAGACGGTATGCAAAAGAAAATGCCTACATGATCCTGGCATGGCAAATTCCTGGATCACAGCCATAGCTATTGACAAGTGAAGTTCTGTCTCTGGAAATGAAGGGTGTTTTTCTCACTGGATTTTCCCAATTGTTCTTTCTAACTAGTGTTACATGCTTGTCAGGCTCTGTTTTTCAGAAAACATAATGAATTTGTATATTTGTATTTCCTGCTCTTTGTGTAGAAGGGCAACTTTCTTTATGTGCCTAATAAAAAAATTAGGCTGTACAAAACCATCTCGCTGAATCAATTATTCTTTCACCACGGAACCAACATTTCAAATAATTATTTAATTGATTGGGTTTTTTAACGATAGATGTGGTTTCTGACAAAGACGGCTGTAACTAATTTGTTCTTGGCAGAGTACTAAACCAACTTTTTCTCACCTTTTAAGAGCTTTTTTTGTTCTTTTTTCCTCCCCTTTTTCGCCTTGAATACCAACTCCTGGAAGACTTTCAGGTGAATAGAAAATTGAACCACTATATTTCAGAGGTTGCTTGCATCCCAAGAATCAGCTTGGAAAACACAGAACTGTACCAAAGTAAAATATAGTGAATATTCTCTGTAGAGCAGTGATTCCCAAACTGTGAACCATGGCTCCCCAGAGAGCCACAGAAAACTAGTTAGGGGAACTACAACCATATAACCCATTATGTCAAGGAAGCCACTGGACAAAAAAGTTTGGGAACCACTGGTGTAGAGCAGGGGTGGGCAAACCCCAACCCAGGGGCCATTTGCATCCCTTGGGGACCCCCAGTTTGGCCCATACAGAACCCTTAGTCTCCAGTGATTCTGATGAAGAGTGCTGGAGCCCACACGGACCTACTGCTATCAGTCACAACATCTATAATTGTTCCATGTGCTTAAGTTCATTTTTCCATGTGTTTCCTATATTTTCTTGGGCATTATTTAACCTCTGAACAACTTACATCTCCATGTATCTCTGGTTTGGTCTGAATGCTTTCATTGTGCAAGAGGAGTGTGGCTAACAGTTCATAGTTCTTATGTGGTTCTACATAAGTGGTATTATACATATGTTCTTATAATGTTCTTATACTTATAAATAAGCTCAATGAAATTATTTTTTAGTTCTGCCTCTGATGTATTCATTTATGTAAATTTGTTCAATCTGAAATGTAAGCTGCTGTCACAGTGTCAGAGAGATGATGTGGCCCCACAGCCAAAATGTTGTAGTGTTGAGGGGTTCGTAACAGTAGAATTGGGACAAAAGGTGAAATCCTTATTTATGTCCTCAGAACGCTTTAGGCTGAGCACATGTGATTTGACTGAGGATGCACATTCATCTTATATAACTGAGCAGGGATGTGAACCTGGATTCACATCCACATCCAAGCCCTGAGCTCACAAATGAAAGTGTAAAATGCAAATGGACTAGAACACTCATCTTTGACACCAAAACACATCATGGAACCCACCAAAGGTTTTTCTTATTTAACATGTCTTCCATCAACTTGAGAGAGACCAGATTCAAAATTGCTGAGGCTGTTTGTATATATATAGTAGTGCTTGCTAGTTTGATCCAACTAACCCTATTAAGGGACAACCCCTCCTTTGGAAGACCAGTATAGTAGGGGAATATAATATAATTAACTTCATAATATAATCATGTGATGTGACATATTTGAGTTAGTGTCTTTGAGTAACACCTAGATGGCAGCATTCACTGCAGTCCTTTGTAGGAAGCGAAAAGGCAATGAAGGTAGGCCTGAGGGGGAAGAACTACTTTGAATTTAAAAAACCCTTCAAAAAATTGCAACCCTTACTCACAACTCTACAAAACGCTCTTAAGTTTAGCTTGCAATAAGTAATGACTGCCTCTGTTAAAACAGAAGTTATGTTTGCTCTATCAATTGCAAACCCTTCCTTGACCATACACTCCTGCGGAGCATGTTGAGAGCTGTACGAGTAGAATTTCTCCTGATGCAAACGTGAGACATACAGCACAATCCTAAACATGTCTACTCAAAAGTAAGCCCCATTGTGTTCAATGGGTCTTACCCCCAGGAAAGTGTCTTTAGGATTGCAGCCATAGGGGCCTAAGGTAGTAGGAAATAATGTGGGAGTTGTACACCAAACATGTGTTAGCAGAGAGCACACAGATGCCTTGTACACTGAGTATGCATTTTCTTTCTGTTTCAGTCGATAGCTTCAGCTGACATGGATTCAAACCAGCTCGAGGCTTTTCTGACAGCACAAACAAAGAAGCCAGGAGGCATAAATTCTGATCAGGCGGCAGTCATTGCAAAATTTTGGAAGAACCACAGAGTGAAGATTCGGGAGAGTCTGATAAATCAAAGCAAGTGGGAAAATACCCTGAAAAACTTAAACTGGAGAGTGGATGTAAAGTCACAGTCAAGACACGTTGACCAGTTAAACAGTCCTGTGGCAATAGTTGAAATGGAACTTGGAAAAAGTGGACAGGTGAGCATTTCTTGTTTTATCACCACAAAATGTTGGGATTTGTGTATAATATGCATTGGCAACAGTGCTACCTAGCAAACTGGGTAAAGGGAAAGGACATTTAGAGTATGTGCAGACAGATTAAGCCACAGGGGCTGCAGTTGCCCCTTCTCAGGCCTTATTTGCCCTATCATTTCTCCATTACATTCCCTGCCCTATTCCATCCTTTACATGGCCTTCCTGCTCAGGCAGATATTTGGCTATCCACTGGCATATGGGAGACCTCTTGCTTCCCCATCAATAGTGAACTGCACGTACTGCTTTGTGACTACTATAATGCAACCTTCATCTCCAGCACCCAGCCAACATAGGATTGGGCCATACATTGCTTTGAATGTCTTGGGACCCTTCCATGATAATTCAAGGTGTCCAGGGATTTGAGCACTGGAGAACTGAGAGGTTGCATAAACAATAGGAACTTTTATAAATATTGATGCATTTTCAGTGCATCTTAGCTGTTTTTTTCTGTTCATCTTAACTACGACTTTCTCTCTCTTTGAACTGGGTGCCCCATGTAAATGGATCCTGTCAAATCTTGCTTTCTGCAATCTTGAATTGACCCATTTCTCATAGCACTTCTGAAATAATTTGATGGTTATAGTTGCCATTTTTTTCTGTCAGGGCCCTTGTATCTTTAGCAGTTGCATGACAGGCAAGTGAAATTTTTCAGTGCAACATCTCCACATTAGGTAAAGCTTCTCCTACTGAATTTCTGCCATGTAACTGTCAAAGGCACACTGTTCCAGCTCTGTAAGACCTATTTGTACAAGGCAAACCAAGAGTTCCTGTTGTTGTTTGTTTTTCCTTCATTAAAAAATCTACTAAATAGTTAAGGTGAAAAAAAAAGACCTTGCCCTCTTCCCAACTAGCCATGATGACCTTGTCAGTCATTCTCCATGATTTTTGAAATATTCACACACATTAAAGCATTGTAACGCTTTAAAATGAACATTAAATACTGCATATTTAAAAGTAACACTTTTAATTTAGCGGTAGCATCATTTTGCTTCCAAATTGCTGCATCAGTGTAGCAAAGTTGTGTGAAATGGCCATTAAGTAAGACAAGCAAGACACAAAGGTTGATGTTGGGATACAATTGAAATTAGCTGGTACAGCAAAACACACACAGCACAAGTATAACCCTGGCACAAGTCCCGTGATGGCTGGGGGGTGTCACAGAAGCACCATAATGCACTTCTGTGCCATTGCATAGGCTAGTGCAAATACATGTGCCGGCCTCCTTACGCCTCCGTAGGAACAGAGAGATGAGTGAGTTGTGCTGGCCTAAACTGGTTAGGAGTATACCCACAGTATATTTATTTTAGAGTGGTTGTTAAAAGATCGTATAAAAGAATGAAACAATATTTTCCCATTTCTTGCAACTTTGATGCAGTCTGATTTGTGTTTCTCTTGCTTATACAGGCATCTCGCTTGTATTTTTTTTAAATCCAATTACAATGTATTGAAATGACAGACCTAAACTGGACAGTTAAAAAATATGCAGTCTCAAGTAAAAATTAGTTGAAACTGGTCACCCTGCTGACCAGGATAAATGGAATTGCTTGAGCTTTGTTCACCTTGAAAACATACGTATTAGAGGGAACAGTTATATAACTGTATGAAGTGAAATGTGAGCAGCAAGAACACAAAAGGCAAGGTTCACATATCTCAGGAAGAAGTAGAACAGGGCTGATCTATTATGTTCAGCATTGTTTAAACGCTGTTCTATGACTGCCATTTTTACTGCATTCTTTCAGTCACAACACAATCCTAACCATGTCTACTCAAATGTAAGCCCCATTGTGTTCAATGGGTCTTACTCCTTACTTACTGCAGGCGTAGGGCAAAATCCAGAGTAACTACGGGGAGTCCTTACTCCAGTGTAAGAACAACTTACTCTGGATTCCAATATGAATTTCCCATAGGTTTTCACTAGGTGGTGCAGTATCTAAGGGGTGCACGTAAAGTCTCCTACGTGCTCCTGCAGTTACTCTGGATTTGGGGGTTAATCTCAAAAAGTATAGAAAAGAAAATGTACGTTGAAAATATGCAATTGGGAGCTAGATTTCCTTTTAAGATTTCCTCTTATCAGATACTTCTTTGCAGCCTCTCCCAGCTCAGCTCATTTCTGGTATTTGAGGCTGGCAGAAATAGAAATAGTTGAGGGAAAGCAGGGAACTGCACCCGTGTGCACTGCAGCCAAGGGCACTGCCTTTTAGCTATCTGCCTTTTTTGCTTTTAAAGTTTGTCCCTCTCTTAATGGCTGAGAAAGATTTAAGAGATTACTGCCACCTCATACAGCTTATGCTAGACAGCTTTGATTTAGCAATTTTCCGTAGCAACGTTTCAGAGTTTCGAACCAAGTAGATGCAGCGTAGTGACATTTTTCTGGAAAAGAGAGTATGGTCTTTCACCTTCTCATGTGATTCCCTTCCCATCAATATCAGTTGTTCCAGCTTGTCTCCATTCTGGAGTTTTGCTTAAATTCTCAAGCAATCTTTCCTTTGCCGCTATTATATTCACCTTCCTTTAATTCCTTCTGTGATCACTGACCTCCAGGATGTCTTCCATCACTGACCTCCAGGATGTCTTCCATCTCAAAGATCTTGTGGGACTCAGAGGAAATCAAAGGAAGAGGAGGATTGAAAGGGTTGCTTTCCTTGCAGCTCTCTTTAGTTCCTCCAAGGTATGCTCTGTATCCTTGTTTATTGGCCAGTCTCCTACCCCAACTTTCTGTTCTATTTCAAGAATTCAAGACCATTTACACCAAAGATAAAGAGACCAAAAAAATCACAATGAACCTAAACCACAAAAGGGAAAATATATAAGAGCAAAAACCATCAAATGCAAGCCTAATCCCTAAGTAAAATGAAAGTTAACTTTATGGTGGCACACCAAATGATTGGGTAAAACCAGATTTTATGGGCTAACAACTTCCACAGACTGAGTTCCGCCATGGTGGAGGAGGTCTTTCCTTTTGCCCCCAACTATGCATTAGCTGGTGATGGGACATTCAGAGCAGCAGGACTCGTTATTATGAGGAAGATTATCCTTTTTAAGTATCTAGTCCCCAAAAGATACTTGTGTGTGAAAGGTGATAACTCGCATTTATATTGCTCATCTAGAAATGGACCAGTGAAAACGCTACAGGAATGACATACTGTATTTCCTGATTCAGCAGCTGTTTGGTTGCTCTGTCACAAGGACTTTCAATCCAGGAGTTTTAGCATAGACTGACAGTCATGGCATAGCCAGCGTATTTTTAAGTCAGCTTATGCAACATACTAGCTTGGCAATGATCTACATAGTGAATATTAAAATTTCATTACACTCCCAACATGAAAAGAGTTACTTTAAGGGAATGGAATAAAATTCAGCTCCAGAGGAACTGAAAGTGAATATCTCATTTCAGTTGAGGAAAAACATTTAGCAAGTCTGGTTTCTTGATTTTTGTACTTGTCATTGTTTCAAAAAAGGTTGCAAGCAAAACAGAGTTGATCACACTCTGCTTAACGGTTTACCACATTTAGCCTGACATATCTTGCCTGAAGTGGAGTAATGAAACAAGGCAGATCATCACTGCAACAGTTCGTGTTCATATCTAGTCACCCTTCTTTAAAATGCTTTAATGTAGCTCAATGCTGGAATCTTAAATTAAATCAATTGTCAATTTCAATTTGCCACTCCCTTTTGGAAATGATGCATGGCAATACCAAGGGAAGGTAAAATCTGAATATTTTTAAATGCAGTGAAACTGAAACTTGCTTCTAGTTATATTGAGAGTCCAACCCTGACCAACATTCCAGAGCTAAGGAGACCCCTCTGTGACAAATAGCACAATCCTAACCATGTCTACTCAGCTGTAAGCCCCATTGTGTTCAATGGGTCTTACTCCCAGGAAAGTGTCTTTAGGATTGCAGCCAAAGACTTTGTGACGGCCTCCTCCAGGATGCAGTGAATACCCCATTGGTATGGCTTTATCAGCACTGGAACATTTTTGGATAGGATTGGGCCCTGAGTGTGTTTAGAAAACCTATTCTCAAACATAAGCCTTGGATACATTTTTCCCACTTGTGTTAAGTGTCCCATAGATCAGCTGCTACCGCTCAGCATTTGTTACATAATGTACAGTTTTGAATGAAAGATCTCAGTCGATAGTTTTAAATACAGTATTGAATTTTAATTACTTTGGTTATGTATCTGTGCAACCATTAAGTTAGTTTACAAATATTATCCTCCTAATCTAGTTTTATTAAGTTAGGCTTCAATCGTAAACAAACCTACAAGGGAGTAAATCCCACTGAACACTTTCAAGTAAACATGCGTACGAATGCTATGTATTCTGGTTTGAATGCAGATTTGCTGGCCATTTGAAGAGTTGTTGTTGGAAGCCTAATGTTTCACCATACTTATTTGATGGTAAACTCAGAGGCAAAAAGAAGAAGGAATAACAACTCAAACAAGAATTTGTAGAGAACCCAAGGCCAGATATAAATAGTCCCAGCTGCTTATGGAACCAGTAAGCAGCTCCTTGGGTCTGCTGTATTTACTTCAAAGTAAAGTGTCTATAATGAAGTTTCTTCCCTTATTTGCTATGTGTTCTACTTTGCCACATTTGCTTTTTAATTGATGTTCTTTGATGTCAGCAAACGTTTAAAGTCACAGCTTCTTTCCAGTTGATGTTAATGTTTATAAATTTCAGTTGCTTCTCGTTGGAGTCTCTGGTAGGAATGTGCAGAACATCTGTAAATTCAAACTCTATTTTATGTCCTGTCTTGATTGTATGTTTTGCCACAGCTGATCTTTCAGGCTGTAGAGGACTGCAGTTATCTTTTGTACTTCTGAATTCTAGTAGCAACTGAACTCATCGTGGCTACTATGTAGACTTTGTTGCAGCTGCAGGGTATACAGCTGATACATTTGTTGCAGCTGATACATTCCTGGACATGACAGAGGGAACCTTAGTTCCTAAAGGTTCTGGGGCATAGCTTGAACCTTGTAGTGGGAAGGAAACTTGTTTTGATATTTGCTTTATTGAGAGTTCTACTTATCCCATTAGTTGTTCCTTTGATATAAGGAAGAGTTGCATATCTTTGGATTGGCGCACATGGTTCTTTATTTTCATCTTTTAATTTAAAATGGCATGTATTCGCTATACCCATTGGCTTGTAATGTCCATTTTAAATAAAATCTTTCCTGTTGTAAAGACTCAACATCACAAATTTGTTCTGCTCTGGCGGCCGAGGTTTTAATAAGACTGGTTCGGATGGTGATTAGAGCTAATATGAAAGTATTTATCTGTATGTGTGGGCTTTCTGTATACAGTGGTGCCTCACATAACATGTTTAATTCATTCCAGAAGCATGCTTGTTATGTGAAACGCTATTTATGTGAAGCGGATTTCCCCATAGGAAATAATGAAAACTCAGACGATTGGTCTTAACAACCCAAAAAACATTTATATAAAAATATTAACAGTGTGTTAAAATGATGACAAAACACTAATTGAATTCAAAACATGCATTCAATGTGCATGATCCTATGAATTCTACTTAGGCAGCAGTCCTAAAGTCACTTTCCTGGGAGTAGGACCCATTTAACACAATGGGGCTTACCTCTGAGTAGACATGCTTAGGAGGCTTGCAGTCAAAGACACTTTCCTGGGAGTAAGCCCCATCAAAGACAATGGGGCATACTTCTGAGTAGACATGGTTAGGAGGCTGCATGGAGGATAGGGGTATTACCTGGGCTGCTACTGGAGGCTGGAGGCCGGTGGGGGCACTTGGGGGCAGTTAGGGGCAACTGCCCACAATTTGGGAGCTCTTAAAGGCAGCAGCGCGTTGGCTGGCAGCCCTTTAAAACAGGCTCCATGCGGAGCATCAGGAAGGAAGCATTAGGAAGCAGCGCTTCCTGTTTCTCTGTGTGCCTGCCTTTCGCATCCCCAGGTGACGTGGCCATGTCGCTTTCAGGTTGCATGGGGCTTGTTAAGTGAAGTGGACTTGTTAAGAGGAGCACACTCTCAATGGAAATTTGTGCTTTTTATGTGAATCACTTGTTATGTGGGGCACTCGTTATGCGAGGTACCACTGTACTTTGAATCCCAGAGTGCCATCTCCTTTCTTGCTGATCAGTAAATCTAAAAATGTTAAAGTGCCTTTTTTCCAACTCTATAATAAACTTTATGGCAGGATGATCTGGTTCAGATGATGTAGAAAGGACATAGAAAGGTTCTCATTATTGTTGTCCCATATAACAGACATCAACAACATATCATACTTAAACCATACAGTGGGTTTTATCAAGGAAGTTGCTAATGTATCAGATTCAAATTTTCCAAGTATAGATTTACAATAATGGGGCTTAGAGGACTCCCCATCACCACTACGTTTGTTTGTAGAAAGACTGATTCCACTGGAAATAGATGTTAAACAGTGATGTAATAAATTTGCCAAATCACTAGTGAGTGAGTTGTTGACAGATCCTACATGCATAAGATTATACTATTAAATTATGAAGACATTATATGTAAAATGATACTTAACCATGCCACTTTCAGAAAAAAATATAAATTTCAGTCAATGTTCCATGTTCAGTAGTAGAAGCTGCATATAATTTTAGGAGCGCTTAGACGCTGTATTTGAACTATTGGAATTGTATTTCAGCAAAGTGGGTTGTCTTCTATATAGTTAATTCTCTATGCTGAATATCTGAAAGTCTTATACGATTTATCCGCAGCTGAGCTCATCTGTCATGAATAATCTACTTTCGTTGTATTTCTGTTCTTGGTTTTTGCTTG
Organism: Cryptoblepharus egeriae; assembly: GCA_030015325.1. Lineage (NCBI taxonomy): Eukaryota > Metazoa > Chordata > Lepidosauria > Squamata > Scincidae > Cryptoblepharus > Cryptoblepharus egeriae. The sequence goes on from JAREYC010000001.1 coordinate 119,115,467, forward strand.
TAACATAGCTGAAATCTATATTGTGACAAGTCAACTTGTGGAGGCTTTCCTTGTGAAACAGTTTGGTAGATGATGACCTTTAAGTTAATCTAACTGTATATACCAACTGAACTTTTTGGTTAGGGCATTATAGCTGGCTCTATCTGACAAATCCAGGCTATGCTATGATTCTGGTGGGGTTTTGTTTTTTTGTTTTGTTTTGTTTTGTTGAAGCCACTCGTATCATTTTGGTGGTCTCATTTCTGATGTAGATCCCTGGTGTAGAAAGTAAAGCAGGAATTGCAAAAAAAAACAAACCTGTGTTAGGATAGGGAAAAGTTGTGTCTTATATTTGCAGTGTGAGTAGAAGGCATCACTAAGTCAATTTGCTTAAGTATTGGAAGGAAATAAACAGGGAACACTGTAGACATTATTTATTAACTAGGGAAAAAATTAGATATAATTCAGCCAAAGAGAATACAAGGTGGCCACTTCTCATGGGAAACAGGAGTATGTAACTCCTCCTGGCCTGATTTATGGTTAAATCCTATCCATCCTTCCAGTACCGAAATAAACTCAATGCAACCCCGAGGGAAGTAGATAAAAGAAAGCCTCAGTTACTGCCTCCACTACTGTCATAGCTGCACCAGTGCTTGATATGATCGGATCCTTAATTATCTTAAAAGTTGGAATTTTATTTCCTTACTTATAAGCAGACTGATCAAGCTACCAACAGGCAACTTGGTATTTGTGTTTACTTATTCACATGCTTAAATATCCCATGTGAATTTGGTTTATTGTGCAAAGGCTCTTTAACCACCATGCATAAATGTTCACTTTTTGTGTGCTGAACACATAGAGAAATTTTTTACCTGTAAGAGATGCAATCAACTTATTACCTAAAGTGAAGTCATGCTGGCTCAAACAGATGCTGTTTACCCTTGGCAGTTATTCTTTCCCTAAAGGTTTTTTCCTGTTTTGGGTCATCCTACAGTTGATCTTGGCCAGTCTTTGTTTTCCATTGGCCTGATGTGCCCTTAAGAAGAATTTTCCACTGATTGATGCTAGACTTTGGCTGCTGAAATACTGTATTGCCAAGGCCATCTTTAGTTGCTAAACTGGCTTTGAAAAAGGATTGCAAATTCATAGTTTTATGGTTCTCTCTCTGCAAACAGAATATGAATTAACTAGAACTAACAGAAATAATTTTGTGTGAGCCAACACTTCATGCCCTTTTAAAGAAAAGACTTTTTTCAAAAAAAGACTGTTGAAATATTCAGTCCTTTTGGATGCCACAAGTTTCAAATTACCCTTGAGAAGCCTTTGTAAAAACAGTATTGTGGATGTAGCCTACTTGTGCTGCAGTGTGGGCTGTAAAATCAAATAAACTTGAATTAAATAAATACTACTAGCTGTTTTGACTTCACATTTTCCAGAACAAAAAGCTTCACTTACCTGAATTTGGCAGCTTCAGCATCTCGGTTGGATTGGAGAATTCCTTTCACACCATGTGCTCATTTTCAGTATGGATAGAGCAGGGGCTGATATCAGCACCCCACTAGTGTCAGTTTAAAAATGTTGTCCTGTCTCCCAGATTTAGATTCTGGGCAGACCTGGACAGGACAAGATAAGATTATACATAAGAACATTGCACATGCTTTTAAAGTCAGTGCATTAACATTGTGCTGGTGTCAAAACATTGTTGATGCCAATTTCTTGCAGGAAAAATAGTGCATAGGAGTTGATAAGGAATGGCAAGATCCTGAATTATCTTGGCATGGCGGCTGGTTATTTAGAATTATGGTAAGTCAGAAGGTTGGGTTGGTATGCAAATGTATGTAGTGTTGGCTATATTTACATGTTTCATTTTCTTAGGATGCAATCCTAACCAATTTCGGCCAGCCTAACTCAGCTGGCATGGTGGTGTGGGGAGGGCGGTGTAAGCCTGTGTACTGTCCTAACCCCCCTCCCAGGAATAGGGTAGACATGTCTTTCTGCACTTTTGTGACACCCCCCAGCTCAGCATAGGATTTATGCTGGGGCTTAGGCCAGCCTAAACAGAGGTTTAAATTGCAGCCTTGGTTGAATAAAGTTGTACTGTATTTGTATTTTAAATAGGTTATTGCTTAGCAGCTTGTCTTTAAGATGAAAAATTTGGGAGATAGGCTAACCAAATAAGGATAGGCCAAACAAAGAAAAGAAGCACGTATAAACTTGTTATCGATATGGAATATTCTTTAAATATGAATTGAATCTAAATTTATTTCTCTTCTGTATGTGGTAACTACTACTTTACTATAGAATACTTTATCCATGCAAACAGCAGGCAGTAGTTGGAATAGAATTTCCTTTCAAAATAGATTTTTGGAAGAATGTATGCTAATATCTTAACAAAGAGTAATGCTAATATCTTAACAAGAACGTTTGTTGAAAACATTTTGTTTATGTGCTCATGTCTCTCCCACCTCTAAATTGTTAGAAACAAAGAGGGTATAAAGGCAGAGGATTGCATGGAAAAGATCCATTCATGGACTACCTACATAAGATAGATAACCAAATCTGTGGATCTCCCCAACTGCTGTCCTCCATCTGTGACCAAGCTGTGCTACAGTTTCATTTGGAGGCCATTCTGAGGGCTGAGATCTGTGGGAATCCAGAATTTGTTTTTGGCCAAAAATAAGAAGTTCCCATTTTCAGCCTTTTGGAGGCCTTACGGTGCAATCCTAACAAATTTAGGCCAGCACAACTCACCATCTCCCTACTGTATCATGGGGAATAGAGTTGCTTCTCATATAATCCTAGAAAATTAACAAGATTCCTTTCATAAGAAACATAAAAATTATGTGTTGGTGATACCAATAAGTAACTTCAGACAAGGATTTATTTGTTTTTCTATTTCCTTTTTCTCACAGAGGCATCAGAGTTACAGTATCTTAGTAGAAATAGTAATAGATTCTGCACTTGAGTGCCACGTTGCATCAGCTACTTAAAGAGCTCAACAATTTGATGAAGGCTACAATTCAGGCTACAATCCAGGGTAACTATGGGACCTTTTATACCAATGTAGTTATGGTGCCACCTATGGGAAATGCATAGAGCAACCCAGAGAAAGTACCTCTTACGTCTTCCCGTAGTTATTCTGGATTGTAGGGTTAAAGTATTTTTTTCTAGTTTGGATCTTTCATTTCTACATTCTACCCGACCCCTAGTTTGTTGGGTATACTTTTGGTTACAGTTTGGTTTTAAGATGTTAAAATATGACAGTGTAGAATTTTGTTTTAAAGTATTTGAATATTAGAAACCATAAGAATTTTTGCATAGTAAACTGTGCAAGTGGGAGGGATGTACAGATTGTATCTTGAACTTGAAGCTAGCATGGAGGCACTTTCCCTTCTGCAGGCCCTTTGCATTATGCATTTTTATCTAAGTCCCTTTTATCTGCAGTCCCTTGCACCATGTCCTTTCATTCTTTTGGGTCCGCTAACTCTGAAGGTACGGGGGACTTCAAAAGAGAGAGGTTGCCAGGAAAGCCTCATTCAGTCATATGAGTCCTCTTTTGTTTCTTGGGCTCTTACTCTAGATCAGGCTTGTCCAACACGTGGCCCATGGGCTGCATGTGGCCCAGTTCGGCCGCGAATGCAGCCCAGTAAACAGTGGACCGTGTGTTGAACAGCCCCATGGGCGCTGCCATCTTTAAATGGTGCGTGTACAGCTCTGATCTTCTCAGAGCGCTTTGAGGTGGGCCAGGAACTCCTCCCCCCACAGGGCTCTGGATCATCCTGGGGATCTCTCTGCCGCTGGAGGGGACCTGCCCTCAGGCTGCCCTCCTAGTCACACTTTCCTGGGAGTAAAGCCCCCATTTAACTTTGTTGAAGTAGGCTCTGGAGCAGCCTGGGGATCTGGGGCACATCTCACTAACTTCAACTACAAGTAAGTTTGATATGATAACTATGTATTAATAACTATGATATGATAACAATGCGGCCCAGGTAAGCTAAGAGGTTGGACACCCCTGCTCTAGATGTTTGTTAAGTTGATCACAATTTGATTGCAAATACAGTTAATACAAATTTTGATACTGTCTATTTTTCCCTGTTTAGCTTGCTTGGAAAATTTTTATTTTCTTGCAGCAAAAATCAACAACATGGCCGTGGTTTACCGAAACCGATTGCAGCTGATAAGCTAGTATTTGATGTCAGTCATGGTCCTCAAGCTAAATTGAAGCTGAGCCATGAGAGACGCTTCCTTTCCGTGATTTCACAAAGACACCACTTGCTGAACCGAGCAGCTGGGTATCAGATAAATATTACTTTGAGATACTTGAGCCTGTGGTTTCCATGGAAATATCTTTCCCGGATTGACAGGTAGAGCAAAGTATGAGTAGTATGAAGTATGCTTGTTCTTGCAGCTTGCGTAAGTCTTGGCAAGAGGCAAATAGTACAGACTCACTAGCTAGCCAGGGGTATATACACTAAAGTATTAAAAGTTCCCAAAGCAACATACAGAGAAAATTAAGGGGGGGACGGACTAATGGCTCCCTCTCCCAAAAGGGCTAAAAAGATGCAAAAGAACACCAGTTGAGAACTACTAGAGGTAGTACCCACTTGAAAAGGTAGCACACACTTGGAAAGGTTCCTCTTACCCAGTTAGCCAGGGTAAAGAATGCGGTAAAAGGAACACAATAACCATTCCTACTGAGAGTGCAATTCTGACTTTAAGCCAGAGAGAGTGGTCCAGCTAAGCTGGCCTAAGTCGGCTATATCCTGAGCTGACAGTTAGGCCAAATCCACAAGGCTAGGAGGCCGCAACTGCTGTTGAAGAAGGAGAAGCACAAGATCTGCATGCTCACTGGGCTGGTGTAGTTGTGCTGTATCCAGAGGTCGAGAGGCAAGGAATGCCCTTAGGTTGGCCAAGGACTCAGAATTTTTTGCCATCACTTCCATTTTTATGCTGGCTTATCATGAACTCCTATGGGTCTACTCAGATCTACTCACCTACTGTGGTGTAAGTCAGAGGAGTTGGGAGGGGGCATGTCTGCACTGCAAACAGCCTCTGGATATAACCTAACTGCACTGTTCTAGGCCATGCTCAACATGCCTTTGCTGAGTTGTGTAGGCCAGCATACCTAGGCTGGCCTGGTCCATCTGTTTTGGGCCTGCCTAAGTGGACTTAAGGCCAGTCCAGGCCTTTTCTGGTGTAGCTAGGCTGGCCTATCTTGCAGTTAAGCCAGCCCAGTGCCTGATAGGCTAGTGTAAGTGCACTTCAGGACCTCAGCCTGAGGGTGCAATCAAGCAATTAAGACCAGCCTAACTGACCTGGCATATCTTCCTGTAGTGGTGTGGAAAGGTTGGTATATGCATCAACACTGGCCTAACCCCCCTGGGAGTGGGGCAAAAGTGCTTTATGGCACGTTTGTGACACCCCGAGGTCAGCAAAGGATTTATGCTAGAGCTTAGGCCAGCTTAAGTGGAGGTTAGGATTGCAAACTTGAGACTGCAATCCTAAATACGCTTTCCTGGAGCAAGACCCATTGAACACAATGGTGCTTACTTTTGCGTCAACCTGATTAGGACTGTGCTCTGAGTCAGATAATTGGTCGATCATGGTCAGTTTGTCAAAACTGACTCTCTAGGTTTCAGGCATAATTTCACCTGGCAATGCCAGGGATTGAACCAAAAAACTTCTGCAGCCAAACCAAATGCTTTGCCGCTGGGCTACAAACCAATCCGAAATAAGATATGTGCTGTGTATATCATGTGCCACTGAATTGTAGGTCCTGTGCATTATAAGCCTTGGAGAAAGTGGTAAAGTGGTGCTTATACAGTTTAGGCTTTTAGACTCTTCCTAATAGGTTCAAATAGCTTTTCCCAAAAATTTGAATGTATTTACATACAGAAAGTCCAGCATGAAAGAACAGTAACACTGTGTGTTCCTAAGTGAAACCACCAGCACCCTTTTTCATAAAGAGCGGTGTTTTTTCAGTTATTTCCTTCCCTTGCTCTTCACGAGAATGCTCTCTGACTCACCTCACCACTGAAAACGCAGCCACTTAAGCATCCGGTTTCTTATTCCTCTTTTGCGTGTGACCTCCTATTAAGGCTTCACTGGATTATAGGTCAGTTGCTCAGACTATGGCCCCCCACAGCCAGCCCAGCCTCTCCACCAACCTACCGTATTTCCCAGTTTATAAGACGCACTTTTTTTTCTTCTCAAAGGGGGGGAAATGTCTGTGCGTCTGATAGAGTGATAGGGCCAATCCTGGAGCACCTTACCCCATCATGTCATATGTCTTTGGATTCGTATTGAAGAGCAGAATCCAATGCAACAATCAGTTTTGAGATATCTCCTTCCTATCAAAAGTTATGGCCAAAAAGGTAAAAATCAAAAATATAAAAACAAAAAATTACATTTTTTGGCAATTTTTTAAGCGAGTAGGAATTTTGCCCTGGGGTTCAGGAATTTTGGGTTTGGCATCTGGTCACCCTGGCACAGTTGCAATCCTAACCAGCCTTCCCTGGCTTGGAGACTTGCTCCAAAGTAGACATGCACAAGACCTGGTCCCTCTTGCTCCATGCCTGTGCCTCCCTCACTCTTCCCTATGTATCTAGATCCCCTCACATTTCCATACCTACCCCCCAAAAGTACCCCCCCCCCCAACTTACCTGCCTTCCTGGACTATTTGCAATGAGATTTGGGCAAAATGTTGTCTGATCATTTGCAATGAGATTTGTGCAAAAGTCACAAATCACTGACACTAGAGATGATGAGTTTTTGGGGTTACCAGAAAATTAAAAGAGTGCTTGAAGCTTAAAGTCTTTCCTCAGTTGTTAATGAAAGTGATAATGGTTCTTAATACCACTGTAGACTTTACATGGTTGAAATATTATTCTGCTATATTTTATTAAATATATTAGTACACCATTTGGTTCAGAACATTTTTCTCTTGTTTTGCTCCTCTAAACTTTGGTGCGTCTCATGGTCCGGTGCGTCTCATGGTCCGGGAAATACGGTATATTCACGTGCACAAAAAAGAATGAACAACCCATGTGCCATAGTAGAAATTCAAACCTCAATTTGTCTCTAACAGTAAATAAACCTCCATTATCACAGTCGGGTCTGATACGCAAGAGAGAGCACAGGCTATTGAATCCCTTCCTGTAATGTATGAACAAGTAAACTTGTACCCTGAGGCCACATACAGGCCCCAAATGCAGAAGTGCTCCAATTCAATTAAACCAGTTCCTTGTCAACAGCTACCAGAATACATCTGCCTGGCAAGAGGCTGTGAAATAGAGGCTAAGATGATGGTTGGAAAGCCATTAGCTGATGACTAATAAAGAACAGAAAGCCCAGTTTGTTTTCCAAGAAACTCCAGAACAAGATCAATTCATGGTCTTGAGTGGGGGGAAAACACTGAAGAGCCAACAGGCTTTCATCAGCACTGGCTCCTGGGGACTGAGAACAGGTAGGTGATGCATCTGACTACTAATATAGGTGTATCAGTCACCTCATTCAACCCCTGCCTCATTCTGCTCCCTGTGCATATTTTACCAGCTTCACTGGGTTACGATTGCTCTGCTGGTATGTGTGGGGTGGCTCAAGCCTGCCCACCAGTGCGTCAGTGTACAGCATTGTCACATAGTACTTTATGGTTTATTTGCAGCAGGCTGTGCCACTGAAACACGAGTTCCACTAGCACAAGCCTTAGATCAGATAATAGATAAAACTGGGCCAGAAAATAATGAATGCAATAATAACTTCAGTTAAAGAATGCGCATCCTTATCTGAGGAAATTCAGTTTATTGTCACAATCCCATATGTGTATACCAGACATTTAACATTGATAAAGCAGGCCTCCGTCAGTCTTGAAAGACTATGGTATCATGCTCAGCGCTGCATATGCTGCATGCGAAGCATGAAAGCCTGGGTTGGATTGTTATGGAGGATATGCTGTTACCCAAGCAGCAAATCCCCCCTCTCCACGCCACTGAATTAGTCCAATGGAAAGGCAGAGACAATACAATTGGATCCAGCTGACGTCGCAGAGCTGGGCTAAGGACAGGAGCTCACCCTGTCTTGTGGTGCTGACCCGGGTCTCGAACCCTGGCCTGCTGGTTAACAGGCACAGTGTCTTAGCCACTTGCGCCACCCACAGCCCACACAACATTGATAATAAACTCATTTAATGTGTAACTTTAACCTTGATTGTATAGGAATGGGTGCAGGAGTTAAGTAAGAGTCTGAACCAAAATTAACCACTGTCCTTATGAAATAGACTTGGTTTTTGGGTGGAAGTGCAGACAATAGAAAACTGGAATTAATTTTATTCTAGGAACAAAGCAAGGCTATTTTTGAAAGACTGAACCTGAGTCTTCGTCATAAGATGGTTTTATTGCAATCTTGATTGCTATGGAAGTGCTTACAGATGGGCTTGTTCGTATGTGTGGCTGTCAATCAATACTCTAAAGAAGCTTGTTGAAGACTCAATTAAAAAAGCTTGCTGAATAGCATTCTATATTATTTGAGTATAGTATGTCACAAAATATGACTCCTCATCTCCTTACTCCCCCCCCCACCCCACCCCCATTTTCCCAGATCTTTTCCCATTTGCTTCCTGTTTTTATAATCACAGTCAGTGGGGCTTGCTTGAGGGAAGCTTTGAATAGGACAGTTGTTCAGATTGTTATAAATTTTCCTGCTTGATGCTTTCACTTCCAGCCATGGCATCACTTCCAAACTAATATCATTTCCAGAGAGTCCCAACAGACTGTCATTATCAAAGTGGGTCCCAACGCTATAGAGCAATGTTTCTCAAAGTGGGGGTCGGGACCCCTTTGGGGCTCGCCTAGAGGTTTCCTGGGGGTCGCCTAAAGACCCCTGGTGCAGGGGGCCAGGTCAGGCTTGCCAGACCTCCGGCTGTAGCTGCGCACGCACTGGGGCTGACTGACAGCCTCAGGGCCCAATCCTATGCATGCCTACTCTGAAATAAATCCCATTATAGTCAGGGGGGCCTTTACTCCCATGTAAATGTGGATAGGATTGCAGCCTCAAGGCCCAATCCTATGCATGCCTACTCTGACATAAACCCCATTGTGTTCAGTGTGTGCACAGAACACACATTTCATTTGTAACAATGAAAATATATCCTGCATACGATTCACAACAGTAGCAAAATTACGGTTATAAAGTAGCAACAAAAATAATTTTATGGTTGTGGATCCCCACAACATGAGGAACTTATAAAGGGGTCATGGCGTTAGGAAGAATGAGAACTACTGCTGTAGAGTTTCAGAACCATAGATATGCCAGAGGTATCCAAACATTTTGGCAGGAGGGCCACATCATCTATCTGACACTGTGTCAGGGTCAATTTAATTTCAAATTTGAATAAATTTACTTATAGCTGTGTATTTGAGAGAGATCCAGAGGATTTCAAGGCTTACCTGAGGACCAGATGGTGGAGTCTTGCTGTGGGCCACACTGAGGTTCACCGTGGACCTCATCTGGCCCCCAGGTTGGGGTTTGAACACCCGCAGTCTGTACCAAGCAAAACATATTCCTCCCTTTTCAAGAATATTACAACTGTGCTGGTTTGGTAGCTCCAGTTTGAATTCTTACTTCACCTACTGTAGTGCCTACCATGCCACTTGGAAAATTTTCTTGTCCTTCAAGAAAAATAGAGATAGTTTGTGCCTTCACTTGTCCTTCACCTACTGAATTAACTCCTAAACAGAAAACACTTCTGAAAGTTCAGATGTCCATCCTGCTGCACATATGTTCTGACACATATAAATGAGACATTTGTTTTCCTCTTACAGTTGCATTTCATTTTCTGCCAATCACCATTTATTTTATTTTATTTAAAAAATTTGTATCCCGCCTTTCTCAGGCTGTCTAGCCCGACTCAAGGTGGCAGAAACATAAAACACAATTAAAAACATAAATAATAAATACAGTAAAAACAATTAAAACATATAGGCTAAAAGATACAGTAAAAACAATATTAAACCAAAGCCCCCCAACCTCTGCCCTGTTAAAAAGCCCAATCAGATAGACATGCCCAATGATTTGTCACACAGTAGTTGTTTGTAAGCTCCCTAAAGGTGTTTCACAACCAAATACAAAGAGTAACCACAACCAATAAGGCAAATTTTCTCCTTTTCAGAGGAGAGGTGAGAAGGAACACAGAGTCCCAGGTGAGTGGAGGAGGGGGGCTGCTTAGCTGAGTGCTTAGTTGCTGCTAGGTGTTCATTGGCTGGTCGCCTGGCAGGAGGAGCTTTCAAGGGCTTTATTAGGACCTGAGGCGCGATCCTGTGGACCGGAGCCTGTGAGCAAGGAGGACTTGTGAAGTTGACAGGAGATGGATGGACATGCACCACGTGTGCCATGTTTGTCTTCTTGCCCAAGGACCCCGGGGATTATCAATGCTGCAAGTGCAAACTGGTTGCACTGTTGGAGGAGAAGGTGGCAGCATTGGAGGGTGAAGTTTCCACCCTTTGTCAAATTAAAGCATCTGAGGAGTTCCTTGATACAACACACACGGAACTTCTCCAGAGGGATGACACCAGTGGGGACCCCAGCAATGATGTCTCTTCATGGAGACATGTGACAGTCAGGAGAAAAAGGGACAGGAGCAGTCGAGAACCACTGGAGCTATACAACCGTTTCCAGAGTCTCTCAGATTCCACCATGCTGGCAGAAGTTCCTCTTGCTAGCACACCTACACCAGATCCTGGCATTGCCCATACTGGCATGCCTACAGATCCCCCTCATAGACAGCAGCCACAACCAGTTAGTGTGGGGGAAGCTAGACACAGAAGGAGAACACGGAGGAGGGTGGTGGTGATTGGAGATTCTCTCCTGAGGGGCAAAGGGAACGTCCAAAGGGAACCTAGGAATAAGGAAAATGCTCTGGATGGAAATTGCCAGGGCACAGCTGTAACTCAAAAATCTGTAGAGGGGCCTGGCCTTACAAAAAAGGAGGGAAATGCATTGAGTTGCAACCTCCAGGGCTTAAGTTGCATTTACACAAATGCACAGAGCCTGGGAAATAGACAAGATGAGCTGGAGCTTTTAGCAAGTGAAGGGAAATTTGATTTGATAGGAATAACTGAAACTTGGTGGGACGACTCCCATGACTGGAACACACAATTGGAAGGCTATCAGCTGTTCCGGAGGAACAGAAGTGGCAAAAGGGGAGGTGGAGTAGCATTATATGTCAAGAACATATATACTTGCTCTGAAATCCAGGAGAGTGGTCCGGATATCCCTGTGGAGTGTGTTTGGGTAAAAGTAAGGGGGGGAAATAAGAAACAAAACATTGTGGTGGGCGTCTACTATAGACCGCCAGGCCAAGGAGAAGGAGTAGACGATGTCTTCTTGGAGCAACTGGCAGGCATTGCAAGGAAATATGAGGTAGTAGTAATGGGGGACTTTAACTACCCAGACATTTGCTGGGAGACAAACTCAGCCAAACATGGAAGCTCCAGTAGATTCCTGATGGGCCTGGAAGATAACTTCATGGTCTAGAAGGTGGAGGAAACGACAAGGGGAGGGGCCATCCTTGACCTGATCTTAACAAATCGTGAAGAACTGGTTGATCAGGTCAACATAGTGGGAACTTTAGGGGAAAGCGATCATGAGCTGCTGGAATTTAGAATAATGTGGGAAATAAAAAGAGTACAGAGTGAAACTTATACATTGGATTTCAGGAAAGCTGATTTCAACAGGCTTAGAGGAGTCATAGGTGGGATCCCATGGGTTGACGATCTAATGGAGAAAGGGGCCCAAGATGGGTGGGAGCTCCTTAAGAGGCAGCTTCTACAAGCACAGTCAGAAACAATTCCAATAAAAAAGAAAGGGGGGAAAATGCTGAAAAAAACCAGGTTGGCTCCACAGGCAACTTGGGGATCAGCTGAAGTTAAAGAAAGAGAGGTATAGGGAGTGGAAGACTGGAAAGATCACCAGAGAGGAGTACAGGCAGGTAGCCTGGTCATGTAGGGAGGGGGTCAGGGATGCTAAAGCTCAGTATGAGCTGAGGCTGGCCAGGGGAGTCAAAGATAACAAAAAGAGCTTCTTTAGATATGCCCAGAGGAACAGGAGGAGAGACGAGGGGGTGGGGCTGCTCTTGGACAAGGATGGACAACGGGTGTCTGGAAACCAGCAGAAGGCGGAGCTGCTCAACTCCTACTTTGCATCCGTCTATTCACAGAAGGAGGGCTGTGCAAAGGGGATGCGGGATCATTGACTGATTCGGGGATTTGTTTACATCCCCTAAGAGGTAATGAAAACTTGGATGGTATAGAACAGCAGATTAAGATTGACAGAGAACTGGTTCGAAACCACTTAACTGGCCTAAATGAATTCAAGTCATTTGGACCAAATGAGCTGCATCCTCGAGTTCTTAAGGAACTGGCAGATGTCCTTGCAGAGCCTCTGTCGATCATCTTTGAGAAATCCTTGAGGAGTGGAGAAGTGCCTGGACTGGAAGAGGGCAAATGTAGTCCCAATTTTTAAGAAGGGGAAAAAAGAAGACCCGGGAAATTATAGACCAGTCAGTTTGACTTCAATCCCAGGCAAGATATTAGAGCAAATCATAAAACACACAATTTGTGCACATCTAGACAAGTACTCGGTGATCAGAACAACCCAGCATGGATTTACCATGAATAAATCTTGAATTTATGAATTTACCATGAATAAATACCATGAATAAATCTTGCCAGACAAATCTGATCTCCTTTTTTGATCGGGTTACGAGCTTACTGGACAGTGGCAATGCTGTGGATGTCATTTATCTTGACTTCAGCAAAGCATTTGACAAAGTCCCACATGACATTTTAATTAGGAAGTTGGAAAAATATGGGCTAGACAGGGCAATTGTTAGGTGGATCTGCAACTGGCTCAATGGCCGCACTCAGAGGGTTTTAGTAAATGGTTCTGTGTCAACCTGGAGGTCAGTTTCTAGTGGGGTACCCCAAGGCTCTGTCTTGGGACCGGTTCTCTTTAACATTTTCATCAATGACTTGGAGGAAGGGATACGGGGGAGCCTGATCAAATTTGCAGATGACACCAAACTGGGAGGAGTAGCAAACACATCAGAAGATAGGAGAAACCTCCAGGAGGATCTGGATAAACTGGAATCCTGGGCTGTAACAAACAGAATGAATTTCAACAGGGAGAAGTGCAAGGTTCTGCACTTAGGCAATAAAAACATGGGTATAAAATGGGGGATACTTGGCTTGGCAGCACAACATGTGAGCGGGATCTTGGAGTCACCGTGGATCACAAGCTGAACATGAGTCAGCAGTGTGATGTGTCTGCAAAGAAGGCAAATGCCATTTTAGGTTGCATTAAGAGGACTGTAGCTTCCAAGTCACAAGAAGTTATAGTTCCCCTTTATTCTGCATTGGTGAGACCTCACCTTGAGTACTGTGTTCAGTTCTGGGCACCTCACTTTAAGAAAGATGCAGCCAAACTGGAGCAAGTGGAGAGGAGCAAGTCCAGAGGAGAGCGACAAGAATGATCAGTGGGATGGAAGGGAAGCCCTACGAGGAAAGATTGGGGGAACTTGGGATGTTCAGCCTGGAGAAGAGGAGGCTGAGGGGAGACATGATTGCCCTCTTCAGATACCTGAAGGGCTGTCATATGGAGGAAGGGGCCAATTTGTTCATAGCTGCTTCTGAAAGCAGAACTAGAACCAGTGGGTACAAACTGCAAGAAAGGAGATTCCAGCTGGAAATCTGGAAAAAATTCCTGACGGTGAGGGCGGTTCGGCAGTGGAACAGATTGCCAAGGGAGGTGGTGGACTCTCCCTCACTGGGGATCTTCAAGCAGAGGCTCAATGAGCACCTGTTGGAGATGCTCTAGGGGGAATACCTGACTTCCCCCTAGACTTCCAACTCTATGATTCTGTGATTGTATGATTCTATGAAATTTCAATCACTACCAGAAAAACACGTGGAATAGCAGGGTCACAGTCATCTCATCTCACTACATGGTCAGATGCTGCATGAACTGTCCTCATAATATCATGTGAATAATTTATCCTCATGGCAAACTGACAAAATGTGACCTGCAGGTCTTAAGTGTGGATGACTAATAAACATACTACATTAAATTTTTTAAACTGGTAATGTAAATGTACTCTTGTGTTCTTTAAAAGTAAACTAATGGGGTTGATATAGTGGAAGCCCCGAGAAGGAATTCAGCTTTGAAACAGTTGACGGTATTTGCACAGCACATCTTGAAGTAAATGAGAACTAATAAGGCAATGGTGCTGCCTTCAGCTTTTGGACATCCTCTGACATAAACTCCTAAAATTCAATTATGTTTTTCACCTAATTGCACACAGCTTCCTTTTAGTATTGCAAAATGCATTACCTATCCATGTCATTGAATTCATTCTTCCTGTTTTTCATTCTTATTTTTGCAACTTGGGATTAATAATTTTTCTTAGTATAATAATAATAATAATAACCATCAATGTTATTGTGTCGTACTGGCAGTTTTCAAACTACTTTGAAAGAAATCTGACAGAAGTTCATCTGCTTTAAATACAGTGCAAAATTGCTTTGAAGGAAAGAAAAAGGAATTAGTAAAAACGGAGTCCTTATCAAGAGACAGAAGTGCAAACATTAATACCACCTCCTCTTTTTAAATCAGACTTTCTAGATCAGGGATATCAAATGTGTTTCATACAAAGGGCTGAAGTTAGCAATCATAGTACCTGGTGAAGTCTGGAATGTGCAAATCTTGTTCATGCGTGGTACTTCCGTGTCACTCCTGTGGGGGTTAGACCAGTGCACAGACATGTGGTTGCCTCCCTCCATCACAATGGGAATGGGAAGACAGATGAGTTGTGCTGGCCTAAGTTAGGATTGCACCCTCAGACACTGTACTGCATAATAGGATTTCCTTGGTTTGGCTTGGATCATCCCTCTTGCTTTAATTCTCATTAGGAAGCCTTAGGTAATTCCTGACTTGCTGGGATAATAACATGTACTTTACAGGGTTATTGCAAGGACAATATCAATATAAAATATGTGAACTGTTTTGCATAGTATTATTAGTTTTCATGGGAGAGTGTACATTTCATTTGCAGTTCCTAGAGTCACATTGTACAGCTGGGAAATTGTACAGCTATAAATACCCCAGCTAAGGGAACAATCCTGAAAATTCAATCCAGAAGTCCCCTTCATTTCCTTGGAATTTGATGCCTAATCATATACAATTTTATTATGAATTGCTCAACTCTCCTGAAAGTAGTGAAATTCAAAAAGCTTCTCAGCTCTTTCTAGGCTGAACTATATATGCTTATATACATTATATATATGCTGATATATAACCTGCAGAACATGGACCAACCACTGAGAAATTCTAGCAGATCTCTCACTGTATTGGGTCCAAATTTCTGGATCTCAGAAAATTGATTGATGACTATACATCTTGGGAACCAAAGATGAGTAGGATCTAAAACAGTTTCAGGCTGAAGGGGCATTACATTATATTGCTTCAATTCAAGGGCAATAAGAGAGAAAACCTGGGTACACTTGCATAAATATCCACCTTTGACTACATGGAAATGAATATAAGGCCAGTTGGATGATGGGGCCACAGAAATATTGACAACAAAAGGCATTCAAGCCTTCTGTCAAGCAAAGCAACAGAAAATATAGTTGGAGAATTCTTTGGTGCAGACTCAACATTAATATGTTGGGTATTAAAACATTTGTTTTCTATTGATTATTCAAGAGTTTAGAGAAAACGTTTCAAGCTTGGAGAACTAATATTTTTTAATATGCTAATTGAGCACTAGATTATCACTGATCTATTTTAGTTCTTCTTAAATTTATTTTGGACATCAACAAAATGAAATCTTTGCCATGAGGCTGATCAAGTAATTTTGCAAAAACCATGCAGAAAATTGCAGACTGGTTCACTCTAGTGGAAACTAGTACTGCAAAATCATGTTGTGTTGGTTGCCTTCAGGGAAATTGTGTGTACTTTTCACAAGTTCCAGAGGCTTACAGAGATGAGATCACTACCCTCCCTGTCCATTCAGCCAGTCTACCCAAGGCTGATCTAATTAGCCAACCTGGGTAAGGGTCAAGCAGGCAAGAAGACGGTCTCACATTCCAGAGAATTCTGTCCAGGCCTCAGGTTCTACAAGCTGAAAAGAATCCCAAAAGATGGATTTGACAGGTGCCCCAGGTACATTGCTGGATGCTGTTAAAGTTGTACTGGATCTGATTGACTTTGTTTGCGAAGTGTTGGGTGAACAAGCCACGGTCAGCCTCTGTGAGTTCCACCCCATCACTTGGGAGGGCCAAAAGGAGTAGGCCCCAGACCACACAGAAAAACTCAGCTGGTGGTTCTCCGCAGATGCAACATTGGCAGAGAAATATGCCTTCCTGGTTGCCACCATCGCCGCAGAGTAGGCTCACCAGTCAGCCCTGGCCTGTGTATGATCAGAAACAGCATAAGTCTTTTGCCAACATCACTCTAAGCATCAACCCTGCTCTGTCAAAGCACGCAGCTGTCCAGAAATCCAAGGAGCTGCGTTCAATCTATGGCTGGGCCAAGGCTGCTCAGGAGCTATCTCAGCCAGGGCCCTGGTCATCTCCGTGTTCCAGAAATCAACCAGGGAGCTGGGTGAGTTGCCAGCTCTAGCAACAGGAAGGTCCCCAAGAGCCCTCAAGAAACCATTTGGATCCATCAGTCTCTGGCGATGGACCATGGAATGCAGTCTCCCACCAATGCAGAGGCTACAGACTGCGATAAGCCTAAATTCCACCAGCTAGTGATCTGTCATGGCAATGGAGTGATGTTGATCTCCTTCACATCCAGATCACCATCAAACTGACCAGCAGTAAACACAAAGTCCAAAGTGTGTCTCGCATTGTGCATTCGGGCAGATATTCTTTGAGACAGACCCATGGTTGCCATGGCGGCCATGAAGTCCTGAGCTGCAGATGTATGGGGTGCCTCGACATGGACATTGAAGTCCCTCAGCACTAAGAGGTGAGGGCACTCCAACTCCATGCTCAAGATCACCTCAGTCAGCTCAGGCATGGAGAGTGTTGGGCAGCACAACAGGCGGTTCGTCAACAGAATCCCTATTCTGTCTCACCGAATGGAGAGATGGGTGAGTTTGAGTCATATCATAGAATCATAGAGTTGGAAGGGACCCAGTGGATCATCTAGTCCAACCCCCTGCCTGTAGCAGGAAATCCTCTCCTTGACTGGTTAACAGGCACAGTGTCTTAACTTGCGGCACCAGAGGACAGCTTTGTGCTGGCCTAAATTGGTTAGGATTACACCCATACTCATACATCATCTAAAAATAAAAGTCTTTTCACCATCCTACTGTTTGGCATAGGGCCTGGTACAGCAGTTATTAGGGGAAATGATGCAGCAACTTAGTAACTGGAATTACATCTTTCAATTTTATTTGTTTCCTGATTACCGGAAATTAGAACAAATGGTAAAGCAAGTTCATGTATTGTTGCTTTAAAAGTCAGCAACTAAGCAGCCACCTGTCAGCTTTATGACAACTGTCTGAACTCTAATAATTTGGGAATTAGTTTGCCAAAATAACTTTGGCAACAACACATCAGAAGCATGTTACATAATATGTACTTTTCTAAAATAGTTATTCAATTGGTTACCAGTAAGATCTTCCCCTCCCCTCCTTCAGACATCAGGAAAAGATAAAACAGGTGTCAATTGAACTATCATTCAAAGTATAAACAAATAGCAGATCTGTATACTTTGTTCTGTGATCAGTTGGGGCAGTAGTTTTCAACCAGTGTGCCGTGGCACACTTGTGTGCCACGGATAGTCCTCAGTTGTGCCATGGGAACTTGGGGATTGACATTCATTAATAGGAACATTGGGGGATTTGAACAGTCTGGTGTGCCTTGTGAATGGTAAAAACAATTGATGGTGTGCCTTGAAAATTTCAGTTCCTTGTTAAGTATGCCGTGAGATGAAAAAAGGTTGAAAATCACTGAGTTGGGGGGAAGGAGGAGGATGTAAGACCCTCTTATAGTGAACAATTTTAATCAAAAAGATGGAAATCAGCAAGGGAAGCAATGATAATGTGCAGCACTCTAAACAGCTCTGTTGCTAAAAAGAAATCATGAATGAAGAGGAAGAAGTTTGAGAAAACTCTTTGCTTTGCAATGCAATGTACTAAACACGGGCCAGGAAATGGAGAACTACAGCAGACCAAAGCAGACCAAACAGAAAGAGGGAGTAATGCTGAAGTGGAAAGGATGGGGTAATTGGGATGCCATCTCGCAACATAGCAATACTCTGCAGGAGATAAAATGTAGCCGGTTCTTGAAAGATAAGAACCACTCTGTGTTTGTAAAAATCCCTTTGGGGGTTTAGATCAGCCTGCCTGTGTAAACCACTTTGAATAAAGTCTAAAGAGCAATCCAAAAGACCAGAAAAGCAGTATGGAAATTAGGTATGATGATGATGATGATGATGATGATGATGATGTACTATATCACAGTAACCAGGAGTTTGACTGGAGTTGACTCTATGGTGATTCGGTTCCTATCCAAGGAAATAGGAATCACAAAGGTATGGTCTCAATATGTGTGAAGTTCCCAGGAGTTCTGCTTTTTGTAACTGGTCAGTTGTGATATTCTGGAGGCCCATGAAGTTTAGATGTTCTTGGAGACTTAATGGAATCACTCCAAGCGCAAATTATTATTGGTATAATAATTTATACCAGTGGTTTTCTTTTCCCAAATTTTCTGACTTTCTTTTTGTAGGTCCTTATATAGCATAATGTTCTCATGTTCTTTCTCTTGAATCCAACAATCTTTGGGTATTGCAAGGTCAATTATCCAGACATGTTTTTCCTCAACCACAGTGATGTCTGGTGTATTATGTTCCAAGTGGCAGTTTGGTTTGAATATGGACTTTGGCCTGTTCATTCTGGACTATCTTTTCTGGGTTGTGGTCCCACCAGTTGTTGGTTGTGACCAGGTTGTACTTTTGGCACAGATTTCAATGTATCATGGCAGCTATTTTGTTGTGTCATTCCAGATATTCCCTTTCGGTGATCTTTCTGCAGTCACAGATTATGTGCTCCACTGTTTCTTCAACCTTCTTGCACTAGCTGTCTTTCTGGCTCTTGTCTATTTTGGCCTCTATTGCATTTGTTCACAGTGCTTGTTGTTGACTTGCTAATATCAGGCCTTCTGTTTCTTTAAAGTTCCTTTCCTCAGCCATTGCCATGTTGCTTTATTATCAGTATTAGCATTCTCTTGAATGTTGTTCAGGTATTGCTGATGCATTGCCCTATTTCACCACCTCTCTCTTCTGTTTTTAACCACCAGTGCTTTGTATTCCCGCTTTGTTTCATCATGATTTAGGATGCCTTCTATGTGAGTCTCTTTTAGCTGTTCTTGACTTCCCCTTAAATATTTTGCCAGGGATCGTTTTTCCTCTTCCACTGACTGTTGGACTTGATGATGATGATGATGATATGTGCCACTGAATACAGATGAATGTGGGCCAGACATCTCTGACCCACAGGCTGTGTGTTTGACACCTCTACTCTTAATGGTAGACTAAAAGTCATGAAACTAACAGTGCTGGACTTTACACAGTAAAGCAAAGGAGAGTATCATGCTGAATGATAACATACAGGTTTGACAGGTTGGGTGTGTGCCAGATGGTCCATGCTAGTGCTTTAGGCCTAGTGACATTGTAATATTTCCAAAGGAATGTTGAGAAGACAAAAACCTCAACCAAGTCCACCATTGCACTGACCGCAACATATTCTGGCATATTCTAGCAGCAATTAATTTTTTTATTTTTTAAAAAAAATTATTTTTAATTTTAATAAAAAAATTAAAAAAAATTTTAATAAAAAAACCATTTTTAATTTAAATTTTTTTTATTTTTTAGCAGCCATTAATTTTTTAATTTTCTTTGTAGTTAAAAAGTGGTATATAAATACAACAGACAGACAGACAGACAGACAGACAGACAGACAGAAAGAATGAAATGGAATGGAATGGAATGGATCTGTAGTGTTCATTGAGGTACACTTATATAAGAAATGAACTTTAAAGACTCAAAGCTATCTGATAGCTGATCTTTTAAAGACTGATATCAATTTTGAAGCTGTTCTGAAACCATCTCCTGCAGAGCCATCAGCGTTTAGCTGGGTGGGTATAAGGAGCAAAAATAACATTAAAAATGGAAAACAGCTATGGAAAACTCAGAGGCATTTTTACAAAGATTGTTCTTACTGATATTTTTGCAAGTAATTGTATTTTCAAGTTCCCTTTAGAGAGAAATATTCAGAAGGAGACTAAACCTAAAGCTACAGAAAGAATGATGCAAGCTTCAGTTCTGGAGACACATCAGCGTGGGTGGATTTTTCACTTAGATCTGTGCTGAATATCACAGAAGACAAAAGGCCTTAAGGGTCCACCCACACGGATCCTGTTTGCTGCCCATGGATCTGACACAGATCCATGTTTTTGCTCATGGTCTAACTTTGATTTCACTTTCCATGAATTCATAATTTGATGCAGGAATTAAAACTCAGATAAGAGTAAAAGATCAACATTATTAGATTGCTCTGCGCAGCCTTACAACACCATTCTGCACCATACTGAAAAGCAGCCTTCCCAGAATAATTTATTATGCAAAACGCAGTACTTTATTCTTGCAAAGAGGTTTGCTCCTTTCTTCATAAGTGCACATTCTTTCTAGAGAATGGCAGAGAACAATGATGTTACCAACACTTACCTGAGAAATTAGTACATCAATAAATTCAATCTACTAATGCTATAAAAATTCATGAGGCTCTCATGTGATTTTAAAAAATTTACAAAGGTGAGATTAAAAATAAGAGATTAAAAATAAGAGAACCTTTTGACCCTAAATATTATACCTCTAAACTAGTTCCTCATTTCCCTATATGTAAAATATGTATTTTAATTGTGTTTTAATTTGTATTTATGATCTATTTTAATGGTGTTTTATTGTTTTCCAGATGTTAGCTGCCTTGAGCTCCCTCTTGCAGGGGAGGCAAGGTGGGATATAAAATAAATAAATAAATAAATAAATAAATAAATAAATAAAAAGTGAAATCAAGAAAATATAGTGCAAATATGGTCAGTTCCCATTATCTGCTACGTTTAGATTCCTGTGGATAGCATATTTATAGATACTGAACTGATTTGCTGGGTGTTGTGGGCACCTTTATATCCAGCGGTGAAGTCAGTGGCTGCCTGAAGAAAGGTTCAGCTGTGATCTTGACATGAAATCTTCTGACATGGTTTACTGCCACTACTGTGAAAGCTTGGAAGTATAGAGCACAACTAGGATGATTTATGCACTTGTTTGGAAAAGATCTAGCAAACTGAGAGATCTGTGAATTCCTCTCAAAAAACAGTACTGTAAAAACTCCATTGAAAACTGGTGGTTTAGAAATAGCTTGCCCATGGAAAACTGCCTTGAATGCTATATAAAACAGAGAAAGGTGACACCAAAATAATTTTGTTGTAGGAGAGGGTGTATTGGAGAGGGTGTATTGGAGAGGGTGTCAAAAGTGTATAGCATCTCCTGTCAAATGACATATGTGTATCTCTGGGTGTGGGAATATATTTAGGGGTAATTCATGGAAAATCTTTGGACATAAGGCTGTGAATAGTTAAATGACTTCTGATGTGTCAGAAATTTTGATTCCCGAGCACTAGAAAATAAATATGGCAGTAAATTTAAAAAATTCACGCAGAGAGCGGAAAGTCTTATCGATTATGAAGGTAATTCACATAGACAAGAAGACCTTTCATGACCGAGAATTATTCTCTTTGCAAGTTAACAAGTCACTCAAGAAACAAGTCTGTTAAGTTTTCTTTCAAATGTAAAATATTATGCCAGGAGAATGGAAACACAGCTTAT
Organism: Cryptoblepharus egeriae; assembly: GCA_030015325.1. Classification (NCBI taxonomy): domain Eukaryota; kingdom Metazoa; phylum Chordata; class Lepidosauria; order Squamata; family Scincidae; genus Cryptoblepharus; species Cryptoblepharus egeriae. Next base: position 119,137,388 of record JAREYC010000001.1, read on the forward strand.
CTGCAGCAGAAATTTTCATACATGGGACACGCCATACAGGTTCCTATTGTGATGAAAAGATTTAGAAATACACAGGGAATTTTCCTAAAGATCCCATCTAAATATTCTCTGAACTAAATTGTGATGTTCTCTTTAAAAAATCATAGAATGCAACAGAATTACCAAAAGCTATCTATTAAAAAATCATACAATGCCATCTGAATTAACAATAATTCATTAATATGCTGATTTACCAAACTGTTTATTTTATGCAAAGTATCTGGCATATCAGCTTCCTAAAAACCTAGGTCTGGGTTGCTCAGAGAGAGAAGGGAGTAGCCCTACAATCGAGAGTAACTACGGGAAGATGTAAGAGGCACTTACTCTGGATTGTTCTATGCATTTCCCATAGATTTTCCAAAGGTGGCACCATAACTACGTCCCATAGTTACTCTGGATTGTAGCTTAGGTATCTCAGCAGGCACAGGAAAGAGGGGACTAGGCCAGGAAACACTTGCAAACACACTACACAGCATCTCCTTTGCCTTCCCTGGCAATGGCATTGCTCAGATCTCATGCTCTGCCTCTAACCTAGTTCTGAGAACATCTCACAGACATCTCTGCACTTCTAAAGACCCTGTGACCTTTAAAGTGCATTTGAAAACTTAACTGACAAAGACAGTGGAACCCGGAAATTCAAAGTTTAGTAAAACCAATGGCTGGGATTGCTGATCTTTTTCATAACAGATGTGCAGAAATTTAATATCATCTGTCTTAACTACATGGTAGGAAAAAGCTAAGCCAACAAATGTTAGGAAAATAGGAGCTCTGCTCAAAGCAAAGTTGGCAAGGCTGTTAATTGCTTACATAATGTTTGGACGTTGATGAAATAATTTTTAAAAACAAATTACACTAAAATATGGATTAACCTTTTAGTAATAATTACCAGCCATGTGTTCATACCAGCTGGCAAAAAAATCTTCTTAATGTTTGGCCTTGACTGCACCACAGTGGCAGCAGATCATATACGTCAGTCTAACTAAAACCTTTTAAACAGTTTGTTAAACAGTACAGTCTTTATCAGTCAGGCTGTGGGGAGACTAAATGCAATCATCAGACAACCTTCCAATAATTGTCAGATCAATGTCAACAAAGTTTGGTAAGATTATTTGAAAGTGCTCTGCACAATAGCAGAATCTTGCCTGAATTTCAATTATATTATTTGTCAATTTCAGTAAAACCTACATGTTTGTCTTGAGTTTAGGTCTCCTGTCATGTGTCTATCTTCTAATGCTGATATTTACTAAACTGTTTATTTTATGCAAAGTATCTGGCATATCGTTTTGGAAGCAGTGCAGCTCCCAACCCATCTACTATGCACAATGGTCATTCCTTATTTTTAAATGTCAGTCAACTTACAGAAAGGCATTGGAAATGCAATCCAATCACACCATTTCCACTTTTTCTGCAACTTCATAGACAGCATATTTTTCTAAGGCTGTACTCCTTAGCGCTCACAGAACACAATCCTAACTATTTTAGACCCGCCTAACTCACCTAGCATATCTTCGCATGGTGGTGTGGGGAAGTTGGCATATGCCAATACAGTAATTTAACCTCCCCCCCCCCCCCGGAGTGGGGTCAAAGTGTTTTACAGCACTTTTGCGACTCGCCCAGATCAGTAAAGGACTTCTGCTGGGGCTTATGCCAGTCTAAGTGGTGGTTAGGATTGCAGCCTTATTTGGGAGTAAGCACCATTTGATTCAACAGGATTGGGTGTTGAAAACTCGCCATAAGGTTTTACTGTGACAACCTGCACCAAGCATTAGCATCAGCATTAGCACCAATCTTGTGCTAGTGGGTATTGAGCCTACTGTCGGATGCTGCCCAGAACTAGGTAAGAGCTGAAGATGGCAGTGTGGGTTTGGGGGCAGGAGAAAGGTGTTCCGGGGCAGGAGAAAGATCTGGGATGGAAGGTGGTAGGACCAGCAGATCTTCTCCACCAGATCCTGAACCCTATATCAGACCTTCCAGCCTAATAGAGTCTTTCAAGTCTGCGCTGTTAAAATAGCCAGTGTTGAGAAGCCCCATTGCAGGTTTTGGAACTTCTCTCAAGAGTCAAAAATCCTGTTTCCCTGAGGAGACATCTGGCATCTGCTGTTATGCAGGATCAAGTGGCAGTAGCCACTTTGGTACTGCCGTACCTGACACCAAAGGATTGGACTGTTCCTTCTGAATAAACATGCATGGAAATCACTAGAAATCCTGACTAGTGCTGCAGACTTAGAGCAATATGACATTGACAGATTAAACAACAATTTAATCATTTAAAGTTTGCACGTACAAGCACATGCACCACACACACACGTGTGTGTGTGTGTGTGTGTATACTAGCAAAAATTGTACCCACATTGTGAGAGTAAAATTCCCCCGTACACCATCCCTTTATGGTGCATCAACCCTCCCATACACAACATCCCTCATGTGCAACATCCCCTCATCCACATCAGTCCCCCATGTGCATCAATCCCCATGTGCAACCTCCTTCAATGCACAACATCCGCTCATGCGCATCAACCCCCCATGCGCATCAACACCCCATGCACATAAGTCCCCTATTTGCATCATCTCCTTATGCACATCAACATCCCATGCGCATCCACCTCAATGTGCAACAACCCCCCATGTGCCTCAACCCCCCATGCACATTCAACGCTCCATGCACAACATCTCCCCATGTGCCTCCACCCCCCATGTGCATTACATGGGTCTTACTCCCAGGAAAGTGTCGTTGATTGCAGCCTCCTAACCATGTCTACACAGAAGTAAGCCCTATTGTGTTAAATGGGTCTTACTCCCAGGAAAGTGTCTTTGATTGCACCCTCCTAATCATGTCTACCCAGAAATAAGCCCCATTGTGTTAAATGAGTCTTACTCCCAGGAAAGTGTCTTTGATTGCAGCCTCCTAACCATGTCTACCCAGAAGTAAGCCCCATTGTGTTAAATGGGTCTTACTCCCAGGAAAGTGTCTTTAAGATTGAAGGCGTAAGTAAACTTCAATTCCAGTGTTTTGTCATCATTTTTACATACAGTTAATATTTTTATATGAATATTTTGGGGTTGTGGAACCAATCATCAGAGTTTCCATTATTTCCTATGGGAAAATCCACTTCACATAAAGAGTGCTTCTGGTACAAATATGCATAAGAAGCAAGCTTCTGGAACGAATTAAACTTGTTATGTGAGGCACCACTGTATACCATTAAAATGACACATCAAGTATTGTTTAAAGCTAGTTTTAAGACGGACAGATGGGATTTTCAGCCTCATCATTAATTTTGGTAGAATTTGATGACTGATTTCCTCAAGCCCCATTAAAAATTCTAGTCACAGCAACTATTTCATCCTTTGTCACAGGCTCCCTCAGCAGCTTCTTCTTCTTAACATCTCAAGCCTGGAGTTAATACGAAACCTGAGATGTCAGAAACTACAAATGTGGCATTCATTGCGGAAATCGTACTTTTGACAACCTTAGCCATTTTATGTTTTAAATTATACTTACACAACATTCAGAAGGCAATTAACAAAACTTATAAACATATTAGCTACTAGAGAAGAAATGCCTTTACGTGAAACATACTTTTCGTGAGGCGTTTGTTATGTGAAGGCGCCAGTGTGTGTGTGCGCGCGCATGTGTGTGTGTGTGTATAGTGGATATATATAGTACAGGACGCTTGGTCTACCCACGATGACCATATAGAATGGAGGACAGTGTGTGTCTACCTTTAAGCGTTGTATAAAAGAGGGAATTTAATGCTGCAATCCTAAAGACACTTTCCTAGGAGTAAGACCTATTGAACAAAATGGGGCTTACTTTTGAGTAGTCATGGTTAGGATTGCACCCTAAGGCAGGTACTGCTTTTTAAACCTGATAAGCTAAACCTGCCTAAATTCCTCTTCTATGCAATAGTTAAAGGTATAGCACTCTGTCCTCCATTCTATATGGTCACCCTGGGTCTGCCTGTTCCAGCCCATCGGTTTCCCAGGCAGTTGCTAACTGCTCATAACTGCTCAAGTGAGGTCAGTCACTCACTTTCAGCCTCACCTACCACACAGAGTTGTCAGGACACAAGGATAAAAGGTTTTGTAAGCTGCCTTGGGCATGTGTAGGCATGGGAAAGGCAGGGTATACATCCTTTAACAAAGAAACTTCTAGAATAGCCTTTACGTAAATAAGGCAAAGCATATGAAAGAACAGGACGTGATAAAAAAGATGGGGCTGGGAGGTTTTAGACAACGCCATTTCTGCCTTGGTTCCCTATCACTCTCTTCTTTTCTCAAAGCAAAGGCAGAATAGCTTCTTATAAAGATCAAAAGCAACAAAGATTAATGGCAAAATCCAGAGTAACTACGGGGAGTCCTTGCTCCAGTGTGAGAACAACTTACTCCGGATTGCAATATGAATTTCCCATAGGTTTTCACTAGGTGGTGCAGTAATTATGGGTGCACGTAAAGTCTCTTATGTGCTCCCGTAGTTACTCTGGATTTGGGGGTAAGATAACCAAGGAAGCAAAACTGGGTTACTTAAGAAGAGAAATGTTGCGTTTTAAAAAGAGAGATTTTTGCATCACAGAGCAATATGCAATGGGTCCACCTTATCCACAGAGGTTCTGGGAGTTGAAATTCACTGATTCGGACACTAAGGCTGCAATCCTAAAGACACTTTCCTGGGAGTAAGACCCACTGAATACAGTGGAGCTTACGTTTGAGTAGACATGGTTAGTATTGTGCTCTAAAACTCCATTAAAGGTGTGCTCTGGTTGCATCATGAGAATGTTCTAAGGGCTGAGGAGGGCCAGGGAGGTTTGGGGAGGCCTCTACCCTCAAAAAGTCTTATAAAATTAAAAAAAAAATTTTTCTCTGAGAAATTGGATACTGTGTTAAAACGCCTATAGAAGGCATTCTGAGGGTTGGGAGGCAGTGCACAACCTTCCTTGCCATCAGAATCCGCTCCTCTCTGCAACCACACATAGCTTTGGTTATGTTTGAATGGTACAGGTTGGACCAACACACAGATCAAATATGTGGATACCAAATCAGTGGATAAAATGCCAACCTACATGCTGAAAGTGCAACCCGCTCCAAAATCCAGTGACATTCACTATCTCCTCTCAAGAAAATGGAAATACATGCAGCAAGGAACAGTGAATTTTTGAATGAAAACCCTTTGAATGAAAATTTTACCAAAGAACTTGAAGAAAAGGAATACCACAAAATATCACAGTAGTGATATAATAGAAAGCTAGCCATAAATGAATTTACATTTTATTTATTGATAAAGTACCATATACTGACCAATTTTCAATAAACATATATAATAATGATCAACTTCCCCCCACCCCTGCAATTGGTCGAATTCCTTATTTCTGAAACTTGCCAGTTATATCTGCATAATCAATGAAGACTGACACACCTTTTGTTTTTCTGCCACCCATTAGCTGAACCCATTAATAGAGTATTTAACAATTCATAAATCATGCTAACAATTTATAAAGCATGTAAAGATCGTGCTTTACAAATTTAGAGATGAAACAGTGACTTAAGAGGTTCTGAGGAAATCACCAGTGTAAAAAGCTTGTTCAATTCAATGTCTGAAGAGAGAAATAAAAATCTGTGCTTAAATTAGAGAGCTATTTGCAAGTATTGTCATTTATGACTTACAGCACGGGGTACTAGGGTATAATGGTGTTGTTGGAATTGTCTGCTATTTAGTTCTTCTCTTAGCAGAACTGTCTCAAATGACCAGTCCTCATGGTCAGTGTGCATCAGTGTGCATCAATATGGAAAAGATAGTACCGCAATACCCTCTTTCTCTGAACTCTGGTTTCCTTTCAAATGGCATATTTTTGAATTCCAAGTCATTATTATAAAATAGAAACCACCTTCAGTGTTTTGTCAGAAAGGGGTGCATGAATGTAGTTGGCAAATACACAAAGATTCTTCAGAACTTTTGATCTGCTAAGTATTAGGTAAATATAAAATTGTGGGGGGTTTTTTTGTTTCATTGTGTTTAATCAGTCTTCATTGTTAGACTAAAGGAGGAAGTATAAGTTTGTTATTCAGTCTCAGTAAAGAAAATTGTACAATATGAGAGGCAGGAAAAAATTTTGACCCTGTCTTCCAAAGTTATCAGGACAAAATAGTTTAAAGCCTCTTTAAAATGACTTGTAGTCCTCTAAGGGCGCAATCCAGAGTAACTATGGGGAGTGCTTGCTCCAGAGGAAGAACACTTTACTCTGGTTTGCAATATGAATTTCCCATAGCTTTTCACCAGGTGGTGCAGTAACTATGGGTACACATAACGTCTCTTATGTAGGGTATGCTTTAATGTCTATATTATTTTTTTCCTGACATTCCCACTGTTTCTAGCTGCATATATACTGTCTGTGCTACATATATTGACAGCATTGCACCTTCCTCTTGGAAAGTAATTTCCTCTGCAAGATATCTTTGTGTTTGCCCTCTGCAAGATATGATTCGTTTACAAAAGAAAAGAAATCAAAGCACATAAGTTTGATAGAAATGCTTCTCTGCACACTGCCTTAGTCCTCTCCCGCTTTCCCTGCAACGACTTGGTTAGTAGAATAGTGCAAGATTGATAGCAAATGAGAAAGAAGAACAATGGAAAAAATAGACTGGGAACAAATAATACTGGAATAATAATAATAGACTGGGAACAATAATACTGGAATATAATAAAATCTAACAAGGGGATATGGTCAAAAAACTACAGACCCAAATGTGCATCGGAAAGATTACAACTACTACTAAATAGCATTTCTTGAAGGCAAAGATTTGGTAGGGCTCTTTGTTCAACACACATGTGTGGATGCATGTGAGTTGCCAGTAGGGATGCAGTAGGGATGCATGTGAGTTGCCAGTAGGCAAGTGTCTTCCTGAATCCACTCGCCCTATTGCCCCCAACTTTGTTTTTTCTCACCTCTGTGTAGTTTTTAACTATGCAATTGACAGAACTGTTACTCAATGGAACCCAAGTTGAATGTTTTTAATAAGGATCCACAAAGTCACTGTAAGGTTTCATGTCTTTTTTTTTTTTTGACCGGCGAAATTTGGAAAGAACAGTGAAGCAACAGAGGTTCGTTGGATTGAGGTGGGAGTTGTCACGTAGAACTTTATATTATAATTTTTGGAATATATGTTAGATGAATGTAGCAGCAAGCTTGTGTGTGCATGCAAGTAAAAAAAAATAGGTCACCGTTTTGGTTGGTGGTAGCAAATTACCCAACTCAGACTGAAGAGAGATGTTAAGCTGCTCTCTCGTTTTAAGTACTTTCAGCTGTCATAAGTTGAGCAAAGAGCAAGTAAACACCTCCTGAGTCAGGGGCGGCTGAAAGAACAGGGTGTGTGTTAAGAATGAAGTGTGCAAAACAACAGGAGGCCATGTAAGAACAACACTGATTTGACAGTAGCTATGGGGAGGATATTGTGTATCCTCAGGGCACAATTTAGGCCAGCACACCTCACCCACCTTCCCATTTCTTTGGCGGCGTGGGGAGGTCAGCACATGTCGGCAGCAATACACATGAGCCGCCTTGGGTATCGTTTTCGGTAGAAAGGCAGGGTATAAATCTAATCAATAAATATGTTACAAGGTTCTGTAATGTGGAAAGTATATAAAAGTGATAAGCAAATCATCATTCATGTAGTAGCCTATTAAAAAGTACAGATCTATACCATTTCCCCAAATGCTGTCTCATACCACTGTAGCACCAAGTATAATATATTAAAAATAAAAGATTGAAATGAATGGGGACCTACCTAAAATTAGTTCGCAACCTATCTAGTGGGTCCTGACCCACAGATTGAGAAGTACTATATAGATGGTCATGCCCAACAAGATAAAGACAAAATACTTTTGTCTGGTTAGAGACTAGATCAGGGGTGTCCAAACCCTGGCCGAGGGGCCAGATGCAGCCCCTGGCAAGCCTAAATATGGCCTGCAGCAAGGCCACTCTATCTGGCCCTTGGGCAAGCCTTGTCTGTAATTCACTCTTATTCGTAAATTTATGTACATTTATTCAAACCTGAAATGTAAATCATTTTTCTGGGCCCCAACACAATGTCAGAGAGATGATGTGGACCTCTTGCTGAATAGTGAGCCCAAAAATAATATGCAGGAATCCCTTGACTTTCATCACTTTGCTCTTTCAGTCATTTTTAGTTATAACAACATTTCAAATTTTGTCCACATGCCTTCCTCTTTCATCTGATTCCATCTAACCTTCCACAGTTTTGGTCAATCTTCTTATGCTTATTTTGTTTGTTTTATTTGATATAGGCTTCACATGCACTCACAGGTGTCATGTAGTTACATTTTTAATCAGCTAAAATAAATTTCAATCTAAATAAAGCATTCATCCTTATTTTGATCCTTTAACATTCATCCATCTCCATCCTTCGTTTCTCCAAGAAGACTTTAAATGTAGTGGCAGGATGCTCCAGTGTTTATGCAATGCCTGCTGAGTGCAGCTAGTATATCAACATAGGCTTTTAAACCATACCAATATTTCATGCTCATCCGGTATTAATACATGTATCTGGTACTCCAGTAAAAAATCGGGAGGATTGCAACAGATGAGATGCAGTTGTACATTTCTTTGAGTGTGCAAAATTGCATGGTTCTCTGGCTTTGCAGCCACACACTGTATCCCATGTTCAGAATACACCGTGCTTTTCATTGCTTCCATGTCATTGCTGCTAATACCGTGAACATTTGAAGGAAATATTTTTAAAAGTTTTTAAAATTTGTATTGAAACATCCAGCTTTAAAAAAAAAACCTAGCTAATCCAAATCAATTATGGATGAACAGTGTCCTAGCAACACAGAGAGGGAGCTGTTCACAGTGATTATGACAAAACTTTTGTTTTCAATAATGTAGAGAAACACGAGATGGAAAATCACAAATGTGAGACCATTCAAAGTGCTGGACTTTGGTGCTTGTTGACTGCAGTACTTTCAACAAGCCTAAAACCCCCACCGTGTTATCAAATGACGCTTTGTTTCAACCGATCATTGTATGACACATAATTGTGGTGCACTTTAAAAAATTTAAAACATACCATTGGAAGCATGTACAGCATAGTAAAAGGGAGCTCTTGGAACACAATCCAGTTAGAAAAATCTCCTGCATGAGCTTTATCGCAATGAATGCACCCCTTTGTCCTGAGTACAGTACTATGGCTACAATCCTATCTTCTAGTTAAACCGGCCTAAGTCCCGGCATATGTCCTGTGCTGAACTGGGGGATGTCACAAAGTGCTGTAAGGTACTTCTGCCCCATTCCTGGGAGGGTTAGGCCAGTGCACAGACATGCGCTTGCCTCCCTACGTCACCACGGGAATGGGGAGACCGGTATGTTGTGCTGGCCTCGATTAGGATTTCACCCTAAATCTAATAAAGACGGACAACACAATCCTAACCCTGTGCTCATATAGCCTGCAATGTATTTAGAGCAGGCTGGAAATCATTTCCGGTAAGGAACCCCCTGTCAAGCCCCCCTTTGTTCTATGGTGCTACTCAAATCTGCACCATCTGTTTAGGTCTGAAGTTGAGATTAGGACATGGTATTTGCTGTCGTTGATGTCCCCATCCGCTCTCAGACCTTATCCATCCTCCATTTTACCTTTTCCTCACCTCCAAAAAACATTCCTGCCATCCACTCCAACTTTGTGCATTGCCCAGTTTATATTGACCTCTGAGCACAATCCTAACCATGACTACTCAAAAGTAAGCCCCACTGTGTTCAATGGGTCTTAATCCCAGAAAAGTGTCTTTAGGATTGCAGCCTGTGTCAGTCAGTGAGGAAACTGGATCTGGTGCCATCAGGGTGACTTGCACCATTGGCCTGTCAATGCCATGTAAGTGGCTTTCTTGGTTTTATAAATGTTTAAGCTGCACTCAGCGTCGGAAAGTCAGAGTAGAAATACATTTTAATGACAGCTCTTTTATTATATACAAGCAGCCCTTGATTTACATTGGTATTATGTTCTCAAAAATTGGAACAAATTTTGAAAATGTGTAAATTGAAATTACTTTTTCCATAAGAACCAGTATGATTGGTATGAGTTGGGAAAAAATCATCAATCATTTTAACGTGGAGCTGGCCATTTTTGTGGGAGGCTACTGTGGAAATAGGAGAATGAGGCTGGCTCTGTTGATGACTGAACTAATTTATTGTCAGGAGAAGAGGCTGTGATAATACATTGTCAGGGAAGCCATTTAACACTCACTTTGATTATTTGTGACTTACGCTGGCCTAAGATGGCATAGGGTTGAGTAGGGAGGCTACTGGTGTCAATGACTGGAAGCAATGGTGCCGTTAAGGAAACTGAGAAAGCTCTGAGCAGCAGCTTTATCAATGCATTTTTCTCTCTTTTAAAATCTTCTGGCTTTGGAGGAGACTCCCCCACCCACAAGTAGTTGCTAACTAAAGGTGTTGCTTATTAGGGACCAATTAGCAGCTAAAATTGTCAAATAAATTAGGCTTCTGGTATTTTGCAAATCAGACTTTTTTTTAAAAAAACATGCAAATTAAGATCTCATAAACTAAAAGCTGTTTGTACTGTTTTTCTCTGCCTTTCGTGTATTAGAAGATACTTGAATTAGCTTGCTTTCGAATTAATCATTTCAATTTGTTCTATAATGTTTTTATTAATTTGGCTCTGAGACAACTCATCTTTAAAACAGAAGAGTCAGTGACTGACTCATTCTCTGCCTCAACGCCCAGCCAAAACCCCCAGATATAGAAGTATGGAATTTGAGGAGGATATTCCTTCCATGATGTAGACACTCATTAAGAATCGAACCAGAAATTCGATTTAAGAAACACGCATTAAGAATCGAACTCACTAGAAATTTGAACCAGAAAAGGGTGGAAAAGGGTGCAAGCTCCCTATACTTTGTGCCTATACTTAACATTGAAGAATCACTGACTCATCAATACCCAGCCCAAACCTCTGGACCTAGAAGCATGAAATTTGCAGAGCATATTTCTTATGTAATATAAGGACCCTCCAAGAACCAATTTGGTGCCTGGTACCAGGCAGGAATACTTGGTGCCCAGTGGTGCAGGGTGGTGCCTGCTGCCACCTGTGCCTAGTTTCTGATAGGGATGTGCAATGCTCAGTAGTTCCCACTGCCCAATGGGGCCTGGTGGGGCCCCCTGGTGCCCACTACTCAGTGGTGCCTGGTAGTAACCAGTGGTCTCTACTGGTTCCACACTGGTGCCTGGTGCCCACTTCTCTGTGGTGCCTGTTGATCCCCACTGGTTCTCAGTGGTGCCTGGTAGGGATTCTGATGCCTAGTGGTCCCACTGTCTGCTGTTGCCCTGTATCTGGTGATGCCTGCTGCGCGCTGCTTGGTGGAGCCTGCTATCTCTTGGTGCCCACCGATACCCAATGCCCACTGGTGTCTGCTGCCTCTTGGTGCCCAGCGGTGCCCACTGCTCTAGCTGACTGCTAGAGGCCAAAATACATTGAAATTATTGGAAGTTGTGTGAAGACACAGTTATATTCTTGATAAATTTGCTATTTGTTCAGTGTGGTTTTGGCAGGCAAAGACCCCAATGTATTGTACATTGACCTACATTATAGGTCAATGGGCCTATAAATCTAGAAAATTCTTTGTTTCTAATGCTTTGGACATACTAAATAGGGCTGAGGCTGAGAAGGTTAACTTGCTTTGAGTGATAGTAAATAATCTTCCTTTGATTTAAGGGCTGAATTGATGGATGGAAAAATTTCAGAAATTTAATATCATGAAAGCAGTGAAATTAAATTTGTTGCTCTCCTCTATACCAAATGGAAAGCTTTTCTCATATTCTTGGACTTGCTCCAATCCTTTCTATTTAATCTGCAATGGACAGGATTGATGCTACATTAGAAGAATTAAAGAAAAATTCCACTTGAAAGAGGAGCAACTCCTACCCCCTTTCTCTAACATGGCATGAAAGTTGATAGTCCTTCCCAGATCATGTCATACCAAAATATTATGGAAAGGCCAAAAGAGGCTCCATATATCTAGAGTATACACTTCTCCTCCCCTGTTCTTTTCCTAGAAGTGAATCAAAGATACAGGCTTTACTTTAGGGATTTTAAATGTCATGATTATATTTGTGGGAGAAATAATTCTGTAGCAAACAGACTCTTTTTTTGGTACCAGGAATGTAATGCGTAAGAAAACAACACAGCCGGTAGGATTGGCGCTCCATCTTATTATCTTTGAGATTATCCAGCTTTTATTTGGTGATCACACAAACTCAAAGGATAGTAATAGACCTTCAAATAAATTATGAGTTCTGCAGTGACGTTAGGTTGCTGTGAATGCAACAAGGTGATTAACTTTCTTGCAACATTTTTTGGATTACTTTAAGAAGCTACTCTAACTGTCTCTTCTGAGGTTTCGTAGGATCAGCATGTTTTGTTTGCCTTCATTGGTCTTATGTGTGTATGTATGTATCTATATGTATATGTATGAATGTATGTATGGGATTAATATCCCCCATTTCCCATGGCTAAGCAAAATTAGGCATGCAAGTAAAATTTTTTCAGATTAATGCTACTAATTATTTATTAACCCTACAATCCAGAACAACTACGGGAGCACATAAGAAACATTTACATTGAAGTACTCATGGCATCACCTAGTGAAAACCTATGGGAAATTCATATTACAATCCAGAGTAAATTGTTCTTACATCGGAGCAAGGACTCCCCGTAGTTACTCTGGATTGTGCCCTTGGTCTATTTATTTATTTAGTCCTACAGAATCATAGAAAGCAAGGTGAACAGTAGTTTTTTGAATGCTATGTTATCAAAGTTATTAATTTTGTATTAGGTTTTGGCATCACACTTACACTGGCAGCATTGGCTTTGGTAACTACATCTAGAAAAACTTACAGAATGAAAGTAATATTGGCTGAGCAGCAGCTAACAAGGTCTCTTGAGACATACAGTACATAGTCAGAACTGCCAGTTTTTCACTCTCAAGGCAATTTGCTAATGCAACTCAATGTCAACTGAATTCAAAAGCAGCTTCTTCATCAGGTGATCTTAACAGCAACCAGTATTCTCTAGAGACCGCAGGAGCCATTTCAACCAGAACTAGACCACATTATAATCTCTGTATAGAGAAAGGCAGAGAAAATGTTACATAGATCAGCACTTCAGACTTGTTTCCTAAACTTTTCCTAAACTTCCTAAATTTCATAAACCTTTTAGGAAATAATCTGATCTGAAATGTACCCCATCTCTATTTTCATGTTCAGGCCTCTCCCCTTACTACCTCCTTTTGTACATTTCACTACCACAAGTAAAATTTCACTAGTATTCAGTGCAAAGTTTTGTTGTTTTTCTTGGTAAAAAAAGTCCTCCAGTACATAACAAGGGTGAGCTCCTGTCCTTAGCCCAGCTCTGTGACGCAGCTGGAACCAATTGTATCGGCTCTGCCTTTCCATTGGACTGTTTCAGTGGTGTGGAGAGGGGGGATTTGCTGCTTGGTAACAGCCTATCCTCCATATTAATCTACCCAGGCCTTCGTGCTTCACATACAGCATCAAGCACGTTACCATAGTCTTTCAAGACTGATGGATGCCAAGTTTCCCCAGCAATGATGCAGTCGTGACAATGAGGCACCTCTTGGACCATCTTCAAGGTAAGGGAACTAATGTTCCCTCTCCTGTGACTGGTAAAAGTGCACATATTTGGTATAATCCTCATCAATGGAAGATTATTTACTCCAGTTTGTCTGCAGGAAAATGCTGTGGTAGGATACTTGTGGAATTGTCATTTATAATAACAAGCATCTTTCTCGCAATTGCTGATTTGCAGGCTCAAATGGTTTACAAAGGTCTGTAGTTGTTTTTAAAGTCCTGCTCCTTATGCTGACATTGCCTAATTCTGCCCTCTGTGCTTAAGGGATGCCAGTGTAACTCTGGTGCTGTACTGGCATAGATCTACAATATCTGAGATATCTACTACTTGGACAGTATCCTATATCTTCCAATCAGCATATAGGATTACAGCATTAGACGGACAAGCAGATATAGTATAGCGAGAATCTTTGATGGGGATCATTGAAAATGGGAATGGGGAGTCGATGGTAATGGGATCCAGCTCTGTTGTATATGAAATTTAACAATCCAGCTTTAGTACTTTTTCCAGACTGCTCTGCAAATCACTATGCCCTAGTAAACATAATAAACAGATGTGCAGTATTATGATTTCCTTGTATGTGTGTCCCTGCTAACTGATGAAAGAAGCACTTTAGCCGGATGATAATTACTGTCCCTCTTTACCTTAGAACAGTGCATTTTCTAATGGCTATTTAGTGCAGTGGTTCTGCATCTTTTTAGCTTGTGAGGGACCGGAAGCCAGTTCATTATTTGATTTCCTCTGTAAACCACTTGTGAACTACCTCAAACTGTATGGTTTCATTCATCTTGCAGTCACAGATCATTCTCAGCCACCTACTCTGTTGTACATACCAGGTGGCAGGGATTACAGTTTATTTAACCTGGTTGAGCATTGGCCTCTGCACATTTACTAGAGTTTCTTTTTAGATTGCTTTTTCGTCTCTGAAGACAGAGAGTTGGCAAGCAATGATATGATGCTCACACACCGGGACTTTTGCATGTTAATTTATACCCTTTTTATACCCACTCTTTATACCCTCCAGAGAGTCTCAAAAGTACTTACAAGGAAAAACAACAAAATAAAAAATTATATATAAATGGCAGAGATAAAAGTTATGAAGCATGAGAGTAGAAAAGAGAGGAACTGCACCTATTAATATAAAACACAGCCAGATATTTCTATCACACGTAAATGTACAACTACAAGTTTCTTTTATAAATGCATGCTGTCAATAAAACCCATGATACATAGTCATGCCTCTGGCATAGACATGGAAATGCAGAAAGGTTGTCTTCCTGAAGCTTGTCAGTTCTCTTTGAGACCAAAAAGCGCCATCCGCTTTTGCTTCTGTCAAATATGTTCCTTATCAGAGCCTTCAGAATTGATCTTCGTTCCACATGCCAAGTTTCTTAGCCTCTTGCATTTCTCCAGTGACATTTAATATTACTTTTGAAAGGCCACAGATGCCCTTTACTAAACCCCATTTGCGGGATCTGAGCTTCTCTGAATCATAACTCAAACTAATCACACATACTAATAACTTGGTAATGACAGTACAGCAGGTTCTGCACTTTGGTCATGACCCGATTCAATCCTCCACTTAATCAACTGGGTTATTCTGTCCAGATGACAGTGCAACATGGGAAAGTTTTTCAGGTCATGCATTTTTGTATAACCTTGAAGAAACAGCAACCAGTCCAGTGAGCCTTACTTTGCTAAATATTGCAACAAAGCTGGTTGAGCAGGCTATTTTGCTTAACGCTACTGATGATTTTATCTCATTACCAGAAATGTAAGGGACTGATGATAATATAGTCCATACTTTGCTGCTCCTGTTATTTAAATCCATCCACATTTCAGATGGGAGCCTACTTTGGTTTCCCAGATTCAGGCCAGGTGACACTTATAGCTTCCTCAGACAACAGCTCAGAACAAAAACACAGCAAAGAAGTACTAACAATAAGTAACCATTAGTAGAATTACACAGTTATATTTGGACTGTTCCTCCCATGCTTATCATATTAGTGTTGGGTGTGCTTCTTGGACCTGCAGCAATCAGTGCAGTCAGCATATGGTTAATGAGTAACAGATGCTGCTTAGTCAGTAGACCTGATTCCGAAACGATTTTCTACCTGGAAGTATTTTGACTGGGGAAAGGAGATCCATGGCATTGTTAAAGCCAATAGTTTCCTGAAAAGACCCAACCATGTCAAAGTTTAATGGAAATTAGAAAACTATCTTGACAACATGGACAATTTATTATTTGTTTGTATCATGTTTTTTATCATTTACATCATGCATGACACAAATGTTTGTATCATGCTTTTCCCTTTCCCATTATGAAATCCCATTATAGTTTACATCAGGGATTTTCAAACCACTTGGGAGTAAAATTCCAGAAGTAAGTCTTGGTGGGGAAGAGTGAAAACAGTGATGTGTCCTCCAGAATCACATTGCTGCCAGGAGCCGAGGGGATTACTGAGGGACACAGCAGGCTTTCCAAGTCTTAGAATACTAACAATACCAAGACTCCCTAAGACTTAGGCTGCAATCCTAAAGATACTTTCCTGGGAGTATGATCCATTGAACACAATGGGGCTTACTTTTGAGTAGACATAGTTAGGATTGTACTCTCTGAATACTAAAAATAAATGCTCAGAAACTGTTTCCAGTTTGGTTTCGCAAAACCAGAAGTGGTTTCCTAGTGCTTTCTTTTCATATTCTAAGATTTGTGGAGCCCTGTGGAAGGCTGTGTGTCTTCTCATAACTCCTGGAGCCCTTCTGCATCCCTCTGTAAGTAAATCCCCAGTTTGCTTCTGGTAAAGTTTTGTAAAATAGACGCTCCATTTCATAACAACAATATATACATATATGAGAGTACCAAAGGACCATTTCTCCTTCCCTGCTTCTCTTTGATGCCCATCCTTTCTTATCTGCTCACCTCTTTCCACTTCCCTCATTAATGAAATCCCAAATTAATTTTGCTTCTCACCTGAAAAGAAATTTGCTCTGGATTCTAGGATACTCTTAAACACTCACTTAATAATGTGAGTAAATAAGGGAATGAGAAATAGGGTTAAAATTATGTAGTTAAACATTATGGCACTCCCTGACTTTGGGTAACACAACAAGGATTTCAAATGAACACTGAGAACAAAGTTTTTAGAACCCTGAAAATGGAAGAATTATAAGGAGAAACATCTAAGAGTTTTTAAAACTAAGACTGGATAAAAATTTAAGGATGCAATCCTGTTCACGTGGCTGTGGGTGGCGCAAGTGGCTAAGACACTGTGCCTGTTAACCAGCAGGCCAGGGTTCGAGACCCGGGTCAGCACCACAAGACGGTGAGCTCCTGTCCTTAGCCCAGCTCTGCAACGTCAGCTGGATCCAATCGTATTGTCTGCCTTTCCATTGGACTAATTCAGTGGCGTGGAGAGGGGGGGATTTGCTGCTTGGGTAACAGCCTATCCTCCATAGCAATCTAACCCAGGCTTTCATGCTTCACATGCAGCGTATGCAGCGCTGAGCATGATACCATAGTCTTTCAAGACTGACAGAGGCCTGCTTTAATCCTGTTCGCACTCACCTGCCCATAAGCTGTGTAACTCACAGAGGAAGTTACTACAGAATAAATGTACCATGTATTGCACCATATATATTGCTTTCCAGATTTCAGTCATGGGGTATTAAGCCCTAGGTCTAAAAGTTTTTTTTAGTTCTTCTAATAGTCAATTTTTAACAAAACATGGGATCAAAATGAGTTAAATATAATCTTCAGATTTCATTATTTCCCTTTGGAAATTTTTCCAAACATAGGGAGGTTGTGAGTACAATCCTTACCATGTCTACTCAAAAATAAGTCCCATTGTGTTCAGTGGGTCTTACTCCCAGGAAAATGTCTTTAGGATTGTAGCTTGTGTCTTTTAGAATGACACCATTTTGAAATGGGTTCTTCAATTGTTCTTTGTCATAACTTATTTGTGAAAGACAGGGTTGTTTTGGTTCCTTAATTCTGGTCCAAAAGTCTGTAGTTTCCAGACAGAAATATGTAGTCATGTGAGATACTGTAAGACCAGACTATTCATTTGTAACTTTAGGAATCTTTACATGATCTACTGTATCAATAGTGCATTGAAATGTGAAATAAAAATACTCCCTGATGCTATTATTTGTATTATTCACTTCCAAAATTCATGACAGCTTTTCAATAAATCCCTGTGGGAAACCCACAACTTTTGCACATGCTTCAATAAACAAGATTTATAACTGAACCACTCTGTAATTGACACTTTTGGCATTTCTTTTATAAACCTTATCCCAGTAATAGTGTTCAAGTATGCTCCATTAAGTCAAATGCCTCATAAGGAAACACCTTCCTTAGAAAGTTATTTTTAAAGTGGCTGCACCTGTGCACTATTTCAGAGCAGTGTTTAGAGAACAAGGTCACTTGATTATGGGTGCTCAACCACCATTGCACTGAGAAATAAAATACCTGCTTCACAGGCCTGCTGGCATGAGGTTGGAAGTAAAACCGGAGAGCAAGAAAAGCAAATATACATGACACACTGCGCTGCTTTTTCTTGTGTTGAGAATTCTTGTCACAGATAATCTTTTATGAACACAACGGTTATGTCATGCTTGCACTTGAATAATGTCTGTTTGCAAAGGCAGTCTCATGCACAAGTACAGATATGCATGGATGCATTAACAGCACAATCCCTTGCATGTCCACTTAGAAGTAAGTTTATTTATTTATTTAGCATCTGGCATACAATGAATGGACTTATAGTAAATCTGATGTTAATGTCCAGTCCACCCAGTCGTTCTAGGACAGAGAGGCCTTTATTGAAAAAAATCAGGCAGTGGTCCAGTATAAGCCCTTGTCGTGCACAGTGTGATGAATAGTTTGTCAAGGACCAGTTTGTGGAGGAGGAGTTTTGTCGAGTCACAATGAGGGGTAGATTTAAACAGGGACTCCTGGTAGTCACCATGTTGGGTAGGATAACCAACTTACTTCCAAGTAGACATGGAGGAGTTCTGGCATCACAGTGATGTCACTTCCACATGATATCAAGACCTATGCCGGCATGGGTGTGTCACAAAAGTGGTGTAAAACACTTCTGCACCACTCCTGGGGGGTTGGGATAGGCTAGTGCACTGACATGCACTGGGGTTGTGTTGTACATAGGGGGTCTGGCACATGGAGGGAATGGCACACAGGGCAGATTGTGCATGGGGGGGGGCGTATTTTACTCCCACAACGCAGGTACATTTTGCTAGCATTCCCATATATATTCCTTTATACAATGCAAAATAATGTGGCAGGGACTGCATATATAGTTTATTTTGACAAAGGCTGCAATCCTAAAGACAGTTTCCTAGGAGTCAGACCCACTGAACACAATGGGGCTTACTTCTGAGTAGAAGTAAGCACAATCCTAACCATGTCTACTCAAAAGTTAGCCCCATTGTGTTCAGTGGGTCTTACTCCCAGAAAAGTGTCTTAAGGATTGCAGCCTAATAGTCCCAGATCATGTTAATGTTCTGAGGGGAATCCAGACTAAAATTATAAGATTCTTTCTCCCCACTTTTTTGTAAGGCCATTTCTGGGTCATCATAATTACTCCACACCGACATTTGCTCAGATAATTTTATGTGCAAAGGCTGAGATCTCGAATTCTGCAAACAGCACCTGTAAATCTGTGCTAAAGCAGTATATGCAATTGCAGCATCTATCAAATTCTGTTGAGCAGTGGCAACACTAGGAAAGCATTGGCTTAGGCTTTTTTTTTAGTCCTATTGTTCCACATTATTCCAAAGCTGTCTAGTGAAACAAAAAATGATACTTGGGAACCACTCAAAAAGATCTGTATGCAGTGTGATCAAAAAGTATCAGGACTGGTGCCATAGTAAAGGAGCTAAAATACGTAGAGTGAAGCACTTGGCACAGATTGACCTTGACCCCAACCATGCCTGCACACTAAGTTTTAACATCCTAGCTCACTTCCTTTCTTTACAGCAGTGCTTGGAAGGAACATGTGGTTGTTGCATTGACCATGACAGAGAAAGCTGAGCAGAGAATCTGTACCAAATTTTGCCAAAAGCTTGGCGATAGCTGTTCAGAGACCTATGCAAAGTTGCAGAGAGTGTATGGAGAGGAGTGTATTGCACATGACTATACAAGTGGTTCAGATGTTTCCTAGATGACCAACAAAATGTCAACAGTGACAAACGTTCTGGGAGACCCACAATGAGCAGAACTGAGAAAAACATCGCAGATGTGCATGCAGCTGTGAGAGGAAATCATCAAATCACCATCTGTGAGTTATAGGAGGATGTGCAGATTAGTTACGGTTCAGTTCAGTCCATTCTCACTGAAGATTTGGGTATGAGGCGCATGTCTGCCAAGTTTGTGCCAAAACTGCTTTCAGCTGACCAAAAAGAAACTCGGGTTTCAGTTGCACAAGATCTCCTTGATTGTGTCGAGAACATTGAGAACTTTTTGAAAATGGTCATAACGGGTGATGAATGGTGGGTCTGTGGCTATGATCCCGAAACCAAGGCTCACTCTTTCCAGTGGAAGATCCCAACCTCTCCGAGACCGAAGAAAGCACAAATGAGTCGAAGCAGTGTGAAGACACTGTTGACCGTTTTCTTCAACTGCAAGGGGATTGTTCATCATGAGTATGCTCCATGTGGTGAGACAGTAAACAAAGAGTATTACTGTGACATGTTGTGGCGTTTGCAGGATGCTGTTTGTCAGAAAAGGCCAGAATTGCATGCGTCTGGTGCGTGGCAATTGCACTATGACAACACACCTGCCCATTCAGCTCAGCTTGTGCAGTAGTTTTTGGCCAAGCACAACATCCCTCAGGTCTAACAGCCATCATATTCCCCAGATCTTGCTCCTTGTGACTTTTTCCTCTTTCCAAAAATCAAATCCTACTTGAAAGGGCAAAGATTTCAGGACATCGAGGAAATCCAACTGAATGCGACGAGACGGTTGCTGATTATCCCAGAAAACAAGTTCCAGAAATGCTTCCATCAGTGGAAACAGCGCTGGATTAATTGTGTGGCTTCCAAACGGGACTACTTTGAAGGAGATTAAATGCCAAATTGTTATGTATTTTAGTTTTCTTTTTATAGCACCAGTCCTGATACCTATTGATCACACCTCGTACCTCAATAGTCAAATTATCTTGTTTTTTTAAAATGTTAGGAAAAAGTACTCTAAATCTAACAACTTCCTGTATTTTTTCTTTGTTCCAGGAATCTGAATTTTTGACTCTAGAATTTGATGAGTTGAAATTGAATCGAATGCTGAAGAAGCTCTCAGAGATTGAAGACAGCATTACTTCGCTCACCCAAGCATCCTAGCTTTTGAGTAAAAACAATTTCTGATGTACAATGATTAACTTCAGCAAAGAATATTTAAAATATTTGTCACTTTGTTGCATCAGTATTTCATACCTTTTTTTTGTAAAACAAAGGTCCTCTTAAGTAAAATAAAGATGACCCTTTCTTCTCAAAAAGCTAATGGTGACTCAGGAAAATGTGCAAACAAATTTTTTT
The DNA here is from genome assembly GCA_030015325.1 of Cryptoblepharus egeriae. Lineage (NCBI taxonomy): Eukaryota > Metazoa > Chordata > Lepidosauria > Squamata > Scincidae > Cryptoblepharus > Cryptoblepharus egeriae. The sequence continues at coordinate 119,158,652 of JAREYC010000001.1, forward strand.
AATTGTTGATAAAGAATGGAGTACAGTAAAACCTTAGATTAAGAGTAACTTGGATTGAGAGTGTTTTGCAAGAGAGGTAAACATTTCTAATAACTTTTAACTTGATATACAAGTGATATCTGATATACAAGCGAAAAATAGACCTGGCCAGGATACTGCCAATCTTGGCAGTCTGCAAGTCTCTCTCCAGTAATCAGTCTATACATGTCTACTCCGAAGAAAATCTATTAGAGTATATGGGGATCAGTCCTGGGTAAGGGGAGCAATGAAAAGGAGCCTGAGAGACCTAGCCTTGCATGCTTATTCTAAAGTAAGCCCTCAGTGGGGCTCAGTCCTGTGTAAGGCCTGAGAGACTTAAGAGACTTGGGGTGCAATCCTAAACTAGTCTGGGACAACTCATGGGTCTTTCCAGTCCTGTGGGGAAGTAGGAAGGCAAGCGCATGTCTGTGCACTGGCTTAACCCTCCCCCAGGAGTGGTGCAGAAAGTGCCTTGCAACACTTTTATGACACCCCCAGGCCAGCGTGGGACTTATGCCAAGGCTTAGGCTGGCCTAACTGCAGTTTAGGATTGCAGCATAAGTGCAGGTTAATTTTTTTCTTTGTATTTTGTATTTTCTTTATTATTGTTTATTTCATTACAGTATTGTAATCATTTTTATGACTATTTTTGGAGTTGTGGAACAAATGAGTTTCCATTATTTCTTATGGAAAAAATTGCTTTGATATACAAGTGTTTTGGATTACAAGCATGGTTTCAGGCCTAGTTTTTCTGTCTCCTATGCATGTGGTCACCATTTTCTTTAGATATGATCAGTGGTGGGCTCCAGCAGGTTCACACCTACTCCGTAGAACCGGTTGTTAATGAGAGATAGGACATACAAAGTTTAAAAATAGCCATTTAAAAGTGACTGCCAGATGGGCATAGAACCGGTTGTTAATTTCTTTGAATCCCATCACTGGATATGACGTGCCTGGCTCAGTTGGGGACACTGAGATGCCCACCAGGAAACTGCTGCTCCCTACCTCCCCCTCATCACTCTGGAAGAAGGAGCATAATTTCTGTGGATCCCTTGTCAGCATTGCAGCCTAACCTTGTCATCATTCCCCAATGTGGGCTCAGGAACAGGTTAGTGCAGTGGTACTCAAGCCTTTCACCCCAGGACTACCTTCTGAGAATAACAGTCTATCCGGGACATCCCACAAATGATGCCATGGGTAGAAGTGATATCAAAGATGCCCAGTGCCAGATTCCAAGATAGCTGCACTCAGCTTTTCATGACACCCTGAAATGAAGTCACAACCCCCTCAAGGGGGTCCCTATTCCCACTTTGAGTACCACAGAGACAACGTGTACAGGCATGTGAAGGCTAGCTTCACCATTTGGGGCCTGCTCCTGTCACTTGCCTTTGGACCCAGAGCAGCCAGATCCTATGCCTGGACCCTATTCTGTATCCTTTTGCCTCCCACTACCCTGCCCTGCATGTTGGGAAGCTACTGTTCCTCACCCTGCTGCGTTCTTCTGTAGTGAGAAGGAGAAGTTCTATGGTGAATATTTTAATTTAGTATGAGAATTTTAGAATATATTTAAGAGTTGGTATATAAGCACAGATTCACTGTTTTTATATACTATGGGCATGATCCTACCCAACTTTCAAGCACTAGCATAGTTGTGCCAGTGAGGCATGTACTGCAACCTGCAGTTGGGGTGCACTCAGAGAGGTCTCCTCAAGGTAAAGGAATTTTTGTTCCCTTATCTTAAAGTTGCATTGCCCTTACTGAAGTTGGAAAATTGGTTAGAATTGCACTTTGTAGCATTAAATAATAATAAAGAACGAGTTCCCAGCAGTGATGTTATTCAAAGAAATTAACAACGGGTCCTCTGCCCATCTGGCAGCCACTTTTAAATGGCTGTTTTTAAACTTTATATGTCCTATCTCTCATTAACATCTGGTTCTATAGAGTAGGTGCAGACCCGCTGGAGCCCACCACTGGTTCCCAGCCTTCCTCAGGCCACTGAGACGTCCAGTAGAACTAACATGTGTGTCTTCTCTTTCTAGTTATTGGGGTAGGTCATCTGCCAGGGTGAGCATATCCAAGTTAGAAACCTGATCAAAATGGATCAAGAAAATCTGTTTCTGATCACCAGCCCATTTTGGTAGTGTATTGACACAACATGGGGGTTCATGATAAGAAATCTAATAAAGCCTGTCTACTTGCATTGTTCAGATGACCTATTTACCCAAAAGCCAAGAGATTATTTTCTTACTGCTTTCTTAGCTCAGCTAAGAGCAAGTTCAAAGCTCATATTTTTAGCATATCTGTATATGAATGCTTCCACTAAAAAGCCTGGCACTATTAAAATTATATCACAACATAGGAAAGCACTCTCTGTGCTATTTGATCTCTGATTACCGTTGTGCACATCAGCTCTTAATCTGAATGTGTGTTCATTGAGTGACGACATGTATGCTTTGAAGCTGAGGCTTGTTATAAGCTGTAGTCGTTTCATATCATTGTGATACATGAATTGAAATAGGATAAATTCCACAGGATCAGACCAGGGGTTCACCTTTCCAACTTTTTGTCTTAAACTAGCTAACCAAGTACTTCCAGGAAGTCCAAAAGCCCTCCAATAGCCCTCCTTTTTTCTTCTATACATTAAAAATGTTTTGTTTTAGTTATGTTTTCACCAATATTTACAAAACAGTCACTTAAACCTTTAAACCAACTCTTTCCCATACACATACATTTATAATTATTTGCCAGGGAAACAAGGAATGTACATGTACAAACCTGCATCTTTTAATTTATGGGCCAATGGCAATGGGGGAGACGGGACGGGACGGACAGTGAGGAGTGGGAGACACACCAGGTGATATACACAGGGGGGTTGTGAAAATTTGTAAAATCTTAATATTTTCAAATAATGTCTTGTGTTATATATTATTTGATATGTAATTTCATTAAAAATGAAATGAAACAAACTGTGTTGAAATATGTCTACTCTATCAAAGGTTATAACCAATAAATGGGAAAGGGCAATAGTACATCACCACATCCACCACACATCCATCACATCATCACATCCACTGTCTGAGGTGTTGCCTTGCCCACTACATGGGAAGAGGTCCATCATAAGGTTGACTATGATAATACAAGCCTCGTGACTCCACTAAATGGAGCTAATCTATGCTTCTGTATCGTTATAATGCTGAAATCTACGCTGTTTCCTATTCTATGGGGCAGAATTTCCCATTTTTTAAAGGAAATCTTCTTGCATTTTATAGCTTTTTTTATTCTGCTTATTAACTTAGTTGGAATTTTCTTGGACTTTTTAGTAGCTTTCCTAATCTGAGATAGCTATTCTACTTGAGCTACTATAATGTTTTTTAATAAGTTTCAAGCATCCTGAAGAAATTTGATCTCTCAACACCCTTTCAACACATCCTCTCATCTTTGAGAAGTCTCATCTTCTGAAGAAGAATTTATTTTGGAACTTCTGAGCTTATTGCTTCTGAATACTGAATTTGAAGCACAAATACTGAGTTCTCTGTTTCTAAGATTTGCAACACCTGCAGTGGACACAGAGGTTAGTAAAGGACCTGGATTAATTGTTCTAGAGTGCAGTTATTGTTGCTATCCAGAAATTTTGTCAGTTCAAAACGCAGCAGCAAGTAGGGCATACTGTGATGCCACCTCTGTGATGCCATCGTGTGAACTGGCTACCCATTTATTTTTAGGCTCAATCACTGATTCTGATGATAATCTTTAAAACTCTATCCAGCCCAGAGAAATGGTAGCATTTTGGGAAATGCTCCTTTGAGGAGGCTAGTTTTCAACATTTGACTCACCAGCAATGATAGGGTCACATACACAGGGAACAGCCTGATTAAGCTGGGTTGCTAATTCTGTCCTCCAATCTATTCAGGCAACACGATTACAGGTCCCAATAATGTCATCAACACTATTATTGCTCGTTCTCTTGCTCATCCTGCAAAACGATATAGGCTATTTCCTGCCAACGGTGCCCTTCTGGTGTCCCCATAGAACAAACTCTTCACAAAGCAGTAAGTGGACACAAACTGACATTGAAAATGACAATATACAAAAGCTAGTTGGGGAGCATTTCAATCTTTCCCATCATTCTACAGCGGTTTTTATGACAGTCCACCAAAATAATAACATTGGAGCAACAAAACAAAATTAAAAGCTGAATTAGAGTTTACAGCAGCAGTTGGCACCACCATAGAAGGAAACATGACTCATGACTTACGCTTCTTAGCACATGACAGAGCTCACTGAAGGAGCATTGCTGTAAGTTGGGTGGGCAAACCCCAGCCTTTGGGGATCCCTTTTATCTGTCAAAGTTGTTTCCCCCCCCACCCCCCCTCCAATTTCCAATGAGCCTCTGGCCCGTCAAAGTTTGTCAGAGCCTGCTCTGACCCAGTACCTGTGCTGGTCATGACATCCATCATTGCTTTCTACTTTCCCTGGACATTATTTTTTAACTCTCCTTTCCAAATGCCTCTAAACAGCCTATGCCGCCATCTGTTTCTGCTTAGTCTATATATTTTCACTACATGAGAGATGTGCATGAAACAGTTCATAGTTCTCATGTGTATTATAAAGCTCAATAAAATTCTTTCATTTGTATATGATCATTCTATGTGTGTTAATTTATGTAAATTTATTCAAATTTGAATTGTAAAGAGTTTATTTCTAGAAAATTATAGTTTTTTAAAGAGACGATGGATTATATTTAGAATGCACACTGCATATCTGTTGGTTCTTTTTCTCCAACAGAAATTAATTTTATCCATTAATTTTATCTTCAGTTTATTAATTTTAATAAATTTATTAATAAATTATAAATTTATTTTTATAAATTAATTAATTTATTTAATTAATAAATTAATTTATTAATTTTTAATAAATTTTACATTTATTTTAAATTAATTTAAAAATTAATTTAAATTTAATTAAATTTATTAATTTTATCTTCAGTTTAAAATTAATTTAATTTTATCCATTAATTTTATCTTCAGTTTATGGCCACATATTTACTTGAGCTGAAATCCAGGATTTGTCATGTAAGCAACCTAACGGTGTATACCAGTGGTTTTCAAAGTGGGACCACTTGGGGGGAGGAGGTTGCAACTTCATTTCAGGGGAGTCACAAAAACCTAGGTGCTACCATCTTGGAATGGACACTCAGGGCGCTTTCCTGGTATAAAGTCTCTTTGAACACAGTGGAACTTACCTCCAAGTAGATATGGAGGCATATTGGCATCACAGTGATGGCACTTACTGTTCTGGCTGTGACATCACTTCAAGGCGGGGGGTTCCCGGTTAGATTGTCATTTTCAGAAAGAGGACCCAGGGTACTGTGCTAATATGGTTGAGGACCACTCTGCTCCCTGAACCCCTAGAGGCTATTTTGAGGTCTGGAGAGGCTGCATGCACCTCTTCTCTCTCTGTTTTAGAAAGTATTTATGAACTAATTTTAATTAATCCATTCATTTTAATTAATCCATTCATACATAAGTTACATCTCTAATTTAATGCAAATTCATTCTTAGGCCCCCGGCACAGTGTCAGAAAGGTGATGTGGCCCTCCTGCCAAAACTGGATGCCTCTGATCTACAGGTCTGAAGAAGGTGAATTCTATTATTAATCGGAAAAGTGGCAACAGCATATCATCCTGAAATATCTTTTGAAAACCTATGAGTTCGAAGTCCCCTGGAAGCCTGGTCCCTGGGATTTTGCCCTCTTGTCCCCTCTCCTCTGCCCTAGATGGAGAGTCAAAGAAACTACCTTCTGCCTAGACAATGTGCTAAATGACAAGGCGCTTACCATAATTTTTTTTCCACTTGTTTGTCTGAAGCTTAAACATTGCAGCCAAAACCTGACTGTAATCTTCAGCTTTGTTCTTGTTTTGTCAAGTTTTCCATGGCTTGTACTCTCCTGTGGTCTGTTCAGCCACTCGCTGATCCTTGTTTCCCAGGATTGCTTCCAGCTGACTGCTACCGGACCTCTTTTTGTTCTTGACATATTAGGCATGAAAATGTCCCTGTAGCGACTTTATCTTGGGCTATTCTGTGGCTGATTTTGGCCGGAGGAATGTACCCGTCATCTTTCATTTTGGATAGAGTTTGCAGACACAAAGCCGATCACGAGGATGACTTTTCCAAAGGTGACTTGGCGTACAGTAATCATGACTATTAATATGCACTGAAACACTGTGCATTCTTTAGTCCTCTGAAATGTTTTGCTCGGCCTGCAAGACCAGCTTCTGCGTTCTGCCCATTTGCCTAATGCGTTTTTATTTTGTGAAGAATAAACTTTCCACTTTGATCTGTTTCTGCAAGTGGAACGTAGCCTCTTTGCTGTTGGGGATAATTGTGGAAAGTGTGTATTAAAACTACCCGAAAACAGTTATCATCAATCTGCTTTAATAAGCAATTTAGACTGGGCTGCTTTTTGCATTATTTGCAAACCATTTTAAGCCTAAAAGCCTCTTAGGTTGCTAACAGGAAATGTTAAAGCATTTCATCTTGATGGATGATTCTGATTCCATTTCCCAAGTTCATACTTGCTTCTTTCCTGAACTTTCCCCTGCTTTCCCCCAATGTCCAGGCCTTTTTTTATTAGTGTGCATGTGTTAAATATTTAGAAAGGATAGCTTAGTTTAGCTGAAAAAGAGTTATGGTTATTTATAAAGACAACCATTTAAGGACAAGATTTCAAGTGACATTAGCAGGATTCTGGGTAGCTCGGAGATCCTCTCCAACAGCAGCTGGGAACTGACTCTTTTACACAAGATTTGTCACTAATAAGATTTTATGTTATTGGCTCTAAAAAGTCCACTTTTTGGATTAGATGATGATAAGATGGTGGAAGAAACAGCAGCTTAAACTTAAGATGCCAGACATCATGCAGAAATACATTATTTAATATCACAGCTATTTTTCCCCCCAACCCTCCAGCCTAAGATAAATTTTGCTTTCATAGGAAAATAACCCTATAATCCAAAGTAACTACGGGAAGACATAAGAGGCACTTACTCATAGGTTTCCCATAGGTGGCACTGTAATTACTGTGGTGTAAAAGGTCCCGTAGTTACTCTGGATTGTAGCCCTAGTCAAAATAGTGTCAGTGCCAGGTTGTTTGCCAAGTCATTATTTGGGGCAACTTCAAATAACATTGGATGCACGTTCCTCTGAATAAGGCATAAGCACAAGGCAGAACAAGACCCTTTGTGTGCTGCTACAGGATACCTTCTGGGATATATTTGTGCAGATGTCATAACTGAAAAGGAGCACTCAGTGTCCAACACATTATTTGTGATATGGCCCTAAAGAAACTTGGTATCAACCATCCTCTAACCTCCTGCCTCAAGTGGATTGCACTGTGTTTACCACTGTTTTGGCCAACACAATAATTCAAATACTGTATATATTACTTAGGTTGTCTTATTTCCAGTGTAAATATATGCAGGCTCAAATCTTTAGCTAACTTGAAAAAAGACAACATCTTGCTTCAACCTATCTTCATGCCATACCTTTTAAGAACCTATAAGTTCTTAAATGTATAGGTTACCTATAAATTTATTGTTGAACTAGCAAAAATGTATCCACCTTACAGGAGTAAAATTCCTCCTGTACTCCATCTGCCCACTGCGCAACAACCCCATGTGCATCAACCTCTCATGCACAACATACCCCATGCTCAACATCACCCATGTGCATCATCCCACACTGTGCATCAATCCCACATGCGCATAAACCATGAATGTGCAACATCCCCCATGTGCATCAACCCTGAATGTGCAACATCCCCCATGCACATCAACCCCAAATGTGCAACATTCCCCCATGCACATGAACCCCCATGCGCATCAACTCCCACTGCACGTGAACCCCCTCTGCATATCAACTCCCCATGCACCTCAACCCCCATGCATCTCAACCCTGAATGTGCAATCCTCCATGCGCATCAACCACCCATGCACAACTTCCCCCGTGCACATCATCCCCTCATGTGCAACAACCTCCCATGCACAACATTCCCTCACCCTGTGCACATCCCTCCAAATCCATGGGCACGCCTTCTGGGTCCGTGCTGGTTTTGGGGCTGGATGTTGATCAATCTTCAATGTTAAGTATAAGCCAAAAATGTGTTGCACCCCTTTTCTTCCCCTTAAGGGTTAAATTTTTCAACATTGGTTCTTGGTGGGTGTTGTTGTCACAAAAGGAACACCGTCCCCAAATTTCATGCTTCTAGGTCCAGGGGTTGGGGCAGAGCTTCCCTCAGTCAGGGATTCTTCAATGGAAAGTATAGGGAGGAAAACGCATTGTGCCGCGTTTCACCCCCTTCTGGTTGGAATTTCTGAAAACCGATTCTTAATGGGTGCTTCCATCACGGAAGGAAAACCCACCCCAAATTTCATGCTACTAGGTCCAGCAGTTTTGGCTGGGTATTGATCAGTCAGTCAGTCAGTGACTTTTCAGTTTTATATACTGTATATAGATAAAATTATATTTTATCTATCTATCTATCTATCTATCTATCTATCTATCTATCTATCTATCTATCTACCTATCTAACAATAGATAGATAGATAGATAGATAGATAGATAGATAGATAGATAGATAGATAGATAGATAGATAGATAGATAAAATATAATTTTATCTATATACAGTATATAAAACTGAAAAGTCACTGACTGACTGACAGGTATTCCATTTTAGATATATAGATGTAGCTTACCTTAGTTTACTACTGATGGCCTATGGCTGCAATCCTAAACATACTTTCCTGGAAGTAAGACCCACTGAACACAATAGGGCTTACTTTTGAGTAGACATGGTTAGGATTGTGCTCTATGTCTCCTATACCTCCCAGTAACACTGAAATTGCAACCCTATGTACACTTATCAGGGAGTAAGTCCCATTACATTCAATGGGATTTATTTCTCTGGAGAAAGGCATCAAATTGCACTCTCGCAGTACAATCCTATGCATGCCAACTCAGAAGGTGCCCATTGTATTCAATGGGAGTTACTCCCATGAAAGTGTTATTGGACTAGAGCCTTAGCTAAGCACAGATGATGTGGCATCATCATGGTTAGTATCTTCTCCACCCTATCCCTATTTTTGTGTGGGGATTTCTAGGGACCAGCCCAGGGGTGGGGGGAGAGTCCTGCCTCTGGCGACTTGGAGCTTGGGATTCCCCTCTGAGAACACAGCACAGCTGCCTCCGGCTGTAAATCCCATTAGAATAGAGCTATTGCTAGTTGACTGTGGATGGGATTGCAGGTGAGAACCCTCTGTCTCAAAGCATGTCTACTCAGAGCAGGGATTTCCAACCTTTTTCAGTGCAGGATGCACTGAAAATGCACAAAGCCATCCTAGTCACTCTTATTGGAGAGTAAGCCTCATTGACTACAATGGGACTTATTTCTGAGTAGACAGGCATAGGATTGGCCTCTGAGGCTGCAATCTAATCCACGCTTTCCTGAGAGTAAGCTCTACTGACTACAGTGGGACATATTTCTGAGTAGACAGGCGTAGGGCTGCAATCCGCCAACAGAGCCCTCCTGCTGTGAGGTGAGGAGGGGAAGAGGCACTTAGAGGAGTCTTCTCACGGACCGGTGAGGCAGCTGCCAAGGACCTCCAGTGGTCCCTGGACCAGGGGTTGAGAAACCCTACCTTAAGTGGCAAACTGGAATGGGCACAGCAAAATGCTCAGCTTTAATGAGCTATAACGTCTGCTGGACTAAACATTATTGGAACATTTGGATGTGAGACGTGGGGCAGTAAAAACTACACATGCAAGATATAATAATTTAGCTCAATGATATGCTGCACATTGCATATCTGCATCACTAAATATTACTGACAAATAATAGGAAACACATCCAGGCCTCCATCGTCAATGCGATTACACAGACAGTGAACTGCAGCATCATCATTAAACATTCATGCTTCAGTCCCAGACATATCTTTGAGAGGAAGCATACACTAAGACTAGGAGAGGTTATTGTACGGTAAAAGGCACATTGCAACATGAACATCCTCATTTGAACCCATTGAAAGGTGAATCAACTCAGCAGAGTGATGACCGCAGAGCATCCCCTTCTGTGGTTCAGAAGCCTTTCCCTCCACCCTGGCTGTTTGCTTGGGATCATGCAAAAATCAATACTGAGACCAGAATCAAACTTTAGAACAGGTTTTTTTACAGATGATGAAGGCTCATATTTACAGCATTTAATTATCATCAGAGTTCCTACAACTTGATCAGTCCAGAGGCTTTTAAAGCTGCCCCTGCTTGCATATGGTTTTGCATTGGTTTTGCCCCTGCTTTGCATACGTGCTCACATAGAGAGGGGGGGGGGGTCCAAGCCACACCTCCTGCAATGGTCACTGAGAGGGGACAGGTAAAGAGGTCAGTCAGTGCAGGGGGTGGTTCATTGCCCGCCTTCTGACACGTGCAGGTCAGTGTTGTCTCTTTTATTCCAGCAACCCTATATTTAGGATTGCAGCAGTGGATGAAACTGATCTGTGATCTGGGATGTTGCTTGTTAGATTTCAAGTCAGCCAAGTATTTACTACAAAGCCTAAAGCAAATGAACATGTAATAAAACCAGCTTTTTTAAAAAAATGACTTGGGCTCCAATCCTTACGAAGTTCCAAAAAAACCTCACAGATGGATCTTTCCATTGCCACGTGGTGGTGCCTGAACTTCTCCAATGGTAATGATGGCAAAAAGTGTGACAAAAATGTGTTCCGACAGTCAGGCCAACACACTGCCAGGTTCAGTGGCTTTTGCTTCTAAGAGCACAATCCTGACCATGTCTACTCAAAAGTAAGCCCCATTGTGTTCAGTGGGTCTTACTCCCAGGAAAGTGTCTTTAGGATTGCAGCCATAGGGTGCAATCCAGAGTAACTACAGGGAGTCCTTGCTCCGGTGTAAGAACAATTTGCTCTGGATTGCAATATGAATTTCCCATAGGTTTTCATTAGGTGGTACAGTAACTATGGGTGCCCATAAAGGGCGCAATCCTGAGTAACTACGGGGAGTCCTTGCTCCGGTGTAAGAACAATTTGCTCTGGATTGCAATATGAATTTCCCATAGGTTTTCACTATATTGTGCAGTAACTACGTGTACACGTAATGTCTCTTACGTGCTCCCGTAGTTACTCAGGATTGCACCCAAAGTCTCTTACGTGCTCCCGTAGTTACTCTGGATTGTAGGGTAAGTTGCTATAGTTAGGATCGCAGCGGTGGATGAAACTGAGATGTGATCCAGAATTCGTCAGCCAAGCATGTGATGTTATACTGTGATGATATGAGCCCGAAAGTTTCTTTTAGCCTTCCCATTCACAATACAAAGCTGATAACAACCGACATGACAGGGTTATTGTCAGGAATACTGCACAATACTACTGTAATATTATGGCCCGGTACTATTATTTGATATGAGAACCACTGTTGGCTTCTTCTCTGCTTTACTTCCGTTCCATTTTTAGTTTCAGTTCCCCAGTAACTTTCTGATGTAATTGAAAGCTGTTTCCTTCTGCTGCTTTCACATCTTCCACCAGAACTCATCTTTCACTTCTGTTTCAGTTTATTACTATCTCTGAGAAGAACTGAAACATTTTTTCTTGTATTCTGGGTGAAACAGAAAAGAAACTGTATCATGGGGCTTTTCCTGCTCTTTCTCCTTAAGCATTGGTTTTAAAATCTGTTTTTTTTTTCTGTACTGTTATTTTTGTTACCTATCTCATTACTTTTATTGTGGTCACTCCACATGTTCCATCAGAAGCATCTGTGCAGAGGAGGCCAGCAGGTAGGACTTAAGGAAGGTCATGTACTGATATCCTCCTCCACAGCAAAGCACCCTGGAGGATAGATTCAGATTCAAGAGAAATGCTTTGAGTTCTGACTCTATTTCACATAGGTACTACTCTCATACCCCAAAAGGCAAATGTTGTCCCTTTGAGGGCAAGGAGCCATTATTTATTGACTTTTTTCTGTAAACAATTCATGAACTTTTTGTTAAAAAAATCAGTATATTTTCTGTTGATTCTGTGATGTCTTCTATTTTGGCTCTTTCTTATTAACCTCAGATTGCAAAAATAAGTGGTTTTGACAACATACTGTAGTACTAGCAATACAAGCCCTGGAATGTGAACTCAGAAATAAGTCTCATTGTGCTCACTCTCAGGAAAGTGTGTATAGGATTTTAACCTATGTATGGTACACCTTTGATGATATACATTTAATGTATCTTATGGGCATTTTATCTGCACTGCATGAAGCTGCATGCCCCTATAGCCAAGAATAGGGTTTTTTTGGGGTGTTGCAGAGCACCATTGTGTGGGAGAACTGTAGACAGCAAGACACTCAAGGAGTAATCCCCAGATGGACTTAGGTGGTGCAAGTCCATTGCGGCAGCCTAAGGGTTTCACAAAAGTGCCATAAAGCACTTTTGTGCCACCAGAGGAGATACCCTGCACTGCTTTCACATCTTCCACCAGAACACGGTTCACTTCTGTGAACTTCACTTTTAGTGAATGGGGTTCACTTCAGCTTATTACTATCTCCAAGAAGAATTTAAAACATCTTTCTTATATTCTGGGGAAAAGAAACAGTATCATGAGTTCCCTCCCCTTCTCCTAATCTGTTTGCTTTACTCCAGGCCTGCCCCAATAAGAAAATGTATCCAATTTTTAGAACAAAGTATTCATGTTGTCTCTATTCCTCTTGCCTTCCTCTTCCAAACCATGAACTTCCGACACTTTTAATTGAGCTTAGCTAAGGAGAAAAACACCTTAAGTAATTGAATGAACGGAAAGCCACCTATCACCCCCCCCCCCACACACACACACACACACACACAGAGACACACAACCTTTTGCTCTAAAATGGGATCCCCTGCTTTAAATGCAATTGGCACAAACATGGATTTCAACAAATGAGCCTCTGATCCTAACTATCCTAGATCCCGAATGCACCTACCTGGATTTAAGCATTGTGAGTATATTTGTCCATTCCGGTCTACTATAACTAGGGCTAAGGCATTCATTCTTATTATAGTGAGCTGTATGACCCCAGCCTGTATTTCAACAACCCCAAGGGTTCTCTGCTCCCTTCTCCCATTTCAATACTGTGTCCTGCAGCCGATCCCCAAGTCTGAAGGCCTGTTTCTTTTTCATACATGCATTTGCAACATACATGCTACTGCAGTGATGGGGAAAAATGCTCCTACAAACTGTGTTGATGTTCACTTTGGAGCCAGGTGCACAAGCTGGGAAAGGATAAGAGGAATGGAGGCTGAATAATACACTTGAGAAAATAATTGCTGCCTTTTCCCATCAGCTGTCTCTCCATCTGGCTGGGGGACTAGGAACGAAGAAATGTCTGGCCTTTCAGCAAAGTAACTGTACCATGAATGCTGGGTGCTTGTGATGTGATTGTCTGTGAGCGTCTTCCCTACTCCTTCGGGTGCCCCATTCCAGACAGAGCAGCCATTGATCGACACAGTTCTTCCCTGAAGTGATCTGGCACTGGCCTGTTTTGTTTTACAGCTGAATCCTGAGTGTTCTGCCTCATGACAGCCCTCGAGACACAGGGCATCTTGCATTCCTAATTAGATAATTAAATAACATGAATGTAATTAAAATAGCTTGAATAGGCCATTCTTCTGTGATCAGCACAACTGTTCTGGTTTTCTTTAGAAGCTTTGACTTTTAAACCATTAAGGGATATGACCAGTTTAATTAAAAAAATCTTGGAATTGACCTTTTCTGGAAATGTAAACCTTTTCTTCCCAAAATTCTTCTTTCTTCATGTTCCGGGACAATGAATTTCTTTTTTGCAGCCGGTTGAAAAGATGAAGTGAAACTACACCATTGTGGGTCAAGAGGTAAATGAGGTAAAAAGAGAAAACACTGGGCAATACAGCATGATCACAGCTAACAGGGGCAAAGGTGCTCCTATTGAGCAAATCATGGTCTATTCAGTGGCATGACAAAAGCATTCACTTTTACAATGATCATGACCTGGGTGGGTCCCTCTAAAATCATTTTCTGAAGTCGCAGTAAAGTATCTAACAACAGTCAAGAAACCCATGATTGATGACCCCAATACATTGAATCTTATTTTATTATGGAGAGTCCATCATAAAGTGATTTCATTTTACACTGAACCAGGAGGTTGCTGTATTGGAGAACAAGCAATACCTGTACATATAACCAGAGCCTGATGAATGTTCGCCTGATTGTATATTTCTGCCTTTCTGCCATAGTTGAGAAATCTTGGGTGACCTCCACAGGACTTGTGCATTCCGGCATGCCGGCTACATGACCGCAGAGACATCTTTGGACAACCCTGGTTCTTTGGCTTAGAAATGGGAATGAGCATTGCACCCTAGAGTTGATCATGGCTAACAAGGCAACCTGTGGGTGACACCTTTACCTTTACCACTATTCCATCTCCCAGCACTGCATTGACTGGCCTTAGACTGTAAAAACTGCAGGGATAGAATGGAGTTGGTATGGATAGTATGCAGGTCATTTCCAGTATAAAAGAGGGGAGAAACTGGACCTAATATTTGATAGCAGGCCTCCCTCAGTCTTGAAAGACTATGATATCGTGCTTGGCACTGCATACGCTGCATGCGAAGCACTATCCTCCTTGTTATGGAGGATATGCTGTTACCCAAGCAGCAAATCCCCCCTCTCCACGCCACTGAATTAGTCCAATGGAAAGGCAGAGCCAATACGATTGGATCCAGCTGGCATTGCAGAGCTGGGCTAAGGACAGGAGCTCACCCTGTCTTGTGGGGCCGACCTGGGTCTCGAACCCTGGACTGCTGATTAACGGGCACGGTGTCTTAACCACTTGCACCACCCACATGGATGCAGCCCTCCTTATTAACCTTGATAGAGTGAGGTTCCTTCCTCTGCTCATGAGTTTGTCTTATTTTGTCCACTTTCAGCCCAGAGTAACTCTTGCTTCAATGCTTCATGGACTGTCTGCAGATTCTGATGCATTTTGACTGCAGTCTTAAAGACACTTTCCTGGGAGTGAAACCCATTGAACACAATGGGGCTTACTTTTGAGTAGATATGGTTAGGATTGTGCCCTTTGTCTGCACTGATCTTTAGTGCGCCCAACAACTTAATTGTTATGAAGCACATATTGCCACTGCAACTCTGGCAGGAATCTTTCCAGCTTGACAATGACCCACTGAGCAATTGTTGGGATCAAACCATTGCTTACTGGGATCAAGCCATAGCAGGTGAAGCTCTGTGGGGGGTAGAATTTGAAAAGGTGAATCTGTTTCTATCCCTACTCTGCCAATGGCACATATGACCTTCAGAAAAATGTTCTTCATATAGGAGAAGAAAACAAGAGCTGTCACTCCTCAAGGCTGTTTCATTTACAAGTACCTAATGGAGTATGCAGGTCATTTAAAAAAGAAAAAGTGCAGAAAACTTGTTAGCGTTCTTTAGCCTGCGGTGGAAGGAGATTTGCAAACTAATCTGTTTTGGGTTTGCCATGTGAGTATCATAGGATTGCCTCACGGTTAAATTGCAAAACAGAAGGAAAACAGAAGCATTGTGCCCCAAAATTGCATTATTTGTTCTAGTCAGTGGAATTAATGTCCCATGATATCTGCACTAACATCTCAAAACAAGGACGCCCTGATTATTCAAAGCCCATTACTCCCAAAAACTCTCAAGCATTTGAAAGTTAGTGTAAAATAGGTAAGCTTGGCCAGAAACTCACTTAAGGAGACTGAAAGCTCCTCAAGGCAAGCATGTCTTTGTCTGGGTCCTATAGCTACATATAGCTACATATAGGGTGCACGTAAAGTCTCATACGTGCTCCTGTAGTTACTCTGGATTTGGGGGCTATTTCTGGTAAATAGATATAGGATCACCATATTTTAAATTACTGCAATCCACTATGAGTCTTGGATAAAATGAGCTACACAGTCAAATGAAATACAATAATACCTCCATTATTCTGTTTCCATCAACACTGTTTAGGAGCATGCATGATTGACAGCTACTGTAGCCCATGGGAGGTGTGTATTTTGGGAAGCACAGAGTAACTCAACACCATATTTCCACCTTATCTTCATTTTATATATAACACTGTTTTTTAATGTGTGTGTGTGTGTGTGTGTGTATATATATATATATATATATATATATATATATATATATATATATATATATATATATATATATATATATATATAAAACATTTTATATATAACAATGTTTTATATATAACACTGTTTCATACAGCCCTTGAAAATAATATATTCCATACCATGAGATCCATTTCTGCACTCATGGAGCAATCCTAACTGATGTAGACCAACACATCTCTCCCATACTCCCATTCCTGTGGTGGTGTGAGGAGGCTGGCATATGTCTGTGTACTGGCCTAACCCTCCCAGGAGTGGCACAGAAGTGCATTATCCCTACAATCCAGAGTAACTACGGGAGCATGTAAGAGACATTACGTGTACCCATAGTTACTGCACCACCTAGTGAAAACCTATGAGAAATTCATATTGCAATCCAGAGCAAATTGTTCTTACACTGGAGCAACGACTCACTGTAATTACTCTGGACTGCATCCTATGTCACTTTTGTGTCACTTCCACACCAACACAGACTTATGCTAGCTGAACTGTGGGTTAGGATTGTGCTGAAAAAAGTGTCAAAGTAGAAAAAAATGGCAGGAAACAAAAGCTACTGAAAAATTCAGAGTTGATTTATTGTTGTTTTAGTTTGTCATGCCCTTTAATATTTGCACTACTTTCCATGTTATGTTACTGACCATATCTAGTGTGCAAGGACTAACAAGGAAAACTAATAGGTTTTCTATCTATCTATCTATCTATCTATCTATCTATCTATCTATCTATCTATCTACAGTATTTATATACCGGTTTTCAACTGAAAAGTTCACAAAGCGGTTTACAAGAAAATGAAAATTAATAGCTAATTAATAGCTAATGGGTAAATGTCCCAAAAGGGCTCACAATCTAAAGTGCAAAAAGAACACCAGAAGAAGCCACTAGAACAGACATTGCTGGGGTGTGGAGGGCCAGTTACTCTCCCCCTGCTAAATAAAAGAGGAACACCCACTTGAAAGAGTGTCTCTTGCAAAGTAAGAAGTAAGCCCAGTAAGCCCAGTAAGCAATCTAACCCTGCAAGATTGGCTAAGAGTCTTCAGGATTCTGCATCAATCTCTTGGTGAAAGTAATATGGAAATGCTAGCAGAGCACCCAAAAATTATGTCATGTTAGTGAGGGGGGAGGAAATAATCAAGGAGTAAATTGAGTCAGAGCTGGCAATTCAAACCAATCTGGAAATGCAAGGAAATTATTGTTTCTTTAAACAATTCAAGATCATGTGCTGCATGCAAAGCAAACCGACCTGACTGAGGCATTCAGAAACCAGACAGTTCTAACAGCATACTTTACTGATATCCAGAGAGTCTGAAAGCAGCAAATCAAGTCAGACGTCCCATTATACTGAATGGAGCTTATGTCCAGGTAAACATGGATAAGATTGTAGCCTTAAAATACTGAAGCTAGGTAAAAGCTGGAACAATCTGTGCTATTGTTTTAACCACTCAATGTCTTTGTGAACTGTATCGTGGGAGGTGTTCTTGCCAACTGCTTAGTATAAGTGTCGACTGATAAAGAAACATCACACACTGCCATTAATGTTCCCAGACAAGGGGTCTCCATGTGCCTTGTACGGAACCCCTTCTGCCTTCAGAGCTATTCCAGGTGGCAAGAACAATGTGGATGTGCCTCCTCTACATTGTTCTCATTGCTCAGAATGAATCCAAACACATAGAGGAGAGGCTGCTAACATGGTGCATTGAGATGTTTGCAAAACCTAGTGCTTTGTTGTCACCCCGTGAGAACAGTAATACTCGTTGCTTAAAAAGAATCGGGCCCATATCCTAAAGTCAAATTAAGCCCTTTGCTCCGGAGCAGTTATGGTGACATTCCATAAGATAATATTAGAGGATGATGTAACTGCGTGGACCCGTAACTGCTCTGGACTTTGCCCTCAGTCAGGTTCCACTAATGAGAGTGAGTAAATCTGGTCCAGTAAAAGAGATCCTCATTTCATCTCTACTACATGTTCTGTAAGGTGTCACAGAGGAGACAGCTGTTAAATTTCCATTTCCTGAGTGTATAACATTCCCTTTCCATCATCATCATCATCATCAACAGCATTTATATACCACTTTTCAAGGAAAAATTCACCAAGTTGTTTCCCTGTCCACACCATGCTTGTGACTTGTGGGGTGTTGGATAATTTTCCACTTGTGGGGTGTTGGATAATTTTCCATTTATGAGTGAAAGCTTTGCTTGGATTATCTTTGGAATAAAAAAAATACTCAAGAAGTCCAAGTTCTCCTTTACGGTATCATTCCAGAGAGGGTACCCACATATACTTACAGCAATGTACAGTGCCATGTTTTATTTACCTGTCATCATTTCCACTCAGTTTTATGAAGTCTGTGAAATTTTGCTTGCCCAACCCCAGAGTTACAATGTACCCCGATTTTTAAAAACATTTAAAACCAAAGGCACTCAAGCACTTTTCTGAGTGCTCATCCATTACATCTGCTATATTTTCAATTGAATAACCCCTCTTGTTTTTGCACGTAGGCTTCTGGAAGCATCTCTTGAAGGCTGAAACATGCTTCGGCACTCATTCTCATGGTCATGGTCATGGTCACGGAGAAGTCCTTGGTCTCTTACCATTTGAGACCACTTTTTCTGGCCTCAAGGAGATCAGCCGTGCTCCAAAGAATACGTCGCGGGTTGGCTGTGCTGCAGTCTTCCTGTTGATCCACCTGTTTCCATGGCTTCTGTGTGTAATGTTTTCTCCCAGACTGAGATAGGTATTGCCTGGAGAGGCTGCATTACAAGGCCAGAGCTTAAGAACTCAGGCAGATAAATTCCCTATCCGCCAGGCGCTTCTTGCACAGCCTTGGGGAAATCGCCCTCTCTCTGTGTTTCATTTCACATTAGCTGCAAAAGGCAGTTGGGTAAAAGGCAGATAGTGCTGCTGATCACCTGGGAAGGAAGTTAACAGCTGTGATAGGCTTTCAAGTTTAAAACTTCATAGAAATGCCAAGTGGCATTTGACTCCAAAATGCACTTGATTTAACTCGCCGTTAGTCGCTGTTTGGCTCTCCCGGCTGGGCGAAGTGCGCAAAAAATGCCACTGTTAGAAAACTGTCATAAGCACCTAATTAACTCCATTGTAACACTCCTAAAGTGTTACGTGACATTCATTAGGATGTACAAAGAGAAAATAATCAAAATCTGATTCAAAAATCCTCATTTATTCCAAAAGTCATTCATTCCAAAAGTCAGCTTAGGAGGGGCAAAGGTGGTAAAAATTTGCCAGGGGGTCAGTACTGCTCCCCACACAAGAAGCTGGAAAAAATGACTGGGGGGTTTCAAACAGTGCCTAAAACTAGGAAGGTACTAGGTGGGGCAGGCCTCCTAGCCATCTTGGTGCAGAGAGGGAGCAAAAACAAAATCATGTGGAATTCTAATCCCAGCTTCGACTAAATCTAGGGTTAAAACTCCAGCTTTAAAACTTTTTAAAAAGCTTTAAAAACTTTTAAAACTGCTTCTGAAACTTCTGCCACTGTTGTAATTCCGATATATAATTATCGTCCATAAGTTAATTCCGATATATAATTATGTAATTCCGATATATAATTATTGTCATAAGTTAAGATTTTTCTGAGACAGTACAAGCCCAATCCTATGCATGTCTACCCAGAAATAAGTCCCATTACAGCCAATGGGGCTTCCTCCTAGGTAAGAGTGGACAGGATTGCAGCCTAATACAACATATCAGGATCTGATTTCCCATGCTTCAAAAGACAAGAATAATCCTTAAGAGCATCTACTCCAACAACTTTCCAGCTCATCAATCAACCTTGATTTTCCTTTCTAGCTTTGAGTTTAACAAAATCTAGTGCTCAGTTACGGTACATCCTTTAAGAGGAACTGAATAAATAAAGCACTTCATATAGTTTTTTATAACTTTCCCAACCTATGTCATTAGCCTTGACTAGAAAACAAATGTTAACACAAACTTCACCACTTCTTCAATATAAGAAGCATTTCATAAATGTAGATACAGAACTGTGATTGTGTCCCTCTGAGAAGTTACATGTGCTGCAAAGTTGAGATGGCAGGTTGCCTTCATCTGAAGCTCCGCCTGTGTTTGGTTAGTTTGCTGTTGACTTGTCCATGCTCAGATGGAAAAGAGAGAGTCTGGAATTGATGTTGTTGAACTAAAATTCAACTATAGGAAACAGAGTAGCTGAGCTTCCTACTTGGAAAATAAATGGTTCTCCTTATAAGTTTAGGGATATATGGAAATTGGGTTGTTAGAGCTTAGTGGTTCTCAGCTGGCAGCCCAATTCTGTTCCCCACCACACTGTTGCATAAAAGAATGTGTGGTGTCTTATGTGGAGGGCATAGGGAAGCCTGCAAAAGGAAAGCAAAAATATTTTTTCTCTTACATCTACCTATGCAAGCTAGAAAGAAAGAAAGAAAGAAAGAAAGACAGACAGACAGACAGACAGACAGACAGACATCCAATAGGTACTGAAAGTGGAGAAACAACAGAGGCAATGACACCACTGTTTGAATAGTACAGGTAGGACTTGATCACTTTTTGCAAAAGTAACTTTGTTAAAAGAGCTCCTGTTCACAGTTACTTAGAATTAGATCCAATTTAATTTAATGAGACAGACCCTACAATCCAGAGTAACTATGGGAAGACGTAAGAGGCACCGGACTGCTCTATGCATTTCCCATGGGTTTCCCATAGGTGGCACCATAACTACTTTGGTGTAAAAGGTCCCGTAGTTACTCTGGATTGTAGCCTTATTTCATGGACTTTATTCTGAGGACTGGGCTTTTAAAAACTTCTCGCTCTACACACTTTTAGGCACCAATGAAACATGAGTTTTACATACTTGCTGTATTAAAAAAATATATTTAGTTGGGCTCATGTTATTGATATAACAGTTAAGAATAACTACAAAAATAACACTTAAAATAAGAAAAAATAATTCCCCTTGGGTAACTTGCAGAAAGGTAGAAAATGGAATATAAAACTAAATTACGTAAAAGAATTTTTATAGTTTGAAAATGTCCTCCAATCTTTTTCCCACCCCAGTTTTTGTTGTTCTGCTTATTGTTGTATGTAAGAAAGTGATTTTCCTGTAAGCACTTTGCTTTCCATTAACTTGAATAATGATTTGATTGTAGTGATTGACTCATCTCTGGAAAATAGTAATGCTGGACTTTCCCCTAATCATTTCTTGGTAAGCATCACAACCAACACATGTACCTTATCTTCCATTTGGTTGCTAAGTTTCCCTTGCTCGGTTGTGTCCAACACTCATCTCCATTTCACAGCCAACAAGCTAGCATTGTCTGAAGACTTTTCTGTGATAATGTGGCCAGCACACCCAAAGCACACAGAACACTGTTACCTTCCCATTGAACACTGTTACCTTCCCTATTTATCTCCTTGCATTTGCATGCTTCCAAACTGCTAGGTAGGCAGGAGCTGGGGCCAGTAATGGGCGCTCACTCTGTCATCGTGTGGTACGCGAAGCCCAACATCTGAGCCACTGCAACTCTTAGCAGCCCCAGTTGGATGCTAACTCTATTAAAATGTGTTCCTTTCAGACAACCAACTCATGCTCTGAAAGGTATGCTTCTGGGACATGGGGATGATGCTTATGTGATCATCCCATGACATACTTACTTTACAATCCAGAGTAACTACAGGAGCACGCAAGACAAATTACATGCACCCATAGTTACTGCACCACCTAGTGAAAACCTATGGGAAATTCATATTGCAATCCAGAGCAAATTGTTCTTACACCGGAGCAAGGACTCCCCATAGTTACTCTGGATTGCGCTCTTAGTTTCCACATATCCATGCCTCTGAATTTCTTTATTTTTCCTCAGTTCATCCCATGAGACATTTTTCCTCTAATTTTTTTGATAACCAATCCACCATGTACATATGATGACTGCTTAATGAGAGACAATTAATATGAACACAGCCCTTTGCAATTCTTACCCCAGGAAAGTGGGTATAGGGATTGCAGCCTAAATCCCATTTTGACAGTGGGCTTCCATCATCTCCCTAAAGACTGATCCTACAATCCAGAGTAACTACTGGAAGACGTAAGAGGCACTTACTCTGGGTTGGTCTATGCATTTCCCATAGGTGGCACCATAACTACGTTGGTGGAAAATGTCCCGCAGTTACTCTGGATTGTAGCCTGAATGTTTGCTTTTTTTGTACAATGGAGGGGATCAAGGGAAGAGGCTAATGACAACATGCCACATTATATATTCCTTCAGGCTTTCTCACTTAAAGCACTTGCCTGGAGTGGCAAGTACTAAATGTAGCAAAATGTAGAGTCACAGGCATGCCAAAAATCAGTGGGTTGGTATCACCCAATATCGGTCGTGTGGGGAGTAGCATGGAGGAGGCAAAACAGGAGCAGGGAGGAAGGCAATGTCTAGAAACATCTCCAGAGTATAGATCTACTGGGTTTCCCAAAACAACCTAGGTTTACCTGCCGAGTAGATTTGGATTCCCAGTCAGTCCAGCCAGGAAATTTATGACTCTCTTCCTGTGAAGGACAGTGATGTAGCTAATGAACATGTAGCCTGGTGTAAAGATCAAAATGTTGCTCCAGAAGTGATATCACACTTGAATGCTAGGGATTAATGAGCTTTTGACAAAATATTCATATCTGACCAGAATAGTACAGTGGGGGAAAAAGTCTACACTTTCTGACAACCCGAGGAGCAAAAGGAACATGCATAGGAGAGGCAAATTCTGAGCAGCGCTCAGTGCCCTCCAGTCACATTAATCCTTTTGGCTGAGACGTTACATATTTCCCTTCCATATTTCTGCTCTGTCTGGCCTTTTGGCAGTTCTGGCTCCATGTTGTGCTTAATAGGAGCTTATCCCAGGCTGATTCAGTTAGTGGCAGTTTTCATAGTAACAAAACAGCTTTGAGCAAGCTGTAAGACAAATACATCGTGTAGTCAAGGAGAAATGAACCTTTTCATTGGAGCATTTGTTGGGAAAAGTACCTTATATAAAGTTATGCCCCAAAGCTTTTCACATGCAATCCTAACTCTGGAAGTCTTCAAAAGCCACAGCATCTCAGATGGGGTTTGAAAAGAACACCAAACAAAACAGACCTTAGCTTTGATATACACTTTGATTTGATATGAACTTAGTTCTTGAAAATACATTTCCAGGTAAAATACATTTCCATGTAAAACCTCATTCAGTTGCCAAAACAGATACTTTGATCTTGTATACATGAGCATCTGAAACATCACCAATTTATGATCCAATCGTAACTATGGCACGGCAGGTTTTATAGCGGCAGGTGGGAAAGTGTTCTGCTGACATGAAATGCACATATTGTTTGTTCAATGTGCACATAGGGCACTGCCAATGGCCATTTTCCAAGTGCCACTCCACTCTTACTGCTGGAGACTGCAGCCCCCATTGGAACTAGTAAGTTACCTGCTGTTTGGGTGAAACTGGAAACTAAGGCAGGGAAGGGGTTGGGTTGAGACTGGGAAAAGATAATAACAGCTGTGCCTCTGCCAATATCCTATTTTCCTTCTCAACCTTGATCCAATTTATGAGGTCCACTTGAATCAGCAAAAGAGTGGGTGAAGAACCAATTGCCATTTGGGCAAC